>JBAIAC010000035.1:33362500-34562500 GCA_037349315.1 Chelydra serpentina | reverse complement strand
TCTTAGTCAAAGGTCAATTAATTGCCATCAGTGGTAAATAGGACCAATGGTCAATGATGGGATGTTAGAAGTTACTACACAGAACTTTTTCCTGGGTGTCTGGCTGGTGAGTCTTGCCCACATGCTCAGGGTTCAGCTGATCGCCATATTTGGGGTCGGGAAGGAATTTTCCTCCAGGGTAGATTGGCAGAGGCCCTGGAGGTTTTTTGCCTTCCTCTGCAGCATGGGGCACGGGTCACTTATTGGAGGATTCTCTGCATCTTGAAGTCTTTAAACCATGATTTGAGGACTTCAATAGCTGAGACATAGGTGAGAGGATTATTCCAGGAGTGGGTGGGTGAGATTCTGTGGCCTGCATTGTGCAGGAGGTCAGACTAGATGATCATAATGGTCCCTTCTGACCTTAAAGTCTATGAGTCTATGAGTCTATTACAAGCTTTCATAAAAGACCTGACTTGGCATATTTGTATACACAATAACATTGTATACAACCAGTTGGTTCAGTTGATTATTCTTTGGGGTTCAGATTCTCAGTTCTTCCCTTGGAGTGTCTGGACCCTGATTGTCTCAGTGGGTATGGTCAGGGTGCTGTTTATTGGATTACCAAGGCACCCGGGGAATCTGCTGGATAGGAAAGAGAAGAGTTGTGGGGCTATTGGAGATCATGGACTAGAGGTCACACAGCTATTATAGGGGAGGAGAGGGGACAATGATAAGTTTGCTGGGATGCAGAAGGGAGGGATTACTGGGCAGAAGGAGGAAGCCAAGAGAAGAGGAGGAGAGAATGGTAAGAGATCTCAATGTGTTTGGGGAGGTTTGGGATAATCTTCCAAGTCTTTGGGTGCTTATCAGAACTAGACCACGGAACACTTTGAGACCTGCTGATGACTAGTCTACATCAGTTGGATTCTGCTGCTATTTGTGTGTTCAGAACACATTATTTTCATTGGAGTACATTTTTAATTATTATATTTTTCTAACCTTTGCAGAAGCTGAAGAGCTCTATCAGAAGAGAGTTTTAACCATCACTGGGATTTGCGTTGCATTGCTTGTGGTTGGAATAGTATGTGTGGTCGCTTACTGTAAAACCAAGTGAGTACCAGCAAACAAGTCAAATCTTCAATATTCAAGAAATATTCAAGCTTTTGGTTCGCGCTTCTTGTTATGGCACTTACTGACCTAAAATAATACTCAAAGGAGATGCTGTACTGTTCTTCTCACTTACACCAGAGAAAATGCAAGGTCTAGTAGGACAGGGGAGTGGAAGTCAAAACTCTCTCTATGCCTGACCCTGTTTAGAGCTCGTAGTTGTACCAAATTGTGCGGGACATTCTGCATTTCAGCTGAATCAACCCCATTTTGCTAAGTCAGGAAATGTCCTGTGGATGAGAGAACAAGACTCCCTGTAGCATTGGGAAAAATCCATTAGGCTGGGACCTAGGTGACCATGACTTCTAGCCTCATCTCTGCTGATGGTTGGTTATATTTCAATGAATTTCATAACAATTACTGTTAGCAAGGCTTCATAAGCTTTCCTAGAAGACAATCACATATAATTCCCTCCATTTTACAAATATGTTAACAGAGGCCAGAGGAAGAAATGGGGGTGGGGGATTGAGTATTTTGCTTTTATACTAGTTTATCCCACAGTATTTCCTCCATTCGTTTCTGCTAAATGGATGCTAGAAGGTGGAGGCTCTGTTCCGAAACCATGCTGCAAGGGTTAACCCAGGCAAGCAGACAGCTGCCTTCTGTAGACCAGCAGCTGTCCACTGTACATCCGGTATCGCCTGCTATGGAACAGCCACCAGGCCGCACTTTACCTTGCTGACTTATCAGACACTTCTGCAATGCTCATTCTTCTAGACCTTGTCTACACGAGCAAAAATAGGACCCATAGATCACCAGACTGGAGCTCCAGGGGTGAGAGATGGAGTGTAGACAGGACACAGTAAATTCCTGAGCTGCCCTGTCTTCGTCTCAGTTTCTACCATGCTGACATTGGTGGAACTGCATCAGAAGGCACCCAGAGTGAATTCCAGGTCCTGCTTTTGCCAGCATAGATGCAGCCTGCTCACCTGGAGAGACAGCGCTCAATCCATATCTAAGCATGGGCTTCTCACGTTGGCCTTGTCTGCACTGACAACATTGCCCTCCATTAGTGGAAGCAATGGGAGGAGCCTCAGCAAAGGCAGACCACGGGCATTTTTGCCAGCATGTCATCTAGTAAGCCTAGATGATATGATGGATTAAAACGTCAGTGGCTTTCAGTGCTCATGTCTGTAGTATAGTATATATAGTATAATGTTTTCACCATTGCTTCCACCAGCAGAGCTGCGCAGCGCAGACAACCCTTGAGTTCTTAGATTTGTAATTGGGAACCAAGCTGCAAAGTTTGATCCAAACTTTCCCAAATACCACCTGACTTCAGAACAGCCATTTTGGTTTGGGCCCATCTCTGCTTACATGCTTCGGAAACGTTGCAGAAAGATCCTAACGTTGTGGAACGTCTTGTGCTCATGATTTTCCAGTGCCCCGGCTACAGTGTGCTGAAAGTGTCTCTGAGACATGAATTTGAAGCATGGCCTTGTCCTCCTTATTGTCTGTCTCCCCTACAGGGCTTTGGGTGTGAAGAGTCCAAGGAGATATTAGAATTCTAAGTAAACCCTATGAATCCATTTTTCCTTTGTGTATTTTTAGAAAACAACGAAAACAAATGCATAACCATTTACGGCAAAATATGTGCCCCGCCCATCCTAACCGGAGTCTTGCCAACGGCCCCAGTCACCCCCAACTGGATCCGGAGGAAATTCAGATGGCTGATGTAAGTGGCTTTTGTATAAAGCAGTGCAGAAGTGTATTGAATGCCTTTTTTGAGCCAGTGATTTCGTTTAGGTGTAACATTAAGAATTTGACATTAAAAGCTGAAATTAAATGGCAATTTGTTTTTTAAAAATGGGAAACCTCTTGGGTTGGGGTCAGGACAAAAATGTATGAACTAATTATATTTAATTCACTGCCTTTCTGTGAAATGCTCCTGGTATTTCCTGTTCATTGATGATATCCCAGAATGCATCATTCTGGACCACTACAAATACCATGGACTAAATGGCTGGTGGGGGTGAGGCTGTTATCTTGAAGAGCCATAGGTGTGCATGGCACTTTACGTAGGGCCTTATTCTGCCACTGTTTCTTCTAATCAGTAGCACTTTGCTCAAGGTAGTAAGTCCCATTGGGGTGCTCAAACGCCACACTGATGGGCACAATTTAAGACCATAGGCTCTGATCCAGCAAAGCACTTAAGCACATGCTCAGTTTGACGTATGTGGGTAGTTCCATTAAAGTCAACGGGGCTATAAATGTAATTATGTTGATTTGGGGCATTTGAAAAAAAATGAAAGCGGGAGGAAACCAGATCCATGATGAGTAAAGACACAGGACGGGATTCTTTCCTGTGCCAGTGCTCCAGCATTTCCTAACTTTTGAGTGCTTAGCACTGCAACCTTCACATTTTATTAACATTTTTTTGTATGTGATAATTTATGTTGTCCCGTGTATGATACATAACGAGACAATTCTTGCTGGCTCCTGGAGACAGGTATAATGGGTCCTTTGTCAGCTGCACATGTGCCAAGCAGAGACAGAGAAGTTGGGAGCTAGGTAGATAGACAGGTATCAATGCAGACAGAAAGAGAATCTGAAAAAAGCAGCAATAGTCCCTTCCCAGGCTGCGGCCCCACACAAAACCTTGCAAAATCTTTTTATGCTGTGAGTAGGAATAATCCATGCAAGAGCTGTGGTTGACCATTGCCAGATGAGGGACCATATTTGTATAAATATACAGACTAGGGACCATGTCTCCAAGGCCCTCAATGTTCATCAACGCCCTTTCATAGTTCCCATGTAGCAGCCTCTCCTTGATATATTGAAGAGCCCAGAACAGCCACTACTTTTTAACCTTGTGGGCAGCTGCTGTTCTTCTCAGCTCTTTAAACTGGACAGAGATGCATGTGATCATGTGCTTGTTACATGGTTTGATATATAGACTCATAGACATTAAGGTCAGAAGGGACCATCATGGTCAGGGGTTCTCAACCTTTTTCTTTCCGAGGCCCACCCCAACATGCTATAAAAACTCCACGGCCCACCTGTGCCACGACAACTATTTTTCTGCATATAAAAGCCAGGGCCAGTGTTAGGGGGTAGCAAGCAGGGCAATTGCTCGGGACCCCATGCCACAGGGGCCCCGCAAAGCTACGTTGATCAGACTTCTGCTTCAACCCCGGATGGCAGGGCTCAGGGCCCTGAACTTCAGCCCCATGCGGTGGGGCTTCGGCTTTCTGCCGTGGGTCCCAGCAAGTTTAATGCTGGCCCTGCCTGGTGGACCCCTTGAAACCTGCTCACGGCCCCCTAAGGGGCCCCAGATTCCTGGTTGAGAAGCACTGATAATGATAATCTAGTTGGACCTCCTGCATATCACAGGCACAGAACCTTGCCCACCCACTCCTGTGATAGACCTCTGACCCCCGGCTGAGTTACTGAAGTCCTCAAATCAAGTTATCGAGAATCCACCATCTTCACTAGTTTAAACCTGCAAGTGACCCATGCCCCAGGCTGCAGAGGAAGGCGAAACCCCCCCAGTCAATCAATGAGCAGTTGCCTGATGTTTGGGACTTTCTTTATTACAGTATATTTCTAAAAACGTTTCTGCCACTGACCATGTGATACGGAGGGAAACAGAGACGACGTTTTCAGGAAGTCATTCCTGCTCCCCATCTCATCATTGCTCCACAGCCACTCCAACTTCAAGCCAGAGGTGAGTGTGCCGTTCCTGCTCCCCCCCCGCAACACACATCCATTCTGTCCCTGCAAGAATATCTCAAGCGTGCAGCAAGAAAACCATTTCTTAAGTCAGAGCAAATGTTTTTCTTTTCACCTGCTTCTTCACTGTTCATGAGCGTTTGCAATATTCTGTCACTTCGAGTGGCACAGAGAAAATAGATACACGAGAGAAAAACACTGACGATTATTCCAGATGTTTTTTGATTTTGTGATAGTTTTGGAGAAATTCTTTTTAGCTGTGGGGTTTGGAACATATAAAACTCAGATAATCAGCACACACTTGACTTTGGGTAAAATTTTCAAAAGTACCTAAGGAAATTTTTTCAGAAGCTCTTAAGTTCCATTTGCAAAAAGGATGTAGGGCCCGTTTTTAAAGGTATTTAGGCACCTAAAGATGCAAAATGGGCTTTTCAAAAGTGCACATTAGGTGCTCTCCTATCTGCATCATTATGCACCTAAATACCTGTAAAAGTCTGGCCCTTAAGTGCATAAGTCACTTTTGAAGAAGGGACATAGGCTCCTAAGACACTTAGTCACTTTTGAAAACTTTACCCTTTATCTCATTTGCATACTGCTATCCTCTTTCCTAAAATACTTTAGGAGGTACTAGAGCTGCAAAATTTGGATTCAGATCCTAGTTTTGAAGAACCCAAATTTCAGAGGTATTCAGGGGGCATTTACAAAATACAGATCTGGATCCACATTCAGATCTGAGGAGCCCTGCAATGTCAAGAGTGTTGGGATTCTGGGGTTTGGCTTGGGGCTCTCTCTTGTGGTTTCCATTTTTAAATGTCAGAATTTCGACCCATGATCTCAAAACTATGAACTATGGCCTTCTAGTGACCTTGTCGTTGCAAATGTGCCTTTTCTCCACTAGCTGCAAATGTGCTTTGGATGTCTGCACATGGATACTTGCTCCTGCAGATGATTGCTGTGAAGCATTTAGAGCTAAACTTTGAACATGGAAAACTATGTTGTACCTTCACAGTCTACACAAACAGGAAGTTGTACACAGAACAGTTAACTGTATCTGCACATACATTAATCCATGAAGCACACATACATGTGTATTTTGCACAGGCAGTTGCCTGCATATTTTATATATACTAATGCATATTTTACTAGTGTTTAGAAATATTCTCCTATACATGCCCGCGATGTATAAGAAGAAAGGGCTATAAATATTGCTAAACATTTAGGTCCAGACTTTCAAAATTGGGGTCCGATTTAGCAGGTGCAATTTTGCATCAACAAAAACTTGTTCATGCGACTTGTTGAAGGCAAAAAAATGTTGGTGCAGATGCTTATGTTTGCACTTTGCACCTACAGATATGTAGGTCATTCTGAGGCTGGCTTGAAAATCTGGGTCTCAGTATCTTGTGCGATGTTAGGTCATTGGTTGAAATAGCGATAGTTCTTGTTAATAGGACAGGGCCAAGGCGGAAGAAACAGTGCATCCATGAAACAGAGCCTTTCACCTTTTTGAAAGGTATTTCCAATTATATATTAATCTTTTCCATTTTTATAGTGTCCAGGAAAACCCTGGGTTGCATCTTCAAATGCCCTGGGGAAGGGCTAAGAGTAGATGTACCCTTTCTCTTTGTGGATGCTCTGTTTCTTCCCCTTTGATGGTTCCAGTGAATACTGTGCTTATTCCAGTAACTGAAGTCAGTTCTTTGAAGGTGCACTCAACATTAAAATACGATTGAAAGATGATACTGTGAGGTCCATATTTATGTCCCATTGGTGAATTGCACCAGACCAGATGTGTTCATCTTAGGGTGACCAGATATCCCGATTTTATAGGGACAGTCCTGATTTTTGGGTCTTTTTCTTATATAGGCTCCTATTACCCCCCAACCCTGTCCCGATTTTTCACACTTGCTGTCTGGTCACCCTAGTTCATCTGCAAGGCAAAAGATGTCAGGTCTGATTCTGGTCTCACTTACACCAGTTGTCCATCAGTGTAACTTTAGTGTTTGGTAGGTGTTGATGAATCGTTTGCATTCCGATTTGGAGAAGGCAAAATGTTGTCTTCTTAAACGACATTCTCTTACATAAGTTACTCTAGCAGTGTGGCTATTCTGTTATTCAGTCTTCAAAACTTGGTGATTTAGACCTAATATTTTTCAGGTATTGTGCATTCATGAGTTGCACATGCAAATTACACAATAGACATGTACAATCCTGAGTTGTGTGTACAAAAGTATATGTGTATGCACAACCCCAATTTACATGGTCTCATTAAGTGTTTTTCACTCACTTCACAATAGTTAGGCCTTCTGACGGGCAGGTACCTATTGGGATTTACAAAGTGCCTAACTCCCATCAAAAGTCAGTGGGAGTTAGGTACCTAAATCACTTGGGCATTTGTAAATCCTACAAGGCACCAAAATACTGTCGTGAATTGGTGCTTGATATCTAACACTCTGTCTTTCTGAATAAACTGCAGTGAGCAAAAGTTCTTGAAGACACACCCAGAGCAGATGTGTTGAATGTGAAGCTGCCATTTCACTCCTCCTCTTTTCTAACCAGAACACCTTTTGAAGTTGTAAATGCAGTTGATGGTTGCAGTTGAGAGTAGGCCTGGGTTTAACCATAATTAACAAGTTATTTGAATCAGGACTGTTTTCCTGCTCTGGCATCCCTGTGAACCCCACCTAATTCTCTGGTGGCATAACTTCATTGACGCTAATTTCTTGATCTGCACGTGCCATAAGGCAGTCGGGCATCTGTTTGTCCTCCCGTGTGCCCTCAAGCAGTTGCACCCAAATTCATTGTGGACAAAACAAGTGAAGGCCAGGTTTTGCAAATCAGTCCCCCAGTTAAACACGTTGCTTTTAGAGAGAGAAGCAAGGTAGATACAGAGTGTGGATTTCTAACCTTCCTTCAGAATGGCTCCAAGCCACAGACTGCCTGAAGGAACAGGTGTGGTGTAGCAGGCCATGGCAGAAGTTCTCCCTGACTGTTGTTGATCTGTGGTTTGGTCCGCAGACAGGAAAGCCACACATGGAGCTTGGACCGGACAGAGAGCCTGACTTCTGATTCGCAGTCTGGTATGATGCTCTCTTCAGTGGGAACCAGTAAATGCAACAGCCCTGCCTGCATTGAGGCCCGCACCCGGCGAGGAGCTGCGTATTGCGTCGAGGACTCGAGAAGACCCACAATGCAATACAGGGATTCGGTGGATTCTCTGCGAGATTCGCCACACAGCGAGAGGTCAGCCCTCACTGCTTTGTGCCATCAGGTCTGGGGCAGATTACTCTATTATGGGTTACTAGGGTTCACTGGTGGAAGTGAAGGACAGTAGAGAGGGGCATCCAGACCAGATCCATGTTGGATATAAGATACTGCACTAGAGCAGTGCTCTGCTTGGACCGGTGTCCTGTCTTTGAGAATGGCCCATAGCAAAAGCATCAGACACAGATGTAAAAAACCTCTCACAACTGACAATTATGCAATAGCCTGCCCATGGTGGACATTTTCTCCCTACCATCAAGCAGTTCATGTTGCTGTATGGTATGTCCTGAAGCATCAGAGCTTTTCTCTCTTATACATTTTAAGTGTAAATAAGAGCTAAAGTTTGACAGCGTCAGGGTGACTTCGGGGGACAGGGAGTGGCGTAGATCTTCTCTCAGTCCATGGCTGAAGACTCCAAGCTTGCTGACCACCTGTGGCACGGGGAATAGCATACCTCTCCCAAAAGAGAAGCCCCTATCCTGTGAGTTACAGAAGCTGCACCAATAGCATAGTACAAAGAACCTCCAACCGTGAACAGCTCTGACACATTCCAGCCAGTAAAGAGCAGCGCTACATGTATGCAACAGCAAAGTAGCTGATGATCCAGGCAGGGAACTAATCTAAGTGAAGATGAAGTAGAGAGGAGGGGTTGGATTCAAAGAGGATTGGGTTGTTTTTAATGGTGAGAGGGGACTGCCTGGATTTGAAAACCTTCACCCTGGCTGGTTCACTACTAGCTGGGCTTGTTACATCGTCTCTCAGCTGGGAAAGGTGATAGATTTCATTTCCTTTTTGGGAGAAGGGAGGGATTTTCCCCAGCCCGGCCCTCAAATGCTGCTGCAGCAGTATAACGGGGCTGGCCATGGGAGAATGCCCCCAGGAGAGGCACTGCATCAGGCTGCCATGGAGACTTCACACAGGATCCCTCTCCAGCCCTGTCCTAGGGAGCATGCTGGGGCTGAGAGGAACATGTCAGAGGTGGGAGGGAGTAGAGCTGTGGGGATTCTAGCCAGTGCTGCTGCCATAGGCAGGGCCGGCTCTAGGCACCAGCTAAGGAAGCTAGTGCCTGGGGGGGCAAATCAGAAGGGGCGGCACTTCGGCCATTCTTGGGGCGGCACTTCGGGGTTTTGTTGTTTTTTTTCCCCTTCCTTGGCGGCACTTCGGCGGCAGCTTTTTCCTTTTTCGGCAGCACTTCGGGCGGCAGCTTTTTTATTTTTTCTTCTTCGGCGGCCGCTTTTTTTTTTTGCTTTGTTGCTTGCGGTGGCAAAAAAGATAGAGCCGGCCCTGGCCATAGGCATCCAGGCAGGTCCTGCCTCCATTGCACACTCGCCCTTAGATCAGCCTGGAATAAGGCAGAGCCTCCTCTCCTGGGCCGCACCTGTGTGTGCTGCACCTCCAGAGAGCCCCAATTGCACCTTGAATATGGACAACATTGTAAAGGCTCGTAGGGGTCTCACAAGGCTGGGGGGAAGATTAGGCTGTACCAAATACACTGCGTCCAGCACAGCAGAGACAATGCGGGGGTAAGGCAAGGAGAGCAGAGCCGTATGCAAGTGTCACAAGCCTGGGGGCAAACAAGATGAACCAGACAAGCTGCATGCAGGGATGATGGCCCCAGTGGTGTTGTGGAACCAATGGGAGACAATCAGGAAAGCTGGCCTATTGGTTCTGAAGGCCATGCTCTTAGAAATAAATCATAGAATATCAGGGTTAGAAGGGACCTCAGGAGGTCAGCTAGTCCAACCCCCTGCTCAAAGCAGAACCAATCCCCAATTTTTTCCCTAGATCCTTAAATGGCCCCCTCAAGGATTGAACTTACAACCCTGGGTTTAGCAGGCCAATGCTCAAACCACTGAGCTATCCCTCTCCTTCATAGGAGGAAAAAGCTAGACACATGCCTGTGCTAGATGGCAAGAGAAGAAAACAACAGCATGGACACTCTGGGTCCCGCTGAGTGAGAAAGGAAATAACAGTGCCTGGCAAGTCTCTGGCCCAGATCAAATCAGAGTAAAAGCAAAGACCAGGCCCTTAGCCAAGAGATAGTGAAGACAGGAAAGGTACCAGGTCTGGTGCTTAACATCCTGGTGGTTTGAAATACCAAGATGTCTGAGGTGGATGCAGCCAAACCAGGCGGCATCAACGGAAATTTAACATAAACTCCACTGATGTGTGCAGTGAAACCTGTTCATAAAGGTCACCAAAGGAAGGTGCTGTATTAGTGCTGGATACAATAGGTGGCCACGGAAAGCAGCGTGGTTAATATGGAGGAACACTCATGGGGCTAAGACTATGCTGGCTGTTAAGACCGGGGAGGGTGGCTAGCTGTGGCCTCTCAGCTCAGATCTCGCTCACTGTGCCTTTTGTTTGGCAAGGTGGAGAATACAGTGAGAGGCACGGTCACGTGCATTTGGTATTAACCAATTAAGAGTCATAGCAGAGCTGAGCACAGGGGAGAGCCAGTGGGGAAAGGATCTCTCGGGGCTTAAGCTCCTAAAGAAGGGGAACATGGGAAGCTGGAATCATATGGCATGTTACTGTGACACATCTAACTGTAGGAAACCGAGGCAGTTAGTAGGAAGAGGCCCCACAGAGCGAGGTACCAAGGGAAAGGTGGAAATAAGAAGGATGACGCTGGGTGTTGAGCGGTTCTTCCCACCACGCAGAGCACACAGTTCACAGACAGACTCCTGTGCTGAAGAAGTATGTCATTTATTTACTGCTTCAGTGAGTGATCGGTCCATCAAACCAGGGCACAGCATAGGGTTAAATGCAAGTGACCCTCACATTCGGGTGCTCGCCTTAAATACACTGTTACAAAGTTATTAATTCTATATTGTATAAACACCTTTCTGCCAAGCACTAAGATTAGTTTGCCAACTCGGTTGTTACCTGATTGGATTGCTGACCCAGTTATTTATCTGATCCGATTGCTGGCTCAGCTTTTTACCTGGCTGTTCTCTTTTCTTGACAGACAAGCAGGCATCTTTTCACATGCCCCAACACCTAAAATATACATCCTACATATTCCATCCTGCAATGGGGGACCCAAGAGTAAAAAGCACAAATGCAAGTGTGTGATTTCAAAGGGAAATCCAGAACAAGAAAGCAAGCCATTGACTAAAAGAAGAGCTTACAAAGGACTTGAAAATTGAACTTTTCAGGGGCAGGAAGTGAGGTGGGATCTTCTAGAAATCAAATAAGGGAGACGAGAGAGAGAGAGAGAAATTCATAGATTTACAGATTCGAAGACAAGCAGGGACCATGATGGTGAGCTAGTCTGAGCTCCTGTATAGCACAGGTCAGAGATTTCATTCCTGCTTCAAGCCCAGAAACCTGTGGCTGAAGCAGAGCGGATAGAACTTGATCTAGAGATCCCATGTGAGGGAGAATTTACCACATTCCTTGATAAAGGGGAGAGGGTGTGTTTGCATGCGTGTGAGAGAGGGAAATAAGATTTCTACAAATGTATCTAGGGAAAGAAGAAAGGAAAGGGAAGTGGGGGAGCTCTGTTAAGGGAGGAGGAAAACCCAATCCAGAAGAGTGCTGGGATGGTTATAGGACTGAGAGAAATCTTGAGTCATTGTTCTAAGGCTTTGTCTGGATTCAGTGCGTGGGTCTCTTCTTTCTCCTCAGTCCCCTCCACTCATCCCAGCTGTCTGCACCCCTACACAGGTAACTGACCCGATTCCATTGCCTCTTGCTTCTTTCCTGAAGCTCTGATCTCTGACTTGGAGCTCTCTCCAAGATCCCCACCTGCGGTATTTCAGCACATCTCCCTCCCTTTGGCCCCATCGCTCCGTCCACGATCTCTAGGCTGACCTTGCTGCTGCTCTCAGCCTCCTTGTCCCTTCCACACACCACCCCCTGTCTTCTCTCCTCTCAGCTGATTCCATCAACTCTTTCATATCTCACAGCTCCTCTCTTGATTCCCGTGCCTCCCTCTCCTGATGCTCTGTCTGCCTTTTAATCCCCTCCCTCTGCATCTGCTGCTTCTGTGACTGCAGCCACTCTGTTGAGTGCCCTTGGGCAATGTCCCAGGCCTGCACTGAGCTCCTCCATGTCAGTTCTTTCTAGTGCTTCCAAAGCATGGCATCTCTTCTCCTCTTCCTGCTCCCTCCTGACACCTCACCCATCTCTGCCCAGCAGCTTGCCAATATTTCCCAAATGCCCTTAAGAACTCTCCCCTGCCTGTGACCCTTTCACCTCTAACTCCACCCTTTCCTTCTTCACACCACTTTGGGCTTCCCAGGCCTGACTGTGACTCTGCCTCCAAACCCTCCACCCCATTGCTTCCCATCTCTTGTCCTCCCCTGCTCTTTATCTCTAACTACTCCCTCTAGGACTCCTTTCCATCTGCCCATGTGCACCAACTGTCTCCCAGCCTGGAAATAAACTCCTTGGGATGGACTTGTCTCTCTATCTACCATCTTAGCTCCACCACCCTCCTCCACTGGCTTTCTGTGTTTTACCACACCTCCCTATCTGCCTGGGTTCTGACTTCTGCTCTCCCTCAGATCCTGAAGGCAGAGGATCTTGATCTCTCCTGTTAAGTATCGTTAAGGATCTGGGGAAGGAAATGGAATGTGTGGAGAGAGCCTTTCCTGATGTCCTCACGGGTTCTCATCCCACAGAGGAAACCGCAGAACCTATTAGTATTGGACAAAGGGCAAATGTGAAGCAAACTCAGTGACCGCACAGCTGGGTGTGCCATTGCCGATCCTAGCAAAGTCGAGGAGGTTCAGTATCCAAATGAAACCGCTGGGAAAAGGGAACCTAGCAACTACAGCAGGGGAAATGTTCAGACAATATTCCCTTTTCACTGAAAAATGCAGATTCAGGTTGACCAAAAATGTTTTCAAATTCCTGGAATTGTTTCAGTCAAACAAAAAAAATTCGGAAAAAATCGAAACGTTTCAACTTTCTTTGTGAATTTTACTTCAATTTGATTCAAGAAAGAAGTTTAAAAAGCTAAGAAATCCCTCAGAAACCAAACAAAACCTTTCATTTGACCCAAAGCTGGATTTTTTTCTTTTTTACTTTTTCAGTTTGCTGATTCCCCCCCCCCCCCCCCCATTTTTCGGGCTGGCCACTGACCTGAAAAATTGGTTCTTTGCCGAGCTCTGCTAGCGACTGGCTCCCACGTCACATATCATCCAGGTGATCAGAGCCCCCCGGTACAACTACAAATGCTGTGGCTCAAGGCAGCACAGCAGCTGCCACTTACCTTGATTTCGCTAAAGCTGTTATTACAGCGCCCACCCCCAGAATGTAGAGAGGAATGCCAGCGTGAGGGCAACGTGCGAGCAAATAGGGCACCCTCAGAACAGTGGAAGTATCAACAGGAGCCAGGCTCCAGGTCTGTGCTACTAAACATTCACTGTAATCCCTGTGCAATGATCGGGGGCATCCCCCTGAGTCAGGGCTTGATTCTGCTGCTAGGAAGCAGAGGTGCGGTGCACAGGGACAGCCCTGCAGCACGGGCTCAGCGTGACTCAGCCCCCATTTCTCCTGGGGGAGGGGGGGATTATGAGCACACACCAGAGCAGCGGCTCCACCAACCTGCGGGAGAGCGCAGTGTGCAGTCCCCTTTGTGTTCAGATAACAGGTGTGGTGGTGGGCATGGAGGGGGACAGGACCACGCCCCTCGACCCTGCCCACTTTTGGGCAGCTAGCATCCATGTGGGCACTCGCAGAGAGCGAGGTTCCCCCAGTTGCTAGGTGAGGAGGGCATCACCTTTCACCCTCCCCAGCCCCATCCCAACAGGGACTGGTCATCATCTGTGTAGCCAGCCCCAAGTTTAGAGGGCTAATAAGCAGCAGAGGAGCTCTCCATGCAGCATGAGTGATGTGGCAAGCTGGAAGAGTCAGGCAGCTCTAAATTAGATGAGATTTAGGATGCTAAATGCAAGGTGAGGCACCGAGGGAGATCCCTTAATCAGCCCAGATAGAAACAGGAGGCTGCTGCTTAGAAAGCAGCCCTGTGGTCAGAGAGCCCCACAGGTTAGAGCGGAGGTTATTGAAGATAAGCTCACACTCTAATGCTCTTGCTAACACAGCAAATGAAATCCTGAGTGCGTGTCTATAAATAGAGGGATCTCTCCTAAGCCAAAGGAGGTAATAAGGATGCTTTATACAGCCGCGGTGTGAGTGTGCTGGGATGGTGCTGGTGGAAGGGTAGATACCGGTGACTTTGCACAAAACGTATGTATTGGTAAAGCAGGAAAGGGACTGCCCTGGCGCAGAGGGAGGGGGAGAACCAGAGGACAGGTCTGGAACTAAGGGCCTGACCTAAAGCCCATCCGTTTGAATGGAAAAGGACCCAAAGTGGATCGTGTGACCATAAAGGGCCGGGTTGTGGCTGTGTAGGGAGCACAGCAGAGGCGACCTGTCCTGGTGGGAGCTCTCTGAGGCATTGCCTCCTAGAGCACAGGGAAAGAGCGGCTCTGCACCCTTTGAAACAGGGCGGCATCAGCGTGGCTGGGCAGGGCCAGCGATGGTTGCTGGCACTGGGTGTGCCAGCGAGGCTGATTCTTCTGGCAGCACTAGACTGGCATAGTCTAGGGATAAGGACTGTCATTGTCCCTGGGCAAGGGCACAGATGTCAGGGAGGGCATGCTGCCCTTTCCTCTCCTCCTTGTGCACTCATCCAGGAGGGTGATCAGGTAATGGAGGTAACTGCTGAATGAGGCAAATACATGGGGTGAAATGCTAGACATTGGCACCGTATGTTTCTAGGGATCTTTTCCAACCCAGCCGTCTAGGGCTTTCTCATCTAAGAGCCGGAGTACAGGAAAAACCCAGGGAGGAGAGAGAGGCTGCTATTGGGGTCCCATCTCCTCTGTACCAATTTGTTACTCTGTGAGCTGGTGTCCCTCCTCTATGTGATGATCAGCTTATGTTCCAACCCCCCTGCTCCACTGTACCTCCAGTGAGCTCAGTGGTGTCACACTGATGAAAGGGATGCAGGAGTCAGACCCAGCATGCACCTCTTTTGTGCATATCATTTAAATGAGCTGTGTGAGCATCAAAAAGCTACAAACCCATTCACCTCAGGAGAACTTACTGTCTTTGAGTTGTGCTGTAAACAAGCAAACACACACTGCCCTGTTCTGTGTCACCCAAATATACCGTCATCCTGGACCATTTACATACCAACTCTGTGTCACCTGAATGTATATTCATCCTGGGCTATTTATGCACCAGCTCTGTGTCACCAAAATGTACAGTCATACTAGGGCCATTTACTTACCACTTTTCTATTCTATCTATAAAATGGTTCTTTCCATATAGCTCAAAGGCCAAGCACAAAATCTAATATAACCCCACAAATCAGCCACTGCTTGGAGGGAGATCAAAGAATAATCCCCTCCCACCACCTCATCCTCTCCCAGCCAGCTCCTCAAGCCAGTGTTCTGAAGACCTTGCAATGCACCCAGGATGTTAACAAACGCTGGGCTTGATCCTCCAAGGTGCTGAGAACCCCTCATTGAAATTAATGAGTTGAGAAGCCCTCAGCATCTTGCAGCATTGGGCCCTTAGGCTCTACCCTACTAGCCAAGGAGCCAATTCCAGACTGAGAGCACCTAGAGAAGTTACACAGATGCAAAGACTTCCTGGCAGCTACAGCATCCTTCCCTACTTACCGCAGTGCCATGAAGCCCACAGGCTGCCGTTGTGTTTGGATCAAAGCCCTTTCCCTCACACCTCTGTTGAAACACTCAGGTGCTACTGGACATTGCGTTGGTAACAGAGGCACTCTTCTCTTTGGCTCTTGAGTGGTCCAGCGCTTCGACATGGGGCTAGAAGCTGCAGTTTTGCTAGAGGTGGCATCTTTTGGAGGAGCCTTAAAAGTAACATTCTAATTGTTTCTGGTCCTAAAGTTCCCATGGCACTTTTGCAAGAGGAGTGTTTTGAGCTCCAGTGTCATGGGCAAATTTCACCTTTGTTAATTACATTTACCTATCTAAATTCTCACTCTTGCTTCAACTGGATGTTATCCTTCACTTCCTAAACTGTTGTGGAGTGTGGCTGGCATTGAGAGATGGATGGTGCATCTTACCTCGGAGGTAGCTAGATTTCATTGGTGGCTATCATAACCCCTGTGTTAGCTTAGCTTCACCCCAGTATAGACACTCAGAGCATCCAATTTTCACATGTGGGTAACTTAAGCTGCCGCAGAAGATGCTGGCATAAGACCATAGGGCTCACCGTACCAGATGGGACCAACAGTACAATGAGTCCAATGTCCTGTGAGCAACAGTGGCCAGCATCAGGTAGTACAGAGGAAGGTGTAAACCCCCATTCTGAACAAATATGCACTCACATGCCCATTGGGCTAGTGGGCGACTTCAGGTGTCCAAATGGAGGGTTTGTATGTCCTGTAATAGGGCAACCACTTTTGGAAATAGGCCTTACAGTCTGTAAAACCCCTTGGGACTTTGTTCTTCTAGGTGAAATTTACAGCACGAGGGCACGGGTGCATCAGTTACCATGTGAGGGCGCGGGTGCGTCAGTTACTGCTTGAGGGCACAGGTGTGTCAGTTACTGCGTGAGGGGCATGGGTGCATCAGTTACTGTGTGAGGGCGTGGGTGTGTCAGTTACTGCGTGAGGGGCATGGGTGCATCAGTTACTGTGTGAGGGCACGGGTGTGTCAGTTACTGTGTGAGGGCGCAGGTACATCAATTACCATGTGAGGGCACGGGTGTGTCAGTTACTGTGTGAGGGCGCGGGTATGTCAGTTACTGTGTGAGGGCGCGGGTGCGTCAGTTACTGTGTGAGGGCGCGGGTATGTCAGTTACTGTGTGAGGGCGCAGGTACATCAATTACCATGTGAGGGCACGGGTATGTCAGTTACTGTGTGAGGGGCGTGGGTGCGTCAGTTACCATGTGAGGGTGCGGGTGTGTCAGTTACCGCTTGAGGGCGTGGATGCATCAATTACTGTGTGAGGACACGGGTGCATCAGTTACCGTGTGAGGGCACGGGTGTGTCAGTTACTGTGTGAGGGCTCAAGTGTGTCCATTACCATGTGAGGGGCGTGGGTGCATCAGTTACTTTGTGAGGGCGTGGGTGTGTCAGTTACCATGTGAGGGATGTGAGTGTGTCAGTTACTATGCAAGGATGTGGTTGTGTTAGCTATTTGGCCCTGGTAGTTTGGACCCCAGGGTCAGGTATTCAAATGGGAAGAATAATATCTGGAAAGCTCTTGTCAGTCAGGATCCTAATGTCATTGCTTCTCTTTTCAGGTATGTCTCTGCTCTGACAACACCAGCACGTCTGTCTCCTGTCGACTTCCATTACTCACTTGCTGCACAGGTACCTACCTTTGAGATCACCTCCCCCAATTCTGCTCACGCAGTGTCCCTTCCACCTGCGGCACCTGTTAGCTTCCGAGTGGAAGAGCAGCAGCCTTTACTGCGACGCTATCAGGTGCCCTTCCAGGATATGCAGCGATACGACAGTTACTACCAAAGGAAGAGCTACTTGAATGAGAGCATGGGGAGCCTGCCTTCGAGCCCCTTCCGCATCACGGAGGATGACGAGTATGAAACGACACAAGAGTACATCCCAGCACTAGAACAACCAAAGAAAACATCTAGCAACAACAGGCGGTGGAAAAGATCTAAACTCAACGGGCAGGTCTCACACAGAGCCCGGACGGTCAGAGACTCCTTCTCAGGAAGCAGTGCTTCATATAGTGAGTCTGATGAGGAGCTCATGGCGGAGAGCACCCCGTTCTTAAGCATTCAAAACACTGAGGCAATGAACACAGATTCGCCGCCGCTGTATCGGCTGGGAGACAGCAGGACTTACTATTCCTTTGAGAGACAAAGCGCGCAGGTGGAGAGCGGCCAAAGCAGATCGACACACACGAGACCCAAACAGGACTCGGCTCCTCTTTAGAAGCCACACAAACTCACGCACCCACAAACACACCTGTATTGAAAAGGAGGAAAGATATTTTTATTTTATATAAAAGAGGAAAAAATATAACAAATCAAATGTTTTATTTTCATTTTAGCAAAGTTGTCTTATAATAGCTAACAGCAAAGACTTTTTTATAGGGAATCTCTATTTATATGTAACATCTTGACTTACAGCTTCCGAGAGAAAAAAACACAAACAAAACAAAATAAATAAATAATTAAAAATGGGCCAATTTTTGACAACTTAAAAATAGAAAAAAAAATATCGTGGTGCCTTTTTTTGCTGTATGCTAATGCCAGAGTCCATGCTGAGGATTACGTTTCAGTAGCATTCTTAAGATCATAGGTTTTAGTTCAAGACAACTTACCATGTTAAGGGCACTTTCCCATTTGAAAAAACAGCACTCTCCACTTTGCCCCATCTCTGGATGTTTGTGATCTCGTTATTTAAAACATTGTTATAACACACACAAATGACATGTGTATGTATGTTCTCATAAATACCTCCTAAGGGGAATCCGTCTTGCCCACTCAAATAGTTGTAGTTTTGCTTATTTCGGGGGGGGGGGGGAATTACGTACCAGAATGAAGAAAAAATGGGTTTTTTTGCAACACAGGTAGGAAGAGAAAAAAAAGCATACAGTAGCAACAACCCTTACAATATATTTATTGACCATGTTACTTGTGGGGTCCCAAGTAAAACTGACTCATTTTGGCACGGTTTTGTGAAGTTGTAGTCAAATGAATAAAACGTTTACATGAATGTGGTAAAATATTATGACTTTATATGTAAGTTGAATGCACTTCATTGGTGCAGACCTGATGGGAAGGGAAACAGCCCATTGCAGCAGTTACAGATAAGCACTCTTGACTGGTCAATTGTTTTAAAAGATGGCGTTACAGTATTGCAAGAAACAATGTGAAGCTCAGACAGGGTTACATATTGGCCATGATAGTGCAGAAGAGTAGAGCAAAGGACATGGAGAAGTTAGTGACAGCACGACCACCAGTATAGCCCTGCTAATTGCTGTGAATCAGCTACAGATAGTGTTGTGCATGCTCCGTATGCAATTAATCCCTATTTAAAGTCACTGCAATGCATCCCAGGATCATAGAATCTCAGGGTTGGAAGGGACCTTAGAAGGTCATCTAGTCCAACCCCCTGCTCAAAGCAGTGCCAATCCCCAATTTTTGCCCCAGATCCCTAAATGGCCCCCTCAAGGATTGAACTCACAACCCTGGGTTTAGCAGGCCAATGCTCAAACCACTGAGCTATCTCTCCCCCCACCCCCCATTGGCCAGGGATCCTGCCCCTGGCCAATAAAACAGGTGGGCAATGTATCAGGAAGCCATTCAGTGGATTCTTCTGTATCCATGTGCCGTATATTGTAAAGAAAATTGTTATCATAATGTGCCAGTGTTACATAATAACTTGCTATCAAAGATGGATGTCACGTTTGAGGCAGCCCTGGCCCCTGGACCCGTGGCTCAAAGAGACAGTGCTGTGTGTCCAAGCAGCGGGACATTCACATGTGGAAAGTGCCCCTCCTTTCAGTTCACTGAAGCAACCCCGTTTACATTGTAGCCTGACTTATTTCTTTTTATATTTTCACTTCTGCATGTCCTTTGCATTTCAGATACTGTAGATTGGATGCATGGTGAAGCTGTGACTGAGAAGATAATACAACAATTGACAGTGTATTTCATTTAACTTTTAGCAATAAAGTAACTAAACCCTCTATTTCTCACCCACAATGGGATCAGATGGAAACTCTGCTAATTAGTCATAAAATGATTGTAAACATTTGCTCTGGATTGTCTGAATGTCTGAACTCTTGACTGTTTAACACTTGAACATTTTTTATATTATAAATAAAATAAGAAATAATTAACATGTTTCCAGCATTAATCTTAAATCAGTGATCAGATTGGGGGGTGGGAGGAGTGGTGTTACACAATCCCAAACTCCACCCACAGTCTGAAGCTCCATCCACAGTCCTAAACTCCACTTACATCCCAGAGTAGCTGGATGTTGAAGCTAAAATTCTCAGTATTGAGCTAGCTGAAAGAGCCATTTCAACTTCCACCATTATGCTTCAGAGTTAACACCTCATTGAGGTGAATGGGGGGGCAGCGGGTCAGTCCATGCTTTTCTCAGAACTATTGTTGCATTCTGTGTTTGCAGACCCAGTGAGACAGCGCTGCATCAGGACACTTTTGGAAGGTTTCCTTTGCAACTGTAAGGCTTAGCAACATGCCTCCAATTTTTCAAATGTGGCCAGTAATATTGGGGGGCGGGCTTCCATTTTTGTGTGGCTAAACTGACACCTGTTGGGGCGGGAGTCTCAGAGTGGCTGAGCGACGGAGCTGCAGGTGCACTACCAGAAATCAGGCCCAGGGTATTTTAGGATGGACACATTAAAAAAGGAGGAATGCAAAATCAGAGGCCACTTTTGAAAATGTTGATCTTTCATTTCAAATTGGTTATTTATTTATTTTTTAAAGACAGCTGACATTCTGTCACTACTGAACATGGGAAGGTGTCAGTGTGAAAAGTCTACCCTAAACTTGTTTGCAGGCTGATAAGCAGCCTATGGCCATTGTTTATGGAAAGCTACACTGCAGTCTTAACACTTTGCAGCGCTTTGTAACTGACCATAATAGTGATGGATTTTTCTCCTTCTAAACCCCGGATTGTGTTTACAACTGATTAGCTTCAGTCACGAAGTGTTGATGCAAATGATAGCCACAGGGCTGAAATACAGCTCTGGAATCGGTACAAAGGCATCTCAACTACAATGGCTTTGTCTCAACCTCATTGTCACAGCGCTGTCTGTGGGGACAATGAAATGGGTGCATACCAGGGAGAGAGCATGCCTGAACAGCCTGTGGCTGGCCTTGGTGCATGCGAGGGGGGTGGGGGGTGGGGGGGCTGGCGCATAGAAGGAGCTTGTGTACCTCATACAAATGCCTGGAAAAGGCGCCGTCCAGCACTCGGGGCCCAGGGATGGGTGCCAGCAGAGCCATGCATAAACCTGTGGTGAGGGAGTAGGATGGAATCATAGAATCTCAGGGTTGGAAGGGACCTCAGGAGGTCATCTAGTCCAACCCCCTGCTCAAAGCAGGACCAACCCCAACTAAATCATCCCAGCCAGGGCTTTGTCAAGCCTGACCTTCAAAACCTCTAAGGAAGGAGATTCCACCACCTCCCTAGGTAACCCATTCCAGTGCTTCACCACCCTACTAGTGAAAAGGTTTTTCCTAATATCCAACCTAAACCTCCCCCTCTGCAACTTGAGACCATTACTCCTTGTTCTGTCATCTTCTACCACTGAGAACAGTCTAGATCCATCCTCTTTGGAACCCCCTTTCAGGTAGTTGAAAGCAGCTATCAAATCCGCCCTCATTCTTCTCTTCTGCAGGCTAAACAATCCCAGTTCCCTCAGCCTCTCCTCATAAGTCATGTGCTCCAGCCCCCTAATCATTTTTGTTGCCCTCCGCTGGATTCTTTCCAATTTATCCACATCCTTCTTGTAGTATGGGGCCCAAAACTGGACACAGTTCTCCAAATGAGGCCTCACCAGTGCCGAATAGAGGGGAATAAGCACGTCCCTTGATCTGCTGGAAATGCCCCTACTTATACAGCCCAAAATGCCGTTAGCCTTCTTGGCAACAAGGGCACACTGTTGACTCATATTCAGCTTTTCGTCCCCTGTAACCACTAAGTCCTTTTCTGCAGAACTGCTGCCCAGCCATTCGGTCCCTAGTCTGTAGCAGTGCATGGGATTCGTCCGTCCTAAGTGCAGGACTCTGCACTTGTCCTTGTTGAACCTCATCATATTTCTTTTGGCCCAATCCTCTAATTTGTCTAGGTCCCTCTGTATCCTATCTCTGCCCTCCATCGTATCAACCACTCCTCCCAGTTTAGTGTCATCTGCAAACTTGCTAAGGGTGCAGTCCACCCCATTCTCCAGATTGTTGATGAAGATATTGAACAAAACTGGCCCCAGCACCGACCCTTGGGGCACTCCACTTGATACCGGCTCCCAACTAGACATGGAGCCATTGATCACTACCCGTTGAGCGCGACCATCCAGCCAGTTTTCTATCCACCTTACCGTCCATTCATCCAGTCCATACTTCTTTAACTTGCTGGCAAGAATACTGTGGGAGACTGTATCAAAAGCTTTGCTAAAGTCAAGAAATAGCACATCCACTGCTTTCCCCTCATCCACAGAGCTAGTTATCTCATCATAGAAGGCAATTAGGTTAGTCAGGCATGATGTGCCCTTGGTGAATCTATGCTGACTGTTCCTGATCACTTTCCCCTCCTTTAAGTGGTTCAGAATTGATTCCTTGAGGACCTGTTCCATGATTTTTCCAGGGACTGAGGTGAGACTGACTGGCCTGTAGTTCCCCGGATCTTCCTTCTTCCCTTTTTTAAAGATGGGCAGTACATTAGCTTTTTTCCAGTCATCCGGGACCTCCCCCGATTGCCATGATTTGTCAAAGATAATGGCCAATGGCTCTGCAATCACACCGGTCAACTCCTTTAGCACCCTCGGATGCAGTGCATCTGGCCCCATGGACTTGTGCTCGTCCAGCTTTTCTAAATAGTCCCGAACTAGTTCTTTCTCCACAGAGGGCTGGTCACCTCCTCCCCATACCGTGCTGTGGAGTGCAGCCGCCTGGGAGCTGATCTTGTCTGTGAAGACAGAGGCAAAAAAAGCATTGAGTACACTAGCTTTCTCCACATCCTCTGTCACTAGGTTCCCTCCCTCATTCAGCAAGGGGCCCACACTTTCCTTGACTTTCTTCTTGTTGTTCACATACCTGAAGAAACCCTTCTTGTTACTCCTAACATCTCCGGCTAGCTGCAACTCCAAGTTTGATTTGGCCTTCCTAATTTCACTCCTGCATGCCTAAACAATATTTTTATACTCCTTCCTGGTCATTTGTCCAATCTTCCACTTCTTGTAAGCTGCTTTTTTGTGTTTAAGACAAGCAAGGATTTCACTGTTAAGCCAAGCTGGTCGCCTGCCATATTTACTTTTCTTTCTACACATCGGGATGGTTTGTTCCTGCAACCTCAATAAAAATTCTTTAAAATACAGCCAGCTTTCCTCGACTCCTTTCCCCCTCATGTTATTCTCCCAGGGGACCTTGCCCATCAGTTCCCTGAGGGAGTCAAAGTCTGCTTTTCTGAAGTCGAGGGTCTCTGTTCTACTGCTCTCCTTTCTTCCTTGTGTCAGGATCCTGAACTCGACCATCTCATGGTCACTGCCTCCCAGGTTCCCATCCACTATTGCTTCCTCTACTATTTCTTCCCTGTTTGTGAGCAGCGGGTCAAGAAGAGCTTTTCCCCTAGTTGGTTCCTCCAGCACTTGCACCAGGAAATTGTCCCCTACACTTTCCAAAAACTTCCTGGATTGTCTGTGCACCCCTGTATTGCTCTCCCAGCAGATATCGGGGTGATTAAAGTCACCCATGAGAACCAGGGCCTGTGATGTAGTAACTTCTGTTAGTTGCTGGAAGAAAGCCTCGTCCACCTCATCCTTCTAGTCTGGTGGTCTGTAGCAGACTCCCACCACGACATTACCCTTGTTGCTCACACTTCTCAATTTAATCCAGAGACTCTCAGGTTTTTCTGCAGTTTCATACTGGAGCTCTGAGCAGTCATACTGCTCTCTTACATACAACGCAACTCCCCCACCTTTTCTGCCCTGCCTATCCTTCCTGAACAGTTTATATCCATCCATGACAGTACTCTAATCATGTGAGTTATCCCACCAAGTCTCTGTTATTCATAGAATCATAGAATCATAGAAGATAAGGGTTGGAAGAAACCTCAGAAGGTCATCTAGTCCAACCCCCTGCTCAAAGCAGGACCAACCCCAACTAATTCATCCCAACCAGCTTTGTTAAGTTGGGCCTTAAAAGCCACTAAGGATGGAGATTCCACCACTTCCCTAGGTAACCCATTCTAGTGCTTCACCACCCTCCTAGTGAAATAGTACTTCCTAATATCCAACCTAGAATTACATCATAATTCCTTGACTGTGCCAGGACTTCCAGTTCTCCCTGCTTGTTCCCCAGGCTTCTTGCATTTGTGTATAGGCATTTAAGATAACTCACCGATCGTCCTGCTGTCCCAGTATGGGGCAGGAGCCCTCCCCTCTTGCACTCACCTACTTGTGCTTCCTCCCGGTATCCCACTTCCCCACTTACCTCGGGATTTTGGTCTCCTTCCCCCGGTGAACCTAGTTTAAAGCCCTCCTCACTAGGTTAGCCAGCCTGCTTCCAAAGATGCTCTTCCCTCTCTTCGTCAGGTGGAGCCCGTCTCTGCCTAGCACTCCTTCTTCTTGGAACACCATCCCATGGTCAAAGAATCGAAACCCTTCTCTCCGACACCATCTGCGTAGCCATTCGTTGACTTCCACGATTCGACGGTCTCTACCCCGGCCTTTTCCTGCCACAGGGAGGATGGACGAGAACACCACTTGCGCCTCAAACGTCTTTATCCTTCTTCCCAGAGCCACATAGTCTCCAGTGATACGCTCAAGGTCATTCTTAGCAGTATCATTGGTGCCCACGTGGAGAAGCAGGAAGGGGTAGCGATCTGAGGGCTTGATGAGTCTCGGCAGTCTCTCCGTCACATCACGAATCCTAGCCCCTGGCAAGCAGCACACCTCTCGGTTTTCCCGGTCAGGGCAGCAGATAGATGACTCAGTCCCCCTGAGGAGAGAGTCCCCGACCACCACTACCCTCCTCCTCCTCTTGGGAGTGGTGGTCGTGGAACCCCCATCCCTAGGACTGTGCATCTCATGCCTTCCAATCAGTGGAGTCTCCTTCTGCTCTGTTCCCTCAGATGTATCATTCACTCCACTGTCTGCACTAGTACCTGTGGAGAGAACATGAAAACGGTTGCTCATCTGAATATGCGTTTCTGGTACATGGACTTGTCTCATACTCTTTCCTCTTCTGGAGGTCACATGCCGCCAATTATCCTCGCTGGCCTTCTGTCCCCGCTGCGCAGCCTGCTCTGAATCCTCAGAACACTGTGCCCGCTGAAGCCTATCCTGACGTTTATCCAGGAACTCCTCATTTTCCCTTATGGAACGCAGGGTTGATACTCGTTTCTCCAGACCTTGAATCTTCTCCTCCAATATGGAGATCAGCTTGCACTTTGTACAGACAAAGTCGCTTCCATTCTGTGGAAGAAAGACAAACATGGCACATCCTGTGCAGGTCACGACAGCGGATCGCTCAACATCCATAGTCTCTTCCTTCTAAGAGTTTCCTCACTTGTGGCAGAAGCTACTCAGGGAAACCTGCAAGAGGGATGCCGCAGTAGGCTCACTCCAGGCGAACTCCTCCTGTTTGCTGCTCAGCTGGTTCGCTGCTCAGCTGGTTCGCTGCTGACTGTCTTTTTAGAAGAGCCTGGAACAAAGCACTCCCAATTCACACTGTTCAAACAGGCAATCAAACAATCAAGCACACGGTCAAACTGCCAAACTGTCCCCTCAACAGACACTCAGATACCAGATGTCCCGATTTTACAGGGACAGTCCCAAGTTTTGGGTCTTTTTGTTATATAGGCTCCTATTACCCCGCACCCCCTGTCCCGATTTTTCACACTTGCTGTCTGGTCACCCTATGAGGGAGGTATCACCCAACCCCACACAAGCCCATGGCTGGTGCAGCGTGCACCCCCTCCCACACACTGGACAGCACAGGTAATGATTGTGTCTCTGCAGCATTGGCCCTCCTGGAGCTCTGCTTCTGCCCTGCAGGCAAGGCTGGACCTCAAAGGCACAGTCCAGCCCCAGAGAATGAAGGCAAAAGCGCCCCCTGGTGTCTGTGACTGAGGCACAGCATCTCAAGGCTATTCAGGGGCCTTACGGTTTGAGGTTCCGAACCTGAGTGACTCCCAAAGGAATGCAAACGGGGTCAGGATTTCCCCCTCCCCAGCAGTCCATTTCAACATCAGCCTCCGAAAGCCTTTGGCCCAAATGTGCCCTCCCACCCCCATAAACCTCTCCGAGTCATCTATTCCTTGAACTCAAGGGACTGCACCTCACGGCATTGGGCAGCTTCAGCAGTCACGGCTGCAGTGTGCTCTGAAACTCTCCTGTGGAAGCAGCTGTAGCAGGGCAAAGCATTTCTTGGTACTGCTACTGACATGCTGGATGCTAGGCTCAAAATGCCGACAGACAGTGGCTGGGGGAGTCACTGGTATCTGTCCCTCCCAGTGGCAGTTTTGCCTCAGCAAAGTGACTGACAATCGGAGACACAGCCATCAACTTTCATGAGTAATTAAAATGATTAGTGGGCTGGGGCACATGAGGCTGAGGGAACTGGGCTTGTTTAGCCTGCAGAAGAGAAGAGTGGGGGGGGGGGCGGGATTTGATAGCAGCTTTCAACTACCTACAACAGGGTTCCAAAGAGGATGGAGCTCAGCTGTTCTCAGTGGTAGAAGATGACAGAACAAGGAGTAATGGTCTCAAGTTGCAGAGGGGGAGGTCTAGGTTGGATATTAGGAAACACTATTTCACTAGTAGGGTGGTGAAGCACTGGAATGGGTTACCTAGGGAGGTGGTGGAATCTCCTTCCTTGGAGGTTTTTAAGGTCAGGCTTGACAAAGCCCTGGCTGGGATGATTTAGTTGGGGTTGGTCCTGCTTTGAGCAGGGGGTTGGACTAGATGACCTCCTGAGGTCCATTCCAACCCTGAGATTCTATGAGTCTGTGATCTCAAGCCCTTGCACTGGGCACAGCTGCTAATGGCACAGACAGGTTCTTCCAGGGCGGTGGGGGAGGGGTTCCCATGGGTTCCAGGGCTCTGGGGTCCCACATTCCTTACAGCCCATTGCATTGTCACATAGGGCAGCAGCAGCTACATTTCAACAAGCCCCTTGGCAGCCACACTAAAGGCCTGAGGGGCATGCCAGGGGACGGACCCTCATGTGGACCAGCCACCATTGCTAGCCCTGTGCTGAATGAGCAGGCTGCTGCTTGTCAGGCTCCTTGCACATTACCACCCCAAAGGCCAGCATTAGGACCATAGGCCCACCCCCTTTCACCTGGCCAACACAGCTGGTCAGACATGGGGGCGGGGGCTACATGCTGCATCTTTTTAAGAGGGATAACAATGGTCATGCTCCCCTGGTGCAGCCAGCTCTAGCTCTCCATGCCACCCCTAGCATGGGTCATGGCCCAGCAATTGCAAGCTGGCCCTTTGTCAGCACATGGTGCAGTGAAGGTGACTTATGCTTCTCCACCTCAGTTTCAGATACAGCGTAGCTTCTGAGGATGGTCCAGCAAGACACTTAGTGAGGAACCAATCCAAAGCCAAATGGGCGCCATTCCACTGACTTCAGTGAGCTTGGAGCCAGCCCTAAATGCTGGAACCCAGAAGCAAAGGAATGGGAGACCCACCTGTAACCCCAGACATGAAATGAAGTCTTAGGCAGGCTGGAAAGAAGCAGTCTGTGGAAGAGGCTGGGGCTGCAGGACCAGGGATTAGCAGGCCATAACAAAGGCATGTGAGTGTGTATCCATGAGCATAATCCATATTGAAAGGGATGGCTTTTTGAACATTTTCGGTGCACAGTCACAGTAGCCACGTACCCAAAGCTTAGCAAATTTGTACACACTCACATCATGGCTCATATTTTCATGACTGACTTGGCTAATTGAGTGGAGCGTATAAAAGTGGCAGCTGACACCAAGCTGGGAGGGGTTGCAAGCACCTTGGAGGCCAGGTTTAAAATTCAAAAATGACCTGTAAGAATTGGTCTGAATTCAACACAATGAAATTCAATAAAGACAAGTGCAAAGTACTTCACTTAAGAAGGAAAAAAACTCAAATGCACAGCTACAAACTAGGGACTAACTGGCTAGGTGGTGATACTACTGAAAAGGATATGGGGGTTACAGTGGCTCACAAACTGAATGAGAGTCAACAGTGTGATGCAGCTGCAAAAAAGGCTAATACGATTGTGGGGTGTAGTAACAGGAGTGTTGTATGCAAGACACAGGAAGTAATTGGCCCACTCTGCTTGGCACTGGATATGCCCCAGCTACAGTCCTGTGTCCAGTTCTGGGCACCACAATTTAGACACAATGTGGACAAATTGGAGAGAGTCCAGAGAAGAGCAACAAAAACTGTTAAAAGGTTTTGAAAAACCTGACCTGTGAGGAAAGGTTAAAAAACAGCTCTGGATATGTTTCATCTTGAGAAAAGAAGATTGAGGGGGGACCTGAGAACAGTTTTCAAATGTGTTAAGGGCTGTTCTAAAGAGGATGGTGATCAATGGTTCTCCATGTCCACTGAAGGTAGGACATGCAGAAATGGGCTTAATGTTTAGCAAGGGCAATTCAGGTTAGATATTAGGAAAAACTTTCTAACTCAAAGGTAGTTAAGCTCTGGAACAGGCTTCCAAGGGAGGTCGTGGAGTTCCCATCATTGGAAGCTTTTAAGGACAGGTTGGATAAATACCTGTCAGGGCTGGTCTAGGTTTTCTTGGTTGTGCCACAGCACAGGGGGCTGGCCTTGATGACTTCTCGACGCACCTTCCTGCCCTGCATTGCTGTGGTTCTATGATTCCATTTGCATGTGCAATCCTGGTGCATAAATTGGGTGTGAATTTGTTCCTCTAGCCTGTCAGAAAACAGGGTGTACTTTTCCTAACTGGCGTGGAGCTGGGGGTAGGGGTTGCTGCCATGTCATGCTGGAGAGTCTGTCACTGCTAAGCTCTCCTGATCTGTGCCCGCAGGTGCTACCTCAGCAGAACTATGTGCTAATCCGTGTCACCAACATGCTGTGGCAGATGCAGCCACTTGCTCCGTCCCCATAGCAGGGGTGAGGAGGGGAGGGGCTTTGCCTCTCGGCGGGAGCAGCAGAGGAGGATGGATTCACTCCCCAGTCGTTACAGCCTGGCTAGGGAGCAAAGGCCCCTTGGGCCCCTCTGCTTCTGGCACTATGCCACCTGCAGGCAGGAGGGCACCTTCAGCAAGGACTAAAGCAATCAAAGTGAATGAGCCCGAGATTATTCTGGTCCTGGTGGGAAGTCAAAGCATCCACCCTGGAGCACATGGCTGAGCCCAGTGTAGTCAGAGCCCTTCAGGATAAGTAAAAGTAGGTCAGATTTCCGGTGCGCGGGCAGTGTAACAAAGTGAGTGCTTTTTAACTGCAATAGCACACTAGTCCCCACCCCCTGACGGAACTGCGCTGGCTAAATGCTTCACTTTGACGTGGGCAATTGAATTATGCGCCCTGAAATCTTCACCCCAGCAAAGTGATAGTGACTCCGGAGCCACATTTTTCCAGCCGCGAGCAGCTTATTCCCGGGGTGTGTGACAGCATGGGCCCTGCAGGATGCAGCACGGCTTGCCAGCAAGTGAACCAAGTTCGGCTCGCTCGATTCATGCAATGGCTCGGACAAGTCAGATATGGTGCACAGAAAAGAGCTTTTTCTGCCATTTAAAGGATATTTTTTATTTACTGTTTCCTGCACTATGGACCAAGTGTTTTCTTGTCTCAGCTGCACCGGTTTCTGGCCAGATAAACGGACTGACTGGAGGTCTCTTGATTTATGCCAGGGCAAGTGAGGGGAGCAACTGGACATCCAGGTCCACCTCTGGCTAGTACTGAGAATGTGGCATACTCAGCAAGGGAGCATTCACCAGAGAGTGGGGTGCAAGTTGGAGACATGCGTTCATGTCTGCTCTGCTATCTGCTCCCTGTGTGACCTTCGTTTCCCCAGCTGTAAAGTAGAGAGAATAACCCAGCATCTCAGGGGTCTCGTGAGGGTAACTATGTTAAAGATTGTGAGGTGAACAGACATGAGGGTTTCAGTGTAGTAGCCGTGTTAGTCTGTGTCAGCAAAATGAAAATAAGAAAGAAAAACTTGTAGCACCTTAGAGACTAACAAATTTATTTCAGCATAAGCTTTCGTGGGTTAGTACCCACTTCATCGGATGCATGGAATGAAACATACAATAGACAGATATTTATACAGTCAGAGAAACATGATAAGGTTGAGGTGCATAGACCAACCTTAAGAGGCTAATTAATTGAGAGGAACCATAACAGCAGGGGAAGAAAAACCTTTGAAGTGATAAACAAGATGGTCACAGAGGTGTGAATAAGGATCGTTAACTTAAGGGAAATAGATTCAATTAACGTAATGGGCGAGTCATTCCAAGTCCTTATTTAATCCTGAGGTAATGCAATCTAGTTTGCATATCAATTCGAGTTCAACAGTTTCTCTTTGAAGTCTGTTTTTGGAGTTAATCTGTCGCAACACTGCGACCCTCAAGTCTGTCACTGAGTGATTAGGGAGGTTGAAGTGTTCTCCTATTGGGTTTTGAATGTTATGATTCCTGATGTCAGATTTAAGTCCATTTATTCTTTTGCGAAGAGACTGTCCGGTTTGGCCAATGTACATGGCAGAGGGGCATTGCTGGCACATGATGGCATATATCACATTGGTAGATGTGCAGGTGAATGAGCCCCTGATGGCATGGCGGATGTGATTAGGCCCTGTGATGGTATCGCTTGAATCGATATGTGGACAGAGTTGGCATCGGGCTTTGTTGCAAGGATAGGTTCCTGGGTTAGTGTTTTTGTTGTATGGTGTGTGGTTGCTGGTGAGTATTTGCTTCAGGTTGGGGGGCTGTCTGTAAGCAAGGATTGGTCTGTCCTCCAAGATCTGTGAGAGTGAGGGATCATCTTTTAGGATAGGTTGTAGATCTTTGATGATGCGCTGGAGAGGTTTTAGTTGGGGGCTAAAGGTGACGGCTAGTGGTGTTCTGTTATTTTCTTTTTGGGGCCTGTCTTGTAGTAAGTGACTCCTGGGTACTCTTTTGGCCCTGTCAATCTGTTTTTTCACTTCAGCAGGTGGGTATTGTAGTTGTAAGAATGCTTGATAGAGATCTTGTAGGTGTTTGTCTCTGTCTGAGGGATTGGAGCAAATGCGGTTGTATCTTAGAGCTTGGCTGTAAACAATGGATCGTGTGGTGTGTCCAGGATGGAAGCTGGAAGCATGTAGGTAAGTATAGCGGTCAGTAAGTTTCCGGTATAGGGTGGTGTTTATGTGACCATCACTTATTAGCACAGTGGTGTCTAGGAAATGGACCGCTTGTGTGGACTGGTCTAGGCTGAGGTTGATGGTGGGATGGAAATTGTTGAAATCATGGTGGAATTCCTCAAGGGCTTCTTTTCCATGGGTCCAAATGATGAAGATATCGTCTATGTAGTGCAAGTAGAGTAGGGGTGTTAGGTGATGAGAGCCGAGGAAGCGTTGTTCTAAGTCAGACATAAAAATGTTGGCATACTGTGGGGCCATACGGGTACCCATAGCAGTGCCACTGACTTGAAGGTATATATTGTCCCCAAATGTGAAATAGTTGTGGGTGAGGACAAAATCACAAAGTTCGGCCACCAGGTTAGCCGTGGTAGTATCGGGGATACTGTTCCTGACAGCTTGTAGTCCATCATAGTGTGGAATGTTAGTGTAGAGGGCTTCTACATCCATAGTGGCCAGGATGGTGTTGTCTGGAAGATCACTGATGGATTGTAGTTTCCTCAGGAAGTCAGTGGTGTCGCGAAGATAGCTGGGAGTGCTGGTAGCATAGGGCCTGAGGAGAGAGTCTACATAGCCAGACAATCCTGCTGTTAGGGTGTCAATGCCTGAGATGATGGGGCGTCCAGGATTTCCAGGTTTATGGATCTTGGGTAGCAGAGAGAATGCCCCTGGTCGGGGTTCTAGGCACGTGTCTGTACAAATTTGTTCTTGTGCTTTTCCAGGGAGTTTCATGAGGGTAACAGGGACCAGCAAAGTACCCTAGATAGCCACCAATGGGCACAGCAGTTTTGATATGAACTTGTATTCTCACTGTGGGAGTAGCCCCAGGTACAGTCTGTTCTTCATCACCATAGGAATAATGAGCCAGGCCCTGCTGCCCAGATCCAGCCCCTTAGCTTGGCTCCATGCACGGAGCAGGCATGGGTCCCATCACAAGCTGTTTCCTGTGGTTGCAGGAGGTGCCATAGAACTGATGAGCCCCCCAGCCCTCCTCCAGATGCTCTGCCTGTGTCTCCTGGGGATTTCTGACAGCACAGGGAGCAAAGCAAGAGCTGGAACGTAAAAAGGAATCTTATGTTACCGACCTCCCATTTGCTTGGCAAATATTCCTTGGGATGGCTCTATTTCCATATTTAAAGAAAAGTTAAATACACACGCCAAAGGGCCCAGAATTGACTGTGCTGCCAAGTGTAAACATAAGGGTTCAACATGATCGTGTCTTGCGGACTTATGTGGATTTATAGCCAGGGCTTATGTCAAGACTAAAAAGCATACTGCGGTTGGGAACAAACTCTTATCCCACAATCACTTGTGCCCTTTGATGCTGCTGGCCCGTCCAGGAATGATTTAGTGGTGCTGCTGAAAGACAGCTACAGAAGCAAACCCCAGTGAAATAATGCTAACAAAAGAATTGTGCGACAGCTGGAGGGGACACAAAACCAGAAGGCTGGCATTTCACAAGGGGGCCACCTATTTTGGGTGCCCAACTTGAAACACCTAGGACCTGGTTTTAAAAGTCATTGAGCACTTGACGCTCCCTTTGCCTTCACCAGGAGCTGGGATACTCAGCACCTTTGCAAGTCAGGCTCAAGATGGACACCCAGGAGCTGTGGCACCACAAATCAGTGGAGACTTGAAAAGTAGGGCTTAAAGAATTAGATGGGCCCAAGCCATCATTTTCAAAGCCAAATGCAACCTGACCTTCTTTCAGGGGTGATCAGAGATCTGCACTTGATACCAAGTGTTTTGATTTTTTATTTACAGGAAATTTTGGGGGCGGGGAAATCTGTACTTTCCCATGATCGGCTTTCTTTGAAAAGCCATTTGATAAAAATGTGTCGTTTCCCAAAACCCACAAGTGTTGAAATCAATGGGGGTTAGGCCCCCACATACCTTAGAGAATCTGCCTCTAAGTGACATGCAGGAGGGTGTGGATGAGGTTACACCGGAAATCTGGGACACGGCAAGGCATTGAATCCACAATTCATAAGGTTCTTGTGCTAACCGCGGCATCAGTCTCCCCCACTTGGCTAGTGACCTCACAGTTCAAGGGCCTGGTACGTTTGCCCTGTAAGGCCACAATTTTGCATGTCATTCTCTTTTTGGCCTGCATCGGCCTGAGAAAATCTTTTAGCCGATAATTTGAGCTTTTTAAGTGGCAGTACACAGAACTGTTTTCAATGAGTGAAAGAAAACACCATCTTTCTAACCTGTTTATGTCTGCTCCTAACTCAGAAATAGTCAAGGCTATAAACTTCCAACACCTTTTAGACATTGAGCCTGAATGAGAACTAGTGCCTAGAAGTAATGTTACATTACAATCTGTAATGTTTTAATCATTCAATTAATCCATCCTGGCTATTATGGGCTTATTTCTACTGATTTTCACATTGCCAGACCCTCGGAAGGTGTAGATCGGTGTGTGACTGCCCCCCTGGGTCACCTGCTGGGGAGCTGGCCTGCTGGTTTGACCCCAGTGTAACTGCCCTGCCTTCATTGACATCCCTCCTGATTTATTCCTGTGAAAGTGAGAGGCGAATCAGGCTGTGTAACTTGTGTAGGGGAAGCCTGCTTGGCTCTGTGACAGAACTATTACAGGTCAATTAGTTAGCAACGGGATCTGCTTGGCACGCGGTGGCAATTCAGAGACAGAGCAGCCATTTTAATTCTGCCTCTTCGCAGAGATGGTTTTATTTTCATTTGGAAATGCGTGCTATGTTTCTACAAAATACAATGGTGAGAAATCAGAATCCCAGCTATTCTGAGCCACACTGGCCATGCAACAGCAGCTGTAAAGCTGCCAGATCCAGCCCTGCGCCAGTCCCATCTCAGTTCCCAGCAGATGGTGTGTTTCTGGGAGAAAGAGAAAAGGCTGGGGCCACCTTCTACCTTCCCCAGAACAGTCCCTTGAGATTATGGGCAGCTATGTGTAAATTAGAGTAGCATTTGGGCTGCTTTAGCATAGGCCAAGTGCTGAGCTGTATCCAGGATCAGGGGAATGTAAAGGTAGTTTAAAGCTGGCCACCCTGTACAGCTCAGCTGAATGAATGAATTGGGTCCAAGATACTTAATTCTTACCAAAATATACAGTGCTATCTTAGGGGGTAAATGGGCACACCCTGAATGTGTGCATGTGCCAAATTGTGCATATGCATAGGTGTGCTCACCCTTAGTTGGTGATGGATGGCAGGAGAGAGATCACTTGATCATTGACTGTTAGGTTCACACCCTCTGGGGCACCTGGCATTGGCCACAGTCAGTAGACAGGATACTGGGCTAGATGGACCTTTGGTCTGACCAGTATGGCCATTCTTATGATCTTAAACCCCTGTGTATACATGGGAAGAGGTTTGACAGATGCATGTGTGCACATTTGCAGTGTTAGTGTTTGATTTAATGTATTAATGAGCCATCAAATAAACAAGACTCAATCAGTTTTATTAGTCAATGACAAAGCAGCACAACACAGAAGGGAAAGGGTTAATACTTTACCAATCTGATCTGGGAAGCAGAGTCTCCAAGCCATTATGGGGACAAGGTGGCGGAGGTGATATCTTTTATTGGACCAACTTCTGTTGGTGAGAGAGACAAGCTTTTGAGCTCCACAGTTCTCTTCGTCTTCTGAAAGCGGGTCTCTTTCACCAGCAGAAGTTGGTCCAGTCACCTTCTCCACCTTGTCTCTTTAAAATCCTGGGACCAACACACCTACAACAACACCCAAGTTGTTTACAACATACAGAAGTAGTCATGCATTACCCAAGACTAACATACCACTTCTTACCAGTTTCTTATCTTTGTTTGGAACATATTTTTCAAGGGACAAAGACCTCAGACCAACCATCCTTTGAGCTCTGGACCAGCACCTGGTGCAATTTGACAGGCCTTAACAAGACCTACATCTTATCCCAGGCAGTTCCTGCTGTGATGGGGTGTTCACGCCATACCAGCCTTGAATGGGTTAATGAGACTGAGAAGGGCCACACCTGAGGGGAATTAGGCTAGCTAAGCTAGGCTAGAGCACCAACGTTTAAAAAATAGTGTGTGTTCAGCACCCACCGGCAGCCCTGCGGATCAGTTCCTCCCCCTCCTTCCACTCTCTCCCAGTGCCTCCCATCCACTGCAATCAGCTGCTCAGCGGCATTCAGGAGGCACTGGGAGGGAGTGGAAGGAGCTGTTCAGCAGGGCTGCCTGCCAACAGGAGGGGTGGAGGGGGAGGGGGAGGGGGAGGGGGCAGGGTGGAGTGGGATCAGGGCAAGGGCTGAGCGGGGAGTGGGAAGAGGTGGGGCAGGGTGGAGGCTGGTGGGAAGGGGTGGAGTGGGGGTGGGGCCTGGGACAGAGCAGTGGTCGAGCACCCCTGGGAACTGGGGAAGTCGGCGCCTCTGGTTATGATAAAGTCAAGAAGCTGGCAGCTAAAGGAGACCACAGTGTGGAGGTCTGTGGTCAGAGGCGCTGGAACAGGGAGGGCCAAGTGGTCCCATCACTTTTTACAGGCAGTAAGGGAGAGTGACGGGGGGGAGGGGGCATAAAGGAATGAGTGGAGGCGGGGTCTTGGGGAGAAGAGGCCATGCTGGAGCAGGACCTCAGGGGAAGGGACGGTGTGAGGGCAGGGCCTCAAGGGGAAGGGGTGACATGGGGGGGCAGGGTCATGGGTTAGGCACTGGTGGCCCCTCCCACTTTTAGGGAGCTTCCACCGCTCCCACCTGTGGTCACTGTCTAGTCTTAAAGAGGGAAAGGAGGAAACCAGGAGGAGATTAGAAGCCCTGGAGTCCTGGCCCTGGCCCTGGCCCTGAGGGAAGGACAAACCCAGAGGAGGCTGAAGAAAGAGCTTGATGGAGGTGAAGTAAGAGCAGCCCAGGAAATGGTAGCAAGGTTTGGGACTGTGCAGATCTTGGCTGCTGGTTGTGGGGTCCCTGCTGAAACCTGGAGTACAGGGTTGCCCGGGTTGCCCTACCAGTAACTGGGGAAGTGGCACAGATTGAGAAATGGAGCAGTGGGACTTTGGTGCCCCAGAAGGGGCAGACGATAGTGACCTGGCCCGCTGGCCGGAGGGCCAAGCCACAAAGAAAGAGCAAGTAATGACAAGAGAGTCGCAGAGAGAGAGAGGCAGCAGGGCACGTGGCTGAGCAGCAGGAGGCGTGTTGGATCTGAAGAGAGCTAATTCCCAGAGCAACCAGCATGAGGCGCCCTAGAGGTGAGTGTACCCTGTGACACCTACGCATACCCAAGAACAGAGTTCATACATAATTCACCTACTAATACAATTTCTTTTAGCATAAGCACAAAGGATGCTGGGAATGTGGTTCACGATCTACACAACTTTAGCATAAGTGCAAAGCCTTTTAGAAATACATGGCATTTGCTAACATAAAGGCGGCATTGTTCTCCTAGCCTCTCAGTAGTCATTTATTTATAAGGTTCCACGTACAGTACAACAGTAGTTGAGACGATAATGATTCCAACTTCTCAAGTGTTGACACAAATCCAGTGCGTTTTCAAACGTGCCTGTACTAGGGCTGGAATGTACTCACTGAGAGCTATGCAGTGGTGAAGTCTCAATGCTAAAAAATCATCTCAGTGGTATCTGTGATCCAGATGTTGCCAAGGTTTTTGGGCAATCTGGTTTGCAATACTGAGTTGAGTTCAATATTACCAGTGCTAAACTTGTCTTTGTTAATTGCAAGATAGCTGCGTCCCTATATACAGGGTATTTACCAGCCCCCATTACTGTACTATTGGAGCACTTCACAGTCTTGAATGTAGTTATCTTCCCAACACTCTGGTGAGGTAGGGCCCTGTTGTTATCTCCATTTTACAGCTAGGGAATCAGGACAGTGGGAAACTAACTGAATTGCCAAGGTCATAAAGAGAGTATGTAGCACACAGAAAGTTCAACCCAGCTCCCTGAATTCCTAGGTAAAAACCCTAACCCGTAGGCCACCCTTTCTCAATGCTGTTAATATGGCTTGTCAGTGGTTTCACTTCTAGACTAGGAAAATATAGCCTATCACCACTGACCTCTTGTTTTATTTGCGTCCAGATTAGAAGAGGCTGCAAGTTGCTACAATGTGGTAGCTGCCATGAGATGAGATGGTGATCTTCTCCATTTCCTCAAGGAGGATTTTCTTAACTACAGTCACATGTGTGGGTGACTCAAGATACACATTAGTGCAGTCTCTTGGCTGAGTGTCTTACTGTCTTCATCTCCAGCCCCATCCGCATCTCTGTGTCATCATCTACTGCTCTTCTCTTAATGTAGGCTCCAACCCTGTCTCTGGATCCCCTCACATGGACCCCCTGCCTCCATGTACTGTCCCACTGAAGTCAATGGTACAATGCTCAGGTGAAGACCAGGCCCGTAGAGAAAAACAGAAGCTGCACTTGATCTCCCACGTGCAGGGCTGGCTCTACGTTTTTTGCTGCTCCAAGCAAAAAGATTTTGGCTTCCCGCCACCCCAGGCCTGGGCTCACCCCCGCACCTCCCTGCTGCCCCATCCCTGGTCTTTCCCCCACTCCCTGCCACCCCAGCCCTGGGCTCTCCCCCCGCCAGACCCCTTACTGCCCCAGCCCTGGGCTCTCCCCCCCCACCCCCTACTGCCCCAGCCCTGGGCTCTCCCCCCCAACCTGCACCCCCTACCGCCCCAGCCCTGGGCTCTCCCATCCCAACTGCACCCTCCTGCCGCCCCAGCCCTGGGTCACTGGTAACTCGGTCCCAGGGCAGGTCATTCAGTAGGAATTTTGGATGTGCACAGAACACAGACAGGATTGGTTCCCATATGGTTACAGAACTGCAGTAAAGTGGAACAATTTTCAGCTTGTGTGATTGAAGGATATCTGGATGCATATTACAAGACTGTCCTACATTAATGAGGAAAAGTTGAGGTGCCTTTATTATTCTTTTGTTCCACTCTTTATTTCTATGGGGAATTTGACAATGCAATATCACTGTCTTCCTTTTAAACAAATAAAACAAAACAAAACAAAACAAAAAGACAATGGCTGTTGAAAATAGCAATTCCAGTCCTAATAACCACTGGGAAGCATTTCTTGCTAATTTTATCCTACTTTTTCTACAGGAAGTTACAGTGGATCAGTATATTTGATTTGGGAGAAATGAAGTAACAGCTGTCCAAAATGAGCGTGAGCACTCCTGAATTTTGAGGGTGTTCAAATCTGGAATGCAGGTGCTAGATTCCCTTTCTGAATATTAGCTAAATCTGGAAAGGAAAAGTCAATTTCTGCTTCCATGGCTCAGAAGTGGAAATCCTCCTACGTGCTTTGCAGCAAGGGCTGGGTTCAGTACATAGGGGTTCCCTTTTCAACAATACAATGTAAAACCAGCTCGAGCTCCCACCCAGTAACCTGGGAAAATCTTTACACACACCCCCGGGCGCCTCAAAGAGGCAATACTTCCCCTCTCGCAAGCACAGGGCCTCGGTGTAACAGAAAATCTTTAATAACAGCAGGTAAACGACACCAGCATTAAATTGGGAAAACACCGCAACTAGGATTCATAAACCAAACTGTGAGCAAGACCCACACCCAGCCAATTGGGCCATGTCTTGTCCCTTTGGTTCTTGAGTCCAGCAACCCAGAAATCACCCAAAGTCCCAGTCCCAAAGTTCAAAAGTTCATCAGTCTGGGCAGAAATGGGGAGGGGAGAGGTAAGGGGCACCTTACGTGGCTTGACGATGACTGCCTCACCCCTCCGTGGGGCTTCGCTCTGCTCCGCCAACCGTCCCGCGGGCCGCTCCGCCAGCCGTCCCGCAAGCCGCTACAGCTGTCCCCACGAACTGCTCCGCTCCGCCAGCCATCCTGCAAGCCGCACCGACGGTCCCACGAACTGCTCCACCAACAACTCCGCTCCATCAGCTGTTCTGCAAGCCGTGCCGACGGGTCCCCCAAAGTGCTCCACTCTGCCAGCCACTCAGCAATAGATCTTCAGGCTCCCCCACTACTTAACACACTGCTCAGTGATTTCAGCTCATAAGAGTTTTAGATCTTTAGTGATTTCAGTTTGTAGTTAGGGGGAGCCCTAGTGCTCATTTGCACCCTTAGCCCAAAGTGATTTCAACTCAGCAGCCTGAAACCAGACTCCCAACGCACTCAACGTTAGTTCTGATATTCCACAATGGAGAGAGAAGGAGGTACAATCAGTGTCTCAGACCCTCACGAGGAGCCCATACCACCAGGTACTATGCTTGCTCTATCACCAAAAGGCCCTACCAAAAAATCTGTCCCCAACTTCTCTCAATTCACTGGGCCCTGGAACCCATGTCCCTCACCCAGCGAGTGCTGCCTAGCCAATGGCGAGTCCCTCCATCATAACAAAAGCCCACTGTCCTTGATTCACACAATCAGGGCAACAACACTTCATTCCTCCTGCCCCAACAACAGCGAAACTGGGGATCCCACAGCAGCCACAGTGACCATTTGGTGCACTGTCCATTTAGTCCACTCAGTTCTTTCTTTGGGACCTGCAAGGTGAGGTCACACCAGTGGAGTGTCCTCTTTAAAAAAAAAAAAAATGTTAAAATATGGTATCCCTAGTAGGGTGACCAGACAGCAAATGTGAAAAACCGGGACAGGGGTGGGGAGTAAGAGGAGCCTATATAAGAAAAAGACCCAAAAATCGGGAATGTCCCTATAAAATTGGGACATCTGGTCACCCTAATCCCTACCGTTCAGCAGTCTGCTTTACATTAATACAGGAAGCCAGAGCGTGTCTCAGCTATCTCACTCCCTCCCCCTCCCTTTCCTGTTGATAGCAGCCAAGGGAATGCTGGGAAATGTAGTTCTTTCCCTGATCCAGGGCTGACTCTATAGGCGGGGAGCTAACCAAGGAACTACAACTCCCAGGGCTCCCGGCCGCACCTGCAATTTGGCTGCCCCAAGCAAATGCTTGTTTTGCTGGTGCCTAGAGCCGGCCCTGCCCATGTGCTCGTTGTGCACTGATGCCTCGTTATGAGTGGCTGATCGTAACTGCAGCCTCTGTGAAAGTGCCTTCACTTTGATGAAATCAGCGGTGAAATCAACCTTGGTTTGTTAGGTTGAGTGTCTTATTGTGGTAAAGCATCCTGGCTTGCTCTGTGAGCATGTGCAATATTTTTCAGTTGCGCTATATTGTTTCTCTAGAGAAATAATAACTGCTGTAGGCCAGTCATACAGCGAGGCCACATTTATAGGTAATGTTGGAAGCTTGCTACTTGCAGGCCTTTTCCTTTTAGCTTTTCCAGGGGATGTCTACACAGAGCAATGATGTGCACTTCAGGGAGGAGGCAGGGTAATTTCTAAAGCGCACCAACGTGTTGTGCATTAATTGGTCCAAGTAGACTCTGCTAGTGAAAACTAATCTCCCTAGTGTGCTTTAATGTAGTACTACAGCCTTAGATTAACACAGCCTAGGGAACCTTTAGTGTGCACTAGCAGGGTCCATACGGGCCTATTAATGCACAACACAAGTGCACTTAAGAAATCACTGGGTTGGAGCCTGTCCTGTGTATCACCTGGGTGGCCAAGCCCTACTTTGGCCAAACTTCCCTGCCTTGGTTTGTAGATGGAAAACAATGCAATGGCCTCATTGTCATTTGCATTAACCCCTCTTTACATCACTCTGGCAGTTAGGGTTGCCAATATTGATTGGACGTATTCCTGGAGGTTTTATCACAACATAATCTTTAATTCCTGGAGGATTGTCCACTCTGATGGCAGTGGAAAGTGGCCTTAATGGACACCCACTTTAGGGCTTTAGAGATGTAAACGAGAGTCAAACCCAGGGCTGGTCTACACCAGGAGCTACATCAGCATAGCTACATCTCTCAGCGGTGTAAAAATCCCATCCCCGCTGGGAGACCTAGCTATACCAACCTAACCCCAGCATAGACACTGCCAGGTCAATGGAAGAATTCTCCTCTCGACTTAGCTACCACCTCTCAGTAGACCTAGCTACTGCCTCTTGGGGAGGTGGGTGACCTACACTGATGGTAGATGCAGTACTGCTGTAGCATTTCATGTGTAGACTTAAATGAGCACAGTCTGCTTTTGTGCTTTCTGGTTCCTCTTCTCCCAGCAGATTGGTGTTTGCTCTCATTCCTTCCCACTCACAGGGAACCAGAGTACCATGAGTTTGTCTAATTTTCTTTAACTTTGACTATGGAGTATTCCTCAGGATTCTGCAGTTGATTTCTGGTTTCTTTGTTGTTAATAATCTTTCTTCCCTAGCTGGTCACTCCTGGTTATTGCACTAGATCTGTGGACGAGTCTTTTGTAAGACCCGATGGACAAGTTTTCCACAATGACCCTGTGTTTGTTTGATCTGGAACACTGGATACGTTTAACACCTCCTGATTTTCTTACTCTTTCACGTGAAACACACCTGGGTGCTTTCCCACCTCGATTTTGTATCTGTTGCCCACAGAAGGAATTATGTACATCTCTATAATTTCTCAGCTGTGTAACCTACAGCGCAGCTCATTTAAAATAATTGCATTCTATATCTGGAGCTAATTATACCAGTCAATTCTCCAACTGCGTCCCACTCTCCAAAAGAAGGCACTCTCTCAAGTCCAATTTAGTTTTAGATCCCTCATCTCTAGCCATGTGTATTGCTATAATTTGTCCATAAATATCTTAAACCATTTTTCTCAGACTGGTGTGAGCCTTCAGCTTTCCCGAGCTTTGCTCTGGATTGGAGATGTGTGGAACCTCAGTCTGAATGTCCTCCACAAAGATCTCTTCCTTGCTAACCTGGTATGGGAGACAGAAATAGATGAGAGACGTCCAACCTTGCTTGAAGTTTGCTATTATTTAAAACAAAATATAAATGTCTGCCCCTGCCCTAACTTCCAGCCCCAAAGCCGACATGACCAGAGGCCCAGCCATCACCCTAGTTCTCCCTGCACTCAATTTGCTTTGTATGTTTACATGGCTCAGTCCCTTAGCCTCACCTGGATGGGCCCTTGGGACTGTGTTCTCTGGGTGAATGTTCAGGCCAAGAGCTGGGGCTCCGAGCGGAGACGCGGCTCCCCGGGTTGAGGCCAAGGGAAGGGGGCCGAGGCTGGGGCTGCAGCTGGGGGTGGGTCTGGGTCCGGGAACCAAGCTGCAACCGGGGGCCGAGGCTGGAAGTGGAGCCGGGGCTGGGGCTGGGAGCGGAGCCACAGCCAGGCCACGATTGGGGGCCGAGGCTGAGGGCGGGGCCAGGAGCTGGGGCCATGGGCGGGGTGCGGGGCTGGAGCAGAGCTGAGGCCGGAGCGGGGCTGGCTGGTGCTCCCCACCTGCCCCCTGCGGGGGGCTAGCTTGGGCCCCAATGTGCCCCCCTGAATGTTCCTCCATGCCCCCCTAGGGGGTGTGCCCCACAGGTTGGGGACCACTGGGTTAGTGAAAGGACTTTGTTTCAGTCAGCAAATACACCATTCAAATTGTGTCTCACTCTTAGGAACTGGGCCTGGAAGGAGCTGCTGAGCTCCCTGAATTCTCACCCCAGTCAGTGGGTGCTGATGGAGCTGATCAGCTGCCAGAGCCATAGTCACGATGCCCCCTGCACTCTGCCATGAGCTGCCTCCCTTATGGCACGCAGCGCAAGAGACCCTGTCCTGTATCAAGAGGGATGGGGGCACTAAGAGAGACCTGCAGCTATCTCCCTGCTCACCTGCCACCAGGAGAGGACTGCTCTGGGCAGGGGCGGCAGGTTTGTAGAAATTTTGGTGGTGCCCAGAATGCCCAGAGCCCGCCCGCCCAAACTCCGCCCCCCCCCAAACTCCGCACACCACCTGCCTAAGAACCTGCCTCTCAGAACCTGCCTAAGGCTCTGAGAGGGAGTTTGTGGGGGGGAAGAAGTCTGGGGTACAGGCCCTGGGCTGGGGCAGAGAAATGGGGTGCAGGAGGGGTGCAGAGTGCAGGCTCTGGGAAGGAGTTTGGGTGAGGGAGGGGGTCTGGGGTGCAGGCTCTGGGTTGGAGTTTGGGTGCAGGCTCTGGGCTGGGGGTGGGGGTGCAGGCTCTGGGAGGGATTTTGGGGATGGGAGGGGGTGCAGGCTCTGGGCTGGGGCACAAGGTGGGGGTGCGGGAGGGGGCGAGGGGTGAAGGCTCTGGGCTGCGGCAAGCGGTGGGGGTGTAGGAGGGGGTGAGGGGTGCAGGCTCTGGGAGGGAGTTTGAGTGCAGGCTCTGGGAGGGAGTTTGGGGACAGGAGGGGTGCAGAGGGAGGAGATGCAGGCTCTGGAATGGAGTTTGGGTGTAGGCTCTGGGCTGGGGCATGGGGTGGGGGTGCAGGAGGGGGTGAGGAGTGCAGGATCTGGGAGGGAGTTTGGGGGCAAAGGTGGGTGTGGGGGAAGGGATGTGGGTGCAAAAGGGAGTTGGGGGGGCAGAGTGCAGAGTGGGGGTACAGGAGGGATGAGGGGTGCAAGCTCTGGGAGGGAGTTTGTGGGGTGGGGTGCAGGAGGAAATTTGGGGGCTGGAGGGGGTGTGTGGGGAGGGGGTGTGGGTTCAGGCTCTGGAAGTGGATGTGTGGGTTTAGTGCTTACCTGGGGCACCCCTTTCGGCAGCGGCTCCTAGGCAGGGCAGGACGGGGGGCGGGGGGGATGTTCCGGACGCTGCTGTCCCCAGGCTCTGCCCTCGTAGCATCCCATTGAATGCCCCCATGTTCAGGGTGGGGGCATCACGCAGCAGCACAGTCCACCCCCTCCCACCCCGCCATGGGCTGCAAGAACGTGTCAGCAGCCACTAGGAACAAGCACACAGGAAGCTGCTCAGCCCTGCTGTGTTGCCGGGTGGTGGCGGGAGTCTCCAGGCTGTTTTAAATCACCCAGAGGCGGCAGGCGGGGCCAGGGGATGCGTTGGGGGGAGCATGCAGGGTGGCGGGGGCAGACAGGAAACTTTGGTGGAGCTGGGCCTGCGGGCCAAGAATGTTCCTGGTGCCCGGGCACCAGGGGCCCATAAAACTCGCCACCCATGGCCCTGGGCAGGAGGGGTATAGGCTGGAGGGTTTCCTAGTTTCTTTGCCATCTTGAACAGGGGATCTGTGATGTGGTTCCTCACCAGACTCACGTTGTGCCAGTCCTCTCCATAGGACCCATCTCTCCTCCGGACACTAGTTCTCTTTTCTGGTCAGTTCAGAGTCAGTGGTCCTTCCCCTCCCTTTCGCTCTCCCCACTCAAGGCTTCTCTTTGTACCCAGATCCCTTCTCTCTCCTGGATATCGCTCTCCAGAGCGCACCTCCCATGAGGTTTTTTGCTGTCCCCACCCATGTCTGGTTGTAATAGCAATTCACAGGGGTTCTGCTTTCTCCCTGTAGATCTCCCCATTACAGACCTGACCAGCTAGGATGGCTACATGCTGCAAACAACCATGAACAGCCCTGCCCCCTTCTTTGGGGTGGGGGGGTGGGGTTGGGAGATCCTCTATGGGCAAGCGTCTCCAAAGTCAATTTGTGTGCTTGGCTTGAGGTATCTTAAAGTGGCTTGGTTTTGAGAGGGCAGATGCTCAACACTCTCTGCCCATCAGGCCCCTTTGAGGTGTCCCAAGTTGGACACTCCCAAAATTGCAGAAGCCAAATTCACTAGTTAATCTGGAAAATCTTGGCCTAAATCACTTTCCCCTAAGAAGATTGATGCTTTGGGCTGGGTCCTTGGGCCTACTTCCTCCCAGCTGTCCGGCAGCACAAAGGGGATTGTATGCCAGCTTGATCAGCCTTGCAGGGCCAGCTCTAGCTTTTTTGATGCTCCAAGCAGTGAAGCAAAAAAAAAAAAAAAAGCTGCCGAAGAGGAAACAATGTAGGGCCTGGCGCAGCCGTGCCCCCGAATAGGAAACAATGTAGGGCCTGGCGCAGCCGTGCCCCCGAAGAGGAAACAATGTAGGGCCTGCCGCAGCCGTGCCCCTGAAGAGGAAACAATGTAGGGCCTGCCACAGCCGTGCCCCCGAAGAGGAAACAATGTAGGGCCTGCCGCAGCCGTGCCCCTGAAGAGGAAACAATGTAGGGCCTGGCGCAGCCGTGCCCCCAAAGAGGAAACAATGTAGGGCCTGGCGCAGCCGTGCTCCCGAAGAGGAAACAATGTAGGGCCCGCCGCAGCCGTGCCCCCGAAGAGGAAACAATGTAGGGCCTGGCGCAGCCGTGCTCCCGAAGAGGAAACAATGTAGGGTCTGCCGCAGCCATGCCCCCGAAGAGGAAACAATGTAGGGCCTGCCACAGCCGTGCCGCTGGAAAAAGAAAAAAAAAATGGAGTGCCGCCCCCAGAGCACCACAAGTGCCACCCCTTCACATTTGCCGCCCGAGGCACTTGCTTCCTTGGCTGGTGCCTAGAGCCAGCCCTGCAGCCTTGGTTGGGGAATTCTCCAGCTGGCATGAAACCAAGGTACCTAGCGCTCTGTTATTTACCCCTTCACATAACACACAAACCAGGGGCACCCAATGAAATTAAAACAAACATAAGGAAGTATTTATTCACACAATGTACAGTAAGCCTGTGGAACTCATTACCAGGGAATGTTGTGAAGGCCAAAACTATAACTGTGTTCAAAAAAGAAATAGGTACGTTCATGGAGGCTAGGAGGCCAGGGACGTACAGTGGTCAGGGATGCAACCCCATAGACTCATAGACTTTAAGGTCAGAAGGGACCATTATGATCATCTAGTCTGACCTCCTGCACAATGCAGGCCACAGAATCTCACCCACCCACTCCTGGAATAATCCTCTCACCTATGTCTCAGCTATTGAAGTCCTCAAATCATGGTTTAAAGACTTCAAGATGCAGTGAATCCTCTAGTAAATGACCCGTGCCCCATGCTGCAGAGGAAGGCAAAACATCACACACAGATCACACAAGCGGGGCCGGACAACGGAATTCGGCTAGCAGCCGGCCATGGTAAGCCATAGACCTTTGACTAAGATCATGTTATTTCATCAAACCAGCCCCTCCATAAACTTATCTCGCTTAATCTTGAAATCAGATAGGTCTTTTGCCCCCACCGCTTCCCTTGGAAGGCTGTTCCAGAACTTCACTCCTCTGATGGTTAGAAACCTTCATCTAATTTCAAGTCTCAACTTCCTGATGGCCAGTTTATATCCATTTGTTCTTGTGTCCACATTGGTACTGAGCTTAAATAATTCCTTTCCCTCCCTGGTATTTATCCCTCTGATATATTTAAAGAGTGCAATCATATCTCCCCTCAGCCTTCTTTTGGTTAAGGTAAACTAACCAAGCTCCTTGAGTCTCCTTTCATACGACAGGTTTTCCATTCCTCAAATCATCCTAGTGGTCCTTCTCCTCTTCTGTTACTTCCAACTGATGCGTCCCCAGCTTATAACTAAAATTCTTGTTATTAACCAGGCTTGAAACCTAGAAGCCTTACTCAGGGGGCGGGGCTAATCAATCAGGCAGGCCAGGGCTTTATAAAGCAGTGAGCAAGCGACCAGGGAGCTTTGCGAACAGGAGCTGCAAACAGGGAGTTTTGAGAGGGAGTTGGGAAGGGGGCGAGGTATACTTGCCTTTCCTAAAGCCTTAACCCAAACTAAAGCCAGAGGCAGAGCGACCAGGGGAGCGGAGCGGACAGGGGGCTGCAGACAGGGGAGTTTGAGAGGGAGAGCAAGAGATCCCGTGGCTGAACAGTCTACCAGCTGAGAGTGAGTAGTAGCTGTTGGTGGGAGTGTGTGTGTTTGACTGTTTGAATTTAAATTTTTGATTCTGATTTCAGGTGATTTCAGTTTCAGCTGTCGTGGCAGTTGGGACTGAGTGCCTGACCCTGCTCCCTTGAGTGTTTGAGAGGGAGTTTGACAGAGGGAGGCCTACGATGGTTAGGAAGGCCCGCAACACCTGTGCCAGCACTGCTTCTGTCTCCTCCACCTGCGCCTGTAGCCAGACAGAGCGCCTGAACATGGATGCTTCTACCCAGATCCTGGTGTGGTTTTGCAGGGACTGTAACTTGCAATTCCCACTTACTGATATCCAGGTGGGGGGGACCATCCAATGTGACAGGTGCCTGCTGGTGGAATCTCTCAGGCAGCAGGTGGGAGAGCTACAGGAGGAGGTGGCTAGCTTGAGGAGCATCCAAGTCTATGAACAATTCCCGGACAGTGTCCATGTGGAGACAGCTGAGGTAGCTGTCCCAGTACACAGGACTGCTGACACACCACTGGTGGAGGAGGAAATGGCTCAGGGTGGACACTGGCAGCTGGTTACTTCTGGCAGCAGGCAGTGCTCCACCCCTGCTCCAAACCCTGCCGCCGTGGTAATAGGAAACCGTTATGCTCTTCTTGATACAGGAGAGAAGGAATCTCCCCCTACAGCAGAGGAGGAGAAGCCTCGTACCCCTAAGGCTGGGAAGTCTGCTGCCACCACTGCGAACAGGAAACGTAGGGTAGTGGTGGTCGGAGACTCTCTGCTGAGGGGGATGGAGGCGCCCATCTGTTGCCCTGACATTTCATCTCGGGAGGTATGCTGCCTGCCGGGGGCCCGTATCCGAGACGTTATGGAGGCATTGTCGAGGATTATCCGGCCCTCTGACTACTACCCCATGCTACTCATCCATGTGGGCACAAATGATACTGCGAGGTGTGACACTGAGCAGCTCAAGAGTGACTACAGGGCTCTGGGCATACGGGTGAAGGAGTTTGGAGTGCAGGTGGTATTCTCTTCGATCCTTCCTGTCAAAGGTAGGGGCCCGGGCAGAGACAGGTGCATTGTGGAGGTGAATGCCTGGCTGAAAAGATGGTGTCGCCAGGAGGGCTTTGGCTTCCTCGACCACGGGATGCTAATCCAGGAAGAACTGCTAGGCAAAGATGGCGTTCACCTTTCGAGGAGGGGGAAGACCCTATTTGGATACAGACTGGCTAACCTAGTGAGGAGGGCTTTAAACTAGGTTCGACGGGGACAGGTGAGCAAAGCCCACAGGTAAGTGGAGAACATGGGGACCTGGGAGATGGGTCGGAAATAGGAGGGGGCATGGGCTCTAATGACAGAGAGATAGGAGGGTCAGGGCAAAACTGGGAGGCAAGATCAAATCAGTATCTTAGATTCCTGTATACAAATGCGAGAAGTATGGGTAATAAGCAGGAAGAACTGGAAATGCTAATAAATACATTCAACTATGACATTGTTGGCATCACCGAAACTTGGTGGGATAATACACATGATTGTAATGTTGGTATGGATGGGTACAGCTTACTCAGGAAGGACAGACAGGGGAAAAAGGGAGGAGGTGTTCCTTATATATTAAAAATGTACACACTTGGACTGAGGTGGAGATGGACATAGGGGACGGAAGTGTTGAGAGTCTCTGGGTTAGGCTAAAAGGGGTAAAAAACAAGGGTGATGTCATGCTAGGAGTCTACTACAGGCCACCTAACCAGGTGGAAGAGGTGGATGAGGCTTTTTTTAAACAACTAACAAAATCATCCAAAGCCCAAGATTTGGTGGTGATGGGGGACTTCAACTATCCAGATATATGTTGGGAAAATAACACGGCAGGGCACAGACTATCCAATAAGTTCTTGGACTGCATTGCAGACAACTTTTTATTTCAGAAGGTTGAGAAAGCTACTAGGGGGGAAGCTGTTCTAGATTTGATTTTAACAAATAGGGAGGAACTCGTTGAGAACTTGAAAGTAGAAGGCAGCTTGGGCGAAAGTGATCATGAAATCCTGGAGTTCACAATTCTAAGGAAGGGTAGAAGGGAGTACAGCAAAATAGAGACAATGGATTTCAGGAAAGCGGATTTTGGTAAGCTCAGAGAGCTGATAGGTAAGGTCCCATGGGAATCAAGACTGAGGGGAAAAACAACTGAGGAGAGCTGGCAGTATTTCAAAGGGACACTATTAAGGGCCCAAAAGCAAACTATTCCGCTGGGTAGGAAAGATAGAAAATGTGGCAAAAGACCACCTTGGCTTAACCACGAGATCTTGCAAGATCTAAAAAATAAAAAGGAGTCGTATAAAAAATGTAAACTAGGACAAATTACAAAGGATGAATATAGGCAAACAACATGGGAATGCAGGGGCAAGATTAGAAAGGCAAAGGCACAAAATGAGCTCAAACTAGCTGCAGGAATAAAGGGAAACAAGAAAACTTTTTATCAATACATTAGAAGCAAGAGGAAGACCAAGGACAGGGTAGGCCCACTACTCAGTGAGGAGGGAGAAACAGTAACAGGAAACTTGGAAATGGCAGAGATGCTTAATGACTTCTTTGTTTCGGTCTTCACCGAGAAGTCTGAGGGAATGCCTAACATAGTGAATGCAAATGGGAAGGGGGAAGGTTTAGAAGATAAAATAAAAAAAGAACAAGTTAAAAATCACTTCGATAAGTTAGATGCCTGCAAGTCACCAGGACCTGATGAAATGCATCCTAGAATACTCAAGGAGCTAATAGAGGAGGTATCTGAGCCTCTAGCTATTATCTTTGGTAAATCATGGGAGACAGGAGAGATTCCAGAAGACTGGAAAAGGGCAAATATAGTGCCCATCTATAAAAAGGGAAATAAAAACAACCTAGGAAACTACAGACCAGTTAGTTTAACTTCTGTGCCAGGGAAAATAATGGAGCAAGTAATTAAGGAAATCATCTGCAAACACTTGGAAGGTGGTAAGGTGATAGGGAATAACCAGCATGGATTTGTAAAGAACAAATCATATCAAACCAATCTGATAGCTTTCTTTGATAGGATAACGAGTCTTGTGGATAAGGGAGAAGCGGTGGATGTGGTATACCTAGACTTTAGTAAGGCATTTGATATGGTCTTGCATGATATTCTTATCAATAAACTAGGGAAATACAACTTAGATGGGGCTACTATAAGGTGGGTGCGCAACTGTCTGGATAACCGTACTCAGAGAGTAGTTATAAATGGTTCCCAATCCTGCTGGAAAGGTATAACGAGTGGGGTTCCGCAAGGGTCTGTTTTGGGACCGGCTCTGTTCAATATCTTCATCAATGATTGGATATTGGCATAGAAAGTACGCTTATTAAGTTTGCAGATGATACCAAACTGGGAGGGATTGCAACTGCTTTGGAGGATAGGGTCATAATTCAAAATGATCTGGACAAATTGGAGAAATGGTCAGAGGTAAACAGGATGAAGTTTAATAAGGACAAATGCAAAGTGCTCCACTTAGGTAGGAACAATCCGTTTCACACATACAGAATGGGAGGAGACTTGTCTAGGAAGGAGTACGGCAGAAAGGGATCTAGGGGTTATAGTGGACCACAAGCTAAATATGACTCAACAGTGTGATGCTGTTGCAAAAAAAGCAAACATGATTCTGGGCGGCATTAACAGGTGTGTGGTGAGCAAGACACGAGAAGTCATTCTTCCGCTCTACTCTGCGCTGGTTAGGCCTCAACTGGAGTATTGTGTCCAGTTCTGGGCACCGCATTTCAAGAAAGATGTGGAGAAATTGGAGAGGGTCCAGAGAAGAGCAACAAGAATGATTAAGGGTCTAGAGAACATGACCTATGAAGGAAGGCTGAAGGAATTGGGTTTGTTTCTTTTGGAAAAGAGAAGACTGAGAGGGGACATGATAGCGGTCTTCAGGTATCTAAAAGGGTGTCATAAGGAGGAGGGAGAAAACTTGTTCATCTTAGCATCTGAGGATAGAACAAGAAGCAATGGGCGTAAACTGCAGCAAGGGAGGTTTAGGTTGGACATTAGGAAAAAGTTCCTAACTGTCAGGATGGTTAAACACTGGAATAAACTGCCCAGGGCGGTTGTGGAATCTCCATCTCTGGAGATATTGAAGAGTAGGTTAGATAAATGTCTATCAGGGATGGTCTAGACAGTAATTGGTCCTGCCATGAGGGCAGGGGGCTGGACTCGATGACCTCTCGAGGTCCCTTCCAGCCCTAGAATCTATGATTCTATGAATCTATGAATAATCCCTAAATGCATAACCTTATACTTCTCATTATTAAATGTCATCCTATTTCTACTACTCCAGTTTACAAGGTCATTCAGATCTTCCTGTATGATATCCCGATCCTTTTCTGAAAAGGTAAAGAATCCTTTTCTTTACCTCCCAACTTTGTGTCATCCGCAAACTTTATTAGCACACTCCCACTTTTGGTGCCGAGGTCAGTAATAAAAAGATTAAATAAGATTGGTCCCCAAACTGATCCCTTAGGAACTCCACTAGTAACCTCCCTCCAGCCTGACAGTTCACCTTTCAGTATGACCCGCTGTAGTCTCCCCTTTAACCAGTTCCTTATCCACCTCTCAATTTTCATATTGATCCCCATCTTTTCCAATTTAACCAATAATTCCCCATGTGGTACTGTATCAAATGCCTTACTGAAATTGAGGTTGATTAGATCCACTGCATTTCCTTTATCTAAAAAATCTGTTGGTTTGGCACGATCTACCTTTTGTAAAACCATGTTGTAATTTGTCCCAATTGCCATTGACCTCAGTGTCCTTAACTACTTTCTCATTCAATTTTTTTTCCAAGACCTTGCATGCTACAGATGTCAAACTAACAGGCCTGTAGTTACCCCAGTCACCATTTTTTCCCTTTCTTAAAAATAGGAACTATATTAGCAATTCTCCTGTCAAATGGTACAGCCTCTGAGTTTAGAGATTCATTTAAAGTTTTTGCTAATGGGCTTGCAATTTCATGTGCCAGTTCTCTTAATATTCTTGAATGAAGATTATCTGGGCCCCCCGATTTACTCCCATTAAGCTGTTCAAGTTTGGCTTCTACCTCAGATATGGTAATATCTACCTCCATATCCTTATTCCCATTTGTCATGCTGCCATTATCCCTAAATTCCTCATTAAAGACTGAGGCAAAGTATTTGTTTAGATATTGGGCCATGCCTAGATTATCCTTAACCTCCACTCCATCCTCGATGTTTAGCGGTCCCACTTCTTCTTTCTTTGTTTTCTTCCTATTTATATGGCTATAAAACCTTTTACTATTGGTGTTAATTCCCTTTGCAAGGTCCAATTCTACACGACACTTAGCCTTTCTCATTTGATCCCCACATGCTCTGACCTCAGTAAGGTAGCTTTCTTTGCTGATCTTTCCCATCTTCCACTCCTTGTATGCTTTCTGTTTTTCCTTAATCACCTCTCTGAGATGCTTGCTCATCCAGCTTGGTCTAAAACTCCTGCCTATGAATTTTTTCCCCTTTCTTGGGATACAGGCTTCTGATAGCTTCTGCAACTTTAACTTGAAATAATTCCAGGCCTCCTCTGCCTTTAGATCCATAAATTCTTTAGTCCAATCCACTTCCCTAACTAATTTCCTTAATTTATTAAAGTTAGCCCCTTTCAAATCAAAAACCCTAGTCTCAGATTTATTTTTGTTTACCCTTCCATTTAGTTTGAACTGAATTAGCTCATGATCACTCGAGCCAAGGTTGTCCCCTACAACCATTTCTTCAATGAGGTCCTCACTTCTCACCAAAACCAAATCTAAAATGGCATCCCCCCTTGTTGGTTCAGCAACTACTTGATGAAGGAATTCATCAGCTATCACATCTAGGAAAATCTGAGCCCTATTATTATTACTAGCACTTGTTGTCCAGTCTATATCTGGGAAGTTGAAGTCTCCTATGATCACACAGTTCCCATTAGTATTTACTTCCTTAAAAACATTAAAGAGGTCTCTATCCATATCCAAATTAGATCCTGGTGGTCTATAGCACACCCCAAGCACTATCCCAGGGGAGGCTCTAGTAGTTTTCCCCTCCAATGTGATTTTTGCCCAGACAGACTCTGTCTTATCCATTCCATCACTTTTTATTTCTTTACAGTCTACCTCATCATTGATATACAATGCTACTCCCCCACCTTTACCTTTATTTCTATCTTTCCTAAACAGCACATACCCTTCAATACCTGTACTCCAGTCATGACTACTATTCCACCATGTTTCTGTTATTCCTATAATATCTGGTTTCATTTCCTGGACCAGTAGCTCTAATTCCTCCATTTTGTTACCTAGGCTCCTCGCATTGGTGTACAAACATCTTTATTTTTGCTGTTTGGCCTCACTCACATTCTTTACCCAATTTGGTATGGACATTGTACTGCCAGTATGACCTATTAGACTAGTATCCACTCTGTCCTTCTTCCTTATGTCCATTCTCCTACCTCCAGCTATATCTTACTTTGTTTTCTTCCCTCTCAATGTTAAAATCTGGCGTGGAGATTACCTGGACATCTCCCAACCATCTCCCCCAAATTCCTTGTTTAAAGCTCTCTTAATCAGTTGTGCCAGCTTCCATCCTAGAAGTCTATTTCCCTCCCTACTCAGGTGAAGTCCATCTCGAGAGAACAGTCCTCTGTCCATGAATGCCTCCCAGTGGCCATACATCCCAAAGCCCTCCTTATAGTACCACTCCCTGAGCCATCTGTTGATCATCATAATCCTGTCACACCTTTGTTGCCCTTCTCTAGGAACAGGCAGAATCCCACTGAAGATCACCTGAGCCTTGATTTCCTTAAGCGTCTTCCCAGCCTGGCATAGTCTCCCTTGATTCGTTCCAGCGAGAATCTAGCTGTGTCATTTGTTCCTACGTGAAGGATGATCAATGGATTCTTTCCTGCTCCTTTTAGGATCCTCTTCAACCTCAGGTCCACATCCCATATCTTAGCACCCGGTAGACAGCACACCCTTCTGTTCTCTGGATCAGCTCTGGTTACACGCCTGTCTATTCTCAGTAAGGAGTCCCCAATCACGTAGACCTGCCTTTTCCTGGTGACAGTGAGATTCTCCGGTCTATCCCGTTCCCTCTGGCTGCAAGTCCTTCCCATTCTGGGTGTCCCTAAATCATGGCCTGCCAGAAGCTGTGATTAGAGGATTAGGGAGGAATCGCCTGAAAATTGTGCTGTTCCATTCATTAGAACATAAGAGCGGCCATACTGGGTCAGACCAATGGTCCATCTAGGCCAGTGTCCTGTCTTCTGACAGTGGCCAATGCCAGGTACCCCAGAGGGAATGAACAGAACAGCTATCATCAAGTGATCCATCCCGTCATCCATTCCCAGTTTCATTCCCTCTGGGGCACCTGGCATTGGCCACTGTCTGAAGATAGGACACTGGCCTAGATGGACCATTGGTCTGACCCAGTGTGGCTGTTCTTCTGTTCTTCTGTTCTGCCCCCTGCTTCTTGCCAACATGCAGTGGTGTATAGCCCGTACTAGCTGATGCCCTCCTGGACTCAGTGGGAAGCAGGGAGAAGACTTGGCCTTTCCAGGAGGCCAGGTCTTTCCCCGAGCAGCATCTGGGGCAGTACATCAACGGCCTGTGGCAAAGCCACAATCTAGTTTATGAACAGCAAACTAGACTACATCCCCTCCCATCCCCTCCCCACGCATGTGCACATACACACACACACACACGTGCACACACATGTGCACACCAACACACATACTTGCACACACACAAATGTGCACACATACACACACACAGGGGTTCAATTGCTCTGGCTGGTGCACTGGGACAGAAGGTGAAAAACTCCACACACACCCCTAGCGACATAGTTGTACCGAGCTATCCCGCTGTGTAGACAGCGCCATGGCGATGGGCGCTGTGGCTTAAGTGAAGCTGCTTCTACGCCGACGGGAGCTTCGCTTGCACGCTACAGCGGCACTGCTGCAGCATTTCAAATGTAGCCCTGCCCTCCAGCTCCTAAAGCCATTAGGTGTTCCATAATGAGCACAGCAGTGTCTACATTACTTTAAAAATCTGGGCCTAAGAGCTGGAGCAGACGCAGCCCCATCAGGAGGCCCCCCCCAGTGGCTTCAGTGAATACTGCACCCTGCCATACTGCCCAGCTGTGACAGGCCAGGCTGGGCTGAGCCCCATCAGCCCTACTGACCAGCCACACCGGGCTCACTGCAGTTTCTGAGGCAGAAGGAGACTCGTGGGAAAGTGCCAGTGAGAAGGGATCAGTGAAATGTCCTGCTGTGTCGGGACAGCTCTGCACACGAGGCACCATCCAGATCCAGCAGAGATGCAGCGGCTTGTGGAAGCGCTGAAGTGAAGCGGCAGGTCACATGTGATTCAGCACATGAGCAAGGCAGAGAGCTGCACTTAGAAGTGCTGGCATTCCAGCAGCACGGCACCGCGACTGTTCATACTGAGTTACTGAAAGGCATGGCCTGGCATTCATTGCAAAGAGAGTTGGCTTGCTCACTTGGCCAGGCTGCCTTGGAAAGCCAGGGCTGGTGTGTGTGAGAGCATGGGTGTGTAGGGAGATGCAGGCTCCTTGGTGCCAGCGAGTCTGGGAACAGCAGCCCTCGGAAAGGCAGCCTGCATTCTAGGGCCCTGCAGCTGAGGCAGAGCGTGCCCATTTCTCGTGGGGTGGGAGGAAAAGCAGAAGAAAGGAGTTGGAGAAGGAAGCAATTCAGAGCCTGGCAAAGGGGTGCCTGGGAATGCTTGCTGGGAAAAGGATCAGAGAACAGGGGTTGCATTATCTGTGAAGCCTGAGCAAGGCCAAGAAAAAGAAAAAACAACACAACAGGGCTGAGGAGAGACAGCGAGTGAGAAAAGCGGCCCTGGGAAGGTGTGCAGAGTCAAAGCAACAGCCCAGGAAAAACACTGCGACTGATGAGCATCTTGGAGGAATATGCCCAGGACAGAAAGGGCACTGCCAGGGTAGATAGGAGACAGGCAGCCAAGATACAGGGTGTGTGTGTGTGCGGGGAGCTAATGCCTCCAGGTGCTAGTATACAGGAATAGGGGAGGATGACAAGGGTCATACCAAAACAACAGCGTTTATGAGATACGGACATTCTGAAGCAGGCAGTAACATCTCCAAATATCACCTGGGGCCGCCTCCAGGTGGGCTAGAAACTAAACCATGGCTGTGCGCATATGTGTGTATATATATAAAATCTCCAGTGGGGCATGAACCCAGTACCTGCAGCACCTGCCTCACGTGCTCCAACTAAAGGATTAACTCCAGTAGTTGTCAGAAACAAGCAGGTTTTTATCCTCCCTGGGGCCAGTCACTAGAGGGAGACATACTTGCAGCAGGGCAGTCATGACCCCCAGATACCAGCTTGTCACCCCTCTGGGAACCATAACCCGCATGAGGAGGACTCCTGAGCTGTTGTTTCAGGCTGTCTGCAGCCAGGCAGGCAGTGCTGCATTGGTCTATGCTTAGTTCATGCTTTCAAGGTTATCCCCACAAGCATAGGGGCTAGACACATTTTTTTCCAATGGAAGGGTAAGACAAGTAGGATGATTAACACCCCCTGCCCGTGAAACCTTTTCACACCTGTCATCACTCCCAGGTTGAGGATGCATTAAGCCATCAGCTTCTTCCTACCCAGCTGAGCTCCCTTCACAGTTCTTATAAACTTTGCTACATCTTGTGGGATGAATGGATGCCTGAGCTAGATGTGGGGGCCCTCAGCTAGCTAGATAGCAACATTTGCCTTGTGAAGGCTCCCTCATAGGCCACTGGGACAAGGACGGAGCTGAATTGAAGTGGAGTATGTTTGCCCATCACCAGATAGAGCACCTCTGGGCTCCTGCCGGGTGCTGAGTGCACTTTAAAAGCGGTGAGATTCCAGGGCACTGCGGGCAGCCTGCAGGGCTGTTTTATTCTGTGATGGTTTTTTGGTTTCATCAGCAGAACTTCACCCATCGCTTCACCCACAAAAAGATAAGGGCAGCTGAACAGATTGTCTGGACCCATCACCCCTGCATCTTCACTGATGTAAGGGATTTTGCACAAGCCTGCGACTGGCCAATGCACAGAAGTTAGCTATGGCACACAACTCCCTGGAAATGCATGTGATTTAGCGTCCATGTGTGACTCTTACTAGGCCGTGCATGGGATGCAGCCACATGCAGTAGCGTAGGCAGATCCGGAGCACAGGGGGAGCGGCGCTATAAAAAGGCGCCGCCCCAGGCTCCCCCTGTACTCACCCGGCAGCGCCTCCAGCGGCGCTCCGGGTCTTCGGCAGCACTTCGGCAGTGGGTCCTCACTTGCTCCGTGTCTTCGGTGGTACCCGCCGCCGAAATGCCGCCGAAGACCCGGAGCGCCTCCAGGTGAGTGCAAGAAGCGACGCTTAAAAATAGCAGTCGCTCCCCCTGCTCCCCCTGGCTACGCTACTGGCCACATGGCTCCTGCTGGGAGATGCACAGGATGTACCACTCATGAGAGGCATTGTACTGGGACTCAGGAGATCTGGCTTCAGTTCCTGGATCCCCACAGATTTCCCGTGACACTGGACATGTCAGGCAATCTCTCTGTGCCTCCATCCATAAAATCTGGGTGATGACACTTCCTGAAACTGTCCTGTTAGACACAGGCTCTTCGGTACAAGGGCTGTCTCTCCCTATGTGATTGTATGGTGCCTAGCATACAGCGGCCCTAAAAAGGCCAGTTCTAGGGCCGGGTGAGCAGGGCAGGCACCCTGGGTGCCTTCTTCCAGGGTTTGGGGTTTTTTCCCTCTCCACTCTGATTGGCTGGCTGGTTTTGCTTCACTGATTGGTTGGGCTTTTGGGGGGCACTGAAAACATTTTCCTCCCTGGCTGGCAAAATAGCTTGGGCCTTTCCTGGCCCTCATCTTGGTTAGGGTCTCTAGGCACCAATAATAAATAATAATAATGGAGCCATTTGATTCCCACAGGGGGAGACATGGGCTGGAGCGACAGAGCTCCCATCAAACATGCGGCCAGTTCTGAATCCACTGAAAAAGGAACTGTTCATGTCTCTTTGATGTATGCAGAGGGAACTGGGACTTGCTAAGTGACTAAAGCATAGTTTGATCATATTAAATGGTCACCCTTCCTCCCCACACCCCTAGCACTGATGGGACATCCTATTCAGGAGATAGGCTAGTGATCACATTGTTCACCCCAGGAGGAAACACCTAGGCAGAAAATCTGGCTCCTTTGAAGCCAATGGGACTTTTGCTATGGATTTAAATGGGGCCAGAATTTCATCTAAATAAGTGGAGTTTAAATCTAGAGCGGTGACACTTCTGCATGTGACCATATAATCATAGCTAAATTCAAGGGTTCGGTGCCCAGGAAGACACTGGAAATCATTACACAGCATGAGCCTCAGTAAGAACGTTACTTCAGACCAATTCTCTTTCGCAACAGATTCAGCTTTATTGTTATTTCTTTATTTGACATGATTCTTAGTGCATCCTTTCAAAGAAACTATCAAACTGTACAAAGAAACAAAGAGCTCAAAAGAAGAGGTGAGGTAAAAGAAGAGGTAAAATTGGGCGGAGGCTTTTTAAGTGGTAAGAAACATTATGGAAACCTAAAAGTCTATAAACTCTCAAAAGTTGACAAGAGTCCAAACAAATCTCTTTTTTTCCTTAAAAAAAAGCTGCAAAAATATAAACTGTAAATTACTGTTTAGTTAATTAGCAGCTACAAGATCCTTTAAAACTGGAACTTGGTTACTGTGAACATGCCTAGAAAACGAAATGAAAATAAATAAATAAAGTGCCATGGGCCTTTGAAATGCAGTGGAATCATTTCTATTACAACAGCAAATAATCAGACCACAGACAACAGAATGAAACAGAAACACAATATCGCATTAAAAGAGTATAGTATGCTCAGCAAAATGGAGTTAAGTACAATACAAATGGACAGGAGTTAGGTTTCCCACCTGCCCCAGTCACGTAGCGAAGCTTGTATCTGCAGGACTGCTGCTCAGATGGGGCTTCCATCCAAAGCGGCCAAAGTTATGGACACAAAAGAAGCAGTGGTTCAGCTATTTAGTTTAATAAGCGTCAACAGTAGAGCAATGTGTCACAGCAAAGCCATATGGGACTTCATTGCAAAACGAAAAAGAAACAGAGGCGACTGCATTTTAAAAAACATTCTGCTACGTTATGAAGCCCCCTGTATTCTCTAATCGCCTTCCTGACGATGCTTCCCAGCCATCTTGCCTTTGCAGTGTTGGACCTTGACATCCAGTTTCAAAACCATTTGAAAGTTTCCTTATATATATTTATTTATATATATTTATATGTATAAAAACCAAGCAATAGTGCCCAGGATACCACTATTGCCAAGCACAGATCACTTTTTGCACACACATGGTAATAATACTTTTTGATTCTCAGTAAATATCTGCCGAACCTGTATTATTGCAATATGGAGAATTTTGCTCCTCGATGTTGTATTTCTTCCTGCTGTTTCGTTATAAGTGCTGCTGGTGCGGCAGACCTGCTGCTGGTTGTTAAAAAGGAACAGATTCTAGACTCCAAGAACTGGTCGTGTCTCCATGTTGCCAGAAACTGCAGGAGTCTGGAAACTCCAGTGACACAGGGGAGAGCTGCTGGAGAATGAGCAGCCCAGCCCTTGTACAAAGAATGTGTCCCTTTATTGCATGCACACAGGGAGCAGTAGTAAAAGAAACACTGAAGGGGGTAACAGATGTGAAGAGAAAGTAGAGAGTCAATGACACCGAAATGTCAGGGCACTGGAAAAAATTAGCAAAGTGTGAACTAAAGCTTCTTTGATTTCTTTCGCTGGATCAGAATCCACGTCTTGTACGTCTACCGGTTTTGTTCATATGGTTTCCTAGGTATAATTGTGCTCGTCGATCTAGGAGTACTAAGCCTCACTGATTGGTTTCACCTGCATTAGCGTTACCTGCTAAGTGTTCTGCTCTATAACGTCCTTTTCCACCTTGCTGTGTACAGACAAGTGTCCTTGGCTCAGAGAAGGGCTTGAATGTGTCTTTCGCAAGGAGATGTCATCAGCTTCCACCATGAAAAGGCTGGCTTCGATTTTCTCCAGATCATCCGTCCCGACTTTTATCTTCACACACAGCAAGTTAATGTATGTCTCGTAGCGGCTCTTCTGCAGAGGGAAACAGAACAGGACAAACAGCTGGGTAATGGGGAAGGAGTGGGGCAAAGATGTGCTGAGAATGCTGAAGGTATCCAAGAACGAGTTGGGGCAATCATCTATCACCTGCATACAACAATGCACCAGGTGAACTCTTTTGCTTTCAGGCAGGGGGACAACATGGATTGACTCATCCTTGTGGTATATAAGCATAGTGGGAATCAAAGCAAAGAGTCGGATCATTGCTAATGGCAAGATGCTTATTCTATGCCCAATGTGCAATAAGCCTTCACCTACCCATAGGTAAATACACCAACACTGGTGTAAAATTATCCAGTAACCATAACAGTGTTTGACTCTAAGAGTTCTTGTAATGGTAACTACAATCTGTAGGAGGAAGTATTAGTTCTAATATGATTTTAGATTTAGCTGTGTGCCATTAACTGGTTCATGATTACCCTTAAATGGTGGCTTACTCTTATAGTAGTATAAAAAGGAGGGACTGCTCCATTTTCCTTTTGCGCTTCATATTTAATGTCAAGGCTAGATTAGGTCAGCTTTTGCTGTCCCTCGTAACGTGTAGGTCCTGCTGCACCATCTTCACTGCCTTTGCTGGACCTTCATAACCTCCGCGAGCTGCCCAGACTGGAGCACCATGCTCCCAGGGTGACATTCCCTTGTTTGATGAGTTAACTGATACATAGCTGGTTCTCTGCATAGGGGTGAAGTTCAGATGAGGATGGGCAATTCTTCATCCTAATGTCACTCTCAAGTGCTCGGTATTTTCTACCCAAAGTTCCCTTTGGGCATTTTTAGCTACTGCCGCACGGGGCTCCATCCATCAGGGTTTTCCTTACTGGACCTATGCCCAGGTAGAGAACCCTGCATTTCAGAACCCATCAGCGTAGGTGAGAGGTTTCGGTCGGTGGTTCTCAACCATGGGATCTGAAGAGGTCTTCTAGGGGGTACATCAACTCATCTAGATATTTGCATCATTTTACAACAGGCCACAAACAAAGCACTAGTGAAGTCAGTACATACTAAAATTTCATACAGACAATTATCAGAGGGGTAGCCTTGTTAGTCTGTATCCATAAAAACAACAAGGAGTCCGGTGGCACCTTAAAGACTAACAGATTTTGTAAGCTTTTGTGGGTAAAAAACCCCACTTCTTCAGATGCAGACAATGACCTGTTTATACTACTCTATATACTATACACCGAAATGTAAGTACAATATTTATATTTCAATGGATTTATTTTATAATTAAAATTATAAAGGTTGAGAGCCACTGGTTTAAGCCATTTTTTGCCAACAAGGAACTGTGTCCTTTTCCACTGAGTCAACTGACATTCTGTTTGTGATTGTGGGTCTAGTACATTGTACACAAGGCTAAGAGTCCTGGGTTTTGGTCCTGTTTCTGACACTGGCTTCCTAAGCTGGAAGCTCTGGCTCTCGGTGGGCTCTTCCAAGGTTGCAGAATTTGTAAGTAGCCTGGAATCCTTGTAGCAGCTCTTATGCCACTCATCCTGTGAAATGTAGGGTGTCTGGCTGGTGGAGTGGGGTGTGACCATGGATTTCCTATACCCAACAATTTACTGGTCCCCTGGAACTGCTGGCAGTTAGTGTAAGTGCGACCAGATAGACCCAGGACTGGGGGACTGTACAGGTCTCTTAAAGCCAATCTTAGCCCCCACTCTGTTCCAGACAGAGGGTCTGACCACCTCCTTCCTGCAGGACAGAGGGACAGTTCAGGTGCCAGGACAGTAGGCTGGGGTTTGATTTCTCTCTTTTTTGTCAGTTTTGGAAATTAATACAGAAAATCATTTTTTTAAAAAATTTCAGTGCACAAAAAAGAACATTGCCATCAGTACATACTGCCCTGCCCGTCTCCACGGGCCTCACTGCACACTCACACATACATACACACACGCACACACACACTCATACACAGACATGCACACAGACACAGACACACACGCACACACACACACACACACACAGGCACACCCACACAGACCCACCCACAGACACAGACATGCACACGCACACAGAGACACACACAGATACACATCCACACATGCACAGACACTCCCACACATGCACACAGACCCACACAGACACAGACACACGCACGGACACACAGACACATGCACAGACACACCCATACACGCACACAGACCTACACACACAGATACACATGAACACAGACACATACACGCACACCCATACAAATGCACACAGACACACACACAGAGACCCCTCCACACATACGCACACAGAAACACACACAGACCCCTCCACACACACGCACACAGACACACGCATATGCACACAGACACACACACACAGTAGCTATACCAGGCTTATCAACTCCCATCAGATTTGTCCAAGGATTCATTTATCACAAGAAAGATGAAAGCTCCCTTACCTCAAATATTAGGTAATGCTCTTTCAGCCTATATTCTTCAGCCTCTTTTGACTTGAGGCTTTTCTCTACAGGATGTAATTTATGCTCTGTTAATTCGTCTGCAATCTGCCTCATCTTATTTTCATGGGACCTCAGCTGTTCCTCCTGTGGAGAGAAGCAAGTCAACTGTTCAGATGTACTAATATGCAAAAACAAGGGCAATGCCAGATTGCAGACCTGGGATTCTTCTTTTCAAGGACGTGCAACATTCAGCTGGAGTTGGGCTTCTGCTCTGTGCTGGAGCCAAATGAATGCATTCAATTCCCAAACTCACCTGAAAAGTAGCAGCCAAAATATGGGCCCCTGAGGAGGATCAAAACCCATCAATCATTACTTTACCTCTCTAATGCAAACATGAACTGGGCCATGTCATTTAACACCCATCCAGAACTGACTGTGTTTCCTGAACTGAGGTCCAGCTCCTCAATGGGATTTAGGCTCTCAGCATCCATCGAGGAGCTGCCTCAGTGTCTTGCTTCTTCAGCAGAACTAGGCATCCCCCTCTGACCTGCAGGATATCTGACCTTGTGACATGGTATCCCATTGGCTAAAGGTGGTATCCCCCTCCATGGGGCTCACTCCTGTAGAGAGCCAGGTTATTGCTCTCTCTCCTTGCTGCTGAGGTGTGTTTGTGTTGTATTCACTGCTCACTGGAGAACCCTATACAATGCTACAGTGTGTTTTGTATTCTCTGTAGAGCAGTGTCAGCTACATATCTGCCTCTTATAGAAGCCCATTTCAGAGAGCAGATACCTGCCCTGGGAGTAGCTGAGCGTTTTCCAGCAGCGCTGCCTCCCGGCATTGCCAGACCACTGCGCCAGTTTACCCAGATCAACTGCTTCACTTTCTCCCTGGAGTTCTAATCCCTGATGAGATGGGAGCTTGGAGCCACCCCAGCTCCTTTGTGGACTAGTGCTTGCCGCGCTGAACAGGATGCAGGCAGCAGTAATGTGATGGATTCAGTTTAGGGAGGAAGATCACTGTAACCTAGGGGTTACAGTGGACGAAAAGCTGAATATGAGTCAACACTGTGCCCTTGTAGCCAAGAAGGCTAATGGCATTTTGGGTTGTAGGGGCATTTCCAGCAGATCGAGGGATGTGATCATTCCCCTCTATTCGGCACTGGTGGGGCCTCATTTGGCGTACTGTGACCAGTTTTGGGCCCCACACTACAAAAAGGATGTGGATAAATTGGAAAGAGTCCAGCGGAGGGCAACAAAAATGATTAGGGGGCTGGAGCACATGACTTATGAGGAGAGGCTGAGGGAACTGGGATTGTTTAGCCTGCAGAAGAGAAGAATGAGGTGGGATTTGATAGCTGCTTTCAACTACCTGAAAGGGAGTTCCAAAGAGGATGGATCTAGACTGTTCTCAGTGGTAGAAGATGACAGAACAAGGAGTAATGGTCTCAAGTTGCAGAAGGGGAGGTTTAGGTTGGATATTAGGGAAAACTTTTTCACTAGTAGGGTGGTGAAGAACTAGAATAGGTTACCTAGGGAGGTGGTGGAATCTCCTTCCTTAGAGTCTTTGAAGGTCAGGCTTGACAAAGCCCTGGCTGGGATGATTTAGTTGGGGTTGGTCCTGCTTTGAGCAGGGGGTTGGACTAGATGACCTCCTGAGGTCCCTTCAAACCTGGGATTCTATGATTCTATGATCACTGGTAAAGTCTGTGAGAGTTTAGTTACTCTGATTGGCACCATAACAGGACCAAAGGCCCAGGAACCCCAGGGATGGTTTCACAGAACAGAAAGGCAGATGATGGCAATGGAGGGGGAGTGGTGGTTGCAGGCAGGACCAGGCTCCTAACAAGGGTCTGTGTCACTCTTGGCTAGAGCTGGCCAAAACACCAGTTCAGGTTCATAAAGGAACGGAGAGTTTTGGCATTTTGCTTTTGTTCTGCACTGGAACCAAACCGAGGCCTTTTGGAATTTTTCATGCAAAGACACGAGAGAGGCCCCGGAATGGCCAGCTGGTTCTGACACTCCTCAGGGAGCTGGGCAACTCACATTGAAGGGCCTGTTCTGCCTGATCCCATGAGCAGGGACTTGAACCTGCATCTCCTATGTTCTAGCCACCGGCTAGAGTCAGCCCCATCTCTCGCTGTCTCTCCTCTTGGACCTGTTCCACTTTGTATAGGACAGCAGAGACTGGCACCATAGCCCAATAGTAAGGGATCCAGCTGGGATGTGGTTCAGGTCCCTGCTCCAGAGCAGATAGCTGGGGGACTTGAAGCTGGGTCTCTCCTATTGCAGGTGAGTGCCCTGACCACCAGGCTGTTCTGGGGTGGTGTCTCCATCTCTGAGAAACTTTCTCGTTGCCCGCAAAAAGGTCTGGTGTTGGTGGCACTTTGTAACGAAAAAATGTTTGGTTGAAAAAATTTCTGACCACCTGGACTCATGGCACAATATTGCAGAAAGAGCATGATTCAGGATGGCCCGATGGGCACAGGGCAAGAGGGAGCAGGACAGAACCAGACAGCAATGGCTACAGGATGCTAAGACTGGCTAGAGCTGAGCCCATGGACATAGGAGACAGGCTGATGCAGCATCAAGACCATGGCAGCAAATGATGGAAGAAAACAGCATGAATAGGGGCAACAAGAATGACTCCGAAATGGATCCTAGACATTACAGATGGAAAAGCCCTGCTGTATCAACGATGACTGGCTCCACCTTAGAACAAAATATGGCATCTGATTACTAAACTAGTTCTCAATGGGCACCTTTAAGTGCTGGTAGTAATAATGTATTCTGACGTTGGCTCTATAAGCTACTGACTTGAAAATTAAATGGGTCCATCTTCTAGATGCCATTCCCACAAGAGGCAGAGATGACTTCTGCTTGCTGCATGGATTGCCAAGCACAGGACAGCCAAGAAAGCTGCCTGAAAAGTAACCAGATAACCACTCCTGGCTGCCCTTTACAAAAAAAGTAACCAATTACTGGGCATTGAGGGCCCAATCTGGCTCCACTGAAATCCACAGGAGTTTCGCCATGGAGATTAATGGGAATAGGGTCGTGTCCTTTGACCCTGGAAATGGTGAGAAATTGGGAAACTCACTGAGCAATGGGTGACACACTCTCTGAGAAGGAAGGATTTGGGGGCCAGAACAACCAGCCATGAAGCCAGCAGGTTGAGTGTTCTCATTGAATATGGCCATGTGCACCCGTGGGCTAATGGGTCACCTTTTAGTAACAACAGGTTACTCCGTTACCAGAACACATGGCCTCTGGATATCTTATTCCTGCTGTGGGGTGGAACGAAGTGTGTGATGCATGACTGGCTGGCACACAGGCATACCTAGGTTTTCATGAGACTGTGCCCACTCTAACCATGTCCACTGCCCTTCCAGCCTCTATAGATTTAGGTAGGCACCTTTCAGCATATGCAGATTGATCCAGCAGTGGCATACAGATGCACACAGTAGGAGCCAGGATCAGATCCTGTGATTTGCCATGGTGTCTGACTGGCCCTCAATCTCAGCCCTGCAGATAGGTGGGTGTGACTCACAGGATAGTGTTTATCTGTTAGTCACATGAAGGCTGGGAATGAACCTGAAACAAGCAGCAGATCTACCCTGGCCACATCCAAAAGCATACCCAGCAGCTCCCAAAATCTCATGCTCAGCACTGACCTGCTTTCCAGCCTCTCCCCCTCGCGCATGCATTACCTGGCACAGCTTAGTCATTGAAGATGGCAAGAGGGGACGGCAGAATTTCTTCATGGAGCATATGGCAGCCGGGAAGGCGGGGGCAGAGAAAATGGAAGCCACTAGGTTTATTCTCTGTATCCAGGAGAGCATTTCTTCTTTGCTTCTGTGATGGGGAGAGAGAGTTTGTTTCTGTCACTGCGCTCAGCCCTGCATGCATTACGATTGGTTCTAAGGCAGCCTGTTCTCATGCAGCCTTGCTTTGAAGCCCTGTTTTTCTGTGCACCTTGGATTTGTCAGGTTTGGAACCGAGCAAGTTACCAGCTAATTGGAACTGGTTCCTTATTGTCTACGGGATTGTCAGTTACATTTCCCTTTCCCCCTGTAAATTGTCCCAGTGAACGCTACTAAGGGTATGTCTATACTTACGCGTCCGGTCGGAGGCGCGGGATCGATGTTCTGGGTTCGATTTATCGCGTCTTGTCAAGACGCGATAAATCGAACCAGGAAGTGCTCCGTCGTCGACGCTGGTAATCCAGCTCGATGAACGGAGTAGGCGGAGTCGACGGGGGAGCCTGCGCGCCGCGTGTGGACCCCGGGTAAGTGCTTTTTCATTCGAACTAAGATAGTTCGACTTCAGCTACGTTATTCACGTAGCTGACGTTGCGTATCTTAGTTCGACAGGGGGGGTTAGTGTAGACCTGGGCTAAGACTCTAGCTCTCTGCCTCCAGTTTGTCCACACAAACTGACCTACGCCATTCGGTTTTATCCCCAGGCCTGCAGCAATGCCAACTTCCCATCTATGGGTTCTGCCCTGGTTCTGCACAGTCTGTCTCCTGGGCTGAGAGGGGAATTGAGTCTATGGTCCATTCAGTTCCTGGCTTTTCTGATGAGACAGCCAACAAAGGCGTGGCTCATTGTGGATCGTGGTGGGGATTTTGATGCTGTGGAATCCTGTTCACTAGGGACTCACTCAGATCTGTAGGTCTCAGCCCTGGTGATCGCTACCAACCTGGGCTAGATCCAGACAGGTGGCCTAGAGGCGACAGACTTCAATTTCCTATTCATAATTGCCAGAGGCTCTAGTCACATAGCGCCTAGGAGAGGTAAAATCACCACAGGATTTGAGCACCTACTGAAGGATTAGAAACAAATAAGCACAGCCGAGAGTGTGAGCTCTGGCTTACCCGATCACCAATGGCTGGGCCAGTCTAGTGAGACATGCATTCCATTTCCCTTCAAGTGAGGTCATGGAAGCAAGACACATTTGTAATTGAATTGGGCCTTAAGCATGGAATGTCCTGCTAAGCCATCCAAAAGTGCAAACCTAGCAATGAGCTCTGCTGCGGACCCTGCGACTTTGTGCTGTCCATGGTAGCTGGGGGCGAAGCACAAGAGAAGAGAAGTACGCCACATCCCAGAGCATTATCCTGATGCTGCAGTTCCCCAAGGCCTGATTCTGATCTCACTTGCACTGGTTTTATGCTGCTGTAACTGCAATGGGAGTTATGCCTGATTTGCACTAGTGTAACGGAGATTGGAATCAGGCTCCTGAGTCTGCGTGACTGGGCCGGGACCTCTGGCTTCTGTTCTGACTGGAAATACGCTGTAAACAGCCTGATTCTCCCAGGCCTTGATTCTGATCTCCCTTGCAGCAGTGTAAATCAGGAATAATGCCATGGAAATCAGTGGAGTTACCTCAGTGTAGAACCAAGTAAGTGAGACCAGAATCAGGCATACAGCATTGTGGCCCTTCGCCTTTTGGTCCTGAAAGGAACCAGCAAGTGCGGAGGCTGGAGAAAATGGCCCCCTTACACAAATGGAAACAAGACCAGAATAACGAACTGACAAGGAGTTGGGGCCTAGTCAATAGCCCTGCATGTGACTGTGGGCTCAGCACAGGCCTCACCAGATTTGGGAACCGACAAGCCCAATGACTGGAGTGAGGGACTCACGGCCTACAGCTCCAGGGCTAGATCCTTCCTGAGCTCCTTACTCTGCTTCTGCTCAGTCCTTAGGTGGCTAAACCCATCTGAAGTCAGTGGAATGGTCCTTAAGTCAGGGCTGAGGAACAGCTGAGTAAGGAGCTCAGGACGTGACTCCTTCACATCAAGGATTGTCTACTACTTTGCACCATCATTTGCCCCTGTGCAAGGTGATTTAAAACATGAACATTCAATTTGATCCCTTATTAAACCCCCAAAAACTGCCGGTGCCCAGAAACCAGCCTTGAGCCCCAGCTTGGTACTGTTCACATGAGGAATAAAATTAGCCAAATGGGAGTCACCTGGGCTATGCTATGGTACTCACGGAGCTTGGAAGAGAAAAACTCTCCAGTCGGCTGTCTTCAGCTTGAGCACGTTGGATTTTTTGCTGTAGTCAGAGGCTTTGGTGGCTAAGGCGTGGTGAACTCGGATGGCGTTTTTTAGATCCACTTCAGAGAGATCTTTGTCGGGTTTATATTCATCCTGTCACAAAGGAGCATTCATAGGATAATGACAACACCGGCATCTGTGGGTTTCCTTAACAAACCTGCCTTTTTCTCTATCCTGTGCCATAATGACAGAGTACCGAGACCAGGAAAAGGCTCCCCTCTATAGGATGTGCTAGGGGTGATAATGCTAATAATTAACAACATTCTGGCACCTTCTTCCATCATAACATTAACCAGGAAAATGTGAGGTGCCACATACTCACAGCCTGCCAGAGAACAGACAATACGGGGTAACGTCCTGAAATCTTTACTCACATGAGTAAAGCCCCTTGAAAGTGAACGGAACTGATTTTCAGCTACTGTAAATTGGCTTCAGCCCATGGGCTTCTGGAGCTATATTGATTTACATCAACAGAGAAGATGTGGCCCAATGGCTTGTGCTTTCCCTTGCAATAGGAGGAAGTGCAGTATTAACCATTTGGAGCTAAAGGGGTCTCTCCATTCAGATGTGCATTGAGAGTCCCTGCACTAAGTTCAAACACAACCCAAGAAAGCTGACTGGAGGTCAGGTTTGAATCGCTTACCCTACCCTCTGTGTCTTGCAGCTCTCTAAATATTAGCCCCAAGATGTTCATGCCACTTTACTTGGCATGTTCCCTCGTGTAATCCAATACAGGAGCCCTGGCAAATTGCAACATGGTCATTGCACTCACGTGGGGCTCAGAGAGTTTTCCCAAATGCAGGCGATTTCAAAACTAATGAAAATAATCATAATAAATAATTAATACATCCGCATTGCTGTTGCCACTTTTGTCCTCAGATCACACAGTGCCTTACAAAGATGAGAAATTAACCCCTGTGCATTTAAATTCCCCTTCAGTCCTTAAAATAAGGCTTATATGGACCTTAAGCGGTGCTGCTTGCCCTCTGCATAGGGATGATTTTCACCCTTTCATGCATTAAGTCCCACTCACAGTGCAGCCCCTTTAGACCACTGCTGTGCACGGCAACACTGCACAGCTGTTTAGGACAGGAAGTGAGGAAGTAAACCGTATCCAACCGAAACCGCAGGGAATGTTTGGGAGGAAGAATATAGTTACCCCGGCCAGAGTGTGGTAACCCCACTGTTCTTATGAGAACAGCCAGGAGATCTTGGATGATAGAGAAAAGGGATCTCGGTTTTATGGCTTGACAAGAGATGACACCTCCAGCAGCACTGAGTCCCCAGCACTTTGCTGGGACACTGAATAAGAAAGAAAGGAGCCACCTAATGAGTCAGCAGTACCTACATCAGTGGTGCCCAAACTTTTCCTGTCACCTCTCCCCCTTACCAGTAATGGAATCTGTCCATGCCCCCGCATTACTGCACAGTTGGCTCAGAAGGTGGAGCTGGGGCAGAACTGGGGATGGGGAGGAACTGGGACTAGAGGGGGATCTGGCCTTGGGGTGGGGAGGGAATGAGAGTAGAGCTGGGCTTGAGGTGGCGCAGGGGGTGGAGAGGTGCTGCAGCTGGGGCTGGAGCAGGGTTGGGTGGTAGAGTGGGGCTGGGTGGTGCTCCCTTCCTGCCCCCCGGGGCTGGCCTGGGGCCTGCCGTGTGCCTCTCCGAACATTCCTTCATACCCCCTGGGGGGCATGCCCCACAGTTTGGGACCCACACTGACCTACAGTATGATGTGCTCTTTACAGGTCTCCTATCTAAGTACAGATCAAATCCACTTAGCTTGTGAGTGCTCATGGAATCACACACCGGGGTGTGGTTACAGGGAAGCTAAGGGGATGTCTACACTGCAGTTAGACACCCGTAGCTGGCCTGTGCCAGCTGACTTGGATAAGCTGGCCTCGGGCTAAGGGGCTGATTAACTGCAGTGTAGACGTTCAGGCTCAGGCTACAGCCCCAACTTTAGGACCCTTCCACCTCACAGGGTCCTAGAGCCCAGGCTCCAGGCCAAACCCACATCTAAACTGCAATTAAACAGTCCCACAGCCCAAGCCCGAGTCAGCTGGCATGGGCCAGCTGTGGGTTTTTAATTACAGTGTAGACTTACCCTATGAGCGAACAGGAAACACAGTCAGGCAAAAGGCAACATAAAGGGACAAAGGCCCATATCCTCAAAAGCATTTAAATGTCTGTCTTCCATTGATTTCTGAAGAATAAACATCTGCTGAGTAGGGACATAAAGCTGACGGGTAATTTCCGACACTCATTTTCGGTTGTTAAACTACGGCTGTGAAACATGGACATTCAAACAATTGATAATAATGAAACTACAATCCTTCCAGCTGTGGTGTTGTAGACTGTGGATAGACCATGTCACCGAGGGAAAAGTATTGGAGATAACTGGAATTCAGCAAATGCTTGTCAGAGAGCTTGTGAAAAGAAAAGTTCAGTGCACAGAATGCATTTTAAGGGGTTCAGTGGGCAATGTGAGCTGAAGGGGCACTGGTGGCAAAAGAACAGGGGGCAGAAAAAGAAGATCTTGGACAGACAATGTGGTATCCTTGGCAGATCAAAAGGATCATTCATCCACAAGGAAATTAGCAGAGGATCGCACAGAATGGGCTGCCATGGTTGTTACTCGCTCGTAATGGAGATGCCACACAAGAAGAACTCCCATTGATTTCAGCAGGAGCTCCGTGCCTTTGAGAAGCTAGGCCTATGCACTGGGGAAGTCTAGTGAAGCACTGAGATTAGTTACCAGAGGAGGAGATGGTGCAAAGGTAGGATGGTGTGCATACAGCTGGCTTGGTGGGCCATATGCCCTCTTCTTTAGGTGCCTGCATATTCTTTCTCCTCTTCCCATAACAATGCCTTTGAGTAAAAGCACTAGCACCTGCTGGTTTTGCCATCACACAGTTGCTGTAAATGGACATAGCTCAGTAAAGGCATTATTAAAAACTTGGCTTTGGGCACTGAGCCTGAAAATGCTTTCCACACATGCTTACCATTAAGTGTCCTGTGCTGAGAGTTGGGGGAAGATGTATGCATGGCCAGGCTCCACTTACCTGGAAAAGGGACTGTCAAGGCTCCATTGGTGGGTTCCATCTTGTAGTGTTTAAGGCCAGAAGGGACCCCCAGATCAGCTAGTCTGACCTCCTATAGATCACAGGGCTCTAAACATCACCCCCAGGCCAAGCTAACAATCAGATTGAGAGCACAGTATCACTGCCCTCAGGAGACTAAACTATTGTGCACCACAGGCAGAGAAAAGGAGGGACCAAGGTGAACCAATGCGCGAGGCTCCCTGCAATGGCAGGGAATTGATTAGGTGAGATATAATCTATACGATCCTGGCAACTGACCCAGGCCCCAACTCTTGTGTCTCAAGGTGACTCTCACAACACATCATGTTAGAGACCAAAATATATTTTTCCCTTGCTCCCAGTGCTACCTATTCAACACAGGATGCAAAAATCATTCTGTGTTCTCTCTTCCACTGACATAATTGCCATTCTGTGCTCAGAACCCAGCTGCTCTCCTATACCTGCATTGACTTTGCAGGGCTAACAGGAGTACCAGCATCTTTGTGCCTGGGAAGAAGCAGCAGAGCCAGACAGTGAGCAGATGCCAGATGTTGAGTAAGCAGGATCCATTAATATAGAACTCTGTTTCTGACTGTAAAAGTGCCTGAAAACTGCTTTTCTGAAGCAGTCAGCACAAAAATATCTGGTTTGAAATGCTGCTACGTGTATGAGCACATACACCACCAGGCCTCGTGTGTTGAGATGCTAAAAGGAACCATGCCAAGAAAAGTCTGGCAGCAAATTCCTACCTTGAGGTGGCTGACTCCTTAAAGGTGAACCGCAAAGAAAATCTCAGTATTGCATCACCTTGGGGTGCAAGGAGGGGGGACCTAGCTGCACACTGCTGAATGGGATGCAATTTGGAGGGGCTTTTCCCTACAGTGGTGACTGAGTGTGTGGCAATTTGATTTTCCTAAATAATTCTAACATCACAACATGTCATGGGGCTGGTTTAAAATGATTGCGGTTTTTTCCATCCTGGAGATGCTGAAATCTCATGTAACAAACCATGTAACAAACCATGGCCACATACATACAGAGCCGTGGTTGGCAACATGAATTGAATCCAGGACCCACAGCACCAAAAAGGCCAGTGTCTATGGTCTGAGCTAAAAGAGCACAGGTTTGCTCATAAGTACATTGTATTTTGTTATAGGAAGGGGTATAGCTGATCAGGAACTTTCTGTCACTATGATTTTCCGATGTAAAATGCAGTGTCTCCAAAATTGAAAATTTTTGTAGGAAATTTTGCTGAATTCCATGGGAAGTTTTGCTGAAAATTTTCAATGTTCTGTCAGGAAAATCTAAATGAAATATTTTGTTTAGGGTCAGTTTGACCTGAACTGGAATATTTTTAAATGAATTTAACCAGAAATCAAATTAGATACTACAACTTTCAAATACTATAGTGATAAGCCTGGTATAAAACCTGCATAGAACAGAAATCAGTTTAAAAAAATTAAACTGCATTTCTCTAGTGCATTATTTTATGGGAGTTGTCATTTGGGCCCCCATTGTCTCTGACGAGCAAGGCTGACGGGAAGATTACACCTCCCACAACGCAATGTGGACCCAACTGCTCAGTCTGCCAGGCAGACAACCAGCCTGAGACATGACCACACACATGAGGCCAATGTATTATATATACATTTCCATGAATTTCAAAAGGTCCAGGGAGCTACCCAAATGTTCAAATGCTTCTCCAATACTTTAAACCTTTTGGGTCTGCCAAACTGGGCTGGGAATCTCACAAAAGCAGGGTCTCTAGTGAGATTTCCAGTAGGGCCAGGAATATGGCAAGAATAACTTGTTTGGTAGGATATTGACACATCTGCTTCCAGTCCCGGCAGAGACAAGCAACAATGAAATATAGTGTGTGTGGGGGAAGGGGGGGGGAGAGGATGGAGTGTCAAAGGGATAATCTTAAAATGAAAGGGCAACTCTGTTCTGAAAAGGGATCACAACATGAATGTCATTGGCTTCCACATTTATTGTCCCTCGCCGATTTCAGCATCAGATGTGCTTATTTCGCATGTCAAAAGATAGTTTTTCCGACTGCTGGCCCTGGAGTCTGAGTGTCAAGCTAGGTCATTTCTGGCTAGTGCATCATCATTGATGGTAGGTTCTGGATTTGGAAGTTAGGGCCAAATCCTGCCAAGTTACTTGCATGCATTAGCTCTTTGGGGCCACTCTTTGTTACACGTGTGTAAAGCGCCTAGCACAACAGGACCCTGATCCCTGATACATAGCTGCTATCACAACAATAATAATAATTGATAATAATGGAGCCCCACTGAAGTCATAGGGTCTCCATGTTACCCCAAATATGCACATAGTCATATGTCTTTGTAGGACTGGCTGAGTAATAGACAATTTTGTCAGTGATGCACGAGGGAGAATAGAATGCAGCTCAGTCTCCCATAGCTCTGCTGGCTCGATACAATGAAGAGGAGTAATGTGCAATAAAGTTTATTTATGGAGAGAAAATCTGACTCAGCATAAATCGGACAAGATGCCATGTTCACACAGACACTGTCTAGAGTTGGATCACACGATAATCCTGATTCACCAACCCCTACACTTCTGTTTGACCTTAAACACAAATGCAATCCCATCCCAGTTCAACAAAGCACTTAAGTCCTGATCCAAAGCCCACTGAAATCAATGGAAAGATTGTCATTGACATCAATGAATTCAGGCCCTCAATCACATTTTGAACTTGGATTTAAGGTTAAGCACATGCTTAATTGCTTTGCTGAAATGAGGCCTGTAAGTCCAAAAATTTAGTAGCAATCACAATGTTTTCAATCAGTGTTTTTATTTAAATTTCAGTGAAAACTGATTGATATTCAGATTGAACAATTCCTTACAACCTTTGTAGGAGTTTCACGCAAACATTCGTGTTGGTTGGTGCATTATCATTAGCATTGTTGTTTTAGCTGTGGTAGCACCTTTTTCTTGCAATTTCATACCTCCCTTTTTGCAGTTGTGGCTTAGTTACAATTTCCAGTAATTAAGCCAATCTTACACTGAAAACAAGCTGAAATGCCAGTATTTTTCACTTCCAAAATGACCTAGTTTTTGTTTGAAGACTGGCTTTTGCTGCAATGAAAGGTAGGCCAAGTATTGGTGAGAATATTTCTGAACTTCAGCAACCTTTTCTGTTAGAATGGGGTCACTTTCAAGTTTGAAATGCCCCCAAACACTTGAATGATGAGGAGTTTATTTCATTTTATCCTTAATATTTTACAGGCCTTTTTTTTGTGGGAATGAACTTCAGGTATCCCGTAGTTTATCTCATCCACTTTCCTTTTCCCTATTCTATTCAGAATGTATTAAAATGCTTTAGAAAGACAAGGTGGGTGAGGTAATACCTGTAATTGGACCAAATTCTGTTGGTGAAAGATTCAGGCTTACCCAGAATTCTTCTTCAGGTCTGCGTAAACTCAAAAACTTGTCTCTCTCTCACCAACAGAAGTTGGTCCAATAAAAGCTATTACCTCACCCACCTTGTCCCTCTAATATCCTAGGAACAACATAGCTACAACAACTCATTGGCTCACATTCTCCACTGTGCCCAGTTTCTGCTGGGTTTAGCTGAGGATGGTACTGGGACCATCAGGAAATCAGCCAGCCATTCCCCTTTGCCTGGTATACTCCCTACAGCAACTCCACATCTGCTGGGACTCCAACACGGGAATCCCTAATTTGGAAGATCCTGACAGCTTTTTGGCTCCTTTGCTCCATCTGAGGAGCTGGATAGGAGGAGAGAATCAGGCGTGTTGAGCCTGATTCTGCTCTCTCACACAGTAGTGAAAGTCAGGAGTAACTCCAGTGTGAGGCCAGAATCAGGTGGTGTTGCTATGTAGATTTAGCTCAAAGAGCAAAAGGACAAGGGCTTCTCATGATCCAATCTGCTGATGGGGTGTGGATAGGCTTCCCACTGGCTAAGGCTCTGAGGGTACGTCTGCACAGCAACTCTCCACCCTCCCCGCAGCAGCGAGTTTCAGAGTCCAGGTCAACTAACTTGGGCTCATGCTGCAGGGATAAAAATAGCATTATAGACATTTGGGCTTGGGCTGAGCCTGAGACCCTTGCCCGGGTCTCAGAGCCTGGACTCTCTCATCTCTCCTCACAAGTCCGAGTCAGTTGTCCGAGGAGCTGAGACTCGCTGCCGTGGCTCTGTTTTCATTGTGTATACATACCCAGAGGCTCATCTCTGCCCTCGCTCTCCCGTGCTGGGAACAGGATTCGCGCTTCCTGGGCTAGGTTTCCTGAAGTAATGCCCAGCCTGCTGATTCTGTGGCTTAGAGGAGTTTTACTTACCCTCCAGCCTGCTCTCACCTTTTTACATGGAGTTTGAAAACTCTCCCTTTTAAACATGCTCAGTACAATATTTGCGCAAGGGAGTGCCTCTATAACTTGACTGCCCACCTGTACAGGCATCGGTCAGTTACCACTCCTGCCTAGGCCAGATCACCAGATCCACTCTCAGGAGGAAGGGCTGCAGGATCAGGCCCTCTGAATGGTCCCTAAAGAGGCAGCTCTTTAAAGCCGCCCTACATAATAACACTTAGCTCTTCACACACAGCCATTAATCCTCTCAACACCCTGTGAGTGAGGTAATTATGGCTTATTATCCCCATTTTACAATGGTTAAATTACTTGCCAAAGGCCATACAGTGAGTCAGCAGCACAGCAGGGATTAGAGCTCAGGAGCTCTCCGCTTGTTCCTCAAGATCCTCTAAGGGATCAAGAAATTGCTTCTCCAAACTATGCTCGGACATGCCAATCCAGCAATTAACAGTAGGGAGTCAACAACATGTGCCATCATTGCACCATTAGGTGTATTGCTTCTATCTATCTATCTATCTATCTATCTATCTATCTATCTATCTATCTATCTATCTATCTATCTATCTATCTATCACAAGGTGCAGGAGGTAATCTCTTTGATAGGACCAAGTTCAGGTGGTGAAAGAGACAAGCTTTGGAGCGACACATAGTTCTTCAGGTCTGGGGTAGCTCAAAAGCATGTCTCTTCCATCCACAGAAGCTGGTCCAATAAAAGAGATTACCTCACCTACCTTGGCTTTCTCCTACACTGTGACCAACATGGTGACAACAACTCTGCAAACAACAAAGGAGGGTGTCTCTCTCATTACCATACTAACTGCACACCAGGGTCCAATGATACTCTCTGTTCTTTGTACCCCATACGCACGACCAGATCCCTGCTCCCTGGCCCAGCCCCTTCGTGCTGCGAGAGTGGAGTTAGCAGTGGGGCTTGTCATTGTATAAGGAAATCCCTGGATGATGTAGAGTCAGCTACGTTGGCTTTGTCCTACCTCTTTCTGGCTCCCATTCAGTGCTGATGGTATGATAGGGGCATGGCTGGAGCACCTGACACTCCAGTGATCCAGGACCAGTGGAAAGGCCCTTCAGTTTCCATTGCAGCTGGTGTAAATTAGAGCTACCCTGAGGCTGCTCTAACTTATGTCCCAAGATCAGGGGAGAGCGGAGAATGCTCTAAACCTGTTGCCATCTCCACTGCTGGGTCCTGCACTGAGTGTAGCTTGGCTAGATGCAGCCCTAAAGATCAAATTGTGTCCCTGACTGTGCATACACAGTTCCCCACTGCCTCTCCTGACAGCTAGTCTGGTGTTGCTGAGGGCAGAATCTGTGTTCCTTATTGTCATCATGGTCTGGAGGCTGGTAATATCCTCTTCACTGCCATTTCCCAGGGCTTTGTAGCCAAACAGATCCTACCCCATTGCTATCTACAGCCATCTTGCTGCAATGTATACTTATTAATACCGTGGCAACATTGCCTAGTGGGTAAAGCACAGAACTGGGCATCAAAAGATCCCAAATCTTCTAGAAACACCCAATTGTGACGGTTCAGTGACTTGCTCAAGGTCACATTGGGCGTTTGTAGAAGAACTGGGAATCTCCTGACTCCCAGTTCCGTGCTTTAGCCACTAGGCAACACCTCCAGGATATTAATACACATAGATTGTTCAAGTACAGCAGCACAGTGGTGCAGGGTCAGGTAACTGTGGGGCTGCTACTCTTAATAAAATGTTGCATCTCAAAAAAACACCAAACGCTCTTTATAAATATAACTGGTTTATAAACTATCCACAGAGATCACTTTGCACTCTGTGAAATGCAGCTACCTCTAGGGTGAAATGTGGCAGCTACTTAACAGCACACAGCAACAATCTGCAATCATTTCAAGTGAATGTGAATAAGACTGCCATAGCAAACCGAAACTGCAGTAGAGAATTGTAAATAGGCAGATTCCATATATCTCTATTAGTGCCTGCCCAGGACTTTGGGCTTAATATCGCTTATGAACTGCCATGGGATCATGGATGACTACAAGTGGCCTTGACCTCAGCTTTTCCATCCCTACCAAAAGAGAGCATCTTCCTCAGCATGGTGACCCTTCCCTTAGCCCCATGTGGGGGACTGGCTGAGTACTCACTAAGAAGGAGATAGCTAACATCACCTCTTCCTGCAGATGCCACAATCTCCCTCCCCAAGTGCTGCTCTAGCCAGACTCTGCTAAGCTGGAGATCTGCTGCAGTCCCAGCTGATGGCAGCATGGATGTAAAAATCCAAACTGGTTGAGAGCAACAGACACCAATCAATTACCATCAGCCCCTGCCAGATCTCCAAGAGCCCCGTCACACATACTTCAGGATCACCACCAACACCACACAGAGATCATCAGGGTGTCAGCATGGGGCTGAGTCACAACTTCGTGCTGCCCTGAGGGACCCTCGTGCCTCTCTTATATAACTCACAATTTGTTTACTTCTGTGGTGTTGGAGACATTAATGCGATGCACATGGTCGCCTACCCACAGGAAGTGCCCTAGAGGCAGACAGGAGGATGCCACTGGTGACAATACCAAAGGGCACCAGGAGTGGGGTTCTACAGCTGTTCTCTTGAGCTGGGCTTTGTGTTTTACCTCATCCATGGGGAGACACAGTGAGCAGAGTTCTGTGGTGGCCCCCTTAGGAAATACATACACGTGTAGAGTCTGCCAGGAAAGAGGCAGAGAGACCCCAGCATCGGTCCCTACTAAGGACCCAACTCAGCAAAGCACTGAAGCCTGTGCCTCACTTTAAACACGTGAGTTTCCCATTGAGGTCAACAGGACTATTCGCATGCACAGAGTTAGGCCCATGTGAATACCTCACTGAATCAGGGACCGACTGCAGATAATGACAGGGCAGGAAAAGACCACTCTGACCCTCCACCGACCTCAGCTATGAGGGGCTACCCACTGCATCAGGCCCCACTAATATCCTGTCTGACCTGGCTGGGAATATTGGCAGTGAAAGAACTTCAGCCACCGTCTTCCACAAGGCCTAGCCTCATTTCTCCTTCTTTAACCTCAGAACATTGCTCCTTGTATTGCCATTTTCTAAGGCTGGGAAGCCTTCACTACAGCATTCCCCTGAGTATATGGAAGATGATCAAGTCCTTCACCCCGAGTCATTTGATTAGATACAGTTAATTCCCTCCAGCTCTCCTTACGGGCGTCTCCTGCTCCTATTCTCAAAACACTCTGGAAGTCGGCACCTGCATCGTGAGCACGCGATCAGAATCGCTGCCTGCTTCTCCAATATTTGCATCATTTTCTAGGAGTCTTCCCTTGTAGCAACATTTCGTAGAGCATAAAAGAATAAATATCAGCATGGGACAGAGTTGGCCATTTTTACCTTCTGCAAATAAAGAATGGTCCCTTTAAGCACAGCATAAAACTTCTTCCATCCTCTTCTTCCTCTCGGGGCTAAAACGAAGAAAAGCAGCTCGTTACATGTGCCTGTTAACTACCGCTGGTAACGCCGAAGGGAACCTGCCACACGACATGTTCCGTAGGGTCAGTGTTGGGGGCCTGGACAGAGTAGCCCCATGGCAATGCCTGGCACTACAGACGGGGCATCCATCCTGGGCAGACTGCGAAGGGAGGGGGGCTCTGCGATGATGGGTGAGAATGACAAATATGCCCTGGTGATTAGTATAGGGCTGCTCAGAGAAGGGAGACCTTGGGCCATAACCTTGGGTATTCCTGGGGTTTTAATGGGTTTCAGCGACTGGGCTATCCATTTCCATTAACAGAAATAATCCTCAGTGGTTTTACTAATTGCTGGTAATTAACTAACAGATTCCAAACACATTTCCCTGTCTCTCTCCTGCGCTCCCATTTCACTGTAGTGTTACTTGGCATCCAGTTGCTAATGGAGCTCAAGCATGTACAGTGCGATGGTAGAATGGAGATGGGCCAAAGCCTCACAGTTGAGACCTTGCATCCAGACTCTCCCCAGGTTCAGGGGCTTGTCAGGTCTGGGGTTTTGGCTGGGCTCATGCTAGAGAATGGATCTGGGTCTGGACCTTCCCTATAGCTCAGGGTGCTGGGATCCAGAATTTGGGTTAAGCCCAGTATAAGGATAGGGCCAGCTGCAAAGCTCGGCCGCTCCTGATGCCCTGGGGCAGCTAGTGGCAGTGATCTGGTTTTGACCCACCCCTTTTAGAAGAGTGTTTGGGGCTCTGTTGGGGCTCTAATCATGGGGCCAAGTGTGGGGTAGGATGGAGATACAAAGCCCCACTACAAGCCCCAGGATGTGGGGACATGTGCTCATTGCTATATCCCTGAGCATGCAGAGCATTTGCACCATTCTGTGACCAGCCAGATCTGTGTGCCTCACCTACTCCCCCACCTCCAGGCTGGTTAGCATCCAGTAGCGTAGCCAGGGGGGGAGCAGGGGGAGCGGCCGCTCCCCCTTGAGCAGAAGCGGCAGAAGCGGCGCCTTTTTTTAGCAGCACTAAAAAAAGGGGCCGCTTCTTTTTAAGCGCCTCTTCTTACACTCACCCAGCGGCGCTCCGGGTCTGCGGCGGCATTTCGGCGGTGGGTACCACCAAAGACCCGGAGTGAGCCACCGAAGTGCCACCGAAGACCCGGAGCGCCGCTGGGTGAGTACAGGGGGAGGCGCCTTTTTATAGCGCCGCTCCCCCTGCGCTCCGGACCTGGCTGCGCTACTGTTAGCATCCCATTGAGACAAGAGAGTGCAAGGGATGCAATTGTGGCCTTCCCTGAATGTGGGGCTGCCAGGGGGGAGCCCCCGGCTTGTGTAGGGACAACCACCACGTCTCCCTTTGTTTGTGATTTTACCACACCAAAGAAAAAGCAAAACCAAAAAAGGGGAGTGAAAAGCACTGAAATTAGGTGGGAAAAGTAGTGAGTTGGACGGCAGAGTTCACCCCCTTGCACTAGGGGAAATATACCTGTGATGGGGCAAGGCCAGAGGGCTATAGGAAACTGGTAAGGAACCAGTATGTTAGCCCCAGACTAAACAAATCCCTGATACCTTATGGCAGTTGCTCCAGGTTAATCAAGACACCTGGGGCTAATTAAGAACTTTCCAGAAGGCAGGGAGGTTAATTGAGACACCTGCAGCCAATCAGGGGCTGGCTGAAACTAGTTAAAAGCCTCCCAGTGAGTCAGTGAGGGGTGCATGTCAGGAGCTGTGGAAGGAGGTTGCGCGTGAGGAGCTGGGAGCAAGAGGCACTAGGAGCTGAGAGTAAGAGGGCGTACTGCTGGAAGATCCTGTGGTGAGGATAAAGAAGGTGTTGGGAGGAGTCCATGGGAAAGTAGCCCAGGGAGTTGTAGCTGTCGTGCAGTTGTTCCAGGAGGCACTCTAAACAGCTGCAATCCACAGGGCCCTGGGCTGGAACCCGGAGTAGAGGGCGGGCCCGGGTTCCCCCCAAAATTCCCAACTCCTGAACAGACACAGGAGGAGTTAATCTGGACTGTGGATTCTACTAGAGGGGAAGATCTCTGAGGCAAGCAGAATCCGCCAATAAGCGCAGGACCCACCGAGGTAGAGGAGGAACTTTGTCACAATACCATAGCACAGCCCTATGCACCACTGAAATCCTCAAAATAGGACTGAAGTGGTGCATTGGCCTTGACTTGGCCCTCTGCCCTGGGACATCCAGAAGTCAGTATATGGGGTCCTGGCTACCAGCCATGCAAACCAGCTAGGTTTATTTATCTGCATACTTGTTTGCGGCATTCACCCAGCTCTGGTCTTGATGCTAGACCCAACTCTTACTGTATTTCCTGGTGCTGTCCTCTCTGCCCTAGGTGTCCCTTACTGGCATGTCATGCTACATGCTGCGCTTCTCTTCTAACACGTACTTCTCTTCCCATCCGTATCAGCATGGGTTTTCCGGGTGAGGACGCCATGCTTATAGGTAATTGCATTCAGCGCCTGGGGAATGTCCAGGAAAGGATTGCTGCCATCTACGATCCGTGTCACTTTCTTTGCACTGGCTCCTAGTTTGTCGTCCACGAGTTCCGACAGCGATTTTCTCAGCTCATCCTCGTCACTTGGAAAGAAACCCAGAGAAAACCTTGAACAAAGAACATTAGTCTTTGACACTATGCTTTACCCGCTGGAGGGACCAGGCCTTGGTTCGAGCTAGTCACTCATTACAGTAGCGGTAGAATAGTGAACCAGGTTGTTATATATTGAAAATCATGGCGTGCCATGTATTGTAATATGTGGGGTCAAATTCTCCTCTTGTGAGCACGGCTGCAGCCCTGTTGACCTGAACGGCATTGAACAGGGCATAACGGCGAGAACCATGTGACAGCCCGTGATTGTTTTCATTGCAGCTTTGTGACATTACTTAGTCAAACAGGAGACTGGGCGTTCATATGGGTATCAAACATCTCCAGAGGCATCGTGGTTAATGCTAACAAAGAATATGTGGAAGGAAGATTCGACCTCATGCTTCAGGGCTTAGGCCCGCTATTAAAGACCTGGATGAGATCTAATGTGGGAGGCAAATTACCCCAAGTCAGCTACTGTGGGGTTCTTATACCTTCTGCGGAAGCATCTGGGTACTAGACTTGACAGAGGTCCAGGCTGGTGTAGAGTGGGCTGGAAAACATGGGGCTAAGCCAACCTGATTATGGAATGATGCCCACCGGAGAGCAGAAGGCGACTGGAGCAAGAGGAATGAGAGCCAAGCTCACGTGATGATGGAGCCCAGCTGGAGAAAGGGCTGCAGAGAGTCGAACAGGACACTCTCTCCAGGCAGGAGGCCCTTGGAGAGAACTTGATGGAAGCAGGGACTGGGAAAAGCTCTCCACGCAGGAGGCATGGGCAAAATCTTGACTAACCAGGGAAGTGACTGTGGGGTCTACACTGCAATTAAACACCTACAGCTGGCCTGGGTCAGCTGGCTTGGGCTGCAGGGGTATAAAATTGTGGTGTAGCTGTTTGGGCTCGGTCTGGAGCCCAGGCTCTGGGACCACCCCAGAACAGTCAGTGCTTAAATGGCACAACTGGGCTCACTACAAATTAGCCTGGGGCCATATCACAGTTCAGATGTAAGCTATGCAATAATGGGCAAAAAGAGACTTCAGCTAGCAGGAATGTCACCAGGGAATCAAAGTATAAGACCATCAGAACCTAAGAACGACCACACTGGGTCAGAGTAGAGGTCCATCTAGCTCAGTGTCCTGTCTTCCAACAGTGGCCAGTGCCAGGTGCTTCAGAGGGCATGAACAGAACAGGTGAACATCGAGTGAAGTATCTGCCTCCTCCACTGGCTGGCCTGCTAAGGGCCAGAAGTCTGGGCTCCTCTAGCAAATGGCCCATGCCTTATTGCATTGCACCAACAGGTGTCATGGGGGCACTGGGGCTTTGGGTCAGGGTAGGGGCATGGCATTTGTGCCCACTACATTTCTCACTTGGACCTCATGTCTCCCCTTCCAGGGGCTGGGTGGATCTACTTGGATGTGATAGTGTGTACTGCACTAACACTCTTGTGAGGCACTGTGGAGAGGGGGCTAGCTAAGGGCATGGGCAGAGGGGTCAGGTGCCCGGAGTGGTCTAAGACTCGTCGGTATCTCTACGGATACAGCAGGTAGCCTGGCACAGGGAGTCCATGTCGCCCAAGCAAGTGTCTGTGCTCAGCACTATGGCTGTGCAATGGTACCTGGAGCTCCCTGCTCCAGGCAGTATAATAGAATCTCAGGGTTGGAAGGGACCTTAGAAGATCATCTAGTCCAACCCCCTGCTCAAAGCAGGACCAATCCCCAATTTTTGCCCCAGATCCCTAAATGGCCCCCTCAAGGATTGAACTCACAACCCTGGGTTTAGCAGGCCAATGCTCAAACCACTGAGCTATCCCTACAGTACTTATGTTAGTGCAAAGGAGGCTAGAGGTCTCTCATGCAACCAGCCTGTCTGCAATAAAACAAGGAGCCTGGCAGCCAGGTAGCATCTGCCTCCCCTTCCTCCAGGATCTCAGGCTGATTCAGAGGGAGGAAGGAAAAGAGTGCATGGAAATGGGGGGGTGAAGGGAAGAGATCTATGAAGTACCAGTTAAATCGGGCAGGAACTGCACTGCCCCAGCCTTTGGAAGGCAGCTGCCTGGGGGCTCTGTTCTTCCTACTCACTGTGTGCAGGAGAGGCTGTGCACATGATATCCCGCATTTTGCAATAACATGATAATCGCTTCCCTGTTTTCAGATGAACTACCTGCACTTGCTCTGAACTCTTATATAAAATTTCCTGCCAGATGCCAGTGCATTAGAGCAGCCTTAGTGGAGCTAGAGGGCTCCCTCTAGTGGCTAATTTACAACAATACTCTGGCTTCTTTGCCAACCATTGCCTGCAATGAAGTGGATCAGGTTGCTTTAGCCTGGTGGGATTTCACTCTCTCTCTCGTTTATTTAGGATGGGATTTTCAAAAGCACCTAATGGAGTTCGGAGCATAATTTCCATTGATAATCATTCAATACTTAGTGGGACACGGCCAGCTACATAATAATGGTCATACTGGGTCAGACCAAAGGTCCATCTAGCCCAGTGTCCTGTCTTCCGACAGTGGCCCATGCCAGATGCTTCAGAGGGAGTGAATAGAATAGGGCAATTATCAAGTTATCCATCCCTCATCCAGTTCCAGGTTTAGGACTGTCAGTCAGAGGTTTAGGAAGACCCAAGCATGGGGTTGCCTCCCTAACCATCTTGGCTAATAGTCATGAATTTATCTAATTCACTTTTAATTCCAGATATACTTTTGGCCATCACAACATCCCCTGGCAATGAGTTTCACAGGCTGACTGTATGTTGTGTGAAGAAGTCCTTCCTTATGTACTTCCAACAGTCTCATCAGCAGAGCAGGGCAAAATTTTTCTCATTAAACATTTTTTGGGGGAAAAAGACTAAGATTCGACAGCACTGCAACATTTTGTGAATTCATCTTGGTTTCTCCGAACGGTTCATTTAGGAAAAACTTTTTTTTCTGGTTTGAAATGACTTTTGTGTCAAAATTTACTTGAATTTTATTTTTGAAAAATTCAGAAATATTAAAAAATGGTCAAAATCCAAACAAAATGTCTTGTTTCACCCAAAACAATTTTCCCCAATGATTTTTCAATGCACCAAATTCTTTTTAAATAAATATTTTCTGTCTGAGGCAAAATGATTTCCCCCCACCCAACTTTTTGAAATTGTCAACGAACTGAAAAATCCATTATTCACCCAGCTCTACTCATCACCCCATTGCTTTTCAGGAAAAATAAAACCAGATGAAACATTCTCAGGTGTAGCCAGGCAACTGCAAGGCACATGCAACTGGTGTTGGGAAATGGAACCTCTCGGCCGCAAGTCATTTGTGAGCATCTGGCTCCAGCTGGTAGTGACCATCTGATGGCCCCTTTGTGAAATGACTTAGTGGGTCTCAGTCCTGTTCTTGATACATAGGTGGGTGCATCATAAACACCACCACCACCAGAGGTGGATTAGGGGTTTGTGGGGCCCCTGGGCCAGCGCAGGTGGGGGCCCCTCCCCACCCCTGCCACCTGTAGTCCTCCCCTCTCCTCCTGGTGCTCCTGCTGAGGAAATGGGGTCGGGGAGCTTGCCCCGCCCCAGCTCCCACCTGGCATTCTGTGCCCCGACTCTGCTGCCCAGCAGGATCACTGGGTGGGCGGAGAGGGTCATGGCATGGTGGTGCCCATTTTTACGGGGGGCCCCCAATTGGCCAGGGCCACTGGGCATGGGCCCTGGTGGCCCAGTGGCTAATCCACCACTGACCATCACAGTTGGTAATAAACTGGCCCTATAGGGAGACCAGGAACTGAATGGGCCAGGACAAAAGCAGGTCTCTCGTGAAGAACAAAGCGGGGGGAAGAGAGGGGCTGCCCAGAACGTAGCAGATCTGTGGGTAAATAAAGGGGTTGCTGCTAGGGTAAGAAGAGCCCTAAACGCACATGATTTTTTTTTAAAGGATGTTCAAATAGAGTGAAGTCGGGGCAAGACCCACTTCCCGGCTCACTTGATTCAGGCCCATCAACCGACACATGGAGTTTCAAGGAGAGGCCAGTGCAGCCTGAAGAGTGTATTTCTAGCACAGCTGTTCCACCCCACCTCCAGCTTGGACAGCTAATATTTATATGCAAAGGATCTTCCCTGTTTCTATCTTGGCTGTTTTTTACCTGATACCCACATCCCCTGCAGGCATGCGAGTTTCTAATAGGAAATCAACCAAGGCTTGGCTTACTGAGAAATATATGGCTCGCTTCCTTTCTTCAATTACATTGTTTGAGTAGCTTGTACAGTAAATTTCCATAATCAACCGACTGTGTGCATTGTAATGGACCGGATGACATTGTGCTCAGGGGGTTGCAACAGTAATTAATCCTGGTGGAACGGAGGTAGATAAGTTCTGGTTTCAGCAGCTGTGCACATGTTTTCCACATAGCCCCATGGTGGCTCTTGATGGGACGTCATCCTGAGCTTGTTTCTGCTAGTTAATCCCTGTGGACAGCTGCACTGGGAGTGAGTGCTGCACACACCGCCCTCCACTGCCTGGCATTAATGGCCTGATTTCAGTGGTGCCACGGGTTCTCAACACCCATCAAAGCCCACTGGAGCTGCACAAGCTAAGGACTTCTGAAAAATCAGGCTACAACTGCAACAATACAAGAGGCATCAGGAATGGGAGGGGTCAGAAGGCCAAGAGCAATGGGATGGGGATGACATGGTGCTTAGCAGAGGATGAGACAGGAGGTCAGCAAAAAGAGACGAGATTTGTAATGGACCTCCCATAAGCAGAACCATGCACCTCCGTGGAGCTTCCCTGAGGTCAATGGGCCTCGGGGATCCAACTGCCTGCAGCTCATTGCAGGAGTGGGGCCTAGTGTTGTAAACAGATGAAGTTTAAAACAGGTAAAGGGACTGGGGCTGGAGTTAAGGTGTTGCAAAATTATTATTATTATTATTATTATTAGAGATGATAAGGATGACATTACTGACCAGGGTAATTATGGTATTAATTTCTCTTAGACATGTCACTGGCCCGCATGGGATGCTCATGGATGCCTTCTGCACATGTGTGATACATAAAGAAACCCACCCACCAACAGGGACAGGTGGACTGGTCAAAACCCATCTTCTGAACTGAGCAGTGAATGTTTATCATACTAGGGAACTCAGATCTTGTTTTCTTGGCATGAAGGTCACCCCTCCACATGCAGATATGTCAGATAGTCCAGCAAGGCAGTGTACCTCTAAAGGGGTAAAATCCCCCCCATGCAGAGGGCCAATGTTATGCCTTACCTGGTGCCTTTGCCTTGCGCAGGCCCTGAATGGGGTTGAATTTCACCCGTTCAGATGCACACGTCCTTTCTGGAGCATTACCAGTCCCTGCGTATGTTAATACTGCACTTTCCTGAAGCTTCTCGAGCTAATGATCCAAGAGCCGTCAGCTGCTTTGAAAGAGACCTTTCGGGTTAGAGGGCACTGAAAAATGATACTTACATGGCCCACTCCAGCTTCTCATTTTTGATGGAGTTATACAGTGTCTGAAACAAGAGCACAATATTAGCTCTTAGCAGCTTCTCCGGGCAATGGATCCCATTTGTGGATACCTCCCAGGCCCCACCTCTTCCCACCATAGAATAGAATCATAGAATATCAGGGCTGGAAGGGACCTTAGGAGGTCATCTAGTCCAACCCCCTGCTCAAAGCAGGACCAATCCCCAATTTTTGCCCCAGATCCCTAAATGGCCCCCTCAAGGATTGAACTCACAACCCTGGGTTTAGCAGGCCAATGCTCAAACCACTGAGCTATCCCTCCCCAGAGGGTCTATCCTCACTCTGCCTTTTCCCGCCCCACCACCTCCCGCACAGCACCCCGCCCGCCTGCTGCTCGCTGCTCTCCACCCTCCCCCGAATGCCTCCCGCCAGCCACCAAACAGCCGATCGGTGGCTGTGGGGCTGGTGGATGCTGAGCACTCACTATTTTTTTTCCATGGGTACTTGAGCGCGGGAGCACCCACAGAGTTGGCGCCTATGACCATTGTGACAGTGCCTTTCTTGCAGGCATGTGGTGATGCTGGTGTCGGCAAGGGGTAACTGTAGTTCTGCTCATAGGGAAGCAGCTTTCATTGGACTTCAGGCTCATTTGCCATGCACAGCAATGCTGATCATGGGCATGTTATGGGGAGACATTCCCCCCATAGGGGCTGAAGGAGTTTAATCCCTCCCTGCCTCCCCCAAAGGGTGAGAGCAGACTGGGGTGCTGGCATTTGGAAGGGAGGTGTTAAGGATTCTCCAGGCAGGGATAGACTCCTAGTGATTGTGAATTCCCTGCTGCACATGTCAGCAGCAATGCCGGGAAGGCCAGTCCTGCCTTGGGGCCCTGTGTCCCAAGCTGTGACCTTTGTTCATAAAGAACTGGGCTACATCTCTGAACTGGAGCGATTCCTGTGTGAACTCCTGCCTTCCCAAGGCGAGGGGTGGGCGTTTGGAACAGCCCATGTCTAAGAGGGAGTCCCCACCTCAGGGGTGAGATGACAGAGTGGATCTGAGCCGTGGCTACACTGCAATTCCCACTGGTAGAGCTGCACCTATTGGGACTTACAGGTTTGAAAGATCCTACCATAAATGAGACTTCAGAGGGGACGTTGGTGTCCGCAGTAGGGAATTTTAGACTAGAATTCCCATTGCTATCACTGCTAGCTTAGCCGTGGGTGGGAGATTTGTCTGTAATTCCCTACTGCAGGGGTAGTCACTAGGCTAGTGCCTGAAACACAGGTGACCTGCATTCTACTCCTGGTAAGTCTCTGTGCTTCACGCTCCCCATCTGTGAAATGGGGCAGTGATGTGTAACAGCCTCGCTGGGGTGCTCGGAGACAGGACTAGCTAGCACTTGTAAAGACCAAAGTAGTGTTAAGGCAGAGCTGTGCCAGCGGTTGGGTGAGACCTAAGGAATTCCTGGCTCTCTTCCATGGGCAGAACCTACTAGGAGCTCCGAATACAGGGTTGGACTCACTGGCACGGAATGTAATAAGGGGAACTGAAGCCCCTTATTATTTTGGGTGCATTGCTCTGTGTTCAGATGCAGTGGCGCTGCGGGCTGTGTAACTAGTGAGACAGACAGCTACACTACAAGGACAGCGAGAAATCACAGAGTACAAACAAAAGATGGCAGCAGAAAATGGACCTATTCTGACATGCCAAGTTATCACAAGCTTCTTGTGCTTTCTTAGTTCAGCCAAGACTGCTGAAAAGCTTCGACACCATACTGGAAGGAAAATGGAAGGTACATTTGGACTCTGATGGTCAGGACTGCCAGAAATAACTCAGCAGCAAGGGCCTGAGGCGAGGAATCGAGCTAACCACGTTCTATTCCTGGCTTTGCTTTGTATGAGACACTTTGCTTTTCTGTTTGGTTCCCCTCCTACCTATGGGCTATTCAAATGATCAGCTCTTCAGGGCAGCGACTGTCTTTCACTTTGTGTATGTACAGCGCCTAGCACAATGGGCCCACCTGGAGATGGTGCCTTTATGTGCCACCCTAATAACACTAACACTGATATCACATTACCTTCAGCAGCTCCTTTGCAAAGTCCTTCCCATCATTTAAGCCATCCAGGTTTGCTATAAATTGTTGGCATGACATCTTCTTTCCAATATTCTGCAATGCAAAGAAACAGAGCATTAAACCCCTGGATAGCTCCCAGTTTAATTAAACCACTTTGAGCAACTGATTGTGGCTATTAGAGCAGGACCTGATCCAACAGCCGAACGCTGAACACCCGTGAATGTTGTTGCTCCTCTCCTCTATAGAGGTTCTTCTGTCAGGATCGTCACTGTGGTGTCTGATGTTTGCAATCTGAACCTGGCTCCACATTTTTCAAATTTAACCCCCTCCTCACACCAATTCGGCAGTGTTCCCAGTCCAAATCTGGAGCCAGCCTTCTAACATGGGTTTACCTCTGGCAATCACAAATTACTGAATCCAGATTGAGAGTCCGACACAACAGCTGAATCACAAAACCCAAGCCCAGGTGCTCCTACTGTAGTAAATAACACTGGGCTTGATTCCCTGGAGCCAAAGTAGCACAGAGTGGCTGTGAAGTGTCTGATTGGGGAGCTGGCTGGGTTATTTTTAGCAATTTTTAGGTAGATGTCCAAAAATCAGGGGGGTTCTCGGTATACTCTGTAGTGATTACTGTAATGTATATATAGTATGTACTGTAAAGACTGATCTGTTCGTAACGTTCCCAAGGGTGCTTTCACATCGGATTGTTTCAAACAGTCCTACGTTAAAGTGCACTAGGGAACCTTTCGTGCACACCAGCAGGGTCAACACAGACCAATTAATGAGCAACATGTTTGTGCGCTTTGGAAATCACACTCCACTTGTCCACATTACTGTTCTGTGTAGACAAGCCCTTAGACACAAGTACCCAGTTCTGGTGTCTTTCCAGTATTTCTTGGATAAACACTGCTTCCATTTGCTTTGTACTCGGGGTGTTTTTCAGTTAACACCTAAAACCAGAAGTCCTAACAGGGCTTTGCTATACTACCCAAGTCATTAAAGCCAGCACTCATCCTGGGATGGAGTGAGAGGAGTGGCTTTGGGGTGAAGAACTGCTGTATTCGCCACAGTGCAAGAGGAGAGCACAGGGGCTGTCATCCAGAAGGACAGCAATGATGGCTCATTGTGTGTGATCTGTGGGACCCTGCTTACAGTGACCAGGGTGAATTAGTGCAAAGTGAGGTGGGTTCTGGAGGTCGACAGGGTGGAAAAGAAACTCTAAAAACAAATGAAACAAGCACCTTCCCCCCCCCCCCCCCAACCAAGAAATGCTCCCCATGCACTAGAAACGAACCCTCGATTGGTGTGAAAGCCCATCAAATAGCAAAGGAGGAGGCCAACTGGAAATGTGCTGACTCCCTGGGAGTGTTTATCGCTGTGCACAGCCTTCACCGCTCTGCTGCACTGGTTGCTTGCAGCTCTGATGCCACTTTGTCCCATATCACTAGCTAACACCATGTGGGCAGGCTTTGAGATTAACGTGACTAGCTTTGCCCCCTGCTGCCCCATTAACTGCGGTTGAATTGAGGACACGTTTCTCTCTGAGCATCTCTGGTTGCTGGTGACACATTTGAATGACTCTGTCTGATATTCCCAATTATGTATACTATCACTAGCAGGGTTTGGATTAGTCAACACCCAGGGGAGGTGAGGGAGGAGAGCAATAAAGCGCTGTAACAAATCTGCAGCCTCCGAGGGCCTTGCAGTAAACACCGTGGCTATGCAGAACTCCCCGGCAGCCACAGAAACACAACTCACTCTTCCAAAAGGACAAGCGAACCTTTGCAAAGGTGTGGGCCTACATTCAGACCCCTCAGTACATATTCATGGAACTTAATAGGGCCTGATTTTTCCAAACAGCCGACCACCCAGCAGCCCCTATTGAAGTCTGAGCTAATACTGAAAATCAGGGATCTTATTTAGAAGCCTAACTATAGACACACATATTATAAAGTCTTGTCCACGTCCCTGCTAATGAGTTAACTCTGGGCAGCCTAGGAGCTAGAACAAAAAGTGAAGCCGTGCTGTTTCTCTCCAGTAGAGGGTGGTGGGACACATGCCCACTTGCTAGCCAGCGTATGGCAGTGCTACAAGCTGTCACCTTAGCAGAATTGTGTGGATGGAGCTTGGGAGAGAAGCATAACAGACCAGCAACGGACCTCCAAGAGAGGGACCCTCACGCAGGAAGGGGACGAATTTCTTCGACCACTGTGGGGGTACCAAGTATCCTTGAATCAGCTAGTGGAGTTTCCGTCTGTTCCACAAACGCCCCATAGCCCGGTTCCAGCAGGGAGCAGCGCTGGGGAAAACCATTCCGCTGTGTCCCCTAGGCCAGTCTCCCATCAACATTAACTAGTATGGACCAGCTCATTAAATCTCTCCAGCATAATGGGCCAGCATTATCCCCGGTGTCAGCGGGTTCTCCTGCCACTGAGCAGTGCTTGCTCATGGCAGGTGTGAGATCCCTGCCTCTTTAGGGTCCCTGAGCCCAGGACAGTTCGATGCAAACGCTACTTGTGGTTTGTTTCCTTTAGAGATAGGTCACGACCAGAATCCTGAATCCGAATCCCAAAGCTCCGGAGGTGCCTGACATCCAAACCCAGGTTTGATTGTCACATCACATCCCCTGTGTTTAGAATGGGCTGTAAAAAACCACCCAGGACCCAAAGACCCTCAACTGTGGAAGAGTCTTGCAGCTGGAACCCATCACTACTTCACAGAAGTTGTTCCACATTTGCAAGGAGTAAATACATGTTGTTGCTGGCAGCATCTTCAGGGGCTGAATGCTCTCATGGAAACCACTCCAAAAGGGTAAGATAGTGAACGCGGATGCACTGATCGGCTGCAGCTACACTAGAAAAAAATGTCATTCAAAATGAGACCAAAGGAGATATTCTTGTGCCATGAGACCAGGTTCGGTGAGGTACTTACGGACACCACTTAACGTGATGCATGGAAGTAGTTCCATTCAATGTGAGCTCTCACATGCTTACAGTTAAGCACTTTCTTATGTACCTTGCTGAATCAGGTTCTCATTGCATAAAGGGTTGCCTGCAGAGCTTGGAAAGAGACATTTCCCTGAGCGACTGACTAGCCACATGCACAAGGTCAACTTGCCTTTCTATGAAGCCTCAGGCATTGGCCAATGGCAGAAGGAGGAATCTGGGCAGTGATTTCTGCTATGTTCCCCTAGGCCCTAGGGGAATGAACTTTTACCCAACACTACATGCTTCTGGACACGGGATGAGAAGTGAAAAATCAGGTCTCTGTGTAGCTCACTCATATAGAGTATTCATTTAGAGCTCATTCATATAAAGTTACCTTCCTGGTGTGTTTGAGATATAGATAGATAGATAGATAGATAGATAGATAGATAGATAGATAGGGTCTGATTCTGCTCTCCTGTAGTATTATCCTGGTATACCTCCACTGGAGCTTTAGCCACATGGTTGTGAGAGTAGAATGAGGCCTAGGCTGCTCAACTTGGACAGCTTGGGTAATTAAATGCCAATCCGTCCAAGATGCATGTCTTCAGCATCTGATGCAGTCAAGCATCAGCGACTCCTCTCTGCTTTTCCAGTAGACTCAGTAATATCGCTTGCTGAAAGGCTGGCTAGGTGCCCTCATTAGGTGGCTCAGCAGGTGACAGAGCTCTCAGCAGGAGGGTTAGCCCAGAGGTTTAGATGAGGAGGGGAAAAGCAAAGGTACAGTGCAGCCTCCAGATTCAAAAGGCTCCTGACTCAGAAGGAAAATGAAGCACTGAAGACACTGCAATTCTCTAAGAGCACTGCCCTCCTCGCTTGTCTCTGGGAGGTCTGATCGCATTTGATGAGCTTTAAAGTGATTCCTGACATGGGACGTGATTATTCCCCTCTATTCGGCACTGGTGAGGCCTCATTTGGAGTACTGTGTCCAGTTTGGGGCCCCACAATACAAGAAGGATGTGGATAAATTGGAAAGAGTCCAGCGGAGGGCAACAAAAATGATTAGGGGGTTGGAGCACATGACTTATGAGGAGAGGCTGAGGGAACTGGGATTGTTTAGCCTGCAGAAGAGAAGAATGAGGGGGGATTTGATAGCTGCTTTCAACTACCTGAAAGGGGGTTCCAAGGAGGATGGATCTAGACTGTTCTCAGTGGTAGAAGATGACAGAACAAGGAGTAATGGTCTCAAGTTGCAGAGGGGGAGGTTTATGTTGGATATTAGGAAAAACTTTTTCACTAGTAGGGTGGTGAAGAACTGGAATGGGTTATCTAGGGAGGTGGTGGAATCTCCTTCCTTAGAGGTTTTGAAGGTCAGGCTTGACAAAGCCCTGGCTGGGATGATCTAGTTGGGGTTGGTCCTGCTTTGAGCAGGGGGTTGGACTAGATGACCTCCTGAGGTCCCTTCCAACCCTGAGATTCTATGATTCTGACATTGGTGAACACATCATCTGGAAAGCGCAGGACCCTATTACATTCCTGGCCTCTGAAAACTCTTCTCTCTGTGGCTTCACGGTGGGGTGTGGCTTAGTTTACACAGATTGATTTCTCAGCGCTCACGGATGCTCCCTGGGGCCAGGGAGCTCTGGGGCAGTAACTATTGGATGAGAGTGGTATGCTCATGAAACCTAGCATGGGGTGGCTGTCAGGAAAGGGTATATTCCTCTTCCCTACGGGGGGAGGAATAGCTCAGTGGTTTGCTCATTGGCTTGTTAAAGCTAGGGTTGTGAGTTCAATCCTTGAGGGGCCAATCTAGGGCAAAAATCTGTCAGGGACAGTACTTGGTCCTGCTAGTGTAGGCAGGGGACTGGACTCAATGCCTTTTTTTTTCGGGGGGAGGGATAGCTCAGTGGTTTGTGCATTGGCTTGTTAAAGCCAGGGTTGTGAGTTCAATCCTTGAGGGGGCCATTTAGGGATCTGGGGCAAAAATTGGGGATTGGTCCTGCTTTGAGCAGGGGGTTGGACTAGATGACCTCCTAAGGTCCCTTCCAACCCTGAGATTCTATCATAACTATCTCTCAACTACATGGCTGTGACGCCAGCAGACCAGGTGCCAGCTCATGCCAAGGTCCCCATGTCTCCACTGGACACTAAAAGATGCATAGCTGGAATCTGTCTAGCTCACCTGTGGGTTAACAGTGCTAGAAAAGTTATCAGAATCATAAGCAAGTGTTTGGACTCTATTGAATGCTCGTGAGCTGCTGCCTGCATTAATCTCACTTGTAATGTCTGCGTTCCATAGGGTAATGTAATGTTTGAGTGGCTGTATTGTGAGCCGCTCTGACTATCTGAATCGCCAGGCAGGAGAGGGAATTTAATGAATGTGAAGAGTTGCTCTTCTACAGAAATTATTAGCTCCCTCCCACTGAAAGAGGAGACCCCTCAATACCAGACAGGCTCGGGTTGGATCTTACAACTGGAAACTCCCCACATCTGGACTGAGAAACCATCGACGAAAGACTCTGATTGTTTTCTTCTCTCCTTCCTGTGAAGAAGATCCTGCAAGTGGATTTCTCTCATCAGCTGAGATTGCAGCTCAGAGTCCATGGCAAGAGGGGAATAAAAAACCTCAAACCAAAGGAACTAAGGATCTCTCTGCTGCTTGGACTCAGGGTGTGTGTGTGTGTGGGGAGTGGGGTGTGGCAAAGTTTTTCTAGGCATGAGCAAGAGATCCCCAGCTGCCTTGCCTGGGTTAGCCCTAAAGGTTAACTGGAGCTTGCTGATGATAGAAGCCTCTATTACCTTTTGAAACCTTAGACTGTAACTAATTTGTGTGTCTGTTTGCTGGTTTTAACCTTGTAAATAACTAATTTCCCTTTCCTAGTTAATAAATCTTCATTTCGTTTACTATTAGATTGTCTACATGCTTTGTCTTTGGTATGAGACCTAAAGCACAATTGACCTGGGATAAGCGGCTGATCCTTTGGGATCAGAAGTAACCTGAATATTGCTGTGATTCTTGGTGTAAGGGGCCATTGATCACAGAGATAAGCTCACCAGGGCGGCGAGACAGACCAGAGAGCCCAAGGGGGTGACTGTCTGTGTCTCCATGGTAAGTCTTTTAAAGTGCCTGAGGTGCAGCTGCTTGGTGAAAACTAAGTTTAGAACTCACAGCCAACTTAGGGTTTGTGCCCTGGGGTTGAACAGTCTGCCCTGTGCTTGGTACCCAGTGGCCCTCTGTTCTAGCTGGCATTGCACCATCTGTAATGTGTCATTTCTTCTTCACAGCAACTCAGAGAGCAGCTGCAGACATGGCAGATTTAGTTCAATGCTGATGTTGAGTTAGAAGGGATGGGATAAAATGGCTGTCTTGGCCTTTCCCAAAATGCTCAGGGAAAGCAGTGGAGTTATGCTGATTTACTCCACTTGAGGATCTGGCTTCTATAGCTCTTTTCAGCAGTAGCTCTGAAAGCATGACACTACAGCAGGTCAGGGTCTTCATCCCCATTTTATAGGTGAGGGAACTGAGGTACAGAACTGGGAAGTGACTTGCTGGAGGTCTCATGGAAAGGTGATAGGCAAGCTGGGACTAGGACTCAGATCTCTGCACTGGATCCTGCTGCCTCCTCAGCAAAAGCACTAGCAGCAAAAAGCCTGTTTTGTGTGCACGGTGTTCTGGTGCACAAAAAGAGAGAAAGATGAAAGAGGGCAGTGAGGCTCGAACGTAACTGCATCTGTCCGTATTGTAAGGGATGATGGGGAAACTCCCCTTCCCTAGGAAATTAGTGAGGTCTTCACCAAGATTAGCATCTCTAAGGAAGAGTTCAGGAGCAGCCTGGGAAATACAGACCCACAGACGGCCTCAAAGACCATGAGACTGGGGCTCCAGCCACAGAGAGGTTCTCGGCAGCAGCACTCCCTGTGCCGCCTAATGAGTAGCTGAAAGGTTGGGAGGGAAGGATGGATGGGTGTGTACCTAGTGGATCTAGAGCTATATGGATCCACTGTCCAAACCCCCTTGATAATGGGGAATGCAGGAACCATGGATGTTATTTCACCCCGAAGGCTGTGGTAGTCCTGACAAAGTGGCTCTGCTGTTGCGTGGCCTGGGTGCATGGGGATTCCACTCCTTGGAGAACTTCTGTGCCTGGTCTATTTACATGGGCTTTGTGCAGGAGTCAGGATTTGGCCCAAGGACTATTCGGCATTCATTCACAAGGTCTGCAATAAACAAAGTGCCTGAATCGCCTCTTACTTTGTTTACACCAGTATGACATCAGTGTGACTCCACTGAGGTGATGGAGTTACTCCAGATTTACATCTATCTATCTATGGAAAAACTAAATGACACCCAGATACTGAATGATGATTCATATCCAAATCACATCATTGTGCATGCAAATGACTGATTAGATGAATTAGGCACATTCAATCACCCAGTTTGCATGCACAACAGTGGTGACTGCTGGTGCAAAGTAGCTGTGTATTTTGCGCATGCATTTGCATGCCTAACATTTTGAAAAAAACAGCCCCATTATTTTATGTTTCATTCGTTGCTGAGTGCCACTGGCGTGCCACAATGCCATACAAAACCAACCTGAAGAAGGTAGAGTTCCTGCTCCAAACTGCTCACAAGCTAGGCTGGAGAAACAAAACCATTTGGACAGAGGGTCCAATCCTGCAGGCTTCATGCAGGCAAAACTTCCGTTGCTTTCATTAGGGGCGTGGCCTGCATAAAGCTTGCAAGATCAGGCTCCAGCTTCATCAAGCCTAAACTCAGACCCTGGATGATGTAGGGGTCAAGGTCCAATCTCAAATGGGTGCAGATTTCCTATTATTTTAACACTGCAGAGTTGCCAACCCCAGACATTCAAAAGTCATGAATCAGGCACCCCAAATCATGAGATTGGCTTAACAATCATGAGATTTTAAAAGACCACTAATGTAGGGAGGGGCTAACTTTTGAGCTTTTAGGGGTCACGTTTTCAAGTTTTGATCTGCAACCACTTTTTTCCATGAAAGCTGAGATTATCCTGTCATTACATGATTTAGGAGCTGGGTCTTTAAGAAAAAAAACACATGAAATATCATGAGGGTTGTGATAAAACTGCAAGATGCGGCTACACTGTGATACTTATTCATCATTGTTATGTTTTCACCAAAAACCTTGACCCAGGTGTAATAATAACCAGCAGTCATGCATGAGAAGGTTGTGAGGCCATTGCAGACAGAACCCAAGAGGTCTCCTGCATACTGTAGCTAGCTCCTTTCCAGAAGATCTCAGGAACTGAAATCGCCAACAGCAAAGTCACATTGAGGTGTTGCCAACTCTCATTTTATCACCAAGCTGCCGTTATTTGGTGTTTCTCTTAAAGCCCCAGCTACAGGAGTCATGTGATTATGTGACAAATTCAGGTGTTATTAAAATATATATGTTTCGAGATCCTTTTGGTTACAGAGAAAAGCTTGAAAACATGACCCAAGTGTGCCCAGCGCTAGTCAATTCCAGGCTCACCGCACTGCACCTGCTCCAGCAACCAGCTCAGGTTAACCCCTTCCTAGCAAGTGGGATTTCACGATATCTCCCACCTCTCAGCAATGTGCAGTAATATGTTGAAACACGTCTCCATTATGTCAATAAATAACATAATAGGTGGTGTTGTTACAGCACCTGAACCAAGAGACAGAGATCACTTGATCATTACCTGTTAGGTTCACTCCCTCTAGGGCACATGGCATTGGCCACTGTCAGTAGACAGGATACTGGACTGGATGGACCTTTGGTCTGACTCAGTACGGCCATTCTTATGTTCTTATGTTCAAACAGTTAGGAAGAAGAGGCAGATCAAATCACATATTCTGCCTCCCTTAGCATTTATTTTAAAATGAGAAATGTCTATCAATCTTCAATTTGTTATTAATGATGTATTTAGAAAGGTCCCCACCCCTAGAAGACTGTTGTACTGAGTGATCTTTGTTGAGAAGATTTTTAACTCATTGAAACCCACTGGAAGGAATGTAGACTGTGGAAAACATTCAGCATGTTTTTAGGATCTGCTGTGAGGGGGTGTCAGAGTGGGTGCTGTGAATATCAGTGAGAGGAACCCAGATGCTGATGTCTGCTCAATAGCATTTTAGTTTGAGGAACCCGGTTGCTATTGAAGTCTATAGGAGTTCTGCCACTGATTTAATTCAATAGGAGCAGGACTGGGCCTCTGGGATGTAGCAAGGAATCACCCCCCCCCCCACCCGCCCTCCCCCAGAAATACATGTAATTCAGATACTTTTAAAACTACATTGTTATAATGCACAATCACTTAGGTATCCACACAAACAAACGGACTTCTTACACAGGAAAAAACCAAATCAAATGCCAATACTTCAAGCAAAGCACTACAATCACTGAACTTACCACCTGGCAAAGGGTTAAAGAGCAGAAAGAGAGGATCCAGGAGCAGAAGGAGGAAAAAAGGAGGAGAAGAAGGAGAAGAAGAAATTAATGTCACGCATGCAGAAAAATATAGAAAAGAACTTCCATAGCGAAGAGAAACCTCCTTAGCCTGGGAAACACACATTGATCCTAATTTCTACAGCCGATCACAGAATATCAATTGTTGTCCCTGGACAGTTAGAAAAAAATGTTTCTTTTGAAATTTACAATGAATATTTTCTCAGTGAAAAACTGCAAATGCAAGTGTTTGGGCTCTTTGAAAAAATTCCAGTTTTCTGTAAAATTTTGGAGGGATTGGTTTTTCATCAAAAAACAGGAATATTTTGACTGAAAGAGAATTTTCTGTTTTAGCTGGAAAGCCATTTTTGGTTGAGGGAAAAAAATGCTTTGATGAAAAAGAAAGTTGACCAGTTGTACTCAGTTCATGCAAAGGATTTGTGAGATGTGCCGTTCTTGCACAATCCTGTTCCAAACCCAGATTAAAGAGCATGAAACACCATGCTCAGTGCATATTTATTTTCCTAATGGGCATCTGGAAATCTAACCGGTGGCTAATGTAATGCTATCCATGCTGTAGAGCACATACACTACTCTTGGGAACCTGTGATTCATTTGCCAGTGGGTCAGTCCTGCCAGCCCCGGGAGATCCCAGAATGTTATTTATGGTAGCCTTGTAATGCAGGGCGCGACACACATTCTATTAGGGACTCTTGCTAACGGAGGGCAATGAGACATTTGCTGTTTGTGCTGCTTGTGTCTCTGTTGCACTGTAATTTCTTTTTTCTCTGTAGCTTACTTTAGATGCAGCTCTGACATCAGGGCTTCAAAGCCTCTCTCTTTCTCTAGCATCTAGTCATTGTGCTACTGGAAGCTTGGCCGTGTCATTGCTAAGCCAAGCGGGGCGCTAGCCAATGGCTTGCATTGGATTCAGAGCAAATGGTTCAGGTTGCTCACACATTTCAGTGTCCTCCTGACACCGGGGTACCGTAAAGTTGGGCACAGCAGCCCTCCATGGAATACAGCTGAGCGTGGAGCAGAGAAAATGGCACCTGCAATTGCCTCGGCGGATGGGGGGTTGAGGGTGGCTGTGTAACATGCCAGCTGCCCTTGTGCTGCTGGGGGCCCATGATTAAGCAGGATCTTGACCATTATTTTTGACCTGTGTCCTGTGCCCCTGTTTAAATATCCTCCTGCCTGGCTTATCTGTTTCATGGCATGCTGACATCCTGTGGTATGTTAGTTGCTCATCAGGCCCTTCTCCTGCCCTCTGCGGCAGGATGCACTTCCATTCCAGAAAGGGCTGCAACCAGAATTCTCCTAAGGCGGGGACTCAGAACTCTTCCTTCTCTGCCCTGTGCCCTGTCCGATGCTCTCTCCCCCACACTCCCCCCAGCCCCATACTCTTCCCCCGATGTTACCCCGCACCCAGCTCTGAGCTCTCCCTGCTGCACACCTAGCCCTGTGCTCTCTCCCCCATACTCCCCACTGCCCTCAGCCACATACACTCCCTCTCCCTCCAGCTCCGCACACCCCTCAGTCCAGCTGCTCAACACCCAGTCCTAAGCTTTTCCCCACACATCACCCTGCAGCCAGCTCCAAGCTCTCCCCCCAGAACCCAGCCCTGTGCTCTTCCCCCCACATTATCCTGCACCCAGATCTGAGCTCTCCCTGCCCTACACCCAGCCGCAAGCTCCTCCACAGCGATGCGGTCAGGCCAAAGAGCATCATCCCCACCAGGAGCCAGGCAGTTCTGGGAGCCCCAGCCCCCATCCTCCTTCTGCATCTCCGCTTCCCCAGGAAGCACCAAAAGGATCCAGTCCTCCCACTCTCCTGCAGACTGGGGGTGTCTGAAGCCCCCTTCTCTGCTTCTCCCCGGGGGCTAGGGATGCCTGGGGCCCCTGGGTGCCAGAAGGGCTGGAAAGGTGGGGTGTCCTACCCAGGCAAATGGGGTCACAGCACCACTCAAATTTAATCCACGTCCCCCATGGCACCCTGGAGCCCAGACAGCCTTAAGCTTCTCTCTCAACCTTATACTGGTCTGCAATTGAAGCTGACAATCCATTGGGCTGCTAGCTCAGTCTAGACTTCTCCAGCCTCACTCCGTCTGCAGGACATTATTCCTTGTCCTCCCAGCCTGAGGGACAGGAAGAAACCTCCTCTCAGCACATGGGTGGGGTTGGCCACAGGGGTCACTCCCAGCACTCTGTCAGAATTGCAGCCAAATCTGACCTGGCCCTAAAAACGCACAAATTCAAACTAATAATCATCCCGCGAGCAGCGTGTGTGTGCAAGAGGGAGCGGTGGGTGCAGAACAGTGTCCATCAGCACGGGCTGCTCGGGCCATGGCCTGTGAGGCCCTATGGATGCCACTCACTCCTCTCCCCTCAGGCCCAGTGGCAGAGGACGGCAGTGATGCTGCCGTCAATGAGCTTTTGCAGCCAGATGGCTCATTCTAGGGGCGGCGCTGGTGCAAATGCATGGTCCCCACCACCGCACGCTGAGAGCACGGGTGCGAGAACTCACCACCCAGTTGGAAAGCCAGAGCACAAGGCTGGTGACTTCACTCCAGGGGAGCCAGGCCCACTCCTCGTAACGCCTTGGTCACACCGCTCACTCCCAGCACCTGCATAGTCCACTGAGACATGCCGCACTGCACCCACAAGCTCTGAAAGAGGGGGCAGCTCAGCTCCTGGCTGGATGTGCCCCACTGAGGAGGGGTTCACATGGGAGCAGGACATGGGGGCTTGCTTGCAGAAAGCTAATTAAAGATCTAAGGGCCAGGCAGTGCACTGGGAGCACTTCAGGGGTGCCTTCAGAGGCACAGTTCTTTTCCTGGCATGCCTTGCTGTTGCAGGTGTGTGGGAGGAGCTGTCTCATGGCCACGCCTCTCCGGCCCCAAGCCTGGCCCCTTGGCATGTCTGCCATCCATGGGGCTGCACAGGGGTGAAGCTGTACTTGGTCTTTGCCAGTCTGTGCAGGTGGGGTGGGGTGTGCAGGCTCTCTGGGCTCACTCTAGGGATGAGGGCAATCTGCCCCTCAGCAAACATGGGGTTAAAACACATGGGTAGGGTGACCAGATGTCCTGATTTTATAGGGATAGTCCCGATATTCAGGGCTTTGTCTTATATCAGCACCTATTGGCCTGCACCCCATGTGCCGATTTCTCAGACTTGCTATCCGGTCCCCCTACCCATGGATATAGGAAGGCGGGGAATCCTGACCCATGATGGGAGGGGACAGGGCCAGTGGCAGCCAGGTGAGCAATTGGCAATGTGGTTCCAATTGTAACTGCTGTGCAGAGCACAGACCTGCATGTGAACAGCCCCTATAGGATGCCCGGAGATCCATGCATGTTAAGGGGAATCCAGAGCCTAGGGGGCTGAACTCCTGGTCTCCTCTTGGAGAGGCGAATGAGGACTGATTTGAGACTCCCTGCCCACAGGCATTTCCTCACGCTGTGCCCCTGTGTGACATACAGGCTTGGGGTCAGCAATGCCATGGGGAGAGCCGCTAGGGAGCAGACTCACAATGCTGACAAAACCCCATGTCCAAGGACCATGCTCCTGCTGGAATCAAAGGTAACAGGACCATCCCCTTCATGGGGTAGGACTGGGATGCCAGTCATTTTTCTGTGCATTTCCTGGACTCCCTGTTTTCAAATGCTACTCCCCTACAGTCAGTTAGGTTTCCCCTCTCATACATGGCCTGGCTGTGAAGATGTTCATTTCTGACCTGATCTCTCTTCCCAGCAGCCAGGAGCAGGCTCACCAACCTGTGATGAACATGTCCCCCATGTGCAGCACTAGGAATCCTTTGCCACCTGGTGAAATCGCCTTAAATACCCTCTTGCTGTTGTCAGACCAGCCTTGCCTCCAATCAGCAGCCTGGGTCCCCTATATCCCGCCGTCCCGCTGCAGCACATGTCGCTGTGGGAGGTGACCCAATGCATCTCGTAGTGCTCGGTGCTGTGTGACAATAGCTGGGAGGGGGGTCTCAGTCCAGGTCCTAGCAAGCAGGGATCAGACTCATGCACGGAGGGAACTCTGCTGATGTCACTAGAAAACCAGCTGGGGTGAATTTAGCCTCAGGTGCCTCCATCGTATCAACCATCCCCCAATCAATGGCAATCTCAGCTCACCAAATGGTCAAGGGGAGCCGATGTCCCTCTCCCCCTGGCTCCAGAGGATCATTCCCTGGCAGGGCAGACTAGGAACAAAGGTGCACTTCCACTATCTGGCCTGGACCTGTACTATACACAAAGGGCCAGATCCTAGCCCCATTGAAGCCAATGGGAGATTTGCCATTGACTTAAGTGGGGCTTGACACAAACAGGGGCTCTGTCTCCAGGGCTGTCTTTCAGGCACTGCTGGGCATTCACCTGACCTAGTGTCAAGAGTTCCACCTTGGAAATGCCAGAGCGCTCTCTTCTGACCCACCCTGCTTCTCCAGGTGTTCTGGCAGCATGGCCCACAGAACGGTAAAGACTTGGGAAGGAAGGAAAGAAGGAAGGAGACCTCGATAAGCTCTACTTACATGGCCATGAAGATCTGTGTTTAGCAGCATCAGGGCACAGGTCAGTGTATGAATCCCATCTGAAACACACAACAAATGCAAACGGCTCTCAGCGCTCTCCAAACTGTTGTCCTCAGAGCACCTTGACCCCTCTATCATCTCAGCTCCCCCAGTGCGAAGGGGAGACAAACTGTGTTTTTTTGTGAAAGTTTTCATGCTGTTGGATTTAACAATACACACAGCAGTGCTGCTGGGTCCAGCAGTGCTGGTATGTAGTGGGCCTGTTTGATAAGAACATATGAACGGCCATACTGGGTCAGACCAAAGGTCCATCTAACCCAGTATCCTGTCTTCTGACATCGGCCAATGCCAGGTGCCCCAGAGATAATGAACAGAACAGGTATCATCAAGTGATTCATCCCCTGTCACCCATTCCCAGCTTCTGGCAAAACCCAAGGCTAGGGACACCATCCCTGTTCATCCTGGTTCATAGCTATTGATGGACCTATCCTCCATTAACTTATATCGTGTTTTTTTTAACCCTGTTATGCTTTCGGCCTTCACAAAATCCTCTGGCAAGGAGTTCCACAGGTTGACTCCACAGGTGAAGAAATACTTCCTTTTGTTTGTTTTAAACCTGCTTCCTATTAATTTCATTTGGTGACCCCTAGTTCTTGTGTTATGAGAAGGAGTAAATAACACTTCCCTATTTGCTTTCTCCAAATCAGTCTTAATTTAATAGACCTCTATCATATCCCCTCTTAGTCGTCTCTTTTCCAAACTGACAAGTAACAATCTTATTAATCTTTCCTCATATGGAAGTCGCTCCATACCCCTAATCATTTTTTTCCCCTTTTCTCAACCTTTTCCAGTTCCAATATATCTTTTTTTGAGATGGGGCGACAACATCTGCATGCAGTATTCAAGATGTGGGTGTATCATAGATTTATATAGAGACAATATGATATTTTTTTTCTTATTATCTATCCCTTTCTTAATGATTCCCAATATTTTGTTCGCTTTTTTAACTGCTGCTGCACATTGAGTGGATGTTTTCAGAGAACTATCCATAATGACTCCAAGATCTCTTTCTTGAGTGGTAACAGCTAATTTAGACCCATCATTTTATATATATAGTTAGGATTATGTTTTCCAATGTGCATTACTTTGCATTTATCAGCCCTGAAATTCATCTGCCATTTTGTTGCCCAGTCATCCAGTTTTGTGAAATCTCTTTGTAGCTCTTTGCAGTCTGTTTTGGACTTAACTGTCTTGAGTAGTTTTGTATCATCTGCAAATTTTGCTACCTCACTGTTTACCCCTTTTTCCAGATCATTTATGAATAAATTGAATAGTACTGGTCCCAGTTCAGACCCCTGGGGGACAACACTATTTACCTCTCTCTATTCTGAAAACTGACCATTTATTCCTACCCTTTGTTTCTTATATTTTAACCAGTTACTGATCGATGAGAGGACCTTCCCTCTTATCCCATGACAGTTTACTTTGCTTAAGAGCCTTTGGTGAGGGACCTTGTCAAAGACTTTCTAAAAATTTAAGCACACTATATCCACTGGATTCCCCTTGTCCATTTGCTTGTTGACCCCCTCAAATAATTCTAGTAGGTCGGTGAGTCATGATTTCCCTTTACAAAAAACATGTTGACCCTTCCCCAACAAATTATGTTCATCTATGGGTCTAACAATTCTGTTCTTTACTATAGTTTCAATCAGTTTGCTTGGTACTGAAGTCAGGCTTACAGGCCTGTAATTGCTGGGATCACCTGTGGAGCCCTTTTTTAAAACTGACGTCACATTAGCTATCCTCCAGCCATTTGGTACAGAAGATGATTTAAATGATAGGTTACATACCATAGTTAGTAGTTCTGCAATTTCACATTTGACTTCCTTCAGAACTCTTGGGTGAATATCATCTGGTCCTGGTGACTTATTACTGTTTAATTTATCAATTTGTTCCAAAACCTCTTCTAAAGACACCTCAATCTTGGACAGTTCCTCAGATTTGTCCCCTAAGAAGAATGGCTCAGGCTTGGGAATTTCCCTCACATCCTAAGCCATGAAGGCATTGCTCCACAATGGCCTTATCGTCCTTGAGTGCTCCTTTGGCATCTCGATCATCCAGTGGCTTCCTGCTTCTGATGTACTTAAACATTTTTTTGCTATTACTTTTTGAGTCTTTGGCTAGCTGTTCTTCAAATTCTTTTTTGGCCTTCCTAATTATCTTTTTACACTTCACTTGCCACAGTTTATGCTCCTTTCTATTTTCCTCATTAGGATTTAACTTTTACTTTTTAAAGGATGCCTTTTTGTCTTTCACTGCTTCTTTTACTTTGTTGTTTAGCCACGGTGGCACTTTTTTGGTTCTCTTACTATGTTTTTTAATTTGGGGTATACATTTAAGTTGAGCCTCTATTATGGTATCTTTAAAAAGTTTCCATGTAGTTTGCAGGGATTTCATTTTTGGCACTGTACCTTTTAATTTCTGTTTAATTAACGTCCTCATTTTTGTGTAGTTTCCCTTTCTGAAATTAAATGCTACCATGTTGGGCTGCTGTTGTGTTTTCCCTGCCAGAGGGCTGTTAAATTTAATTATATTATGGTCACTATTATTATTAGCTATATTCACCTCTTGGACTAGATTCTGTGCTCCACTTAGGACTAAATCAAGAATTGCCTCTCCCTTTGTATGTTTCAGGACTAGCTGCTCCAAGAAGCAGTCATTTAAGGTGTCAAGAAACTTTCTCTCTAAAGTTAATGATTTCAGTGGTCGTAGCATAAAGGCCAGCTTGCTAATGTTATCTGGCTCTAGGGTCAGGTAACCCTTCTATAACAGCACTGTAATACCCCCAGGATCACTGTCTCTCTCATTTTTTATACTCCCTTATGTTTGATTGCTTTTCAGATCCTCAATGCATATTGGGCAGAAGTCATCGCTAAGCTGGTCACAGCGGTGCCCGGGAGTTTCTCCTGAGTGTTAAATTAGTACCCGGACGTGGGTTTGAATGATTCAGGATCTTTCTTCCAGTCTGGATGACTCTTCATTTGTCAGCTGTGAATTTCTGTGGCCACATGGCTGCCCATTCACCTTCCCAGGGTAGGCCCCTCGGAAGTCCCTCTTCAGGTTTGACTAACCTCAATAATTTGGTGCCAGCTGCTATTTTTGCTGCCTCATTACTCACCCCCATTTCCAGATCATTAATAAGTATATTATGGGACACCAATCCTGGTATAGAGCCACATGGGACCCAGGTGCTAACTCCTTCCAGTGTGAAAATGGACCATTTATTCCTGCTCTCTATTTTCTATACCTTGGACTATTTCCGAACATGACCATTAACCCTGCGACTTCACTTCATTAGTGACCTCTTCAGAGGGAATTTGTCACAGGCTTTTTGAAAGTTGAAATAAATTATATCCACCCATTGTTCCTTACTCCCTATTTTGTCAGAACAAACAAAGAGTTTGAGCAGAGTATGAGCCAGTCACAATGTTCTTTTGCAGAAACCAAGCTGGCTTGGCCCATCACATCATGACCCTCTGTTGTTACTGTTTGTACCTGCTCTGGGATTCCCTCGCTGGCCTTGCATATTCTTTTTACAGATAGGTGCTGTCCTTCCAGCCCCCTTTGGAGAGTTGCTGCTTCAAAAGAGATTGCATACTTGTGTCAGCAGTGTCTTCTTCAGACCATTCTGAATGCCTAGATTGGCCTGGGGACCTGTTGCTATTTAAGAAGCAGAGTGCTACCTGCACAAGGGCTAGTGCAACTCCCCAAACTGTGCACGGCACAACATCAGGGTTTAAACGCATCCTTGACCACATGGCCAGTTCTCTTCATGTGCCACAAAGATGTGGAGAGGAGGCGGAGTCATGGCCCATGCAAGGGAGGCAGAATTTCTTCTTTAGCTCCACCTTCTCTGGCTTCTTTGGCCACCATTTCCTCCGTCTGCCTGAATAAACCCTGTGCTTTGTGGCCCAAACAGGGCATGTCCCTTGTATATTCACCCCTCATGTCCAGCTTTGTGAATTGACTCTTAAGGCCAGGCTGAGTTTACCAACAGCTCCACACCAGACCCAGACCTGCCTGGCCTCATGGGGAGCTTGAGGAGGTATGGTGCCAGGGTCCCCGGATGAACAGAGGTCCTTCTCTTAGGATGCTCAGCGTTCCCCATGGGCATGAGAAGGGAGTTGTTCCTGCTGCCTTGGAAGTGAAGGGAGTGTCATTGTGCCCAGACCTTGCATGGAGTGGGGGTACAGTGGGATTGCTTGGGCTGCTGCAGACCAGTCCTTTGTGGTTAAACAGCATCAGCAGCATCCAGGTGCTGGAATAAACCTTCCTGTGAAGAGGGCACTGGCGAGGGAGATCTTCTTCCTTCTATCATTCCTTTGCTTGTGATGAAACCACAGTGCACAGCCAAGCTCGTTACTGCCCCATTAGTGAGAAGGGATTTGCTGTCTCCATAATGCTGGGATCCTAGAGCCAAATCCTGAGCTCTTTACTCAGCTTGTATTCCCTCCAGATGCAGGCAGACTCCTGCTGAAGGCAACATGACTGTGTCTGAGCTGGGGCTGGGGAAAACCTGAATTGAATCCTCTGGATTTGGCCTGTATCTGAGAGCTCCAGGAACATTCCCAAGTGAAAACACAAGGGGAAACCTCCGCCAAGCCCAGCGGAAGAAATCAATGCACATCCCCTCCCCCACCCCCCCACACACCCCCCGACCCACGAACCCAGGGAAATGGAATATAAAAATACTCAAATTGGAACAGCACCAATCAAAGCAATGAGATTGCTGTGACTTTACAATAGCTTGTGCTCATTCTGCTCAGCAGAGCAATGGGGAAGCCCATGTGGTGCCAAGCACTTCTGCTGTTCTGGAAGCTGGGAGGCAGATTTGAAAATTAACTTTTCAGCTGCAATTGGCATATTCAAAACCAAAGGGGAAAAAAAGAATTGGCATTTCTGAGCTGCCTGCCGACGGCAGCCAAGTGGCCTCATTTCTAACCCTGGCAGTCTGTGTGTGTGTAGGGGGGTGCGGGCGTATGCATGCTTGTGTGTGACACAGGGGTCTGTCAATGGGCGGGTGTGTTTGCACACATATGCAGATATGTGTGCACCCGCCTGTGTCTGGGTGGCTGCACATGCGTGCGTGTGCCCATCAGATGTGTGTATGTATGTGTTGCATGCATGTGTGTCGCTGGTGCGTAGTGCATAGGTGTGTGGGGGTCGGTGGGCATATGCTTGTTTGGAAACTATGTCCAACCTGCCCTTATGCCGTCAATTGCTTAAATGGACACTGTCACAGAGTTCATTACCCATCAGTCAGATTTCGTTACAATAAAACCCCAGAGAAATGGTTTCATTATTAAAAACGCTTTTTAGCTGTCTTAAAACTAGATCTGGGCAATTATTTATTTATTTGTGCATTTTTCAGGCAAACAAAACTAGTCACATATTTGGGTTGAATCGGCAAATAGTTTTGGCTGAATAAAAAATGGATTTTTTTTTAAATGATTCATTTTGACATTTTCAAAAAAAATTCGGTTCAGCCACTGAACTGAAAAAAAAAAATTTATTTGCTCAACTTAAGATAAAACATGTCCCTTTAACCCAAACATTACAGCCTCCTGCTAGCCCATGGGAGCCAAAAAACAAAACTGTCTAAAACAAATGTGAAACTGACTAACCTATTTTCACTGCCCAAGAGGAGAAAAATGCAAAAAGGAATCAAATATTATAAGTAGCGAGAAGGAAACTAGGTTTTAAGTGGATGTCGCTCTTCAGGCATTATCAGTAACATGGGGAAGGACTCTTTGTTTTTTATATGTATAAAGGCCCAGGTTCATTCCTGGGTCAATGCTCCTTCTGCACAGGGGCCAGGTGGATGATGGGAGACATAATTTACATCCCCACGATTAGGCTGGGGTGAATCCTGCCCGTTCCCCTTAATAAGGCAGCTTTACAATATTATTGGGGAGCCTCCCACCCTAGATTGACTCTGAATAAATAAATCATTTTCATATGAACAACCATCCCTGGCAAGCTGTTTCCTTAATGCCCTTTGCTGCTATTGAAGATCTGAGTATTAAAAAAAGGGATTTTCCCCATCTGTGCTCAGCCTGTTCTTCTGCTTGACCCTGTACAGCGAAGTCGTCATCCTGTGCTTACGATGGCCTAATGGCTGCCATGTAAATGACCCTGATGTCACAGACCCATCATGATGAGCTCAAACACACACAGGGCCGGCGCTCCCACTAGGCGACCCTAGGCGGTCGCCTAGGGCGCCAGGATTTGGGGGGTGGCGGGTGGCTGCCTCCTGCCTCCACACTCAGCGGCTCCGTGGCTGAGCGTAGAGCCGAGAGCTGGGGAGGAGCCGCAGGCGGGGGGGAAGGCTGCCATGGCCCGCGGGCAGGGGGGGCGAGCTGCTGTGGCCTGCGGGCGGGGTGGGGACCCACCATGAGGGGGGGAGAGCTAGCTGCCGCGAGGGGGGCAGCGTTAGCTGGGCGGGGAGGTGGGTGCAGGGCTGGTGCAAGGAAGTTTTGCCTAGGGCATGAAACTTCCTTGCACCGGCCCTGAACACACACGCACACACACACACACACACACACACACACACACACACACACACACACTGTGAATTCCAGGTCACCTTCACTGACTCATAGACTTTAAGGCTAGAAGGGACCATCGTGATCTGACTTCCTGCACATCATGCACATCACAGGACACAGAACCTCACCCACCCCTCCTGTGATAGACCCCTAATCTCTGGCTGAGTTACTGAAGTCCTCACACCACGGTTTAAAGACTTAAAGTAACAGAGAATCCACCATTTACACTGGTTTAAAGCTGTAAGTGTAAGTGCAGAGGAAGGCGTTTAGCACATAGGAGAAGAAGGAATGTAGGAAGTGCATCTCAGCTTCGCTACCAGATAACTTCAATTATTAACCCATATGGTAAAAATCTGGGTACCCCCAGTGCTTCCTGACATGCAGAGGAAGCATGTCCATTACAGGATGGGGGACTGGGACACACCTAACATCCTAGGAGTTGCTACAAGGAGCAGTCACTGTGTCTAGCTGAGCAAAGGACCACAGCTGTGCTTGGCCCGGACGCAGAGGAATGCTACGTGCACCTTTCTCACGTAATGCTTGATCCTGTTGCCATTCAGGTGAGTGGAAAGTCTCCCCCTGACTGAATAATTCAGGAGTGGATGCCCCGGGCAGTCCCCCAGTCCAGCAAAGCATGAGCTCTGTCAATGGGCCAACTCATGTGCTTAAAGCAACACATGTGTTTAAACTCTTGGCTGGATCAGGGCCTTACCCGGGGACCAGTCCCCTCAGTGGCACCCGAATTTACAACTCGGCCCAATGTCCAGTAAGCAAGGACAGGGGAGCAGTTTCCGAATGAGTCTCATCACCAGCTGCTGCTTAGAACTTTTTATTGTTCTCAGAAGGAGGGTTTTAAAAACAGTATCAGCTGCATTTCATACACAATGCTGACAACAAAAACGCTTCTTTCACAGTTAGAAATAGCAGCGTCAGCCCCAACGCTGTCTTCTCTTTCTTGTTCCTGGCCTCGGTCACTACGGGGGCAGGCTCTGCAAAAGAGAGCAGAACAAAACCTCATACTTCATTTGCCTTATTCCATGTACACGTATCGATCAGCAAATCACCTAAGGTCTCAGGCAAGAGGGGCAGGGGACCGAGTGACACCATGCACTGGGAATGAGCTATGGCCCACCTCTGCTGGCTGTTCCATGCCAGAAGCCTTTGCCTGCAGTTTCAAGAGCTGAACGAACTGCGGAGATTGATCTTATCTACAACTCCTGGGGGGGGGGGGGCGTGCCGGGGCAGGTGTCCCAGCACAACCCTCAAGTGCAGCCCCTTGTGGTCCACAGGAGCACTGCCTTCATCTCCTTCTTTCAATCATTTACTCAGCCACCAGTACTACAAACAGACTCCCCCCCTTTGTGTGGGCTCTGATTTATTAGACTACAAAGTACAAAACCCTCATCTTTAGCCCCTCAGGTCCATGCCCTGCAGAGGTCTGGATACGGTTCAGGTAGGCTCCCCAGTTCCAGACTCTCCCCAGTTCCAGAGTCTCCAGCCTGGCTCCTAGACAGGGGGTGAGGGGTAATAGGAGCCTATATAAGAAAAAGACCCAAAAATTGGGACTGTCCCTATAAAATCGGGACATCTGGTCACCCTATGTCAAACACATGGTCTCATTACAAATGTGTCAGTGAAGCACATGAAAGAATGTGACAAAAGGAACTTACCAGACTGCATTGACTGTTGTTCCCGTGCCCATAGTTCCTATCACTCTTCATTCAGTGAAGCCTCCAAGAACACAAATTTCTTGTCTATGTGACACTTGTCAGAGAAAATCTTGCTGTCAAAATCTGTTTTATCTTCAAGAACACAACTCTTCGGGGCCAGGTTACCTCTGGTTCAGCACCAACTTATTTGCTGATTTGAAATATGTACAATAATGTATCTCATGATCATTCATGAAAGGAACATTAAACCCCAAATTCTTTACAATGGCCATTGGCATTAATTGTACAGTCATACTTTATGGGATAGTTTGGGGTCCAGTTATGAATTCCATGCAGTTTTAGGAACAATACTGGTACTTGTAACAGTCATTGTGAATGCGATCATTCATCTGGTAGCAGGAAGCTGGCAGCTATGTCTGGAGACTGTGTGACAGGGCTATCAAGGTCCATTAACATTGCCTAGCTCTGCCCTGGTAGAACAATGAGGTTGCTACCAACAGAACCATTGTCTTTTGATGACTCTGCCCCAGCAATTCCTAGGGGTTTGGAGCATGGAAAATCCCCAGAGGAAGTATAGAAACAAACAAACAAAGGTGTCACAGACTGCTTTGAAAAATGATATGCTCTGTAAGGAAATGGAGCCGTTGCTCCACTCAAACAGAACCCTCCTGGGGAAGTGGGGCTTTGCCTTCACCCAAGGACATGGTCCAAACCCCAAGGCCTCAGTAGCAGTGAGGATTCAAGAGTGGGGTTGTGGTAAAGGTGTTTGTTGATTTGCGTAAATTGGTAAATGTCCTGTGCTCTCTAAGGGCTTGTTTACACTGGGGCACTCAGGAAATTAATCCGAATTAACTAAAGGTGTGAATTTAAAGTGGATTAGTTAAAATGCAATAAACCCCTGTGTGAACACTCTTATTCAGAATTAAAGTGGCCTTAATTTGGTTTAGCTTCATCTGAATTTGGATTAATTTTCTTGACCGTCCCTTTGTAGACAAGCCCTAAGAGTAAAGTGTGCATGTTTAAGAAGTTTCTTGCACAGCCACATGTTCCTGAAGAATAAAATTATAAACCAGACATCCTATGGGGCAGAGGCAGGAGGGAAACGCTGCATGGGAGCATGCATAAGCAACTGGAGAGCCTTGGGAGGTTCAGCACTGATCTAGGGGTCTAGAGTAATAGGACTGTGGATTCTCCCATCCCAAGGAAGGAGTTCAGACATGTAGTCTGCACCCTGGGAGTGTGCCTAGAGGAGGAAGCAGAGACTGTGCCTGGCCTCTACACGGACCCAGCAGGCTGGAAGCTGGTGGGATACAAAGGTCGGGTTCACTACCGCAGACTGATGACCATCCACAAGGGGCAGACTCAGCCAGGACCGTGACCTTACACAAATTGATTATAACTCAGTGCACAGTATAGCTTTGTCATCACATAACTGTAATCTTGTCTTGAGCTGGTTGTCCTTCTAGGCAGCTGACTGCAGTTCACTGACTCTACAGTTCATCCCATGTTTGACTTTCAGGCATCTCACAAATGTCTGAAAACCACTCATCCTTTGCAAGGTAAATTTGGCAAGGAGCTATCCCAAATTGGAGACTGGATTTGCTAGCATTTTAGTTAGCAAACGTACAATGTAATCAGTAGCACAGCCAGGTCCGGAGCGCAGGGGGAGCAGAGCTATAAAAAGGTGCCTCCCCCTGTACTCACCCGGTGGCGCTCTGGGTCTTCGGCGGCACTTCGGCAGTGGGTCCTCACTCACTCCGGGTCTTCGGTGGTACCCGCCGCCGAAATGCCGCCGAAGACCCGGAGCATCGCCGGGTGAGTGCAAGAAGCGGCGCTTAAAAAGAAGTGGCGCCTTTTTTTAGCGCTGCTAAAAAAGGCACCACTTCCTTTTTAAGGCGCTGCTTCTGCTCACAGGGGGAGCGGCCGTTCCCCCTGCTCCCCCCCCGGCTACGCTACTGCATGTAATGTAAGAATGTTCTCCCTATGGATCGCCAAAGTTAGTCAGGAATTGCAGATGCACATGAGCTGTTTCTAATAATGTTATTATAGTATTGTTAAATGGACACTCCGGTCTGGTCAATTTAGGCCCAGCATTTAGAGTCTGCCAGTCTTACTCACATTGAGTAGCACTTACTCACACAAGCAGATTTGAAAGCACTATGTGAAGCTGAAAGGATTTGGGCCTTAGATTTTATAAACATACAGCTTTGCAAAAAAATTTATCAACAGAAATATTTCTGCGCAATCAAACAACAAATGAAACAGCTAGAAACAGCCAGTTTAAACATTTAAGGGATTTAAACATTCCCTTGCAGGGATTGCAACCAAGAGTCCTACGAGTTGAAATGCTGGTTATTCTCCCACCATCCAAAGCCTGCTCCACCTCCATTCCTGCCATCGACCTGTAACTTCAGTTGAGGAGATCTCTTTTTCTGACCCCTGTGCTCCTCTTGGCAGAAGACAATAATGCTCAGCACAAATGACAGAGCTGTCAAACTCATGCTTTCACGACTGCACTATAATGAGCTATCCAGACTTCTGCTTGCAAAGTATGCCTAGGGCATTTCAGTGTGCAATCCCGTTGATCTTGTAGGCATCACCCACACACCTTCTGTTTTCTCACATCTTTGTATAGGGAATTGCTTGAATAAATATTTCAAATGAAACAGTATCCCCCTCCCCCAACTATGTTTTTATAGGGTTTGTTGGAACAATGAATACAGATCATGGGAGCAGAAATATAGTCATAGGAGGTGGCTCAAATTAAAAGCTTAGCTGTTTTCTCTACAAAATGGGACAACAAATATTCTGACAAGACTATTGCACATGAAGTTGTATTATGATAAGGAAATCACCTGCATTACCTTCGCCAGTAATCTGGACTGGGGTTCTCAACCTTTTTCCCTAGTGTGGATGACATCCTAATGCAGAGATTCTCCTATGGGCCCCTCCTTTTCCATCTGCAACCACGTCGATCACCTCCTCTCCCCCACATGATCATGCTACTGATTTGTAGCATCTGCCACAATGTCTGCCATGGAGAAGTCTTAGGATAATATATCTGTGAATTTTAGTGGCCCTTAGTGAGATAAGCCTGTTGGGTCACACTTTATATTAAGGTTCCATTTCTAAATCATTTATAAAAGGTTAATAAATATTTAATAGAGGTTTTAATAACCAGAGACTGCTATAGGGGCCCACAGGTTGCTTAGAAGCATGGCTTAGAACCATCTTGTTCTGCTGTATTTATAACCACCTACACCACAGATTACTCCTGCATGTCACATCCATTAATCAATTATTAGCTATGGACTATTTATAAATGTCCCCCTCCCTGAAGTGCGACCCTGCTTTGTCCTTCAGGAAGGAGTTGCTCATGCTGTTTGAGGAAGCACTAGCCAGCACTTTGCAGATTACCAGCAAGTAGCCTCCAGGCCACCAGCAGACCCCAGACTGCGCTTTGGGATCTCTGCTCTTGGTTGTGCAGCAGGCCAGCTGCTGCACACGCATTGTCAGCACTGTCAGGGAGGGTGAGGTGTCTGACAGGAGGCGGGGAGGTACCTTCCGACGTGCTCTCTTCTGGGTTGCACTGGCAGTATCTCCGGGAGAAGTGGATCAGCACGCGCTCCCGTTCCTGCGTCTCTCCCATCAGAGGGAACGCTTTCAAGAATGTTCTGCAAATAGAAAAGGACATTTTAGCTTATAGGTCTAGACAGAAATCCACAGCCCAGGGCCCCACCTGAGCTGTGTGGGGAGCAAAGGGGCAACAGCCTTTCTGTAAGACTATAGAGCAACTGTGGAGCTACTCTGTGGACTCTAGCTCAACCCCATGGCCTGTGTGCTTCTGTGTGACCCCACTCGGAGAGCGGCATCTTCTCGCCCTGCCCTGCCTCCAATGGCCTGTTCCCACTAATATCCTGCACGCTGGCCTCTGTGCCAGCTCAGCTCCCTGAGTCCAGCCCTGTCCCTTGCACAGGAGAATGGTGCCAGCTAGGGGTGTACAGCTGGGACTGGGTTTGCCTCACGGTGAACTGGGCATTACTTTAATTTGGTGTTTTCCACCGAGAGATGCGTCCTAACTAGAACCCCAGACCCAAACCCCTTCAAGCTCTGGCCTAGTAAGGCTCGTGCAGCTCAGACCCCGTTTCCAATGGGAGCATATTGTGCTGATCATTATATCACGGTCAATATTTAACCACAGCTGGGATTCCTGTTACACCAACACATCTGTCAGCCTCCAATCGGCAAACCTTAACTGCATAAGCGGGGCTGCCCTACATGGCAAATAATGATACCACATGGCAAATTGGAAACACTGGGCTTCTAAATCAATTTGTCATGGGGTAGGTCTTTAATGAAAACAGAGCGGCTCACCTGAGTGCTTTGTCCAGGGTGAGCCCAGTGAAGTCAAAGAAACTGAGATATTCTTCTGCTACCAACTTGCTAAATTCATTGCTGTAATTAAAGAGGGAGCAATCAGCTGACCCATAGGGGAAGAACACTCTCTTTATAACAGGAATTTCAGCGTCTCCTCTCCTGGCCAACCCAACTTCCAGCGGGTACTTGCAGAGATTCTAAAAGACCCATGGCAAAATCCCCTGCCTTAAATCCTTGGGGGAGATTTTCACAGGCATAAAGGGCAATTCGGTGACCCTCAATGGGTGTTTAATGAGAGTTGAGCACCTAGCAGCCTTTTGCGCCTGTGAAAATGGAGTTGGGGGCCTAACGCCACCAGTTGCCTTTGAAAATCTGCCCCTTTATTGCCTGTGTAGTGAACCCTGGCTGCCTACACAGAGACAAATCAGTCAATGGTGAGCATTGAATCTAGGGCCCCCAGCACAAGTCCCTGCCATTTGAGCGGAAGGAGTCGTTCAGCTACAGTAGAACTGTAAGCAGCAGGGTCTTTTCTGGGTCCAGCCACTAAAGGGAGACATAGACAATGGCTTAGACAAAGCCAGTGGATTAGGCTTGTTGAGCTGTTTTGATGATGTCATAGTGATGGAGTAACTCTCGCCAGTACACAGCTGGGACCAGCTCACTGAAACACACACACAAGGTCTTATGCCTGTTACGTGACAGGGATGGAAGGAAACATTGGGCGGGGAGCAGGGAAAGACAACTAGGCCCCCCTTGTGGGGATGGAGTGTGTGAGAAGAGAGGCTGGGGGAGAGGAAGCGTGAGGAGGGGGTTGAAGGAGAACGTGGGTTTTGGAATGGCCCTCTCACCCGAGGTGGCATCTCAGCTGCATCTCTGTCCCTGGCCATCTATAACACCACTTGGCGATCATAGGAATTTTCACCAGCAACGATTCTCTATGCCATGTTTTAATCTTTATGGGAGAGTAAGTTTATAGATTCATAGATCTGAAGGCCAGAAGGGACCATAAAACTGACCTCCTGTAAAACACAGGCCAGAGAATTTCACCTAGTTACTCCTGTACTGAACCCAATTTCTCGTGTTAGACTATCATTATTTGTATTATTTACTATCTGTATGACTGTAACGCCTAGAAACCCTAGTCATCATGGACCAGAACCCCACTGTGCTGGTGCTGTCCAAACCGAACAAAAAGGCAGTCCTTACTCCAAAGAGCATCCAATCTAAGTATAAGACAGGAAACAACAGATGGATACAGATGGGCCAATGGGGGCGTACAAGGAAACAATGAGACAGTGTTCATCTGCATGAGGGCAAGGCATCTCTTCCAGAAAGGCATCCAGTCTGGATCTGAAGGCGTCAAGAGATGGAGAATCCACCCCTTCAGTTGGTCGTGTGTCCCAGGGGTTAATCACCCTTCCTATTAAAATTAGGTACCTTTCTCAGGTTAATTTGTCTGGCTTTAACTTCCAGCCATTAGTTTTCCTTGCACCTTTCTCCACTAGATTAAGGAGTCTTTTAATACCCAGTGTTTTCTTCCAGTAAAGGTTCTTATACGCGGTAATCAAGTCACCGCTTGATCTTCTCTTTGGTGAGCTAAACAGGTAGAAATCCTTTCGTTAACTCTGGCTGCTAGTTCTGGGCAGCACATTGCTGCTGACAGGCCGTAGAGCTTCTGACGTTGGGTTTGAGGGAAAGGAACCCAAATAAAACCCTGGGAGCCATCAAAAAGAGCAGGTTGGAATAGATATCAAGCCACAAATCCTCTCTGCTCCAAACGACCGAGGAAAAGCATCTGTCACGTGCTCTTTATCATCTCTCATCCTTTTATAGGAACTACACTTCAGAGTGGAAGGAGACAGTGCAGACGGCCCCCACAAAGCTGCTGTTAAAGATTCGTATAGGCCAAGATGCACTGTGACATCAATGAGCTGTACTCTGACTGCAGTGAGCCACTGTGTTCGTAAGATATTAATGGACTTTTCAGGTGCCTGAAAGCTCCTGGCACTGATATGCCCCTGACACAACTACTGACAGCCTGCTACTGCACTGTCTTCATGGCTTAATGCTGTGCAACTGGGAAGGACATGGCTTGACTTCCAGGTTCACTGTGCAGCCCTGGCAGACAGAAACCAGGTATTTTAACTTGAAAAGCAAGCCAAATTGACAAGGGAGGCACTGAGTGAGAATAACCCGGGATCCCGTTGTGTCACTTTTATAGGCTCCATTTTCTCCTGACTATAAAGCATGTTCCTCTCGGTGCTGTAAAGCATCTAGAAGATGTTGCCTGTCAAAGCGGCAATTGCAGCTGAATATAATGTTCCATTCCCAGGGCTTGCCCATGAAAGACATTTCAGTCAGGGACGTAGGGCCAGCGCTACCATTAGGCGACCCTAGGCAGTTGCCTAGGGTGCCTGGATTTGGGGGCTGGCATTTCAGGTCCCTCGGCGGCCGCCGGAGGGAGAGACTGCCACCAAAATGCTGCCAAGGTCCCCGGTGGCCGAAGAAGCACTTTGGCGGCAGCTTCTTCGGCCGCTGCAGATCTCGGCGGCAGCCTCTCCCACCGCCGCTGGCACCTGCAGGGATGGAGGAGGACAAGGAACGCCACACAGTTATGAAGGGCATATTTTGAAAACGCCTTTCATGTCAGATTAATTCATCCGCTGTTTGCTGGTGTCATTGCATTTCATATGAATTTTAAAATGATCTGCAGAGCCATTATGTACAATGTAGCCAGCACGCGTGGACCACAATCTATTTCCCAAAAAGCCATGTCAAGCCGCTGGCTACAGAATCCTCAGCAGAACATCGGGGTCTGATTTTACACCTGGGCTGCCTAGAATCAGGCTCCTAATGCTCCGTCTACACTGCACTCAGAGGTCTGGCTGCTGCATGTGTAGATACACCCCAGCTAACTTTGATCTAGCTTAGCTCCAATACCAATAGCAATGAAATGGGGGCAGCGAGGATTAGCCATCAAGAACATATCCAGAATCCCAGGTGGGCTTGGACATCCCTCATTGCCATGGCTCCACTGTTGTTCTCGTTGGATCTAGCTAGATCAAAGCTAGCTCAGCTATTTCAACCTGTGCTGCAGTCACCCCTCTGAGTGCAGTGTAGACAGACCCTTCCTCCCTGTGTGAGTGGCGTATGGGGTCCATAAACGAATGCTAAGGGCCAGGGGAGATTTCCACCATGCAGGCAATGCATTGGGCTGCTGTAGGTGACCCACAGTGTACGGGGTGTTCTGGGGTGGAGCTGACGGGTGTTGCAGATACGAGGGGGAGGGGCATAGCATTCTGAAGCCTCAAAGGGGGCATGAATCAGCATTCACATCACACTCCCCATCAGTACCCGGCCTGGGCCGGGGCAGCTAAAGATCCAACCAGTGGACCAAATTCGGTGCTGAATCCTGGTCACGTGTCACCTGCGGCATGTTGTGCATACGCTAAGAAGGAGCAGCCTTGAATCAGGAGGTAGGAAGGTGTCATAAGCTGAAAGCCACCTTTGCCCACGTGCCTTGGGGCAGCAGAGAATCTCACCCAGGATTCAGGCACCGAAATAAGTGACCTGATCTTTCAAAAGTGCTGGTCAGTTGCCATGATCTTCAGCCCTGATCCCGACCTCAGTGGTAACTGCTGGTAGAGTTCTGAAAATCAGGCCACTTATTTAGGCACCTAACCATGGGCTCAAGGGCCTAACTTCACGCCTCCAGTTTTGAAAATCCTGGCAAAGGAGTTTTGTATAAAAACCAGGGCATTTCCTGTGGCTGCAGAGATACCCAGCCCTTGTTCAGAACTCTCAATGTGGCTTGTTTGCTCTTTGCCTGTGGAGCTGTAGCCTAGTGATGCCTCCGTTAATATTTGATATTAATACCAAAAATTAATGAAAGAATAATTGATGGAGTTTGCGAGAAATGGGTAATTATCTCAGCTTAACAGCATATGCCCTTTGGAGCACCAGTAATTCATATAATGACGGCCCTTTTCAGTCTCATGAAAAATGTGATGCTTAATGCTAATTATCCTACATTGATATAGCGCCTTTCATCTCAAAGGATCCCAAAGCATTTTACAAACTGATATGCCAGCCACACGGGGATCATTCATCCATCATTGTAATGCTGCTGCGTCTGGAGTGAAATAATGTTCAACAACATAACACAATGGCTGAGGTCAGGAAGAGAAGAATTCCTGCAGTGAAAACTGCAGGGTTAATTTAGGGAGGTGGAATGTAATGATCTATGTTGGAATTTGTCCAGGACATTGGGCTAACATCTGCATTAGCACAAAGGGGCCTTGTAGTGCTACCTAACACAAATAATGAATGACGGTATTATTTTTATAAGTCCAAAGTGTGTGAGAAATTTCACACAACAGAGGACATCACCCAAAGCCCTTACAAGTTTAGACATAAACCTCAGAGATAACTACAGACAAAAGACGGATAAGAGAGAAGGGAGAACAAGGGTTATGCTTAAAGCCCCAATCCTGCAAGTGGATCCAAGTGCTGAGCTTTACTCCTGTATGGAATCTTGTGGATTTAATAACTGAAGGCGAGCAGGGCTGTGCTAATGGTTCTTTGCAGGATCTGAGCCCAGGATCATGGAATTGTTCGTTTATCCATGTGGGAAACTTGCTGGCTCTGCTGTGTTTTTGTTTGTTTGGATGGCTTTGGAATCAACCTTGGACTTTAACTTTTATTTTTTGTAACAAGAGCTGTGGAGACATTAGCGGCCACAGCTGGTCTGGACCTTGGCTTTCCATGTCAGCCAAAGGGAGGCCGCACCAGTGAAGCAACATTTCTGAGCCTCACCCTGGGGAATTGGCTCAGCATTAAGTTAGAAGGAAGAGAGCCACCCAGTTGCATCTTCAGCTCCACTGCTTACAGTGCCTGAGATTTCCGTGGAGGTCTCCCATCCATTGCTTAATGTGTGCCAGGGCTTGCCAAGGCTGAGCCGCAACACCTCTGGGCTTGGCAGTTCAGGGCCCCGGCACCTCTGGGCTTGCTGCATCAGTTATGAATGTAAAAAAATTGCACCTCTTTCATTACAAATTAAGCACTGCTCCCATCCACATGTTGCTGTGGCTTGATCTTGCCTAGCTTACGAGATCTGACAGAATCCCACCATAAAGTAAGTGGCGGTTGATTTTACTGGCATTTGTATTTATTTTGAATGTACCATGTCACGGATCCCATGCTGCAGGCACAATACACACATTACATACATTAGAAATAGCTCTTCAAAATAGATCAGAGAGATTTCTAACAAAAAACACAACTCTTGCAGTCATTCCTGCCAGAGACGTAGCCTCCATGTCCCACTCCCTTTCCCTTCCCTGGGAGAGGATGCGGGTCATGCAGCATGTCCTTTGGGTCATCATATCTGGCTTTGGATGAATCAAGGCAGGTCACACATTCAAGAGCCCAAGACAACCCTCACTGGGAAAGCAGCGCCCCAGCCCCTCTTCATTAAACAAGAGGAAACAGCCTGAGAACTAACCCTTACTGGAATCACCCAAGGAGATCGAAACTGACATAGTGTTGAACTGTGCAGCGATAGGAGAGGTTATCCCTTTGCAGCTTTAGCAGTGACACCTACTGTTCATTTTCTTGGAGAGACAACTGAGTCCCTGATTTGTACATGACTGAGCCCATTGGGGCATTCAATAAAAAACAGTGATAAAAGTTTTATTGGGCAAAGTCCCTGGAGCGGTGGCTTACATGAGATTTCAGTATATGTTATATCAGAAACGGGTCCTAATCAAAAAGTCCAGATCTGGATCTCAAACCCCTCAGACTCTGGGGGTGTTAGTTTCAGGGGTCTTGTTTGGGCATATTATAAAGTCAGATCAAGAACTTGTTCATCTGTGATCATATGTGAAATTCAATTCATGATCCCGTCCACTCTCTGAACATCCCCAAAGTTCAGGAGTGTTTGGATCTAGGTGCGTGGGTTGGGCCAATGTCAATTTCACACAGCGCTTATTATCCAGAAAGATCCCAATGCTCTTAATTGAACCTGACTCTGAAGCAAGCCCAAGAGTTCCCTGGAACAGCAGATCTTTCACTTAAGACGTCACTTCTGCTTTTGCCCTGTTCCATTCCCCACAGTGAAGACAGTGTTCACTTTTGTCCCAAATGGTAGGGCTATTTTCATGCCGGCTTTGAGCTCAGCATTGCAAATCAGATCTATAGCAGTAGACATCTCCCCAGATCCATATCCTCTAACACTTGCCTTGTAACCTAGCCATGACGGAAAGAGCCACTTACTTTTTCCCAAGCTGGCGTGCCACATCGCAGCGCTTGAATCCTTCAAGGTGATAGAGGCGCTTGGCCAGTCTCTTGGCAGCGTCACTATCTGCCTTGCAGCCATTTGCTAATGTGTCTGTGCTGCCATGGTCAAGCTGTTCGGTGCTGCCCATGTCAGAGTCCGAGTCGGAAAGAGCATCTTTTAAGCTGGCATCGCTGAATGGTGAACGAAAAACAATTAAAGAAACAGACATAGTATTTTATGGAAACCCCAGAGCTTTGGACAATACAAGCCTCATACCAAATCCCAAACCACTCTGTCATTAACGTGTTTTTAGAGAAACACGAGCACCTCGCCTCAACGGGCTGCAAGCTGCTTGTCAGAAATCCAAAGGCTGTTTGATCAGACCTGGGTATGATATTTCCTTTATCAGTCTCAGCATTTGCAAAGTGGGACAACCTCTGAGCTCCCCATCTGGGGACCAAACAGCCAATGAACCCCATAGCTCCATTGGTCTATTCCATGTCATTCAAGCTGCAGTCTAGCTGCAGTACTTCATGCAAGTCAGGTGTCTTCTAAGCAGCTTAATCAGTGGTTAGCCTTGGGTTGGGTGAAATGGTTAAGATACCATATGCAACCACCCACCCACAGTGTCCTCCACCTTCACCTTCATTCATCTCCCATTTGGAGAAATACTTTGGGCGTCTCTCTAAAGTGAATTCAGTACTGGGTGAAAGGTGCTGGATTGACAGCCCTGGGGATTGAAGTCTCCTGACCAGAGAACAGGTCCAGAATGAGCGATAATCAGTGCACGTGTACCCAACACTGCCCACCAGTGTGCTTCAACATGTGAGAGGGGAGTTCAGCTCTACCACCCTTGGCCTTGCTGCTGATACGGCCAGTAAGGGGCCGGTTGGTGCTAACTGAGGCATTGGGTTGCGAGATGTAGACATCTGTCCACTGGGAACTGGACTGAGACCCATCAGCTCATTTCACATTAAGGCACAGAGTTGTTTGGAAAACAGATTTCCCACCCCATGACATTTTTTGAGATTTTGAATTTTTTTCTTGTCTGGAATTGGGACAAAAAAGCAAAAAACCAGATAAACAAAAAAAATCTGAATTTTTTTTGTGAACTGAAGATTCAAAAAAAGAGGAAAAAAATCATTTTAGGGCAATCAAAACATAAATTCAAAACATTTTGTTTTGATGTTCACCTTTATTTTTTAATATAAAATAACAAAGATCTAAATGAAAATCATTTAAAACTGAAAAAAATAAAATGTTTTCTTTTTAAAATGTCAAAATGGAACATTTTGAGATTTTTCCAAACGTTGATTTTCAATTTTTTTCTAAACAAAATAGTCATCCAAGTTCCCATGGGAAATTTTGGCCTTGATTAATTGGCATTTTTTGATTAAATATAGTTAGTCAAAAAATTCCCAGTCAGCTCTACTGAGACACATAACAGCCATCAGAGTAACAAGATGAATTCACTAATGGCTTGGGCTGCATTTAAATCAGTAGGCTAGAGATGAAGTCTGCATACCTCACTCTCCAAACCCTTCACTCTCTCCACTTTGAAATTATTCATAGATACATAGATTTTAAGCTGAGAACATCTGGCCACTATGTACATCTTATCAGACCACCTGCATAACACCAGGCCCCAAAAAATTCACCCAATAATTTCTCCATCATGCCCATGACATCTCTTTGAGCTATAGTGGATCTTTTTAGAAAGATATCCAATATTGATTTAAAGATGTCAAGTGATGGAGAATCCAACCCATCACTAAGTAAGTTGTTCCAATGGTTAATTACATGAAAAATGTAACCCTTATTTCTGATCTGAATTTGTCAGTCTTTTCTTTCTAATCACTGGATCTTATTATGCATTTTTCTGCTAGATTAGAGCTGTCTACTATCAGAAATCTCTTTCCTATTGTAGACTGTGACAACAGCAATTGTTCATGCCGCCTGCATTCATGAATCTCCACTGACTATGCACCATCTATGATAAGCCTCACTGTGGGAGGTGCTTTAATCAACAGTCCCATGCTGATGGTTCTGAGTTGCCCCTGCTCTCTTCCTTGTATCTATATACTCATAAGACCCTTACTGCTGTAAGAGCTGGGAAGGAGGTGATTAATATATGCTGGCCTAATCTATCTATCTATCTATCTATCTATCTATCTATCTATCTATCTATCTATCTATCTATCTATCTATCTATCTATCTCACATTACCAATATGTATTATCTGCACCGTACATATATTAGTATGAATTAAGCACAAATAGCATTAAACATAAATATTATAGTAGCTGTATAGCCTAAATTGGCCTATGCTTTTTATATAACTCTGCTCTTTATGCTAAAAATCCCATAATTCCTTGCATTCACTGAAGTAAGATTTGGCATATGCAGATACAAACCTTGTCAAAATCAAGATACATTCATTCTATGTCTTAGCACAAGCTAAGTAAGAACCTTCACAGACCAGTACCTGCAGTGCTGCTATCCGAAACAAAGATAAGGAAGGAACAGAAAACAAGTTAAGGAACTGAGACAAACTGATGGGTTGGATTTCAGATATACATAAATAGATGTGTAATTTGTAAACTCATCCTATAAATACTACCGTCTGAAATGTGTAACTTTGGGAGCACACCTTCTGCATAAGGTGAATGTAACATCGCAGCACAAGATGGCTTCCCGGAGACTGGTATCATATTGAACCTTTCTCCTGTACTATATTGTTATTGTCTTAGAGCAATAAACCTGACTGACATTAGTTATTTGGCTTTTAAATGGATTTCATAATGAACCAAAGTAGGGTCAAGTAATCGACTATGCAGTTTATCCCCAGAAGTAATCCAGCTGGAACAGGCTGATGGATGTGGTCTGCTGGGGAATAATCTCTGTATGCCTGGGCTCTGTATTCGAGTCTCAGTACAAATAGTCCCTTATCCTGAACATTCCAAAACCAAATACTGGAGATGAATTACCTTCAAGTCCAAAATTATTTGCTGAGGGTGAAATGCAATTCATCTGCATAAAGCCCGAGGTCCTGGGCTTTGTGTGGCAGAAGGGGTTGTATGGGGAGAAGGTTGGGAAAGTGAGTTCCACCCGTCGAACTAGGATCAAGGTGCAGGACTACATCTCAGCACCATCCTCTTCCCCAGCCAGTGGCTAATACACCCCCCAGCAGTGGCCATATCATTCTACACCAGTTGTCCCCAATGGCAGGGTCACTGGACCCATGGATATGTGGACTCTGTGGCCTTCTCTTGGTTTTCCCCAATCCACCCGCTGGGCCAGCCTGTTTACACAGGGTTGGTAAAGCCTGTTTCACTGGGACCCTTGTAATTAATTGAACATATTTTATGGCACATCCAAACCTGCTCCAGATTTTTCTTTGAGATGTTCACCTCACCAGCCAACAACAACTATCCCATGTTGCCTTACTGTGTCGTGAAGGAAGTTGTGCGCAGTGTGTGCGTCACTTGCTGGCGGTGAAGGGCTTTGCCAGAGTCTTCTCTTGCTGTATTTTCGGCCTCTCTGCTTAGGCGGGGGCTCAGCTCTAACCTGAAGTGCTTACACGGCAGAGTGGCTGTTTGCTCTTCTGGGGATATTGTCATCACTGCTGCTTTTTCAATCACTCTCTTAATGGCACCGAGTGATCTGCTTTGATCCGGACACGACTCGCTCAGTGCGTCAGTCTGAAGCTAGCTCGCTAATCTCTGCTGCTTTGCAAACGCCATTCACGGGCTCGGCTGTCCTGGGGAATCTGGTTGCACAGATCAGCCCTTATTCTGGAAGCAACTTTTTTTTAACTGCATCTGAAGTTGGGACTCAGGAAAGTGAGGGGCTGATAGTGCTGAGCTGGCACCAGCAATGGAAAGGGAGAAGGGGCTATAAACTGTAATGACTCCCTCTAAAGTACCAGGGCAGCAGAAGACAATGGACTAAGAGCAAGGCCAGAGTGCTCAAGTGGGCAATGGGCACCTCAAGCAATTTTAGAGACACTTGCTGACCCCCATGCATTTCAATGCTGATCTGAAACTCTTGTCCTGCTTCTCTCACCTCCCCCAGCTGTGCCAGTCTCTAGACTCCCTCTCCAGTTGGTCAATGCACGGTGATCATGCCCAGCAGGCTTGTTTGGGGCTGAACCATGCCGAGTATTTGGCAGGTTTGTAATGCACATAGACAGGGGCTGAGAGGACACCTTCAGACTCGTTTTCACTCGTGACCCAAATAAGAGTCAGTATTATTCCATTCTCACTCTAAGTCCAGCCTCACTGGCCACTAGGGTGTGCTGCAGAGTCAGGCTATCTGCAGCGGGTGGTAGTAGGATGGGGTTAAGCTCAGTGGGTGGGAGAATATTTCAGCCTTTTAATTGGCATTATGTATGCCAACTTACAATGCATTCTAAGTACTAATTGTGTACATGCCTGCAGTTGAAGACAGAGGTGGTATAAGCCACACAAATAAATGACTGGGTGTTGAGTAGATAGATGGCTGATCCCATGGCCCATAGCCCTTTGCAATAATAAAATCATCCCCAAAATCCATAATAGGAACACAACTGGCAGACAAAGAGGAGAGCTGGCAAAGCAGGTGTCAAACAAGCCAAACAAATGCCCTTTCTAAATGAGTCCATACAAGAGGAGGCAAGTGCAGAAAGTCCTAATCCAGGCTGTGCTCAGCCTTTGGCAGGACTGAGCCCCCAAAGCAGCCATCATTAGGAAGCACAAATGGAAGAAGAGGTGAAACCAAGCATAAGGCACTGATGAAACACAGCAGCTCAGATCGGGGGGTTACCTGTATTCATATGGCTAGCTAAGCTGGACTGGAAGTCTGAGAAGCTTTAAAGTCCGAGGCCCCAATTTTGAGGAGCACTACAACTGCTTTTGACCACACTGGCGGTGCAAAGTAGTCCTAAAGCTGGCAGATCTGGCCACTTGAGGCGCTCCTTTCGAAGGGAATCCAGGATGGCACAGAACCATCATAGTGGCTTCTATGACACTCCCCTCCTGGTTGCTTTAGGGCATCTGAATAATCTATGGGTGCCTTAATGACCCCGTGGAGCCATAATGTATGCCAGGGGTCAGACTGACACTTAGAGGCCACAGAAACTGGGTAACACAGCGGTGACCTATGTCTCCCACCTCTGGTCTTGTGCTCCTTGGCTAACCAGGGAATGCCAGCATAAGGGCAAACCATGTCCCTATGCAGTGGATGCTCAGTCATTACATGGGCAAACCTCATGAAGTCAGTGACAGGTTTATTTGAGTAAGGACTGACTCAATACAGAGTGAAGACATTGTGATTTGGCTGAAGGGCCAAATCTTGCCCAGTGGTACGTGTACACAGTTGCACTGAGTTCAATGTGAGCTGCAGGCCTATACTGGAGTGCCCCATTCTGCAGCTGCTCTGCAGGCCTCATTCCCACTGGAGACAATGGACACCCGACAGCTGAATAGGCACATTTTACACTCTGTCTCCAAAGGTGAAAGGTGAAAGGTCAGAAGCTCACCAAACCATGCGCTGGGGTGTGATTCCTCCACCCTGCCCCTGGTGAATGGAAGAATAATGTAGCTCCCTACGCTTGCAGGACTTAGCTTCCTACGTCAGCCATGTTACACAGTATCAGCATCTATAATTCAGACTGACCCCATTTCCTTGTGTTATCGCTATTCCTCTTGTAAGTGACTTTCCCCTTTGGATTGCAGCATCCTTCATGCTCGCCAAGGGCACAGTGGTCATATGGAAAATAGTCTGATCCTGGGCCGGGGTCCTACTATACAGGAGAAAAGGATGACAGGTGTCACCTCCTGATGAATACTGATTGTTCATTGTTGTGGCATGTCCACAGGAGGAAGCACAAAGGAGAATGCTAGCAAACTAATAATTATCTGTTGTGTCCAGGAGCTCCAGTTAGGTCTATGGGCCCCCACTGTGCTAGGTGCTGTACAAACAGAACAAAATGACACTCCCGGCCTCAGAACTCACAGTCTGCCTTACCTGATGGAGTTAATAAGCTTCAAGGCGTCTTCCTCTGCTCCATCGACGTGGAATCCATTAGGGATACTTTTCAAGGATAACCGGCTGAGCACATTCTCCGACCTGCTGCTGGTAATCGAGTGCCTCAGGGGGCTCCCCAAATCCTCTTCCACTGGCTTCGCGGCTGCTTGCTCTTGCTTATCCGCTGCCATGTGTTGCGGGGCTCCTTTCTGCTGGGCAACGAGTTTGTGTTCTAAAAGTTCAGGGCTTTCCTTGACCCTTTGCTGAATCAGCGGAGTGAGTGGAGCCTCAAAACTAACACAGCTGTCTGTCTCATCTGTGAGGGAGAGCACGTCCAGGGAGTCCAGGCTGCTGTAGTATGTGCCCTTCATAAGGTCAGACTCCACAATTTTTTCAAAGGTAGAGCTGAATCCATCTCTGATGTCTTTCAATTGCAACTGTTCCTTGTCATCCTCCTTGCAACTTTGCTTGGCTTCTCCTGCTGCAAACCTGGAACACAAGGGAAGACATGTGAAATAGCCGGGTTACTCTTGCAGGTTCAAGGTGTACATGACTAGAAGAAGGATGGCGCAGTGGCTTGAGGACTAGCCTAGGAGACAGGGCAGTTCCCTGCTCTGTCCCAGATTCCCTGTGTGACTGTGGGCAGGTCTGAGGGAACAGAAGGAGTGAGGCGCCTAAGGCCGTGTTCTGGGACCACCGTGATGCTCAAATCTCCCACTCAGGTACCTAACCTCCCTCAGTGCTTGCATTTTTGAAGTAGACGTTCCCTCTGTGGCTGTGTTTCTGCCGCTGGGAATGTGCACCACTGCCTCCCTCTAGGTGCCTGGGCGCCTGCCTTCACTTCAGCCCCAGAGTGATTCACTAACCGGGGAAGACAGGCACTCAGCCGCATGCAGGGCCCAGTCCAGTAAGTGTCCTCAGAGGTCACCACAAGATTGGGCCCCTCAGGCAAGTTCACAAAAAGAGCAAGGGTGGGGAAGGCAGAAGGACCTCCCTCCTAGCTTTTAGCCCAGGGTTAGGGTACTCACCTGGGATGTGGGAGATCCCAAGTTCAAATCCCCCCTGCAAAGAGATCTGTGCCACCTCTGTGGTGAGTGCTCTAACCACTAGGCTATAGGATATTCTGAGGTGGGGCTCCCTCCATCTCTTCTGCTGAAGCCATTGCATCATGAACAAATACCTGAAGAGTCATTGGAGCAGGGGGCCTGGACCCTAGGTCTCCTACATGCTGGGTGAGTGCTCTACCCACCAGGCTACAGAGCTATTCTCATGCTTGTGTTTGCCCACTGGCCTGAATGACTCTTTGAGAGAGAGAGGGAGAGAGAGAGATTTTGAGCAGATATAGGCTCAGAGCCACTACTCCAGAGCTCCACAATCCAGAACTTCGAAATACTGGGTCCAGCTGCACAGCTGACCCCAATCTTTATAATGGGCTGAGCCAAACCCACAGATCCAAACCGGGGAAGTTTGCATCTGAATTCGTGACAGGTCCCAGCTCCCGGGACTCTGGTGAAGCTCAGATATAAACTTCCCTACTGACTATCTCCATAACAGCATGCTCTCAAAATCCTCAAACCACAGCTCTGAAGAGCACTGAACTCTAGCTCTAGATCAGAACACTGTGGGTCAAACCTATCTCTGCCTTCATGTGATCATGGTCTCATTTTCAAGCCAACTTGGGCTAGTTTATGGCTTTGTCTCAAAATCATGACAAACACTAATAGTGTCAGGGGAAACCTGGCAATTCTGACTAACTTTGGCTTTGAATCTTTGGGTTCACTCAAATACAAAACTCAACACAAAACCCAAGAGGTGCAGCGGAACTCAAATGGGGAAAGTGCTGTGTGCTGGAAACCCCTGAGCAGGGAAAGTGCCAGTTTTTGCACAGAGTGAGCAGAAATGAAAGTGCTGAAATATTGCTCCTGCGGTATTGCCAGCCTGTCTGAAATACCCAGGGAATCTCATGAGATTCCCAGCTCATCTTCCAGCAAAAGCCATTCACACTTACTTGTGTTGGAGTGGGGCTGCCTTTTAGCACCATGATCCAGGTGGAAAAGCCAGGGGGCAACAAATGCATTTTTCTCTTTCCCTACTGTGTTTCTCGGCACTGTCTCATTATCATAACAGATCTGGCTCACATCCTAATGATTGCAGCCTAGTTTTCCAGAGGGAACATTCTTTCCTGAGATGGGAGTACTGTGGGTGCATTGGCGCCAAAGGTCCTGCTGACTCTGGTGACCCAGAAAACTTGTATGAATGGGTGCAAGTCCAGCTATCATTATTACATTTCTGGTAATGCCCTCAAGGCACTATACAGACATCTAGGAAGATACAATCCCTGCCCTGTTGAGCATCACACCTGAACCTTGCATGGCTGGTAGGGATTTGGAATGAGTTTTCTACCATGGGGAAAACCAGGTTTGTTTGAACCATACCCTTTTCAAACCTCAGGGCCTGAGACCCAAAAGAATGTGGTTCTGACACAGATTTTGTAAACCTGAAAGAGAGATCACAGCACTTTCCAGGAGTCCTGACTGACAGCTCTGTTCTGAACAATGAACGTATACCATCTATAAACATCTCCTTGCGCAGAAATCGCCAATACTGCAAGATGGCCCAGCACCCTTGTGTGATAGCTTGGTTGTTGGCTTTGGGAAAGGTATTCCCACAGGAGTAAGCAAACCAGATTATATATAGCACAGACACACACAGCTGCCCTCAGTGGAAAATGCCAGGACATTGTTCTACAAGGATGGGTCAGACTTTCACAAGAGCACAGCCCCAAATCCAGACATCGGGGTGAAATTTAGGGATTCAGATCTGAATGCCCCAACCTCAAGCTTCTCAGGGTTGGCACTATGCCCACATCCCTACTGTGCCCATCTCTCTGAACCTGCCCAGCCAGCCCGGCACTCTGCCCCTCCCCGCATAGCACTGTACGGTTTGCGCTGGGGTTAATATTTCCCTTCTTCTCAAAAAGGGAAATATCAAAGCCTTAAGTAAAAAAGCCGTGATAAATGAGTGCTGCTCCCCAGCAGGGAACATGTTAATGAGCTACAGGCGGAGCCGGATAATAAGGAACCTGGGCTAACATTTTTCCATCAGCATCATACTATTGTCAACTGAGCTATTGAGCAAATAAAGCCTGAGGACAGCAATTTTAGAAAGTTTTAAAAAATATATATATCCAGCATGTACCCACCGGGTAGAATCTTTAAATAAGCCCACTGCTCTCCAGGTGCACTGGAGAGAGGGTAGGAGCATGACAGGGGGGCTGGAACAATTTGTACAGTGTGGGTGCTGCGGGGGTGCTGCGAGCCGTTGAACCCAGGGCCGGCTCCAGGCACCAGCTGACCAAGCACATGCTCAAGGGTTTTTTTAAAACACTCTTCCCGGCCGGGGCAGCGGGCAGGCCACGCTCTCCACCGGCGCCCCAGATGGGGGAGCGGGGCGGCTGGCGGCTTTTTTGTCGAGGGTGGCAAAAAAGCTAGAGCCGGCCCTGGTTGAACCAAACTGCAAACCCTGTGTATGATGGAAACCACTTCAAGCCAGGAGATGCGGCCGCCCAGCCCCCTCTCCCCGCTCCTCTGCCCCCAGTTCCAGCACCTCTGGCAGGAGATCTCCTGTCACTGCACAAATAGAGCTCTCCGCTTTTCTCTCTGGTTCCTGGTTCTGCTGAAGGCGAACAGGAGAGGGCAGCATTGGGCAGGAGTTTCTCCATGAGCTCCAGAGCCTTTCTGCGCTGACTGACCATGTGAACAAAGGGACTTGGTGACCGGGCCAATGGGGTCTCAAAGGAATGCATACACGGGACTATTACAGCGGGAGTCCCGTGTACTGTAAATATCCTTATTGCCCTTTGAATGGGGAAGGAAAGGGATGCCAGGTCAGCACAGCACTGGACAAGTTCAATTCCATTACTCTCCCAACAGCACTGTCTGCTGGCTCTCAATACTGGGGTTTTGTTAATGCAGTGCCATTGTTCAGTGTTGTTCATTTAGCTGCAGAGAACAGCCCGTATTCAGTAAATAGATACTTTTACCTTAATCATCCATCCCTTACCATGAATCTACATATTTCCAGCCTTGTAGTCACGCTGGTGAGGACTTTTCAATGCATGGTTAAAATGGACTGTAGTCATTTCAGCATCCCAGGAAATGCTGCGATGCTGGTAGGCAGCTGGTGTCCATACTACGAGGCCATACCGCTCATCCCTGCTTGAAAGCTGTGAGGGCACCGCAGCGGGATGAGGGCACCGCGCTGAGACCGATGTGTTGCCACTAACACACTACTATCAACCTGGGACTGATTATGCCCCGGTGCGTAGTACAACTGCCCATGAGCGAACACTGTGCACTAGAATCTAACCCTCATCAAGTGTTTCACCCTAAGGCCTGTTTATGGACAACGTGCCACTCCAACACCAAATCTGACTGGCTGAAGCATGATTGGGATTTGAAATCTTATGCTGTGGCCATGCAGTAAGCAGTGAAGGCTTTTCTGCCTCTGCTTCTGTGACGGCCCTGCCAGGGGACGTGTTCTGGCCATCTGGTTAATCGGAGTTGTTTGCACCAAATGACAAAACCAATAACTTTTCATTGGGAGGGGCTTTCAAATCAAGGGCTGTACAAAAAAGCTTGACTGAGAGTGCTGCCTCAGTGGAAATGGCTTGGGGGCGGGGGGGGGCACACGAAGAGTCCTCTCTGCTTGTGTTCAAGCCCCAGAGGTTTGCAGGAGTTCTGGTGGTGCTGTAGGATGTGCCATTTGCTACCAGTGCTTTGGGTCTATGTCCCTATGACTTCAGCAGAGCTATGTCACCTAGAGTGTCGGTTTCCCACAAGAAAACAATGGTGAGACTCCTGCTTCAAAAGCCATCACATGCCATGAGCAAGGCTAAGATTTTGCCATGTCTTTTTTTTTAGTAAAAGTCACGGACAGGTCACAGGCAAGAAACAAAAATTCATGGAAACCATGACCTGTCTGTGACTTTTGCTGCTGCAGCTCCATGGTTTCCCCTGCCACCATGGTGGCTGGGAGCTGTGGGGTTCTTCCTCTGCCTGCGGCAGCTGGAAGCTACAGGGGGTGCCCCCCTATGCCCATGGCGGCTGGGAGCTGCAGGGTGACCATATTTCCCAAAATGAAAACAGGACACCCTCAGCCACTTGCCCGAGCCTCTGCCCCTCCCCGCCGCCGGCAAGGCTGTCACCAGAACCCTGCTGGGGTCCTGCTGACTGCCAGCTCCAGTCCCTTGGACCCTGGGGCTGAAGCACAAAATGTCAGGGAGGTCTCCAGACATCTCGGATTCCGTGACTTCTGTGACCTTCATGACAAACCTTAGCCATGAGCAATTTCTCCAGCTATCACCCCATCTGGAATCTTTCATCTCTGTGGGAGGTTATGGAGAACGTGGTGGCTGAACAACCCAGCAATTCTGAGTTTCTTTGGGGCTCTTTAGACCCGGTATGGCACTGAGGCTGAGCTGGTGGGTGTGTGGATGGTCTCACCCCTGGGGATGGATGAAGTTTGGAGGTCCACATTCATTTTTTTAGATCTATCACTATCACCTGCCTTTCATGCCATTGACCACAGGGTGATTTTGATACATCTCCTAGCAGGGGTTGACCATGCGGGGGATGCTATCAAAGGTTGACTAGTCTGTGGACCCTGGCTGAGCAGGGGGCTTGAGCAGGGGCTTCTTTGGACTGGTTCTATCCCTTTTTTCTGAAAGCATCCAAAGGGTGGTCCTGGGCATTTGTTCATGGGCCCCAAGGGCACTCTCCTGTGGGGATGCCTAGGGATTCACTCTGTCACCCCTCCTGATGGGGCCTTTACACGGGTTAATGAGAACACGTGGCTGGTGGCAGCTCTCAGCTTTATATCCCCTTCTTTTCTAACCCAGCTGGTATGTGATGGAGGGTTTCAGTTGGTGTCGAACTGAGTCTGGGGCTCAGGTGAGCATGAGCTGCCTAAGACTTGATGCAGACTAGGTTGGGATAAAGCTTGTAGGATGGGAAGGAAATGGAGGAGATGGCAGCGATTATGCCAATGCCCTTTACCTGGCAGTCTTGCTGGATGGTGGCTGTGATTGTCTCATGGAGATTACATGCCTTCTTTCAGATGTGGACCTTACTACGGTTCTCCTGGCCTATGTCACCGAGCGGCAGGATGGCCATAATGTGCTCCCCACCCAGCTGTACCATCAAAGTGATCGGAAAACCCAGCTAGTGCAGAATGCGACACCCACCTAGGAAGCAGCGTGCCTCCCTGGGAGCACATTGGGCCTGTGCCCTGTGAGCTGCACTGCTGACCCCAGGATTTCTAGGGGAAGGGGAAAGGGTTGGTTTTGGCCTTTCGCACCCAGCATGGTTTGAGTCCCAGTGACTTGAAAGGTGCCTCGCTCTCTATGTGGCACCCTGGCTAAGTCAGCTCAATGCTTGAGCAAACAGCCCCTGTAGGTATAAATGGGAAGAGACTGGCAGCAGGGTGTGATCAGTCCAATACCTCTGATGCTGGAGCTCACTTCCTCCGTGGTCCCACTGCCTGTGGCCAGCCTGCAAACCCAACGGTTTCCCCAGGCTTCTCTTTGGGGGGGAAGAGGGGAAGAAGGGTAGGTTGGGAAGGGGACTTGGGAGGTGCGTTGCGTGTGTGCTGACCTGCTCTGTTAGTGATCATGGCTAAAGCTCCCAGGGCACTGGATGGGCCTTTTATAAATATATGAACAGAGAAAGCAAGGAGCCCCAGACTGCACTGACAGCATGTTAGTGCTGTGTTTGCAGCAAGATGTGGCAGAGAAAAAGCCGGCATGAAGAGTGGGTGTAACCATGTCCCATTGCAGGAAAGGGATACATAGGGCCATGCAAAATGTTTGCAAACAGCCCATTCCGCATTCAAATTCAGGGCCAGGGCAGGTTCGTCTGTGTTTGGAGACACCAGCCCAAGTTCCCAGACAGCTTGTGCAAGAATGCCCAAGCAGCCAGCCTTAAAAAGCAGCATCCCCCTTCTAGTGCTTTCCTCCCCCAGATCACAGCAGCCTTCCACCTGCTGCTGGCAGTCTTTGGCAGGGGCCTGAGCAACCTCCTGCTCTACCCAGGGGTTAGGTAGGCCCTTTAGCACCTTTCCTGGGGCCTCAGGTGGGTCTCTGCCTCCTGCTGGCATGTCTGCTGCCTCCTGAACTCCCAATGTCTTCTGGGGCGGGTGGATAAATCCATACCCCTGGCTGTTTCAACCAAGGGGGACCATTCCCAGGGCTGGCCAGTCTCCTACTGAGTGCAGGACCCAGGTGCCTCAGAATCCCTGAGGTGATCGCTAAGGAATCCTGGAGTTCCCTAGCAACTGCATGCTGGCCGGGTGCCCCATAATCCCTAGCTCGTGGCTGCCTAGCTACCATGTGAGGGTGATGATGTGTCTCTATCCTTGCCGTCTGGAGAGCCCTGGCAAGCAGTGGGAGGGGGCACTCCCCAACTGCCAGGATGGTTTCTGGGGATCAGCCTGACCCCAAGGAGATCTTGTAAGGACTAGGGAGGCAGCAGCTACTCCAGGCAGACCCCCAATAGTTTGCTAGGGGTATGGGCAAGCAATCACCCAGCCTCCCTGCCAACCTGCAGGAGCTGAGGGGGGCGACCAGCCTCAGCTGGAGTGGGAGAGGGGCCTCCTGCAGACAGCAGAGGTGAGATGGGAAGGTGTGTTGGGATTGTAGCTACTGAAGATGGAGACATCCTGTTAGGTCACCTAGGCCCATGCCCTCACAGACTCAGCAGGGCTCGCGCTGTTTTGGGCACACGTGTTCAGTTCATTCATTGGAGGACTGGACTGGCTGATAACTAGGTCAGATACTGCATGGCCATGGCATGGTTCTCCTTGCCTATCCTGAATCTCTGGAGCAGTGGTTCTCAACCCGCAGCCCAATCAGCACACAGCTGTGGCCCATGTGACATCCTCAGGGCCACACAGGTAGTATATATATCGTGTAGGTGAGGCCCACATAACAGAGATGTGCAGATAAAAAATTTGTATCCGCATCCAATCTGTGATCCACAAAAGTGGTCCGTGGATATCTGCAGATTTGCAGGGCTCTAATCTGGACCTCCATCAAAGGTAGGAGCCTCTTGTATGGCTGCTAGAGACAATGTAGTACATAAGGGCTTCTTTCCGTCTCTGGCCACCCCTCTCTTAGGGCATGGCTCAATGCCTGCTGGAGTCAGTGGAAGGACTCCTATCAACTTCAATGGGTCTTGGATCAGGCCCTTAGCCCCCCAGCACACAAGCTCAGCCTCGCTGGCCTCCCACTGACGTCTAAGGAGTATAATTCAAAGCAGAATCCAGGCCACTCATCTTAAATACAAAACAGTGTTCACTGGGCATGAACTAGCGGGGTCTGATATTTTGTATGCTTTTGGCTTCATGTATAACACCTAGGCTGATCCTCCTCTCAACTGGGTTTACCTCAGGGTGGCTCCATTGACCTCACTGGAGTTCCTCCTGACTTACAGCACTGAGAGTGAGAGGAGAATCAGCCCTATGACAGCTTTCGTTTAAACACCAGCTTTAGGCTTCTGTGTGGCACCAGCTTCCTGGGTGCCAGGTGCCTGGGAAATACCTGAGGCTGATGGAATCCTGCCTTATGTCTGATGCCAGTGGCCACAGCCCCTAAGGATCCCCTCCCATCTTTCTGTTTCATTTGTGGAGGGTTTTCATACTCTGAGAATATTTCTTCTCTGTGGCTGGATCACTTCTCTCTCCAGTCTGGTTCTGTAGCTATGCCTGGTCATGGTGGTGTATGCCAATAGGGTTTTGCGTGTGGGACCCATTATCCATTCCTATACTAGTATACTGCATGCCTAAGAGAGCCAGATTGAGGGCTACCTAGTCTGGGGTGTGCAGGAGAAGGTGGATAGCTGCACCCTGCTCCCCCTTCCTCAATCCCACAGAAGCCTACCCTTTGTAAGCACTGTGGAGTCAGGGCTCCATGGGTTGAGGGGGCTGGACGTGGGAGTGGGCTGCTCTGGGTGGAACCATCCTCCCTTAAGCTCATGAAGGGTAAGAGGACATGGACAAAGGCAGCTGATGCTGGCTGCCCCTCTGCTCAGTGAAACTCACCCTGAGTGGAGCTGGAGCACATAAGTGCAGGAGTATATGGGAGCGTGGCTCCTGAGAGAGGTTTTTCGCCTTTCTCTGCAGCATGGGGCACGGGTCACTTACCGGAGGATTCTCTGCATCTTGAAGTCTTTAAACCATGATTTGAGGACTTCAATAGCTGAGACAGGTGAGAGGATTATTCCAGGAGTGGGTGGGTGAGAGTCTGTGGCCTGCATTGTGCAGGAGGTCAGACTAGATTATCATAATGGTCCCTTCTGACCTTAAAGTCTATGAGTCTATGAGAGCCATGCTGTCATGGGAGGAGTGGGTGGACTGCCGGGGCTATGTGGAGGTACTGGCAGCCATGAACATCCTGAGAGCTATGCACAAACCGCCTGCCTGTAGCATAGGACCTGCCCTCCCCAGTGACATGGAGGAAGCTCTGCGAGTTGAAGGCTGGAGCGGGCCAGGGCCCCTGTGCAGAGGGGACAAGCTGGGCTGTTTGTCTGGCGCTCCACGGGGGTTCATTCTTATCTGCATGAGTCTGAAGGTTTCCCGATGGCTCTTTAATGCCTGGGTGAATCCAAGCTGAGAAGTCATCAAGGCCTAAATTGGTGCCTGATTTCTTTCCTTCATTATTAAATTGAGGGGGCTGGGCTGGCCTGTCTCAGCTCATTGCCAAGGCTGCTGCTTCCTTTCCGGCTCCATGGAAAGGGCTTTTCATATCCACTACTGCCGCAGAATCAGGGGAAAGGTCGGGAGTGACAGGCAGGGAGCACTTAGGGGAACAGGGAATGGGACACAGCAGGGTCTGACAGGCTGATCCCTGAGCCATGCTCAAGAGCTCCCTCCCAGGGCAAAGCCAAGGGGCTCAATGGTCTGAGGAGAGGAGCACTCAGCGCATCCATGGACACTGCTTAGAGTGGTGGGAGCTCAGCACCTCTGACCATCAGGCTGATGGGATTGAGCTCATTCTGTAATACCCATCAGCTGCCCCCCGTCCCAGGGGAGCAGCCGCACACCTGCCCTCCAGCCCCACCACAGACAGCACCGTGTTCTGGACAGAGAGGCAAACAGAGTGGGGATGGTGGACAGCCTCTGCCCTGTCTTTGAGCCCAGAGGCCCAGGGCAGCCAAGAGCACGTCCAAGCGATTGCACGCCGAGAGGTGCCTCAGTGAGAATGGCAGCGTAGAGCCCATGTTCATTGTGTCGCAGGGACGTCCGGTACAGTTCCAGAGAAAGCGTTTGTTTCTAGCAGCTGGCCCTGGCCCCTCTCGCTAGGCTCTCCTCTGCTCTCGCCCCACACCAATAAGACCGGCTCTGGCTGCAGAGGGAATTCTGCCCACAGTTATGTTGCCTCTTTCACCTGGGAGCTGTGTTCCGCCCAAACCTTTTCTTCCCCTGCTTGTGGCTTCCAAAGGTGGGCCCTGGCCTAGTTCATTATGACAGTTGGACTCCTTGAGCTTGTTTAAAGGTGGCTGCTGCCCAGCTTGAATCACCTCTGTCCTTCCCCAATGGCTACCAAGGGCCTCAAGGGGCCTTTTAGGCAGCCTGGGATCACACTGCACACTGGTTAGCACACTGAAGCACTGGTCATTACCCCATGCGCCAGCCACATCCCTTGCACCAGCTGCAGGGAGGGGAAGCTGTAGAGCCAGGGTGCCAGTTTCATGCCACGGGAAGGTCCCCTCCATTGGGGTGATCCTTCACAGCTGGCTATGCCAGATTTAGGGCCATTCTGTACCAGCAATGCAGTGCAAAGCTGCTGCAGTACCAGGGCCTGCTAATTTTTTTGCATCACCTGGCAGCTATCTGCATCTGTGATCAGGAGCAGGATGTTGGAGAACTGCCCTGCCAAGGGTATGCTGCTGGCCAGAGAAGACACTGCAAAGTTTGAAGCAGTACTTGGGAAGCATCTGTTCACAGCACTGAATTGCCAGGGGGATGAATGTGTCTATGTTCTAGTCTGAAAAGGTACCTCTAAGAATAACTGTGAGCAGGAAAGGTTGGGCAGCGCACATGAACATCCTGAGGCTGTCACTACTCCACTACCCCAGCTTTAGGTCAGTGTAACTCTATTTGCATGCCAACAAATGACCAGCTGTGTAATTCAAGCCATCTCCCCCCTAGCCCACTAGTAGCCAGATTACAGCCCTGCTTCCCTGAGCCAGCTAACAACTGGGCTTTTTGCATCTTCAGGAGGTAGCGCCATGATTACCAGCTAGTCTGCTGCTCCCTTAAATACCTATTTCTTAAAGAGGCCATGTCATGCAATATGATTGGCTGGCGTTGAACTCTTTAAAAGGGCTAGACTGCCCAGTTACTGATTTGTTTTCCCAAGGATTTTATTTTTTCCTGCTTGATTTTGACATTAGAAATTCAGATCTCATCTGCCCTGGAAGACTATGATGCCTGGAGAACCAATTACATCCCAAGAGTGACACGAGTGAACGCTGAGGACCAGAGAGGGGAAAGGGTTTTCAGCATGTTTAAAATGCTTTGGGTGAGACCCTATAAGAACATAAAAATGGCCGTACTGGGTCAGACCAAAGGTCCATCCAGCCCACTATCCTGTCCACCGATAGTGGCCAATGCCAGGTGCCCCGGAGTGAGTGGACCTAACAGGTAATGATCAAGTGATCTCTCTCCTGCCATCCATCACCCCCCCCCCCCCCCCCGACAAACAGAGGCCAAGGACACCATTCCTTACCCATCCTGGCTAATAGCCATTAATGGACTTCATCTCCATGAATTTATAGTCCTAGCCTTCACAGCCTCCTCAGGCAAGGAGTTCCACAGGTTGACTGTGTGCTGTGTGAAGAAGAACTTCCTTTTATTTGTTTTAAACCTGCTGCCCACTAATTTCATTGGGTGGCCCCTAGTTCTTCTATTATGGGAACAAGTACATAACTTTTCCTTATTCACTTCCTCCACACCACTCATGATTTTATATACCTCTGTCATATCCCCCCCTTAGTCTCCTCTTTTCCAAGCTAAAAAGTCCTAGCCTCTTTAATCTCTCCTCATATGGGACCCGTTCCAGACCCCTAATCATTTTAGTTGCCCTTCTTTGAACCTTTTCTAATGCTAGTATATCCTTTTTGAGATGAGACCACCACATTTGTACGCAGTATTCAAGATGTGGGTGCACCATGGATTTGTATAAGGGCAATAAGATATTCTCTGTCTTATTCTCTATCCCTTTTTTAATGATTCCTAACATCCTGTTTGCTTTTTTGACTGCCACTGTACACTGCATGGACATCTTCAGAGAACTATCCACGATGACGCCAAGATCTTTTTCCTGATTAGTTGTAGCTAAATTAGCCCCCATCATATTGTATGTATAGTTGGGGTTATTTTTCCCATGTGCATTACTCTACATTTATCCACATTAAATTACATTTGCCATTTTGTTGCCCAATCATTTAGTTTTGTGAGATCTTTTTAAAGTTCTTCGCAGTCTGCTTTGGTCTTAACTATCTTGAGCAGTGTAGCATCATCTGCAAACTTTGCCACCTCACTGTTTACCCTTTCTCCAGATCACTTATGAATAAGTTGCCTTTAGGCTGAAGAAAAGGGCTGGGGTAGTGTAACTGGGCCCTACGAGACCAAGTGGCAGCCCTGGGACAGGTGCTGTGGTAGAGAGCCATAAGCCCTCTTCCTGAGAACCCCCTGCATAGAGGATGTGTCAAAGGACACAGCACCCAACACTGCAGAGATTCTGAGTAGCGCTGCAGCTCACAGGGCAGCCTGCGGGGAGACTGTCAAAACTTGGAAAGGTCGCTAGAGCTGTCTAAGTTACACCAGGGCCTCCAAAGCCCCCAGAACAGCCCAGGAGTGGGAGAGCACGAAGTTGACTTAACGGGTTGTGAGTTCTGGACTGCACCCTCAAGCGGCTCACTACAGCATCCCACCCTTGGAGTTGTTTGGCCCCCGATTTAACATCAATGACTAATTAATGTTGTACAGAATGGATGTCTTCATTAAAGATCCAACACCTTCACCTTTCCAATGAAGGAGGGAGAGGCCACAATAAATATCCCAAGGCCCTCTGAGATGTCCTGCTGCAAAACCACGGATGACCAAATTTGCTATACCCACAACTTCTACAGTGAACTGGGTCACATACACTCTTTAAAAGACTCCTCCCCTGAGGCCTCTTTCTCTATTATAAAGCAGCAAAAAAAGGACACAAACCTAATGTTTTAAAACCCCTTTGCAGGTCACCTTTCTTTTAATTTTTCAAGGAAATAGGGGCAAATGTTTTTACTCTCTTGCCCCTTACTTCCCTTTACCCCGCTTAACATAAACCAGCATGCCTCATTTTAAATATCAAAGGGTTTGACTGCAAAGAAAGCCAAAGGCTGTTGTTTCACCCTAGCCTTCTCTGTCATTCCCTCTCACTTCCCCTCTTCTGCCTCCGTTCTCTCATCCCTCCACCCCTTCTTTTACTCCGTCCATGGGATGCATTCCCTGCTCAGTCTCCTAAATTCTTCATTTGAATAAACTGAATGAGGACCCTAATCCAGCTCTCAATCTGTTTCCTGGTTTAAACCTTCCAGGCAAAGCTGCCCAGCTGCCCCGGCCCCCTCAAACAGGCTGGGAGCGGAGGCGGTGCTGTCCCATTGCTGTGATGCTCCAAACCAAGGCTGCTTCTAAGGGAACATGGGTCAAAACAAGGCTACAACGGGAGAGGTGTTAGGTCAGCAGATTCAGCTTCCTAAGCAGGGGAGGATCAAAAGGAGGAGGGAAAGCGTGGTCCTGGGGCAGCAGGGGGCAGGGAAGAGAGGGTGGCCCTTTCAGCAGCAGTTTTGTGGCCCAACAGCCACATGATTTCCAATGCTGACGCCCTCTCTGAATTCAGTTTCTATTGACAAAACCCAACACTGGGCTCTCCTGCTAGAAAGGGCATGTTTGAAAATGGCCATGTGACTCTCAACTAATGCTGGAAGAGGAGGGGGAGCTTTCTGGAGGCTGGGGGAAAGGGCTGATGACTTCACTTTAAATACCTGAGACAAGGCCCCAGCAGTAGTAAGCCACTCCCTGGTGGCCCTGCTTGGGTGGCTGATGCAATCGGCAATTCAGTGCGCTACGTCTGAGGCACAGACCCTGGCCAAGGCTTCGGTACTATTCTACACAGCTGTGGAGTCCGAAGAGAAGAAATGCTGGAACACGGCACTAGGGGCCTGTGGGGAGGCGTAAGGGGAGCTGAGGCAGTGGCATCACAAGGCCTGAAAAAGTGGGGGGACCCATCATGACTGCGGTGACTGGGTTTCCTGTAGTGGCCTTTGAAGAGATTCTGCCATGTTGAGCGGTGAGCCTCTGTTCCTGGGTCCTTGGAGCAAGAGTGAAATTCCACAATGGCAGCAGTTACCTGAGTCTGGGGGGCAGGAAACCCAGGGTTGTGGCAGGTGCCCATCTTGGGACCCCTTACCAGTGCCAGAGGGTGGGTGGGTGCTCAGCACTCTCAGAATATCAGGCAGGTTTGAGGTGTGTTGGAAGATCTTGGTTGGACGCGGGGTGAATGCACATCCTGCTGCAGCTGATTGCTCTGCTGGGCTCAGGCTGCAAAGCTGCATTTTTCACTTTTGCACGGCCACTGCCTTCTTCCGCATAGCAAATTCAAAGCGGTGACGCTGTGCAGTGACATCCTGAGGGGCCCCACCTTTTAACTCACCTCAAAGGCCAGTGAGTGTGGGGACTGATTACCTGCACAGCATTACTGGGCATGCAGGGGGATGGCCAATGCTTTGTAGGGCTTCATTATTATCACTAGTATTGCCCTAACACCTAAGGATCCCAGCCAGGGATCAGAGCTACAAAGCACTGTGCATTTCACATACCAATGTCTCAATGCCACTCCCTGCCCCAGAGAGCTCACAGTGTAATAAGATACAGACAAAAGGTGACCAGTGACTAATAGACAGGCAGGTGAGAGTGGGAAGGGATCAGGATTATAGCAGAGACAGATGTGTGTGATCAGTGATATGAGCTGCCAGCCTACCTAATGCCAGTGATTCGTTAGGCATCCTGGCAGATGTAGGTTTTACAAAAGGGATTCAAACACAGACCCAGTGACGGCTTTTTGGGCTCTAATGGGGAGTTCTTCCCACGCACAAGGGACTGCACAGGAGGAAGTGTGATGGTGCTTACAGGGGAAGAAGACAAGCAGGTGATCGAAGCTGGCATCATTGGGAGGCAGAAGGCAGGGCTGGCATTGTGATAAGTAGTTAGATTGGAAAGGTAGGGGAGGGCTCGCTGGTGTGAGGCCTGAAAGGTGAGGGCCGGAAGTATGTGCTTGATGCGCTGGAGAAGGGGAGCCAGTGAAGGACAGCAGGCAAGGACAAACCTGGCATTGCCAACCCCAAGCATTCAAATATCATAAGGCCACTCCAAAGTCATGAGATTTAATAAATAACTCTTGGGTTCTTTTAATTGATCCTTGAGCTGTCAGGGCTCACATTTTCAAGCTTGTCTCCACACCCTCAAGGGCTAGTGATCCCTTTTTTCCTGCAAAATAGGAGGAATGTCGGAAAGGCCATCCACCTGATCTCATATCTCTAATCACCACCAGCAATGGAGATTCCACAGCCTGCCTTGGCAGCCTCTTCCTTTGCTAAACTGTTTGCAACAATTACCACCATAGCTAACCTAAATTTCCCCTCCTGCAGCTGAAACCCATTCGTTACTCTGTGTTCTGTTTGTACTGACTAACGAGAAGCTCTAGGCCCTTGCCTACTGACCGCACCCTCCCAAAAAGTCAGCACACTTGTGTGGGGGTGAGCAAATTTTAGTTCTTAGAACAGATGGTTCCGTTGGATGTGCTCAAGCCCTCTATCTACATAGCAGCGCCAGCTTCCCACGTACTGTCTTCTTTTATCCAGCCTGAACACATTCACTCCTTTTAGCCTATCCATGTCTACCTTCCAGACCTTTTACCTTTATTGTTGCCAGCCTTTGAGCTCCCTGTAGAGAGAACACATGTGAATGGTAAGAGATAGTACTCTCAAGATCCATGCCGCTAAGGCTAAGTGATACAAAGAACAGGCAGTGATTATTTTTTGTGTGTAGGGGAAGCCACCCTGATGTAAACGTCTGCAACCCAAGTGCAGAGAAGGAAGGCAGCCTGCAACCAGTCAACACCAGTGCCCAAGAGGGAAACAAAGCGAGGTGACACCTCTCATCAGAGATGAAGCGAGACCATCATAGTCAAGGTCAAAAGATTTTCATCCCTCACCAACTGGAAAGAGTTTTCACAGAGATTAGAAATAGACTAACACTCGGGCCCATAGACACATCCTGGACCTGATTCAGCCAACACTCAGCTTTGGGCTTGTCTACATGGTGCAACAGTGCGCATCAGTGGGGTGTGAATTCTAATGCACAGCAACATGTTGCACACTAACTGGCCTGCATAGACACTGTTGGCACACACTAAAAGTTCCTTAGTGCGCATTAACATAGTCCTATTCCAAACAGTACCTTGCTAGCATGCCCTTTTAGTGTGCACCAGCAGGGTCTACACAGGCCAGTTAGTGGGCGAATCATTGGTGTGCATTAGAATTCACACCCCACTGCTGCGCCATGTAGACAAGCCCTGAGATTTAAGACAAGGTGAGACCCTCAATCTGATTGAACTTGATCTTGTGTGTTGGAGTGGCCTGCTTACAGAGAAGAGTTCGATACTAAGATATTAAATAGCATGGAAGGAGTTTGCTTTATACATAAGCTAGGATCCATATATTTACTTGCATTACACTCATAAGTCTTTGGAACTGTATTGGAGTAATGATATATCAAATTGCCTAGGCTGTCTTTTCCAATCATTCTTTCCATCATTAATGCTTATGGCGACACATGCAGAGCAATGGTTATTTATGCAACTGAACGGAGCTGGATTTTGATGTATAAAGTTGTTTACATTTCTTTTCTTGCTGGTTAATTAGTCATAATAACGTAGAACCGCATTTGCTGTATTGGCAGTACTGAGTCCTGGGTCTGGAAAGAACACGAGTGAAATTAGGCCTTTAATGTTCTGCACTGAAGGCAGCAGCCTCCTGAAGAGTTGTGTTAAGGTTTTATTGAATGGAATTGGAGCGCTGTCTGGCCATTCATCTTCTGCGGAAGAAATGCATTGGCAGAGGCCAACATTTTCAAACTTAGAGGCCACAATAGCTGTCTAAGCATCTGACATGGGGCACCCCCCTTTGAAAAAAGTTTGCTGGATTTGCTGTTTTGAAGTCCTAATTAAATGAAAATATTTCCATGAACTCAAATCACTCAGACAACTTATAAGAAAAATGATTTGATCTCAGTGGTAAAGGAAACTCACTTACAGGTTCCCTAAAGGACCAAATCCTGCATTTCCACCTGGAGGTGTGCTGGGAGGTGGGAAGCAGAGAGATACTGTCAGTGTGCTATATAGCTGAGCCACTCTGCCTGTGCACAGGGGAAGGCAGTGTGATCTAGTGGATAAAGCACTGGCCTGGGAGTCAGGAGGAGACCTGGGCTGTATGGCCCTGTTGTATGATCTTGGGTGAGTCATTTTGCCTCTCTTTGTGTTGGTTTCCTCACCCACCCTGTGTCTGTCTTCACTATTTAGACTGTAAGATCTTTGAGGCCAGGGCCGGCTCCAGGCACCAGCTTTCCAAGCTGGTGCTTGGGGCGGCATCGAGAATGGGGTTCCCCGGCGGCAATTCGGCAGCAGGTCCACTCTTCCCGCCGCCAAATTGCCGCCGCGGGACTCGGTCCGCCGCCCCATTCTCGCCCGCCGCAGCAGCAATGGGGCAGCAGGTCCACCGCTCTTCTCTTGCCACCGCGGGGCCCCGCAATGTCAGCCTGCGTCGGGGGCGGGGCCCCGCAACGTCAACCTGAGTTGGGGGTGGGGCCACGGCGACTGCTTGGGGGGGCACAATTGTGCCCTGTTTGAGGCAGGCACTATCTTTCACTAGGTGAGTGTTTCAGGGCAAGCCCCTGTCATAGGCACCCTCCTGCAGCCAATTTCAGCAATACAGGTGCAGCTACCTCAGTTTCCCCTGCATCTGCCCGTGCAAAGAACTAGCATCTCTCAAACCCTTTATGAAGCAACACTGGCACAGTCCACAGATCCCTCATGGGGAAATCAGTTCTTCCCCAAACCCCAAAGTTACAACGCAGCAGCTCTTCAATCTCATTCAATGGTCACCATTTCCAGGTCCCCCACCAGTAGGGTGACCAGATGGCAAGTGTGAAAAATTGGCAGAAGGGATGGGGAGTAATAGGCACCTATGTAAGACAAAGCCCCAAATATTGGGACTGTCCCTATAAAAATCAGGACATCTGGTCACCCTACTCACCAGAGAGCCATTAACCCCTCTGCCCTAGGGCCCCACTCTCCAAAACATCCACCCAAGACTCCTAGGCCCACTCCTCTCCCTCGAGTCTTCTCCTGTGGTCCCAACTTAGATGTCCTCTGAGAGGGCTCCCTGCAGTGTTTCACTCCCCCAGGCCTCCTCCTCTGTTAGTCCTACCACTGCTCCTGGGATCTACCCTCCCAAGCCAATCCCTAGCTCTGGGCCCAGCTTACACTGCCCACACTGGCTCTTCCCCTCATTCCTAGGGGCCACTGCACAAGCCTTCCCATAATGCTGCAGGGCTCCCCAGCCCTCCTAACTGAAGTCACCAGCAGCAGCTCCTGCAGCACCTTCCTCGCACCTCTGCTCTCAGGCTGCTCTCACCTGCCCCTGCCTTACTCCTCCTCCAGTGAGTCTCTCCTCTTTACATGGGCCAGCTGCCTTCTCATCAGCCCACTTGGGAGGTGACTGAGCAGGCAGGCCCAGAGGCTGGTCTTAAAGGGGCCAGTCATCCTGCAACAGTGCACGTGTGTGTACAGCAGCATGGAACTCAGTGGGGCCCGGATCGCCCCTTGGCACAGCCATGTTCTAAATAAGAAGAACGTATAAGATGACTGGCAGTAAGAACGCTACAGGCAGAGGAGAGAGTCGTTACTGTAAGCAGCTGCAAAGTGTCAGGCTTGAGCTGAAAGCGGCACAGTGTTACTGGGGATATACAAGGGTGCTGTTGGCGCAACGTACTTATCCGGCCCTGTTACTGTACTATCTGAGCACCTTGTGATGTGTCATGTAGTTCTCTTCACACCATCCCTGGCAGGGAAGGAAAGGCCTTTAACCCCACATTACAGATGGGGAACTAAGGCAACAGAGCGGCTATGGCCCAGATCCTCAAGGGCACATAGGCTCCTAACTTGCACTGAAATCACTGGGAGTGAGGTGCCAAGTGACTTGCCCCAGGTCACACAGGAAGCCTGTGGTTGAGCAGGGACCCTAACCCCTGGACCATCTTACTACCCTACATACCAGCCTTGGGCTCTGCTCCTGCAGTCAGATCCACACTGGCAGGTCCCTCCCAGCCTGGCTCCCAGGAGAATTTCCTTTACCATCAAGGCTCCACCCAGGCCCAAGCAGCGGATGGCAGAGAACTGGACTTGGGGATAAAACAAAGAGTGAAAACTTTAGTGAGGCTTGGGAAAACGAGGGCTTTGCTGAATGTTGTGTAGGGGAATTTGCATAAATAGAGTAAAATGTATGTAAATGGGAGTGCACAAATGTATGATAATATATGCAAATGACAGCAGACACATCCAAAGTGGTTGCTGTTTCCTTGTTTGTTACTAAATATTTCATGTGAAAATGTTGCTAACACATACAGAGGTCGGGTATTGGACCACATCTGTGGGACCCAGAGTTCTTTTCCCAGCTCCGACAGTGACTCACTAGGTGACCTTGGGCAACTCAGTTTCCCTATCTGTAAAATGGGTTAATGGGACTGCCCCACCTTTGTAAAGGCCTTTGAGATCTCTGGCTGAAACATGCTATACAAATGCAAATGAAATGGTAATTATAAATGAATTATCAGTTAACTATTAATTAGTAATTAGGATATATTAAACAGGGTTTAGATGCTCTGTAACAGACATCCACTGCACAAAATGAGGGACAGCAAAGAACAATAAATTCACTTACAAGAAGTAAAAGAATAGGCCAAATTCAGAGCTGGTTCAATTCCACTGACTTCCACAGAACTTCATCTACTCCCCCGAGTTCTGAATTTGATGTCACCTAATGAGTCACACAGGCTATTCAAGGCCAAAATATAGTGGGGGATGGCCAGCTTTGCAGTTAATGAATGAGGACACATCGGTTATGACATATCAGGCCAAATTCAGCCCTAGTGCAAGCAGATGGATCTCTGTGGATTTTAGTGGAGTTGCACCTGCTTACACCAATGATGAATTTGCCCCCACCCCAGATGCTTCAACCTCTCACAACTATGATGCTTTCATAACTGTGACACAACCGACTGTTGAGCAGCACAAGGCAGCTGGAACAGAGGGAAAGAATCTGGCTACCTCCTGGTAACCAAGAGATGTTTCCTAGCAGGGCTGTCAGTTATAGTGCTGAAGTTATGTAAGCATTTTGCAGTTGTTTCTGGGGTGTGTTTTTTCCTATGTACTGGTCTTAGAATTTAAGACAGATTATAAATAAACCTAAGTAAATACATAAATAGCAAAACAAGTTCTTGGAATAAAGAACACAGTCTGATTGTATTCTCTCCAAACTGTTGGCTTGCCATTTCACAACTTCAGCATGTCCAGCACCTTCAAATCATTCCTCCTCCAAAGGTGGACTACCATTGCTTCTTTCCTGTGTCCTAATTCTTTAGCGGAGAGCTGTTCTGCAAGTGATCTGAAAGAAGGCTTTATTCCTCCTTTAGTTTGGAGCTTGCACAATATATTCAGGATTCCATTGATATTAGCATGCATCACTGTACACCAGTTCTTTTATTATATTTTTAATTGGTGCCCTGTATGTTCACTGAAGCCATGTTGCTGCTGCTTCTGGCTTTGGTCCGTGCAGAATCTCTCAGAGGGTCACCACTATCGCCATTAGCCCTTGGCCAGACCTTTGAAGAGCCATTTCATAGAATCATAGAATATCAGAGTTGGAAGGGACCTTAGGAGGTCATCTAGTCCAACCCCCTGCTCAAAGCAGGACCAATCCCCAGTTTTTGCCCCAGATCCCTAAATGGCCTCCTCAAGGATTGAACTCACAACCCTGCGTTTAGCAGGCCAATGCTCAAACCACTGAGCTATCCCTCCCCCCGTTTCAATGAACTGATGTGGAGTTTCTCCCGATCTCAGGTTGTGGGTCCTGGTGGGCAGCACAATTTGCTGCTCTCCTGCTTGCAAAGTGTCCAGCCCGCCCTCCCCATTGTTAAACGACCATCTAGCAGAAGGCATCAAGGAGGACAACCATGCCCTAGACATTGACACGAATTAAAACTCATTCTTAGGGACCTGAGTATCCACTTGGGACTCGAACAAACATCAGCCAAACACCCTTTGCTTTTGTCCATGCTGGTTCTGCATAAGTCAAGCAATGGGGTTGCCACCTCTTTTCTACGAAGACTGCTCCACAAGGTCATTGATCTCACATTAGGAAACTTTCCCTAATATTCACACATGTTCATTGTGTCACTATGACCCCTGACTCCTCGCTATGCTCTGGGACCATCCTGAATGGTCTGCCTCCCTGCCTGGTACCTTCACCCTTGTGCAACTGTTCTCACATCCCCATCCAGAATCATTCCAGATCTTTGTACTCCCTCCTCTCACATCAGACCAGGCAGCTTGCTAACCACACTCATTGCTCGTCTTTGGACTCCCTGCAGCTTGCTGGCCTCTTTCTGCCGCTGTGATCCCGCATGTACTTCAGTGCTAGAATCACCTAGGACAATGACTCTGTGTTGACTAGGGCTTGGACCACTAGTGCCCATGGAAATACCAAGGGAAGCGGAAAATCCCATGCAGATCCCCTCGCAGAGTGTTCCCCAACTCATTCCACAGGGGAGTGCAAGGGGTAGCAGTTCCATCAGCAAACCCCATAGATTCTGAGAGATCCTCAGGAGGTCAGTGCCATCTGCACAGAAGCCCAGTGCATCCTTACCGCTTCTGGACCCCAATGTGGCTCTCCCTGGCTCCCTCCAAGAGCAGGTGCATGGTCAGAGATTCCCCCCCTTCCCCATCAAGTCAGGATTCCCAGCACAGAGGGGGCTGTGAAATAGCAAAACAGGTTGCATTAAGTCTCCATGGGTTGTTCCATGAGGGTTGTGGGTGGGACAATGCCTGCATCTCCAGTCCCACAACCAGCACTCTGTATTGCCCCTGGCCTGCCCCCTGCAGATCTCTAACCCCCCAGGGAGGGCTCTGCCGGGTCCTGGGGCAGAGACAGCATGGTGCACCAGAAGTGACTTCTTCCTTTTCACAGAGAGCAGGGAAGCTGCACAGAGAGGAACTGTTGTTAGCCAGGGGATTTTTAAGGAAAAGGACCATGCCAGCCTTCCTACTCCCCCTGCACCAAACCCAGTTCATCCTGGGAAAGATACCCTCCGCCAGGGCATCTGAAGGGAATGAATCTAACACCTATTGATCTAAAGCATGAGCCACTGTGGCATGAACTAAGGGTCCAGGGCAGAGGTTGCTGCATCCCGAGCACCCCTCGTTCCAGTACCCTGGTCAAGGGCCAGATTTTTAAAGGTATTTAGGCACCTAACTCCCATTGACTTCAGTGGGAATTAGGTGCTTAAACAGCTTTACAAATCTGACCCCAAGTCCATTGGGACTGGGGCAGTAGTAGATTCGTAAACTTTCAGCCATGGAGGGGTGGAGGAGAACAGGACATAAAACCACAGTACTAGCAGTCGTTACGTACACTGGGCCACTGGGGGTGGAAAGCCGGCATGTGTATTCCTAGCGTTTTATAACCCACTGTGGCCACGAATCTCCTGCTCTCATGTCTGCTGTCTCCCAGGTTGTTCCCCTCTGACCCTGTAGCAGCTATCACTGTTTGTTTTGTGGTGTGTGTTCAGGGAGATCTGTAAACTCCCTCTCTCCAGCAAGGGAAAGGCACAGTAGTGCTCGAAACCTTTTCTGGAAACAGAGGAACGATGGGAAGAAATTTGTGTCACTCAGAAAATAATCTGCATCATACTGCTATGTACAGCAATCGCCTTTGGAAAGGTGGAAAGGGAAAGCTGCTTCCTTAGCCAAATGTTTTTTTCCCAGGCGCAAAAGTGCACGCTGGCTTGCTTTTGCAGGGTCGCCCGTAAGCACTGGTTTGTTATTGTAGGGTTTCACCGGAGCACTGAGCCCTGGTGTTAACTTGTTCCAGGAAGAGAAGAAGCGAAACTCTTATTTACGAAATACCCCATCTACAGAATGTAAGTGCTTGCTAATCAAGTCAGCCCTTGCCAGCAGTTACTGCACAGTGGTTTCCCCCTTAGAACAGGACATATGGGCTCAATCCCGCAAGGTGCTAGATACTCTCGGCTTCCATCGAAGAGCCTGATCCAAAGCCCATTGAAATCTATAGGAATCTTTCCACTGACTTCAAGGAGTATTAGATCAAGCCCCGAGCCGCTGGGAGGTGGAGCGCACAGCAGCTCCCAAGAACACTCTTGTTATCGGCAAATGTTGACTCTATAATTGTGACTGTTTGACAAGAGCTTTGCAAAAGGGTATGATACAACAGAAGACAGTAAAGGAGGGTTACATATGGGGCCAAAGCCAACCATGAGAGAGCTTTAGACCTGATGGTTTCCCCCCCTAGATTTAAGGGGGGGAAACATAATGCACATTATTCCGAGCAGCAAAACAAATTGAGAGAGAATCCCAGTTACCTTAGCTGTTCCTCTGCGTCCTCAGCACTTAGCACCTCTGGAGAGTCCAGGAAGGTCTGCAAATGCACACCACTGAGCAGCTCGCTATACAGCTCCTTGCTTGGCGAGTCCCTCTCCTCCAAGTCAGCATCGCTTCTCCTTGGTGCAGTGCTGCCCTGCGTCTCTGTTACTTCCTTGCCATCAAAGTTCCTCTCCTTCCTTGGCTCAAACTCTGCATGCAAGCCGTTTGTCAGCACCAGACCGTTGACACTGCTGCTGTCACTGTCTGATTGCGCTTGCTGTACCCTGTTTCTCTGCATTTCGCTCTGCTTCCATAGGTCTGGTGCCATTTCCAGATGTTCGGCCCCATGGCCGGTGCTGTCATTGGCTGGGCTTTTGCGTTCCTTTGCTCCGGATGGCTCAGTGCTATTCAGGAGGCTGGCTTTTTCATTGGAGGGATTTGTGGGCTCTGCTGGCTGTTCACTCCCATTATTACAGGCTAACATGGCTAGCTGCAAGCCCGAGGTATGTGGCTCATTATACTCCGCAGAAGATAATGGACAGTGAATGTTTTCATTCATGTTCAGCTTGTTCTCACAGGGCTTTCCCTTGGTTAACTCAGGCTCAGTATTATCTACAAAGGAGGAGAAACAGAAAATCGTGAGTGTCTGAAATTGTCACCATTAACGACGTTACTGTCTAATGACAGTTTCAAAGGGAAGACAAACGCGCATTCCACAACATTCAGACTCCTGGGCCGCAGCTGGGTGGGTGCCACTTCTTGGAGGTGATGGCTGGAGTGGCCTGAAAACTTTGAAAACTCACGCCCTTGCCTTAAAATAGAAGCCAGGGCAGGTAGCACATGTCAAAACTCCTTGTGTGTATGGCCTATGCAACAGAGGAAAGCAGTCGTATGATCCAAACACAGCCACAGTCCCTAAAGATCAGCCCCTCCTCACTGAGCAGCAGGAGACACAAGAAGGCACGTGTGTGGCCTGTTTCCCTACATAACCCTCCCAGAAAAGTGCAGAGCCAGCACCTGTGAGTCTGCACAGTCAGATCAATAGTCAGTATTCCCAGTTCAAATGCACTTGTCCCCATGCTCATGCTGTGGCTCTGTCCTCCTCTAGTGGTTGGACTTAATATAAAGATTTATGAGTCTTCTACAGCCTTTGAGCTAACAGTGCTTTCCCAGGCAGTCGAGCTTCATGCTTTTAAATCCAGAGGTTCCCAGATTCAGCCTTGCTGAAAACCTGCTCTGGTGCCACTGGACTGTGGGAGGTGTCTGTTACAGGTCAGAGTGGGGCAGATACTGCTCCTTTGAAGCCTTTGGGCAGAGCCATCAGGCTAATGGCTCCAGGAGCCCTGCTTCTCCAAACAAGATCTCACAGGCTGTCACAGCACCGAGCAGGACTCGGTGGCTATTGACATGGGCGTACCACTCTGTCTAAAACTCTGGCAGCCCCAACCATATCACAACAGCCTCTGTCACACCGCACAGACAGAAAACAGCCTGGTGTTTGGAAGGTGCCCAACTAATCTTCACCCACGGTGGTGGGTATTGACAATGAGGGCTGCTCCATGCTCTAGCTTCATACCCATGTCTGGCACTAAGACTGCAGTCATTCAGGGAATGGCCTGGTAGCACCAGAAATGCTGCTGCCATATTTCCCCCCACATCTTAAAACTCCTTAAAACTCTCCTTTACCATGAGACCTACAACAAACTTGACAATGGTTAGGCTGGTGGTGGACTGAACCCACTGTGTGTCATGCTGACCCAGACTGTTTGAGTGTTTCCTTGTGCTCCCCCACCTGTCTGTTTCCATCTGTTGTCTCCTGTCTTATGCTTGGATTGTAAGATCCATGGTGCAGGGACCATTTTTTGTTCTGCATTTGCACAGCATCTAACACAATGGGGTCCAGGGCCAGGACGAGGTCTCTTTGTTGTTATTGCCATCATACCTCTGAGGATAGGATAGCCTCTGAGGATAGGGCAAGAAGCCATGGACTTAAATTGCAGCAAGGGAGGTCTAGGTTGGACATTAGGAAAAACTTCCGAACTGTTAGAGTGGTTAAGCACTGGAATAAATTTATTTGCCTAGGGAGGTTGTGGAATCTCCATCATTGGGGATTTTTAAGAGCAGGTTGGACAAACACCTGTCAGGGATGGTCTAGATAATATTTAGTCCTGCCATGAGTGCAGGTGACTGGACTAGATGATCCCTTGAGGTCCCTTCCAGTTCTATGATTCTATGATAACACCTAACAACAACAGTGATCATGGTTGGCAATGGGTTCATTGCCTGCCCAGAAGGCTGCTTTTCATGGGAAGGTGTCCCAACATTGCAAACCAGAGATTGCTGGTGCACAGGGGTACTGCTGCCAGTTTGCATGCCGATTAGGGGGGTGCTGCAGCTGGCTGGCACACCCACCGGTGAGAGAGGACGTTGGGTAGGAGAGTTCTCATGGTGGGAAGCACATCAGTAGAGAGGTGACTCTGCACAGCTGAAGGTGCCTGAAGATAGAGGTCCCAGTGGTGAGCAGAGTGAAGCTCCAGAAGATGTCAGAATATCAGGGAAAGCACCAAGATGGGTTTGGGCACCCACTGGTGTGGGGGAAATATTGCATTCGGTTAGCAGACTCATGGGGGGCACAGGGCTATTTGGAAACACTGCAGCATGACAGGTTAATGTTATTGCAGCCTCGGAGGTATGGGGTATTTCCTCCCAGAAGTGCCTGTTGATACGTTACCTCCCAGTTAAAAGGCAGATTCAATCCGGGACATGGGAATAAGAGGCGGGCTAGTTGCAATTTTTATAACACCTTGTAGTACAGCAGAGATGTGCAGACTTGCAAAATTATTCCTGCTGACTCTCTCTATTTAAAAATAGTTCCTTCACTGCCAGAGTAACACTTCTTTTCCCTACACGTAAATACTGCTGAAACATGTCATCTCGTTGCCACTTAAGACCATCACAAATATGTCCTTTCTGAATATCCTAAGAATCGCTACCCAGGCAGGACAAAAGAAGGTCAACATAGCACAGTGGGCAAATTATCTATCATCTATCTATCTATCTATCTATCTATCTCACTACAAACAGGCACCTTACTTTTTTTTAACAGATATTGATGCCAGTCTTGCAAATAAAGTAAGTTGTTGCTGGTTACAAAACTGTATTTGCATATAAAATAGTTTCAGTTTATATCCAGCCTTGGCATGCAGCTGAAAGCAGTGATCTACAAACTGAATTTAAATATTGTTGAGGTTTCAGTATTGTTGGGGTTCAGGCAAAAGTGTAGAGGCATCTGAAATAATTTAAAAAGAAAAATGATTTCTTCAATCAAAGGAGGAAGATGGGACATTGGTTAGTGCAGGAACCAGGCAGCTAGGACTCCTGGGTTCTATTCCTATTTCTGCTGCTAACTCACTCGCTTGAGCAAATCATTCCGTTTCTCTGCTTCAGTTCCCGTATGTGTCAAATAGGGATAATGTTGTACTATCAGGGGGCTGTGAGGATTAATTAATGTTTTTAAAAGGCTTTGAAATGTTTGGATGTCATATAAGTGCAACTATTAATAATATTTTTGATTGAAATTAGCTACTCCCTCAGCACAAATGCATATTGGCTTTTGAGAACACAATACATTCAGCTAGCTTTACTGCCTGTGTTACAAGTTCTGATCCAATGAAAGAGGTGGAAATGCGAGAATCTTTAGTCTGAAACTGGAAAAATGATAGAACGAGAGAATTGAAAGGCAATAGAAAGAGATGATCCCCTCTTCTCCTTCCCCCCGGAGAGCAAGGACCACTTGAGAAGCAGAAATGTCTGGCTGTGCTGCACAATGGACATTTCACTGCACAGTGTGTCAGAGAGACCAATGGGGGTTGCCATTGGCCATTGCCTTCCATGCCCAACACTTCCAAGCAACAGCAAGGAAAGATAGGCTTATGCCAGGACCTGGAATTGGGCCCTTTTTGGAAACCGGGGAATGTTAGATCTGAACCGCCATAGCTGAACCCAGTACTGTGCTTTTGGTTTCAGGCCAGACCCAAACCCAGAAGAGGCCTTGTTTTCTGGTTCCAGTTTAGATGTAGTGGAAAGCTCATAAGAATGGCTACTTTTGCAAGGGTTCTGCCATTCAGGGTCACAATGGCACATGAACAGCTCATGAGATTTTGGCACCATTGAATCTGAACCCAAGCCCCAGTCTTGAGTTAGCCTCAAAACCCACAGCACAGCCCAAACCCGATCTGGATCCAGATCCCAACACTGCCTCTTTAGCCCATCACCAATGCTTACATTAGGGAGTGGGCCCTGCCTGCCCGAGAAGGCAGGCTCTGTGGGTTATGCATACTCAAGCATCATGCAGGACTGGGTCCATAGGTAGGGACCAGAATCTATGCTATCCCCATGTGCTTTCATGGACTCAGAAGGATGCAGAGTGGAGCAGACAGAACAACCTGGAATTGGGGAAAGAGGATGAGATGGCTGAAATGATCAGGCATGGCTAGCACAGAACTTCAGATAGCCTATGTGCCTGCAAAGATAACATCCCTTAATGGAGAAGAGATTGAGGCAGAGCAATCATCAATTCCTAGGGGTCCTGGAAAATGATCAAGGAGAGAAAAGGGTCACATTTCTCTTAGACTGAGCTCAACGACAGAATCTTATTTTAAACAAGGAACTCTCCTGAAAGCAGAATGGGCTTGGAGAGTGCCAGGCAAAGAATCCTTCTGAGAAGAAAAGCAGAGACCAGATCCCATTATGATTTTGTGATATACCATCTAGAGGAGGGACTAGCTTCCAACACCCACACAACAATCTCCCCTTCCCTACCCAGGCCAGTCACATCAACACCCAGACCTCAAAAGACTGAAAATTTTCTTTTTACTGAGATCAATGTGTTGAGGGATTGGCTTCCTTTTGAAAGCTGGCCACAGATTGTGTATTTGTGTGTGTTTGGTGCTGACATCATTGAATTTGTAGGACAGAAGGAGCAAGCTAGGACACCATCGGAGTGATGTCTCCTGAGGTGGGAAAGGGTTCCATAGGACGTAGCATAACAGAACTCCCCATGCTACGGCACGTGATAGTCAGAGCCTACCCACGTCCTACTCACCATTACAGCAGTAAGTCTACTGCTGTATTATCCACTATACACCTACACAATCCCCTAAAACAGCCAAGCTCCCCACTTATCTGCCATGAGCAGGATTGTTATAACCATGTTTAATATAAATGCTTCCTTTTTGCTGTTTTACTGGAGTTAGGTTCACACCACGACTGAATACTGCTCTAACACACCAGGGCAACTTTTAATATTTGCAGGATATCATTAACCAGAGAGATCGGATTCTTTTCCTTTCCTCCCTAGCATTTGTTTTGTTTTCTTTGACATCACTTTGTATTGCCACCCACCCTCCAGCCCCAAGAAGAAGTGCTGAGTAAATGATCAAATAGCTATGTGGAAATGGGTAATACCGGCAGTAGTTTAACCAGCTTTAATGAATTCTAGTTAACCACCACTCTGGGTTAAAGCATGTTCAGGCCAATAATCTAGTTCATTTCTCTCTCTGTTGATCAGCTAATCTATCCCCCTGTGTATTATTCTAGGATATATATTACTGTAGTTAACTCCCTCCTCCCAAGGATATACTGTACCTCTGAATAGGAACACTGGTTGGTCAACATTTATTTTTTTGGTTCAGTGGCCAGACCAAACAATCTACCTGCCCCCCTCAAAGCAGTCAGTTTTGAACCAAAACTGGATTTGGGGAGCATTGATAGGGAGAGGGTGTCTCTGACCCAAAAAAAAACCCTGACAAAATTTCGTTCCAAGCAACCAAAATATTTCAAAAGTCAATTGAATTGACATTTCATTTAGAAAATGTTGTTTCAAATCGACATTTCATCTTGAAAACATTGTTTTGAAACCAAATGTCAAAATGAACTATTTTGACATTTCCAAGTTAGGGTTTTTTCCCCAGCTGAATCAATTAGCTGAATTTGAATTCACAAATGGTTTTGGTGCCCTGAAAAATGCACTTTGACAAATTTACTATTCTCTGAAAAAATTAACCTAGCCCTAGTCAGCATAGTTGAATGGCATTCTTCCAATCTCCATGGCCTGAAATCGTAACAGACCCAACTGGCCTGTGGTACTGTTTAGTATCAAACGAGGTGTGGTTTTTTCAAGTGTGAACCTCCACAGTATAATATTTATTATTCTGTCATAGGATTTAGCTTGTCTCTCTCATTGGAAGCTATGACAGATAGACTGAAGCACCAATCCTCAGGCCAACTGAACACCATTACTACACACATGCTCAAACTGCTAGCCACGAATCTTATTCTTAAAGGCCATGATGGAGTACCCTCCCCAATCCTTGTAAATAAGAATTCACTGGACCTATGTAGAGCTGTGAAGAAGGTGCCCTATCACTCTGTCCAGGACTTGGGGCAAGGCCATTTTACTGATATACACCCATGGTGCATCCCTATAGCTTTCACCTGACTACGGGCAGTCTCTCTCACTATTTGACTGATTCATTTGTGTCCCTTTGGAAATTCAAAGCCCCTCATTAGTAATGTTGATGGCCATTAGAAATCAACAGAAAATGTAGATAAGCTCTACTAGTGCTTGTGGGACTCTGGCTATGTTCAGCATTTCTAATGCTGCATTCAGAATCCCTTCTGCGCCAGGGAGAAATAAAGCAGCCTATGTCACCCCAGCAATGGGATGAGGTCACAAAGTGCCATGTTTCCAAACACAGGTGCCTAAGTCGCACAATGACACCAGCAGGGTATTGTGCACACACCACTGGGAGGCACACAAGCTAAGTGGGTCACTGTGCAGGTACTAATAATTTTTGCACATTCAGTTTTACCCAGTCTGCATCTGCATCTAGTGCATGTGGATTTCCCCACAGTCACATATGCAGTGTAGTAGGAGGCATCTGGGTTTGTAAATGTAGCAAAAACTGTCCTAACCAATGCATGACAACTACAATCTGCAACAAGGGACCAAATAAAAGTAAGACACAGTTCAGAGAAGACTAACGTACTCTCTCGCCCAATCACCCTGATGTCTTCTCATCTGCACCTCTATCCAGTCCTCGGACCAAACCTGCAAATGCATGAGGTTTGAAAAGGTGCACTTAAGTGAGAAGTAGAGAACAGCTTGAGAGCAGCTGCCCCTGCCTCCTAGTGGAAATCCATGTTAGATGTTTTCCACTAGTTCCTACCGGTTCCAGTTGACCAACTAGGTCTTGGAGCAGCGTAATGGGGCTATTTGTCCAACATTTCCTGGAAATACTTATTCCCTGAACAACTGATCCCTCAATTGCATCTACTAGATACCACTAGAAGCCAATAGAAACCAGGAAAAACCCTGGGACCTACAGAAATCAATAGGAATGAGTGGCAGTCTGCTGAAGTTGTCACTAGAGAGCTGTCGAATTATTTTCTACTTGTCTCCTCCAGTCAGAAGTAGATACTAGTTTTGAGCCTGATTTCTAAGCTAGATAGGCTCAGAGAGTTGCTTTTTTCCTAGGGCCCTTACTCAATCCTTAGTCCTTAGGCAAACTTCCCATTGAGTCCAAATAGCTTTTCCTGAACAAGGATTGAATAAATACTGAGTGGGCACCTTACACCTGTCCTTAGACCTTGTGCAATTCCAAATTCATCAGTGGAAACCCTCAGAAAAATGGTTTATTATTGTAGCACTGGGGAGCCCCAGTACTGTGCTAAGTACTGTCCAAACAGAACAAAACAACAGTCCCTGCACCAAAGAACTTACAATCCAAGTATAAGACAAGAGACACCAGATGGATACAGACAAATGGATGGGGGAGTGCAAGGAAACAATGAGACAATACTGGTCAGCCTGTTAGGGTGCTGGTGTGCTGAGACTACTGCCTAACCATGGTCAAGAGTTTTGTAGGCATCAAGGCAAAGGAGAGATTTGGCCCTTACTGTGTTTTCTTTTTTATTTCATCGGTTCCAAGGCCAGAAGGGACCACTGGGATCAGATAGCCTGACCCTCTGTATAACACAGGCTGTAGAACTTACCCAAAATTCCTAGGGCAGATCTTTTAGAAAAACATCCAATCTTGATTTTAAATCAGTTGTCCATGATGGAGAATCCACCATGACCCTTGGCAAGTTGTTCCAGTGGATAATTCCTCTCACCGTTAAAAGTTTATGCCTAACTTCCACTCTGAACTTGTCTAGCTTCAGCTGCCAGCCTTTGGATCACATTAGACCTTTGTCTGCTGTTGGAAAGCACATGATAAAATATTTGTTTCCAACATAGGTAGTTACAGACTGATCAAGTCACTCCTTAACCTCCTCTTTATTAAGCAAAATAGGTTGAGTTCCATGGGTCTATCACTATAAGACATGTTTTCTAATCCTTTAGAGAGACAGTGGCTGAGGTAATATCTTCTGAAGTTGGTCCAATAAAAGGTATTACATCACGCTCCTTGCATTCTAATATTCCAGGACCAACATGGCTACAACAATTCTGATCCTTTAATTATTCTCGTGGCTCTTCTCTGAACCCTCTCCAATTTATCAGCAGCCTTCTTGAATTGGGGAGACAAGATCCCAGCATTGGTTGCACCAGTGCCAAATACTGAGGCAAAATAGCCTCTCATCTCTTCCTGAAGATTCCCCCTCTCACCTTGAAATCTATCAGTCTGTGAAAGGATCAGCTGATGTTTTACATCATCTCAGAACAGTTCCCACAGCTGGTTGGTTCAGATATTCTGTGGGTTCCTAAGATGCACAAGGACTCCATCTAATTGGGACAACCCTGATATTCTATGATTCTATGAATAACAATAACAGCAAGTTAACCTTCCCTCTCTGCCTTTCTCTTGGTGCTCTAGAGCACTCATTGCCGTAGTACTTAAATACATCCCAGGTATGTTAGGTCTGCACAGGGAGACCCTTAGTAGCTGACAAGAGTTTTCTGACTTTCTCTTTTCTCTGTGTAGTGAGTCCCACCGTTGGTCATCAGGGGGCAATGAACCCAGAATCTTTAGCACTAGAAGTGTAGCCCTGTAGCTAAATGAGCCACCCCTCAGTTGGTGGCAGAAGCCAGCTCCATGGGGACATGTAACACACACTGAGCCAGTCAGTTACCCCTGATAAAGGAGTCTCTTCAAATCACTCTTCCGTTCCATGAGACTAATGTGAGCTGAATTCCACAGACCCTTCCACTGTCTGCTGCTTGTTTGTGCCTTGAGACCGTAAGTGCTGCAGGTTGGGGACCTGGTATTCTGTTGTTGATATGGGTGTTTTACTTGTTGCTGCCTACACCTAAAGTGCTGTGGTATATACATCATAATAGCTAGTATTCAGGATAGTCACCAGTAACATGAATACTATTATTAATACCACCAATAAAATAATAATAATTAGTGTAATAAAATACATATTTATGAGTCATCCTCTGTTCAAAGACTCTGCATCCTTAATGCACTAGCATAAGAGAAATTACACCTGAGAACACAAAAACCCACAGGCAGGAGCTCAACTCACTTTTGTCATCCCTAGATCTCAAAGCACTTCACCCAGGTCAGCACCATTATCTCCATTATACAGAGGAGGTGGCTGAGTGATTTGGCCAAGTGGTAGAACCAGGAAAAGAACCCATCTCTCCCCAGTTCCAGATCTACTGGGCCAGGGCACTTTCTTTTACAACATTTGATGTCACAGAATGATGCAAAAGAGCCCTCGGCAGAGATACAAGAAGCCTGCATTTACAGGCCAGATGCCTCCTTGACTCACTCGCCTGAGAAACAGACTAATTCCCTTTATTGGCTTCATGCCGCAGTCACTGTGACAGGGAAGAGAGGCAGGACGGAGATGGGGCATCCACTCTAGGTGTTGCAAAGTCCACAGCCCCCCTGAAGAAACCCACTCTCCAGATCATATTCTTAAAGTTCAGGGATGGAAGAATTGGGTCCCCGCCTTCTACAAGGTAGCAGCCAGGTTCAGGGCCATGCTTCAGCCTTTGTGCACAGCCGTGGCAGTGCTTGTCTGCCCTGCAGGGGCTGAAGCGCAGCATCCCCTGCTGTCCTGACACCCCCTGAACCCAGCCCTAGCACAGGCACAGCTATGCACCTTAGTGCCTATCACAGCAGCAGCTGTTCAGAAAAGGAGCATGTGCACCATCACCATGAGGACTCAGGCTCCTCCCGTCCTCCAAGCTATACAAAGGTCACCCTCCTGCTGGTACCAACAGGGGAAGAAGTTCTGGTTCTCTTGCTGCTGTTGGATGCTACTGCTGCTCTCTGTGCCAAACTCATTCTTCCCCTTCGAAGATGCAGATGGGCAGGTGATCGGGGAATGTCAGGAGCACGGGCTATTGGCTCTTATAAACAAGCTATGTGTCTGGAGCTTCTGAGAAGCTTAGGCTACCCAAACCCTGCATATGCCTCAAGCATTGGTGGTGATGACCACAAATCTTCTGACTAGTGACCTGCCGGGTTTGTCATGGGTTGATGTGCACTCGGCTTGCCAAGGGACCTCAAATATGCATGGAAGCCTCCTTCCATGCATATGAAGAATATGGATCTGCACACAAGATAGTAAGAAATATGCATTAGGGATGGCTCAAGGCCTGATAGTACACAGGCTTGATTCTTCTAGGGGATGCTCCAGGGGTGATGGGACTGGGATTTTATTCCTGGTTTTGCTAGAGACTCACTAGATGTCCAGGGGAAAGTCACCTGTAGCCTCCCAGGGACTGCATATTCAACCTTCCTCCAGGTATGAATACATACCATGGAACCTTATGCGTAGTGAGTAATCATTTCCTTGTTGTTCAGCCTTCCTTCCTGACCCTTAAATATTCTGTTTTGATGTCAGTGTAAACTTTAATACTGCTAGGCCCTAGTGGCAATGATATTGTTATATAACTATACATTATTATTATAGATAGGGCTGGTAGCACCAACTATTAAGGTTGCCCAACACTTTCTATTATAAGACCCTGTTTTCATTTGCATGTAACTTCAACCATTTGGGCTGAAATGTTCCGTGTTTGCCTCAGGCTGAACTATTTTTGGAAATTTCAGACAAAATTGTTTGGCTGTTTCCAAGAATGAGGCTAGAGAAACATACGTTGTTATGCCCATGTTAGAGAGTTCTGGTGACCTTTTCTATGAGAAGCTCTAGCACCCCTGTGCTTTGGAGTGGGGATTGAAATTTGGTAAAGAGGTGGCCTCTGTGTCAGGGCTGGGTTTGGGCATCCTGTGAAATTTCACCCAAATGTAGCCCTGTTATGTCTTAAGGTGTGTGTGTGGGAATTGCTGTTTGCGCATCCTTAGTTGAGATTTGTTACAGCTTTGTAGCTAAATGCATGAGCACTGAGCCTATTCCTGCCTGGGGCAGTAGGGGACTGAACAGGACTTTCCCTGAAATTGCTGCCATGAGCCAGACCAGGACCGATGAGAGGCACTGGAACTGAAGCAGTCTCCCCTATGCTTTCAATGACTCCCACCCCCCCAAGCTGGGTCCAGACAGCACCACATACAGACGGGAAATGGCCTCTCTACTCCAACTTGAGATTCCCCTGTTTATGCATCCCAGGATCACATTAGCCCTTTAGGTCAGAGCGAGCTTGTGTTCAGCTGATTATCCACCCCGATCCCCAAATCTGTTTCAGAGTCAAGGCTTCCCTGCATACAGTCCCCCATCCTATAAGTACGGTCTACAGTATTTGTTCCCAGAGGTATACATTTTCTTTTAGCCATATTAAAACATATTGTTTGCTTGCACCCAGTTTACCAAATAACCCAGATCCCTTCAACAGTGACCTCTTCATTATTTACCACTCCCCACATTTTTTGGGATATTTACAAACTTTTCTCAGTGATGATTTTATGATTTCTTCCAGGTCATTGATAAAAATGTTAAATAGCTTGGGGTTAAGAACCAATCCCTGCAGGACCTCACTAGAAACACACCTGCTTGATTATTATTATTATTAAGGAAAAGTTTTTGTCACAGATATTTTTAGGAAAAGTCAGGGACAGGTCATGGGCAATAAACAAAAATTCACAGAAGCCCGTGACCTGTCCCTGACTTTCACTAAATTTGTCCCTGACAAAAGGGGTAGGTGGGTTCAGCACCCACTGCTGCTGGGGCTCCCGGGTCCCCCACCACTGCTGTGTGTGGGAGCTCTGGGATCCCCCTGCCTGTGGGGCTGGGCTGCTGCGGGGTCCCCTCACGCCCAGGGCAGCTGGGAGCTGCAGGGTCCCCCAGCTGCTGGCCGTGGCTGGACAGCTTCAGGGTCCCCTAGCTGCCCACCGCAGTCCCCCCATCCTCACCACAGCTGGAGAGCTGCAGGGAGTCCTCGCTTCCTGCCACAGTGGGGCAGAAGCAGGGTCTCCCCAACAGGGCAGGGGCTGGGATCTGGCAGGGGGAGGGGCTGGCTGGGAGCTCAAGCGCCAGGGCAGAAAATGTCATGGAGGTCAATGGAAGTCACAGATTCAGTGACTTCCGTGACCTCTGTGACATAATTGTAGCCTTAATTAATTAATTAATTAATTATTATTAGACATGTGCTGACAGCTTGGATAGCTTATTTGCCACAAAAAAGCCAACCTCAACAGTTCAGGTAAGTAGTAAAGCACTGCGGGCTCTTCACCATACTCATTCACTTTGTCGCCCCATTCCCTACCCTTTGTCTGTTGAAGTCTCGATTGTAAACCCAGCAGGGCAGGGATTATCTCTTTTCCTGGTCCACACTATGAGTTTATGTCGAATTTATCAGCATTAGATCGATTGATCCATGCACCCGTCCACATGACGAAGCCATTTATTTTGACTTGTAGGGCTCTTAAAATCGATTTCTCCACTCCACCCCCCACGAGGGGATTAGTGCTAAAATCGACCTTGCCGGGTCGAATTTGGGGTAGTGTGGTCGCAATGCAACGTTATTGGCCTCCGGGAGCTATCCCACAGTGCTCTGTTCTGACCGCTCTGGACAGTGCTCTCAACTCAGATGCACTGGCTAGGTAGACAGTAAAAGGCCCACGAACTTTTGAATCTCATTTCCTGTTTGGCCAGCGTGGTGAGCTGCAGGTGAGCGCAGATCTCATCAGCAGAGGTGACCATGATGGAGTCCCAGAATCGAAGAAGAGCTCCAGCATGGACCGAACGTGAGGTACGGGATCTGATCGCTGTATGGGGAGACGAATCCGTGCTAGCAGAACTACGGTCCGAAAGACGAAATGCCAATACATATGCCAAAGTCTCCAAGGGCATGAAGGACAGAGGCTACAACAGGGACGCACAACAGTGCCGCGTTAAAATTAAGGGGCTCAGGCAAGCGTACCAAAGAACCAGAGAGGCAAACGGCCGCTCCGGGTCATAGCCCCAGACATGCCACTTCTATGATGAGCTGCCTGCCATTCTAGGGGGTGCAGCCAGCACTAACCCACCCATGTGCTTTGACTCCATAAATGGAGTATCACAAAGCAGCGAGGCGCATTTTCAGGACAAGGAAGATGATGATAATGATGTTGAAGATAGCGCACAGCAAGCAAGCGGAGAAGCTATTTTCCCCGACAGCCAGGAACTGTTTGTCACCCTTGAGCCAGTACCCTACGAACCCACCCAAGTGTGCTCCCAGACCTTGAAGGCGGAGAAGGGACCTCTGGTGAGTGTACCTCTGTAAATATTATACATGTTTTAGAAAAAAGCGTGTTTAATGATTAATTTGCGGTCAGTACTGCTACAACTACTGGAAAAGTCTGTTAACATGTCTGGGGATGGAGTGGAAATCCTCCAGGGACATCTCCATAAACTCTCCTGGATGTACTCCCAAAGCCTTTGCAAAAGGTTTCTGGGGAGGGCATCCTTATTCCGTTCTCCGTGGTAGGACACTTTACCATTCCAGGCCAGTAGCACGTAGTCTGGAATCATTGCATTACAAAGCATGGCAGCGTATGGTCCCGGTGTTTGCTGGCATTCAAGCAATATACGTTCTTTATCTCTCTGTGTTATCCTCTGAAGAGTGATATCACTCATGGTCACCTGGTTGAAATAGGAGAATTTTATTAAGGGGGCATTCAGAGGTGGCTGTCCCTGCTGGGCTGTTTGCCTGTGGCTGAACAGAAATCTTCCCCGCTGTTAGCCACACAGTGGGGGCAGGGGGAGCAGCGATCATCCAACAGAATTGGATCTGTGTGGGGGGGTTTGATTAGTTTTGTGCTTCACGTTAACCTGAAAACTGCCGCCCCTCCCTTTTCAATTGCCAACCCATGTTAAATGGCCAACCCAACGGCTGTTTGTTATGGGAAATGAGGGGGTGGCTGTTTGAAACCATTCCCACATGTTATGAAGGTTAAAGAAGCCAATAGACTGTGGCTTACCATGGCTGCCTGCAAGCCAAATTCTGTTGCCCGCCGGCCCTGCTTGTGTGATCTCTCACACCAAACTGGCAGACCCTCAATATAACAGGCAAAGTGTGACCTTGGACCGAATGGACATGTGCTATGTAATGTTAGGAGCATTGTTCTCTAATATGTGTCTTTTTAACTACTACTCTCCTGTTTTTTTCCTCCCGCAGCTGCAAATGTTTCAGCGCTCCCCCTTTCATCACCATCCCAGAGGCTAGCAAAGATTAGAAGTAAAAAAAAAAAGGAATCGAGATGAAATGTTCTCAGAGCTCATGCAGTCCTCCCACACTGAAATATCCCAGCAGAATGCGTGGAGGCAGACAATGTTAGAGTCCAGAAAGGCACAATATGATCACGAGGACAGGTGGTGTGCTGAAGACAATGAGTGGCGGGTTGAAGAGAGTAAGCACCGGGCTGAAGATAGTAGGTGGCGTCAGTTTGCTGACAGAAGGCAGGATGCAATTCTGAGGCTACTGGAGGATCAAACGGATATGCTCCGGCGTATGGTTGAGGTGCAGGAAAGGCCGCCTGAGCACAGACCGTCGCTACAGCCCCTGTGTAACCAACAACCCTCCTCCCCGAGTCCCATAGCCGTATCACCCAGATGCCCAAGAATGCGTTGGGGCGGCCTCCGTGCACCCAACCACTCAACCCAAGAGGGCTGTCCAAGCAATGGAAGGCTGGCATTCAATAAGTTTTAAAGTGCTGTGTGTCCTTGTCCTTTCCTCTTCCCCTCCTCCACCATGCATCCTGGTGCTTCCCTCCTCCACCACCCATCCTGGGCTACCTTTGCAGTTATCCCCCTATTTGTGTGATGAATTAATAAAGAATGCATGACTTTTAAGCAACAATGACTTTATTGCCTCTGCAAGTGGTGACCGAGGGTGGGAGGGGAGGGTGGTTAGCTTACAGGGAAGTAGAGTGAACCAAGGGGCGGGGGTTTTCATTAAGGAGAAACAAACAGAACTTTCACACCATATCCTGGCCATTCATGAAACTGGTTTTCAAAGCTTCCCTGATGCGCAACACGCCCTCCTGTACTCTTCTAATCGCCCTGGTGTCTGGCTGCGCGTAATCAGTGGCCAGGTGATTTGCCTCAGCCTCCCACCCTGCCATAAACGTCTCCCTCTTATTCTCACAGATATTGTGGCGCGCACAGCAAGCAGTAATAACAATGGGAATATTGGTTTCGCTGAGGTCTAACCTTGTCAATAAACTGTGCCAGCGCGCTTTTAAACATCCAAATGCACATTCCACCACCATTCTGCACTTGCTCAGCCTATAGTTGAACAGCTCCTGACTACTGTCCAGGTTTCCTGTGTATGGCTTCATGAGCCATGGAATTAAGGGGTAGGCTGGGTCCCCCAGGATAACTATAGGCATTTCAACATCCCCAACGGTTATTTTCTGGTCTGGGAAGAAAGTCCCTTGCTGCAGCAGCTGAAACAGACCAGAGTTCCTGAAGATACGAGCGTCATGTATTTTTCCCGGCCATCCCAGGTTGATGTTGGTGAAACGTCCCTTGTGATCCACCAGTGCTTGCAGCACTATTGAAAAGTAACCCTTTCGGTTTATGTACTCATTGCCTTGGTGGTCCGGTGCCAAGATAGGGATATGGGTTCCGTCTATCACCCCACCACAGTTCGGGAACCCCATTGCTGCAAAGCCATCCACTATGACCTGCACATTTCCCAGAGTCACTACTCTTGATAGCAGCAGCTCAGTGATTGCATTGGCTACTTGCATCACAACAGCCCCCACAGTAGATTTGCCCACTCCGAATTGATTCCCGACTGACCGGTAGCTGTCTGGCATTGCAAGCTTCCACAGGGCTATCGCCACTCGCTTCTCAACTGTGGGGGCTGCTCTCAACTTGGTATTCTGGCGCTTCAGGGCAGAGGAAAGCAACTCACAAAGTTCCATGAAAGTGCCCTTATGCATGCAAAAGTTTCACAGCCATTGGTAATCATCCCAGACCTGCAACACTATGCGGTCCCACCAGTCTGTGCTTGTTTCCCGGGCCCAGAATTGGCGTTCCATGGCATGAACCTGCCCCATTACCACCATGATGTCCAAACTGCGGGGGGTGTACTTTGAGAGAGGTCTGTGTCCATGTTCTCATAACTGTCGTCAGCGTGCTGCCGTCGCCTCCTCACCTGCTGTTGCGGGTTCTGGTTCTCATTTTCCATATACTGCTGGACAATGCGCGTGGTGTTTATAACGGTAATAACAGCCACGGCGATCTGAACCATGCTTTCCCTGGTATGGTGTCTGCAGGAGAGCAATATGGCGCTCACACGGAGAAAGGGGCGAAAGGATTTTTTGCTACCCCCTCAGTTGCTTTCACAGAGGGAGGGGGGAACAAGGGGTAGGCTGGCAGCAGACAGTGCAGTACGAGTACTAGCTGTCATCATCTCCTGGCCTCCTCAAGGATTGAACTCACAACCCCGGGTTTAGCAGGCCAATGCTCAAACCACTGAGCTATCCCTCTGCTAGTGCTCCAGGCAGTACTGAATCTCCATTAGACAAAACGTAAAAAAGGGAATGACCAGAGTCACTTCCATTTATGTCCAGGCGACCCTGGCCAACCACAAGCACACAGGGGACAATGATAATGGCTTACAAGTGTATTGCACCGTCTGCTGCCAGAAGATAAGGAGCTGCTGCTGTGTAGTTCCACGACTACTAGCCTGAGGTAGAATGGCCCCCTCAAGGATTGAACTCACAATCCTGGGTTTAACAGGCCAATCCTCAAACCACTGAGCTATCTCTCTGTCCGTGTGCCAGTGGGAATGAACCCCCACTAGACAAAATGTAAACAAGAGAATGAATGGAGTCACTCCCAGTTAGTGTCCAGGTGCACGCTGGAGACGTACGTTGATTGTGAGCTGAGAGGGCTCCATGCTTGCCGTGGTATGGTGTCTGCACAGGTAACCCCGGAAAAAAGGTGCGAAAAAAGTTGCTTTCACAGAGGGATGGGAGATGGCTTGACGACATGTACCCAGAACCACCAGCGATAATGTTTTCTGCCCCATTAGGCATTGGGATCGCAACCCAGAATTCATAGAATATCAGGGTTGGAAGGGACCTTAGTAGGTCATCTAGTCCAAACCCCTGCTCAAAGCAGGACCAATCCCCAATTTTTGCCCCAGACCCCCAAATGGCCCCCTCAAGGATTGAACTCACAACCCTGGGTTTAGCAGGCCAATGCTCAAACCACTGAGCTATCCCTCCCCCCCAATTCCAATGGGCGGCGGAGACTGCAGGAACTGTGTTATAGCTACCCGCAATGCAACGCTCCGAAAGTCGATGCTTGTCTTGATACTGTAGACACAATCCACCGACTTAATGGCCTTAATGGTCTTTAGTGGGGACACACACAATCGATTTCATAAAATCGGTTTCTAAAATATCGACTTCTATAATGTCGACCTAATTTCGTAGTGTAGACGTACGGATAAATCTACACTGCCATCACAGGATGTGACTGCACCTTACATAGCCAGCCCCAAGCTAGCTTTAACCTACATAGCTTGGTGTCAGGATCCCAACCAGGGCAGTCAGGGCCAAGGCTCAGAGCAAGGACAAACCTGATGCGGGGAGGAGCAGAGGAGTTCATAGTCAGGTCCAGGCCAGGGTAGATGCCAAGGGCCAGAGTCCAAGCCAGGTTTAAGGAGGCAAAGTCCAAATCAAGCCAGGAGCAGGAGCACCTATTGAATTGCCGGGGAAGGGCGGGAGAAAGCCCACCCACATCTCAAGCCCAGCCCCCTTCCCCTAGCCTAAGGGGGGGACCCAGTGATCAAATAAATCCAGGGGAAAACGAATGGAAAAACGGTCAGGAGTGAAGGTCACAGGGATAGAAACGGGAGTGAGAGGGGGACACCAAGCAGAGAACCCCAGACAGCACCCACTCCTCCTCAAAGGTGTCCAGAGAGCCAGTCAACGTGGACCAGAGGAACTCTGCCTGGGGACGTGACTTGAGGGATGATCAGAAATAGGCCCTGCAGTCACAGAGCACCCCTCCCATCCAACTTCCTCCTCCTGGTATGGTGGACGGCCACCTTGGCCAGGGCCAGGAAGAGGTTGATGAGGATGTCTTGTCACTTCATGGAGCCACAGAAAGGGTGGCATAAATCAGGAGGGGTGGGGAAAAGTTCAGGTAGAACGTAAGGAAAAGTTTCTGGAGGAGCCAGAAGAGGGGCTGCAACTTGCAGGAGCAGTCATGGCAACTACAGGCAATCCACACCATTGCTTGGACACTTCCTGGAATGCCCTTGAGTTTATATAGGGCAGGGAGCCAATCAGGAGCCATGCAGCTGCTGTCTGTCAAACCCTTGAGGTGGAACTTCCCCGAGTCTGTGTCCACAGCAGGTCATGGGAAGTGCAGTACAATATGATTATAGCTGCTGCTGTGTGATGGAGAGGCTAGCTGTCTGGTAACTCTGGAAACCTGGGTTCTAGACCTGTGAGGCCTTAAACTTGGGTACCAGAGCAGTGAAGCATCATCAGCAGCTAATGCTGGGAGTATTTACCCAGATCGTTACTTCTCTGGGACCCAAGTTAGCTCAGGTATGTCTACTTCAGCTCATCCTAGTAATGGCTGTTGTCCAGAACCTCCAATGGTAGAATATTTCACCCAAACATATACCCAACTGGTAGATCTTCCTTTAGATGGTGCGGCTTCTGTCACTGAATTGTTCCCATCCAAGGTTCCCATGGAGGGGGAGGGTTACTGATTGGTGGATTCAGAATGAACATGCCCTTTGTTTATTCACAGAGCACTGCCTCGGGTTCCTGTAAACTTCCCTGTAGTCATTCCAGGTTACGTCTGCCTGTTTCTTCCTTGTGTTTGTGGTGGAGACAAAGACTGGGGCTGCTGCGAGTTTTGGAAGAGAGCTGATTACAAAGGAAATGGTTATAAATGAAGCAAGTTTGCCTGATTTTAGTTATGGCTGGACACAACACAGCAGTTCTTTTATGAACTTGGTTTGGAAACCTACCAGCTCTTGTTGAAGCTGAATGGCCAGTGGAAATTATTTATTTTTAATTTTCCTCCCTGTATTCCAATCTGGAAGGGTTCCCACTGCCTGGCTGCTACCGCACAGAGAAACTTGGAAAAGCTACTGTAGATTATTTGTGTTCTTTACTTCCACATGAAGGCAGGAGAGACATGGGGAGGGGGAAGCCTATAGACTATACTCAAGGCAGGCTGGGATATCAGAGGTACATGCCTCTTTAGCCTCCATGCTCCTGGGGCTATCCTTTGGCGATGGAGGGAATTTTGCTGGGCTTGCTGCTCTTTGAAGGGGACTGTTTATTTCTTGTTTTGTATCAAAACCCAAACAGATGAGATTGAGAGGCAGAAGGGAAAGGCAGAGGAGAAGGTCACATTATGATGCAGCTCACGGGGCACTGGAGAGGAGGAGAAAACAAATTCACCCAGCTCCCATGTGACAAGTTCAGATGGCCTGAAAGAGGAAGCTGGGGCAAGCAAGTGGGGACAGAGGGAGAGAGCAGTTTGGCTTGGACATCCTGAGTCTGGTCCCCCGCTCCCCCTGCCTTGCTCTTGTGGAGGCACAGACACCTCTGCAAAGGGGCTGGCGTGGCAGTATGTCTCACTCACTTTGCACAGGTGCCAGTGAGTATGCAAGGTGCAACCCAGAGCAAGATCAGGCCGCTGGGTCTCCTGGCAGTGTCCCCAATGCATGACTAAGGGGTCTACTCCAGCCCTATTCCTTGACCTTCCAACCCCAGAGCAGTGGCAGAAACTGCATGTAGGGCCTGAGCCAAAGCCATCAAAGCCAATGGAAGTCAGTCTGTTGATCTCAGTGGGCTTTGGATCAGGCCCTTGGGGAATGGTGGGTGCTTTGCCTGGCCCAATGTCTCTTTCTGAGGAGTCTGTGATAAAAGAAAAGATTGCAGGTGTTATTAGTATACCGAGATCCATGCCACTGCTCAAGCAGAAGCAACCTCCCCTCCTTTTAACCCCACAAGACACCACATAAGAACAATCACCCTGGGTCAGACCAACGGTCCCTCTAGCCCAGTATCCAGTCTCTGACAGTGGCCAGTGCCAGATGCTTCAGAGGGAATGAACAGAACATGGTAATTCTTCAGTCATCCAGTCCCAGCTTCTGGTAGTCAGAGATTTAGGGGCACCCAGATCATGGGGTTGCCTCCCTGACCAGCTTGGCTCATAGCCATTGATGGACTTACCCTCCAGGAACTTATCTAATTCCTTTTTGAGCACAGTTATGCTCTTGGCCTTCACAACATCCCATAGCAACAAGTACCAAAGGTTGCCTCTGCATTATGTGAAGAAGCACTTCCTTATGCTTGTTTTAAACCTACTGCCTATTAATTTCATTGTGTGACTCCTGGTTCTTCTGCAATGTGAAGGGGTAAATAACATTTCCCTATTCACTTTTTCCACACCATTCATGATTTTATAGACCTCTATTATATCCCCCGCCCCCAGTCATCTCTTTTCTAAACTGAACAGTCCCAGTCTTTTTAATCTCTCCGCATATGGAAGCTGTTCCATACCTCTAAGCAATTCTGTTGCACTTATCTGTACTTTTTCCAATTCTAATATATACTTTTGAGATGGGGTGACCAGAATAGCATGCAGTATTCAAGGTGAGGGTGCACTGTGGATTTATATAGAGGCATTATGATATTTTCTAACATATTATCTATCCCTTTCCTAATGGCTTCTAACAATCTGTTTTTACTGCCACTGCACATTGAGTGGATGTTTTCAGAGAACTATCCACAATGACTCCAAGATCTTTCTTGAGTGGTAACAGCTAATTTAGACCTCATCATTTTGTATGTGTATTTGAATTATGTCTGACTGCGAGGGCTGGAAACACACTGTGTTTAAATGAAATCTGAGATTCTCATGTAATCACAGGACTCCAGGAACTGGGACTTTAAGAAAACTACCAAATGTTGCAAGAGTTGCTAACACTGTGGAGCAGGGGGTGGGGGGCAGCAGGAATCTGGCCCAAAATGCTGGAAACAAAATTTCCAGAACAAAGACAAAAGAACTGACTTTCCATGTACTTTGTGCCCCCCTCATTCTCTATATTCTCCTTCCCATGTCTCCTGATACAGCTTGCCGGTGCACCAGGTGCATCACACGCACCTACATGCCAATGTAGCATTGCTTTGCTGTCATTCAGGGCCCATGCTTTACTCCCTGGCTATGATTTCCCTCCTTTTAAAATATTTCTGTTCATTTTTACTCTAAAACTCTCTTTTTTCAGAACATTTTTCTTTCCTAGTTTGACTTTTCTCCAGAATCTATTTTTACCTCCAGCATATTATCTCCCTTTCTCCTCTCTTTCTAAATTATCTCCTCCCCCCCCCCACACACACACGTTTCTACTTTTAGACCTTACCCTCCTCCTCCTCTGATTTTGCCAGGGTGTGGGTTTTGCTCACCCTACAAATGTCAGTGATGAGTGTTTTGGAGGATGAGAGGGCGCTTGAGTGATGTGAAGGGGTGAGCCCCACTTGCCAACTCGCTGACAGCCCTTTCCAGGCACCGTATGTAAATTCTGCAGTGTCTGGGGAAAATGTTTTGTCTCAGTCCCTGTGTTCGCTCAGCCAGCCCTGCACAGCACACCCCTGGGTATTTGATTGTAGAATTCTGAAGCTTACCCACTGGGTCATATCCATCGGTATTTTTAATCTTCAAGGTACATTTCCCTTCCCTCTGCCTCATTTGCTGAACTCCACAAAATGCAGATATACCACTGCCTAACAACGCTGCTCCATCTTGTTACTGGTAAAGCTGCTGCAAGACACTTCTTAACGCGTCGTTTCTGAAAGTTACCTTTCAAGTCTTGTTGTGTGTATGTGAAGAAAAGGTCATTTGAGGCACCAGCCTGCATCTTGGCAGAATTAATCAGCAGAATTCCCAAGTCATAACAGGCAATTTCATCTCCACCTCTCTTCCCCTTCCCCCAAACACAAAGCACTCTGCGTGCACACATACACATGCAGTTACAGCAGCTTCCCCTAACCTAGATTTTCAACTCCCCCCGCCAAAACTCTACCCTCCTTTTTTTCTAGAGACAGAAATACAAAATTGTTTTAAGTTTCATTTTTGTTTTAATTTTTTTAAATTATTGGATAAAAACCTGATTTAAATCCATCTTTCAGGTGCTGAGGTTGGGAGCACTTGTGGTCCTGAACAATTCCTTGGCATTTCCCACAAGCATAGTTCTCTTGACTTCAGTGTGCTGGACAAATTCCAGTCTGGAACATTACATTCTCCCCCCCTTGATCCCTGTGTGTCATTTTAGCTAGCTAGAGTGTTCTTCACTTCCTGTCCCAACCTATTGTGTAGCATTACTCTGCACTGTTTAATAACTGCTGTGATCCACCACAGAGGTGGCTGCATTGGAGTAGTGGGCAAAGTGATTTTTTACAGATGCATGCGCACACACAGCCCAGATCCTGCAAATGCTTACTCCTGGAAGTAATCCTTGCTTATGTGAATCATTGAATCCAATGGGACAACTGCCTGTGTAAGGACTGCTGTGAACAAGTGTCTGTGGGATCTCACCCATAGTTCTTGTCACCTCTGTGATCACGAGTGACAGGCACAATATAAATGTCTGACATGAATGCTATTATTTTAACAGGTGGCCTGTCATAAGGAACCTGAGTTTATTATAAAGACATGTTGTCGTAACTTGATCTGCGACTGAGTTTACAAAGTGTGCGTTGGATATAGACTGAATGGAACTTATGGCGTGTGTGCGCGCGCTGGAGAGTCAGTGTCTACGAGGAGAGTGGAATGAGAACAGCTGAAGATCTGAGTCTGTCTTCCAAATAAACCTCAGCTTTGCTATAACTCTGCTTTGGCCCTCTGTCCTTCTGCTATCTCCCAGCTAACAAAGACAAGCTCCTTAAATTCTGTTTGCGGTGTCGTTGTAGCCTTGCTGGTCGCAGGATATCAGAGAGACGAGATGGGTGAGGTGGATCAACATCTATTGGTGAGAGAGAGACAAGCTTTCAAACTTACTCCTTCAGCCCTGAAGAAGAGCTCTGTGTGGCTCGAAAGCTTGCCTCCAAATCTGGCAGATCCCAGGAGACCTGTGTGAGGCCACGGACATCCTCCCAGATTCCCTATACATCTGTGACCCTGCAGCATAGCTCCATTGGAACTGTGCTAACAAGGACTTGCCCATGGCCCCTAGCAGAGTATATGGAAAAGAGAATGGAACCTGTAACAGTATTACCAAGTTCGTGTAGCTGGAGGAGGGACGATGCATGTACCCAATGCCCCCATCCACTCCTGCCTCCAGTCTACCAAGTCTCCATCCTGTCCTACAGCAGGGACCCCACACCGCATGCAGGTGGCTCCCTGGCTCTATGGAGCTGGTGCCACATTGGCGGCTGTAGCCACCCTCTGTGCAGAAAGAGGTGAAATGAGTGCAGGGAGAACAAGGGGCCTCAATCTGGTTCAGTGAGCTTGCAGAAGGAGGCTGGTGCTGGGGTTAAGGCCACAGCTGAAAATTCAGGAACCCCAGGTTCTGTTCCCTGTTTGCCCTTGGACTTAACCTCTGGGTCTCATTTCCCCATGTGTACAATGAGGATAACAGCGCTGCCCTACCCTGGGGGAGTGAGGACAGATCCATTAAAGATTGTGAGGTGCTCATGGCAATAGGAGCTGTATGAGAACCTCAGATATTCTAGCCATAGTTCAGTCCCTTACTGCCTACCTTAGCTCTGCATCACTACCAGCAATCAGATGTTCACCAAGAAAACATGCCTCCAGGCATTATAAAATTACTTTTTTTTCTTTTTTCTTTTTTTGGTACAGGAACATCTCTTTCTTTGGATCCTGGCAATTGTTGCTGGCTATACCTGTCCCTTGTGGTTTAACCCATCTCTCATTGTCAGTTTAAATGGCACAGCCTGCATCCTTAATTTCCAGGGTAAATCTGAGTCCACAGATAAAACAGTCCCCCACAGCCTAAAATATACCAACCACATACTAACCCCTCTCCTCTCCTCCCCATACACTCACCTTTTGGGTAATCAGAAATTACTATGCGTGGCGGTTGCTTTTTCTTGAGGCCAAATACTGTAGTTCCTTATTTTTAATTTTTATTAGAACCTGCAGAGCCATTACCGTGCATTTGGAACCAAATGGTGTGAAAATGTTCAACTTGGGAAACAATACCACTTTTCCTAGTTATAAACAAACACAATAAAAGTAGGTCTTAAAATCCTTAACTGCTTTTATGCCTGCACTCTTTTTGCAGTTACTCAAATGGGAAAAATAAATTGAGCCAGTTTTTTTGCAAATATTCTTTCCCTTACCCTGAGTTCTCAACTATACAACGTGTTATGTACTGAGCCTTTCTCCAGCCCTTTGCATTAATGAATTAAGCAGTAAGCCTCCTTTTGGTGACCTAGGGAAAAGGGATCATCTACCTTGTGCGGATGGGGAAACAGAGCCACAGATGTCATGTGAGTTGCCCAAGGTCAGAGAGACTGAGAGTGAAGGAGCCAGGGATGGGATCCAGGGGTGAGATTCTGTACTTTTCCAGAACTCACAGCCCAGGTGGAAGAGGGATGAAGGTGGCTTTAAACCACCTCTACACCTTCCTGATCCTGAGCTGCTTTGAGGGCTGGAGATGAGGCTGCTGGCATAACTGGGGGTCTCTCAAAGTTACAACAGTCTCCTAAGGCTGCCTGATGGGTCGCAATCTCCGCAGTGCTGTGTGCTGAGGCCCTGCCCCAAACACACCCTTCCTGCTCCCAGCCCGAGCCCTGCCCTTGCCACCTGGGCATGGGAGGGAGCCCTCAGAAGGCAGCCTTAGAGCTGTCTTCCACAGTACCTGCACCATGGAATCCTCCCAGCTCGGTTACAGGGTGATCAGACCACTTTACACATGCCAGTCTTCTTACCCGGTGTCTAGGGGCCAGCGCGGAAGGGAGGATCCCATGGCTGGTCTCCTGACTCCCAGTCTTGTGCTTTCGCACAAGATCATCTTCCAGAGAAAATCTTTTAAGTACAAGGAAGCCCCAGTGTGCCAGCCTTTTATCTAATTATTCTTCCTGCTATTTCCCATAAACCTCAATCCTCACCTTCTCCAGGAAGGACCTTTCACTGAAGGCCTGGTACACTTGAGGGTGTTAGAGATACAAAATGAGCCCCTTGTATGTACATCTCATGTGCTAAATTTGAGCCTGGATCACCAGCAATGTGGCACTTGTGCTGTAGGACTGGTCACCGACGTGCCATGGTTCTGATTCTGCTCCCTGGTTGGCTAACGTAAGATTTATAAACAGCAGTCCCTCTCTGTTCACAGATTGTCCCCAGACAAGCAACTCTTTCAACAGATTGTAACAGAGCCTGTCAGAATGGCCACGGGAGCCTTTCCTGGATGAGCCGCCTCACTGACACATATTCCCGGACTCTCTTGCAATGGCTATTTGCAGGGGTGTGAGCAAGTGGGCCAGCGACATGGATGGGACTCCTCCCAAGGATATCTGGGAGTGGTTCTTGGCTGTATGCACCTCGCTGTGCTTCAAACTATTTGGCTTCTGTTGAGAGCCTGGGACTCTGGGTGCACTGGACAGCCCAGAATCCAGACCCAGCACTGCAAGCTGGGTGGTGGCAGGCAGATCCCTCTTGCTCCCTGGTAGGAGGGTGAGGATTGATACAACCCAGATGGAACCAGGGCAGCTTTCACTCTCCTGCAGCTTAGCATCTCTCCTCCCCAAAAACAGGCTCCCTCTGGCATAGGGCATGTCCTTGAGCTTCTCCTGATGAAGGCCTGAAGGCTGCAGCCATGTCTCAGTGGGCACCAGTGCCAGAGAGAGCTTCTGTCATTGCCTGTAAGTGATGCAGACTGGGGAGCCTTTCATCTGAAGGCAGCCGCCAGTCCTGGTTTGGGGCAGGAGGGCTGACAGTGAGTCAGCTCCTCAGAGCACCCTCCTTCACCAGACTCCCATGGGGAAGGGAGGGGGAATAGCCAGTGATGTCACTCTGCAGAAGACATTTATGATCAAGCACCTTCTTCTTTCGTATGGCTGGTGTAGAGCAGCAACTACAATTTCACCTGAAGTTGATTGAGCCAAATGGCTACATCAGGAGTAGCAGAATTTATTGCAGTAATGCCTCCTTCATATTTATAAATTGGGCAGTAGGTAGTGATGTGCTCGATGGTCTGTCATGGGGATCCACACACACACCAGGGAGTCCTTGTTTTTCCATTTGTGCATTAGATGTCCGCATCTACCATGGTTGGTTCGAAGTCCGTTCAGAGTTGACCAAAATGACCATGGAAAGTCAAATCCAGGATCTTTCTGTGTGGGATCTAACACAAGGTGCTTATTTTGTAAGTCTTGTTTAGCCTAATCTGCTTTCCAAGCCTTCTTCTGATCATAGCCTGATTGCATGAGGCTAAATGAATGTTTCCAGAAAGGCTTGCGGGACTTAAGACATTGTGGGGGGGCATTGTCACGGTCTTGGTGAATAGGAAGGCATCTGTTTTCACAGCCTCACTGAGCTTCGTGGAATTTTGCAGCAGTTCGGCTTATTGGCGGGGGAGCGATGCTAGACACGACAGGTAGCCATGGTGTTGGAGTCGACTTAAGGGTTCCCATGCTGCACTGCCTCACTGTATTTAACTGGGTATCCACAAGTCGTGTGTGGCTGCATCTGCTCTATATTGGTGCACAATATTCAGCTACTGAATATACAAATGCTATTGCAGATGTTTGCAACACTGATGCTGATGCACCCCAGGTTGTACCTGCTAGTTTCTGGATTTTGTTGGCTCTCCTTTTTATCTTTGCAGCTACCTTCTCAAGATTATCATGGAAGGGGAGAATGCTGTCTAGTTTCGCTCCGTGATATGTTGGAGGGTAATTGTGTTGTACATTTTTCCCACAGAAAGCTACTTTCAGTGTGAGTTTGGCATTCTTATTATCAATATGAATTGCACTTACTATTGTTTTTCCAGGGTTTGGTTTGAGCCTCCATTTCTGGAAATATTGTTCCATATTTTGGAGGTCCACAGTTAATGCTTTCTCAATGTCATGGAGGTTTGATGCTTGGATTTTCATGGCAAGATCATCTGCATATCCAAATTTTTGTGATTTAATTGGAGGCATGTCACTTACGTAAATATTTAAAAGGATTGCGCAAGTACAAAGCTTTGTGGTAACCCATTGTTTATGATATGGGGTGCGCTGGTCTTATTACCCAGGTACACCCTCAGGCGTCTGTTACTCAGCATGGTCCACAGCAGGCAAAGTGTTTGGTAGCAAGTTATAATTTTAGCAAGTTTCAGCATCAGGCCCTTAATCCATACAGTACCATACGCAGATGACAGGTCAACAAATACTGCGCCAGTCTGTACGTTTTTTTGATTCAGCCTCAATGTGAGTTGTGAGTGCCAGAACTTGGTCACAACAACTATGTTTTGGCCAGAAGCTTGCCTGTTCGACAGGGATAATTGGCTCAATAAAAGGGCGTATTCTTTTGAGGATGATACGTTCAAGAAGTTTATAGGTTGTACATAATAGAGAAATTGGCCTATAGCTTCCCACTTCATTGAGGGGCTTCCCAGGCTTTGGAATGGCAAATACCATTGCCTCATGCCATATTTCAGGGATCCACACTGTCCTTAAGGTAGCGGAGTACAAGGTTGCTAGCCATTGGAGTCCTTTGGGGCTGAGATGGTTGAGGAATTCTGGCAAAATACCGTCAGGGCCTGCAGCCTTCCCTTTTTTCATTGTGGTAAGTCCTTCTTTTACTTCTTCAATGCTGACAGTGGAAGATTCTCCTCAGGGGATTGATGCAAGTGTTCGGTAAAGTCGTTGATATACTTCTCTTCTTGTGTGTTTATCAAGTGGTCCTTTTGTGTTCTCCACCAGTTGGAGGCTATTGAGTTTGGCTGGATTTTTGGTGGCTGGTACTCTGTGGGATTAGTGGCCCCAAGACGTTGCAATAGTGTCCGGGCTTGACTATTTGAATGTGTAAAATCAAGGTTTTGCATGCAATAAAGCCAGCGCTGGCGTCTTGCTGTGTCAAGGGAGTATAGCAAGGCTTTTGTGGTATGAGAGCTCCTGGTCTGATTGTAGTGCCAGAGCAATTCCTGTGTCTCTCTCATCCAGCAGGGAGTGTGATCTTTCTGGAAGCCTCGGGGAATGTTCTTCTTTCCTGCTACTTTGCGGAGCCCTGTGAACCATTGATAGCATTCCTGTCTTGCTGGAATCTCCTAGGATTCATGACCCTAGGAAACAGCCGGTGCAGGGACAGCTGCACATCCCAGCTGGTCCAGAGTAAAGTGGATGTGGTCTGCCACCATATCTACATGGGGAGCCACCTATTGCCTTGCAGTCCAGGTCAGTCACCAAGTAAAGGGAATGGCCAGAACCATCTTTTCAGCAAAGTGGGGGAATGCAGGGTCCTCCATAGAGGGGATGCCTTTAGTATCTGGTCCAGCAGAGATACCTGGCCTCAGAATGCCTGTCTCTGCTGGACCAGGTAGCACCTGGAGCATCCTTATCTAGATGAAGCAATATCCTAATTTCAAGGCTATTCAGAGCTCTCAGTGCAGTGGAAGCCGGAGGCCTCAGAATGGCCTGGCCTGACAGTGCCAGATACCCACCGGCATTAGCACATTGATGGAGCAAAAATCTTCAGTCCCACATGCTGATCTGAATAAAGACATGAACTGACTGACACCTCCAGCTAACTTCAGATCAAAGAGCATCGGTGCCAAGGCACTATGGGCTAGGCTAGCTGGACTTTTTCACCCCTTGCCACTAGGGGAGAGCTGCCTGAATGTTGGGGGTCGAGTGGGCCCCTGAGGAGGACAGAGTGCCTGGCTTAGAAGAGAATTTGCATCAAGCAGCAGCACAGCAGTGTGTGAAGGCCCTGTGGGCTCTGAAGGGTTAGTCCTTCCCGGTGATCCTGAGCACTGATTATCACTCACCCCCTCGAAGATGTGGGAGCAGGGGCAAGGCCTGTCATGCCAGACAGCTGCTGATGTAGGCAGCACTGGTACAGGCTCCATGCCCAGCTAAGGGCTTGACCTCGGATTCCTCAGGGCTGAAGGAGGACTTTAGACCTTGGAGGCCGACTTTGTGCCAGGTTCATAGGGAGCTCCAGAGGAGACAGTGAGTGTGCAGGAACTCTTTCTGGGGCACTGCTCCCAGGGACAGCTGTGAACACAGCCCACAGCAGAGTCAGTTTCACTCTATTCTGAGGCGTAGGATACAGCCATCATGCTACCTATGAAGGGCACTTGTAGGAAGTGTCCCAACAGCTGGGCCATCCTCTAACCACTGGAAAGGAAAAAGGAAAGAGGACAACCCCATGAGGTACAAGGTGAGGTCTAGTGATACAGCAGAAGCTGGAGAGCAGTGACCCAGCATTAACAGACAGCAGATGTGTGGAGAGCTGACACAGTCGAAACCTATGCTCCCCAAGGTATTGGGGCCCGAGTTGTGAAACCTCGAGTTATCAGTGAAGTCACCATCTTTGCCCAACCATAGAACCTGTTAGCCAAAAGAACATGGAAGCAGCAAGTTGATAAAGGAAGAGGCAAGAAGGAGCCCGTGAGGAGCCAAGCTGAGATAGGTGGGTACCTACTGCATGGGCCATGGGCCAACTGGGGCAGTTACTTGGTGGAGCTGCCACATGCGTGATGAGCACAAAAAGATGTGGTGGTTGAAGCATGCTGGTGCCGGTATTCCATGGCAAAGGCATGACATCCCCCACTGCAAACAAGATCACTCAGCAGGCCCATGGCACAACTAGGAATAGAATCCAGGGCTTGAGTACTAGTTCGGTGGACTAACCACTAGGCTACACTTAAGATGAAATAACTTTACTCCCATAAATAGAGCCATTTGCCTCGAAGTTATGTACATGCTTAAGTAAGGGACCAAGAAAGGAGCTTAAACTTGATCTGGTCAAAACTCTTATATTCGTTCCTTTAATTTTCAAAAGCAGTTTAATTCCATTGTTTCAGAATGGATCCTCTTTAAAAAATAGCTGCGGTACTTCTGTAATTGAAAGACTGATTTTTTTCAAAAATTGTACTTTTCAAAAGCATTTTTTTAAATGTTGCCAGCAAAATTTTTCTCTTTAGAGCAGTTTTTATTGTGAACACTCCCACCATGTGACTAAGCCAACAAATCAAAATTGGCAATAAAGAAACAAAAATGGCCAATCTAAAACAGCGAGCGAAAAACTGAAAACTGGAAAAAAAAAATCCCCCTTTCAGCCTTTGAAAAATGGCCAGATTTCATTAAAACAAAAAAAAAATTGAAGGAGACATTTTGAGCTGCTCTGGTACAGACTAAGGTCTAGTCTACATGTGACAGTTGCATGGGTATAACTCTGTCGGTTAGAGGTGTGATATTTCTAGATTAGGGGTGTGATAAATTTATACTGATAAAACTAGTGGTTGTAGTTCTAAACAGGATAAAGGTGCATTATGTGGGTATAGCTTATTCCCCTTTTATATGGGAATAGCCGTACTACTATAAAGCACATTTAGACCGATACAACCTTGTCCAGACTATAGGGGATGAACTGCTTTACTATACCGATTCTGTTCTATTTTATATATGTTTTTATACCACATATCGTTAAAGAAGTACAACTTCCTAGCATAGACAAAGCCTAAGATATGGTTCTTACAATTTGCTGTAAACTTTGATACTATGAAGTAGAACTGGTTGGGAATTCTTTGACTAAATATTTTTCATCAGAGAATGCCTGTCTGGCGAAACCAAAACTTTTTGCAGAAATGTATCGTTTTGATTAAACTTCTGCCTGGAGAGAATCCCTGTTCCAGGATGGACTTTCTGGTCAATACCAGAGGCCTCCTGAATAGCCAATAAGGGCATTCACCTAATATGTAGGAGGTTCAAGGACTTGGTCTGTCTGATTTGGAGCAAGTACTTGAACCTGGGTTTTCCACACCCCAAGTCAGTTCCCTAGCCACCATCACAGGTCAGAGCCCTAGTCACTAGACAATTCGGCCTAGTCGACACTTAAAAATTAGTCCAACCTAGTTATGTCACTCAGGACTATGAAAAATTTTGCACCCTGACTGCCATGGTTAGGTCGACCTAACCCCTAGTTGTAATGCAGCTAGGTCAGTAAAATAATTTTTCCGTTGACCTAACTGCCACTTCTCAGAAAGGTGGATTAACAACACCTACGAAAAAACTCCTCCTGCCAACGTAGGAAGCATCTACACTGTGCCACTAGAGCAGCACATCTTCAGCACTGTAACTATGCCACTGTAGCAACCGTACTGTAGACATTTGGCTATTCTAGGGTGGGGCACTCTTTTTTTGCAAAAAGTTTCAAAAGCTCTGGGTTTCGTTCTGATGTGGGATGATGTGAAAACTCGACAGTTTTCAAGGAATGGAATTCGTCTTTTCTCTCCAGCCCTACTATGAGTCCAATTCTCCTGCCTTACACCTTGTATAGTCTTTTAGATCTGGGTAATGCAATGTTGACAACTCTCATGATTTTATCACAAATCTTGTGATATTTGGGCTTTTTTTTTTTTAAACACCAACTCCTTGGAGTCATGTGAATGCAACAGAATATTAGCTTTAAAAAGAAAAAAGAAAAAACAAAGAGTAAGTAGCTGCAGAGATAAGCTTGGAAACATGAACCTCAAAGTTTCAAAAGACAGAAGGCAATTAAAAAGAACTTAACTTTTATTGTTAAGATCTCATGATTTTGGATCTTGACTTGAGATTTTTGAATGCACAGTGCTGGCACTATTGCAATGTCCATGCCATTCCATTCTAACATGGCGGAGGGTTGGACCTGCTTTGCCTTCGTGCAAGTTACTACACAAGAGCAGGCCATACATATTTAATGAATGGTTTAATTTATAAAATGGCCCTAGCACATAATTTAATGCATGGAAAAGACGAGAACCCCAATAATTGTAAACATACACTACATCACCAGGAAAGACCATCTCCAGCTCCAACACAAAGAAATCCAAAGTCACTCCTCTGAGTGGAAACTAAGTAAATTACCATGGTCGCATATCTTGTAGGACAACAAACTCAGGCACTGCAGGACCAACAGGGAGCAGTGAGTTCCAGAGACTAGGGCCCATTAACTGAGAAAAACAGGGATACTGTTCTGGAATTAATGAGACAATCTTCTAAAAAGGCTCGTTCCCATCAGAAGCTGACATCCACTGAAAGTTTCTGGACAAGCTAAGAGGCAGCGCAGCCATCAAGATGAAGACAAAGAGTAAAATCCCTTGAGACCACAAGACTGGAGCAAAAAAATGTATAATCTTAAAGGTCACCCTTTATATTAAAGGCACTTTTATACCCAATTTATAAAGGCTTACTAAAGGATAGATGCTATCAGCATGTCACAGACAGGTGGTTATAAGCACATCAGCAGAAAGCACGATAGACGGTTATAAGCCATGGTTATCAACAATCTGTTGACCTATGGGACTGTATGACAATTGATTAACTCTTTATTAAAACATCTATTAATCATGTATTAGCCCTTCAGAACCTAGTTATAAATATACCCTTGATGAACATGTGACTATCTTAAAACTTATGGCTGGGTTATTTAGGGGATTTCTGATAGGCTAATCAGTTTATCACCTCTACAGATGGTTTGAATCCAGTCCAGGATGGGCACCACCACCTGAGAGCTGTTGGAGAGCCAGCATGAAATAAGACAATGGTCTCAGATGGCTTTCTAGAGGGCTTTAATCGACCTCCTTATTGGCAGGTGCGTCAGAGACTGACCAAGGACAGAATGGAAACACCTGTCTGACTAAATGCCCATTTTGCACTACCGGGGTGGTCTGTTCTGCACCAAGACTGGGTCCTGCTGACTAAGTATGGGGAGGAACCACCCTCTGGCACTGCCTGTGCTAGACCTGTGGATGAAGGAGAGGCTTTGTCCTTCAGCATTCTCAGTCTGGTACCTTTCACCGGTGCTAAATTAACTTTTTTTAAAAAAACTGAAAAAAGATCATGACATGTTTATTTAATGGAGCTCCCTGCAGGAGCTAGAAGAGATGAGGTCATTCTCTGACTCCCAACGAAAGCTGACAGCTCTAACTAACATTAAAGCTGGAGCTGACAGGAACTGAAATAGCATGATCATGAGCACGTGGCATTGAAATCAAGCTCCAGGCCAATCTGACCCAGCCACATGCTGCTACTCTGAAAGTTGCCCAGACCCCAGTGACAAATGCACCATATTAAATGTTCCTTAACCAAGCTAAAGCCCATCTTTGTTCTTGATGTTAGTAGAAATCATGCCAAAATGCAGCACTGTCATGGAAATTCTGATGAATTTTTCAAAGTTAATGAGGGGTGATTGCTGATGGTAGGGTTAGGGAGAGCATGAGCAGAAGTAAAGGGGAGAAACACTTTGGGAGGCTTCAGTTGGGGATGTGACTATGGGAGAATCTCTAGGAGGAAAAGGATAAGTCCCTCTATCCTTTCTCAGTGCCTCAGTAAATGTTTTGCAAAGTGGCCTCTGATTTTCATAGATCCTAGATTTTAACACCAGAAGAGACCATTAAGATCATCAACTTTTGAATGCCCAACTTGAGAGCCCTTAGCATGTTATTATAAGCAATAAACTTTAGTTCTGGAGAGTGTCCCAATGCAATGTCAATTCCACTGCTAGGGCATCTCTAGGCAACTGAGCATCGTGCTGGGAGCTAGAAACTGCCAGCTTCTAATCCCACCACTGCCAACTGCTGACTCTGGGTCCTCCACCAAGACAGGGAGGCTGGCATTCTGTGCAGCACCTCCAGCCCAACCAAACTAGGGAGGGAGGAAAGTGGCTTCACACGACCATTTGATCCTTCAGAATCTGGGCTGCTCCAAAATAGCTCCAGATGTAAGTCAAAGGAGCCGGCGACTCTTCTAATTTATGGCAGTCCATCAAAGCCAGCCTATGGGCTGTGAAGCAGGCCAGAATCCGTACAGTACTATTCATCTACCCCATTCCCTTAGCCTGTCCCCTATCCTGGAGATTAGGAGGGGGGCATCAGAGTACTGCACTTGGGGGAATTTGCATGCTAGTTGTGGTGTATTAACAGCCCCTATATGTGATGGAACAGCTTAGAGGGGCCAGAATCTGTCCTTTAACTGCTTTGTGCCTCAATTTCCCCATCTGTACACTGGAGATGGGCACCTCCTGGGGCAATGGTGAGGAATGGAGCATTAATGGAAGGCACATGGAGGCTTTTCGATGAAAGGGGCTCTAAGGGGCACAGGATTCCCATTACTGTGAAAGTAATGGATAGAGATCGCAGCAGAAGTAAATAGCCTCTCCTGCAACCTACCAGCCTTCAGCACACGGTGGTTGTGATAGCGGTCCTTACCTACTCATGCCAAGCTAAGAGAGAAAACCTAACTGCTCATTAAAGCATCTCTTGGCAGAAACCCCATCCTCAATTATAAAAATCATTTCATTTTTTTTTATGACTCAGAAGCCTGTGGGGCCTCGTAATCTAATTAACTAAAGCGCCTGCTCCTGCAACTCCACTGTCCCAGAGAATACAAATAGCTGAATCCCTGGCATTGTGTATCCCCTCCTGGCCAGCCAACCACCAGCATCCCTTCCACCGGGTCATCCCAGGCTCCCTGAGCTCTCATTGGGCAGTCCATGAACTGAGCACACGGATTGGCTAGTGCGGCTCACAGAACATGCACAAAGTAATGGGGCTCCCTGCCTCCCTGCCCCTATTCCCCGGAGAGCTGCATAGTAGGAACAGAGAGATGTCTACAGATAGGCAAGGGATGGTGGGAGAAAAAGCGCTCCATACTGCCATGTTCTCTGCCATGTACAGGCACTAGAGGGTAACTTGTCCTCAGGTGGATTATAGAGCAGGCTTCAGGCTGCATAATGACCTGGGGTAGGTGCGGGGGGCTGAAGAGGGTGAGGGGAGGCGGGCAGCAGGGCAGGCTGCCCTGGAGGCTCTGGCCTCCAAACCCTTTCCTCATGGAGTAGAGAGCTGGGCTTTTCTCTGCTAACTGGAGCCAGTGGGGCCTCATAATCTATGGCACTCAGTCTATAGTCTCCAAGAAGACAGGGCCTCTATACCCAAACTTGGGCCCAGAACCTCCTCCTGCACCACCTCCTGCATTCCAAACCCCTCGGCCCCACCTCGGAGCCCCTCCTACACCCTGAACCCCTCATCCTGAGCCCCATCCCAGAGCCCAGACCCCCAGCCCAGAGCTCGTACCCCCTCCCATGCCCCAACCCCCCGCCCCCTCCTGCACTCTGAACCCCTCATTTCTAGCTCCATCCCGGAGCCCTCACCCCTCCTACACCCCAACTCCCTGCCCCAGCCCAGTGAAAATGAATGAGTGAGTGAGGGTGGGATTCGAGTGAGCTGGGGCGGGGCCTCAGAGAAGGGGCGGGACAGGAGTGGGGCCTCAGGGCAGGGCAGGGTCAGGTCGTTCATTCATTTTTGTGCAAATAAAAAGTGGTAAACCCTAGCCACCATCTCACCACCACCCCTCCCCCTGCAATTCCCCCAGTAGTGGCTGGTCCCTGACTGAGTTCAGAGGCAGTACCACAGTGCTGATAATCAGAGGAGCCCCGTAGGCATATGTGGCTGCTCTTCAGCGGCATCAGGAACTGTTACACTGAAATATGTTCCCTCCCGGCTCCTAACAACCACACAGGTTAGGGCTGGTGCAAACGTAGCCCTTGCTGAGGGGACACGGAGGCTTTATAGTTAATTGATCTGACAAACACAAACCTCAATTCAAGCGTTCTTCCAAGTTTGGCTACAGGCCCTTCCCTCCCTGCTGCTAGTTCCCTCAGCTTCACAGACACACTCAGGGCCCCCTTGGTGCTTGCCATGTGCCCCTGCATGTGGGCTATACCAGCACAGGGACACCATGAAACAAGGGCATGGCTCACCCCTTCACCAGGGAATTTCCCTGGAGCTGTGGAGCAGAGGTCTCTGGCTCTAGTCCCCTGCCCTCCTGCAGGAGGCCGTGGCAGCAGGGGGGATTCCTAGGGGCTCTTTAAATGCACTTTCATGCTGCTGAAACAGCCAAATGGGGCCTGAGTGTGATGGAGCTTTAGGCCCACAGTAGGGACAAGGCATGGGTAGGTAGGAAGGGCAAGCCAGGAGCAGAAGAGTGGGAGGAGAGGAGCTGTTGATGAGGTGATGCTTGGAAGAGGCAAACACATTGAGGAGTAGGCTGGCAGGAGGGGAGCAGCACTTCCCCTGGGGAGGGGATGGCCCTGCCTCTGCTGGAGTTTTCCCCCTCCCCCTGAGATGGCTACCCCTCCCCCCAGTCAAGACTTGCTTCTACCTGGACTCATTAAGATGCTTCTGAAGAGCAAACTCTTTGCCTTTGAAACACGCCAGCCTGCACCAATGGCTGGGGTTGCCCCAGAGGGGGAATCGCCTGGACACCCTTGTTTAAGCTTCATCCCTTCCCCAAATGTTACTCATCTGAAACCCTGGCAGGGAGCACATGGGGCAGGGGAGGATGAGCAGGAAGGAGGAGTGAAGACGATGCACCCCGGAGGTGCTGATCACCACTAATGTGCCCCTCAGTGCTGCCCCAGGCCTGGTATTTGGCCATGAACCCAAGTTTGTAGATTCCAAGGCCAGACGGGACCATCTAGTACAGGCCAGAGTAGCACAGTGTAGCACAGTGTAGCACAGGCCAGAGACCTGCCCCAGAATAATCCCTGGAGCAGAGCTTTGAGACAAACATCCAGTCTTGATTTAAAAATTGTCTGTGATGGACAATCCACCACGACCATTGGTAATTTGTTCCAATGGTTAATTACTCTCACTGTTAAAAAACGTACACCTTATTCCCAGTCTGAACTTCACTAGTTTCAGCTTCCAGCCACTGGATTGTGCTAGACCTTTCTTTGCCAGATTAAAGAGCCCATTATTAAACATTTGTCCCCCCGTAAATACTTAGACTTCTAAATAAGTGACTACTGCTGCACACGAGCATGCAACAGAGACACGCGGGACAAATGGCCACAAGAACAGTGGCTTTGGGGGATAATATATAAATCTGAAGATTTTTAAGGCATTTTAACCAATACAGCTACAGTATATACACAGACCCCACCATGACTGGCTGGGTTACCTCTAATGTTACAAAACCCCAACCATGAGCTATCCATAGGGCAGAAGCCAAGCCCTGTAAACCGGCAAGGAAGTATTGAGGGGAAGAGGAGAAAAGCATTCTGGCCTGTCCCATTGCAATACAGACTCCCTCACCAGCTGGTGGTCCAGCAATGGGGAAGGATGTTAATGCGGGGCACTTGGGAGTCCCGTGGCTTCACTGTGCAGGCTCACAGCTAAACTGTTGGCAGAACTAAAAGGTCCTTTGCTTTTCTGCAGTGCCCTGCCCATGAGGACTGCAGAGTGCTCTGAAAACCTCAGTGACTGAAGCACCACAGGTAGGTAGGAAGTATTGTTTCCATTTTACAGTTGGGGAACTGAGACACAGAGAGACTGAAGCCCAGACCCTCCACAAAAGCATCTGGGATCCTAACTCTCATCAATTTCCATGGAAGTTAGGAGCCTGAACACCTCTGTGGGCCTTAGTGAGTTGGCCAAGGTCACACAGGAAGTCAGTGGCAGACCCAAGAACTGAGCCTGTAACTCGTGACTTCGAGGCCTTTACTTTAACCACTCAGCCATCCTTCTTTCTGTTGGACAATGGTCTTATTCTCAGGGACACCTGGCTGCCATCTGTTCCCTTTGAAAAGCACACGGAGCCTCCTACTGTGTGATCAGAGGCTTTGGTCTCCTCCTCTCTCAGTTTTCACTTTCTGGGAGCATGGAGGGTCATAATATTTTGTTTGGCTGCACTTTGTCAAAAGGAAAATTCACCTTCTGTAACATGCTTTGGGATCTAGGGTTTCTTTGGCCAGGTCCCTGTCTGCCCGTGGGGAGAGGGGTGCACAAAATTCACTCCCCCAACAGAAGGATGAGGAATAGTTTCCATGGGCCAGATCCTGTTTATCTGTTGTGCTTATCTGGCCCCCATCACTGTGGAGTCCAAGCACCCCACAATCTGTAATGCATTTCTCCTCCCGAGACCCTTGGGAAGCAGGCCTGGGCTATTATCCTCATTGTACAGGTGGGGACCTGAAGTTCTAAGTGACTTAGCCAAGGTCACACAGCAAGTCTCTAGCAGAGCAAGAATTTGAACCTGGATCTCCCTCACTACCGAGCCTTCCTTCTCTATGCAGCATCTTCAGCTGCTGTGAATCAGCCAAGCCTCATTGGCCTCAACAGAGTTTGACCGACTTGCACCAGCTAGGGATCTGGCCTCATGAGTGCCCACATTCAGCCCCCAGCCCACCACCAGACATGTTACTGTCACATGGGGGAGGGTTTGTCCCTTACAGTTTGCATGGTGCTTAATGGGCTAGATGGTACCTTTGTTGTGGGGTTGCATCTGGACCCTCTGTCAGGGAGAACCCCAGGAGGGGTTCTCCTCGACCCACACAAATGGGTGTCTGGTAGTGTCAGTGTCCCCATCCTGCAAACTGAGCTATCCCTCCCCCCCTTTGAAGGGGTGTCTCCTCCCTCCTGCACAAGTGGGGAGCTCCCCGGGGAACAGCATGGTTTTGCGTCAGCCCTCCCTTTAGGCCCTGGCTGCATGTGACAACCTCACCTTGAGCCGTCACTGAAATCTCTTTGTACAGAGCAGGGAGCCGGCCAGAGTGAGGCGTCTGGCCAGAGCCATCTTCCTCATCTCCTGTCCAGCAGGAAGCCAGATCAGAGAATGTGTCCATTGCACTGGGGCCAACATTGTGTCAGACTCAAAGACATTGCTGTGGGGAGCGAGGCCTGCAGAGTCCCGTCCCCCCAGAGCCCGGGGGCTTTCCAGCCTAATTATCCCTGTCTCACATGTGCAAACAGGGGCAGCAGAAGCTCAGTCAGCTCTTCTGGCTAGCTTGTGCATGGGGGGATGGATACACAAATTAACCACCCAGCTTCCTTAAGGTAAGCTAGTGCCAATGCAAAGCTAGGAGTGGCTGTACATCCTGGCCACACTGCATCCAGCCCCTGCACAAGGGGAGTGGAGAGGCTCTTTGGGACAGATTTGGGCCCATTCCCCACAGTCTGCCCTTGCCCAGCCAGGCAGGTCCTGATGCCATGAGGCCCATAATGTTGTTCTGGAGAATGCAGCATGTGTGCAGCCAGGCTCTTGTATTGAACTAGCGCCGTGACCTTCTGAAATCTCCTCAGGAGGAGCGAGGAGCTGCTTTCCAAAGTGTGTGCACATGTGAGACAGGGATAATTAGGCTGGAAAGCCCCCGGGCTCTGGGAAGACGGGACTCTGCAGGCCTCGCTCCCCACAGCAATGTCTTTGAGTCTGACACAATGTTGGCCCCAGTGCAATGGACACATTCTCTGATCTGGCTTCCTGCTGGACAGGAGATGAGGAAGATGGCTCTGGCCAGACGCCTCACTCTGGCCGGCTCCCTGCTCTGTACAAAGAGATTTCAGTGACGGCTCAAGGTGAGGTTGTCACATGCAGCCAGGGCCTAAAGGGAGGGCTGACGCAAAACCATGCTGCTCCCCGGGGAGCTCCCCACTTTTGCAGGAGGGAGGAGACACCCCTTCAAAGGGGGGGGAAAGGAAGGGAAGGATAGCTCAGTGGTTTGAGCATTGGCCTGCTAAACCCAGGGTTGTGAGTTCAATCCTTGAGGGGGCCATTTAGGGATCAGCGCAAAAATTGGGGATTGGTCCTGCTTTGAGCAGGGGGTTGGACTAGATGACCTCCTAAGGTCCCTTCCAACCCTGATATTCTATGACAGCCTATGCCTCCCAAGTGGCCAATATGGGGAGGGCAGAGTCATCATTCCCTTTACCGCCCACTTCCAGCTGAGCTGTTCCTGGACAGGGGAATGCATCTCAGTAACAGCCTCTGTGCTCCCCTGCATGTGTGCACTGTAGTTCTGGCAGGTCCATACCTGGGCTGCCCAAAGAGCCCTGGGGAGAGGCAGATCTTTAATTGGACTACTTAAGGGGATAGGGTAAGGCCACTTACTCCCCATCCCTCCCACTGGCAGCCAAAATCTTAGCCTTAATAGAGAAACACAACCTTTACCTCAGTGACTGGGACTCTTAGTAAAAATACCATGGGGTTTTTTAACACAGTAATAATTCCACAGGCTGCACCTTGCAGCCTGGCTACTTTAGTACTTGTTAAGTGCCTTCTGCAATGTTTATGGCCTAGCAGTTAGAGCAGAAAACTTGCACACAGAACGCCTAGGTTCTCTGCCCAGCAATATCACTAATTAATATCCAAAAAATGGAGACAGCAAAAATGAACTCCCTTGTCATTTCGGAACCTCATGGCCCTGAACTTTGCACTTCAAAATGATCTTGAGGGGGAAAATACAAGAAATCGCCATTTACACCTGTACTTAACTTTTTTGGGGGGGAAACAGCTGAACTGAGAGCCATTTAGTTTATGGCTCAGCCAACTCCCAGACATACCCTCCAGGCTCGGGCTCCCACTTTCAGACTTTCCCCTTGTTCGCTCTGGACTTGTATAGGAAAAAATCTTGTTCACAAAAATCCTAGCTGAGCTGCACACCCAAAATGTGTACCCAAAATGTACAAATTGATAGACACATGCACCTTTTTTTTTTTAATAAAATGCCTAATGATAATATGCTACATTTTCTTGCTAAAAATATCATCCACTCAGATGTGGAGAATGTAGGCTGTAATACCAGCAACTAGAATGCAGGCCTGGAACACCATGCCCCATCATCCAACAGCCACAAATCTCTGTTTATCCTAGCAATTAATCCTCCCCTATGTTTGGTGATATTATAATTATAGAAACATTGCCACTCTGATGGGCTTGTTTCCACCAATGTATTTTACTTTATTTACATCACCACAATAGGCTACAGAGAACAAAAAAAGGGGTGAAATTGTATTTAGAGAGACAATGCCACATGCATTCCCAATGCATTTTGTAGATGTAAGTCACCCTGGCTCCAAATTACACGTTTATTGTGTGAGCACACAATGAGATCAGATTAAATATTGACTAAAACTGGCCTAACGCACAAAATAATGAAGAGCACAATAGTATGATTTAATCCAAACCACGAGAGAAATATACATCTGTAACATACAACGTCTTTCCCATAGAAATACTCTTTGTATTCTAGCTAGCCTTAGGCAGAAGAATTTCTTCCTCATAAATTATGTATTTATTTTCAGTTGCCAACACATTCCCTTTACCAGTTGCAAAAAAATGCCATACCGTCTGGTTTATAAATGGGCAGGTGGTGATATCTCTGCATTCTCTAAACTGAGATGGGGAATCAAATATGGCTAAAGTCAAAAAGTATTTCCCCTTTGTCCCAAAAATGTGAAATATACCTTTACAGTGCAGTCATTATAGGCACCCCATTAGAAAGTACTTTCACACACCTAGCCAAGGATCAGCAAACTATCCTGTGTCTTCTTCTCCCTCCCCCCCCAAAAAAATACAAAAAGCCCCACCAAAAAAAACCCCAGCAAGACACAGATGCCAATATAACAATTAAGATAATAATATAGTGCAGAGTGGGCTAAATACACAATCTTCCCAGATGCTAGACCTTTAAATTCCACAATATTGTCCTGCCTCATTCAAGATTAAAAGAGAACTGTAACCTAGCAAAGACAAAAAGACAGAAGGTAAGAAAAAATCCCACTGATCAGTAAAGCCCTTCCATAGTCCAGATGCAGTCCTATCACTTCAGCTTCTCTGTACCATCTCCATGACAACCATGTAATTTGGATGCTATATCCACTGCTGAACTGATCTTTAAATGTAGCTTTGTTATAAAACATAGTACAGAATATGTCAGAATCTTGGTAAAGAAAACTTGCCCTATAAATGAGGGAGGTAATTAAATAGTCCCATTTTCATGTTCTGCTCTCAAATAGTCCAGATATTTTAAATAACCAGGATAATTATGTTCCTCTTAATGGGCAGAGGATTTGGAAGTCAATAACAACCATCATCAATTGTTTTTGGTGAGTAATGTGTCCGAGTACTACACCTCAAATTCCCAGTCCAGACACCCAGCTGTGAGTTGGAAAAGCAGATTCAGAGAATGGGCATCTGGATGGACACACACACACACACACACACACACACCAACTGAGACAATTTGATCCCTAGCATTGAAGCACAAAGCTGATACATCAAATAAATAATAAATAATAATAATAATAATAATGCCATGCCTAACCAAGCAAAATAGGACATAGGATGCCAAGGGGATGAATCAAGTAAATGATCAACAATGATAATAGTGTATATTGTCCTTGCACTTACCGGAGCAATAAGCCTTTTTTAGTTCCCCCCCAACGCAGCTCTCTTTTCTCCTCACCAATCCATGCAAAATAATCAGCAGCTACACATAAGGAGTTGCCCCATCCCCCATACCTTCCTAGACTTTCCTTTTATTGGTTTCCCCCCCCCTTGCAGTGGGTCACACCTCCCAGGCTTTCCTTCAGGTGTCAAGAGATTGCTAGAGATCCAGCAGGAAGGATGGCAGGGAAAGGGGACAGAAAGGGGAGGGGGGAGAGATAAGACTAAAAGGGGAGGCAGAGAGTGATTGCAGTCAATGAAAGGGTGGAGGGAAAGACCTTGCTACATAAACCTAGAGGAATAGATTGCAGCTAAGCAATCGGCTAGAAGACACTCACTACAGTGGAGTGTGAGCAAACTGCTAAGAATATTCAACGGTTTCTCAAAGCCCAGAGGGACAGATTTGCTATCAGCCAGCCAATCAAATACCTTCAAACTGGAGCTGGCAAAATCCTGCCAAACAGACGGACCGTCTTTAAGAAATGTGAAAAATAAATAAATAAACAAACAACAACCTTAGTAAAATTTGCAAGCCTGATGAATGCATTCACAGGGCCTACCGGCTCCCCTATTGCCACCTGGCTCCCCACCCCACCCCCTGCTGGAGCTTTCCAGTGGCTGCGTACCACCAACACTCTGCTTTTTGCTCCTTCCATTCCCATCTGGTGTTAGGCTGTGCTCTTCCCATCCCCAGCTGCTGCCCCCTGAGACAGGGCTTTCCCCCTGCCAAGCTTGCCAGGGAGCTTTTTCTAGGAAGCCCCCTTCACGGCTTGGGGAGCCATGTTCCAGTGGTTCTCCCTACCAGCGTGAGCAGGCCTCTGAAGCCTAGGCTTTTGGTTTTAATGGGTTCATGGAAAATGAACTCTGTTTCCTGTTCTGATGACATCTCGAGTCTCTTCTAGGGTTGCCAACCCTCCAGGATTGTCCTGGAGTCTCCAGAAATTAAAGATGAATATTTAATTAAAGATTGTGTCATGTGATGAAACCTCCAGGAATACATCCAAGCAAAAGTGACAACCCTAGCCAGACACATAAGGGCAGCTTCCAGAAGGAGCACATCGGGTCTTGGTGCAAAGCTCGTTCCACTGGGAAAAGGGAAAAGCTTACAAGAATGAGGAGCTAATTCGCAAGGATGCTCAGTGTTTGCCCAGAGGGCAGGTGGTCACTACTTTCACCAGGGAAAGCAGCATGAGCATTGGTGAGAAACACAAAATCACACCCTAGATCACACTCCCAATGACTAGGAAATAACGAGGTACTTGCATGAGTACCAACATGCCTTTTGTACCCTTTCGTATGCAGCGTAATGAGCATGTGCACATTCTAGTGGCTGGAGGCCCACAGAGGACCAAAGCCCTGCTCTGTTACTCACAGCCAAAGCAGTTTCTCCATCAGCTATCCTGACAGAGGCCTGTATCTTGGGGGCAGCTCTCCTGATTTCTGTCTCTCCTACTCAGTGATATATGTCTGGTGTAGATGATGACTGCACGATTCATTGTAGCCTTCATGCCAGGTCTCAGGGCATAAAAGAACCTTTCACTAGATTCCTACTGGAAAGCTTGCCCTATAGGAAGCATGCCCATACAAAAGTCTTCTCTTGGCTATTCAAGGTATTGTGAGCAGCCTGAGAGGGATGGCACTAAATTGCATAGACTTTAAGGCCAGAAGGGACCATCGTGATCATCTAGTCTGACCTGCACATCGCAGGCCACAGAACCTCACCCACCCACTCCTGTAATAGACCCAGAACCTCTGGCTGAGTTACTGAAGTTCTCAACTCATGATTTAACGACTTCAGGTTACAGAGAATCCACCATTTACACTAATTTAAACCTGTAAGTGACCCGTGCCTCATGCTGCAGAGGAAGGCAAAGTAAAACCCAGGGTCTCTACCAACCTTACTCAGGGAAAAATTCCTTCCCAACCCCAGATGTGGCAATCAGTTGGACCCTGAGAGTGAGGGCAAGATCCACCAGACGGACACCTGGGAAAGATCTCTAATGCCCCTTACTACAAATACTAGAGTAGTCTACAGTAATACCTCCAGACACTGCAGTGAGACCATTACAAGCAGTAGTGTCCTGCAGCATCATTGCAGAACACGGCTGTATATTTTCCCCCGAGGAGTCGCTTTATAGCACAACACACAGAGTTGTTTGCCAGGGTTCGTATCTGTAACGAACCATGTAATGAGCCACCCTGCAGCTATACTCATGAGTTATCCAACAATTGCAGGTGTGAATGAAGGTTACTGGGCTGTAGCGAGATATTAAATAAAGATAATGGCAATGGGCAAGACCAGTATTAGTCTGACAAATTCAGGTGTGGAATTCTTAACTTCCCCAAGGTTTTCTCATCTAAAAGGCAGATTCAAGTTATGCAATGGCAAACATCAGACCTGCTCATCTCTGCTCAATGTTAATGAATTTGTAATCAGACAATTATCACATTAAGATGCTTTAAGAAGCCATGATCAATATTCATCAGTATGTTGCACTGCTAGGGTCTGAAGGCAAGTACCAGAATCCAATTGCCAGTCCTATGGAGGGATATCTTGCAGCATGACACAGTGAGTTTCTGGTTTCTAAGCAGAATACATATGCTAGCTGGGATGCATAACAACAAGGGCTATCAACCTTGATGCTTCAGGGAATGAACTGATCAACAGCAGCAGTCAGGAAGAAATGTCTTCCCACCCATGGTAGAGAGCTGCATATTTGTCCTAGTAATTTATGGCAAATAATTAACAATGGTTATACCTTTTCTCCAATTATAGGTGTAGCCACACTAGTTAGGTTCATGTACCCTGGACATGCTGTAATATTTTTTGGCGTTACCGAATATCACTATTACAAACAGTTTTACACATTCTGTTTGACTGCACAGGCAGTTTGGCCTTGGAGAGTTTGTTTGTTGTGGTGCAGTTCTGTGTGGACTCTGTGAACATAACAGTAAACAGGATTTGAATGGTAATCATCTCTCTAACGGAACCATTTCTTAGGTGCAGCAGCTGCCAATAGGTTGTACATCCACAGCACATGCGTGAGCTTGGAACCATCCACACAGCAATGTGCAACGGTGCTGTGCACATACCCTCAAGTACACACAGATTCTGACCACTAGATTGAAAGGAGCCGGGGGCCAGACAGCTTCACTTTCTGTTGACCAAGCATTGTCATCGAAAGGATCTTTTGGTGTCTTTTCTCTTCATCCATCGCTGATACCTTGTTGCTTTACTGTATGTTAGTAGTTAGCTTACTTTTCTGTTAATAAAAATATGGATATTCATTTGAGCTGGTCACAGTTTATTTTTTCCTCAAAAATGCCTTTTTTCAAAACCATTTTTCCCCATAAAAATGAAACTTTTTATTTCTCACAAGAATCCTGGCCTCCCTGCCAAGTATTTTTTCTGAAAATGTGTGTATCTAAAGTGTTTTATTGTGGTTATCAATGTATTTCAATGCCAAAATTATCAAAAACCATGTCAACGATGTTTAGGATACAATTGGGGGCAGGGGCTGGGGAAATCAAAATATATTTTGAAAAGCAAAAACCATTTCCATTTTGAATTCTTCAGAATGAAAATAAATGTAGAACTTTTTCGCAAAAACTAGTTTTGGATTTTTTCAAACCATCTCTACGATTAATGGTTTTATACCAGACATGTCATGACAGTGCAGTCGCTTTGTTGTCTTAGCACATCATGTTGCAGCTTCCTGGCCCTGCTTTGGTGGAGTGCATCATCCTGGAATGCACCCCTCCAAAGCAGGTAGAAAGACTGAAGACAGCAAGATCAGCTTCAAATGCTGTGTTTCATCCACAGCAGTGTGTATATGAGCCATATGCTACGTGCCTTTTGTACCTGGGCAAAGGTATCACCCATTATGCACAGTCAACCTGTGTAACTAATTGCCAGGGGATGTTGTGAAGACCAAAAGTATAACTAGGTTTAAAAAAGAATTAGATAAGTTTGTGGCGGCTAGGTCTATCAATGGCTATTGGCCAAGATGGCTAAGCCTCTACCTGCCAGATGCTGGGACTGGATGACAGGGAATCACTCAATAATTGCCCTGTTCTGTTCATTCCCCCTGAAGCCCCTGGCATGGCCACTGTCGGAAGACAAGATACGGGGTGTGTCCATTCTTAGGTTTCTCATTATTATGGTGTAATTCAGCTTGTGCTGTCTTCTCCCTCCAGGCTCAAAAATTGCAACAGAGTTAGCTCCATCTCTTGTCCTTTGAGGCAGGGCTGAGGCTCCGTCAGCCAAAAGTGCCAGTGCTTCAGCTGGATGCTTTTTTCCAAGAGATGAAGAACATTGGTGATACCTCAGCCTTGGTATGGATGGAGACAGCTGCCTCTGCACTGGCCCCTGCTCTGCCAAGAGTTGTGTGGGATCAGGGTGCTTTTCATTCAGGGAATGGAGATGGAGGCCTTGGAACTTGCATTTTCTGCAGACTGTGCTGGTCTGTCTCCTCATCATCACAGATTTGGGATCCCCAGGGGTTCTGAGCATGATAGCCACTGCCCAGTTGGTCCCCCATCGCCCTACAGAGGCTAGGTCAAGTTCCTTTCAGGTTAAGTCTAAGCAAGAAGAAACTTGTAATTGATGGCTTAGCGCCAACTCAAGCAGTAGTAAGATCACAGGGCCAGCTTGCTTCAACCCAGCTGTAGCTGGGTGTGTTATACTGGCCAGAAACTTGTCTCCTTGGGCAGATGGAAAGAGTTATAAACAGCCCAAAGGCCCATCTGTCTGCTGACATCTGAGCCTCTTCTTCCAGGAAGAAGCTTCCTCCAGCCAGTGCTCTCCATTCTGAGGGGATATCCTCTTTAGAAAGCTGTAATCTGGTGCCTGCATGATCTCCTGCCTTACCTCTTGGGTTCATGGATACATACACCACATCACAGGGTCATTGACAGATGCCGCCATCATGGACTGGAGTCAAGGATTCATGAATGCATTTCCACAGACTCCCCTACTTCCAGAAGTCATCAGGTAGTCACAGCGAGACAAGTCTCATGGATGACTGACAGCTCTGGCTTGGGCTCCGCAGCACTGATACTCTGAGCTAGACCCAGTGTCAGATCCTCCAGTCCATCTTCCAGTTTTTGTGGATCTCCTTTCGCAAACTCTGATGTACAAATCCCTCCATCTCAAGCCTGGACCAACCCACACCACCGCTGATGCCATGGTCTAGGACAGCTCTTTGCAGGTAGAGCAGTTGTTCTCAGGCAGTCACAAGCCTTCCAGGGCTGTCTGCCTTCTATTTCTGTTACACTCCACTATTGAACACTACAGGAATCTAGACTGGCTTTAAGGCCAGCAAGAGTTCGAATGGCAGCAGTTCTGCCTATCAGGCTCCAGTAACAGGTAAAACACCCAACTGTGAGGAGGTTTCTGAAGGAACACAATGGGATCTGAAAATAGGCCAGAAGCTTCAAAGCCACCTAAGTGGATGCCTAAGTCCAACTTCACACACCAGGTTTCTGTGTGCTTGGTGGCTAGGCATTCTCAACCCTTTTTCAGGTTCCTATGTTTTTTGGAAATCAGGTGCAATAGTTGTGTGGGCAGAGGCTGGGCATCTAGATGGAGCCCAGAACTGAGATCTTCAGAATATTTGTGTATTGTACCATGAGCTGGGGGCCTTCCCACCTTGCCCTAAACAGAGGCTATGGCTGAGATTTTCAAAGCCAACTGGGGCATGGCATCTGAATCTCTGGGGGTTGTAAACAGTTCTCAGGGGGTCATAGCTACCTTCCCTTTCTTTATTGCTAGACTGGAGAGGGAAAGGGGTTTTCTGTTGTAATGTGACGTTATGACATGGAAGAGGTTGAAAACCACAGAAGTACTAGGGATTGGAGCTACACAGCACCCATTGATATTAATGGGACTGGCTAAGCACCCTAGTTGGCTGTGAAAATCTCAACCTAGACCCACTGTATAATATCAAACTTATCCCCTTCCTGGAGTTTAGTTTTATTGGTAACTCAGCAGCAGCAGCTAAACCTCAGCCTAAGCTTTTACACCACAGCTACTGCTTCGGTGGGAGGGATAGCTCAGTGGTTTGAACATTGGCCTGCTAAACCCAGGGTTGTGAGTTCAATCCTTGAAGGGGCCATTTAGGGATCTGGAGCAAAAAATCTGTCAGGGGACAGTACTTGGTCCTGCTAGTGAAGGCAAGGGACTGGACTCAATGACCTTTCAAGGTCCTTCCAGTTCTAGGAGATTGGCATATCTCCTATTATTAGGTTTTCCTGCAGGATCTCCATGTTTATGCCCCCAATTCTCTCTGATCAGAGGGGCATGCTCACCTCTCTTAGATCGTGTGGAGTTAGCAAGTTGCACCTGCCACAAGGAGTCAGCAGAACTCGCTCAGCAGCTTTATAAAGGGTTCTAACACCCACTAACATAAGGCCCTGAATTGCCAGGTAAAGTCATAGATCCTGCTGTAGGGAACTATCCAGCCATCTCCTTCCCATGATGCTTAGGGTACGTCTATACTTACCTCCGGGTTCGGTGGTAAGCAATCGATCTTCTGAGATCGATTTATCGCGTCTTGTCTAGACGCGATAAATCGATCCCGGAAGTGTGTGCCGTCGACACCAGTACTCCTGCTCGCCGCAAGGAGTAAGCGCTGTCGACGGGGGAGCCTGCCTGCCGCGTGTGTACCCGTGGTAAGTGCTTTGAAGATCGAACTAAGATACTTCGACTTCAGCTACGTTATTAACGTAGCTGAAGTTGCATATCTTAGTTCGACGCGGGGGGTTAGTGTGGACCAGCCCTTAGTGTGGAACTCTAGGTAGTGCTGGGCACTGCTTAATGCTGAAGGCCCAGTCCAGAGATACATAGAGAACTTCCATTGATCTCTGTGTTTGCAATGGCATTGTAACCATGTTGGTCCCAGGGTATGAGAGAGACAAGGTGGGTGAGGTAATAGCTGTTATTGGCCCAGTTTCTGTTGATTCCATTGATTTCAAGGGAAGTTAGGCTCCTGCGCACCTTCGTGGATCTGCACCAAAGTGTTTTCTTAGCTTTTTGCAACTAAAATATTGCAAAATTTGGAATGTGCCCAGAGATGCCTGTGCTTGGCTGGCATTCACATCCTCCCAAGGTTACTCTGCTCTGGGAATCCTCGGGCTTTTCCCACCAGGGACATGCTTAGAGTAATAACCTCCCTAATGAGCTACAACCCAGACTGCGAGACAAGTGTCACCGCGATTAAAGGACAGCTTCCCGTGTCATGTATTCTCTGGTTATATGGGTATCCTGGGTGTAGAGGGGTGGGGAGAGTCTCCCTGCAGAGACCAGGGCAGCACAGAGTCAGCTGTTGCAAATGTTCTCTCTCTCTGTTTGCCAAGAGAACTGGTAAGAACACCAGTGCTGCACCCACTTCCCACAACCCTGCTGAGCATTCCTCCCTCCACTCCAGAGCAGCTATTCACTACAGCTGAGGGGAGCCCTGGAACATTTGCCCTGCGGCTGTTTAAGTAACTTCTTAGACCATTGAGACATGGAAAAGTGCTGTTTCATATTAGGGGGCACCACAACCAGTGGGGGGGGGGGGAGGCGTCCATGCAAATCTGCCAACTCTTCTTGAGGGATTGGTACATGAGAAATGTGTTAGTCTGGCCCCGGGTGTCTGGAAGAAGGCTAGAGAGAAAGAATTAATTAATACTTTCTTTAAAATAGACGGCCTGCAGTGTGATTTCCTGATTTCCTCCCCTAAAGCATTACCAGCATTAGGGCTGCTACTGGACTGCATGGATGGAGAGAGAAAGGGGAAGAGAGAAGTGGGAGACGGTGCCTTTTGGAGAAGTGGGGAGGATGGAGGGAGCCTGTTGGGACAGGAACCCAAGGAGGTAGGGTGTGTGTTAGAATCCAAAACCAAAAAGGGAAAACAGCAAACTCAGAAATCAGGGTTATCCATGGAATCGTCAGCAGAACCCCACCCTACTGCTCTGGGCTTGTCTCCCTGCGGTCACTGTTCCCTCTAAACTGTGCGCTTGTGCACGCGCACACAGATCATAAACCCCGCACACACGGCAAAACACCACGCGCACATACATTTAGACAGAAGCACAACAATTTGCATAGAAGAAATTTTTTGCACACACGGCCTGTCAAAAATTAGAGGGAACATTGCCTGCAGTTAGTTCTATTTCAGGGGTAGGCAACCTATGGCACGAGTGCCACAGTGGCACTCTCACTGTCCGGGTCCTGGCCACCAGTCCACGGGGCTCTGCATTTTAATTTAATTTTAAATGAAGCTTCTTAAACATTTTAAAAACCTTATTTACTTTCCATACAATAACAACTTAGTTATATATTATAGACTTATAGAAAGAGACATTCTAAAAACGTTAAAATGTACTACTGGCACGCGAAACCTTAAATTAGAGTGAATAAATGAAGACTCGGCACACCATTTCTGAAAGGTTGCCGACCCCTGTTCTATCTTATCAGCCTTTCTGGGCCTAATTGTCCCATCCCCCAAAGGGCTTGTCCAGGTAGCAACCTGGCTCAGACTCTGGGCTGGAACCAGGCTTCCCATGCGGAGGAAGTAGCAGAGCTGTGTCTTCTTCCTGGTTAGTCCTGAACTGGAATTGGAGGCCTCTTCATGACTGACCTTGGCTGCAGGTGTAGTGGGGGTTCAGCTGGGTCAACAGGCTCTCATTATCCCTCTCATTGCCAGCATGGAGCCATTCTGTTTCATGAACCCCTTGCTGCCAGCGCGAGGTCTGTCTGCCCCATCCTGTAAGGTAAAAGAGTTGTCATTTGAAGCTTTGGGAGATGGCTCTGTTTTCCCCATGGTGGTAATGTCTGCAAGGAGAATCAGTGAGATCCAAAGGCCACAGCCGGTCCCCTACAGTGTTGCATAAAGACAACTTGATGCAAAGGCCCCATCCCAAATTCTTGACAAGGTTGTCCCAATGCGCCTTCTAACTCGGTCTGTAAATCCTCCAGTGGGTTTTACTAATCCTCAGACATTAGTTCATGACTCAGTCAGATAGTTTAGGTGTTATAAGGGCTTTAAATTACTGGGACAAATTCATTCCTGGTGTAACCCAACTGCAATTAATGGAATTACACTTGCAGTGAATTTGATTTGTTACCCAGACAATTAAATCTATTCTCAGAGGTTGTCTAAATAGATTAGACTTTGAATGCAAAACAGCTATGACCTGCTAATATGCCAGTATTTTAGGGTCTCTGGGCACATTCCACTATGTCTAAAGCAACCTCCAATGTCAAAGAAATGTTTCATTCATTCTTAGATTTTAAGGCCGGATGGGATCATCATCATAATCTAATCTGATCTCCTGCAGAACAGGCCGTAGAATTTCAAGCGATTTCTGCATGAAGCCCATAACATCTGGGGCCTTGTCTACATTATAGATGCATTGCCAGTATAGCTATACCAGTATAGCTAAGCCAGCAGAACCCCCTACTGTAGACACAATTTAGGCCGACAGAAGGAGGTTTTGTGTAGGTATAGTGACACCTCCTCCCAGAATGACACTAGCTAAACCTACAGAAGTACTCTTCTGTCAATATAGCTATGTCCACACTGAGAGGTTTCCTGGCATAGTTTTGTTGACTGAAGGGTGGGTTTTTCACACCCCTTCTAACATATCTGTTAGAAAGATATCCAGTCTTCATTTAAGGACTCAACATGATTAAGAATCTACCCCAGCCCTAGATAAATTGTTCAACGGTTAGTTACTCTTGCTGTTAAAATATGTGTCTTATTTGCAGTCGGAATTTGTCTATCTTCAGCTTCCAGTCATTGAATCTCACTATGCCTTCGTCTGCGAAATTAAAGAGCCCTCTGACATTGGAAATATTCTCCCCCCTTAGGTACTTCTAGATTGTGATCAAGTCCCCTCTTAACCATCTCTTGGACACACTAAATAGATTGAACTGTAAATCTGATTTTCCGGATTACAAACAAATCTTGTAGCTCTTTTCTGAACATTAAAAAAGATTTTGCTAAAGAGTAGATACCTGAACTGGACACTATATTCCAGTAATGGTTTCACTACTGTTGTATATAGAGGTGATACCACTCAGAACTCCCACTCAATATTCTCCTGCTTAAACATTCAAGGATCCCATTTACTGTCGTAGCCACCACCTCATGCTAGAAGCTCATGTTCAACCAGTTATTGACCATGATCCCTAAATCTCTTTCTGAATCATTGCTTTCCAAAATACAGCCCCATCCTGGAAGTGTGACTTACAGTCTTTGTTCCTAGATGTGTGACCTTGCATTTGGCTGTATTAAAACACACATTGCTCAAGTCAACCCCGTTTACCATGTAATCCAGATTGCGCTCTACAATTGACCTATTCTTATAATTATTTATCACTCCACCAGTTTTGGAGTTATCTGCAAACTCTACCAGCAACGACTTTATACTTTCATCTAGGGCTTTGATAAAGATATTGAATAGCATTGGGCCAAGAACTGATTCCTTTGGGACACTAAAAGATATACCTCTGTTGGATGATGACTCTCCATTTACAATTACTTTTTTTTTTTAAAAAAATCTATCACCTGACCAGTTTTTAATCCATTGACTCGGTGCTGCATTGATTTTGTATAATGCTATTTTTTAATCAGACTGTTGTACAATGCAAAATCAAATAAATGCCAAATTCTGAAGTTGGTCCAATAAAAGATATTACTTCACTCCCTTGTCTCTCTAATATCCTGGGACCAACATAGTTACAACAACACTGCAAACAATTATATAAGTCTAAGCAGATAACATCAACCAAATTACATTTGTCATCCCAACTTGTAATCTCATCACAAAAGGATATCAACTTTGTTTGACAAGACCTAATTTTCCATAAAACCATGGTGACTGGCATTGATTATACTGCCAATGTTTAGTTATTTACTAATTGCATCCCATCTCACACTTTTTATGATTTTGCTCAGGATCCAGCTAACCTGCCTATGGCTTCCCGGGTCATCCCATTTACCCTTTGTAAATATTGGCTTTTTTCCAGTTCTCTAGAACTTCCCCAGAATTTGTTCATTTCTTGTATATCATCATCAAACACCCAGACAGCTCCTCAGCCAATTCTTTTAAAACTTTTGGGTGCTGGTTATCTAGTCCTGCAAATTTAGACATGTTTAACTTCAGCAATTGCCATTTAACATCCCTTCTAGTTACTGTTGGATCAGAAGGTACTTCATTATCACTCTAAGATCTGAATACATCATCCATTTCTTTTCAGTTACTGAACAGAAATATTTATTGAATGCTTCTCCCTTTTCTGCATCATGATTGACAATTTATCATACTTTCTCAGTAGCTACCATTTATAGCATTTTTCTTCTTCTTCATATATATATATAATATCTTTCTTATTGTCCTTAAGCCTACTGTCCATCGATTTGTCATGGGTACCGTTAGCTGCCCTTATTAAGTCTCTGCTAATTTATATGCATTGCTATCAACTTCCCCTCTTTCCATTTGTTATATATTTTTATTATTGTTTCTTTTACTTCCCCTAAGAATTATTTTTTAACAGAAAATGCCTCCTTTTATGATTGAGGCATTGTGGGAGGTTTGGGGCATCCAATGAAGTTTTCTTAAACAAGTCTCAATTATAATGTACATTGTTTTTCCTCTGTCAATTTTTTTCATTATTGTTTCCAGCTTTGGGATATTGCACCTTTTAAAAGTACCATGTATGTATATTTGGGACTATATTCTTTTGGCACTGGTATCATTTCATTTTTATCAGTCAGAATGAGGTCTATATAGAATTATGCCAAATTGTTCACATGACGTTTTGTTTGTTCTAAAATCATCATCTATGCTTTTTGGAAACTCCAAGGACATTTTGCTAGTGGGAGACCACTCAATGTCAACTGCAGATGGTATTTAGTGTTGCTGCTGGAATGACTGGCATTGGTTACAGATGGTGTCATGCCCAGTGCTATGATTATGGACAGCACTGAATATGGCCTCATTTGGTCTCATCTTTAGGGCCATGGCCACAATTGCAGAGTGGGTTTCACATTTAGTTGATCAATCTAATGTGGACACTTAATGTCTTTACATTCAGAATCTGAAGGGGAATATTTTGGCAGGATAATCGAGTGTTTCTCAGCTGCAGATTTGTGTAGGACGCAGATACAGTTTAAGTAGCTCCGCGGTCCTTGCTGGCCTTTTTTTAAACTCCGTTTCCATTTCCTAGCCATTGCTGACGTCTGTCTAAATGCTGATTATCTCCACGACCACTCAGCGGTTCAGCTTGTGCAAGGGTAGCATCTGAAAGATTTTGAGCTTTCGAAATGACACGAAGCTTAAGACGCTGCAGTTCCAAGCAGCTACAGACGTAGCATTCCGCTGGCTCCCTTTTCTAACATATACATGCAAACACACCCTCTTTGATGTCAGCCACCTAAGCGAATATTCACTGTAAGATCTTCCAACCAACAAAGCATTTTTAATCTAAGAGATAATTCAATTGCTCAGCCCTTCTCTGTGCAGCTGTCAATCTCTAGACCAAAGCTGCTGTGTCAGAAGCCGTAAAGGTTTAAGGTTCATCCAGGCATCAACGTGCCACTAAACCACAAGGGACTGGGGGAGGGTGGGAATGATGGGATGGATTAAATGCATTTATTATAAATACCTCGGAAACTACCAGCCAAACCATCCTCAGCAGAGACCAATGGCGTTAGTGCACCTCCAGGCATCTGCAGGATCTGTAATATGTTTGCAAATCTCACATTTAAATAGCTGATAGGGGGATCAAACAAAGCTTTGTGGCTGAGATGCTCAAAGCCACATAGGGGGTTTGGATGCCCAGTTCTCATTAAAATTAATGGACATTGGGTGCCCGAATCCTTTAGGCAGCTTTAAAAATCTCCATCTCCATTAATTAATGTGTCCAACAGTGCGGCAAATATTTATCTAATAGGTCACGTTATGTGCAAAGAGGGGTGTGTCTAGTGGTTAGACAGGGCCCTAGGAGTTGTAGTGTCTTCTTGGAAGTAAGTCTCAGTGTGTGTAGGTACTAGGTTTGATGTGCTTTTACTGGCAGAGCTCCAGAAGTTTTCTTTATGTTAGTAACTCATACTCTAGCCAGCATTGGGGTTCCCAGGTTACAATACAGTGACTTACTGTAGGATGCCTGGGTTCTAGTCCAGCTTTGCCCTGGGCTTGAGAAGAAGAGGACTAAAGCCTACATTTGGAGCCTTCAGCTGGACAGACCGATTTGACTTGTGTAGATTTTAAGGCCAGCAAGGAGCATTATTACTATCTAGTCTGAGCTCCTGCACAACACAGGGAATGTCACCCAGTAATTCTGGCCTCATGCCCATACCTGAGCTACAGTACATTGCGATGAACTGGTAACCACAAGGGATGCCCCATGGGTGGGGTCTGAAGGTTGCCAGAGCCCCCGTTGGGGCTGGGGTTAATTCTGGTAAGCTTGTTAGCATGCTCGTAGGTTCTGGTATTGTTTTTAATGTGGTCTCTCTGTAATGCTTCTTTACCTTAGGAATAAAGTGGGTTTGCATAGGAAGTGCTGTAGGTACCTTATAACTGTAGCAATTATACCTGTTAATGATCTCTGAAGAGAAAGCAAGCAGGTGTCCTTTGGCATCCTGTCTGTGCTGAGAAATATAGTGAAGGCAGCGGGCTGTGCAGCCTGGAAATACCCCAGCCAGAAGGGAGTAAGACATGATTCTCCACCCATGAGAGGTGATGGCTGGGGGGCCTGAGAGTGAGAGCCCTGGTTGGATCCCTGAGGGGAAATACAGGGGCAGGTGCCCTGACCTGGGACATACACCTATTAGGAAGATAGCCAAGCTTGAGTTAAAAGCTTCAGGTGACAGCAAATAGATCAATTGTTCAATAATTACCCTCAGTATTAAAACTGTGCATTTTATTTCTAGTTAGGATTTATCTGGCTTTATCTTCCAGCCATTTAATGTTATTCTGCTTTTGTCTGCTACAGACCTCTGCTATCACAAATCTTCTCCCTATATAGGTACTTATAGACTTAGGATCAGGTCCCCTTTTCACCCGCCATGGGATAAACTACAAAGTGAACTTCTCCAATACCTCATTGTAAAGCAGGTGTATGGTGATGGGGCAAAGCTCTTTATAAACCAGAAGTGAGTGTTGATTGGCCACACAGGCCGTCAATCACCCAGAGAGACATGGGGGACTTCTCTTTCCTACAAAGCATTCTGGGTAGAGAAGCCCTCTGTTAAACTCCCTGGCTTTCAGATGTGGGGGTCTGAGCTGCAGTAGGGAGGCTCACCTGGAGAAATGTAGTCCTGTTGGAGTTATGTGATGGAGGGTGTTCCTTATTGCTTTAAGTTTCTGAACTGAGTCTTGCTACTTTATTGGACAACCTTGCTGTGTACTCTGCCACCTGCAGCTTGCAATCCTATGGGCAGGTGGAGAGAGCTGTCCATATCTTTCAGGCACTGAATGTGAAGTGGTTAGACTGAGTTAGCATCGCATGTAATAGCCCGACCCAAGTCTTGTCCCCAGTTAATCTGGTGGACAAGATTTAAAGTCAGATATTGAAATGGTGCCCCATCACTTTAACTTGGTACCTGATAGCATGCCAAGGGCACCCAAGGAAGGGAAACAGCTTTGTATACTCCTAAATCCAGATCTGCTTATTACTAAAGTTACCAGCAGCTGGGTGTAAACTTGCTGTGCAACAACAGAAGGACCTAGAGGCTATGGGGATTAACCAACTCCAGCAGAGAGACAGACTGAAAACTCTCCCTGCAGCTGCCTGTAAAATGAAACAGAATAAATTCCATCCCAGGATTCCAGATAAAGATGAGTGTAAGTATCAGCTTTTTGTAGAGAATAGCTTATATGATGAGTATCTGCATGGGAAGACCGAAACATGCCCTATTCCTGAGAGAGAACCTTTTCCCCACATAGGAGACCCTTTTTTGCTGTCTTCAGATTTATAAGAACATTTACTATACTTTGGCTCTGGGTTCATAATTGATTTATTATAGAGTGTTGGCACACATTCCTGGGCTTGGGTGGTAGTTGGGACAGTGCTTTCTAAACAGTAAAGCATTATTTATATGCAAGAAACAGTCTTTTTGCAAAGCTTTTTTTCATATGCTAAATTGTGAAAGGCTATTTTGCCTTGAGATAGCAGGCTGGCTTCCCCCGTCATATAAGTGAGCTAACACCCGTGAAGCCAATGCAATTAGGCCTGTTTATAACAGCTGTGAATTTGACCCAAGGTGTGTACTTCTCTGATGTAGAGTTGCACAGTCCAATAATTGTCATGTTAAGACAATGCCATGGCCGGGGGAGGACAAGGGGTAATGTACCAATTAGTTTTGTCCTATCCTGGTCATGGCACTCTGATCATAGCTATAGAAAACAACCTTTTCGTTCCTTGTCCCTCACAACATTTTTATGTGCTTGCACTGTTCTCTCATCTTACTTTAAGAGGAGGTTTTCAGCAGATCGGTTTCTGTGTATTTCTTTAGAGGGGGATTGAGAACAAATTCTTGATGTGCTCTAAAAATCCCTGTGTGGACTAAGTGTGTGTTCACATCTAAAATAATGTGCCATGAACTGTGTTATGGGGGGAGAGGTCTCAAACGCCTTGTGGACAGGTGTCCATGTCATACAAACACGCTTGGCAGTTGCAGGGAGCCTCAGCAGAGACATCTGTAGATGGCACTTCCCCTAGACCCTCCAGATCAGGGTTAAGGTATGTGGTAGCGCTGGATTAGCTGCTGCTGTCTGTGTGGAGTAAGCAGAGGGTTCCAGACTCTGGGGCTGGCATCTTCCACCAGCTTTGAGATTCACTTGACAAATAAAATGGAAATGTACCTCCTTTGTAAATAACAGGCAGGCCCCTAGCAAGTCAAAGACCGGGTTCTTCACACTGTAGCTGAGCAACACCTCATCAGCCTGCCTGCCCAGTCCACTGGCCTGAAGCAGCCGCTTAGCTTTCTAGCGGCCACATGTCAATGTTAGTTTCTCCATGTCCTGATTATTTTAAAATCTCAGAGGATCAGAGAGAAGAGTTAGGGAATACAAGGGAGAATAATCGTATTCTGCACTAAGGTGGGGCTCAGCAAAGAGCTGCCCAGACATTGACTGTGCCTGCCAGTACCCCTGTGAGGGAGAGGGGTGTTGTACAAGACTCACCCTCGTGGAGCACCCATCTGTGATGAGGCCCTGCACTGCAGCACTTCCATGGCATTCTTCGGCCTCCACCCACCCCAAAGGTCACTGAGCCCTCCAGCCATGCCACTGTATAGCGGCCATCCAACCCCTTCTGCGCCAACACTCACAGAATCACAGAAACATAGGATGGAAGGGACTTTGAGAGGCCATCAAGGCCTGCCCTTGAACTGAGGCAGGACCAAGGAAACCTAGACTACCCCAGACAGGTGTCTGTCAAACCTGTTCTTAAAAACCTCCAGGGATTGGGGGGGTTGAGAGCTTAACCTCCCTTATAGTTAGAAAGTTGTTCCTAATATCTAACCTAAATCTGCTTTGCTACAGATTAAGTCCATTACTTCTCATCCTACCTTCATGGACATGCGGAACAACTGAGCACCATTCTCTATAGAAGAGCCCTCAACATATCTGAAGACTTATCAGGTCCCCCCTCAGTCTAAATTGGTCAACACCTAACATGCCCGGTTTCTTTAACTTTTTCTCATAAACCAGGTTTTCTAACCCTTTGATCATTTTTGTTGCTCTCCTCTGAACTCTCTCCAGTTTGCCCACATCTCTTCCAAAGTGTGGCACCTGGAACGGGACACAGAACCCCAGCTGAGGCTTCATCTGTGCCTTGCAGAGCAGGTCAGTTACCTACCATGTCCAAAGACCACATCAAAACAAAGGTCTTCAGCCCTGCTGGGCTCAGCCTGCAGTCCCCTCCTTCCAGGTTGGCTCCCAGTGATAACGGCCTGTCTCATTGCCTCACCACTGGCTTCTGGGCTCCAGGTAACCCAACCGTCCAGGTCAAGACTATCCTCCTGTGCAGGGCACCGGACAGGCCTCAGCCAGGTCCTAGCTTGAACCCAGCATCTTGCCTACCATCAGAGCAGCCTGAGCACCCTCTTCCTCAATCAGCCCCAGCTGCTGGGCTTTCCTCCCCATGAGTCCAACACTCAGCACAGGTGTAGCATGGCAGGGCTGGCTGGCCACAGGACTCCTGGCCCTTACATGGGCAGGCTTCCCTATTACAGGGTGTCACAGGATACACTCACCGCTGGGGGTGTCTCCTCCTGGCCACTCAGGTGATTAGCTCCTTCCAGGTCTAGGGCCCCCTTCTGCTGCTTGCTGCATGCCTTGTCGCTTTCTTTCTGTCTCTGCAACTCCAGTTACTCCTTCTTCGTGACTTAGCCTTCCAGCCAGGTCACTAGCTGTGTTTGCCCCCTTGCAGAGTATCACTGTCTTTCCTCACCACCACTCTCAGGCAGTCTTCCCTATGGTGCCACATCCCCAGTGGCTGTTAGGGGAACACCGGTCCACCCTCTACTCCAGGTCCCAGCTAAGGAACACGTTAGTCAGCAGCCAAGGTTTGTTTCCTCCTGAGCCCTGCTGCCTTTTCCCTGAGCCTCTTCCATACCTTCTAGCTGTCCCTCCCCACCTCTCGGTTTGCCATCCCCACAGCTCCCTCTTCCCATGAACTAACTGTAGGTTACCAACCTCTATAGCCCCAAACACCCCTCCTTTCTCCCAGGGGGTGACAGCTTCCTGCCTTTATAAACCCAGCTCAGCTAGTGCCTCTTCAGCTGGGCTCCCTCATTTGCTCAGGAGATTACTTAAACCATGTGATTTCCCCTCAGCTGTGGCCTGTCTGGTTGATTGGCCCCATTCTTAGCCTACATTAACCCTTTCAGGGCAAGTGTGGGTGAACACCACATCACACAGGGATATTTTTCATTTAGTTTTGTTTAAACTATGTCAAGGTACTGAAAGGTGCTGGACTGACCATCCCACAGTGAAGTTCTCCACTAATTATCCTTGTAACAGGTATGGCATGGGCAGTAGCCATCCAAGCATCTCGTCCCATGACCAACATGGCTCAGCAGTGCGGGCGGGCGGGGGGGAGGGACTGCCTGTGGATGTGAGAGGGGAGCTCTGTCTCCATGGCCCTTCCACTCCTTGTCCTTTCTGCTGAGACAACAAGAGGACCAACCAGTGCCAATTGTGATGTGGACATAACCACTAGGATGTGATCTGAGGCCAGGCATATCGTTTCTGGTAGGTCACCAAAGAGCCCTCAAGGGGCAGTGACTTCAGCCACTATCACCCTCGGCCCATGTGTGTGCCCTTGCTCTACGGTGTCAGTGTGGACAGAACTACGCTCAGTCCTCGATGTGCTCTGTAGAGCCCTGTTAGCGTGTCTGCTGTACGAGCTGTTGCAGTGTATCTGAGCTGGAGACAGCTACAACCCTGACAGTGAAAACGTACCGCAGGAGCTCTGTTAAACCTACCCTAGATTGGAGACAATTAGTCCTTCGTTTAGGAGGATAATTGGTTTAAAATAGAACAAAGTGGTTCAAGGAGAAAAAACAGACACAGGGCCCGATTCTCTGTTCCTTTGTGCCAGGGCTTGGGGCAGGAGATAGAGAGTATGTGAGGAAAGCAGCCTCAGGGCTGCTCTAATTTACACTCCGATTCCCATGGCAGCCTATGAGCCTGGGAAGCAGAGAATGAACAGAACGGAGTACACTCTGACTACCTTTCTGTCATGCTCCCAATTCACCTCCTACATCAGGTGCTCTGCTATCTCTGTACCAGACAAGGAGATCAGGGTGGAGGCACATTGAGCAGAGAAGATACAGGAGGAGCTTGCACTTCCACTGTACCCATTTTATGGGTAAATAGAGAACTTAAACCCTAGCAGGATTCAGCAGCACTCCATTCACTTTAATGCAAATATAAGAGCCTCTCTGTTCCTACTCTCCCCACCCCCAAGACCCTGCTTTTATTTCCATACAGTAGGTCTCTACAGCCATTTGGCTCAGTCCATCACCAGCACCTCTCTGCAAGAGTCATTACGAGAAACACCTTTCTGATCTCCAGCTGTGAAGTAAGTGGGCAAGAGCTCTGAGCTTGTAGACAGCTTATAAAGGCTTCTTTGGAGGAATTGGCACTGCTTTGGCTAGCAGTCTGCCAGAGTAAAGTCCAGCACACTAAACCAGACAACACAGAGCAATTAATCAGGCCAAGCTTGGCGTCTTTTTCAGTTCATGCGATCTGTGATTCTGCAAAACAAGTATAGAAGAGGGTTCTTTCGTGGCTCTTTGCCTTTGCTGTTTAAAATTCAGTAGGTCATTTTCTAACCAGGCAGAAAAGCAGCAGCATTGGAACAAATGAGCCCTTCCTCCCCTCCATGGAGGGAATTGTTCCGTTTGAACTTGGCACACAAACCTCTGACCTGCGGTGGAAGGACACCAAAAGGCTTGCAGTATATGTCAGCTGCTTCCATGCCTTGCTAACTTGATGCTTTCCTTGGCAGAGATGCAGCATATATTCGAACCTCCCTTTTCAGCCTGACCTAAATGAATTCGAAACAAATCAGTTGCTTGGCGAATTTCACCTGTTTGTGGTCCATCTGCAAACAGGTTGCAACTTTCCCATTATTGCAAACTGTTTCACAATCTTTCCTGAGTTTATTTTACTCTCTGGCTTGCTGTTGGAGCTTTGTTCTGATTGGTCACAGAAGTCCCATCTGGTTTCATTTCTGAGTGTAATTTTTTTGCAAATAGTGGTGAAAAGTGAATCTGCAACTTGCTTGCCATCAGCTCTCAAGTAAGAGAGTGTAAAATGTGCTTTGCATGAGCATTTGTACTAATAAAATCCTCAGTGTGACTGCACAGAATGGAAACACCTAAGGGACAGCACAGCTGACATGACCTGAACGTGTTTAAACACAGGAGTAGATATTTGTGGACTCTTTTTGTATAACTCTATTTTTAAGGAAGAAAGGGAGCCCATCTCCCAGTGCTTTACCCAGCCACCTTAACCGCTTCCATTTTTTTTATCAGAGACTACTCAGTGAATGTAACAAGTTTTGTCCTTGTCTTTAGTTCCACTCCTTTCCCCTTCACCCCAAGATCAAGGGCAGAGGCAAATATTTCACAGTACATTTATTTCCTTCACTAAAACTTTGTTAAATTGTCCTTCTGCTTAGATAATTTCCCCGATCCCATTCCTTAAGAGTACATGCAGCCCACTGGTCACTGGGAGCTACGCATCCCCCTGAGTGCCTATCCACAAAGATATGCACTTGTTCGCAGCTACAGAGCCTTGGCTATAGCTACTCATGCTTTTAGCTCTAGAGACTTTTGTTCAATGACCCTGGTGTGTCATCCAAAAGCACAGCCGTCGCAGACAAACAGGGCGGGGTTCCTTTAGGGTTAAGGAAAGTGAATCAGGAAAAATATAGGCCCCCTTTCCTTGTGAGCTCAGAGCCAGAGTGCTATGGGTGTGAACTCACATATGCTGCTGGCCTCCATCTCCTTCCTCAGACCCATTAGGGGCCATGATTGGGAAAATATGAAAAACAAAATCAAATGTATCTTTAAAAATTAGTTTAAACTAATCTGACTCTCTCTTATGATTACTGCATGGCATCACTATAGGGCAGAGTTAAGGTTATTAGGATGCCTTACGTGCATTTCCTGCCTTAACATGTTTCCAGAGTAACCTGAACTCTGAAGTTCCTGAGTTGGCGATTATTGGTTTGGGATCATTACAACATCCCTCCAATGTTATTTTACCCTGTCACAGGCTGCCTGGACCTTTAAGGCAAGCTTAGCTCAGCCTTGCCTGTGACCAGACAGCTATCCCCCAGCTGAGTGTGAGGGTAACTGGATTATAATGAGTGAGCCCAGCTATGGGGGAAATCAGAGCGATGACTGCTTAAGTAGAGCTGTGAACTCAGTCTAAGGAAGGAGACCCAGGAAAGGGGAGTGAGGGAAGGTTCCCTGTCTGGGAAGGGCCCAGGGAAGTCCAACTGGAAGAGACCCAAAGGGAGCAGGTCAGGTTCCTGTCAGATAGGGTCAGATGTCCTGATTTTATAGGGACAGTTCTGATTTTGGGGGCTTTTTCTTATATAGGCATCTATTACCCCCCACCCCCACCCCCGTCCCGATTTTTTACACTTGCTATCTGGTCACCCTACTGTCAGGGAGCCGTGTAAGGAGCTAGAAGTTCCCTGAGAGAATCTACCAGAATCCCCTTAGAGGGAGGCAGTGGGGAAAACCTACTGGGAGGAAACAGCATAGAAGAAGCTCTGCAGGGGCTGGGAATAGGGATCGAGGAACAGAGAACTTCAGTGGAATTATTAGTTTAGTGATTTATTTGGACCTTTTTTCACCCCAGAAGGGGACTGAACTTTCAAGTGACCTGGCTGGAGGCCAGATGACTCGGCCAGACCTAGGCCATTGAGGAGCCAAGGAAGTATCCACCAGGGGGAGCTAGAGGTGAAGTCCCCTGCAACATTGCACCCTCCCAGGAGGGGGCGCTATCGTGGTAAGAGCAACTGCTTACATACCCCTAAGGAGGAGTTGAAAATATGGATCAGTAACTTAACCATTTTTTGTCTGTGAATTTAATCCAACTCCCCTATAGTGGGGTGATAAGACTTCAAAGGACTCGCTCCCTGTCATCCTAAAATCTTTTCTTACTCAGCCTCCTCCATGACTCTGCTCTATTCAACACAAACTTCCCTGTTTGATTTGTTTTCTGCACACCTATTAACCAACATGAAATGGCACTTTCAGTTTATTGACCCACTCGGCTCAAAGACCCAAATCGCTCACAATGTGTTTGCTTTGCTCCTTGTAATTTCCTGCGGCTCCTGCCTGGCCATCAGCAAGCTTGGAGATCTTCCTTTGAGACTTGTCTAGATCAGTTTGACACGCCACAGGGCAAACAAAAGGACCCGAAACACACCAGAAAGAATGGAAGGGGATTAGAAGAGAGCAACAAGAATGACTAGGGGGCTGGAGGGAGGGTGGCTTAAAACAACTACAGCTGATGGTTGGGCAAAAAAGGGTGGCGACGGCCACCGGTGGCTATTTCAAGGGTGTCAGCAGCAGCCTGGATGGAGAGGAATAGTTTAAGGTTATTTAAAGGGGGCTAATTAGGCAGGGTGGGATGCAGCAGAGCAAAGGGAAAACACTGGCTTACTAATAATCAGGGCAACTCTCCATCCAGTGAGTCTGTCGGTAGAACAGTCTCCCAAGGAAAGTGGCAGAACACCTTCACCTGAAACATTGAAAACCAGGCTAGACAAAGCGCTAGGAAATACATCGGGTCAGACCACCTCAGAGCCACAAAGAAGGCCCTTTTTAGCTAGAGAAGTTCCACTGGGTGGTCACCCTTTGTTTGTCTCTAGTCCCACAAGTTCTCCCTCCCCCCTGCCCCGCTGTAGTGGCTCATCACTAGGGTCTCTAATCTTGGAGACTAAGCTGTTTTCTGCTAATCTAGCCATGCATAATCTGCTGTATTTCCCGTTTGCCATGGCAGACATTACAAAAGAACCCCTAAAGTTAATTAAGCAAGCCCTTCCCCCTCATTAAATCATGCAGCCTGTCTACTTACATTAGGCTTTCTGAGGCGTACCCTCACTAGATCCAGGCTCTGTTTACGCCACTCAAGCATCATCATACTGGCTGTTCTGTATGCAGGGACACTGGGGCATTTTCAGCCAGGATGCAGACAAAAGAAGAAGACTGCAGAGCCTCTGTTGCTAATGGAGTGATTCAGTGTGAATAATTAGAGAGGCTTTTGTAGCTAATTGGATATGAACTGTACTAGATATCCAGTGCAGGAGAACGGTTTGACCCACCCTGCCCTTCCCAAGATGGCCAAACAGGCCTTAAAATAAACCATATCCCACTATCCCCATACTCACCTCCCTTCTGTTTATAGTTTTCATTCTCCTCCCTCCCTCCTCCAATCAGCCCACTCCCTCACCGTGGGCCAGCTCCTATAAGGACCTGCCGTGGCTGCTAAAATAACCTCGTGATGTCCTCAGTCGTCTTCCACAGGTGAACGGTGTCTGCTTGACACCTGGCTTGACTGGGGGGTTTCCTGGCTCTCTAGAGTTTCCCCTACTCAGAGACAGCCCAGAAGGCACTGTGTGGAGCACGGCACCCCTCCGACCTGTCCTGCAGACACCAGCTGCAGACTTTTCTCTTGTGATAAGTTGCCGTTTACTTTCAGCTCTCTTTTCGTACAAGCAGGGAAATGAACTATTAGTAGGGGCAGGTCGTGCTTCTCCACGTGCATCCCAGGGAGTGCTGAGATCAGCAGAGGCACCTGCTGACAGGCCCTAGATATATAATCATGGCCCAGGTGGGAGGCAAGGCTGTAGATGCAGGGCATGCTCAGAGGAGGGCTCTTGACTCTGGATCTCACTCCTTCCAGTGGTCTGATCAGAACTAGGGTTTGTCATCGTCTCTACTACAAATCTCGGAGCAGCCAGCCAAGGCTTTGGCTAGTCTAAGGTGCTGTCTATTCCTCCTTCTTCCCTTTTCTGTTTATATTAATCTAAAGACTGGGCACTTCACACATTCTTAAAATAAAATGTACATGATGGGCAAATTCTCTAGTCACTGGAGTCTGTGTAGCTATGGGGCCCCTGAACCCCATACGGTATCCAATGGCATTTCCACTCAGTGGCCAGTAATAGTTTTGTTATTGGCATGTATGACTCTCACCACTGCGTAGAAGTGAATATCAGTGAATGACACAGAATCAGTAGCCTCCAGATGCAGGAGAGCTCCCATCCACTGTACACCCCTCCCCCCTCCCCCAAAAAACCAGACTAGATGTAAACAGCTGTATGTGCTCTCTGCTTGGGATGGTGCTGGGGAAAGCTGCCTGCCGGGGATGTCAGCTGCTAGGACAAGTAGGAAGGCAATGTCAGGAAGAAGGACATGTAGTCACCCGACCTTAGGAAAGGCAAAAATAGACCGTCCTGCTGGAAAGTAGGACAAGCCTACACAGAATAGGACATCTGGTCACCACAGTGGGAGCAGCAACTGAGTATCTCCGAGACAGCTTCTCTGTACACACAGCTATCACTGGGGGTGGGAAGCAGTGATGGGAAACAGGGTGGAGAAGAAGCAGTGTGAGGCTTTAATGGTAAAATGTTGTTGTGCTTTTCAAGTTTACTGGAGTGCTGACGTCTCTACTGACGGGAATTTTACATCTGCTGCTGGCCAGCAAATTGTTTGTCAGGCAGAAGTGATTTCCTATGCCTGCATGCAGTCTGTTGTGCAGAGCAGCAGCTCCATTCAGCCCAATCCCCTTTGCACACCTCTGTGTGTCCTGTCCCCTCCCAGCCAATCTTCATCACATGATAAAGATTCTGGACCCTAGAATAAATGTTGTCTAATGGTTAGTTGTAGCAGAGCTAGGCTTAGAGCCCAGCTCTGCCACGGCATCACTGTGAGACCTTGGGCAAGTCACTTAACCACTCTGTGCCTCAGTGTCCCCATGAGTAAAATGCAGGTGATGGTACTTCATTGCCTCAGGGGGAGGAGGGAGTGTGTGAGACTGAGACTCATGTTTGGAAAGTGTTTTATGACCCGGATCCTGAGCTGGTGTAAATCAACCCAGCTTCACTGTAGTCCATGGAGCTACACTGAGTGAAACCAGCTGAAGAGCTGATTTCAAAGTGCAAAATGTGTGAATGAGTGATTGGGGCTTAGTGCTGCATTCATGTTCAGAGGCACTGGAGTGAACCAGCCATGGGTTGTACCTTCTTTCTTCTTCAATACACTAGTAAAGTAGCCAGGAAGTTTTATTTAAGACAAACTACCATAGCCACCAGAAGAGCTCAACTAGGGTTTGAATCTGGGATCTTTCATCTCCTAAGCATGAATTTTACCATTGCACTAGCAAAACACTTGCTAGCTTGTGCTTTGCCTCTCTGTAACGTAGGCCGGCAGGATTCTCTCCAGAACTCCCACAATCATAGCAAGGGTTAATCTGGCTCCTCTCACACCCAAGCGCCCCATGGCACTCAGTGCTCATCTTGTGTGTTCTTTTTTCAAAGGCAAGTGTAAATCAAATCTCTGGTATTAACTCAGTATTGCAAAAACACCCTTATTTTCAACACCACTGCAAGGGCTTGTCTGCTATCTAAACCCACAGCAACATACCGCTATCAGGGGAACAGACTAATTTAATTTTTTTCTCTCCTGTAAAATGGTGGCTATGAATTAAATATCAGGCAGCATGAGGAATACTATTATCTATTGTGGAGTTTACAGTACATCCTCCACCCTGCCTCTCACTCCAAGCCCTCTAAAGAAAAGACACAATCCATGCTGCACAGTACACTACATTGGTATGGTTAAATGGCTAATGCAGTGTGACTCCAAAAGTAGTACCTTAGGATAGGACTTCATGCATCTTGCATTACAGTGTTACTCTAAACCTACTTAATTATGTGACTCCATAATGTACCGTATTACAGTGCGGCATTAGCTGACTTTGTATATACTCTGGAATATGGCACAATGTGACAGTAAGCAAGGCGAGACGAGAGAGCTAACATTCCAACAGGAGGAAAGCTGTATTGCTGCAGAGCGGCCAGCTGTTTTCAGTGGATAGTGCTTAATCTGAATGTCCCCATATCTTTCATCACACTGGTGTATTTTTAGGGGACTAGATGTGTCAGGTGTCTTTCACTGACGGAGCACCTTGCTGAGTGCCTCTCCGAGAGTTGGACAAGGATAAGGGATAGCTAGTTGGGACTCGGCTTAGTGAAAATGGAGAAGATGCCTACAGGGTGGGGAAGCAAAGACAGATTATGGGTCAGAGCCTCAACTCATGTAAACTGCCTGATCTCAAGCACAAGACCAGACGGGGACCAGAATTTCCATTCCACAGGAAATTCCACCATTTAAAACAAAAATGTTGTTCAGAACCAGAACAAAAAGCTGAAACTTCAACATTTCCCATGAAATGAAAATTTCACAAATCTTTTGATTTGGGACTACCGAAAAATGTTGTTCCAATAACGGTGAAACAGTGTCCTTTTTTGATTTTTGTTTTGACTTCAATATGACATTAAAATATTAAATAGATTATATAACTTAATATTAACTAATAGAAATATTTTAATGTATTTCTTGTAGAAGAGTCAAAACAATCTTTATCCAAAAGAAACACTGCAACTTTTCCCACAGAAAATTTTGGTTGAAATTGACACGTTCCTGCAAAACTTTTCAATTAAGCTACATTGTTGGAGGGAAAGCTGTTCCATCAAAAAGTTTTCAGCAAGCTCTAGTTGACAGCAGCTGATGATCTGCCCCTATACATCACATGCCTCATTTAAGGGTTTATGTCCCCATTTGTTATGCTGGTTCTCAACTAGGGATCTTGTTGGATCCTAACATGCTGCTGGAGCACTTTTCATCATCTTCTCTTGTCAAGAAGGTCTTAGCTATTTCCTATGGATACAAGGGGCTCAACACAGTCACCCATGCCTTTGTTACTCAGGGGTGAACTACGTTGGGTACACTTTAAGACCACTTGTAAAGTGCAGCCAGCACAGAACATCTGTCTATAAAGAATGTTTCGTATAGGGTATGTAGCTGTTACGGTCTTGTTTTCTATATACTGCACCTTTACATTTCTTAGTATTGGTGCAGCTTGTTCCAAATGAGACACACACACTGTGCTCTCTTGTGAAGACTTCACCTTGATTCTGTCTTGTTTTAGATTCCATCCTCGTTGCTGGAATTCTTGTTAGGATTTTCCCAGCACAAGGAGTAACTTTACTCTTTTGGTCTAGATAGTGTGACAGACCCAGACAAGTGGGGTACAGAAGTCTGATCCTATTGGGATCTGGGAAGAGGCCGGGCGAAGCCCGCCCACTGCTAAAGGATTCCCCCCTCCAGCCTAAGGGGAGGGATCCACAGGACCTGGATACCAAGTGATTCCGGGGGACAAAAATTGAAAAAACAGGAACGGGAGTGCGGTCAAAGGGTCAAACGAAGTGAACCAGATGGGGGCACTGAGCAGAGAACCCCGGACAGCGCCCACTGCTCCTCAAAGGTGTCAAGGGAGCCAGTGGACGCTGCCCAGAGGAACTCTGCCCGGATACGTGAACGGACAGAGGATCGGAAACAGGCCCCACAGTCACAGGAGCCTCCATCGGCCAACCTCCTCCCCCTGGTTTTGTAGATGGCCAGTTTAGCTAGGGCCAGGAGGAGGTTGACCAGGAGGTCCCGCGACTTCGTGGGCCCATGGATGGGAAGTGCATAAATAAAGAGGTGAGGGGGAAAGTGCAACCAAAACCTCAACAAAATGTCTAAGAGGAGCCAGAACAGGGGCTGCAGCCTGGCGCACTCCAGATAAATGTGCACCAGGGTCTCCCTTACGCGGCAAAAGGGGCAGGTGTCGGGGATAGGGGTGAACCGCGCCAAGTACACGCCCGTGCTCACAGCTCCGTGAAGGAGCCACCAACTGACATCCCCGGCGGGCCTTGGGACTAAGGAGGAGTAAAGGCTGGCCCACTGGGGCTTCTCACCCTCTAGAGGTGGCAGGAGGTCCTGCCATTTCGTATCGGGGCAGGACGTGAGGGTGAGGAGATGAAGGGTGTGGAGCATGAGCGTGTAAAGATGTTTCCTTGGCGCGGTGTGGAAGCGGACGGGCTGCAGTTCATGCAGCCGGCTCGCGGTGAAGGAACAAGGGGGCTGGTTGGGGCCACGGGGCAGGGGCCCGATAAGAAGGTCCAGAGGGCCAGGGGTGGAGGGAGGGTGGGGCGTACCCTCTCGCAGGACCCGGTCGAGGTAAACCCGAGCAGTGGGTGGCAAAACGGCCTTCACCTCCTGAAGTACGCGCCGGGGAGTACGAGGTCTGGAGAGCTCCATGCGCTGAGCGAGCATCAGGGGATCCAGCCAGTCTCCCCGGTCGTAGTCCAGGAGATCTCCAACTCTGGTGACTTCTGCCAGGACCAACCTCTGGCGCACCAAGGGGGACTCCGCCACCTGCACACGGAGCTGGGGGTTGTGTAGCAGGGGCTCTGCAAGGAGATCCGCCCCCTCGGTGGACACCACGGACCTGGTCGCTGAGAACAGTTTCCAGCTCCGGAGGAGGTCCTGGTAGAACACTGGCAGCCTGGAGGGGTCTCGTGGAAGACCTCTCGGATGGAGATAAAGGAGCTGCCGGTCATATCGGAGCCCTCGGAAGCGGCGCAGGAAGGCGTGCGCCAGTACGCTCCACGCAGGACTACCTGCACCATAAAGGAGTCTCTGCAGGGCCTGGAGGCAGAAAACATAGACCTGAGTGCGTAGGCACTTCAAGCCCTGCCCTCCCTCCTCCAGAGGTAGGTGGAGAACCCCTGCAGAGACCCAGTGCAGTCCTGACCACAAGAACTCCAGGATCAACTTCCAGAGGTTGGCCAGGAAATCCGGAGCCGGGACCAGGGTGTTGAGCATGGACAGGACTAGTTGATTGAGTACCAGTGCCCTCCCTCGAAAGGAGAGGCACCGGAGTAGTCCTGTCCATCTCCGGAGCCGCTCTATCACCCTGCCCTCTAAATCGTGCCAGTTCTCCGGCGGAGACGGATGCGTGGCGGAAAGGTAAACGCCGAGACAGAGCAGCAGACCCGCGCTCCACCTGATGGCCTGAAGCGCGGGTGGGAGGGAGCTCGCCTGCCACCCGTTACCTACCACCAGGCCAGAGCTCTTGACCCAGTTGACCCGGGCAGAGGAGGCCGCCGAGTAGATCGCCTGGCAAGCCTCCACCTGTGCCAAGTCGCCCGGGTCCTGGACCATGAGGAGCACGTCGTCGGCATAGGCCGACAGGACCAGCCGCAGCTCCGGCTCTCGGAGCACCAACCCCGTCAACCTCCTGCAGAGGAGGCAGAGGTAGGGCTCGATTGCCAGAGCATACAGCTGGCCCGAGAGGGGGCACCCCTGCCGTACTCCTCGCCCAAAGCTGACCGGCTCGGTCAGGGTCCAGTTGAGCCTGACCAGACACTCTATGGAGGCGTACAGCACCTAGAGAAAACCCACAAACTGGGGTCCGAAGCCAAATGCTCGCAGAGTGCTCAGGAGGTACCCGTGATCCACCCTGTCGAACATCTTCTCCTGATCCAGGGACAGGAGGGCGAACGACAGACCATCCCTACACCCAAGCTCCAAGAGATCCCGGACCAGATACAGGTTGTCGAAGATGGTGCGGCCCGGGACGGTGTAGGTCTGGTCTGGGTGGACCACGTCCACCAGCACGGACCCCAGCCTCAGCGAGATGGCCTTGGCTACGAGTTTGTAGTCCGTGCTGAGGAGCGAGATGGGATGCCAATTCCGTAAATCACAGAGGTCCCCCTTCTTCTGCAATAAGGCGAGCACGGCTCACCTGCACGAAAGAGGGAGGACCCCGCCTTGCAAGGACTTGGCCCAGACGGTGACAAGGTCTGAGCCGAGGACGTCCCAGAACACGCGGTAGAACTCCACGGTCAGTCGGTCCAGTCCCGGGGATTTATTAGTGGGCATGCGACGGAGGGCTTCCGAGAATTCGGCCAGAGTGAGAGGCAGCTCTAGCCGGTCTCAGTCGCCCGCGCTGACCGTAGGGAGTTCGTCCCAGAGCACTCTGCAAACGTTTGGATCGGTCGGATCCAGGGAGAAAAGGCTCGCGTAGAAGGCCCTGGCCCTCCCGCAAATCTCCACCGGATCCGTGAGGGGGGTGCCGTCCTCTGCGAGAAGGCAGGTGACGTGTTTCTTAGCCCCCATCTTTTTCTCCAGGGCGTAGAAGAAGCGGGAGCCGCGATCCATCTCCCGAAGGAGACGGATGTGGGATCGAACAAATGCACCCCAGGCCCGATGGTCTTCGAGTTTCCGGAGCTCCTCCCGCTTCTCCTGGCACACCCCACAGAGGGATGGATCCTCGGGGCTGGCGGCCAGACGCCTCTCCAGCTCTAAGACCTCCTGTTCCAACTGCTCTATCGTCGCATCCCTCCGTCGGCTGGCGCCCCAGGTGTAGTCTCAGCAGAAGAGCTGGGCACGCACCTTCCCTAGATCCCACCATCGCCATGCCGAGGGAAAGGCGCGCCGCTGCCCTCGCCAGGCCAGCCAGAACTCCCGGAAGGACGCCACGAAGCCCACATCCTCCAGCAAACTCCGCGCAGAGAGAGGCCATCACGGTAGCTAGATGATGATCAGAGAACGGGGCCGGCCGGACACTGGAGGAGTGGGCCCGCTAAAGGTGAAAGCGTGATCAATAGATGCGGTCCAACCGGGAGTGGCGCGACCGATGGGTCTCCACCCGGACAAAGGTGAAAGTCAAGATGTCGTCCGGGTGGTGGTCGCGCCAGACGTCCACCAGGGAATGATGATCGACAATGTCCCGGAGGACAGCTGCAGCAGCCGGGCACTGCTCGGTCCCCGAGCGGTCCTGTTCCTCAAGGGTGTTGTTAAAGTCCCCGCCCAGGACCAGGCACTCACGAGGATCCAAGGTGCCGAGGAAGGTGGATGCCTGCTGATAAAAACGCAGCTGCTCCGGGCCTGATGTCGGTGCATAGACGTTGATGAGGTTGACCACGAGCCCCTTCGTGCGGACCCAGAGGTGCAGCATGCGACCCGGCACAACCAGGCACCTCGGGGGAGAACAAGGTGGCCACTCCAGCCTGATGAACGGTAAGATGGCTGAAGTAGACCCTGTCCCCCCAGTCCAGCCGCCAACTGTTTTCGGCGGGCGGAACCGTATGGGTCTCCTGCAGGAAAATCACAGAGTACCCCCCCTCCCGAAGGAAGGAGAGCACCTGGCTCCTGCGAAGACCCATCCTACAGCCTCGGGTGTTTAATGTTGCGTAGGTGATAGATGCCATGAGGAGGGCTGGGGGCGATCCTTGCCTGCAGGATCACTCACAGCCTCCGTCGGGCCGCACATCAATCTGTGACCTACCCCGTAGGTGAGTAGTGAGTCACGGAAGAGGCGGACCCGCTGGTAGGCCGCAGCGGCCTGCTTCCCGGTCCTTTTACCCTCCCCCATAAGGGCCCTCGCGGCCCAGAGGATTTGATGGAAATCCCCCCATCGCTGGAGAGCGAGTTGCATTTTGTTACGGGAGCCCCAGACATCCTCCAGGAACTCCCGCATCTCCTCTCGCAGCGTATGGGGGGCCGGGGTCCCTGGCCCCTGGTTATCTATTGAAGGGGCCCTGACACAGCCCCACGGCCTACCGAGACCAGCAGGCAAGGGGCGGACCCCCGACGTGGCGCCCGATGGGCCGGCGCCACGGCGTCTGCTGCAAAATGTGGTTCAATGGGGAGAGGCGGCGGAGGGAGGAGAGCAGCCCCTGGTGGGTCAGGACAATGGAATACAAAGGCCACTCTCCGGGAGTCATCTACCGGGAAGGGGAAGGAGATGGCCCCGGGGGCAGCAATGGCATTAAGGGAGGTGGAAGGGAGTGGGACTACATAAGGGGCAGGGCAGGGATCAGGCATGGGGGCCGGGCAGAGGTCAGTAGTAGGGGCAGGAGGGGGGTCATGAGTAGGGCCAGGGTGAGGAGTGGAAAAAGGATCCTGAGCCGTAGGAGCTGGGCCACTGGGAGGTGGCCCCTCTTGATTAGGCTCAGGGATCTAGGGAGTGGAGATAGGGGCAGGAAGGGGACCCCCAGTGATGCCGGGCTCTGGCTCGGTGGCTGGTGTAACAGCCGCGGCATCGAGAGGTGGATGGATTTTTGCAGGGTCCCCGCCCGGGAAGGTGGTCGGTTGCCCCACACCAACGAGGGGTGCCTCCTGGGATTCGGGTCCTGGCTGCATGGCACCAGCCGTCACATCGGTAGGCTCAGCGGCCATCAGCGGTGTGCCACTCACGACCGGGCAGGTGGAAGAGCCCAGGAGGTCCTCGGAAGTGGTTGCAGAAGGAGCGGTCAAGGGGAGGGAGCATGGGGAGAGAAGGGAGAGGGGAGCCGGGGTGAGGTCGTTGAGATCGAGGCCCACTGGCAGAGGGTCGTCCTCCCCCTGGGTGACTGGGGTCAGACCCAGGGTCTCGATCGCCTCATAAATAGAGGGTAACTCACCATCCGCCACCTCGGGGTTCTCCCTGCCGGCACCCGAAGTGATGCTTGATTCGGGGCCCGCAGGTTCGACAACCGGGAAAGGGACAGGAGCGGCTCCATTGGGAGTTTCCGAGGGAGGGGTGGTACTGCCTTCCGGTGCTGCCACGTCTTTCCCAGCCGGTACTGGTGGACAATTGCCACTCGGGGGCAAAGCGGAGGGCTCGGCATCGGCACCCCCCTTCCTGGTCTGCCGGGGGGCCTCCGCATCGGTGGAAAGGAGCGGAGCTCGAGCCTTCCGCTTGCCCCGCTTCCCCTGTACTAGGGCCCAGCCCTCCATAGCATCATCTGGGGGCTGGCTAGCAGGGCTCGGGTTGGGGGGTAGGGGCAATGTCTTAGGGGCTCGAGGAGGTAGTGATGGGGCGGCATAAGGGAGGGAAGGGTCCCCCTGGGGTGGGCCCTCTCCCACACCCGGCAAAATCCCTGCCGCACTCTCCTCCACAGACCCCGCCAGACAGCACGCAGCAGAGGTGGGGCTCTCCTGCTCGTCTGGGCGCACCGAGGGAGGTACCCCCAGGGCCCGAGCGGGAGCAGCGGTGGACTGGGAAGGAGGAGGGGTGGCTCTGGGCGCTGGGCACTGGGCATTCAGGGGCACCGGCGATGACGGGGCCTCGCCCTGCCGGGGCTCGGGGGTCTCGGATGCTCCTCCTTGCCGGGCCAAGGGGAAGTCCCTCCGGATGTGTCCCATCGCCCGGCAGAGGTAGCACCGGGCCTCCCCTGTCGAGTAATGCACCCGGTAGCGGGACCCCTGGTAGGGAACCATAAACGACCCCTCGAGCGCCTCTCCGTCACACGCCGCCGGCGGCAGTTGAAGCTGCACCTGCCGGCGGAACGAGAGGACGTGAAGGAGGGCGGGGTCTTTGCAGCCCAGCGGAAGATGGCTGACGATGGAGAGGGGCCTCCACAGGGTGGAGAGGGCAGGTAACAGGGCGGCATTGGGGAGGAAGGGAGGGACAGAGGTTAGGACTATCCGGACACCCAGGTCCTCTAGCGGCTCCAGAGGGACGAACACGCTCCCCACCACCAGGCCTTTCTCCACCACCTCCTGGGCCGCGGCCTCCGATGCGAGGAAGAAGACAATCTTCCCGTACATTTTGGAGGCCGCTACGATGGCCGTGGGCCCCACCACCCTCACCAATGCCCGCACATAGGTTTCTATGTGGGGCGAGGTGGGTACCAGGAGGCAACGGACGCCATGCCTCCTGGTCAAGGTGGGGAAGGGGCCCCGGCTCCTATAGGTGGTAGCAGAGACGGCGGGTGGGTGAGATGATGTAGCTTCAGGCGGTGGGGTTGCCGCCACCTGGGCGTACGCCCTGGGGGCCGGAGGAGGGGCACCCGCAGAGCTGGTGGAGGGAACAGCGGGGAAGGACGCCACGGCCGGTAGGATGGCCGCGGCAGTAGGGGCAGCCTCTGCCATGGAGGGCCTGGACTTTTTGGCAGGGCCCTTGCCCTTCTTCCCACCCTGGCCCTTTCCTCCAGCTGGGGGAGCTCCCCCGAATTGGGGGGGGCGAGGGACATGGCAGCAGTGGAGGTCACCTCGGCGGCCGCCGCTGCCGGTGCCCCAGCAGGGGCAATAGCAGGTGGTTTGGCAGCGGCGGTTGAGGTAGAGGCTAGGGGGAGTGACGGGGGGGCAGGCGGGGGAGGGGCGGCCAGGTCTTCTGGAGGGCTCACCCCTGCCGTGTCGCCTGCCATAATGAACAGGGAGGGAAGGGAAAACACCGGAGAGAGGAAGGGAGAGGAATTGGGGTGACCACTCCTCCCCGCTAGGCTGCAGGCAGGGGAGGAGGGCACTAAAAGTGGGGATTGAATTCAGGGTTATCAAGGACTAGTGCGGGGGGTAGCGTTCAGTCACTGACTCAGAATGGAAAACCTGGCTCCTCTTGATGCACTAGGGGATGGGGGTGGGGTATAACAGCATGGCGGGGGCGGGGGTGCAGTGAGATAGGGTCAAACTCAAACAGGGGAGGGGCACAAGTGCATGGCAGGGGGCATGGGCGAATGAGGGGAGGGGCCAATCAGGGCAAGCGGGGGCTGCAGGGGAGGAGGACAGTCAGGCTGGAAATGGGGCAGAAAACCAAGGGGCTAGCTTCAGGGCTGGGGCGAGACAAACAAAACAAAGGCTGTAGAGGGAAAAGGTCGGGGCAGGCAACTAAACCGAAGCTAGCAAGGGGTTGGGACAAAAAAAGGGGGGGCGCAAACAGCTGCAAGGGGCAGATGGGGCAAGTAGCAAAGGGCAAAGCAAGGGGCGTGGGAATGCGGGGGGGGGGCACATGCACTTGTACAAAGTCAATGGTGGGCTGGTTGCTGCTGCAGGCCCAAAGGGTGGAAACAAGCTTGGCAAGCCAAGCAAGCAGCTGAGTCCAGAGGCAGGAACCAGGGCAGATGGTGAGCAGCCAGCAGAGGTGGTGGAGGGGGCAGCGGTGGTGGTGGGAGTTGTGGGGGGGCACAGATGAACCTGGGGGCAGGCTCCACACCACACCCCCTGTGCCCCTACAAACACAGTCAATACCCCCACCACTAGAGCACAATTTGAAAAAATACTCAGTTCTCGGAGGCCCCCTCCATGGTGGGCTGCAGAGTCTCTGCGCTCCCTCAGCAGCCAATGGTCTTCCGGGTCTTCCTCCTCTGGGTTCCAGCAGCTTCCTGGCAGCAAATACGGCAGCAGCAGCAGCAGCTCCAGCAACTCCAGGCGGTAGTCCGGTGGCCAGGCAGGACCCCTCACTGATGGTGGTAGTGGTGGTGGTCACAGTAGCGGCTGGAGCAGGGGTCCCCCACACCCCTCCTCTGGGGAGAGGGCCAGCAGGCTCCTCCCCAGGGGCTGCTGCAGTAGCAGGAGTAGCAGCAACCAATGTGTTTGGGGGGGTTCAGCTACCAGCCGGCCAGCCAGCAACCAGAGAGTAGAGTAGTGGGGGGGTGTCTGGCCCAGCCAGGGGAGTAGCTGGAGCAGCAGCAGCTACAGCAGTAGTCAGGAGAGACCAGGGCCTAGCAGCAGCCCCAGCAGCAGCCCTCTACCTCCCTCTTCTCTCCAGGCCAGTTGGGTGCAATAGAAGAGTCCAAAGCAGATCTACTGGCCACTGGAGAAGCAGGGTTCTGTTCCCTGAGTGACCAGAGCAGGGGCTGCACTACAACAAGCAGGAACTTTCTGAAACCAATTTAAGGCAGGCTAATTAGGACACCTGGAGCCAATTAAGAAGAACCTGCTAGAATCATTTAAGACAGGTAGGCTAATCAGGGCACCTGGGTTTAAAAAGGAGCTCCCTTCCGTTTGTGGTGTGGCGTGCAAGGAGCTGGGAGCAAGAGGCACACAAGGAGTTGAGAGGGAGAAGTGTTGAAGGACTGAGGAGTACAAGCATCAGCAGACCATCAGGAGGAAGGTCCTGCAGTAAGCATAAAGAAGGTGTTGGGCAGAGGCCGTGGGGAAGTAGCCCAGGGAGTTGTAGCTGTCACGCAGCTGTTACAGGAAACCCTATAGCATAGGGGCCGACTTCCGGCCCCGCCCGTGGGTGCTGTCACCTGGCGTCGGGGGCGGGGCCCCGCCCGACGCCGGGCCCCGCCCCCGACGCCGGGTGACGTGGCGGGGCCCCGCCCCCGACGCCGGGTGACGTGGCGGGGCCCCGCCCCCGACGCCGGGTGACGTGGCGGGGCCCCGCCCCCGACGCCGGGTGACGTGGCGGGGCCCCGCCCCCGACGCCGGGTGACGTGGCGGGGCCCCGCCCCCGACGCCGGGTGACATGGCGGGGCCCCGCCGCCGACGCCATGTTGCCCAGCGTCGGGGGCGGGGCTCCCACAACATCTCCCGGTTCCCGGTAAGTTTCCTGCGCGTCCGGGGCGGGTGGGGAGTTGCCAGTGGGTGCGGAGCACCCACCAATTTTTCTCCGTGGGTGCTCCAGCACCGGAGCACCCACGGAGTCGGCGCCTATGCCCTATAGACAACTGCAATCCACAGGGCCCTGGGCTGGAACCCGGAGAAGAGGGTGGACCCGGGTTCCCTCCAAACCTCCCAACTCCTGATCAGACACAGGAGGAATTTGACTGTGGGTTCTACCAGAGGGGAAGATCTCTGAGGTGATCAAAATCCGCCAATAAGCGCAGGACTCACCAAGGTAGAGGAGGAACTTTGTCACAGCTGGTGTAAGGGGTGGGATTGTGGTGTGCACAGTGCGGCGGAAGAAGAGGGGTGTTTAAAAAAAAAAAAAAAGGAGCATGTTTATTTTTTTTCTTCACCACAATGGAAGAGGTAGTGCGGGCACTGATACAAGCCACAGCTGCGCAGCAGGAAGCTACCCGTGTCCAGGCAGTTGCCCAACAGGAGGCAGTACGGCTGCAGCAGGAGACCAATCGCCTATTGATGGACCAGGCCGCTCAAGACCGGACTATGTTGTGGGAATTAGTAAACCAAGTGAAGGCCCTTACGGAGATGAACCATGGCCATGATGGGACGCGGAAGATACGGGCCAGAAATTGCCTGCAGAAAATGACGGGGAAGGATGACATAGAGGCATATCTCCTGGCCTTTGAGAGGACAGCCCTACGGGAGGCCTGGCCTCGAGATCAGTGGTCTGGCATCCTTGCCCCATTCCTGTGCGGGGAGGCCCAGAAGGCCTACTATCATCTGCCTGAAGAGGCTGCAGCAGACTACCCACAGCTGAAAGCAGAGATCCTGGCCAGATCTGGGGTAACGACCGCAGTGCGGGCCCAGCGGTATCACGAGTGGAGGTACCAGGAAGACAAAACCCCACGGTCCCAATTGTATGACCTCATCCATCTCGCACGAAAGTGGTTGCGAACTGAGTCCCGGGGTCCAGAAGAGATACTAGAGGTTCTGGTCATTGACCGATATATGAGGGGACTACCGCCAGACCTTCGCACATGGGTAAGCCAGAATGAACCCTCCACCTATGACGAGATTGTTGCACTGGTAGAGAGGCGAAGGACGGCAAGGGAGCTGACCAGACCAGTTAAGGAAGCGGAACCCCAGGTTAAACTAGCAGCACCAAACCCAAGAGCTCGAGTGACTGGGCCACCAGGAGAGCCCAGGTGGAAAAAGAGAGGGGCTGAAGGCCCACCAGAGGCCACAAAGAGTCGGAGCACTGAGGGGGAAGAAGATCGTGATATTAGACTGCCCAAACCAAGAGACCGGGGAATGCCTAGGGTTCCATACAGATGTTATGCCTGCGGAGAGTGGGGACACATAGCTGCACAGTGTCCCAATGCTGAGGAGCCTATGAAGTGTAACCTGGGAAATTGGGCAGACCCATGCTCCCTAATCCACCTTGTGGGGGTCTCACTAACCCCACATATGTATACGAGACCAGTGAAACTAAAGGGGTAGAGACCACAGCACTGGTTGATTCAGGGAGTGCTATCACGCTCATCTCAGGGAGGCTCGTGAAGCGTAGTCAGCTGCTACAGGCTAAACGTACGGGGATAACCTGAGTCCATGGGGCAGTTAGTTACTACCCCACCATCCCAGTAAAAATTGAAATCCAAGGAAACACTACTGAGGTAGCAGCAGGTGTAGTCCCTAAACTCCCATACCCAGTGCTCATAGGGAGAGACTTTCCAGGGTTTGGAGACTTACTCCCAGTAGAGGGATTGGAGAGAGAAGGGAACCCTGAAATTAGTGAGGCATCCACAGTAGACTGTCAACCCCCAACCTTCTCTGAAATATCCCCAGATTTGTTCCCCACTCCCAGACAAGGTAGAAAGACGAAAAGGGAAAGAAGGGCAGCTAAGGCCTTGGGAACCCGAATACTGACCCAAATCCAGAGGGTCGCTCTCATAGGGAGGCGGACCCGTGCAGCTGAACAAGAAGCCACCCAGGAGGGAGAAGCACCCGAGTCTGACCCCCACCCTAACGCCTCTGAACCAGCAGAGGCAACAGAGACTGGCCCCCTAGATCTTGGGCAGATTAGCCCCAGGAGAGGAAATTTTGGACGGGACCAGGCTGAAGACCCAAGATACGACAACATTAGGAAAGAGGTGACTGAAATAGATGGGGTTCCCATGGAAGGGAAAATCCAGGGACCAGGACCCTACTTCATAATGAAGAAGGATCTCTTATACCGGGTTGCACCAGTACAGGGGCAGAAGATACAGCAGATCCTAGTACCTCAAAAACACCAGAATGCTGTATTAAGCCTTGCCCATAGTCATCTTTTGGGGGGGCATTTGGGGGTAGAAAAGACCCTGATACGGATCCTACGACGATTTTTCTGGCCTGGAATACAAGTGAGGAGGTACTGTGCGTCCTGTCCAGAGTGTCAGCTGCACAGTCCCCGTCCCCATTTGAGGGCACCTTTAGTACCCCTTCCCATCATAGAAGTCCCCTTCGAGCGAATAGCCATGGACCTAGTGGGACCCCTGGAGAAGACGGCTCAGGGTCACCAATATATACTTGTTGTTTTGGACTATGCTACTCGCTACCCAGAAGCCGTCCCCCTGCGGAACACACCCTCTAAAATGATAGCCAAAGAGCTGGTGGGGATCTTTGCCCGAGTGGGGCTACCAAAGGAGATATTAACAGATCAACGGACTCCATTTATGTCGAAGCTAATGAAGGACCTCTGTACGCTGCTCCATATACATACCCTGAGAACTTCAGTCTATCACCCACAGACTGATGGGCTGGTAGAAAGGTTTAACCGAACCCTCAAGGCTATGATAAGGAAGGTGGTAAGTCGGGACGGGAAGGACTGGGACACCCTACTACCTTACCTTATGTTCGCTCTCCGGGAGGTACCTCAGGCTTCAACTGGGTTTTCCCCCTTCGCATTATTATACGGGCGCCACCCCCGTGGCATACTAGATATCGCCAAAGAGATCTGGGAAGAGGAACCCAGTGAGGGGAGAAATATAATAGAACATGTATTGTAGATGTGAGACCGGATAGCCCGGGTCACCCCTATTGTACAGGAACATTTGGAATAGGCACAGGAGGCCCAGCGAATCCATTACAATCACCAGGCAAAAGTCCGACAGTTCCAACCAGGGGATCGGGTGATGGTGTTGGTACCCATGGCAGAAAGCAAGCTTCTGGCCCAATGGCAGGGACCCTATGAGGTGGTTGAACCCGTGGGGGAAGTAACCTACAAGGTGCAGCAGCCAGGATGTCGGAAACAAGAACAAATATATCACATCAACCTTCTGAAACCCTGGCATGCGCAAGAGGCTTGCGCAGCTGTCCGAAAAGACCTACCACAGGAAAACAAACCTTCCAAACAAGTGAGAGTGTCTCCCGATTTAACACCAGACCAGAAGAATGAGGTGTCTGAGATGATCTTCTGGAACCAAGATGTGTTCTCCACAAAACCGGGTTGAACAGCCGAGACATATCACCGCATCGTCACAAACCCTGGGGCCAGAGTAACAATGAGGCCCTACAGGGTGCCAGCGGCCAAAAGGGAGGAAATAAAAGCAAAAGTAAAAAAGATGCTGGAGTTGGGGATCATCTAAGAATCCCACAGTCAGTGGTCCAGCCCAATCGTACTGGTGCCCAAACCTGATGGCACCGCAAGGTTTTGCAATGACTTCCGGCGACTAAACGAGGTATCCCAATTCGACGCGTACCCCATACCTCGCATAGATGAGTTAGTGGACCGTCTGGGCAATGCCCGGTACTTGACTACCCTAGACTTGACAAAGGGGTACTGGCAAATTCCCCTTGCCAAAGACGCAAAGGAAAAGACTGCGTTCTCTATGCCAGAGGGTCTTTTTCAATATACTGTCCTCCCTTTTGGACTACATGGGGCCCCAGCTACCTTCCAGCGCCTCATGGGTAAGCTATTATGCCCCCATAATCATTAGGCGGCTGCCTACCTGGACGATGTGGTCATTCATACCCCAGACTGGGAAACCCACCTCGAGAAGGTGGAGGCAGTCCTCGATACCTTCAGGCGAGCTGGCCTTACAGCTAACCCTGCTAAGTGTGCTGTAGGGTTTACGGAGGCCAAATATCTTGGCTACATTGTGGGAAAAGGTCTGGTAAAACCCCAGCTGAACAAGTTAGAGGCCATCCAAAATTGGCCCCGACCATGTCGCAAGGAGCAAGTCCGGGCATTCCTAGGGGTGGTGGTGTATTACCGACGATTTATCGCTCACTTTGCCACAAGGGCTAGCCCCCTGACAGACCTAGTGAAAGCCCATGGACCTGATCTGGTGAGATGGTCTGACGGAGCTGACAGAGCATTCACAGACCTACGGACTGCCCTCTGCAGTAACCCTATACTGATAGCCCCAGATTTCACCAAGGAATTTATCCTGCAGACGGATGCATCAGAAGTAGGGTTAGGGGCCGTTCTATCACAGATGGTTGGGGAAGAGGAACATCCAATTCTCTACCTCAGTAGGAAACTCCTTCCGAGGGAGCAGAAATATGCCGTGGTGGAGAGAGAGTGCCTCGCCGTAAAACGGGCAATGGAAACGTTGCGCTACTACCTGCTCGGGCGCAGATTTGTCCTCGTGACCGACCATGCCCCTCTTCAATGGATGCAGCGGAACAAGGAGAAGAACACAAGGGTGACCAGGTGGTTCTTATCCCTCCAACCTTTCCAGTTCCGTGTGCAACACAGAGCAGGGAGCCGTCATGGCAATGCTGATGGCTTGTCACGTGTGCACTGTCTGGCGTCCCAAGCTGCCCAACCCCTTGATGTTGAGCAGGGGGGAGGGATATGTGACAGACCCAGACAAGTGGGGTACAGAAGTCTGATAGAAGGCAAATATACTGGCCATTGGATGAATAGTTTTCTGTTCCCTGAGTGACCAGAGCAGGGGCTGCACTAGAACAAGCAGGAACTTTCTGGAACCAATTTAAGGCAGGCAGGCTAATTAGGACACCTGGAGCCAATTAAGAAGAACCTGCTAGAATCAATTAAGACAGGCAGGCTAATCAGGGCACCTGGGTTTGAAAAGGAGCTCCCTTCCGTTTGTGGTGTTGCGTGCGAGGAGCTGGGAGCAAGAGGCACACAAGGAGTTGAGAGGGAGAAGTGTTGAAGGACTGAGGAGTACAAGCATCAGCAGACCATCAGGAGGAAGGTCCTGCAGTAAGCATAAAGAAGGTGTTGGGCGGAGGCCGTGGGGAAGTAGCCCAGGGAGTTGTAGCTGTCACGCAGCTGTTACAGGAAACCCTATAGACAACTGCAATCCACAGGGCCCTGGGCTGGAACCCGGAGTAGCGGGCGGGCCCGGGTTCCCCCCAAACCTCCCAACTCCTGATCAGACACAGGAGGAATTTGACTGTGGGTTCTACCAGAGGGGAAGGTCTCTGAGGCGATCAAAATCCGCCAATAAGTGCAGGACTCACCAAGGTAGAGGAGGAACTTTGTCACAATAGAGACACAGCCCTGGTAATATGGAGAAGCTTGTGGCACCCAAGCTCAGCACTGCAACCAGATTTTAAACGGCACAGCATGTTCAGATAAAGGCTCCTGCACCCTGTTTTATATTACATAAACAAGAGAATAGAGCAGTGAGCAGTTTGCCAGGCAGTGGCCTGGGGCAGGAAACACGGGAAGAAATGTGCAGGTCCTCCAAATTCAGGAACTTTCACTTCCACAGAGCTCTGTGGAAAACTTTCATCTTCCATCTCTCGTCTCTGCAGTGACAAGTCTTCACAGGGTAAGGCATGCGCTGCTGGCCTGATCTGCAAAAAGCTCTCTCCAGCAGCAGCACAGGTGTCAACTCCTACAGCTGTTGCGTCATTCACCTTAATGAGGTGTTAACATCTGGGTCTCCTTGGTGACTATTTGGTGCAACACTACAATGGGCAGTTTTAAAATAACACTGGGCCAACTCTGGAGCTCCTGACATATGCAAGTAGTTCCATTGATTTCACTGTGAAGGAAAGCAGGATTTAGTCCACTGGTTTTCCAGAAGAAAAACATCTTCAGAGGAACTTTCCCACCACATTGACCTTAGTGGAAAGAGATACAGATTCTCAGACCACTCTTTGGAATTTCTCCTTCCTCCAGCAATTGACTCTTCTGGTGGCTGACCCGGTGCCTACTGAAGTCAACGGAGTGTCTTGGAAGGTATGTCGAAACTAGGGTTGCTTTTAAACATCAAATTAACTAATTGCCAATTAACTTGGGGTAGTTAACGTGTTTGTAAGGCGAGTGTGCACACTTCCCAAACACTTGATCCAGGTGACAAAAGTTTGTGCTTTAGGTAGAGAACATTTGTCATGTGGAACAAATTTCACTATGGCCTTGTCATCACGAGGGGAAAAAGGTGTGTTCACTTGTGCTCGCTAATATGGGGTAACTAACATGAAGTAAAACCCCAGTGAAGGCAAGGCAGAGTGCAGTTCTAACATGAGTTAGCAGGTCAAAGTAAGCTTTAAGGCCTGAAGTTAGGTCAATCCAGCTACATTGCTCTCTGAGCAATGTATCCATACCCTCCTAACCCTGGTGTACACAGCACTAGGTCAATGAAAGAATTCTTCCATCAACCTTGCTACCGCCTTTTGGGGAGGTGGATTGCCTATGCTGATTGAGCAAAGAAATCTTTCCTCCCAACTGTTTGTCAGGCCTCTGAATTCAATAGGTACAGTATTACCACAACACCAATGATTTTTTTAAACAGTCTGACTAAGGCCTTGCCTACACAAACATTTTTTCAGTATAAGCTGCGGGAGGGATAGCTCAGTGGTTTGAGCATTGACCTGCTAAACCCAGGATTGTGAGTTCAATCCTTGAGGGGGCCATTTAGGGATCTTGGGCAAAAATTGGGGATTGCTCCTGCTTTGAGAAGGGGGTTAGACTAGATGACCCTGATATTCTATGAATGTAAACTGATAGTTATACTGCTATAACTCTGCCTGTAAATGCTCTGGTATAAACTGGCTTTTCTTCTGTTTAGCATATGTCACCTGGGAAGGGGTTTAAAGTAAATGGAAGAAAAGCCAGTCTTATACTAGAGTTAGGGTTGCCACCCATCTGGATTTTACCCAAACAGTCCAGGCCTTGGCTTCTGAGTCCAGGTGCCATTTAGGGTTGCCAGGTGCCCGGTTTTTGACCAGAAAGTCCTGTCAAATGGGGGATCTGGCCTGACACCAACAGTCCGGTTACCACAGGTCATTAACCCACGCCAGCCCCTGCTCCAGCCTGCAGGCAGGCTCCTTGTCAGACTGCAGCAGCTCCTGTCCCAGCCCCGGAACGGAGGGAGCCCAGCTAGGGAGGGGAAGGGAGGTGGAGACGATCCAGTGAGTGACAGGGGCAGGGTGGGGAAGTGAGCAACAGGGGTGGGGCCTTGAGGAAGAGGCAGAGAAGGGATGGGCCTGGGGGAAGGGGATGGGCAGGGTCAGGCCTCGGGTTGTGGTGCAGGGGCGTGAGGCCTCTGGCTGGGGTTCCAGGCTGTGGGGTGGGGCTGGGGATGAGGAGTTTGGGGTGCAGGCAGGATTCTCCAGGGCTGGAGCCAGAGAGGAGGACTCCACAGTCCCCCCAGCCCTCTCCCCTGGCAGCACACTCACCCAGCACTGTGCATATGCTTCTAGGGGCCAGGCCCCTCTCAGGTCCAGAAAGCCCCCTCAGCAGTTGCTCAGGTGAGGTCCAGACTCCGGGGGAGGGGAAGGCCAGGGGAAGGGAAGGCCGGTGGGGGGGAGCTGCCAATCATGTGTGCACCGCCTCCCCTCCTCAGGTGCAGCAGCTGCCTCAGCCTGCCACTGGCGCCACTCTTGTGTTGTAAGCAGCAGTAACCGGCGCCAAAGGAGCACAGTGCAGAGTGGCAGGGCAGCCACCTGCTTGAGGCAGGGATGCTCCGGGGCCGGGGCAGGCGCCCAGGGGCGGCAGGCGAGGCCGGGGGAGAGACCTGGCTCTGAACATTGGTGGAGCCGGGCCCCCAGGCCCTGGATATTCCTGGAGCCTGGGCACCACAGGCCCATACAACTCACCGGCCCTAGGGAGTTTTACCAGTATAATTATACCTGTTTAACTACATCAGTATAACTTACAAAACTCTGTGTTGATGAAGCCTAAAAACAATCCCTGCCTATTAGTTGTCCATAGAGTTTTCCCAGAGTAGATTAGATCTGCATTTCTGTTTGAAGAAAGAATCAGGGGAAAAAAATTGTTTCAGGCTTTCTTTCTGAATAAAGCAAACAGAGACACACTCTTTGGATTTCTTTTGCTGGTCACCTTTATAGAGGGCAGCAGGACTACAGTGGTGGGAAGGGGGGATTCCCTCAGTGGTGCCTCCTTGGGGATTCCTACCCATCTCCCGTGGGAGAGGCTGCATGTTCACAGTCCTGGGCAACAGCCTGTCAACAAAGCTAACAGCGTATTTGACCCACTGTCCATCTCTTATGGTATCTCTTGCCTGGTCCTGCGTGGCACCAGTTCCCCTTGGTGCTGGTAAGTCGTGGCTGGCCCCACCAGGCACTGATTAAACAGGGAGGGTGTTTTCCCCCAGATCCCTCACTGCTCCAGAGCCAGGGGGGCCCATTCCTTCCCAGGGCTCTGCTCTGGCTCCTCCAGCTGCATCCCAGGCATTTCTGGTTTCCACTTGCTGAGCCAGCGAGGTTCTCGGGCCCCCTCTGGTGCCCAGACCCTGAATGTGCACTGGTACAACAACCAGAGAGCAAGGCTCAGCTGTGTCATGTGCCCTGCAGAGCAAGCCAGCCTGCTTTCAGGATCTTAATCTCTTCCCACCCCCCCCTCCAGACACAGCATGGGAGATGGAAGACTCTGCCCATCACCATGCAGACACTCCCCTACTTACCTGAGCTCTCCTCAGAGCAGGGAGCCCCCTTCTCTCTGCTACAAAGCAGATAAACTTGGGGCCTGATTCTCCTCTTGCTTTCACCGGGGTGAAACAGGCTCCCTCCACTGCCATCAATTGAGTTCCATGGAGTGGGATGCAGGGGTTGGGAGAAGGGGCGAGGCAGGCCCCGCGGCGACGGCACCAGCAAACTAAACAGATGGCAAAGCTTGGGGCGGGATTCAAATGAAATGGCACTGCAGAGGCTGGCGCCATCCTGTGCTGCTATCTCTGGTGATATTGGGTGTTTTCTCTTAAAGACTGAGCTCCTGGAGTCATAGGAAAGAGTGAGAATCTCAGCTCTTTTGTTGGAGGGCAATGAGGAATGTCTAGCCCTGGTGATTGTGGAGGAAAGCTGGATAAGATGACGCCTATAGACTAAGACACCGAAACGGTGTCAAACAGAACACAAATTCATTATAACTTTTTTCCCCAAATCTTGTGATTTTTAAGCCTCTCCTGCTTTTGGGGGCCTGATTCCTGAATCATGGGGGGATGGGTTTGGCGACAGTGCATGTCTGAGATGGCAGAGGAGAAGGGGTACCTGGAACTGGGTAATGATCACCATGAGAAAGCTACCATCTGCCCTGAATGCAAGAGGGCTGGGAGTGTCTCTCTCTCTGTCATTCTGTTCCTCTCCTCTCTGTGGCTTGCTCTCTTTCCTCTCCATCCTCCAGTCTCAGAGCTGAAGGGTGGCTTGGTACAGGCCCCTGCAGGGACATAAGGTGGAGTAAGACGTAGGTTTGGACATGCTGGGGAAGATTCCTCTGGGTTCCTTTCTGCGGGGAGCAGTAGATGGTCTGAGCCCCAGTGTGCCAGCCAGCAGAGGTCAGCCTGTGCAAGGAGGGTGCAGATTTGCTGCTGGAGTTGGCTAGCATCAAATTGCTGCCCCCTCTCATCCCTGAGCGAGTCAGGGAGCAGGGGAGGAACAGTGCTGCCCTGAGACCCATTCCCTCCCTGTGCTGGTCCTTGCTCTGGGCTGGCACCTGCTTCAGTCAGATGACCCGGAATGCAGGATTCCATCATGCTGGCTCACTGGAGCACACAGCACGGTGGAGACCAGAGATGGGCAGGCAGGAAAGGAGCAAAGTTTCTGAGGCATTCAGGTGCTGAGGGAGAAAGAAGAGGAAGTTGGAGGAGGCACAAGCGCTCTGCATAACAGGGCTCTGGCCCGGTCATGGGGAGAATCCTAACACCAAACCCGTCCTGCACATCACTTCTTCTCATCGCCAAATGGCAGCAGGATGTCAAAGGGGGGATGTGAGAGTCTGACAAAACCCCTTCCCACTCAAAATGAGGTCTAGGGCCCTGAAACCCCAATGCCCCAGCCCCTACCCAGCCAAGGGCTACAGCTGCTTAGTCTCTCCCCACCCAAGAGGAGCCCATGACACACCTGGCTCTGCAGCACCACCAAAATGAAGGTCAGTGCCTTGATACAATTCCATCTTCTCTGCCCCCCCCCCCCCACACACACTGGGGCTCTGAGGGCTAAGGGAGACTATGCAAAGGATTAGTGCAAGGCCTGGGCTCCCCCGAAGCCCAACTTAGCCGTATTTGGGGGGGGGGTTCCACTAGGCCCAGTGCTGGTTCTCTGCACTGGATGAATTTCCCCCTGCAAGACCAGGAGCGGAGCCTGCTTCCTTAGCCATCTTTCCACAATGTGATCTTGCTAAGATCCCATCTCCTCAGCACCCAAGACAGAAGGGGAGACCCCAGTGAAACCTCAGCTCCTCATCTGGGCGACCCCACCAGCAAATCACAGCTCTGGGGTTGATTTTCAGTCGAGCGTGCATGCAGGTCCCCGGGCCCAGCCTCCCTCTGCCTTGCCTGCTGCATCGATATGGGCACTGAAATGTACAAGCATCCATCTCCCCCCACCCCCACCCCCACCCCCACCCCAGGGTCCAATGGAGGCAAGGGAGAGACAAGCATCTTGTCAATTTCAGCACATGGGCAACTGCCATGGAAGAGAGCCAGCAGGCAAGCAGACAGGGATGGCAGAGTGGGCATGATCCTGGCAGCTGGTACATATAGGCATCCCAGGGAAGCCTGCATAGTGTCAGCAGGCAGGCAGGGACTATCTCATGTCATATTTCACTGGTGCGAGCTGAGGAGAATGGAACTGGACAATAGTGCCACATGATCCTCACAGCAACGAGGCACTTAGCATTCTGCACCCTGCCTGTACCTCCTTTCTGAGAGAGGGAAGAGGGGCAGTGTTGGTCCAGCACATGTAGGTGGCAGGCAGGGACGTGATTTCCTCTCGCCCTCCAGGCAGCGGTTATCCTGTGTTCCTGGCGCGCAGCGTGATTGCTGATAGACCAGACATATTCTCAGCATCTACCTTCTGGGCAGGAGCCGTTGCTAGGAGACAGAACCCTGGGGAGTCTGTAGTGCCAGCCTGCCGATCCCACCGAGTCAGCGAGAATGGATGAAACCACTCGACGGCCCCGGAGGAAGGATGCCAGCTCCTGAAAGGGCCAGCATGGAAAATGGCCCAGGAGGCTGCGAGACACTGGGTGGAAAACCACTCCTTGGTGCAGAGATCTTGTTTTCTGGGCACTGAGAGTGGAGGAGGAGGGGTGGTTGCTGGGAGACAGAGAGAAATTAGGTGAATCTAGCGAGAAGATTTCTTGAAGGGTTAGGCTCAACTGAGAGGGAGAGAGGGGGGTACCCTGAAGGAGGATTGTCCCACTATTCTTCCCCTAAGGCCTGGAGAAAGGTACCTTCCCCACCCTGTCACTGAGGGAACTAAAAGAAACATTGATGTTGCTTGGCAGCTGCTTTCAGGGGAAGCAGGGCTGGTTGTTTGGGGGACATGTGGACTGGGGAGCAAAGCACAGGGACTGAGAAGCATAATGCTTTGCTGCCACACCCTGTGCTGCCACACAGGCCAGTGACATCACAGCTCTTTGTCTCAGTTTCCCCATCTGTAAAATGGGGCTAATGTCCCCAGCCTCCCGGGTTTAATTCATGTATCTTTGCCAAGCGCTTTGAGATACTTGGGTTACAGGGGCTATAGAAAGTCAGCACTGTACCAGTTTTCTTTCATGCTGATTATTTCTACTGGGAACTCAGCAAAAGCAGAACTGTCCCTTGAATTTCCAGACTGCTGGGACCAGTTTGGCTTTTTCTGGGACAGAAAGGAAAATGATCCAGGAAGAAAAAAACAAACAACACAGTAACAGAGTCCCTCTATTCCTTGGCTTTCTGGAGCTTCAGCTTCTGGGGGACATGTGGAGAAACCTAATCGGAAACACAGCTACTCCAGGGGAGATTTCTAGTGTCTGGGAGGGTGGAAGGCAAATTAGAGATGAACCTTCACTGTGAAATTTGGGCGGGGGGGAGGAGGAATGCAAGGAATAGGGTCTGGTCCTATAGCACATGCTTTACATGCAGAGGTTCCTATAGATAACGCCTCTAGGGTGTTGTTACACATACCAAGGCATCACGCTGAGTGAGATGATGTAACAGCCCATTGCCTGGAGCATCAGCAAGGTTTTGAAACTTCAGCAGCACAGCTCAGACGTCTCAAGCTAAAGAAGTAATTCCCTTATCTGGCAGCAATGGTAGGCTGTTATCCTCTTGTAGTCACCCATTAGAGGGAGATGTGATACAGATTCCACCAGTATGTTCCAGTAGACTAGAGTTCTGGGGCACCTCATTTGCAAAAGATGTGAACAAATTAGTGGGAAGTTACAGAGCAGGAGTACCAAAGGGAACAAGCGACTAACTCATAAACAGAGCAGGGGGGAATAATGGATTTTTCAGGTCAGTGACTAAACTGAAAAATCAAAAATCACTGTCCTTTCAACTTGGCCTGAAATGAAAAATTTTGGTTTTTCTTACCAAAATAAAAAAAATAATTTGAGGTCAAACTAAACAGCTTGTTGGACCCAAAACGTTTTGTTTTGGATTTGGGTGACTTTTATCCCTTTTTCCTTAGTAGTTAAATTAAATTTTATAACAAAACAACATTTTGAAAAAAAAAGTCTCAGCAAAACATTTAGATATTTGGAGAATCTGCCCTACCCCCCACCACCTCATTTTTATTCAGCCTAAACTTTGTCGAATTTGCAATTGGTTCCCATCAACATGAAACTGCATTTTTCGGAGAATAACTACAGTAAAACCTGCCAAGAGTGACTGCTCATTGCAGTTAGCAAAAATGGTTGCTTGTAAAAGATGGTCTCGCTTCAAAGGTTTGCACACCAGAGAGTGGTGGTGGTCCATGGCCCCTGCAAGTGATCGCTTCTCCTATTGGGTTCCAGGAAGTGGGCGGGCGGAAGCCCGCCCACTGCTAAAGGACTGCCCCCCCAGCCTAAGGGGAGGATCCACAGGACCTGGAATCCAAATGAGTTTGGGGGACAACTAATGAAATAACAGGGTCAGGGGTGCGGTCACAGGGTTAAAAGAAGGGAGCCTGACGGGGACACCGAGCAGAGAACGCCAGACAGCGCCCACTGCTCCTCAAAGGCGTCAAGGGAGCCAGTGGACGCTGCCCAGAGGAACTCTGCTCGGATGCGTGAATGGACAAAGGATCGGAAACAGGCCCCACAGGCACCGGAGCCTCCATCGGCCAACCTCCTCTCCCTGGTTTTATAGATGGCCAATTTAGCCAGGGCCAGGAAGAGATTGACCAGGAGGTCCCGTGACTTTGTGGGGCCTCAGATAGGGAGTGCAAAGAGAAGGAGGTGAGGGGAAAAGTGCAGCCAAAATCATAACAAAAGATTTGTGAGGAGCCGGAATAGGGGCTGCAACCTAGCGCACTCCAGGTAAACGTGCGCCAGGGTCTCCCTCACACCGCAGAAGGGGCAGGTATCCGGGACAGGGGTAAACCGCGCCAAATGAAGGAGCCGCCAGCAGACATCCCTGGTGGGCCTCGGTATCAGAGTGGAATAGAGGCTGGCCCAGCGGGGCTCCTCACCCTCTAGGGGTGGTAGAAGGTCCCACCACTTTGTGTCGGGGCGGGACACGAGGGCGAGGAAATGAAGGGTGTGGCGCACGAGCGTGTACAGATGCTTCTGTGGCGCAGTTTGAAAGTGGACGGGCTGCAAGGTGTGCAGCTGGCTCATGGAGAAGGGGTGGGTGGGGCCGGTTGGGTCCACGGGGCAGAGGCCCGATGAAAAGGTCCGGAGGGCCTGGGGTGGAGGGTGGCTGGGGCGTGCCCTCATGCAGAACCCAGTCGAGATAAACCCGAGCAGCGGGTGGCAAAGCAGCCCTCACGTCCTGGAGTACGCGCCGGGGAGTACAAGGTCTGGAGAGCCCCATGCACTGAGCGAACGTCAGGGGATCCAGCCAGTCCCCCCGGTCGTAATCCAGGAGGTCTCCGACTCTGGTGACTTCTGCCAGGACCAACCTCTGGCGCACCGAGGGGGACTCTGCCACCTGCACACAGAGCTGGGGGTTGTGTAGCAGGGGCTCCGTGAGGAGATCTGCCCCCCAGTGGCCGCCACGGACCTTGTCGCTGAGAACAGTTTCCAGGTCCGGAGGAGGTCCTGGTAGAAGACCGGCAGCCCGGAGAGGTCTCGCGAAAGGCCTCTCGGATGGAGATAAAGGAGCTGCGGGTCGTATCGGAGCCCTCGGAAGCGGCGCAGGAAGGCGTGCGCCAGTACGCTCCACGCTGGACTACCTGCACCGTAAAGAAGCCTCTGCAGGGCCTGGAGGCGGAAGACACGGACCTGAGTGCGCAGGCACTTCAGGCCCTGTCCACCCTCCTCCAGGGGCAGATGGAGAACCCCTGCAGAGACCCAGTGCAGTCCTGGCCAAAAGAACTCCAGAATTGCCGTCTGGAGGTCGGCCAGGAAACCCGGGGCTGAGACCAGGGTGTTGAGCCGGTACCAGAGCATGGACAGGACTAGTTGATTGAGTACCAGTGCCCTCCCTCGAAGGGAGAAGCACTGGAGCAGTCCTGTCCATTTCCGGAGCCGCTCAGTCACCCTGCCCTGTAAACCGTGCCAGTTCTCCGGTGGAGATGGATGCGTGGTGGAAAGGTAAACGCCGAGATAGAGCAGCGGACCCGCACTCCACCTGATGGCCTGAAGCGTGGGTGGGAGGGAGCTCGCCTGCCACCCATTACCTACCACCAGGCCAGAGCTCTTGACCCAGTTGACCCAGGCAGAGGAGGCCGCTGAGTAGATCGCCTGGCAAGCCTCCACCCGCACCAAGTCGCCCATGTCCTGGACCACGAGGAGCACGTCGGCGGCATATGCCGACAGGACCAGACGTAGCTCTGGCTCTCGAAGCACCAACCCCGTCAACCTCCTGCGGAGGAGACAGAGGAAGGGCTCGATCGCCAGAGCGTACAGCTGGCCCGAGAGGGGACACCCCTGCCGTACTCCGCGCCCGAAGCTGACCGGCTCAGTCAGGGTCCAGTTGAGCCTGACCAGACACTCTGCGGAGGCGTACAGCACCTGGAGAAAACCCACAAACTGGGGTCCAAAGCCAAACGCTCACAGAGTGCTCAGGAGGTACCTGTGATCCACCCTGTCGAACGCCTTCTCCTGATCCAGGGACAGAAGGGCGAACGACAGACCATCCCTGCACCCAAGCTCCAAGAGATCCCGGACCAGATACAAGTTATCAAAGATGGTACGGCCTGGGATGGTGTAGGTCTGGTCTGAGTGGATCACATCCTCTGGCACGGACTCCAGCTGCAGCGAGATGGCCTTGGCTACGAGTTTGTAGTCCGTGCTGAGGAGCGAGATGGGTCGCCAATTCCGTAAATCGCGGAGGTCCCCCTTCTTTGGCAGTAAGGCGAGCACGGCTCGCTTGCACGAGAGAGGGAGGACCCCGCTTTGCAAGTGATCGCTTGTGATAGGTATAAGCAGAATCAGAATGAGCGCTATCTGACATCTGGTGGTTAGCAGTGGAAAAGGACTTCAGGGGCTGATCTTGTTTGCACACGCACGCCCACCCTGCCTAGCATGATGGGACTGCTTGCCCAAATGGTCACTTTGCCTGCTGCGGGATCCCCAGTCTCTTTGTTATTGGAGCAGGAGTAATAAAGTGTTATTAGCCTGGTTATGTGAATCAAGGACAGTAGAACTGTACTTGGCATTTTATGATGGAGGGACTCGCCCTCAACTAAGTAGCACTCACTAGGCAAGGGACATGGGTTCCAAAGCCCAGTGAATTGAGAGGTGGGGACAAATGTGTGTATTTGGGGGTGTCTTTGAGGGCCCAAAACATCATTTTAACCTTTTCTCTCTCCATGGTGTAGTAATAAAGTTAATTTTGACTCCATTATGAGTCTTATTATGTGCTGCAGAGCTGAGATCACGGATTCTTACATCTAAACATTAGACCTACTTTGGCCTAGTGGTTCTGAGTATGCTGGCACTGGGGCTCCCCTACTAACAGCTGAAATCACTGAGAGTTAATGTTACTAAGAGCTGCAATCATGGGTGGGTGGGTGGGTGGGGGGACTGAAGATATGTTGGTGAGTGGCTAGCAGGCTGGCTGGTGGAGAGGCACAGCTGGTGGTGAAGACTGCAGCAGACCATGGAGAGGTGTGGCAAAAAACATGGGTGGGGTGACTGTTGGGCGGTCCCCAGGGAAGGAATCACAGGGACACACCAATTTCATTCTGCCCCTACCCAGCATAGTGCCATTAAAACCAAATGGATCTCTCTCATGCTTACATGCTTTGCCAGATCAGGACCTATGTCATGATCTTAGGGGAGTCATGGGATTAATAGCTGAATGCCTGCTTGTAATATTTCCAAGGGATTTGAGAAGGTCCTGCAGACTCTACATATTACAGGGCAGATGCTCAGAAGAGGGAGTGATTGATTCTCCCCTTCTCCATACCAGCCCTAGCTCTGGTGGTCTGTGTTAGAGGGAGGGGTTATTCCTGTTTTTCTGTAACATTAAGGGTTTGTCCAGAGGGGGAATCTCTCTGAGTTTGGAAATTGAGTACCCTGTAAAATAGTTTCCATCCTGATTTTACAGAGATGATTTTTACCTTCTTTGTTTTAATAAAATCCTTCTTTTAAGAAGCCGACTGTTTTCTATGGTTCTAAGACCCCAGGGGTGGGTTTTTAGATCACTGTGTAACCAATTGGTTAGGAGATTATTCTCAAGCTCCCCAGGAAAGGGGGTGTATGGGTTTGAGAGGGTATTTTGGGGGGAAGGGGAACTTCAAGTGGTTCCTTTCCCAGGTTCCTGTTTAAACACTTGATGGTGGCAGCAAGAGAAGCATTTCTCAGGGTGAAGGGAATTTTGTACCTTGTGGGTTTTAACCTAAGCTGGTAGAAATAAGCTTAGGAATACTTTTATGCGGGTCCTCACATCTGTACCCTAGAGTTCAGAGTGGGGAGGGAACTCTGACAGCCGTTTTATAGTATCAGAAAGGCCTTAATTAGAGTCAGGTGTTCACATTACCTTAATGACCTCACCTGACTCTTTGCAGGGTAATTGGAGTCAGGTGTTCTCATTAGGCTGGAGCAGCCCCTACCCTGGTCAGTCAAGGAACAAAAACCTGCTTCTCCAGTGGACAATAGATCTGCTTTTGCCACTTCTGTTGTACCCAACTGGCCTGGAGAGAAGAGGGAGGTAGAGGGCTGCTGCTCCCGCTGCTGGGGCTGCTGCTAGGCCCTGGGCTCTCCCGGCTACTGCTGTAGCTGCTGCTGCTCCAGCTACTTCCCTGGCTGGGCCAAACACCCCCCCACTACTCTGCTCTCTGGTTGCTGGCTGGTAGCTGAACCCCCCCAAACACCTTGGTTGCTGCTACTCCCGCTGCTGCAGCAGCCCCTGGGGAGAGGCCTGCTGGCCCTCTCCCCAGAGGAGGGGTGTGGGGGACCCCTGCTCCAGCCACTGCTGTGACCACCACCACTACCACCATCAGTGAGGGGTCCTGCCTGGCCACCGGACTACTGCCTGGAGTTGCTGGAGCTGCTGCTGCTGCCGTATTTGCTGCCAGGAAGCTGCTGGAACCCAGAGGAGGAAGACCCGGATGACCATCGGCTGCTGAGGGAGCGCAGAGACTCTGCAGCCCACCGTGGAGGGGGCCTCCGAGAACTGAGTATTTTTTCAAACTGTGCTCTAGTGGTGGGGGTATTGACTGTGTTTGTAGGGGCACAGGGGGTGTGACGTGGAGCCTGCCCCCAGGTTCATCTGTGCCCCCTCCATCCCCCACCACCACCCCTGCCCCCTCCACCACCTCTGCTGGCTGCTCACCATCTGCCCTGGTTCCTGCCTCTGGACTCAGCTGCTTGCTTGGCATGCCAAGCTTGTTTCCACCCTTTGGGCCTGCAGCAGCAACCAGCCCACCATTGACTTTGTGCAAGCGCACGTGGGTGCACATGCCCCCCCCCATTCCCACGCCCCTTGCTTTGCCCTTTGCTACTTGCCCCATCTGCCCCTTGCAGCTGTTTGCACCCCCACCCTTTTTTTTGTCCCAGCCCCTTGCTAGCTTAAGTTTGGTTGCCTGTCTTGCCCTTTTCCCTCTACAGCCCTGTTTGTTTACCCCAACCCAGCCCTGAAGCTATCCTCTTGGTTCTCTGCCCCATTCCCAGTCTGGTGTTCCCCCTCCCCTTGCAGCCTCCATTTGCCCTGATGGGACCCTTCCCTCGTGCGTCCATGCCCCTCCCATGAGCTTGTGCCCCTCCCCATTTGAGTTTGACCCTGTCTCACTGCACCCCCCATGCTGTTATACCCCCCCTCCCCTAGTGCAACAAGAGGAGCCAGATTTTCCATTCTGAGTCGGTGACTGAACCCTACCTCCACACTAGTCCTTGATAACCCTGAATCCAATCCCCACTTTTAGTGCCCTCCTCCCCTGCCTGCAGCCTAGCGGGGAGGAGTGGTCACCCCAATTCCTCTCCCCTCACTCCGGTGTTTTCCCTTCCCTCCCTGTTCATTATGGCAGGTGCCACGGCAGGGGCGGGCCCACCGGAAAACCCCGCCATCGTAGCAGCCTCCAAAATGTACGGGAAGATCGTCTTCTTCCTTGCATAAGAGGCCGCGGCCCAGGAGGCGGTGGAGAAGGGCCTGGTGGTGGGGGGCGTGTTCATCCCCCTGGAGCCGCTAGATGACCTGGGTGTCCAGATAGTCCTAACCTCTGTCCCTCCCTTACTTCCCAATGCCGCCCTGTTACCCCCCCTCTCCACCCTGGGGAGGCCCATCTCCATTGTCAGCCCTCTTCTGCCGGGCTGCAAAGACCCCGCCCTCCATCACGTCCTCTCATTCCGCCGGCATGTGCAGCTTCAACTGCTGCCGGCGGCGCATGACGGAGAGGCACTCAAGGGGTTGTTTATGGTCCCCTACCAGGGGGCCCGCTACCAGGTGCATTACTTGATGGGGGAGGCCTGGTGCTACCTCTGCCGGGCGATGGCGCACGTCCGGAGGGACTGCCCCTTGGCCCGGCAAGAAAGAGCCTCCAAGACCCCCGAGCCCCGGCAGGGCACTGGCCCCGTCATCGCCGGCGCCACTGAATGCCCGGTGCCTGGAGCCACCCCTCCTCCTTCCCAGTCCACCGCTGCTCCCGCTCGGGCCCTGGGGGTACCTCCCCCGGTGCACCCAGACGAGCGGGAGAGCCCCGCCTCTGCTGCATGCAGTCTGGCGGGGCCTGTGGAGGAGGGTGCAGCAGGGATTTCGCTGGGCGTGGGAGAGGGTCCGCCCCACGGGGACCCTTCATAGAATCTCAGGGTTGGAAGGGACCTCAGGAGGTCATCTAGTCCAACCCCCTGCTCAAAGCAGGACCAACCCTGTATTGTGTCCATTTCTGGGCACCACATTTCAAGAAAGATGTGGAGAAATTGGAGAGGGTCCAGAGAAGAGCAACAAAAATGATTAAGGGTCTAGAGAACATGACCTATGAAGGAAGGCTGAAGGAATTGGGTTTGTTTAGTTTGGAAAAGAGAAGACTGAGAGGGGACATGATAGCAGTCTTCAGGTATCTAAAAGGGGTGACATAAGGAGGAGGGAGAAAACTTGTTCATAGCATCTGAGGATAGAACAAGAAGCAATGGGCTTAAACTGCAGCAAGGGAGGTTTAGGTTGGACATTAGGAAAAAGTTCCTAACTGTCAGGGTGGTTAAACACTGGAATAAACTGCCCAGGGAGGTTGTGGAATCTCCATCTCTGGAGATATTTAAGAGTAGGTTAGATAAATGTCTATCAGGGATGGTCTAGACAGTAATTGGTCCTGCCATGAGGGCAGGGGGCTGGACTCGATGACCTCTCGAGGTCCCTTCCAGCCCTAGAATCTATGAAAACCCCAACTAAATCATCCCAGCCAGGGCTTTGTCAAGCCTGACCTTCAAAACCTCTAAGGAAGGAGATTCCACCTCCTCCCTAGGTAACCCATTCCAGTGCTTCACCACCCTACTAGTGAAAAAGTTTTTCCTAATAGCCAACCTAACCCTCCCCCTCTGCAACTTGAGACCATTACTCCTTGTTCTGTTATCTTCTACCACTGAGAACAGTCTAGATTCATCCTCTTTGGAACCCCTTTCAGGTAGTTGAAAGCAGCTATCAAATCCCCCCTCACTCTTCTCTTCTGCAGGCTAAACAATCCCAGTTCCCTCAGCCTCGCCTCATAAGTCATGTGCTCTAGCCCCCTAATCATTTTTGTTGCCCTCCGCTGGACTCTTTCCAATTTATCCACATCCTTCTTGTAGTGTGGGGCCCAAAACTGGACACAGTACTCCAAATGAGGCCTCATCAGTGCCGAATAGAGGGGAATGATCACGTCCCTCGATCTGCTGGAAATGCCCCTACTTATACAGCCCAAAATGCTGTTAGCCTTCTTGGCAACAAGGGCACACTGTTGACTCATATTCAGCTTTTCGTCCACTGTAACCCCTAGGTCCTTTTCTGCAGAACTGCTGCCCAGCCATTCGGTAACTGACTTTTAAAGCAATGTAACTACTATCAGTGTCTGCTCTTCGTGTCCTTACATTGACTGAGTTCCTGCTTAAATAAACGGGAGCTTCACCTGCACAACGACTGCTGGAATGGGTTCTAGAATGTTGAATAACAGTTTCTTAAATGGCAAACCAGTTACTCCTGACCGTCACTGTAATTGTAACAGGTGACAGTCTGCACCAGACGAGTATGAGCAGTTCATGTTAACAAATCAGGTCTCTCAAAAAACCCCAAGTACTATAAAAGTTTTCTTCTGTTTTATTTCCTGTATACATTTGGCATTTCTTGCTGTTCAATAAGCAAATAACACAGACAATGTTTAATTTCTATCAGGGAAGCTAATCTGAATTTACACAGATGTAACTGAGATCAGAATCTGGCCCTTTGAAGGTAAATTTGTCAAATAGTCTCATAAGATACCAGAACAATTGTTTTTACCTCTACACTGTTTTAATCAAAGCAAGATGTATTATATTTTTGTTAGTGGTGGTGTTTGGATGGTGTTTGACATTATCTTCTTACTCACAGCTGCCTTTGATGGGGAGAAACATGCCATCAATCTTCCTTCTGTAAAGAGTGCATCGTTTGTCCTGCGTTTCTTGGAGAAGCTCTGCCACAGTCTGCAGTGTGATAATCTTTTTCGTAGCCAGCCCTTCAGCCCTTATATGGGGAGTGCACATAGTCCTACAGAGTATGATAGGAACAAACCAGGTAATGCTAAATTATACTATTTCTTTTACAACATATTTTGGGGTGTATGGTTTTGTGCAATTCATTTTTTTAATCTGTCCTCCTTCAACCCTTCCCTCCCTTATGCCGCCCCACCACTACCTCCTCAAGCCCCTAAGACATTGCCCCTACCCCCCCGACTCGACCCCTGATAGCCAGCCCCCAGATGATGCCATGGAGGGCTGGTCCCTAGTACAGGGGAAGCGGGGCAAACGGAAGACTCGAGCTCCGCTCCTTTCCACCGATGGAAGACCAGGAAGGGGGGCACTGATGCCAAACTATCTGCTTTGCCCCCGAGTGGCAATTGTCTATCAGCACCGGCTGGGAAAGACGTGGCAGCACCGGAGGGCAGTACCACCCCTCCCTCGGAAACCCCCAATGGAGCCGCTCCTACCCCTTTCCCAGTTGTCGAACCTGCAGGCCCTGAATCAAGCATCACTTCGGGTGCCGGCGGGGAGAACCCCGAGGTGGCGGATGGTGAGGGAGCATGGGGTGCTCCCTCACCTCTATTTATGAGGAGATCAAGGCCCTGGGTCTGACCCCTGTCACCCAGGGGGAGGATGACCCTCTGCCAGCGGGCCTCGATCTCAATAACCTCACCCCGGCTCCCCTCTCCCCTCTCTCCCCATGCTCCCTTCCCTTGACCGCTCCTTCTGCTCCCACCTCCGAGGACCTCCTGGGCTCTTCCACCTGCCCAGTCGTGCATGGCACACCACTGACGGCCACTGAGCCTCCTGAAGCGACGGCCAGTGCCCTGCGGCCGGGACCCGAATCCCAGGGGGTACCCCTCATTGGGGTGGGACAACGGTTCTCCTTCCCAGGCGGGGACACCACAAATATCTGTCCACCTCCCGATGCCGCGGCTGTTACACAAGCCATCACACTAGAGCCCGGCATCGTGGGGGATCCCCTTCCCAATTCCCAGATCCCTGAGCCACACCAAGAGGGGCCACCTCCCAGTGGCCCAGCTCCTACAGCTCAGGATCCTTTTTCCGTTCCTCACCCTGGCCCTACTCATGACCTGCCTCCTGCCCCTTCTACTGACCCCTGCCCGGCCCCCATACCTGATTCCTGCCCTGCCCCTGATGCCGTCCCAATCTCCTCCACCTCCCACAATGCCATTGCCGCCCCTGGGGCCGTCGCCTTCCCTTTCTCGGAGGATGACCCCCAGGGAGTGGCTCTAGTATTTCCTCGTCCCGACCCACCAGGGGCTGCTCTTCTCCCTCTGCCGCCCCCCTGCACTAAGCCAGATTTCATGGCAGGCCCTATAGCGCTGGCCCATCAGGCGCCACGTCGGGGGTCTGCCCCTTGCCTGCCCGTTTCGGTGGGCCACGGGGCTGTGTCAGGGGCCCCTTCGTTAGATAGCCAGGAGCCAGTAACCCCGGCCCCCCATACGCTGCGAGAGGAGCTGCGGGAGTTCCTGGAGGACGTCTGGGGCTCCCACAACAAAGTACAGCTCGCTCTCCAGCGATGGGGGGGATTTCCATCAAATCCTCCGGGCCATGAGGGCCCTCATGGGGGAGGGTAAAAGGACCAGGAAGCAGGCCGCCACGGCCTGCCAACGGGTCCGCCTCTTCCGTGACTCATTATTTACCTACGGGGTAGGTCACGGATTGTTGCGCGGCCCAATGGAGGCTGTGAGCGATCCTGCCGGCAAGGATCCCCCCCAGCCCTCCTCATGGCATCTATCACCTACGCAACATTAAACAACCGAGGCTGTAGGATGGGTCTTCGCAGGAGCCAGGTGCTCTCCTTCCTTCGGGAGGAGGGGTACTCTGTGATTTTCCTGCAGGAGAGGAGACCGATATGGTTCCGGCCGCCGAAGACAGCTGGCGGCTGGACTGGGGGGGACAGGGTCTACTTCAGCCATCTTACCGTTCGTCAGGCTGGAGTGGCGACCCTGTTCTCCCCCGACTTATGGCCTGAGATGCTGGGGGTTGCCGAGGGTGTTCTGGGTCGCCTGCTGCACCTCCGGGTCCGCATGGAGGGGCTCGTGGTCAACCTCGTCAACGTCTATGCCCCAACATCAGGCCCGGAGCAGCTGCATTTTTATCAGCAGGTGTCCGCCTTCCTCGGCACCTTGGATCCTCGTGAATGCCTGGTCATGGGCGGGGACTTTAACAACACCCTCGAGGAACGGGACCGCTCAGGGACTGAGCAGTGACTGGCCGCCACAGACGTCCTCCGGGAAAAAGTTGACCATCATTCCCTGGTGGACGTCTGGCGCGACCACCACCCAGATGACATCTCAACCATCACCTTTCTCGGGGTGGAAGCCTGTCGGTCACGCTACTCCCGGTTGGACCACATCTATTTATCACGGTTTCATCTTTCATGGGCCCACTCCTCCAGCGCCCGGCTGGCCCCGTTCTCTGATCATCATCTAGCTACCATGATGGCCTCTCTCTGCGCGGAGAGGCCAGGGCCGGCCTATGGGCATTTTAATAACAGTTTGCTGGAGGATGTGGGCTTCGTGGCATCCTTCCGGGAGTTCTGGCTGGCCTGGTGAGACCAGCGGCATGCCTTTCCCTCAGCACAGCGATGGTGGAATCTAGGGAAGGTGCGCGCCCGGCTCTTCTGCCGTGACTACACCCAGGGTGCCAGCTGATGGAGGGATGCGACGATAGAGCAGTTGGAACGGGAGGTCTTAGAGCTGGAGAGGCGTCTGGCCACCAGCCCCGAGGATCCATCCCACTGTGGGGCGTGCAGGGAGAAGCGGGAGCAGCTCCGGGAACTCGAAGACCATCGGGCCCGGGGCGCCTTTGTTCATCCCGCATCCATCTCCTTCGGGAGATGGATTGCGGCTCCCGCTTCTTCTTTGCCCTGGAGAAAAAGAGGGGGGCTAAGAAACACGTCACCTGTCTTCTCGCAGAGGACGGCACCCCCCTCACGGATCCGGCGGAGATGTGCAGGAGGGCCAGGGCCTTCTACACGAGCCTTTTCTCCCCGGATCCGACCGATCCAAACGCTTGCAGAGTGCTCTGGGGTGAACTCCCTACGGTCAGTGCGGGCGACCAAGACCGGCTAGAGCTGCCTCTCACTCTGGCCGAATTTTTGGAAGCCCTCCGCTGCATGCCCACTAATAAATCCCCGGGACTGGATGGGCTAACCATGGAGTTCTACCGCGTGTTCTGGGACGTACTCGGCCCAGACCTTGTCACCATCTGGGCCGAGTCCTTGCAGGGTGGGGTCCTCCCTCTTTCGTGCAGGCGAGCTGTGCTCGCCTTATTGCCGAAGAAGGGGGACCTCTGTGATTTACGGAATTGGCGTCCCATTTCGATCCTCAGCACGGACTATAAAGTTGTAGCGAAGGCCATCTCGCTGCGGCTGGGGTCCGTGTTGGCGGACATGGTCCACCCAGACGAGACCTACACCATCCCGGGCCGCACCATCTTCGACAACCTGTATCTGGTCGGGATCTCTTGGAGCTTGGGTGTAGGGATGGTCTGTCGTTCGCCCTCCTGTCCCTGGATCAGGAGAAGGCGTTCGACAGGGTGGATCACAGGTACCTCCTGAGCACTCTGCGAGCATTTGGCTTTGGACCCCAGTTTGTGGGTTTTCTCCAGGTGCTGTACGCCTCCGCAGAGTGTCTGGTCAGGCTCAACTGGACCCTGACCAAGCCGGTCATCTTTGGGCGAGGAGTACAACAGGGGTGCCCCCTCTCAGGCCAGCTGTACGCTTTCGCGATCGAGCCGTACCTCTGTCTCCTCCGCAGGAGGTTGACGGGGTTGGTGCTTCGAGAGCCGGAGCTGCGGCTGGTCCTGTCGGCATACGCCGCCGACATGCTCCTCGTGGTCCAGGACCTGGGCGACTTGGTGTGGGTGGAGGCTTGCCAGGCAATCTACTCAGCGGCCTCCTCTGCCTGGGTCAACTGGGTCAAAAGCTCTGGCCTGGTGGTCAGGGACGGGTGGCAGGCGAGCTCCCTCCCACCTGGCTTCAGGCCATCAGGTGGAGCGCAGGTCCACTTCTCTATCTCGGTGTTTACCTTTACACCATGCATCCCTCTCCGCTGGAGAACTGGCACAATTTAGAGGGCAGGGTGACCAATCGGCTCCAGAGATGGACAGGACTACTCCGGTGCCTCTCCCTTCGAGGGAGGGCACTGGTGCTCAATCAACTAGTCCTGTCCCTGCTCTGGTTCCGGCTCAGCACCCTGGTCCCGGCCCCGGATTTCCTGGCCAACCTCCGGAAGTTGATCCTGGAGTTCTTTTGGTCAGGACTGCACTGGGTCTCTGCAGGGGTTCTCCACCTACCTCTGGAGGAGGGAGGGCAGGGCCTGACGTGCCTGCACACTCTGGTCCATGTCTTCCGCCTCCAGGCCCTGCAGAGGCTGCTTTATGGTGCAGGTAGTCCGGCGTGGAGCATACTGGCGCACGCCTTCCTGCGCCGCTTCCGAGGGCTCCGATATGAACGGCAGCTCCTTTATCTCCATCCGAGAGGTCTTCTGTGAGACCTCTCCGGGCTGCCGGTCTTCTACCAGGACCTCTTCCGGAGCTGGAAACTGTTTTCAGTAACCAAGTCTGTGGCGGCCACCGAGGGGGCAGATCTCCTCGCGGAGCCCCTGCTACACAACCCCCAGCTCCGTGTGCAGGTGGCGGAGTCCCCCTCAGTGTGCCAGAGGTTAGTCCTGGCAGAAGTCACCAGAGTTGGAGATCTCCTGGACTACGACTGGGGAGATTGGCTGGATCCCCTGAAGCTCACTCAGCTCATGGGGCTCTCCAGACCTTGTAGTCCCCGACGCGTACTTCAGGAGGTGAAGGCTGCTTTGCCGCCCGCTGCTCAGGTTTACCTCGACTGGGTCCTGCGAGAGGGCACGCCCCGCCCTCCCTCCACTCCCGGCCCTCCCGACCTTATCAGGCCCCTGCCCCATGTCCCCAACCAGCCCCCTCGTTCCTTCACCGCGAGTCGGCTGCACGAACTGCAGCCAATCCGCCTCCAGACCGCGCCAAGGAAACCTCTATACACGCTCGTGCTCCACACCCTTCATCTCCTCACCCTCGCGTCCTGCCCCAACACGAAATGGCGGGACCTCATGCCACCTCTAGAGGGTGAGGCCCCCCGGTGGGCCAGCCTATATTCGACCCTGATACCGAGGCCCGCCGGGGATGTCAGTTGGCAGCTCCTTCATGGAGCCCTGAGCACAGGCGTGTACTTGGCGCGGTTCACCCCCATCCCTGACACCTGCTGCTTCTGCAGCAAAAGGGAGACCCTGGCGCATATCTATTTGGAGTGCGCCAGACTGCAGTCCCTGTTCCGGCTCCTTAGATATTTTATTATGGTTTTGGTTGCACTTTTCCCCTCACCTCTTTATTTATGCACTTCCAATCCATGGCCACATGAAGTCACGGGACCTCCTGGTCAACCTCCTCCTGGCCCTGGCAAAAATGGCCATCTATAAAACCAGGGTGAGGAGGTTGGCCGATGGAGGCTCCTGTGACTGTGGGGCCTATTTCCAATCCTCCATTCGTTCATGCATCCGGGCAGAGTTCCTCTGGGCAGCGTCCACTGGCTCCCTTGACGCCTTTGAGGATCAGTGGGCGCTGTCTGGGGTTCTCTGCTCGGTGTCCCCGTCAGGTTCCCTTTGTTTGACCCTTTGACCACACTCCCGTCCCTGTTTTTTCATTTTTTGTCCCCCGGAATCACTTGGTATCCAGATTCTGTGGATCCCTCCCCTTAGGCTGGGTGGGGGGAGGATCCTTTAGCAGGGTTTCGCCCACCCACTTCCCAGATCCCAATAAGACTACTTTGTTGTACCCAACTGGCCTGGATCTGTCACATATCCCTCCCTCCTGCTCAACACCAAGGGGTTGGGCAGCTTGGGATGCCAGACAGTGTACGCATGATAAGCCATTGGCGTTGCCGTGGCAACTTCCTGTTCTGTGGTGTATGCGGAACTGGAAAGGTTGGAGGGATAAGAACCACCTGGTTACCCTTGTGTTCTTTTCCTTGTTCCATTGCATCCATTGAAGAGGGGCATGGTCGATCACAAGGACAAATCTGCGCCCCAGCAGGTAATAACACAATGTTTCCATAGCCCATTTTATGGCAACGCACGCTCTCTCTAGCACTGCGTATTTTTGTTCCCTCGGAAGGAGTTTCCTACTGAGGTAGAGAACTGGGTGTTCCTCTTCCCCAACCATCTGCAACAGGACGGCCCCCTAACCCCACCTCGGATGCATCTGTTTGTAGGATGAATTCCTTGGTGAAATCCGGGGCTATCAATAGGGTGTCGACATTCCAAGCAGTACACTGTGGGTAGCTATCCCACAGTTCCCGCAGTCCCCGCTGCCCATTTGAATTCTGGGTCGAGCTCCCAATGACTGATTGGGCAAGAAATGTGTTGCGAGTGGTTTTGGGTAACTGTCGTCATTCAATCCTCACTCCCCCCCTCCCTCCATGAAAGACAATCATTACGCGCCCTTTTCCCTTGATTGACAGCGCAGACGCCATAGCGCCGCGAGCATGGAGCCCGGTGAGATCATCGCAGCAGTTATGGCCGTTGTCAACACCTTGCGCATTATCGTGCACTTTATTCAGAGGCAGATCTTGAGAAATCAGGTGAGGAGGCTACGACAGCACGGTGATGATAGTGACGATGACAGGGACACAGACCTCTCTCAAAGCACGGGACCCCGCAAATTGGACATCCTGGTGGCAGTGGGTCATGTTGATACAGTGGAACGCCGATTCTGGGCCCGGGAAACGAGCACAGACTAGTGGGACCGCATAGTGCTGCAGGTCTGGGATGAATCCCAGTGGCTACGAAACTTTCGCATGCGTAAGGGCACTTTCCTGGAACTTTGACTTGCTGTCCCCTGCCCTGAAGCACCAGGACACCAGGATGACAGCAGCCCTGACAGTCCAGAAGCGAGTGGCCATAGCCCTCTGGAAGCTTGCTACGCCTGACAGCTACCGGTCAGTCGCAAATCAATTTGGAGTGGACAAATCTACTGTGGGGCTTACTGTGATGCAAGTAGCCAACGCAATCGTTGAGCTGCTGCTGTCAAAGGTAGTGACCCTGGGAAACGTGCAGGTGATATTAGATGGCTTTGCTGCCATAGGATTCCCTAACTGTGGTGGTGCTATAGATGGAACTCACATCTCTATCTTGGGACCGGACCACCAGGGCAACCAGTACATTAACCGAAAAGGCTACTTTTCAATGGTGCTGCAAGCACTGGTGGATTATAAGGGACGTTTCACCAACATCAACATTGGATGGCTGGGAAAGGTTCATGATGCTCGTGTTTTCAGGAACTCTGGTCTGTTTAGACGGCGGCAGGAAGGTATTTACTTCCCGGACCAGAAAATAACTGTTGGGGATGTGGAGAAGCCTATAGTGATCCTTGGGGACCCCGCCTACCCACAAATGTCCTAGCTCATGAAGCCGTACACAGGCGCCCTGGACAGTGATCAGGAGCTGTTCAACTACAGGCTGAGCAAGTGCAGAATGGTGGTGGAGCGTGCTTTTGGACGTTTGAAAGAGCAATGGCGCAGCTTATTGACTCGCTCAGATCTCAGCGAAACCAATATACCCATTGTTATTGCAGCTTGCTGTGTGCTCCACAATCTCTGTGAGAGTAAGGGGGAGACGTTTATGGCGGGGTGGGAGGTTGAGGCAAATCGCCTGGCCGCTGATTACGCACAGCCAGACACCAGGGCGATTAGAAGAGCACAGCGGGACGTGCTGCGCATCAGGGAGGCTTTGAAAACTAGCTTCCAGACAGACCAGGGTAACTAGTGACTCTTACGTTTGTTTCTCCTTGAAGAGAACCTACCCCCATTTGTTTACTGTTTATATTGCCTATCCTCTCCCATTACCAACCCCCTTACCCCCCACTTCAAACACACCTTGCTTTGAAAAGAAAATAAAGGCAACATTGTTCAACAAAAAAGTATTTTTTTTATTCGAGATTTTTCAATCAAGGTAGGGAACTGGGCTGGTGGGCAGGGTGGAGTGCGGGTGGAGGAAGGGAAAGGACTCTTCAAAACTTGGGGAATGACAGCCTTCTGCTACTTGAGCAGTCCGCCGGGGTGGACTGGTTGTTCGCACGGAGCCTCCCACCCCTCGTTTTTGAGACTCTGGGTGAGGGGGCTATGGATGTGCTGCAGCGGCGCTCTGTCATCCTGCTTCCGTTCCTCCAGAACATCCACCAGATGCCGGAGCATGTCGGTTTGCTCCCGCAGTAGCCCAAGCATCGCCTCAGTCACCCTGTGGTCTTCCTGCCGCCACCTCTCATCTCGAGCGTCCCTCCTGTCCTCACGGGCGTCCCTCCTGTCCTCCCGTTCGCTGGCCGCTCGCTTGTACTGGGAAACTGTGTCCCTCCACTCATTCTGCTGGGCTACCTCAGTGCGTGAGCACCGCATTAGCTCAGAGAGCATCTCGTCTTGTGTGCGTTTCTTTCACTGCCTTACCTGTGACAGCCTTTGGAGGGAGATGCCGGGGGAAGCCTAGAGACAGTTGCAGCTGTGGGATGAAAAAAAGGGAGTGAATTCTTTAAAAAGATACATTTTTCAGAACAATGAATATAGTCTTTCGCGGTGAACAAGACCATTCACACTACCTATCATATGTGCATTCAGTACAAAGTCGCATTTTGAATCTTTATATTGAGTGCCTGGGGTTTTGGTGTACAGATCACACAAGCAGGGCCGGGCAATGGAATTCGGCTAGCAGGCAGCCATGGTAAGCCGTAGACTTTTGGCTCCTCAAAGCTTACTTAACAGCAGCGCCCTCCTTTCCCGTTCCAAGCAGAGCTTCTAGAGTTGGCCAGTTACTGCTGCGCTGTGCGGGTTAACGTGCAGCGGAAGAAACCAAAGTAACCCCAGCCATCCCATTCTCTGGGATGGTCGCTTTAGCCTTCACCCCGCCATGTGGCTGTTCTCAGGGAAGATCCCTGCTAGCTGACTGCGAACCGCTCAGCATGAACGGTCCCCCTCCCCATCCCCACCGTGTGGCTGGTCTCGGGGAAGATCCCCGCTAACTTACCGCGAACCACTCCGCATGAACGGTCCCCATCCCCACCCCCACCGTGTGGCTGGTCTCGGGGAAGATCCCCGCTAGCTGACCGCGAACCGCTCCGCATGAACGGTCCCCCTCCCCGCCCCCACTGTGTGGCTGGTCTCGGGGAAGATCCCTGCTAGCTTACCGTGAACCGCTCAGCATGAACGGTCCGCCTCCCCGTCCTCACTGCGTGGCTGGAAACTGCTGGGAGGATTTTTTAAAAATGCACAGGCAAACAGTCCCCATAATTAAATTCCCTTATTCCAGCTAGGCCACCATGACTGATATCACTCTGATGAGGGTTACAAAGACAGAGAAAGAACGGATGTTGCATGAATGCCATATGCCGCCATGCCTTGTCAGGCAATGATACCAGAGTACCTGCTACTGGCCTGGCGCAGTAAAGTCTCCTACCATGGAGGACGCAATAAGGCTGCTGTCCCCAGAAACCTTCTGCAAAGGCTTTCACAGTACCTCCAGGAGAGCTTCATGGAGATGTCCCAGGAGGATTTCTGCTCCATCCCCATACATGTTAACAGACTTTTCCAGTAGCTGTACTGGCCACAAATGCATCCAAAGTCCTCAGGTCAAATTAATCATTAAAAACCAATTGCTTTACAACCATGTCTTTTCAATTAAAAAGATACTCACCTACTGTTCCTTCTCCAGATTCACGGTCCGGGATACAGCCTTGGGAGGGTTGGTAGGGGATCTCTGTGAGGATGATGAAGAGATCCTGGCTTTCGGGGAAATCGGCATGCAAAGCTCTGTCGACTACCTCGTCCTCATCATCTCCATCATCTTCCTCGTCCGCGAAAACCTCAGAGGAAGCGACCGATGAGAATACCCCATTGTCGGAGTCCACGGACATGGGTGGGGTAGTGGTGGTGGCCCCCTCTAGGATAGCATGCAGCGCGGCATAGGAACGGCATGTCTGGGGCTGAGACCCGGAGCGTCCGTTGGACTCTTTGGTCTTCTGGTACGCTTGTCTCAGCTCCTTAATTTTAATGCGGCACTGCGTTGCATCCCTGCTGTATCCTCTGTCCGTCATGGCCTCGGAGATTTTCTCGTAGATTTTTGCATTACGTCTTTTTGATCGTAGTTCTGATAGCACGGATTCATCTCCCCATACAGCTATCAGATCTAACACTTCCCGATCAGTCCATGCTGGAGCCCTCTTTCGATTCTGGGATTGCATGGTCACCTCTGCTGGAGAGCTCTGCATCGTTACCAGTGCTGCTGAGCTCGTCACGATGTCCAAATAGGAAATGAAATTCAAACTGGCCAAAAAGGAAATGGAATTCAAATGTTCCCGGGTCTTTTCCTGTGTGGCCGGGCAGAGCATCCGAGCTTGTACTGCTGTCCCGGAGCAATTAGCGTCAAATTCCGTCCACACTAACCCTAATTCAACATGGCCATGTCGATTTTAGCACTACTCCCCTCGTCGGGGAGGAGTACAAAAATCGATTTAAAGAGCCCTTTATGTCGAAATAAACTGCTTCGTTGTGTGGACGGGTGCAGCGTTAATTCGATGTAACGCTGCTAAATTCGACAAACTCCTAGTGGAGACCAGGCCTTAGTCCGTTAGGGGACTTTCCCTTGTGGCAAAATGGGGGATGAAACGCCGGTAATACCCCACTACCTATAGGAATGCTCGGACCTGCTTCTTACAGCTCGTCCATGGCCAATTTTGGATGGCCTCTAACTTATTCAGTTGGGGTTTTACCAAACTTTTTCCTACTACGTAGCCAAGATATTTGGCCTCCGTGAACCCCACGGCACACAGAACAGGGTTCGCTGTAAGGCCAGCTCACCTGAAGTTATCAAGGACTGCCCCCACTTTCTTCAGGTGGGTTTCCCAGTCTGGGGTATGAATCACCACGTCATCCAGGTAGGCCACAGCATAACTGGCATGGGGGCATAATAACTTGTCCATGAAGCGCTGAAAGGTAGCTGGGGACCCATGTAGTCCAAAAGGGAGGGCCGTATATTGGAAGAGACCCTCTGGTGTAGAAAACGCTGTCTTTTCCTTTGCATCTTTAGCTAGGGGAATCTGCCAGTACCCCTGTGTCAAGTCTAGGGTTGTCAAGTACCGGGCATTCCCCAGACGGTCCACTAGTTCGTCTATGCGGGGTATAGGGTAGGCATCAAAATGGGATATCTCGTTTAGTCGACGGAAGTCGTTGCAGAACCTCGTGGTGCCATCAGGTTTGGGCACCAACACTATTGGGCTGGACCATTGACTGTGGGATTCTTCAATGATCCCCATCTCCAGCATTTTCCTGACTTCTGCTTTTATTTCCTTCCTTTTGGCTGCTGGCAATTGGTAGGGCCTCAGTTACTCTGGCCCAAGGTTCGTGACGATATGGTGATATGTCCCAGTTGTGCGACCTGGCTTTGTCGAGAATACGTCTTGATATTGGGCGATCATCTCAGTTATGTCTTTCTTCTGGGCTGTCGTTAGATCGGGAGACACCCTTACTTGTTCAGGGTTTTTGTTCCCTGGGTGCAGGTCTTCTTGAACCACTGTGCACGCCTCTCGGGCATGTCGGGGTTTCAGAAGGTTGACGTGGTATATCTGCTCTAGTTTTTGATGTCGCGGTTGTCACACCTTGTAATTTACTTCCCCTACGGGTTCGACTATTTTGTAGGGCCCTTGCCACTGGGCCAACAGCTTACTTTCGGCTGTGGGTACCAGTACCATTACTCGGTCACTGGGTTGAAACTGACGAACCTTGGCTTGACGGTTGTAGTAGGTTCTTTGGGCCTCTTGGGCCTTCTCTAGGTGCTCCCTCACTATGGGAGTGACCCGGGCTATCAGGTCCCTCATCCGTAGCACATGCTCTATAACGTTCTTCCCCTCACTAGGTTCCTCCTCCCAAATTTCCTTGGCTATGTCCAGGATGCCTTGGGGGTTGCGTCCATACAGCGGCTCAAAAGGGGAGAATCCAGTGGAAGCTTGGGGGACCTCACGGATGGCGAACATGACGTACGGTAGTAGGTTGTCCCAATCTTTCCCATCCTTGCTTACCACCTTTCTTATCATAGCCTTGAGGGTCCGGTTAAATCTTTCCACCAGACCATAGGTTTGTGGATGGTAAACCGAGGTCCGCAGGGTCTGGACATGGAGTAGGGAACACAGGTCCTTCATCAACTTGGACATGAATGGTGTTCCCTGGTCTGTGAGGATTTCTTTTGGTAGCCCTACCCAGGCGAAGATTGCCACTAATTCTTTGGCAATGCTCTTGGAGGCTGTGTTTCATAAGGGGACAGCTTTGAGTATTTGGTTGCATAGTCTAGGATGACAAGCACATACTGGTGCCCTCGGGTTGTTTTCTCTAGCGGCCCCACAAGATCCATAGCGATCACCTCAAACGGAACTTCGATGATCTGCAGAGGTACCAAAGGAGCTCTTAGATGTGGACGAGGGCTGTGCAGTTGACATTCAGTGAAGGAGGCACAGTACCGCCGGACATCTTCATGTATCCCCAGCCAGAAGAACCTGTGTAAGATTTGCACCTGGATTTTCTCCACTCCCAGGTGCCCACCAAAAAGGTGACTGTGAGCGAGGCTTAATATTGCCTTCTGGTGTAGGAGATTCCTCTTGATCACAAAATAAGGCTCTGGCCCCTGGGCCTTTCCCTCTATAGGTACCCCATCTATCTCGGCCACCTCCCTCCTGACGTTCTTGTACCTTGGGTCTTCCACCTGGTCCCGTCCAAAAGTCTCTCTCCCGGGGCTTATCAGCCCAAACTCTGAGGGATCTGTCTCTGCCCTCTTGGCCAGCTCTGTGAGGTTGAGGTTGGAACCGGTCTCTGACCCCTCCTCTGTCTCGGGGCCCTCCCCTTCAGTTGCCCATGTACATCTGCCTACACAGGCGGCTCTCTGTCCTTGTATCAGGATTCGGGTACCCAAAGCCTTTTCCACCCTTCTTTCTCTCTTGGTCTTCCTGCCTTTCCCCGGGGCAGGAAATAGTTCCTGAGACATTTCCACAAAAAATGGGAGGTGACATTCTGGCATGGAAGCCTCCTGAAGTTTGGGGAGCTCCCCTCCCTCCAATCCCTCCGGTGGGAGCAATTTTCCAAAGCCGGGGAAATCTCTACCTATGAGCACGGGGCATGGAAGGTTTGGGACTACCCCTGCTTTCACCCTGGTGACATTTCCCTGAATTTCAATTTTCACTGGTATGATGGGGTAGTAACTAACAGTCTCATGGACACAGGTTACCCCCGTATGCTTAGCCTGCATTAACTGGCTGCGCTTCACTAATTTACCCGAAATTAGGATGATAGCACTCCGAGTCTACGAGCGCCATGGTTTCTACCCCATTCAACTTTACCTGCCTTGTATATTTATGTGGGGTGACTGCGACCCCTTCAAGATTGAGTAGGTTGCATGGGTCTGCCCCGTCCCCCAGGTTACACTGCATTGGCTCTACAATATTGGGGCACTGGGTAGCTATGTGCCCTAACTCCCCGCATACGTAACACCAATAATTGCGTCTAGTACCTCCCCTATCACGTGGGTTAGGGGGTTTAGTCCCAGGGTCCCCCCCACTCAGGCCTTCCCCTTCCTTCTGGGTTCCTGACTGGTTTTCGGCCTCCCTTTTCTTCCACCTAGGACTTCCTGGGGGTTTGGCCGCCCAACCCTTCACGGTTGGAGTCGAGTGTTTGATTCGTGAGGGGCTTTCCTTGGGTAGTTGGGCTAATTCCCTGGCTGTTATCCATCTTTCCACCAATGTGATCATTTCATCATAGGTGGATGGATCGTTCTGGTATACCCATCTGTGGAGATCTGGCAGCAGTCCCCATATGTAATGGTCCATGACCAAAGTCTCTAAAATCTCCTCCAGGCTGCATGCCTTGGGCCGTAACCACTTCCGAGCGAGGTGTATGAAGTTAAATAGTTGGGACCTCAGAGGTTTGTTCTCCCTGTATTTCCACTCCTGGAACCTCTGGGCCCGTACTGCTGTCATCACCCCTGATCGTGCTAGGATCTCTGCCCTCAGCCAGGAATAGTCAGCGGCATCCTCAGTGGGCAGATCAAAGTAGGCCTTATGGGACTCTCCGCACAAAAAAGGGGCGAGAATGCTGGCTCCCTGCTCCTGGGGCCATGCCTTAAGCTGAGCAGTCCTTTCAAATGAGAGGAGATACGCCTCTACATCATCGTCTGCCATCATCTTTGGCAGACAACCGGTGGCCCTCAGGGTTCGCGTCCCAGCGGACCCCCGGGTGGCGAGGATCTTCAGCTGGTCCACGACCTCCCGCAGGAGGGCTCGATCTTGGGTCTCCTGGCTCATTCATAATTGGTTGGTTTCCTGCTGTAACCTCATGGACTCCTGTTGCACCATCGCCTGAGCCCGGGTTGCCTCCTGCTGGGCCGCTGTGGCTTGCCCCAGTGTTCTCACCACCTCCTCCATTGTGGTACAAACAAAAACCCAAACCCAAAAACCCCAGTGCATTTTTTTAAAAATAAAAAACCTCTTTGTTAAGCCACGCTGTGAATAATCACAATCCCACCCCTGACACCAGTTGTGGCAGATCTCCGACCCTGTCCCCGTGGGTCCTGCGCTTCTAGGCGATTTATGCTAGCCTCAGAGGCTCACTGCAAACCTCCACGTAGCCCTTCTCTCTCTAGGGCTTTACAGTCTACTGAGCCCTTTTCATCATAAGCCAGCACAAGATTGATGAGAGAACTCCCAGTCTCTGTTGTCCCTATGGGTTTATCTCAGAACAGTTTAGCCTCCTGTTCTGACAGGGGCCTGTCTTTCCCTCCCAGGAGGTGTTTCTGTAGTGATAGGTTGGGGGGAACCCGGGCCCGCCGTCTACTCCGGGTTCCGGCCCAGGGACCCTAGTGGTAGCAGCTGTTGGCAGCTGACCTTCCACTGCCAGAGTTGCTACATTTCCCTGGGCCACTTCCGCACAGCTCTCCCGCTTCTCCCTTCTTCACCCTTACCTTAGGGCTCCCTTACCAATGGCTTGAGGGTGTCTTCACTGCCCAGACCTTCAGCAGCACTTCCTCTCCTCTTCAGCCTGACTGGAGTGAGCCCTTTTATAGTATCAGAAAGGCCTTAATTAGAGTCAGGTGTTCACATTACCTTAATGACCTCACCTGACTCTTTGCAGGTTAATTGGAGTCAGGTGTTCTCATTAGCCTGGAGCAGCCCCTACCCTGGTCAGTCAGGGAACATAAAACTGCTAATCCAGTGGCCAGTATATCTGCATGTTACTACTTTGTTGTACCCAACTGGCCTGGATCTGTCACAATGTACGTGAACATACAGGATCCTTAGAAGCACAGTCGGTCTTCCCAGAAATACACCCAATCTATTGATTTACATCGAGAGAGAATCTAATGCCATGTAATATATTAATGCTTATTATTTAGATTGCAATAGCACCCACAGTGGGCACTGTCCAAACACAGAGGAAGACACAGTCTCTGCCCTGAAGGCCATACTGTCTAAAGAACAAAGACAGGCAATTGGAGGGAGGGAGTCACAAAGTGACTGGGGGGAAGGAAAGGGGTATGATTTGTTAATCCCATGGAGAGTCTCCAGTCCTCATCTCTATCCTCAATCTCCAGTTCAACCACATCCTCCTCTCCCCAGCCAGTTTGCATCTTAAACTGCCCTTGCACCCCTCCTGCCCCACACCCAATACCCTCCCTTTGTATAGATGAGCGGCTCAGGCAGAAGATAAATAAATGGAATAGAAAAGATGGGGATTTAGCTTGAGTCTTGCAGGGGCCATAGAGGAGACTGATCTTCGGGAGAGATTTAAACAAGGATTTGCCTTTAAATATCTCCCTCTCATTAGAGTATGTCAGATTTGAACTAATTTCCTTTCTCAGTACAGCCTCTCTCCCCTGCCCTTGACTCTGTTCATCTGATTGGGGCACAGCTGGCTGTGGCTGTGTCTTTGGGGACAGCAGTGTAGACTAGAGCAATGCATGGAAGATGTGTCGGCACCATTAGTACGGAGGCCCTGCGTTAACAGTGCTTCCAATGAGGCATGTGTGAAGGAAGCTGACTCCTCTCCAGCCTTGTTAAAAAATCACTGCTGAACAATCTGGGGCTTTTGAGTTCTCTTTCCTGAACTCATGCTGGGCTGGCCATGAGTGCACAGCTGGGGGGGCAAGGGTAGGGATAGCTCAGTGGTTTGAACATTTGCCTCCTAAACCCAGGGTTGTGAGTTCAATCCTTAAGGGGGCCATTTAGGGATCTGGGGCAAAAATTGGGGATTGGTGCTGCTTTGAGCAGGGGGTTGGACTAGATGACCTCCTAAGATTCCTTCCAGCCCTAATATTCTATGACTGAGATTTTCAAAGACATCTGTGGGACTTCAGTACCCACCTCTATGGGATGCGAGTGCTCAGCTCCCCCAGGCTCCTTTGAAAATCCAACCCTTAGGCTCAGGCATTCATTATTATGGTCCAGATAACTTGCATCCAAGAATTTTAAAAGAGCTGCCTGTGGTACTCATTGGACCATTAATGTTGATTTCCAATACGTCTTGGGGCTCTGGGGAAGCTCCAGAAGACTAGAAGAAAGCTAATGTGCCAATTTTTTAAAAGAGTAATTATAGACCTGTCAGTCTGACACTGAGCCCAGGAAAAATAACAGATCAGCTGATATGGGACTAGACTAATAAAGTATTAAAGCAGGCTAATATAATTAATGCAAATCAACATGGGTTTATGGAAAATAGATCTTGTTCAGCTAACTTGGTTTTTTTTATGAGATTACAAGTTTTGATTGGTAAAGGCAATAGTGTAGTAGTAATAGACTTCTGTAAGGCATTTGATCACAACATGGATATACTGGACTATAAGGTGGCTAGAAAGCTGGCTAGATCATCGGGCTCAACGGGTAGTGATCAATGGCTCCATGTCTATTTGGCAGACGGTCTCCCTGTGCAAGCAACAGTAAATCACAGAAGAGTGAATTAGGTTACTTAGGGGGGCCAGGTGGAGGAGGGGATGTCCACAGTCCATCCCCCTCATTGCTTAAGGGAGGGCAACAGAACACGAGTGGTCTGGTACTCTTCTGCTGTCACTTTGTTCTGTGACAGGCCCTCAAAGGGGCAAGCGCTGTGTCGTGCTCTCTCAAGCTTATTGCAATAGCAGGTTGGCAGTGGGTGAGGAAGGCTGGTGTGTGCATCCTGAGAGCAGGCTTATTAATAGTACCCGGGAGAATTAACTAGCAAATCCGTAGCAAACTCTCAAACACTCGGATAGCTATTTACCTGTCCTGGAAGTGTGTTCCCACCTGATGCTTATTATTTATTTATTGTGTGTATTACAGTATTAGCAGCCTCAGTCACAGACCAGAGCCCCATTGTGCTATGCAGTGTACAAAGATGTTCTCTGCCCTGGAGAGCTTATTGAAATGCCATGAGCAGCTACACAGCTCAGAGGAGACCTTTTATTGTTAAATTCTACCCAACAACATGGCTGTAACTCCTATAACACCAATTACGAGTATTAACTATTTATACTGCTGCAAAATCCTACCTCAGTGCCTCATCGTGGCACAGCGGTGACCCTGACGGTCTGACAGCTATGGTAGCGGGGTGTATGCCCTGGTAGGTTTAACCATAGTACAAAGGCATCAAACTATCCTATCCAGGGAGGGGGATTGCTCTCTCAGAGGAAAGAGCGCTTTTCCTTCTCCTTAGACGTTAAAGGCTAGCTAAGCTTGAGGAGGTATGCATGCCTGCCCACCTAGCCAGTAGATGGCTTTAAGTTAACAGCTAAAACAACACGAGTAAATGCGCATTCTACGCTAGCGGAGTGGAAATTGAGCGACGAGAGGTTGCTAAAAATGTCAGGTGCTAAGCCAACATGGAAAAGGACAATCCTCGCTGTGTGTACTTACAACTGTAGGTCACTGGCGAAGGAGTGACCTCTGCTATCTACCTTTGGGGGGGAGGGATAGCTCAGTGGTTTGAGCATTGGCCTGCTAAACCCAGGGTTGTGAGTTCAATCCTTGAGGGGGCCATTTGGGGATATGGGGCAAAAATTGGGAATTGGTCCTGCTTTGAGCAGGGGGTTGGACTAGATGACCTCCTAAGGTCCCTTCCAACCCTGATATTCTATGATTCTATGAAACCATCTGATGGAGGAGAAGAAAAGGATAAAATGCGACATTCTCGGTGTCTGCGAAACCCAACGAAAGAAGGAGTTGGAAGTCAACTGGAAGGATGGAAGTGCTGTGAGGCTCGGAAAGGGAGATGGCGCTAGAAATCTTGGAGGAGTCGGATTTATTGTCAATAAGGATTGGTCTTTGAAAGTCATATCATGCCAGCTAACATCATCACGTATCACTGTGCTGCATCTTCAGATGGAGTCAAAAGCTACCCTCAAGGTCATCCAGGCCTATACTCCCACAAGTGCAAGTGAGGACGAAGAAGTGGAAGAATTCTACCGAGAGCTTGAAAGAGCCCTCGCGCAACAGTCCACTTACACTGTCACGCTGGGAGATTTCAATGCCAAGGTCGGGCAAGGGAAAGCTGGTGAAAAGTTCATAGGGAGATACGGCAGCGGCAAAAGGAATGAAAGAGGAGAGAGGCTGGTAGCGATGGCCGAAATGAAAGAACTACGTGGCAAACACCTGGTACAAAAAGAAGATCTCAAGAAGTTGGACGTGGATCACGCCAAACGCGAACAGTAAGAATGAAATCAACTATATTTTAGTCAATAAAAGGTGCATCGTTCAAGACGTCTCTATGGTGCAGCCTTTCAACACCGGCAGTGACCATCACCTGCTTAGAGCGAAGTTGATTTTCGATGAAGCAGTGGAAAAGAAGGTGTTACAGATGGCAAACAGAAAACAGCTGCCGAAGACGTTCGATGAAGCAAAGCTGAAGAAAGCGATTTCTGGGTTTGACTGGAGCCAGATGGAAAGATGGGATGAGGACTATAGTATCTTTACTGACAAGCTGAGATGTTGCATAAAAGCAGCTGAAATTAAAAAGCTGAAGAAGGCGAAGGGAAGAATCTTGAATGAAACGAAAAGCTTGTTGGAGAAGTGGAGAAACATGAAAAGGAGCTTTGATAATAACCTCGAGTACTCCATTCTGTGCAAGCTTATACGGCAAAAACTGAAGGATGACTTTGAGGACTTTCGGAAAGAAAAGCTCCTTAAAACAGCTGAATCATGCAAGAGCCTCAGGACATGCAAGCGGGAATTGACAGCATTGAAGAACAAGGATGGAGAGACAGTAATCGACAGAGCAGGGATGGAGGAGGTCTGCAAGGACTTCTATACAGAACTGTTCAAATCAAGACTCAACGTCCCCCTCTCAACCCTCCAAGAGTCAGAAGAACGCGTCCCCCCAATGATCGTCAATGAAGTCCGAAGCGCACTACATCAGATGAAGAAGGGAAAAGCTCCAGGCAAAGATGGAATAACGTCAGAAATTATTTCTGCAGGAGGCAAAAAACTTTGGAAGGCCCTCGCTTTAAGATTCAGTCGATATCTTGAAGAAGGAAAAATACCATCAAGCTGGAAGGAGTCGAATACCATCTTGCTGCACAAGAAGGGCAATTGAGAAAATCTTAAGAACTATCACATAAGAACAATACAAACTCCCACTGTACATTGCTTTCATCGACTATGAAAAGACCTTCGATAGCGTTGAGTTTAACGCAATATTAAAGGCGCTCACAGAGAAGGACATTAACACGCAGTACATTAGTTTGTTGAAGGAAGTGAATACTGGATGTACAACAGACATTACTCTCCTTGAAACTCGTCTCCGCATCCCAATCGAGAAAGGTGTAAAGCAAGGAGATACGATTTCACCGAAACTATTCACCGCCTGCCTCGAAATGGTTATGAACAAGATCAATTGAAGGACCGGTGTCAACATAAACGGAGAGCGATTTTTCTCATCTCAGATTTGCGGACGACATCATATTAATTGTGGAAAGCACCAACCAACTGCAGAGCATGCTACAAAGACTCGACAAGAAAAGCAGTCAGGTCGGCCTGAAAATGAACCGCTGCAAAATGAAATATATGCAATCAGACGTCTTATGAAAAGCCCGAATAAAGGTAACAGGAGAAGAAATCGAAGTGGAACGGTACATATGTTTGGGCCAAGAAGTTAATATGTGCCAAGACCTAAACGGAGAACTCTCGCAAAGGATTCGGGCAGGATGGTGTGTGTTTAATTCCATCAAGGACGTCCTCAAAGGGAAAATTGACAAGACCACACGTAAAAATATCTTCAATTCAACAGTGCTGCCAGCCATGCGGTATGGCAGTGAAACGTGGGCACTGACGAAGAAAGAAGAGCAACGGCTGTTGGTAGCTGAAAGGGCAATGGAATGAGCTATGTTGGGAATCTCCCTTCTGGATCGCATCCAAAATGAAATAATCAGAGAATGCAGCGGTGTGAAAGATATTGTCGTGGAAAGCAGACATAACAAGATGCGATGGGCGGGCCACACAGCATGGCTCATGGACAATAGGTGCACCGCAATCATTGCTGAGTGGTACCTGCGAGAACAGAAAAGACCACCCGGTTGGCCTCCAAGAAGATGGGAAGATGACATTGTTAAACATTTCGGACGAACGTGGAGAAGAAAGGCAAGAGTGCGAGAAGAATGGCAGATGTGTTGTGATCGGCGCAGTCTTAATGACAGCTGAAGACCGATCGATCCAGGTGAACTATTTATAGGTTTATGTGTCCAAAGGCCCTGTCCGGCCTGTAGCCCTATGATGGGGGTGGGCTACTCCTCAAGGGTAGTAAGGCCTAGAGGTCAGCTCAGCCCCGTCCCATTGTCATAGTCCTTTAATAGTTGGAGGTCTGATGTCAGCAGGGGTCTGGGAAATAGGAGATGTGGGTAGAGAAGAAGTAGTCCTGGGGGCAAGTAGTGCTTGGGAGAGAAACCCAATACTGTTCCTTTAAGGGCATAGGCCCTGGAGCCTTGCAGATTGGGTGGGGCAAAACTCCCCACTCAGCCAACCAATTGGGGATGAGCTGGAGAAGGGGACCAGCACAGAATCATGGAAATATAGGGCTGGAAGGCACCTTGAGAGGCCATCAAGACCAGCCCCCTGCACTGAGGCAGGACCAGATAACACTAAACCATCCTGGTTTGTCCAACCTGTTCTTAAAAACCTCCTGTGATGGGGATTCCACAGCCTCCCTTGGAAGCCTGTTCCAGAGCTTAACTACCCTTAGGCCTGGTCTACACTAAGCGTTTATGTCAAATTTAGCAGCGTTAAATCGAATTAACCCTGGACCCGTCCACGCAATGACGCCATTTATTTTGACATAAAGGGCTCTTAAAATCGATTTCTGTACTCCTCCCCGACGAGGGGATTAGCGCTAAAATCGATATGGCCATGTCGAATTAGGGTTAGTGTGGACGGAACTCGATGTTATTGGTCTCCGGGAGCTATCCCACAGTGCACCAGAGCAGAGGTCCAGAGCTGACCTCTCTGGACAGCAGTCCGAGCTCGGATGCCCTGGCTAGGTACACAGGAAAAGCCCCGGGAACATTTGAATTTGATTTCCTGTTTGGCCAGTTTGAAGTTTATTTCCTGTCTGAACATCGTGGCGAGCTCAGCAGCACTGGTAACGATGCAGAGCTCCTCAGCAGAGGTCACCATGCAATCCCAGAATTGAAAGAGGGCTCCAGCATGGACTGATCGGGAAGTGTTAGATCTGATAGCTGTATGGGGAGATGAATCCGTGCTATCAGAACTACGATCAAAAAGACGTAATGCAAAAATCTACGAGAAAATCTCCAAGGCCATGACGGACAGAGGATACAGCAGGGATGCAACGCAGTGCCACGTTAAAATTAAGGAGCTGAGACAAGCGTACCAGAAGACCAAAGAGTCAAACAGACGCTCCGGGTCTCAGCCCCAGACATGCTGCTTCTACGCGGTACTGCATGCCATCCTAGGGGGGGCCGCCACCACTACCCCACCCCTGTCTGTGGACTCCGAGGATGGGGGTATTCTCATCAGTCGCTTCCTCTGATATTTTTGCAGATGGGGAAGATGATGAAGGAGATGATGAGGACGAGGTAGTCGACAGCGCTCTTGTCATAAATATAAAGGGAAGGGGGAGAAGGTCTGATGCAGTGCTATAAAATCCTCTTACCAGTAAAGGGTTAAGAAATGCAGGTAGCCAGGCTGACACCTGACCGGGCTGGCATCTGACCAATAAGGGGACAAGATACTTTCAAATCTTGGGAAGGGGGAAGGTGTGTGTGGCTCTTTGTCTGAGACAGAGTGATCTTGGGAGACAAAAAGGATCTGCAGAAAATCAATCTCCTCAAAAAACAGTCGTCTGCTCACCAAACCTCACTTTTCTAAAGTAAGTTTAGTCAGCATTGCGAATAGGTTTTTGTTTGTTTTGCTTGGTGAGCTTTCCCTGTGTTAGAGGGAGGGGTTATTCCTGTTTTTTCTGTAACTTTAAGGTTTTGTCCAGAGGGGGAATCCCTCTGAGTTTGGAAATTGAGTACCCTGTAAAATAGTTACCATCCTGATTTAACAGAGATGATTTTACCTTCTTTGTTTTAATAAAATCCTTCTTTTAAGAAGCTGACTGTTTTCTATGGTTTTAAAACCCCGGGGGTGGGTTTTTAGATCACTGTGTAACCAATTGGTTAGGAGATTATTCTCAAGCTTCCCAGGAAAGGGGGTGTTCGGGCTTGAGAGGGTATTTTGGGGGAAGGGGAACTTCAAGTGGTTCCTTTCCCGGACTCCTGTTTAAAACACTTGATGGTGACAGTGAGAGAAGCATTTCTCAGGGTGCAGGGAATTTTGTACCTTGGGGGTTTTAACCTAAGCTGGTAGAAACCCTAGAGTTCAGAGTGGGGAGGGAACCCTGACAGCTCTGCATGGCGATTTCCCTGAAAGCCAGGAACTCTTCCTCACCCTGACAGAGATCCCCTCCCAACCCTCCCAAGGTGGTATCCTGGACCGTGAAGCCGGAGAAGGCACATCGGGTGAGTGTATCTTTTTAATTGAAAAGACATGGTTGTAAAGCAATTGGTTTTTAATGCTTACTTTGCCCTGAGGACTTGGGATGCATTTGTGGCCAGTACAGCTACTGGAAAAGTCTGTTAACATGTCTGGGGATGGAGCGCAAATCCTCCAGGAACATCTCCATTAAACTCTCCTGGAGGTACTGTGAAAGCCTTTGCAGAAGGTTTCTGGGGACAGCAGCCTTATTGCGTCCTCCATGGTAGGAAACTTTACCACACCAGGCCAGTAGCAAGTACTCTGGTATCATTGCACGGCAAAGACTGGCAGCATACGGCCCCGTTGTTTGCTGGCATTCAAGCAACATCCGTTCTTTCTCTGTCTGTGTTATCCTCATCAGAGTGATATTATTCATGGTTACCTGTTTGAAATACGGGAATTTAATTACGAGGACATTCAGAGGTGGCCGTTTCTACTGGGCAGTTTGCCTGTGCCTGAAAAGAAATCCTCCCCACAGTTTCCAGCCACGCGGTGCGGGCGGGGAGGGGGACCCTTCACGCTGAGCGGTTGGCATTCAGCTAGCAGGGATCTTCCCTGATACCAGCCAGGCGATGGGGGCGGGGAGGGGGACCGTTCATGCTGAGCGGTTTGCAGTCAGCTAGCAGGGATCTTCCCTGATACCAGCCACGCGGTGGGGGAGGGGGACCGTTCATGCTGAGCGGTTTGCGGTCACCTAGCAAGGATCTTCCCTGATACCAGCCACAAAGTGGGGTGATGGCTAAAGTGAGCATCCCAGAGAATGGGATGGCTGGGGTTACTTTGGTTTCTGCCGCTGCACGTCAACCCGCAAAGCGCAGCACTAACTGGCCAACTCAAGGAGCTTTACTTTGAACGGGAAAGGAGGGCGCTGCTGTTAATTAAGGTTTCAGAAGCCGAAAGTGTATGGCTTACCATGGCCGTCTGCTAGTCGAATTCCATTGCCCGGCCCTGCTTGTGTGATCTGTACACCAAAGCCCCAGGCACTCAATATAAAGATGCAAAATGCGACCTTGTACTGAAAGCACATGTGCTAGGTACTGTGAATGGTGCTGTTCACCGTGAAAGAGTATATGCATTGTTCTGTAAAATGTATCTTTTAAAAAAATTCTCTCCCTTTTTTTCATCCCGCAGCTGCAACTGTTCCTAGGCTTCCCCCGGCATCTCCCTCCCAAAGGCTGTCGCAGATAAGGTGGAGGAAAAAACGCACACACGACGAGATGTTCTCTGAGCTAATGCAGTGCTCACGCACTGAAGTAGCTCAGCAGTATGTGTGGAGGGACACAATTTCCCAATACAAGTAAGCGGGCAGCGAACGGGAGGACAGGAGGGACGAGCGTGAGGACAGGAGGGACTCTCGAGATGAGAGGTGGCGGCAGGAAGACCACAGGGTGACAGAGGCGATGCTTGGGCTACTGCAGGAGCAAACCGACACACTCCGGCGTCTGGTGGATGTTCTGCAGGAACGGAAGCAGGATGACAGAGCGCCGCTGCAGCCCATCTGTAACTGCCCTCACCCCTCCCCAAGTCCCATAGCCTCCTCACCCAGAGTCCCAAAAACTCGGCGGGGGGGGGGGAGGGGAAAGGCTCCATGCAAACAACCAGTCCACCCCTGCGAATTGCTCAAGCAGCAGAAGGCTGTCATTCCCCAAGTTTTGAAACAGCCTTTCCTTCCCTCCTTCCTCCACACCTCCGCCTGCACCCCACCCTGGACACCGTCCCAGTTCTCTCCCTTTCTTCCCAAATCTTGAATAAAAAATAGTTGTTTGTGAACAATGGTGCCTTTATTTCCTTTCAACGCAAGGTGTGCTCGAAGGGGGGGAAGGAGGTTGAAGGGGGTTGGTAATTAGAGAGGATAGGTAATACATACAGAGTAAACAAACGGGGGCAGGTTCTCATCAAGGAGAAACAGACATAAGAGTCACTCATTACCCTGGCCAGTCAGGAAGCTAGTTTTCAAAGCTTCCCTGATGCGCACTGCGTCCTGCTGTGCTCTTCTAATCTCCCTGGTGTCTGGCTGAGGCCAGGCAATTTGCTTCAACCTCCCACCCCGCCATAAATGTCTCCCCCTTACTCTCACAGAGATTGTGGAGCACACAGCAAGCTGCAATAACAATGGGTATATTGGTTTCGCTGAGATCAGAGCGAGTCAGTAAGCTTCGCCAGCACCCTTTCAAACGTCCAAATGCATACTCCACCACCATTCTGCACTTGCTCAGCCTGTAGTTGAACAGCTCCTTACTACTGTCCAGGGCGCCCGTGTATGGCTTCATGAGCCAGGGCATTAGTGGGTAGGCTAGGTCCCCAAGGATCACTATAGGCATCTCCACATCTCCAACAGTTATTTTCTGGTCTGGGAAGTAAATACCTTCCTGAAGCCGTCTAAACAGACCAGAGTTCCTGAAGACGCGAGCATCATGAACCTTTCCTGGCCATCCGATGTTGATGTTGGTGAAACATCCCTTGTGATCCACCAGTGCTTGCAGCACCATTGAAAAGTAGCCCTTTCGGTTAATGTACTGGCTGCCCTGGTGGTCCGGTCCCAAGATAGAGATGTGAGTTCCGTCTATAGCACCACCACAGTTAGGGAATCCCATCGCAGCAAAGCCATCTAATATCACCTGCACGTTTCCCAGGGTCACTACCTTTGACAGCAGCAGCTCAACGATTGCGTTGGCTACTTGCATCACAGTAACCCCTACGGTAGATTTGTCCACTCCAAATTGATTCGCGACTGACCGGTAACTGTCAGGCGTTGCAAGCTTCCAGAGGGCTATTGCCACTTGCTTCTGGACTGTGAGGGCTGCTCTCATCCTGGTGTCCTGGTGCTTCAGGGCAGGGGACAGCAAGTCACAAAGTTCCAGGAAAGTGCCCTTACGCATACGAAAGTTTTGCAGCCACTGGGATTCATCCCAGACTTGCAGCACTATGCGGTCCCACCAGTCTGTGCTCGTTTCCTGGGCCCAGAATTGGCGTTCCACGGCATGAGCCTGCCCCATTGCCACCAGGATGTTCATTTTGCGGGGTCCCGTTCTCTGAGAGAGATCTGTGTTCATGTCCTCATCACTCTTGTCACCGCGCTGCCGTAGCCTCCTCACCTGCTTTCTCATGTTCAGGTTCTGGATAAAGCTCACGATAATGCGCAAGGTGTTGACAACGGCCATAACTTCTGCGATGATTTCACCGGGCTCCATGCTCACCGCACTATGGCATCCGAGCTTTCAATCCAGGGAAAAGGGCGCAAAATGATTGTCTGCCGTTGCTTTCACAGAGGGAGGGGAAGAGTGACAGTTGAATGACGACATGTACCCATAACCACCGGCAACAAATTTCTTGCCCCATCAGGCATTGGGAGCTCAACCCAGAATTCAAATGGCCGTGGGGACTGCGGGAACTGTGGGATATGTACCCACAGTACACCACTTGGAATGTCGACGCTTGCCCCGGTACTGTGGACTCACACCGCCGATTTAATGTACTTAGTATGGACACACACATTCGACTTCATAATATCGGTTCCCAAAAATCAATTTTGGTAAAATCGGACTACAGTCGTAGTGTAGACATACCCTTAGAAAACTTTTCCTAATATCTAACCTAAATATGCCTTGCTGCAGATTAAGCCCATTACTTCTTGTCCTACCTTCAGTGGACATGGAGAACCATTGATCACTGTCCTCTTCAGAACACCCCTTAACACATGTGAAGACTGTTATCAGAGCCTCCCTCGGTCTTCTTTGCTCAAGAGTGAACATGCCCAGTTTTTTTAACCTTTCTTCATAGGCCAGGTTTTCTAAGCCTTTTCTCATACATGCTGCCTGATCTCCCATGGTGAGGATCTACAACAGCTGCAGGAGGGTGGTTTGCTGCATTCTTCAAGGCTAAAGGTGGTGGGCTGATTGTGGAAAAGGGCCCAGTTAGAGTAGACACTATCTCAGGGCCTGCAGCTGGTCAGAATGAGAGCCCAGCTCCGGGGGAGCTCCAGTGCTAAGGAGAGATTGGGGAGCACCATGTAGCACAACCCCGGTGCCAGCAAGGCTGGGAGTGGACTTGCAGAAGCTCCTCAGTAGCTGGCTGAGAAGGAATGACGTGAGGTGGCCAAAGCACAGAGCAGGTTCCATGGACTTGGCAATCCAGGGAGAGATGCTGATGAACAAGGAAAGGCAGGAACAGCCCAGAGAGGTGGTGAGGGATTGGAAGGAGCAGTCCTTCATGGCCTACCACGGGGCCCCTTGCTGGAACCCAGAGCAGGGGGTGTGCCTGTGTTACCCGACCAGCCCTCAGCAAGAAGAGACAGTCGAAGCCTCAGGACTGAGAAAGGCAGACTGACAAAGTCTCAGAAGGGGGCTGAGGGCTTGACGTAAAAGACCTGTGGATTCTGGGGGTATGTCTACATTGCAATTAAAAACCTGCAGCTGCCCCTGCCAGCTGACTAGGGCTTGTGGGGCTTGGACTAAGGGGCTCTAGGATCCTGGGAGGTTGGAGGGTCCCAGAGCTTGGTTGCAGCCTGAGCCTGAACATCTACACTGCAATTAAAGAGCCCCTGACCCCAAGCCCTGTGAGCCCAAATCAGCTGGCAAAGGCCAGCCATGGGTGTCTAATTGCAATGTAGATATACCCTGAGCCTTGTCCTCTCTCTTACCATGCAAGAGGACTGGATTTCAAAGGTGTCCTGGCAAGAGGGCCGGGACACAGAAAGGATTCAATAAGTCTGGAATGCCAGACAACAGGGTGTGCTAGAGTAGAAGAATCCCTGCAATACTGCATCCTAGCATGAGGGTGAATGTGCACCATAACCACACCCTTTGTGCTAGGTGCTGTACAAATACGGAGGTAGAACTTACAAATCAGTGATCATGGTGGTGATTGGCTCACTCTGCTAGTTATATTTTTCTTTATTTTATAAGGAAGGGGCAGAGACAGAGTGCAGGTGAGGGAATGAGTTTGAGTGAGGGAGTAGGCGATGGAAGGAAGGGGTTAAAAAGGACCCTCTTCGTGGACCTGATCCAAAGCCCATTGAAATCAGCATAAGTTCTGCCCATTGGCTTGATTTGGCTTTGGGTCAGGCATTAAATTCCTTTGTGGGCTCTCAAAAATGCTACTGCATAATTGACTCTAAGTCATAGGAATGGTGACAGGATGCAGCTGGGCATTCACAGCAGGGAAGATGGAATTTGGACAGGCGTCCTCAAGAATCTCAAAATGTAATTGTCAATGGAGGTGGAATCATAGAATCATAGAATCATAGAATCTCAGGGTTGGAAGGGACCTCAGGAGGTCATCTAGTCCAACCCCCTGCTCAAAGCAGGACCAACCCCAACTAGATCATCCCAGCCAGGGCTTTGTCAAGCCTGACCTTAAAAACCTCTAAGGAAGGAGATTCCACCACCTCCCTAGGTAACCCATTCCAGTGCTTCACCACCCTACTAGTGAAAAAGTTTTTCCTAATATCCAACCTAAACCTCCCCCTCTGCAACTTGAGACCATTACTCCTTGTTCTGTCATCTTCTACCACTGAGAACAGTCTAGATCCATCCTCTTTGGAACCCCCTTTTAGGTAGTTGAAAGCAGCTATCAAATCCCCCCTCACTCTTCTCTTCTGCAGGCTAAACAATCTCAGTTCCCTCAGCCTCTCCTCATAAGTCATGTGCTCCAGCCCCCTAATCATTTTTGTTGCCCTCCGTTGGACTCTTTCCAATTTATCCACATCCTTCTTGTAGTGTGGGGCCCAAAACTGGACACAGTACTCCAAATGAGGCCTCACCAGTGCCGAATAGAGGGGAATAATCACATCCCTCGATCTGCTGGAAATGCCCCTACTTATACAGCCCAAAATGCCGTTAGCCTTCTTGGCAACAAGGGCACACTGTTGACTCATATTCAGCTTTTCGTCCACTGTAACCCCTAGGTCCTTTTCTGCAGAACTGCTGCCCAGCCATTCGGTCCCTAGTCTGTAGCAGTGCATGGGATTCTTCCGTCCTAAGTGCAGGACTCTGCACTTGTCCTTGTTGAACCTCATCAGATTTCTTTTGGCCCAATCCTCTAATTTGTCTAGGTCCCTCTGTATCCTATACCTACCCTCCAGCGTATCAACCACTCCTCCCAGTTTAGTGTCATCTGCAAACTTGCTAAGGGTGCAGTCCACACCATCCTCCAGGTCGTTGATGAAGATATTGAACAAAACCGGCCCCAGCACCGACCCTTGGGGCACTCCACTTGATACCGGCTGCCAACTAGACATGGAGCCATTGATCACTACCCGTTGAGCACGACCATCCAGCCAGTTTTCTATCCACCTTACCGTCCATTCATCCAGCCCATACTTCTTTAACTTGCTGGCAAGAACGCTGTGCGAGACTGTATCAAAAGCTTTGCTAAAGTCAAGAAATAGCACATCCACTGCTTTCCCCTCATCCACAGAGCCAGTTATCTCATCATAGAAGGCAATTAGGTTAGTCAGGCATGACTTGCCCTTGGTGAATCCATGCTGACTGTTCCTGATCACTTTCCCCTCCTTTAAGTGGTTCAAAATTGATTCCTTGAGGACCTGTTCCATGATTTTTCCAGGGATTGAGGTGAGACTGACTGGCCTGTAGTTCCCCGGATCTTCCTTCTTCCCTTTTTTAAAGATGGGCACTACATTAGCTTTTTTCCAGTCATCCGGGACCTCCCCCGATTGCCATGATTTGTCAAAGATAATGGCCAATGGCTCTGTAATCACATCGGCCAACTCCTTTAGCACCCTCGGATGCAGTGCATCCGGCCCCATGGACTTGTGTTCGTCCAGCTTTTCTAAATAGTCCCGAACTACTTCTTTCTCCACAGAGGGCTGGTCACCTCCTCCCCATACCGTGCTGCGGAGTGCAGCCATCTGGGAGCTGCCCTTGTCTGTGAAGACAGAGGCAAAAAAAGCATTGAGTACACTAGCTTTCTCCGCATCCTCTGTCACAAGGTTCCCTCCCTCATTCAGCAAGGGGCCCACACGTTCCTTGACTTTCTTCTTGTTGCTAACATACCTGAAGAAACCCTTCTTGTTACTCCTAACATCTCCAGCTAGCTGCAACTCCAAGTGTGATTTGGCCTTCCTAATTTCACTCCTGCATGCCTGAACAATATTTTTATACTCCTCCCTGGTCATTTGTCCAATCTTCCACTTCTTGTAAGCTGCTTTTTTGTGTTTAAGACGAGCAAGGATTTCACTGTTAAGCCAAGCTGGTCGCCTGCCATATTTACTTTTCTTTCTACACATCGGGATGGTTTGTTCCTGCAACCTCAATAAGGTTTCTTTAAAATACAGCCAGCTTTCCTCGACTCCTTTCCCCCTCATGTTATTCTCCCAGGGGACCTTGCCCATCAGTTCCCTGAGGGAGTCAAAGTCTGCTTTTCTGAAGTCCAGGCTCTGTATTCTACTGTTCTCCTTTCTTCCTTGTGTCAGGATCCTGAACTCGACCATCTCATGGTCACTGCCTCCCAGGTTCCCATCTACTATTGCTTCCTCTACTATTTCTTCCCTGTTTGTGAGCAGCAGGTCAAGAAGAGCTTTTCCCCTAGTTGGTTCCTCCAGCACTTGCACCAGGAAATTGTCCCCTACACTTTCCAAAAACTTCCTGGATTGTCTGTGGACCGCTGTATTGCTCTCCCAGCAGATGTCGGGGTGATTAAAGTCACCCATGAGAACCAGGGCCTGTGATCTAGTAACTTCTGTTAGGGATTCCTCAGCAGGGCGGGTGGGCGGGAGGGAGTGTTTGTAGTGGGGTCCTGCTGTGATCGCCCAACGCTAGTCAACATTTTTTATCAGTGAGCTAGAAGAAAATATAAAGTCTTTGCTGCTCAAGTTTGCCGGTGACAAAGGCTGGTGGAATGATAGATAATGCTGAGGTGAAGCCATTGACACAGAGTGATCTGCCCCACTCAATAAGCTGGGTGCAATGAAACCTGTTTTATAATGTAGTGTAGCTCCAGGCGTGGCATTATATGCAAATTACAGTACTGCCAAACCCAAATTTCATGAGCGTGATTTGAAAATCACTACATTTTACAAAATAACAGTGTGTGGGATCTTTTTATTTCCCTTCTGGATTTTGAGCCTTTAGGGATCACGTATTCATGCTTTTCTCCAGAAACATGAGTGCAAGAAACTTGCTTTGTTTTTTTAAATGCAAACTGAGAATGTCACATAATCGCAGGACTCCAGGAGCTGAGGCTTTAAGAAAAACACCAACCAGCATGAAAGTTGACAACACTGAAATTATGTAATTTGCAGAGAGTGCAACTATTTAATACAGGGCAGTGATTAACCATTGAAACAAATTACTAAGGGAAGGGGTTTTCTCTCCATCACTCATCAGTATGCTCTAGTTTGGTCAGCGTGATTGCATTAAATGCAGCAGGGATCATTGGGTAAAGCTGTATGCATCAAGTCAGTGGTTATTAACCGGTGGCCCAATCAGCACACAGCTGCAGCACATGTGAGATCCTCAGGACCATACAGGTATTATATATAGTGTGTGGCTGCAGCCCACATAACACATAGGAAGCTGTATATGTGGCCCACAATGGTAAATAGTCTAGTCCAGTTCTCAACCTATCATCAAGGTCCCTTCTAGCCTTAAAATCCATGAATCTGGAACAGCCTTCCAAAGAGAGCAGTGGGGCAAAAAACCTAACTGGTTTCAAGACTGAGCTTGATAAGTTTTTGGAGGTGGGGCATGATGAGACTCCCTATAATGGCATATGGCCCATCCGTGACTGCTATTAGCAAATATCTCCAATGGCTGAAGATAAGACAGGAGAAGGGGAGGGCTCTGAGCTCCTACAGAGAATTCTTTCCCAAGTGTCTGGCTGTCGAGTCTTGTCCACATCTGATCACCGTATTTGGGATCAGGAAGGAATTTTTCCCCAGATCAGATTGGCAGAGACTCTGTGGCAGGGGGTTCGGCTTCCTCTCTTGTGTTCGGTACGGGTCACTTCCTGGTTTGAACTAAAGTAAATGGTGGATTCTCTGTAGCTGGAAATCCTATAAATCAAGATTTGAGAACTTCAGTAACTCAGCTAGAGGTTATGGGCTTATTACAGGAGAGAGTGGGTGAGGTTCTGTGGCCTGCGATGTACAGGAGTTCAGACTAGACCAGTGGTTCTCAACCTGCGGCCCAGTCAACACAGAGCTGTAGCCCATGTGACGTCCTCAGGGCCATACAGGTAATATTGGATGCGGCCCACAATGGTAAATAGGTTGAGAACCACTGGACTAGATGATCATGATAGTCCCATCTGGCCTTAAAATCTGAGTCTACAATCTGATATTTCCTGGAATTTTTCATGTCACCCGCAGCTCATCTTGAAAAGCTGGAGCAAGCAATGCATGTGAGAGACTTGATTTTCCTGTCTTCACTTCACAGTTGCATGTCAAAGTCTGACACCCTGTGGAATATAGCAGTAATGTAATGGCTACAAGTGGGAAATCCTCAGCTCTTCAGTACTGCCTTTGGTTCTGAACTGAGCTCTGTGTTCTAATGTAGTTGTTTGTTGTTTCCTTTGCAAAGACATTCACACTGAACAGTCATTTGCTCATTGCCTGGTTTTGGGCCAATGCCCTTCCCTGGCATTTTACTGAATTTTGCAGAAAGGAATCTCTTCTGGCTTTTTTCCCCATGCCTCCCTGGCAGATAAATTGAAAATAATCCCCAAATCAGAGCAAACTGCAGTAGGACGTATGCTGGTTTGAACTGGGCTTTGGGAACACTATTCTGTGTGAATAACCTGACTAGCGTAATCTGAATAGCCTATCTTTTGTGCATGTAAAATTTTGGCACTTCACTTTTTGGATCATTTGCCTCAGTATAAATCTAGAATCTCCATTGAAGTCAATGAAGCTGCTCCGGATGTATGTGTGTGTAAATGAAATCACCACCTGCCTTGTGGTCTCCTGCTCTGAATATATTGCTTGTAAGAATAATATCTAGCTCCCTTTTCATCACATCTCAAAGCAGCTTTATGACAAACCATGGGCTCAGGTCTTGGTTCTGTTGAGGAAGCGATGCAGAAAGAGATTCCACTTCCCTGATCCTGGGGCCACCAAGAGCTGGAGCAGCTCCCAGCACAAGCTTAAGAACTTCTCCAAGGTACACCATCTACAGTGGTCCTATAGGTGTTGACCTTGGTTCTCGCTGAGCAGCCCCTATGCACAGCTGACTGTGAAGGATTCTGCCACTCAAAGATTCCTCTGCACTGAGGGGCGCCCTCGGCTGCCCCTTTAAGGTAGCTTTCTTGCTGCTGAGGCAATATGAAGCAGGCAGAGCAGGGATCAAGGGTCTGGCCCCATAGGTGGAGCTTGGCTGTGGAGCTACTGTATCCCGCCTGGCTGTGCAGCTGGTTTGAAAAATGCTGAATTTTGAATGAAAAAAATATTAATTACACACATTTTCCCATTTTTCACCCCGCTGTAGCCAAGAGGCTTCCCTGTGTGAAGAGCGACAGAGCTGGGGTAAGAGCATTTCTTCCATGCCCTCACTTTCTGCCATGGCATGGCTGGAGCAAAGGAGATCTATCCAGAGCTGCTAGATCTGTGTGGATGTCACTGAGCCAGGCTTGTTGTGACCTGCTTAGATGAGTCCCAAACTGGCTGCCAAACTGTGGATGCACTTGCAGTGTGGACAGGGCCTAACGTGCAATGGTGACATTACCAGCTATAAACCATGGTAACAATCTGTGCCCGATTCTCCCTTGCCATGCACCTTGGGGAAACACTAGCCCATGAAGCATGAAGAGTGCCACCTACAGGCTGGGAATCTTAAAATTCTACTTGCCCGGCAGGGTGGATCCCACTGAATAAGACTGAGTTCCTGCGAAGAAGGATGCTTCATTCCAGCAGGACAAGGTACAGTCTTGCAACAGCAGGGCTGCAGTGGATCCTTAACCCCATTTCCGGCAGCCTGTGATGCTGCTTTAGAATTCTTTTCATCCAAATACTGCCCAAGCCTCCACTGCTTAGCTTGTGCTGCCTGATAAGATCCTAGCCCCAGGTGCTATACCTGCAGAACGTACACATTCAAATTGCAAACAGTGCTTCTGTGGGCATCATAAAAGCCATACATCTCTAACAGAGCATTTGAAGTGGGGCTTAATAAGTCTCTCTCTAAAGTTATCTTCCTTCCAGGAAGCATGCAGTCAACAGCACTTTGATGGTTTTCGGCAAGTGGCAGAGAGAAACTGTGCTGTTCTTGTAATCTCTTCTCTTCTCCTCTGCCTTGACATGCTTTAAATGTAAATGTGGCCATTTACCCATTTTTGTGTCCAGACAGTCAGTCTGTCAGCACTTTAGTGTATGAATTTATCTTCCTAAATTAATGAGTAAACTGTGCAAACATGCTGGTCTGCAGCTGTATGCTCTTAGAGCTGGATTCTCAGCTCACTGCAGAAGTCAATGGAACTACCTCAGTCTCTGCAGAGAATCAAGCCTATATTAGGCAGGGCAGGTGGTCCCCATGGAAAGCCTGAGTAACCACTGTCCTGTGGCTCTTTACACAGACCTGATGGAGTAAAGAAGCTGTGAGGCTGACAGATATGGCCACCTCAGGGAATTCCCCTCACTCCAAAGTGTGTATGGGGCTCCCTGGATGACGTAAACCTGGCATGATGGCTCCATGCTGTCTTCCCTTGTAGCCCCCAGCATGAACAACTTAGGGATAGGGGTGTAAGCAGAGTCAGGATGAGCTCTACCCTGACATCTGGTGGTGAGTTGTGGAAAGGGATGTCAGGAATGTCAGGGGCTAATCTTGTTTGCATGGACACACCCACCCTGCAAAGCATGATGGACCGCTTGTCCAAATGGTCATTTTGGCTGCTGTGGGAGCCCCAGTTTCTCTGTTATTGGGGCAGGAAGAATAAAGTGTTGTTACCCTGATTACACTGCTCTACAGCCAAAATGCTTCTGAAATAAATGTAGTCAAACTTTACTAATTCTGGGTCACTGAGAATGAAAATGATGCTTAAAATTGTTGATTGGCTCTAGTTTTCAAGACATGCTATTGGGTCAGTATATACAACTCTTGACTTGGGAATGGCGGAGGATAAGTGAGTTATAAAGGAAAGGGATCTCAATTTAAACCAGAAATGACTAAAATACATCTTTGACTGGATCTATGAATAAATCTATGACTGGGTTTGGACAGTACTTGCTTTTTAGGCAAAACAATGAATGATGCAATCTGAAGCTGGTATTGCGTCTTACATGATATGAATTGCATCATGTTATTCCTAGAAGTCATGGATGATGCAATCATAACAAAGCTTACATCACTCTGCTGAACAAATTGCCCTATATCAGCTCTAGAAATCATACAGTGTCGTGCTCTCTTATTTGTCAGTGTTTGATTTTGCAAAGGGACACATTTCTGTTTAGCCAAAGTGAGCAGAGATGCCTCGTACTTGTGTGAACAGTGCAGATAACTTCTGCCATGTTTGTGGTGAAGTGACTTTTGCATCACAAAAGTGCAGTATAACCACTATGGTTAAGAAAGCCTATCACCTTTATTTTGGCTGCAAAATTGGAGCTCAGGACAAGAGGTGGGCCCCACACATATGCTGCAACACTTGTGCAACAAATCTTCGCCAGTGGTTGAACAGGAAAAGGAAATCTATGCCTTTTGCAGTGTCAATGCTTTGGAGAGAGCCAACAGATCATACCAGCAATTGTTACTTCTGCATGGTGCCTCCAGTTGGGAAAGGTGTGTCAAAGAAGAAAAAGTGGACTGTGCATTATCCAAACATTCCATCAGCTATACGCCCAGTACCCCACAGAGAAGGACTGCTGGTTCCTGATGCACCAGAATCATTCTCACTTGAGTCAGACGAGGAAGAGGAAGAGGATGAAACTTCTGGTCCTGAACGATCAATGTCACAGGACCCACATTTTCTCCCATCCTCCTCCTCCTCTGAACCACACCTCATAACACAAGGTGAACTGAATGACCTTGTCAGGGATTTGGAACTACCCAAGAGTAAGGCAGAGCTTTTGGGCTCTAGACTACAGCAGTGGAATCTCCTGGCAGGTGATGTTAGGGTTTCCATGTTCCGTGACCGTCAAAAGTATCTTGTCCCATTCTTCTTCATGGAAGGTGATCTTGTAGCCTGCAACAACATCGATGGTGTGATGGCAGCCCTCAACATTGTTCACGATCCAGATGAGTGGAGACTGTTCATTGATTCATCGAAGACGAGTCTTAAAGCTGTTTTACTGCAGAATGGCAATGTTTTGCCATCAATTCCAGTTGGTCATGCAGTCCATATGAAGGAAACCTATGACAACATGAAACAACTTTTGAGGTGCATAAACTATGACCAACATCAGGGGCAGCTTTGTGGTGATTTGAAGGTTGTTGCTCTTTTGCTTGGTCTGCAGACTGGATACACAAAGTACTGCTGTTTTCTCTGTGAATGGGATAGTCGTGCAAGAGATTCCCACTACATCAAGAAAGATTGGCCACTCCGAGAGTCATTGGGGCCTGGGAGGAAAAGTGTTCAGCATCCACCACTTGTTGAATCAAAGAAGATTTTGTTACCACCCTTACACATCAAGCTGGGTCTGATGAAGAACTTTGTCAAGGCCATTGACAAAACACAAGCAGCTTTCAAGTACCTCCATGGAAAATTTCCAAGGTTAAGTGAAGCTAAGATAAAGGAAGGTGTCTTTGTTGGTCCTCAGATTCATGAACTTCTTCGAGATGATGCATTTGACCATGCACTGCGTGGCAAGGAAAAAAAGGCATGGAAAGCCTTCCAGTTAGTGGCAATACATTTTCTCGGAAACAACAAGGCAGACAACTACAGGTTGTTGGTGGAAAACCTCCTCAAGGCATACAAAAGCCTTGGTTGCAACATCTCACTAAAGATACATTTTTTGCACTCTCATCTAGATTTTCTTTTCCACCGAACTGCGGAGCAGTGAGCGACGAGCACGGCGAGCAATTTCACCAGGACATTGCAACAATGGAGAAATGCTATCAGGGCAAATGGAGCCCATCAATGCTTGCAGACTATTGCTGGACAGTGACAAGAGATGCTCCATGTAATGAATACAAGAGACAAGCCAAGAAGCGCCGAGTAGACACTGAATAGGACTAAACTATGTACATAATAGTTTTTTGCCTTTTTGTTTCATAATAAATTTTATTTATATAACCCCTTTGCTGATTTTTAAAGTGTTACATAAACAGGACAGGTGAAATAGTACCATGTAAAGCAACCATAAACACATGAAAAGACCTAGGTTTACAATTTATGATTAAAACTCTACTATCTACACAATATACATAGACATAAAATGTAAAAACTTAAATATCTTAGAAACAGTAGCCAATCAGTTGTTTTAATGGTCATATTTGAATTCAGCACATCAAAATACATACTAAATAGCACATTTTATCTCTGAAGCAGATGACTTCTCAAAAATTGTAGACCAGTGTTATGTGAATCAAGGACAGTGGGCTTTTGTTATGATGAAGGGACTCACCATTAGCTAAGCAGCACTTGCTAGGCGAGGGACATGGATTCCAAAACCCAGTGAATTGAGAGCGGCTGGGGATAGGTAGTTGTATCTGGTGGCATGGGCCTCTTCTGAGGGTCCTAAATGTCAATTGCACCTCCTTCTCTCTCTCCGCTGTGGAATATCAGAGCTAATCTTGAGTTCCTTAGGAGTCTAATCACAGGCTGCTGAGTTGGAATCACTCTGGGCTAAGTGTGCAAATGAGCACGAAGGCTCCCCTAACTACAAGCTGAAATCACTAAAAAGCTGAAATTGTTATGAGCTGAAATCACTGAGCACTGTGTTAAGTAGTGGGGGAGCCGGAAGATATATTGCTGAGCAGCTGGTGGAGCGGAGCTGCTGGCGGAGCGGAGCAGTTGGCGGGACAGCCGGAGCGGCTTGCAGGCCGGCTGACGGAGCGGAGCAGTTGGCTGGCCAGCCGGAGCGGCTTGCAGGCCGGCTGACGGAGTGACTCGTGGGATGGCTGGCGGAGCAGAGCAGAGCTGAGCGAAGCCCCATGAAGGGACGGGGCAGTCAGCTTCGAGCCACGTAAGGTGCCCCTTACCTCTCCCCTCCCCATTTCTACCCAGACCGGGGGGGGGGGGGGTGTAACACTCTGCAGATGAACTTTTGAACTCTGGGTCTGGACTTTTGGGTTGTTGGACTTTTGGGACTTTGGATGATTTTTGGGGTTGCTGGACTCAAGAACCAAAGGGAAAGGACATGGCCAATTTGCTGGGGTGGGGTGTTGCTCACAGTTTGGTTTACAAATCCTAGATGTGGTGTTTCCCCAACAAAAGGCCGCATTGTTTCTCTCGGTCATTAAAAGGTTTTTCTACACTCAGACTCTGTGCTTGTGAGAGGGGAAGTACTGCCTCTTAGAGGCGCCCGGGGGTGGGGGGTGATATATATTTGTCCCAGGTCACTGGGTGGGGGCTCGAGCCGGTTTTGCATTGTGTTATTGGAATGGAACCCCTAGATACGGAACCCGGCCCTTGTTGCTGCCGACTCTGACTGGCAGAAGGGTTACAGGGGCATGACCGGGGAGAACAGGGTGTGGCCACAGGTAGACAAATGTAAGTTAGGGCAACCTCAGGGCAGCTCTAACTTACACTTGGTGAAGTGGGGGTTGTGAAGCCACCTTTGCTGCCCTACACCTCCTGTACCAAGCATAGTATGGTCGGCGCTGCAGCCAACCCCAGCGAGTAGCTGGAGCGGACGACATGCAAGGCTGCTCTGTGCTGTTGCATCGCCCAAGTCCCAAGGGAGTAAGTACCCTCCTTGCCCCCTACCGGGGTTCCCTACGCCTTGGGCTCCTCCCCCACTTCCTTCAGGTGGGCAGGCAATGAGCAAGCAGTGTCTGCACTGCCCCATTGCACAGGGCAGTGCTAATGTCCTCATCACTGGAGTCCTTACAATTAATTGTTCGAGAGTAACTAACAGACCCTGCCACTCTCTGCCAGCTAGTCTGGTCTGAGTCTCACCCGCTGCTCTGAGGCGCCGAATGGCTGGCCTGTGGTGGCTGAGGCTATAATCAGGTGGTTCTAAGGGCAGGCAGTTTGTTTCTCCGCTTTAGGTAAGAACTGGTTCTGATTTTCCTGGAAGCACTTAGCTCTTGAAGGACAAGTGTTCTCAGAAGGCATTGCCTGGCTGCTTCACCCCCCCACCCCTCCTGGCAGTCCTTGCAGCAACCAGCCACGCAGCCAGCGCATACAGACAGACATGCAGCCAGCCACCCACCCAGAGGAGCCTCTTCTCCCGGCCACCCGTGTCAGAGGCTGAGACTATGGGAGTGGGAAGGTGCGTGCCAGAGCCACCATTCTTGGCCGGAGAGGGTGGGGGTGGAGGAGGCCATGGTATGAAATAGGACAGACATTTTGGAGTGGTGGGGAGGAGGGGATGGGGTTACCATACATCTGGGTTTTCCAGGATGTGACCTCTTTTCTGATCTTCCGTCTGGGCAGATTTTTCAAATAAGATGAAATGTCCAGGATTTCTGTGGAGCAGATGTTGCAGCTCAGAAAGAGCCATGTCTGCACCCTGATGGGTCCCTCTGCTGCAGCCACAGCTGCCGGATCCTGCCTATCCTGGCTGACTGATGGGTTGGCCCTGAATCCTAGGCCTGTGCCAGCTGCCCTGCCACCGTGACAGGGAGCAACACTGCCCCCTACCTCGAGGGTGAGGCTGCAGGTACCTCCCCCAGCACTCCCAAATGACCCCTCCCAGCACACACACACACACCCCTCCAGCACCCCCCAAACACCTCCTCCTGCACCCTCCCAAGTACCCCCTCCCAGTACACACACCCACACCCAACACTACCCAAATCCCCCTCCCCCTTCCCAGCAGTGTCCTCTATTTGGGAACTTGGTAACCTTAGGAGTGGGGGGTTGTGGTTGGTGGGCCCAGCTGCATATTGTTCTGCCTACCACCCTCAGTGCTCTGGTGCCAGCTTCATAGAGGCCCTGGAGGTTTTTCACCTTCCTCTGCAGCATGGGGCAGGGGTCACTTGCTGGAGGATTCTCTGCATCTTGAAGTCTTTAAACCATGATTTGAGGACTTCAGTAGCTGAGACAGGTGAGAGGATTATTCCAAGAGTGGATGGGTGAGATTCTGTGGCCTGCATTGTGCAGGAGGTCAGACTACATGCTCATAATGGTCCCTTCTGACCTTAAAGTCTATGAGTCTATAGCGGGGGGTGGGGCGGGGGGGGGGCACATCATTGAGAAGGACGTATTGACCTGTGGAGCTAATCCCCAAGACAGCCAGCAGGAGGTGCCAGCATGGTGAGTGGAGCCCTGTCACACCCTCACTCTGTGTAACCATGAATATACACAGTCAGAGAGAAGGGGGGAAAACCCCATTAAAAGGGACAAAGGTTTGAAGTGATGACTATTCAGAAAAAGGGCCAGCATCAAAGCAGGCGCTGTCCGTGGAACACTGGATCCTCTCTAGGACAGACAGCATGCTGGGAAACCGTTCAGACTAGGTAATAAGTAAATTGTGATAGCAAAGGGAATTTAGCTACTACAGACTAAAGTGTAGAGCCTGAGATTGTGTCTTTATGTTTAGTTCCTGTGGAACTTGTCTGCATTGTTTTCCTCACTATTTCATCTCCAAATCTATGATTTTTCTATAACATAAACTTTGTTTATTTTTTATCCCAAGCAGGTCTCTGTAGTGTGGTGTGTGAGGGCCAAAGGGAACAGATAACTAGGGGCGGGCTTTGCTCCTCTGGGGGAGACAAGCCAGAGGAGAAAATCCAACTGTCTGGTAGTTAAGAACTTGGGGAGATGAATTTGGGAGCAGAAGGGCCATTGGAGTCATATTGCAGGGAGTTATTCAGCTGGTGGAAGCCAGGGTGAGACCTTTACACTCATAGGCTGGCAACTGGTGTCAGATCTCTAAGCTATGGCAGTCCAGCATTAAGGCCCCCAAAGTTACTAGGCAGGTGGTGAAAGAACCCCTTATGGGTCTCGATGATCCCCAACGCAACACAGAAGCCTCATCTCATGCAATTCCCAGCCTTCTGTCTAGAGGTTGGGGGCCCACACAAGCTTGGATGAACCTCAAGTAAACATCTGAACTAAACCTTCACCCATCGCTAATGGCAATATCCTGTTCCAGGGGTTTTCATAGTCTGGACCATGCATTGTCAGAGAGACTGTCTCTTGGGCACCTCCCCTCCCATTTGCCATCATGCAGCATCTCCATGATGCCTGTGGCAACTGTGCACCTGGAAAGTCCAACACAGGTGTTTGTAGCTGTCTTTAAAGCCTTTCAGACAAGTTAATCAAACTCACTCCTTCCGCTTTCCATCTCCCCCTCCATCACTTCGCTCCCCTGTACATGCTGCCCAGCCAGGTGGTTCTTCTTCACGCCCCTCACCCCCAGCCATTCTTTTCTGCTGGCAGATGAAGTACCCTGGGTGACTGTTTCCTGAGACTGCTCCTGTTTTCCCCCCTCTTCTGGAGCAGTGGCCCCTGGGAGAGGCAGCTGGGCTGGTTCTTCCTTGTTTCCAGCCTCCTCTGGATGCCTCCTGACTTCCTAGCACTGAAAGAACCTTCAGGAATAGTTGGAAACCAGTCCCACATGAGCAGCGAGCACTCTGCAGACCAGTGACAAGACCTCTGCGCCAAGCCACTGGAGATTGTCAGATCAGTCTGAGAACCACTGCCCCATTGTAACGAACTGCCTCATGAGATATAATCCAAATTATTCCACTGCGTGTCATGTTTTGCTAAATCTGGTGCTCGATCTTCACGCTGGTACCAGCGGTGTGCATTGGTTGATGGCTTTCAATGCATTTCCACACAACCTTAGGTGTGCAGCAGAGATACCACCTCACCTCAGAACTATTCTATCGAGCCATCAGTTAAATATTACAACTTGTCACACCACACATTGGAAACAGGTTTGGTCAAGAAGGTGTTCACCAACCAAGGCTATGCCAATGACGCTGCTTTACTTGTGGAGAAGTCAGAGAATTTCAGCTCTGCCCTCTAAGGTCTCCAAAATGTCACCTGCACTGTGGGGTCATGGCAGAAGACCAAGGTCCAGAACCTTGGAGCTGGGCCACCAGAACCCTCGCTGCAGATGGGATCAGACACTGATGAATTCATCTACCAACACTACAAACAGAGTTAATTCGCAGCAAACCAGATGTTCTTTGGCAAATGGGTCATGCTGTCTCCTGCATGAAGTCCATGTCTTGCTTGTGGATGCAAAAACGTTTTTGCGTTGAGACAAAGTTCAGGCTCTATCAAACTTGTGTACTACTGTAGTTGGGTGGATTGGCTGCCCACAGACCCGGAAGGGGAGGAGCCCCTCATTGAACCCTGGTGGGTGGAGCTGCGCCCACACTCAACCCTTCCACCAGACGTTAGTGGGTGGGACCGGAAGTACAAAAGGCGGGTGTGACAGAGCTCTGTTGGTCTGCCGAGCTGCTGGGGGGCGGTAGGGCGCTACTGCCTCACTGACAGGCCTTGGTCACACCCTTCTATTACTAGGGAATTAGCGTAGGGAGGGGTGCCGGCCCGAGTCCGGGACGCTCCCCTCAGGCAGGGGAGCACCAGCAAGAGTTAGTGGTGTTATTGGGGTTTGCCTACCCGAGGTGGGTTGACCAGGGTAGGGGAACGCAGGCCCACCCACCTTCTCTGCTTTCCAGCCCAGGGCCCCAGCCACTGGGTCAGCAGGGATCCGTCCGCAACACGCTGACCAAATAGACTCACCTCACTCCAGTTCTGCCATGGGATACTTCCTACCCGGTCTCTTGATTGGGTCCCTCGGGTCCCTCCAGCTCATAGAATATCAGAGTTGGAAGGGACCTTAGGAGGTCATCTAAGTCCAGCCCTCTGCTCAAAGCAGGACCATCCCCAATTTTTTGCCCCAGGTCCCTAAATGGCCCCTTCAAGGATTGAACTCACAACCTTGGGTTTAGCAGGCCAATGCTCAAACCACTGAGCTATCCCTCCCCCCGATCAGGATATTCAGCTGTTGGCAGCTACAGCTCACCCTCTGCATCAGGCTCCCTTTGGCTCGGGTTACTGCCAGGCTCCTCCAATTCCTCGGGGTATTCAGCTGCTGCCAGCTCTGGTAACCCAAGTCCTTCCTCTAGGTCCGGTTTCTCCTGGTCCAGGGCTTCCGCTGGCTTGGCAGCAGGGTCTGACGGGAGCAGCCAGTAGTCCCTCCCTGGTGCTGCCCTGACTGGGCTAAGGGCCCCGCCCTTTATACTTCCTGTTCTACCCCTCCCCTTCCGGGGGGTGGAGCAGGTTTGATCTGGCCCCGCCCACTCCAACTGAGAGAATGGCTCTTTACCCTCTGGTTCGGAGGGAAGCCACCCTGGCTCCCTACAGTGGGCCAGAGAACTCAGTGGGGAGGCAGCCACAGGAGGAGCCAGACACCTCCTGTGAGCTCCCAAGCTGGGAGGCTACTGCAGACCCCGAGGGAGCTGAGGACTGGCCAGGACCGCCAGGGCCATTTACAGACCCAAGCACGGAAGAGCTGCAAGCCCTGACAGAGACCTTTTTCCCAACAACCAGGATGACCCTCTAGAAAGCCAGGTACACCCTGAGGGGGAGTTAGGAAGTGGCCCAGGGGTAGCCGACCCCTGACTGGCTCCAACGCTGACAGCAAGCGAGTTAGCATGTTGCACACAGGATCCCCGCTGTCCGCTAGGGGACAGCTCTGCCACTGCTAGGGCCCTGGGCCAGGATGCAGTGGAGTGGATGAGCTGGCATCCCCCCTGCCACCACAATCTGTGGGTGGCCGTGTCCCCCTCTCTTAGGCAAGAAGCCTGTGCTTGTCGGCCCTTCTCCAGAGCTAGGCGGCCCGACTGTTTGCTGCTCAGTCTGAATGCCGGCCTGAGCCCGAGACTCTTTGCTGCCCCGCCCCGACCATGGGCTAGGACTCCGTAACTGTATTTATTGTTCGGCCCTGATCACAGGCCCGAGCTCACGTCTCCCATCGCCCTGCTGATTCCCCACGTCAGGTGATCCCCGGAGACATAGTGGGGCGGATTGGCCGCCCACAGACCCGCCCACTCCCCCCAATGGACTACAACTACCTGTATGGCTCTAAGTCAGAAACCTTGACCCTTCTCCAGGCAGACTTGCAACGACTAGAGGCATTCCATATGCACTGTCAGCATCAAATCCTGAGAGTAAAGTGGTTTGATTTTGTGCAAAATGCCACAATCTCACAGAGATCTGGCATATCCAAATGCTTCCTGGCTCCAATGCTGTGGCTCCTGGCCACTTCCTAACTCCCCCTCAGGGTGTACCTGGCTTTGCTCGTCATATCCAAAAGCAGCATTGCAGGCTCGTTGGCCATGTCACCAGGATGGACAAAAGCACCCCAGCACACCGTGCTCGCAAATGTCACATCGACGTGCAAAGAGGTGCACTACCTGTGCTGCTGCCCCAGAGATTCATGGCTTCATAGGATTGAGCCAGTTTTGGGAACTTCACTACCTGCCACATTCATCCGTGGTCACTCTGCTGGCACAACCGTTCTTTGTGGACTGTGCTTGTGTCATAGGCCAACAGTTCTCAAACTGTGGTTCGAGACTCCAAAGTGGGTCATGACCTCATTTTAATGGGGTTGCCAGGGCTGGCATTAGACTTGCTGGGGCCCAGGGCCGAAGCCTGAACCTCCCCACCGGGGTCCAGGACCGAAACCCGAGCCCTACTGTCTGGGGCTGAGGGCTTCAGCCCTGGGTGGCCTGGCTCGGGTTACAGACCCTCCACCTGGGGCTGAAGCCTTTGGGCTTGGGCTTTGGCCTCCCAGCCTGGGGCAGTAGGGCTTGGGCTTGGGGCTTGGGGCTTTGGTCCCACCTCCTGGGATAGGCCCTCCTGGTTACAGGCCCTCCACCTGGGGCTGAAGCCCTTGGGCTTGGGCTATGGCCTCCCAGCCTGGGGCAGTGGGGCTTTGGCTTGGGCTTTGGGCTTGGGACTTTGGTCCCCCCTCCTCGGGGGCTTCGGTCTCCCCTCCTGGCGTTATGTAGTAATTTTTGTTTTCAGAAGGGGGTTGCAGTGCAATGATGTTTAAGAACCCCTGTATAGGCTGTATGCTGCTTTAGCTCACATCCGGGCTCAATGTTATGGGTTCTCTCCCTGCAGCTGTGAAGTTCTGGGTGGGCATGGTAGGCAGCAGAGTGACAACCTTGTAGTTCTTATTGGTGAGCATGGAGTTCTTGTGGTAGCTATTGCATCCATGCTCATTGTGCAGTGCAGGAAAGAGACAGGGGCTTGGGATCTCCCGAACATACTCACAGTTGCCCTATAGTAACTGTGCATAAAAAGATATCAGTGTGGAAGAGGGGGTTTCAGTCCTACCCATCCCAAAGCCCTTTCTGTTGGGGTTCCAGTGGGGAGGAGAGTGGGGACAGTGGAGAGAGGTTGTTTGAGGATAACTGGGATTGGCATTAGTGAGAGGTCTTGGCTGCTCGCCATGTGACCGCCAGGTCTGGGAAGTCAAACCCCCAGCTGTCAGCCTGCTGGCAGCAATTAAATGAAATATCGATTGAGGAATTGTTGTCTGCAGGTTTTAAAGATAAGGTCGATGGGGACCAGAAGGTTTCGGCTCCGTTTACTAATTATCCCAGAACTTGGGGAAGGAATAATTCTTGAGTCATAAATAGGTGGCGAGAGTTCCGGGGTTGCTGGCTGCTTCTTGTGTCCTCCCCAGTATGATTATCCTCTTGCAGCCCTGTCGGCCCATGTGCCTTGCTGTGCTGCGGATGGGCCCTGGCATCCCCATGCCAGGCACGTTCCGGCCCTTTAAATCACCGGGGCTAATGATTGCTGAGCGGCGCTGGCTGAGGCGGCTGTTTGGTGCCAGGCTGTCTGGAGGCTGGGGCTCAGAAATACACTCTGCTCCTCCTGCTCCAGAAGGGGATGCGAGTGTCTCTGGGAAATGTGTGTTGAGGGGGGGAATAGATTTTTGTTTTTTAACAGCAAATCGTCTCCCAATTGGGTCCCTTTTCCAGGCCCTTGCATTAGTTACAGCTTCCCGTAAGCCTGGGCATATTTCTTGTCTGCAGCTGAATCCAGCCCCGTGATCTCAAATAGCCTAATGTGCCAAAGCTCCATTATTTTATTAGCTTCAATTTCCTTCGACGTCTTTCTATTGGGCTGAATCAGGGAAGGAAGGTGGCAAGGCTGTTAGTCCTGTGATCTAGTTGGGATTGGTCCTGCTTTGAGCAGGGGGTTGGACTAGATGACCTCCTGAGGTCCCTTCCAACCCTGAGATTCTATGATTCTGTGTGAGACTTTTCTGCTCGCCATCACTGAGACTGGTGGTAAATGGTCCAAATGAGCACACATGCCTGTGTGCATCACCAGTGGGGCAGGACAGAATTCTCCTCTCGCCTCTGCGAGATCCTCCACTGGGGGACATCAGTGTCTTTTGTGGAGTGATGCTGAGGATCTTGCTCTGTGTCTCTTATCCCATGGGATAGGTAGAAATTCTACCTTTGAGAACAAGTGCAAAGTGTGCAACGGGGATCGGTGGAGCAGCTGAGAGAGGGGAGTGCAGGTGGGGGAGAGATTCCTGCCTTTGGTCTGTAGGATCTCTGTCCACGAGGGACCAAATCATGAGTGGAGGTTTTTCAAACAGATCCACTCGAGGAATAACATTGGGGAGTGGTTCTCTGGCCTGTGTTTATACAGAATGTCAGATTACAGAAACATAATGCTTCCTTCTGGCCTTGGGATCACTGAATCTATGACCAAACACCAAGGATGTTGCACTTTGCACACAGGCAGACTGTCACTATGTGGATTAAAAGACAAGCAGCACCGTGCCGGTATTAATGACACAGCGTGAAACCTGCCCTGCTCATCTCTGTCACCTAATTCAATGGATGGAAGTGTCTCTGCCTCGGCATGAGTTGCCCTCTCCCCTGCGTTAAACCACACGTTAAACCACATTGGCCCATCTGCATAATGCTTTGATGGCTGCGATGTGACCCATCCAGCTATAAAACTCATTGAGATCAACCTGCTAATGCAGACAAAAATGAGAAGCACTTCAGCTGGCCAGAAACACCAGCCGCCAGGAGGCAGAGCCACCCTGCTGTGAGATGGAAAAGGATGAAGAGGGAAAAAAGATCAAAGGCCTCTAAATGCTGGAGGGCTGTTTTCTGAGCTCCACACACCTTTCCACCAGTGTGACGCCACTGACATCAGTGGGGTTATTCCTGAGTCACACCAGCATCAAAGGAGATCAGAATCAGTCCCAGCGCATTTGACATTTATAACCCAGATCTCTTAGCCTTTTTTCATAGTCCAGTCACGTACCACTCATCGCTCTGATCACCACGCCTGTATGTCATACCCCTTCCCACCCAGCGTCTGTTGTCTGGACCATAAACTCCCCAGGGCAGGACTATGTCTCCATAAATATCTGGACTGAGCCCAGCTAGGAGCTATTGTAATATAATTTGTGGTATTGTGTTATACAGACACTTTGGCAGTGTCCATCAGCATACTGCTGGGCACCCCTTATTTGGGGGAGTGGTGGGCCTATTCCAGTAACGTTTGCAGGTTCAGGACACAAAATGGCATATCTCTTTCTGATGTAAGTTTCCGGTTGTTGGTATAGTGTCCTAACCCTGGGTTTGCATATAGCAAATGTTTGATACAATGAACCCATCAGTATCAAATGCTGGTTATCCATACAAAGGGCATTGATGTGCTTGTTTGCATAGAAGTACCCAGAATGCTTTTCCTGGCCATAGGCATTGCGTTCCAAAGAGATGCTGATCGCAGAGCTAGGGAAACAAGCTTAGAGAGGGTCATAGCTGCACCGAGTCAGTTTGGATGGAGAGAAGGTGGTATGATCATGGTGAAAGGACCCCCGGTCCATGCCCCCTCAGAACATGCAGACCCACTTGTAATCACCCTATCCGCTTTGTAAGCAGGCGCGGTACTCCCCTCATAACACAGGGCTGGCGCATTAACCATGAGCAGGGTGCAGAGGGTACCCAGTTTCCAATGCAGGGGAAAGAAGAGGCACCCACTGCCAGAGGGATGGTGCAGTGGGGTTTGTAGAGCTCCCTTGGTGAGGTCAGGGAACTGTGGATATGGTGAATATCTTTCCAAGCCCTGTGGCTATGGGGGAGAAATATGTTAGCCCTGCTCCATGCTGGGGAAACCCTTGTTCCACAGGCATGTTGGAGTCTGAGTTGGCTGGGGAAAGCTGTAGCTCTGGTGGACCTACAGGGAGCTTGGGAGAAAATGCAAGCATTTCCACGCCTACTGTGGCAGGCTCAGGATCCTCAGGGGTGACTAGAGTCAGACTCCTGCTCAATCTGTGTTGGAGGCAACCCCCTGGCACAGTGGCTGAGGGAGAACCCAAGGAGCGGTCCACCTTCCAGGCCTGATCCCTGTGGGGTATTGCCTCAGATGGGGGTGACTGGGTCACGCACTATCCAGGGAGACCTCAATAAAAGCACTCTCCTGGTATGGGTTTAACCCATGGTCTCCTGTGCCTAGTCACTCCCCTTCCCTGCCAGCAGGCTCTGTTTTCATGGTGATTGGGGTATGTACCTGCAGAGCTCTCCACGAATGGGAGCGGCATTTGTAAAGTAAATGCCAAGCCACTTAGAGGAGTGACTGTATTGGGGGGCCTTGGTTAAAAATATAACAGGAAGGTGTAGATGTTAAATTGGCCACCAGAGGGTGCTCATGCTGCCTTACAAATGAGATAAAAGCAGATTGCAAGGGGTAAGGGAAAAATCATTTGCAATGTGATATAAAGGCTAGAGATCAAAGTGGATTCCCTGGCATCCACCAGAGTCTCTCTATGCACACCGAATCACACACAGTCTGGGCTTGAGGTCTGATTTTTCTATTGATAAGTATAAAGAGCTGTTAATATAGCAGCACTGTCAGGGTTAATGGGCCTAAAATAGCACCTGTTCCATTATTTTTCTTTTTACTTGACCTCAGGCTTTGCTGAAATTGGCCATCCCCCCGACTAAGGGCTGCACCATGGTTACAAACCCAGCTTCTCTGCTGCCTTACCTATAAACAACCAAGACAAACATGGGAACAAATATTTTAATAATGTGCTTTTCAGTCTAGCAGAGAAAGGTCTAACACGATCGAATGGCTGGGAGTTGAAGCTAGACACATTCAGACTGGAAATAAAGTGTACATTTTTAACAGAGAGAGTAACCATTGATAAGATTTACCAAGGGTCATGGGTAGATTCTGACCATTTGTATATCAAGATTGGATGTTTTTCTACTAGATCCACTCTTGGAATTATTGTGGGGCTGGTCTCTGGACTGTGTCACACAGTGGGTCAGACTAGCTGATCATAATGGTCCCTTCTGGCCTTGGAATCTATGAATCTCTACAAGCAAAAGTCCCCTTACCCAGCAAATGACAGAGCCTTAATTAAAAGAGAGGAATCTTGCCCAGGTGCAGGACCTCACTCAGCCCCAGGAATAGATCTGAGAGAGAAGCAAAGATCGCTCCATCCCATTGCAGTCTATCCATTAGCAAACTTGACAGGGAAGCCAGGGAATTTTCCAGACTATACCAAGCATGAATGTTATTGCCCAGGCCTGATCACGCTAACATCCTGTACAGCAAATCTTTATTTTGAGTGGTTACCTGATTATGGAGGAATGTATATGAAACCCACTGGTTAGTGTGCTGTTTCCGTCTGTGCCTGATCCACGGAGGACGTCACTCTGTTACAGCCCCTTTGCTTACAAAGGCTGGCTCTTTAACTTGTGCTTTTAGTTCTGGACATCCCTGGTTCAAGTCCCAGTGACTTATCCAATGTGGCAGCTGTCACAAACACAAAATTATCTTCTTCCTTTCCAGTGAACATGTATGAAGGCAGCAACCCAATGACTGAAGTGTGATCTTCATGACAGTGCCCCAGCACAAGAAGATGAGTCGTTTGAACGCATGGACCTCACGCACAATATTTTACAGGGAATTTTTCTCTGTACATTTCACTTTCTGTTGCACCCATGAAACCATGTTGGCACCATCCGGTGGCTAGTTGAACACCTGCAAATTGCCGTAGGTCTAGAATAACTAGGCTGGAGCCGTGGGTGGTCTAGTGGGAAGAGCAGAAGACTGGGAGTCAGGAATTGTGGGTCCTGCTACTGGCTAACTGGGTAATTTGGAGCAATTCAGTTCACCTCTCTGTGTCCCAATTCCTGTCAGTTAATGGGGATGTTACTATAACCACGGATTTCTCTTTGCTTTTCTCATTCTGCCCCAGCCCTGCCACAGACCCACTCCTAAATGTATGATAACGTGTCCAAAGAATTCTGCTTGTGTATAAGTTACATCCCTCAGCTTTTCACCAGAAACCTTCTCAACAGACAGATTTTTGCAATGTACCCCTGGTAGGTCAGTCTCTGTGCACATGTGTATACATGCACTGTACATAACACACCCTTCTTGGCTTACAATGAACACAGTGTCACTATTTGTATTTCAGACACTCCTACCAGCCCACTGTGCAAACTCACAGAGAGAGACCGTACCTGCCAAGGAGCTTACACTGTAACTAGAGGAGACCGAGACTTGGCCAAGGTCACAAGTAGAACAAGGAACAAATTCCTGATCTCCAGCAAGTGCCCTACCCACTGGGACATACTGTCTCACTGCTGGTCTAGCTCCTCTTTGCTAGGAAAAGAGCTCAGGCCACATCTGCAGCTCTTTTTCGAGGTGTCATTCACGCTGCAGGTGATAGCAGCCGCGCGAGACATTTAACCCCAGCCCTGAGGAGGAGGGGGCTGCAGGGGATCCTGCCGTGGGAGGCACAGTCCCTTCCTGTGCTCCCATGCTGCCCCTCACCTTGGAGTGGCTCACTGTGCTTCCCAGCTCTGTGGGCTGCTGCAGAGGGTGTGTCATGCAGATGTAGTCCGCCTGCGCTTCAGCCTCTTTCTGGGCCATTGGCAGGCACTCTCATGGGCAGGTGGGGAGCTCAGCTGCAATGATCTCTGGCCCCGTGTGTGTCGCCTGAGAAGGCGGAAGGCTCCCCACAGCGAGGGTCTTGCCTTGTGCAATGGCCTGCACCAATCTAGCCCATACAGCATATGCAGAAGAGCCCTCTTCGGTCATCAAATCTAACCCCTGCATTGCTCTCTATAGGGCACCTTCTGCCCTCCAATACATCTGTGTAATTCCATTGGCTTCACTGAGCTCATGAGGGCCTGACTCTCAGCAGCTATCGGCTACGTTCCGTGCCCTGCCGCCATCTCGCATGGTGCTCAGCCATGCTCCTCAGGAAGCCAGTGGACCTCACTGTTCGGAACTTCCCCCATTGCCTAAACTTCCCCTTCCCTAGATTCAGCTCACTGCCCCTTATCCTGCCATCTTCTGAGACGGCAAATAATTCACTCCCTTCATTTATGTTGTTACCTGGGAGGTATTTCTAGCTTGTGATCATGTCCCCTTGCGTATTCTCTCTTCTGGACTATATACATTGCGCTCTCAGTCCCTCCTCCTAGGCTGCTTTTGCTGACTGCTGTGTCATCTCTGCTGGCCTTTTGCCTTTTCTTTAGTGTGTTTGCATTCTTCTTAAACGGCAGGGACAGGAACTCTGCTCTGTATCCCAGCTGTGCTTCCACCAGGGCTATCGGCAGGGGTAGAATCCTGTTGCCCACCTTTTACATAGCGCTCTGTCCGGGAAAGACTGAATTATGTAAGAGTGCTCACTGCTCCTGTGTACATCAACGAGACTGCTTGGGTGAGTGCCCAGAGCTCCTGTGAGGAAGCTCAACGGGTAGTGATCAATGGCTCCATGTCTAGTTGGCAGCTGGTATCAAGTGGAGTGCCCCAAGGGTCGGTGCTGGGGCCGGTTTTGTTCAATATCTTCGTCAATGATCTGGAGGATGGTGTGGACTGCACCCTTAGCAAGTTTGCAGATGACACTAAACTGGGAGGAGTGGTTGATACGCTGGAGGGTAGAGATAGGATACAGAGGGACCTAGACAAATTAGAGGATTGGGCCAAATGAAATCTGATGAGGTTCAACAAGGACAAGTGCAGAGTCCTGCACTTAGGACGGAAGAATCCCATGCACTGCTACAGACTAGGGACCGAATGGCTGGGCAGCAGTTCTGCAGAAAAGGACCTAGGGATTACAGGGGACGAAAAGCTGAATATGAGTCAACAGTGTGCCCTTGTTGCCAAGAAGGCTAATGGTATTTTGGGCTGTATAAGTAGGGGCATTTCCAGCAGATCGAGGGACGTGATTGTTCCCCTCTATTCGGCACTGGTGAGGCCTCATTTGGAGTACTGTGTCCAGTTTTGGGCCCCACACTACAAGAAGGATGTGGATAAATTGGAAAGAGTCCAGCGGAGGGCAACAAAAATGATTAGGGGGCTGGAGCACATGACTTATGAGGAGAGGCTGAGGGAACTGGGATTGTTTAGCCTGCAGAAGAGAAGAGTGAGGGGGGATTTGATAGCTGCTTTCAACTACCTGAAAGGGGGTTCCAAAGAGGATGAATCTAGACTGTTCTCAGTGGTAGAAGATGACAGAACAAGGAGTAATGGTCTCAAGTTGCAAAGGGGGAGGTTTAGGTTGGATATTAGGAAAAACTTTTTCACTAGTAGGGTGGTGAAGCACTGGAATGGGTTACCTAGGGAGGTGGTGGAATCTCCTTCCTTAGAGATTAGTAAGGTCAGGCTTGACAAAGCCCTGGCTGGGATGATTTAGTTGGGGTTGGTCCTGCTTTGAGCAGGGGGTTGGACTAGATGACCTCCTGAGGTCCCTTCCAACCCCGAGATTCTATGATTCTATGATTCTATGAAGGGTGTGTAGGCACAGTGTCACAGTTTACAAGGTGTTTTAGCCACATTCAGGTTGTAAGGTTCATTGTGACTCTGTTCCCAGACAGAGATCTGTCTCAAGTAGAGAATTGTATTTCCCCTAAAAACACAACATCCATAGAATGGTAGATTAAAACAATAATAAATGCTCAGGAGTCAGGACATTATTGAAATTCCACCACCACCTGTAACCCTGTCCCACAGCTTCACAGATGTTCAGCTCAGAAAGCACCATTAGGACCTTCTCATTTGACTTCCTGCATAATACAGTCCAGAGAACGTCTCCCAGTGATTCCTACATGGAGCCCATACCTTGTGGCTGGATTGGAACATACGCTCTAGAGAGAGATCCAGGCTCAACTCTTCCAGTATGGACCACCCATCTCTGCTACCCTGGAGGAAAATCTACATAGCAGTTGGTTAACTGCAATCCCGCCCCTCACCACAGGCTATTGTTTAGAGTAACATGCAAGAGGCTCTCATGAAAGTTACAAGCTCTGCGCCCCTAATTCATGCAGGCGAGCATGAACTTCCAGCAGTCCTCTCTCTGCTAGGAAGCCCCAGAGAAGTTACAGGCTCTGTAGTGCTAACTGGACCTCCAGATTTACCCCAACTGTGAACTCAGCTGTATAAAGTGAGTGAAAGCTCACAAGAGATGCCAGTACCTTATAATGACAAACCTTGATGGGAAAAGGTGCAGAGGTGAGACAGACTGAACTGGTCCAAACAAAAAGGCCTCCTGATGTAACTCAAGGACCATGGTAACAGCAGGCCTAGTAAACAAGAGCAGTGTGGGACCTGAAATCAGTGAACCAAAACTGGTGTGTTGGAAACTAGGCCTAATTGGCAGACAAAATAATGAGGGGAGGGGCTATTCCACACAGAGCTCCTTTTGGGACCATTAAAGAAAGAGACTTTGGAGAGAAAAAGTAGCTACTGGAGCAAGCGTCACAATTAGCATCGCCTGGGACCCCAGCCCGTCATCATCCTGACCCTGGGATGTCCTGACTAGACCAGGCCAGAGAGAGGAACCCAAATGACATTGTCACCTCTACCAGCTCCAGCTGAATCCCAACCACCACCTGGGATGAAATGGGATCGGACTCTAACAACAACCACAGCTTCAGCCAGTCTCAACTAACTTCTTCTCCTTTCTCTATAAAGACAGTAGTTACCAGCTTCAATACCATCTACAAGACTCTCAGGCAAGAGGGAGGGGAGCTTCCTTTTAAAAAACTCTCTCCAGATATAGGTGCTGGAGCTAAGGGTGTGGGGGGGGGGGTGCTGCAGCACCCCCTGACTTGAAGTGGTTTCCATTATATACAGTGTGACATTTCACTCCATATTATTTTTGAAAATATGCTTATGATATGAATATGACATAACTGAGATGTACTTTATGCAAGATGGGTCTTGTAAGGTATTATTGGAAAGGTTATAATTTACTGAATGTGATTATCTAATTTGTATGCCTGTATCATTTCTGTATCTGAAGTTAGGAACATTGACTATGTATCTGTATTTCAAATGTGCTACTTTGGGTGACGCCCATTGCTAACACTTCAGGTACAACAATGGAAAAACCAGACAGGACGAATGACCCATCAGCGAGGACAATGGGCTGTGAAAAGGCTTGGCCTTCCTGGGGACGCTCTATACTACCACTGACTCATGGATGCTGTGATACTGGCAGGTGGTCTTGTCACCTGATACTAAACAATTACCTGGGACCTCTTGTAACTTTCCACTAGAAGGGAAGTGGGGGTCACGTTTGGGAAACAAAGGATTCCCGCCTTATGTAAATCCTATTTAAGGGTTGGGAGGAAGGCAAATGGGACTCCTCTCCATGGCCTGTCTGCCCAAGAAGAGAGACTGCTAAAGCCACCTGAAGGAACGGCAAGGGGATTCCAGACTGAGACGGGTCCAGTCTGAAAAGGAATATAACTGGAACTCTGAACCACAGAAAATTTGCAACCTGCCTAAAATAACATTTAGGGTGAGAATTTACATTTTGTAACCTGTTTCTTAAGTATACTGAGCTTAGCTTGCATATTTTGCTTTATTTGGTCAGTAATCTGCTTTGTTCTGTCCATCTCTTATATTCACTTAAAATTCACCTTTTGTAGTTAATAAACCTATTGCTTGTTTATAATATAACCCAGTTTATGTAATTTCTAAGGGGGGGAGTTGTGCATATCTCCCTCCACATTGAGGGAAGGGGCAAATTTCATAAAACCTTTGAGTTTGTACCCCTTAAAGGGAGTGGGCACCAAAGTGTTGGGGTGAGCCCCCAAGGCTGAATCTTTCCACAGCAGATCTCTGTCTCTCTGTGCAGCTGATTGTGGCCCTGCTTGTGTGCTTGGCTGGAAGAGGCTTGTCAGCCTAGTCCAGCAAGGCCAGGTAAAGCGGACTCAGGCTGGCAGAATAAGCTGACTCAGTGGCATCCCAGCACATCAGGTCAGGGGCGGCTCTTACAATTCTGCCGCCCCAAGCAGGGGTGGCGGCGCCCCGCCCCCACGCAGGCAGACGTAGCGGGGCCCCGCCCCCGACGCAGGCAGTCCCATTCCGGAGCGGCAAGGGGACAGCGGCGGACCTGCCGCCCCTTTGCCGCCGCGGCAGGCGAGACTGGGGCGGCAGTCCGAGTCCCGCGGCAGCAATTCGGCGGCGGGAAGAGCGGACCTGCCGCCGAATTGCCGCCGCGGGACTCGGACTGCCGCCCCCTTCTCACCTGCCGCCCCAAGCACCAGCTTGGCAAACTGGTGCCTGGAGCCGGCCCTGCATCAGGTGACACCCCAAAGGGCCCAAACCCATCACATACAGGGTTTACTGTTTGGTTCAATGGCTCTCAGCACCCCCTCTATAAAAATTGTTCCAGCCCCCGTCTCCAGCTAAAGGAAAAGGGAACCAGGGATGTTGTTAAAAGGAAAGCCTTTAATTAATACTTTACATTGCAAATGCTTGAGATGTTTTTCCTTCTTTTTATCTTTATTAAAGGTTAAAAGGATTTCAGTGGTGTGTTTGCCATGGTGCTAAGCAAGCTGAGGGCTCTGCAAACCAAACTCCAAACCTTATGTTGGACGATCACGTTAGCCTATATAGTCCTCCTAAATCAGTGGTCCCCAAACTGTGGGGCACACACCCCTAGAGGGGTGTGGCGGAACATTCATGAGGGTGTGGCGGGGCACAGGCGGGGCAGAAGCCTGGGAAGTGCCAGGTTGCCTGGGGCCAACATTGTAAGGAGTGAGTCAGAATGGGGCGGAGAATATAAATTTGGGATAGTGGGAGTGCTGGGACCTGAGCTACTGCCCAGGAGCAGGTCTCTGTGGGACTGGTGAGGGGGTGCTGGACAAGCCCTTCCTTTCTGAGATACATGAAATTGCAAGTCACCAGCCAGGAGCTGTCATCCATTGTCATCCCCCAGTGGTGGAAGTCCAGGCTGGTGCCTGATCTCTCCTCTCACGGTGGGAGGGTGCTGCGTTGAGCTGAGAGGAGTTTTCCCGCTCCCGTTTGAAGTCGTGCGAGCCTCGTGAAAGGCAGCAAGTTCAGGGGTGCCCTTAGACACAACTTTAATACCAGCCCGTCCCAACATGGAGAATAAGCTTTGGACCAGTGGGAAGGTAGGAAAAAATACTTGCAGGAGATATTTGGTTTGACCCCAAATATGGCAAGACCAAATAGTTGCTGCTGTTCTCTGAAGGTTTGAGCTGGGCTGAACTTAATCCCTGCATCCAAATGTCAGGACCCAAACTTTGGGCTTTGGCCCCCAACTCTAGCTGTAATAAATATTCCTTGGGTTGTAACTTCTGCCTAGCTTGTGGGAGCTCTGGGCCTGAGGCTACGTCCCATGGTGGGGATGTGTTACACCAGCAAGCTTCAGAAAACAGAATTTACTCACCAGCTCAGTCACGCTTTATATGTAGGGACACTAATAGTTTATAAAGGGCTAATAAATGCTTAATAGACAATAAATGGTGAGTCATTGCTATAGAGTCTGACAGCTGATCAGGGTGCATTTAACCATCTGTAACACCTTCTGCTGATGTGCATGTGAAGGCTACCAGCAGGATTGAACCAGGGCCCTCAAGAGCTAAAAGGACCCGCTATGACAGTGTGAATTGAAGAGCTAGGATGTAGACGAGAAGGCTGTAACAGTCTCATATCCTCTGTAGAGCTGACCAGCAGGTTATGCTTATAATTCTCATCACACATATTGCTTATATGTGAAACATGTTTATAGCCTCGATCAATCATTTATTAACCCTCTAGAAACTATTTGATAAATGTATCCTTGATATTAAAAGTCTGAGCAACAGTCACACACCCATCCCGGCACACACCCCAAAGCAGAGTCCCAGGTTTGGCTACTGCGCTTCATGGGCCAGATGTCAGAAATTTGCTTCAAGAAATCAAACGTATTGATATGCCAATGTTTATAGGGGCCAGATCGCAACAGATCTGTGCTGCTGACTGATGTGCAGAGTTGTTACGGATGCAGATGCTTTACGTGTTGGTGTCTTACACTGTGGTAGAACCATGAATATAAAGCTGAATGAAATGGGGAGGGGTCCTGAAGAAAATTTTGACTTTTTTTGGCACAAATCTGAATACTGAAATATTCTATCTGAAACCCAAACCAGATTCGGTTGGAAATGCAGTTGCCCGCTTTCCCAAACTGGTTTGGTTTTGAAGAATTGGAATTTTCCAAACAACAAAAAGAGTTTTGTCAAAAAGGTTCTGCCCAGCTGTGACTGGGATGACTCCTGGAGCCAGGTGCTAGTCAGCATGAGGGAGGGGATCCAGATTAGGCCCTGGATGTGGCCAGGCGATTTATGCCCCATAAGGAAAAACTCATCTGGGACCCTGAACTCAGGGATGTTCTCATTTCAATTTCATAAGCGGCTTTCCGAAAAAGTCCCTCCTTCGTCTGTGATAAACCCAAGGTGAACTCTGCTCCAGTAGGTGGGGAGGTGACCGAGGAGTCTGTTCATTAGTTCTCCGATTTCACCCAATACCCTGTCTGCTATGTGTAGGGCCCTACCAAATTCACGACCGTGAAAAACGCATCACAGACCGTGAAATCTGGTCTCCCCCGTGAAATCTGTACTTTTGTGTACTTTTACTCTATACTCAGACTGGAGGTCAAGACCCAAAAGGGGGTTGCAAGGCTATTGTAAGGGGGCTTCAGTACTGCCACCCTTATCTCTGCACTTCCTTCAGAGCTGGGCAGCTGGAGAGTGGCAGTTGCTGGCCAGCTGTCCAGCTCTGAAGGCAGAGCCACCACCAGCAGCAGTGCAGAAGTAAATGTGGCCTGGGATGATATTGCCACACTTACTTCTATGCTACCGCTGGTGGTGGCTCTGCCTTCAGAGCTGTGCGTCCAGCCAGCAGCCGCTGCTCTCCAGCTGTCCAGCTCTGACGGCAGTGCAGAAGGAAGGGTGGCAATACCACCTACAATAGCCATGCAACCCCCTTTTGGGGCAGGACCCCTAGTTTGAGAAATGCTGACTTAGGGCCTTTATATGTTTAGGTTTTAATAGGGCTGTCAATTAATCACAAAAAAATTAACTCAAAAAATGTATCGAGATTTAAAAAATTAATTGCAATTCATCACAGTTTTAATTGCACTGTTAAGCAATAGAATACCAACTGAAATGTATTAAATATTTTGGATATTTTTCTACATTTTCAAATATATTGATTTCAATTACAACACAGTATACAAAGTAGACAATGCTCACTTTATACCGTTATTTTTATTACAAATATTTGCACTGTAAAAATAGCAAACAAAAGAAATAGTATTTTTCAATTCACCTCATATAAGTACTATAATGCAATCTCTTTATCATGAAAGTGCAACTTACAAATGTAGATTTTTTTTGTTACTTAACTACACTCAAAAACAATACAATTTAAAACTTTAAAGCCTGCAAGTCCACTCAGTCCTACTTCTTGTTCAGCCAATCGCTCAGACAAACAAGTTTGTTTACATTTATGGGAGATAATGCTGCCTGCTTCTTGTTTACAATGTCACCTGAAAGTGAGAACAGGCGTTCACATGGCACTTTTATAGCCGGCATTGCAAGGTCTTTATATGACAGATGTTCTAAACATTCGTAGGCCCTTTCATGCTTTGGCCACCATTCCAGAGGACATGTTTACATGCTGATGATGCTCATTAAAAAAACAATGTCTCCTACTCTGTTTTACCCGCATTCTGCCATATATTTCATGTTATAGTGGTCTCGGATGATGACCCAGCACATGTTCGTTTTAAGAACACGTTCACTGCAGATTTGACAAAACACAAAGAAGGTACCAATGTGAGATTTCTAAAGATACCTACACCATTCAACACAAGGTTTAAGAATCTGAAGTGCCTTCCAAAATCTGAGAGGGACGAGGTGTGGAGCATGCTTTCAGAAGTGTCTTAATAGAGCAACACTCCGATGCAGAAAGTACAGAATCTGAACCATCAAAAAAGAAAATCAGCCTTCTGCTGGCGGCATCTGACTAACTTAGGCTAGGCCCGATTCGGCGGGTAGAGATCGATCTTCTGGGATCGATTTATCGCGTCTCATCTGGACACGATAAATCGATCCCAGAAGCGCTCCCCCGTCGACTGCGGAACTCCTGCTCACCGAGAGGAGGAAGCGCTGTCGACGGGGGAGCCTGCCTGCGCCGCGTGGACCCACAGTAAGTAAATTTAGTTCAATCTAGGAAACGTCGACTTCAGCTACGCTATTCTCATAGCTGAAGTTGCGTTTCCTAGATCGATCCCCTGCCCCAGTGTGGACCAGCCCTTAGATGATGAAAATGAAAATGTGTCGGTCTGCACTGCTTTGGACGGTTATCGAGCAGAACCCATTATTAGCATGTCCTCTCGAATGGTGGTTGAAGCATGAAGAGAGATATGAATCTTTAGTGCATCTAGCACATAAATATCTTGCGATGTTGGCTACAACAGCGCCATGCGAACGCCTTTTCTCACTTTCAGGTGATATTGTAAACAAGAAGCAGGCAGCATTATCTCCTGCAAATTTTAACCAAACTTCTTTGTCTTAGCGATTGGCTGAACAAGAAGTAGGACTGAATGGACTTGTAGGCTCTAAAGTTTTACATTGTTTTATGTTTCAATGCAATTTTTTTTGTACATAATACTACATTTGTAAGTTCAACTGTCATGATAAAGAGATTGCATTACTGTACTTGTATTAGGTGAATTGAAAAATACTATTTCTTTTGTTTTTTACAGTGCAAATATTTGTAATCAAAAATAAATGTAAAGAGAGCACTGCACACTTTGTATTCTGTGTTGTAAGTGAAAGCAATATATTTGAAAATGTAGAAAACATCCAAAAATATTTAAATAAATGGCATCCTATTATTGTTTCACAGTGTGATTAATCATGCAATTAATCACGATTACTTTTTTTAATCGCTTGACAGCCCTAGTTTTAAATACACATTCATGCCTTGTTACAACACCATGAAATTTAAGATTTAAATATCTGAAACTATGAAATTCAATATTTTAAAAATACTATGACCATTAAATTTTCCAAAATGGACCACGAATTTGGTAGGGCCCTATCTATGTGTAATCGAGGAGGGAGTCAGTCCCACTGTGCAGACAAACATTGGGCTAGACTGGGGCTCCAGACATGGCCCGCAGAAAGGAGAGAGGCAAAGGATATACTGTCCTGGGAGCACCCCACAGTATGTCCACGCTGCAGCTGGGAGCGAGCCACCCAACCCCGGTCGACAGACTCGCACTAGCAGTGTGGATATACCCTAGGAGATGTAGTGCCTCGGCCACTCCAAAGCCAAAAGGGTGGGAGGCAGTGTTCTGCTAAAGCTATAAAGAACTGCATTGCCCCCCCCCCACACACACACACACATGCACACACAGACTCAACTGTGCTGACCTACAAGTAAGTGGGTGCAGAGTGGCTCTGTCCCTTGCCTATACATTCCAGTCACCTACCCTGGGGGTGGAGTACATGGGTGGGCAGTGGCTCCTTAACACCTGGACCCAAGAGCTGGGCAGCCAATCTAGGGGGGCTCTCGCTCTCCCAGGTGTGGGTGTAGAGGCAGGGCCGGCTCTAGGCACCAGCAAAACAAACAGGTGCTTGGGGCAGCACATTTCTAGGGGCGGCATTCTGGCGCCCAGCCATGCCACCCATAGAAATGTGCCCCTGCCTCCCAAGCTCGCCTCCTCTCCGCCTCCGCCTGCTCCCCTGAGCGCCGCTGCTCTGCTGTTTCACGCGTGGCAAGCCTAGGAGGGAGGGGGAGAAGCGGAGTGGCGGCGCGCTCAGGGGAGGCGGTGGTGGTGGAGCAAAGGTGAGCTAGGGCGGGGAACGGTTCCTGTTCCTCTACCCCCCTGTTACTTCTTGCGGCCCCCCCCACCCTAGCTCACCTCCACTCCGTCTGCTCCCCTGAACGTGCTGCCACTCCGCTTCTCCCCCCCTCCCTCTCAGGCAAGGGAGGGGGGAGAAGCGGAACGGCAAAACGTTCAAGGGAGCAGGTGGAGTGGAGGTGAGCTAGGGCAGGGGATCGTGGAGGGGCTGCAGGAAGCAATGGGGTGGGGGAAATGCGGCACACCCGGGGGAGGAGGCAGGGCCAGGGATTTGGGGAAGGGGTTGGGAAGGGGTGGAGTTGGGGCAGGGCTGGCAGCGGGGGGGCACAAGAAAAAAAAAAGGGGGAGCGGCCAAAACTTTTTGTGCTTGGGGCGGCAAAAATCCTAGAGCAAGCCCTGTGTAGAGGCCATATCACAATCATGCCCTTGGATTCACAGCTAAGAGGCAGCTTGCTTCCATTTTTGGCAGGTTGTTTCTGGAAACCAAATGGAGCCTATTGACCATAGGACAGCAACGCACATTGCAAGGGATGGGCAGGATGGAGGCTTTGGAGCACAGACCTGGTGGAGCCACGCCCTCACCTATGGGGCTGCTCTGAAAGTCCTGGTGCAAGACGGTGAAAGGACTCAGCAGAAAGAAGCGGTGTGGGCAGCAAGGCCCTTCCCTCACAGGAGCGAGCGTGTAACGAAATAGGCTGAGCCCAAAGCTATAATGCCTGGGTCCCAACAGTGTTCTTCCTTCTCTGCAGCCCTGTGCAAGGACTGGGGGTCACGGTGGGTGAGGTTAATTCTGTGCTCACTGGAGAACAGGGATTATCCCATTGCCCTGTCCCAATCTAGTGACATGGGGTGGAGTGTGGGGGGAGGGAGATATTGGTGGCTTATGGCCAATTCTACCACACAATTTGTTCTTCGACGCCCTGTGGATCAACTCTGACTGGGCTGCTTAGCTGTACCCAAAATGGGGCTGGCTCCACCAGAGCCAGGGAAGTTACCCTTGCTCCCATTCAAAGCCGGGATAGAATTTCAACAACAGGAGCCTGGGAGGCTCTAAGATCCCTCCTGACACGCCACTGCCTAACCTGTTGTCAGATGGGACAGACTCCTCATCACGCCAGAGCTGGCAGTAGGGGAGAGGGGTTCATCCCAGTGTCCTGAGGGGGAGGGCTCTGATTCCCATTCCCAGCCCCCAAGAGACAGCGGCTTCTTGTGGAAAGGCCATTTCAGCCACAATCGTTCCAAGCTCCTTGCAGGCTCATGTCCTGGCAGCATTACATGATGCACTCTGCTGTGAAGAATGATTTAAGGGCGTGGAAAAGGGGCTTTAGTATTTCCCCGTTGGCAGTACAGACTCCCCGTTTCATATTGTCCTTTGTGTTTTCCATTCAGGAAGGGCAGTGTATACAAATAATTAAATGGAAGAAGCGGCGTGATTAGGGCAGATGATTATTGTCAAATTATGATTTATCTTGTTATGAAATTAGTATTCCCCCCCCCCAAGGGCTCAGCCTACCGCGGAGAATGGCCACCGCTCGTTTGATTAATAGCTGTCTTTAGAAGGTCACCTACATCTATTGCAGATTAACTCAGTGGGAAAAGTTCTTCCAGTAATTCAAGCTGTTGTTCTCACAAGCTGTCAGCTGGTAGTGAATAGGATAGTTCCATCCATTACAGGCCTACTATTTCCCCACCCTCCCCCGGACACACATGGATGATATATGATGTGCAGAGACATGGATGACTGAGAAAATGCTCCATGGAAAGAAAACAAAAACAACTGAAAAAAGAAAAAAGAGAGAAAGAAACGGCTGGATTTTGGCTTTAAGACAGTGTGCGCATTAGGGGACAGTGCCGAGTCCTGGCTACACCAGGTGAGAGTTGGGTTCTGTGACTCCCACAGCTCAGGGAAGGCCCAAACTAGAGCAGCTCCTGTGATCCACTTTCAAAGGCATTTGCTTCCCCCGTGTAGTGAAGTCAGCAATCCATTCTATAACGATTTGATCTGGGCCAGGTTTTAGATAGACGCTTTAAAGTGAGGCAGGGTAGGCTGGGAGTCTCTGGCTCAGCCAGCAAAGAACCCTTTGTATCCATTGCAACCATGTCTTGTCTCTTCTCTGCCCTGTGGGACGCTGCCCTGTTCTGCTGACTGCTGAGGAGCAGTGACCAAGCCAGGGTCCGACCCCTTCTCCCTAGTCCTTCAGCTCCAGGATCACAAGGACTAGGATAGTGACTAACATTAAGAGATGTGCAAACCATATGCAGAGCAATAACAACAACTTTATTAGTCCTACAAACTTAGGAACAATAGTATATGCTTCCATAGCAGCAGGTGGCGCTCTTTATATTAAGTATCTACATGTGCTCACCTCTATCCAGCTCTTTATATTTCTATATAACTGCGCCCTAACAAAGGTTCTAAAACACGATCAACTTCCCCAACACACTCATGCAACATGACTCCAAATGGAATTTCTATACAAAGAAATGTTTTGCACCTTTGGATTCTGGCCAGGAACTGCCCAGATGGGTAAAGAGTAAAGATTTGAAAACCCCACCCTAACATTACAGTGCTCGATGAATTGTAAACCAGGTTTTTAATTCTGTTGCGTTCAAGGTAAAATAGGGACAGGTACTTGGGAATCAAAGACTTCTGCATGTTAACCTGGATAACAAAAAGGTAAGGAAAATTCTATTCCGTGATAAGATAATTGATACATGTGATGGTTTAGCTTCACCTTCCTTTTTTACAAATTAATATTATTTTAGCACAGTAATTTAAAAAATCTTTCACATCCATCATAAATCTAAACAATATTTTGGCCAACAGGGGTTGATTTGAATGTAACTCGGGTATCTCAAAATGCTAATCAATCATTTGTCATTTAGTAAAGTCCAGAGATATTACATGTGTGCTACATAGCTTATTACATACAGTTCTGTTATTCATAGAAGCTTTCTTCAGCATTGCTGATCTAGAGCAGTGGTGTCAGTTGATTGCTCTAATTGGAAGGGCCCAAAGGCTTCTGATTGGGCCTATTTAAGCCAGAGGAGGAACTGGAAGATGTCTGTACAACTAAGCTTTGCCCTGCCATGACTGTTGGTCTGGTGTTTACCTCTTTCTGCCTTCTGGTCCTGGCCTCCTGACTCTCCCTGACTCTTGATCCCTGCTCTCCTGTTTCTCTTGATTCTGATCTCCTGGTGTTCCAGCCCAGCTTGATTCCTGGTAATTGGCTCCAGGACCCTCAGCCTGTGCCTGATGCTAACTTCTGGAACAAGCTGCCCATGCCCTGGCCCTGACATTAAGGTAGGTTCAGACTTCTTGTTGCCAAATCCATAGCAAGGTCTTTGTTGGTTCAGTCAGTGGATTTAGCATAGTTTTGATTAATAGATTATGGGCCAGAAGCAGTGGCGTAGCCAGGTTTAGAGCACAGGGGGAGCGGAGCTAAAAAAAAGGCGCCGGGAGCAAAAAACATCGGGAGCAAAAAAAGGCACCAGGAGCAAAACAAAATGCTCCGCTCTGGCTGCGGCGTAGGAGCAAAAAGCGTCGGGAGCAAAAAAAGGAGCCGCTTCTGCTCAGTGGGGGAGCGGCCGCTCCCCCTGCTCCCCCCCGGCTACGCTACTGGCCAGAAGGGAGCATTAGATCATCTTGTCTGACCACCTGCATAACACAGGCCAGTTACTCCCATATCGAGCTGAGTAACTTGTATTTGGATAAGGCATATCTTCCAGAGAGGCAGCCAGTCTTCTTGTGAAAACACTGGGAGTTCGAGAATGCTTCCCTCGGCAACTTGTCCTCATTGTCAAAAATGTATGCCTTTTTTGAGTGCAAGCTTCTTCTGTGAACTTCTGGGGAGAAATCCTGGTCCCATTGAAGTCCATGGGAGTTTTGCCATGGACTTCAATGGTGTTCTGTTTGATCACTTTTGGTGTCTAGAAAGCTTTCATCAAAGATGTACATTAACGGGTGAATCTTCAAAGGCACCCAGCATTGGCCCAACTTAGCTCCCCACAGTGCTGCCAGTTCTCAGGGATTACAGCACAATTATCACAATATGCGGTATTTTTCTTCAAGCCTCAGCAGCTGGAGTCCTGTGATTATGTAAGAATCTCGGCTTTCATCTGAAAGAAAAAAACAAGCTGCTAGTCCTCGTGGTTGCAGACAGAGCTTGAAAATGTGACTCCTAATGGCTCAAAGAACCCAACACTTTAAACTTTTAAAACCTTGTGATTTTGGGGGGCCTGACTTGCGATTTTTTTTTAACTGTGGGTGAGTCAGCTCTCAGCAGGGGCGGCTCTAGGCACCAACACAGTAAGCGCGTGCCTGGGGTGGCAAGCCGTGGGGGGTGGCCTGCCAGTTGCTGTGAGGGTAGCAGTCAGGCGGTCTTCGGCGGCATGCCTGCAGGAGGCCTGCCGGTCCCGCGGTTTCAGCGGCAATTCGGTGGCGGACATACCGGAGGCGTGGGACAGGCAGATCACCCTCAGAAACACTGCCGAATCCGCGTGACCAGCGGACCACCTGCAGCCATGCTGCCGAAGGCCGCCTGACTGCCGTGCTTGGGGCGGCAAAAACCATAGAGCTGCCCCTGGCTCTCAGGATGTGAAGATACTAAGTGGGAGGGAAAGAAAGGGTGAGAGTCCAGCAAAAACAATGTGAGTGATTTAGCAAATCGATGTTATGGCTCTATCTCGTCTCCCTACGTTGGATTTCTACATCACGCCTCTCAGTGTTGTATCTAAATTTTCATGTGTATAAGGAGAGCCAGAGGCTGGAAGACGGGATGGATAGTATGCGGGTGGAAATCGAGGTGACACACATGGCTCCTGGAAAGGGATTGACAGGAGAGCAAACAACCCTGGTGCATTGGAAGGGGCTGGGTCCCCAAGCACAGGTGAAAAAGGCACTATCCATGGGAAGAAAAGGGAGCGTGATTTGGGATCAGGCTGAGAATCTAGCTCTGCTGTTGTCTAAGCCTCTATTATTGCATGCTTGGCAGGGTCTGGGTACTCTAGTATCTAGCTCTCCTGCTAAAGCATCTGCTGATGTGTGCGGCATCATAGTAATCACTGATGTGATTGACTGGCTGTCTAATGCATTATTACAGCAGTATGGAGTCAGTCTTGCTATATACAGGTTACCTGTGATAAACTCGGGAGCTGAAACTACATTGCCTAAGCAGACCATGTCCTGGGAGAAGTGAAGGCTCCCTGTGGCAGGGGCGGCAGGGGAAGCTTTAATCAGCTCCTGCCACTCCAGCCCCAAGCAGGGGAAAGGGGTTGGGGCTAAGCCACTAGCTAGGACTGGTCTGGAAACTGGCCACACCTGCCAGTCTCATTAACAGGGGCTAAACGCTTGGGAAGAAGTGATTCGGGGTGGGGGGAGACTAGGAGGGGAGAGTAGGCTCAGAAGGACTCAGGAGCCTGCTACCCTGTTGCCACAAAACTGTAAATAATCTGTAAATAGTTGGAGCTTGGTGGTGGGGACCGGATGCAGGAATAAAGAGCACGGGTGTTGCACCAGCTTGGAGTGGTTCTGACTCATTGGGGAGTGGGGCCAGGAGGCTGAACCCAGCGGGGCATGGTGAGACCCCATTACACTCCCCCCAAAGGATCCTGAAAGAGAGATCACAAACATATCCAGAAAAATCGCTGGGGCTGTCACATTTCTTGCATTGTTTTTAACCCAAATTCCCTATTAAAGTTACACTCTCCCAGATCTTTAAATAAAAAAAATTCAAACCCAAGCACCAAACAATGGCAAGGCCTCATTTCCACACCCTGCATGTGTGACAGAACCCAGTGACGAGAGGGGGTTCCCTCCACATGAAAACCAAAACTGAACAATCACGTCTGGGCCACAGCTGGTGGAAATCAGCATAGCACTAGGGAAGGTAATGGAGCGAAGTGTGTGGGGGGGGGGCGGGGGGGTACACTACATAATTTACTCAGTACTGCCAATCCCAAGAGTTTAAAAACCATGCATCTGAAGCCAAAAAACTTGAGACTGACCTAAAATCTTGAGATTTTAAAAAGAGAATAAATCACGTTTTATAGTTTGTCATCTTCATGTATAGCCCCCGCCTTCCCACCCACCCCCGCCAGTATCGTGATCAGAGATTAAAAACCCAAACTAAAATACATACAAAATCTGTAGCCGTGCAAACACAGCTCCTGAATCCCACTCTCCCTGCCTCCAGCTCCCCTCCCTCCTACTGCCCAGAGACTCCCCTCCTACGGCAGGTCCCTGCGTGCCCCCACTAGCAGCATCAACAGCCTCCCACTTCCCCTGCCCTCATGAATAGGCCCCACCCCCCAGCACCCCACCTCCCCTTGCAGGTTCTAGCAGCTGCCCCTTTTCTCTAGCCTGCAAGAGAGGAAGCCACCCTGGGTTCCCACCTCCATCAACTCCTCCCTTCACTGGGGTGCGGGTGGGCGAGGCCACCGGGGAGTCTGGAAACAGCACAGCACCCAGGGGTCCCCCTCTCTGCTACAACCTGTGCCTGTGACAAATCAGCCTCTAGTGGATGAAGAGGAAACTGCAGCCAGCTTGGGCAAAATTCCCAAGCTACCTGTGTCCTGTGTGTGCTGGGGTGCCCCTCCAAAGCTAGTGGGACATCACAGTATGGCCAGCCCCCACCATTCAGGAGCTGGAACCCCCAGAGCCATGGGATTGTCCCCAAATCCTGGGCTGATTTTTAAAGAGTAACTCGTGTTATTTGGTCTGACTCCTGGTGTTTGAGCCCCGCTGTGTGCGTGCGCCGTGGGCAGGGCCGGCTCCAAGCCCCAGCCTACCAAGCACGTGCTTGGGGCAGCACCTTCGGGGGGGGGCGGCGCTCAGGGTTTGTTTTTTTGTTTTTTTTCCCCCAATTAACATATTGTGGCGGGGCGGGCTGGCCGCCCAGCCCCGCCGGCGCTCCGGCCGGGAGAGCGGGGCCGGGGCCGGGCTGGCTGCCCTGCCCCGCCGGCGCTCCGGCCGGGAGAGCGGGGCCGCCCTGCCCCCCCAGCGCTCCGGCCGGGAGAACGGGGCCGCCGGCGTGCTCCGCTCCCCACTGGCAGGGGGAGCGGGGCGGCGGGCATGCAGCCCTCCCCGCTGCCCCCCCCCCCAGCGTTTTGGCGGGGCGGCGTTGTTGAGGGGGGGCTGTTTTGGCCGGCGTTGCGGGTGGGGGGCGGCGCTTGTGGGGTTTTTTTTTTTTTTGCTTGGGGCAGCCAAAAACCTAGGGCCGGCCCTGGCCGTGGGGAATTGGTGTTATTAGGTTCACAGAGCGCAGTGATTCTGCCCATGCTGCAGGGGCTCTCATGGCTGCCCGATGCTGCAGAGCTTCCTGCTGCTCCCCACCATTCTAATTCACAAAATCTGCCCCACCCTCCCCTCTCCCCATCTCTGCAGCTCCTGGGGTTTTTCACCCCCTCCTCCTTTCCATGTGTTGCAGAGGGGTGGGGGGAGAAGGATGGAGAAGACTGACCCATTGCTCACATGAGAAGAGCTGCTCTTTCTGCTCCCTCTCCTCCCCCTCTACCCAAGCCCCCTCCCCACTCCTGGCAGGGGGGATGCTGTCTGCTTCCTGCAACAGCTTGGACTGGCTGCTCTTCCCCGGGAGGCGGGGCAGGGGGGAAGGTAGCCAGTGTGTGTGAGTAGGGTGGGGTTCCCCCCTGGACAGAGCTGAAATTCTCAAGGGCTGGCACTTCTGACCTTATGGGGAAACTCGCTCCAGCAGGGGCTGAAATCCAGTCACTGGGAGGAGAATCGTCAGAGCTGGCCATCAGAGCTGGCAGCTCTGAAGTATGCCTGCAATAACATTGATAGTGTCAGCAACACGGCACACTGCAAACCAGGGGCAAACTAACAGCAAAATGCATTGAAAAACTATAGTCACGGGCCAGGCAATAGCCTCCAGAATGAATCTGCAGGGGAACACATGGGTTCCTTCCGCACCCATCAAGGGGAAGAGGATGGTTCATATCCCCCATCACAGCCCTGCACAGACATTGACTGCATTTTTCACATGTGGCGGTTTAAGTATTGTAGGCCAGGGTCTCTATTACTATTATTCATGTCTTATTTCTTTAACACCATGGCTCTTCAGTCTAGTAGACATGAGTCTGACAAGATCCAATGGCTGGAAGTTGAAGCTAGGCAAATTCTGACTGGAAACAAGGTGCAATTTTTTGAACTGTGAGAGTAATTAATCATTGGACCAACTTATCATGGGCTGTGGTGAATTCTTCATCACTGCAACTTTTAAAATCAAGATAAGATTTTTAAAAAAAAGATCTTCTCTAGTTCAAATAGGAATTAATTAGGGGAACACCTATAGTCGGTCAGATTCTGCAGGTCAGACTAGATCACAGCCATCCCTTCTAGCTTTTCAACCTGTGGATTCCTGCCTGAGAGAGCTTCCAGCCTAGGAGACAGCTGCGGAAAAACTAGGCATAGCGTTGGACCCAAGCTGTCCTATTTTCAAGGAAGCAAGGGCTCTTGGGTTCAGCAGCATGCCCTTATGCAACATGATGTGTGGTAGCGGATTCAGAGTCTGACTTGGAAAACCCCAAACTCTGCCTTCATGTCTCTTCATAACCTGTTTCCTGCCCTATACCTGCAACATCCACGAGGGAGCACCATGTCCCACAGGGGAAAGCGCCATTTTGTGGAATATTCATATGCTCATGAAGCTGCTGGCTCATTACTAGGCTGGGTGGCATTTAAGTTTTATTTTTTTTATACATCTGACAGATATCAATGGCTAGTCTTAAGCATTCTTATCCATTGTTATCGATTTTAAATTGCCACGGTTGCAGGGAATTATGGGGAAGGGGTCAGACAATAATTATCTAATGACAGATGTTGAGCTTCGAAAAGCAAAAGCTTTATAATCGTTAACACACACCTTGTCAGCATCACATCAAAATATACAACATAACTATCCTTGAATCAACCCCTGATAGGTTCTCAAGAAGGGTTTCCTTACTTTAGCTTTATGTTTTGATTCTTATCATGGAACTATTTTTTCATTGCTTTGTGTGTACGGTGAAATCGATGTTGACTGACCAAAATTGAATCCTTCCAAGCCGACTCATTACCCAGCACTGTATTAATACTGAGTGTGACATCCAGCCAGCAGTGGGCTCCCTGCAGCCCAGGAAAGGGAAGTACTGCCAGAGGATCAGGCTCATGGGGGAGCCAGGAACTGTATGTGAGCAGGGGCAGCTGGCCAGCAGAAGGAGCCTGGGAATTGGCTGCAGAGGGCAGGCTGGGAGAGTTTAGGGACAAGAGAGCTGGGACGAGGCCCTGTTGCTGGTAGGGAGCCTGCGATAGCTGCAAAGGAAAGATACAGGGCTACGGTCTACAGGCATGAGGACAGCGCAGAGGCATGGGAAGAGATTCTCTTTATTCATGAAGCACCAGCAATATTTCAGTGCCAGGTGTGATGCAGTCAGACCTGAGAGTTCTAAAAGGGGGGCTGAAGCCAAGGTCTGTCGGTCTCAGCGTGGTTAAGCCCTTGCTCCCATAATCTGAAAAGGGTTACCTCATCTTAATTATGGATGTCTGAGTCCAAGGGCAGCCTGTGACCTTTAAAACCCTCTTCCAGGGAGAGAGGGGAGAGGAGGGCTGAGAAGCAGGCTGCAGGAGGCTAGGTGCAGCAAGGGGAAAAGGCTTTCCCTAGGTAAGGAACTGTTGTTCTCAGACAAATAAACACAAGATTTCCATCTGGGGAGAGGGGCCTTGGTTCCCAGTGTAGCTGGGCCCAGAGAGGGTGGCTGGTGATTGGTACCTATCATAAGACGAGGCAGTACTCTAGTGCAAGTTTGGGAAGGTATTTTTGTTTTGTTTAACTAAGCCTCTCCAGCAAACCTTGGGTCAACATTACAAATTAAAGCTCCGGAGCTGGACTGATTCAACCCAGACCCGCCCAACACCAGAAGGTGAAGTCCTGAGTTTTGATATGATGAAAGAGGTGCGGTGCTTTGCTGGGCAGCCAAGAGCCGTGCTTTGGGCTAGCGCTTCCATCCTCGAGAAGAGAAGCGAGACCAAGAGGAAGGAGGCATTTTATATATATTTTAACTTTCTTTTCTTAACGTCATCATTTTTCATGAAGGAGATAAAGTGTTCTAGTGGGTGTAAGGGGGTGAGACCCCTGACATGGAGAAAGGGAAAATTGAGTAGAGAAAACATCCTGCCATGGAGGATTCACCTGAGAGAAGTAGTGGAGGAATCCCCCGAGAGAAGTAGTGGAAGCCCTGTTGCTTGGGACATTGCAACGAAATTGGACAGTGTCACTTGAACTAAACTGGACAAAGAGATCCATCAGTGTACCATAGGGAATAATACTACATTGGCAGCAAATGGGATAAGTAATCTAAGAAGGCTTTCCCATTGCTGGGCTATTACATGGGCCAGACTCTCTGTTGGTGTAACCCCCCATTCCTCCAGCAATGAGGCTGGCCCTAGATGGCTGTGGATCAGCGTAAGAGTCATTTTTAGACCTTTGCACACAGAATGGCTGTGTTTGGTTTGCAACATGTTTTCAAAAGTTTGCAAACCGAAAATGTCACGCAGCGAACCAGGGAGAGAGCGAGTGACAGGAGAAAGGAGGACAATTAATATGCAGCTGGTGCACGGGCTTGAGTGAAAGGAGTCGAAGACGGCCACCCGGAGCTGGCGCTTAGAAACGCACGATAAAAGCTGAATGCAAAGCTGGCAAATCAAAACAGATGCAATAAGCTGAGGACAGCAAAACAGGCAGCCAACTCACAAACAAAGACAAGGGAGCCCACAATTGGGGGGGGAGGAGAGTAGGGAGGGGGTATAGGATTGGCACAGAGAAAGGAGGAAGCCAAAGCTAAGTGCTGATGAGCACTGTCAAGGGAAACAAAGGCATGGTCTTTTGGATATGGGGGATCAGGAATAACAGCAATTGTGTTACTGCCACACGTGGGCACCAGCAATGCTGGCTCCTCTCGCACCCCCTGGAGTAACTGCTGCTCCTCCGGGAGCCCACCTGGACTCAGGTTCTGATACACGCAGACTAAATTCTTTCAGGTTCAGTGCACAATTCCTTCCCCCGCTCCCACCTTCATGTTCTTCCATGCACCCCGTATGCCAGGCACGTCTCTCCAATCCCAGAGCACCACCCAATAGCTTACTGGTATTGCAATGCGGTTAACTCATTCAGGTTTGTGCAGCTCTTGGAGATTGTGAGACAGAGCAGGGGCCTGCTAAAACCAGGGTTGTGAGTTCAATCCTTGAGGGGGCCATTTAGGGATATGGGGCAAAAATTGGGGATTGGTCCTGCTTTGAGCAGGGGGTTGGACTAGATGACTTCCTAAGGTCCCTTCCAACCCTGAGATTCTATTATTCTATGATTCTGTAAGGTGACAACTCACGTATAGTGCAGGTTACCTGCAGAGTGCAATGGCTGGCTATGAACTGATTGACTGCACCGCATCACCTTTCCTGACAATATCAGCTGTATAAAAACTAGGGAGCGAGCATATTCAGAAGGCAAGAGCGGCTCAGCCCCCAAACACGAATGCCCTATTGAAGCCACACGCCTTGTGACTGTAGAAAACACCTGTGGAAAAGTCAGATGGATGACAGGCAAAGATCAAGTGCAACACACAGTTGGGGGATTTCATTTGTCAATCTTCTTCAAATTCAGGGGAGGTGTGTGAGGAGACTGAAGTTATAGGCCATTAATGGCTCCTAAGTGAGTCCGAGGTTACGTCTTCACTAGGAACCCTGCACTGCTGTAGCGCTTCAGTGTAGGCACTCAGTACAGTGATGGGAGGGGTTCTCATATCGCTGTGATGAATGCACTTCCCCGAGAGGTGGTAGTTGAGTCAATGGAAGAATTCTTCCATCAACCTACCACTGTCTACACCCAGGGATAGATCAGTTTAACTATGTCACTCAGGGGTGTGGACTTAGGTGGGTTGACCTGACTTTATAGTGTCAACCTGGCCTGAATTTGGGTGCACACATTGCAGTGAAATGCCCATTGCGGAGTTTTGCCATTGCCTTCAATGGGGCCAGGATTTCAACCTAAGAGATCAGAAGATGGTGTAAGTGACGACAACACAGATTATGTTGGACTCGGCTCCTCCTGACTTGTGGCCTGTATGTTTTGGATTGACACTTTCTTGTTGGTTAGGGTCTTGTGTGCTTGTCATCCAGGCCCAGAATATTAAACGTAGAGCCTATGAACCCAATCCTAACTTCAGTGGGAGCTGTCCTGTTTGCCACAATGTGATGAGTGTTGGTTTTGCTTGTGTGGGTATATCCTTTAAGAAAGGAGATAAATCAGAGTGTGGAAATTATCGAGGCATTGCCTTGCTATGTACAGCAGGGAAAATTCTTGCCCGTATCCTCTTAAACTGATTACTTCCCCTTGCTGAGGAAATATTTCCGGAATCTCAGTGTGGTTTTAGACCATCCCGTGGGAAAACCGACATGATCTTTGTTGCCTGTCAAATCCAGGAAAAGTCACGAGAGCAAAATCAGAACCTGTACATGGCCTTCATCGATTTGGCAAAGGCCTTTGACTCCATCAATTGTGAAGCCCTGTGGAAAGTACTGGCTAGATTTGGCTGCCCTCCAAAATTTATTAAGGTCCTAAGACTTCTCTATGATCAGATGACTGCCACCGTTCTCTGTAATGGCCTGGAGACAGACCCTTTCATCATCAAAACTGGGGTTAAGCAAGGATGTGTTATTGCCCCAACCCTGTTCTCCATCTATTTAGCAGTCAGTTAGTCCTCATTAAAGAGCACCTCCACAATGGAGCTGACATTCAACACAGAATGGATGGGCAGATTTGTAATCTTTGACGCCTCCACTCGAAGTCTGAAGTCCTCAGGGCATCCATTACTGATCTTCAGTATGCTGATGATTGTGTCATCCTTGCGCACACTGAGAATGACCTTCAGTCCACACTGGATTTTGTTTGCCCAAGCTTACCGAAGTGTAGGACTCTCACTCAATACTGAGAAGTTTAAATTGCTCCATCAGCCTGCTTCAGACCTTGCACATGACCCATCACAAATCACCATCGAGGGACAGACTTTGGAGACAGTCGAGCACTTCTGCTACCTCGATAGCCAACTTTCTCAAAACACAAAAATTGACAGAGAGATCCAGGACAGGATCCAGTGCACAAGTGCTTCCTTTGGGAAAGTGTTCAGATGCATTTTCACAAACCATGACCAAGACACCAAGGACACCAAGATTCAGGTCTATAAGACAATTATTATTCCTACATTCCTTTATGGATGTGAAACCTGGGTGACCTATCAACAGCATCTCAAGAGTCTGGAGAGGTACCACCAATGATGCCTCCAGAAGATCCTTTGCATCAAGTGGGAAGATCGCCAGCATCCTCACTGAAACCAATGTCACCTGCATTGAAGCAATGTCCTCATGCACCAACTCCACTGGGCTGGACATTGTGGGAGACTCTTGCCTCCCAAAACAAGTCTTCTACTTTCCAGTCACTCACAGTTAGAGATCCTGTGGTGGCCAGAGGAAATGCTACAAAGACACACTGAAAGCATATCTCAAAAAAAACACACCTGATTTGGACATCACAAGTCACCAACTGACCCCAATGGTGCCACATCCTCCATCAGGCAGTGGCCCGCTTTGAGGAGAAGTGCCTTGCCTTTGAAGCTGAAAAGAGAGAGAGAAGGAAGGAAAAAGAGAGAACTTTCTCCCAGCAGGAAGCTGACCTGCCAGGAAATGCCTATGCCTACTGCAGGCGGATCTGTGGTTCCAGGATCGAACTCCTGAGTCATCTCAGGAACCATATGTAAATCTGTGGAAGAGATCATCCTCGAACTGAGGGATCGCCAATGATGATATCCTTCAGGCTACAGCTCTGCACCTAAGAAATGGACTCTGTTACAGAGACCCAAGCAGTTAAAGTAACTTTACTTGTGTATGTTCAGCTTCCAAAAGGAACTACACCATTAGTAAACAACACAGTATTTCTCCAGGATCTAACTGCCTGTACAGTAATTCCTCACTTAACATTGTAGTTATGTTCCTGAAAAATGCGACTTTAAGGAAAACAATGTTAAGCAAATCCAGTTTCCCCATAAGAATTAATGTAAATGGGTGGGGGGTTAGGTTCCAGGGAATTTTTTTCCCCAGACAAAAGATTATATTATATTATATACACACAGTATAAGTTTTAAACAAACAATTTAATACTGGTACACAGCAATGATGATTGTGAAGCTTGGTTGAGGTGGTGAAGTAAGAGGGTGGGATATTTCCCAAGGAATGCCTTACTGCTAAATGATGAACTAGCAATTGGCTGAGCCCTTAAGGGTTAACTCTCACACTCTACAAGGCAGCAGGAAAGGAGGGAGGGCAGACAGAGACACAGTGTGTGTGTGTGTGTGTGTGTGTGTGTGTGTGTGTGTGTGTGAGAGAGAGAGAGAGAGAGAGAGAGAGAAATTATGCACATTTCCCCTTTAAGTACACTGCCTTGTTAATTAGATCAGCAAGCTGAGACCAGGAAGCTCCATCCGGGACAGTCGTGTGTCCCCCTCTGCTCAGGAGTGGCAGGTTTGTAGAAATTTTGGTGGTGCCCAAACTCCGCCTCTGCCCAAACTCCATCCCCCACCTGCCCAAGGCTCTGGGAGGGAGTTTGGGTGGGGGAGGAGTAGGATGACCAGATGTCCTGATTTTGTAGGGACAGTACCGACATTCAGGGCTTTTTCTTATATAGTCGCCTATTACCCCCACCCCATGTCCTGATTTTTCAAATTTGCTATCTGGTCAACCTAGGGAGGAGGTCTGGGGTGCAGGCCCTGGGCTGGGGATTGGGGTGCAGGAGGGGTGCAGGGTGCAGGCTCTGGGAGGGAGTTTGGGGATGGGAGGGGATGTGGAGGAAGGGGGTGCAGGATCTGGGAGGGAGTTTGGGGGAGTGAGGAGGTGCAGGGGGTTTGGCTGGGGATGGGTTTGGGGTGTGGCTGGGGATGAGGAGTTTGGGGTGTTGGAAGGGGCTCAGGGCTATGGCAGAGGGTTGGTATGTGGGCTGAGGGCTGTGGGGTGGGGCTGGGGATGAGGGGTTCATGATGCAGGAGATGGCTCAGGGTTGGGGCAGAGGGCTAGGGTGCAGGGGGATGAGGACTTTGGCTGGGACTGGGGATAAGGTGTTTGAGGTGTGGGAGGTTCTCAGAGCTAGGGCATAGGGTTGGGGTGTGGGGGGCTGAAGGCTCTGTCTGGGGCTGGAGATGAGGGGATTGAGGTTGTGGAAGCGTGTACCCTCGAGAGCCACCTGGCAGGGTGAGGGTATGCGTGCACCTGTTATCTACCAGGGCACAGTACTAAGGTTCGTGTGGATGTTCGGAGGGAACCCCCCTGGAGCAGATGGGAACCACACAGACACCGAGGCAATAAGGCTAGAAATTTCAGCTTTATTGCCAATGACACTTATAACCTAGGTTTACAATACACAATTAATGCAAAAAACAAGATTACCCCTATTAAAAACAGCAACAGTCCTTGGAGTTGTTCTAAATCCCAATAATTACTTGGGATGAGCCACGGACTAGTAGAATTAGAGGAATAATACATAGGATACTTTTACAACAATGAATTACAATTGAAGGGGAAGGGGTAAAGCAAAATATTAAAACAATAAGGTATTAAAGAATACTTACGAATACAAACCCGTATACAAACATTACGGCCGGCACACGCTGAGTTGGGGGAGGTTTCGGGTTGATCAGGCCCAAATTGCGAATTCGTGACTTGTATGCGTCTTCGGTTCCCTCCCTCCCGTCCCTCGGGGGGGACGAGACAGATATACCCAAGATGACGCGTCCTTGGGGCCAGAATGACGCGTTTTTGGGGGCAGTTTTTGTACCAAATAAGGTAAAAAAAAGAGACCTGTTTTTTTTTTTTCTCCCTTGACTATTTCCCCATATCTGGTGGAGAGACAGGGGAGAACGGGGGAGGGGCTGCCCCCCCAACAGTTACAAATTCTGAGAATTTGTTTTGTTCATTTGGGCGGTTGAGCAAGATCACTTCCCTGGGGGGTGGGATGGTGGTGTGTGCAATTCTAACTGCCACAGATAGCAAACCTGTTTAGAGGCAAGCAGGGCCCCTGGATATGTATTCTCGAGGGCAGGGCAGAGATAGTAACCCGAGGGGAGCAATTCTTTTAACATGCCCCCGTGCCCTGGCCGAGAGCCCGTGGCAAAATGCCTAAACCCCCGTTTCGGCGTCCGACTCATGACCCTCTCCTACGAGGGGGTATGTTTCGGCGACGGAGGCCATGTAGGCCGAGCCAACGGTGCGGCGGATACACGCCTTGATGCAGGTGCAGCCGAGGCACAATAACACACATCCCACCAGGAGGGAAATGAGCAGGGACTGGAAATAGGATTTATATTGGCTTAAACCCAGCCAGTCAAGCCATGACCAAAACCGGAAGGTCTCCCGAGACTCCCTGACGGTGGTGCTCAGCGTCTGCAGGTCGTGAACAATGGAACTTAGATTGGGGGAGATGGAAGGTAAAGAAACACAGCATTTACCTTCAAAAGCGGGGTAAACTTCAGCGAACTTTGTACAGAAATCAGAGAAATCAAGCAAATACTGAATCATTAAGCGATTTTGAACAACATAGGTGGACAAATCACTTAGCTGCTGATCGATTAGCGAAAAACCCTTGGCCGTGGCGTTAGACAAAGTTTCGATGGCCAGGGACTGGAACAACACTTGATCACGTAACAACATGTAGCCAATGGGGTTAAAGGTAACAATTGCAGAACCGACAGTGTAGGAGGCATCCTTAAGCTTTTCCCACCAGCCTAGGGCGCGGGGGCTGCGACTGCGATGGCGAGGGTGGCCTTTAACAAACACGCCTCCGCCGGAAAGGGCAAGGGACCCTATGGTACAGATGCCGCGGGGGTTGGGAGGGAGAACGGAAAAGGCAGCGGTGCCGCACAGCCAAAAATGGCCGGGGCGAAGCGGCGACCAATAGGGGTTACGAATGGAGGGGCGAAAGCATATGGATTCAGAAAGCAGCATATCCATAACGAAGGGGGCGTCTAAATAGGTGGCACCAAGGGAACCAGTAAATAGTGAGTCATTAGGCACGGGAACGGTTATTACATTGGAGGGGGAGCAATCGATTGGAGGGGGGTGGGTACGGTTAAAACGGGGCTTTTCCTCAGAGGAATTGGCGTTAGAGAAGCTCCAATAGGAGCAACGCGGGTAGACGCCAATCCAGGTGGGGGGAGAAAGGGAGTTACCAGAGAAAACCCAGCAATGGGAGGCTCTGGCGCGGTTTGGGGGAAAGGGGACGGGGAGGCCTATGGGGCTGCGTACCGAGGTGTTGAGGGTTGTAAACACAGAGGGCGGAAACTCATCTTTGCAGGCATTCCAAACGCTGGGCTTAGCCCAAGGGACGAAGGGAGAGGAGCAATTGATAGTATGTGGAAACATGGAAAAGTTATACACAACGGGAAGCAAGGGGAAAGGGGCGGGAAAATTGGACGAGATCGCCGCTGAGCACACGAGGCAGTCCTCCGAGGGGATGTTCGAGAGGTCGGGGTCACCGGCGAGCTCTTGGACCCAGTAGGCCGCGAACCAGGAGCGGAGGCCGCCTGGGCCTAGGGGTTTTCGGGGGAGCGTGTCGGCGAGGGCCGAGGAAATCTGAAAGACAAAATAACGAAGGCCCTAATTGGCCAGCGGGTTAACATAAGCACTAGGAACGTTTACTGAGCCAGTTATGGTGAACCAGCTTGTTTCCGGGGGTGTTCCCGGGGGTAGCTAAGGCTACCAAGTAGGTGTTTGGGTACTTGCCGGCCCGGAGGATGGTGGCTTCCACGGGTTCTCGAAGCCCTGAGGCCTGGGGTTCCGTGAGCCAAACCTGTTGGCCGGGGCTAAACACCGGAGACCAGGGCGGCCTTGGTGTAGGCGCCAGGTGTGGCCAGCGAGAGTAACTTTTGTTGAGCGCGATAAGTACCTGGGGCAAAAATGAGCTCCAGTTTTTAAAATCAGGGTTGGGGTTTGCGGTTTGCAGCATGGTCTTAAGGACTGCGATTTTTCGCTCCACCACACCATTACTCTGAGGATGATATTTGGTATGGATGTGAAGGGAGGCCCCCCATCCAAAAATGAGCCGTTCTATGCTTTTGCTGGGAAAGGGTGGCCCACCATCTGCTTGAACTTCAGTGGGAGTGCCCCAGGCAGCCGCTGTTTGCTTAAGAGCTGCAGCAACTGAAGCAGCATTGGTTTTATTAAGAGGGACACAAAAGGTTTGCCGAGACCCCAAATCTACGGTAACGAAGGCCTTCGGGAAACGACGAGCACCCGGCAGGGGGCCAATCAGGTCCACCTGCCACGTGCTACCTGGGGCAAAGTGTTCAGCAGCGTATGCAGAGCGCTCATATCGGGGGCGATTTCTAGTTTTTACCTGCACGCATTGCAAACAGGACCGAACAATAAGCTCGCACTGACCGTGGCTAACGTCGGACCTCTGGTCAGAGAAACCTGACAGCAGGCCGTACAACTTGGTGGGAGGCAAATGACCCCACTCCTCGTGGAGCCAGCGGAGCAGAGGATCGGCCTGTATGGCGGGTTGTGTGACAGAAACCTGAGCCACATCGGCCTGCCTCAATTGCTGGTCCAACCTGGAGTGCAGGGGGTTAGAGTTGGGCCGATGTGAGGGGCAATGGGTGACAAACCAGGGCCGGGATGACCTGCGAATGAGCGGAAAAATGTCTTCCCAGAGAGTCTCAAACGCGGAAGGGTGGGCGTCACCAATTAGAATGCTTAAACAGAACTGTGAGTCGATACCCAAAACTACCTGCTCCCTAACGGAGTGGGCCTGCGAAACATGCTGCGCCGCCAGAAGAATGCCCTGGACCTCGCTCTGTTGTGCGGAGCAGGATGGGGACAAATGCTCTACGGCGAAGTGTTCGCACTTCCCGCAAAGGACCCCTGCCCGCGGGGCCGGGGATGTGCCCCCGTCACTGACGATCCATGGTTCGTACTGGGTTTCAATGCAAGGGGGAAGGTCACGAGGGGGGGACACATCGTCCGCCAGCGGGCTGAGCTTCCACCCCCGCCAGGCCATCTCCGCCTGGAAGCAAAGGAGCTGCCAGGTGGGGGTGGTCCCGTGGAATTCTGGTGGGGGGGTGTCTGTTAGCCAGGGAATCAGGTGGACCCACGCTCCGGCTAGGGTACCGACAGCCGCCAGGGGTGCCCAGTAACGGGCTGCGGCTGCAGCTAACAACATCTTCCCCACAGGCCCATAATTGAATTGGGGCCCAGTGAGCCGATGAGCCCAGTTGTAAACAATCTCGTTGCGCTGCGAAACAGAGTACCCCACATGATGTGAGGTTACGAACAAGGTGATGGTAAGGGGCTGAGTTGGGTCGAATCGAGCTAAATGAGGGTTGGAGGAAAACCAGGAGGCCAATTCCTCCAGGGAGCTTTGAGCCGACGGGCCCCACACCTCGCGAGTGCGTTTTGAGGAGATAGGGGCTTGCAGGGTCTCTAACGCGGGGACTAGCCGAGTGGGGAGGAAGTGGCGGTGATAATTGAGGAGCCCCAGTAACCTTTTTGGTCCTGGGAGGGCTCGCTACCCAAGGATCTAGTACGCCAGCGGGCGCCTGGGAGTAAGAGGCAGGGGTGAACTGAAACCCCAGGAACGAGAACTGTTGGGAAGCCTGCAGGTGGCTTTTTGTTGTATTAATTAGCCACCCGTCAGCTTGTAAAACGCGGACGACCTCCTGTGTAGTAGCTTGGACCAACTGAGGGTCAGGGCCACATACGATAATGTCATCCACGTAGGATGACACGGTGACCCCAGACGGGACACTCGCCCTCTGCAAGGTAACGCTAAGGTGGGATGTTGCTAGTGCTGGGGAATTACAAAACCCTTGTGGGCACACCTTCCATTTATACTGAGCGCCACTGAAGGCGAAGTTTAAAATTTCATGCACGTCCCTTAATGGAATTTGGTAGAACATGTCCTTTAGATCCAGGGTACATGCCCATTGGTTGTGGGCATTACTTAACTGTCTCTGGATATCAGGAATGGTGGCTGCACTAGCAAAGGCGACGCGCTTAATGCGGCTATTCGCTTCTCTATAATCAATAACGAGGTGAAATTTTGAGGGGTCCCCTGGCTTCGGGATACCCCAACCCGGGGATAGGAAGACAGAGGCGACCACGCGCTCGATCTTTCCCTCTGCCAGGAGCTGCGTGAGCAGGTCCTCAATAAGCGGGACTCCCTCCGGCTTTGTGGGGATGGGAGAGAACTTCCATGGTTGGGAGCTAATTAGCTCTGGGGTGTAAAGGGACGAGCCGCCTACCGTGATGGGGAGGGCCTGTAGAACAGAGGCTTGTAATTTGAATCTTTTTATGTCGGAGACCCCTAACAGATTTTGTGCCCCCAACAGGGCTTTTATTTTCCTTACATATTTTCCGTGGGTGATTGGGACCCAAACTATGGGGGTTTTTTCAATACTATTGAGGCCTTGGACAAACATAGATGAGCCCGTGGGAGTGTGGGGGACCGTAGCCGTGATTATGCTGACTTGAGCGCCGGTATCTAATAGAAATCGAACCGGAGCGCCCTCAACGCATAATGACACGTAAGGGCGCTCGTCGGAAAGGGAGACGGAGTGGGCCGGGGAGCACCCGGCCACTACTAGTTTTTTGACTTAACGTAGTCGTCCCAGTCTTTCCATCCGAGCTGTTTGGCAAGGGTTTGCTGCTCGGCGGAGGTCATTTTCCGTAGGGCCTCCTTGGGGATCCCCTTGTTAAGGAGGAACCCAAAGAGCGCGCGTTCTATCTTTGTGTGCTCGGGATACCCCTTAGGGGGCTGGGCAGCCTTCTGGGCACTTTTCCCGGCCAGAACGGAGGCGGGGGTCGTCGCTGGAAAGCGGATTTTACTAACTGCCTCGTATAGGGTGACTATGGGCCGCCCAGCCTGGGCATGTAACGATAACACGGCCCCCGTATCAAGTTGGGGACTGCCCTCCAGAGCTAAGGTGAGGGCGTTCAGAGTTATAGGGAGCTGAGACGGGTCGGTGACGTACAAAAAGGGCGTGGGGGATCTCAGCTGGGCGTCGGTGAGATTAAGAGGAACCTGGTTGTAGTCCCAGAGGACAATCGATGCTCCCGCGATAGCCCAAATCAATTCATGTGGGGTTTTAATAGACTCAGAAGTCATAAACATCCCCTTAAAGCTGCCTTTCATTGCCAGGAGGGCAGCTGCTGGGGTAATCACCGGCCACACCCTATTACTAAGGAGCCCGTGGCCTGGGAGACCTTTGGCCCAATTGCCCGTCTTGGCCAACACTGCCGCTTCGTCCCAGTTTAAGGTGTCTGCGCCGTGGTCTAAGGCGAGCCGACCCAACCAGACTACGGGAGACTCGTCGTCTTTACGCTGGGTGTCTAGCAAAAAATCCTTTAACTCGGCTTTTGACCGAGTGCGCCACTCGGTCGTAGTGACCATTTCACCTGTAGCGGCATCCAGTTTATTTTTGATTACAACTACGGGCAGTGCCTCCGCTACGGGCCCTTTATTCGCAACCGGGGGGGCAGTGGGAAGAGCTGGGTACAGCCGCGGGGCGGGTGGAGCCTCATATGGGGGAGGGGAAAACTCCTGGTCTCGGTCAGGGGATATCTTTCTAATTTCCTCCCCCTCACCGGCCCCGCTCTCGTCGTTAGGTGGCGAGGCCGCGACGGCTTGCCGTGCGGCAAACAGGATGCCCCCGTGAAGTACGGTACAGAGGTCCAGTGCCCGGTTCACGATAGAAAACAGGACGGTGGACACGTCCTCTGATTTATACTCGTCGGGTTTTAATTTCTTTGGTTTCTTAATTTGTTCGAGCTCGGCCAACATTTGGGTCATAAGTTGGTGAGCTGGATCGCCACTAGATACCCTTGGCGACGGGGCTATCTTCGAGACTGTGGCCCCCGACCGTCTAACTATACGACTGCATTCCCGCCAAATATGGCTCGGCTCCTCGGTACGGGTACTTCCAGCAACCCCCGTGCACTGGGGTTGAAGGGAGCACTCGGCCGGTTGGCATTTGACGCCGGGGTGACAATACAAGAGGCACCCCACTGCCTCTAAGGTCAATGGGGTCGTATAGCTAGCGGACCCAGCCGGTGCTGGGATAACACATACCCAGTCCAAGGTCGGTTGATTGGACTGCTTGGTTTGTAAAAGGTGGAACTGTAGATGCTGGAACTGTTCTAGTTCGGTCTGTGTGAGGGTCCCACCACGCCAGGGGCAGGGTCCAACCTCGGAACATCCTGTTCGTGACGCCATGTGGAAGCGTGTACCCTCGAGAGCCACCTGGCAGGGTGAGGGTATGCGTGCACCTGTTATCTACCAGGGCACAGTACTAAGGTTCGTGTGGATGTTCGGAGGGAACCCCCCTGGAGCAGATGGGAACCACACAGACACCGAGGCAATAAGGCTAGAAATTTCAGCTTTATTGCCAATGACACTTATAACCTAGGTTTACAATACACAATTAATGCAAAAAACAAGATTACCCCTATTAAAAACAGCAACAGTCCTTGAAGTTGTTCTAAATCCCAATAATTACTTGGGATGAGCCACGGACTAGTAGAATTAGAGGAATAATACATAGGATACTTTTACAACAATGAATTACAATTGAAGGGGAAGGGGTAAAGCAAAATATTAAAACAATAAGGTATTAAAGAATACTTACGAATACAAACCCGTATACAAACATTACGGCCGGCACACGCTGAGTTGGGGGAGGTTTCGGGTTGATCAGGCCCAAATTGCGAATTCGTGACTTGTATGCGTCTTCGGTTCCCTCCCTCCCGTCCCTCGGGGGGGACGAGACAGATATACCCAAGATGACGCGTCCTTGGGGCCAGAATGACGCGTTTTTTGGGGCAGTTTTTGTACCAAATAAGGTAAAAAAAAGAGACCTGTTTTTTTTTTTTTCTCCCTTGACTATTTCCCCATATCTGGTGGAGAGACAGGGGAGAACGGGGGAGGGGCTGCCCCCCCAACAGTTACAAATTCTGAGAATTTGTTTTGTTCATTTGGGCGGTTGAGCAAGATCACTTCCCTGGGGGGTGGGATGGTGGTGTGTGCAATTCTAACTGCCACAGATAGCAAACCTGTTTAGAGGCAAGCAGGGCCCCTGGATATGTATTCTCGAGGGCAGGGCAGAGATAGTAACCCGAGGGGAGCAATTCTTTTAACAGAGGTGTGGGAGGGGGCTCAGGGTTGGGGCAGAGGGCTAGGGTGCAGGGGGATGAGGACTTTGGCTGGGACTGGGGATAAGGTGTTTGGGGTGTGGGAGGGTCTCAGAGCTAGGGCATAGGGTTGGGGTATGTGGGGGTGAAGGCTCTGGCTGGGGGTGTGGGCTCTGGGGTGGGGCAGGGCTGGGGATGAGTTTGGGGTGCAGGCAGGCTGCCCCGGGACTGGGGCCAGAGAGGACTCCCCCCAGCCCTTTCCCAGCCAGCAGCAACGAGCTCTGGGGGAGGGGCCCCCTCTTCCCCCAGCCCTGCAGAACGCTCACCCCCACCACTGTCACTGCACGTGCTCCTAGGGTCCCTCTCAGGTCCAAGAATCTCCCTCGCCTCCCCTCTGGTGGGTGCCAAGGGTGGGGGGGCTGCATGCTTCTCCTCCCCTGCTGCTGCCCCTCACTGTAGCCTCACAGGGGGTGGGGAATGGGGCTGCCCCTTGCCCAGTGTGGGGCAGGAGCAGTGACTGTGGGTGGGGAGGGCGGCTGTACTGGTGGAGGGTCCTGCCAGAAAATGAAAGGGTCTGAGGGGGAAGGGCAGGGTCAGTCTGGATGGAGGGCACTAGGACCCTGCAGCGGCAGTTGATGCGGAGAGGCAGCATGGAGCTGCAAGGCAAAGGCAGGGATGCTTTCCTCCAGGGCCCAGAGAGGTGCGCGGGGGCAGCAAGGGGGGCCAGGGGACACTTGGGGGAGGCGTAGGGGGGCAGCAGAATGGCCCTGACATTAGCCCCCCTCTCCACCCCAGCACCCCTTTCACTCCCCCCACACAGCAAGCAGGAGGCTCCAGAGCAGCTCCAAGACAGAGGGCAGGAGCAGCACATGGCAATGGGGGAAGGGACAGCTGAACTGCCGGCAATTGATAGCCTGCTGAGCAGCTGCTGCACAGGGAACTTAGAGAAGCAGGGAGCTGATAGGAGGAGCTGCTAGGGGGGCTGCTGGTCCATCCTGGTTCCAACCACCCACCAGCTAGCTGCAACGGGCTGCTCTTCCTGCAAGCAGTGGACAAAGCAGGCCGTTAGAAGGGAGCAGTGCACAACTTTAAACAAGTATGTTCCCTAATTGATCAGCAACGTAACAACGTTAACCAGGATGACGTTAAGTGAGGAGTTACTGTATATTTATTTAGCAAAGCACATAAGATCATGCTTAAAGTTAAGCATATGTTTAAGTTCTTTGCTCAGCTGGGGCCTTAAATAGAACTTGTTCTAGTGCCATCTGGTGACAATATTACTCCCCTTCTTCTCAGAGACGAACAAGGACACTAACCAAGTTTACTATAAACAGGCTTGAAATTTACAAAATACCCAATATATAGTTTAACTCCCCCACCACCAATATAAATCACTATTTAGTGCCAATCAAATATTCCAGAACATTGCTATTGAACTTCAAACTATAGAACATAGTCATTTTGAAGCAACACACTCAATCTCTCAGGTGACATTAGCTCTCAGCATGGGTAATTTAATGATTGCCCATTTCTTTTGGCTTCTCTTTGTGTTCTGTCAACAAGGCTTTAGGTGTAATGACAGGTGCCCTTCGGGTGAATCAAACTGTCTTGTGGTTTGAGAAAAGACCTCTTTGAGTCATAATCAAAACCATCTGGATTGATTTCTTGGCATTTAAGGAAGTACCTTCAATTGCACTTTCCCAATTCTCCATCATGCATTTGCTCTGTGTGTGTGAGGGGGTGGGTGGTGTTAAGTGTGACAGTACCAGGCTGCCACTGATCTGAACATTCTGGAGAAGTAGTAAAGCTTAACATTTAGGTTGTAAGCTCTGGACTGATGGATCTGTTTATCCTTAAGCTTTTCCTGATCTGTAGCAAGACTGATGACTTTTGGCCATTGCTGGAGAGTTGTGGCATCCAAAATCAAATGGAAACAAAGGCTGATTAGTAGTTGAGCAGGGGATCCCATCTCAACAGTGGGGAATTTCTGTAATCCAGCATAGCCAGGTATAGCTCTCCTTTACTCAGCTTGGTTTTTACTAGCAGGTGATTTCCACTCTATGCTATGTTCTCTGTTTGCCCACTTGACTGGATAGCAGGGCACTAGCAGATAGAGCATGAGGAAAACATAGCTAGTAAAGCCACTCTTGCTATTTTGCATGAAAGTGTTTTCATCACAAAATAGCCTTGCTTTTCAAAAGTGAAAATTTTAATGACAAATTGTTGCCCTTATCAACATTTTCCACTTTTTATGAAGAATTTTCAGCAGTAGTTTTTTTGACAAAAAATATATTAAGATCCTGGTGAAAACAGGGGGTTGATAACTGAAATTTTTCAAAAAATGATTTTGGCAAAGAATATTGCGGAAACTTTGGCAAAACATGGAAAATCTTTTTTTGAACTTGGCGAATAGAAACAACTTTGAAATTTTGATTTTTTTTTCTTTGTGGAATTGTTTTCCCATTTCCGTCCAGCTAGAACAAGCTATAGACAAACTTCTGGAATTCTTGTGAATCCTGCTAGACCCTTGTGTGAGGCCAGCAGCTCAGGTATTGCACAGTGGGCCAAAATAACCAGAGTTCCACCATCACTGTGGGAATGTGTGTGTTCTTTCAGGCTCTCCAGCTCCAAATAATGACTATAAGCACTTAGCTTTCATTACCCCAGTGTGCAGGGACCAGTTGCTACCTTTTGCCATGGGCGAGATGGCATGTCAGCAGAGATCACGAGCGCCTTAGACTTTGATGTGTGATGCTATAAGCAAATTGGACATTTGTCTAACCTCTCCCTCAATTTGCGCATTCAGATTCAGGACCCAAACAGCAAATTCCTGCCCTGGCACTCACACTTCTCTCCCATGTGTGTGACCTTTCACATTTCCAGTCCCAGTAGTTGTGGTACCACAAGTCTTTCATTTTTCAAAATTAGATTGTCTGTAACTGTTATTTCCTCCCGGAGTGGCCAGAGCTCTGTCATTTGTGGCACACTCAATCATTCATCGTTTGCCCAACCAACAAGTTTCCTGCAAAGTACATAACTGGGGATCTTGCTTAATTGCAACTCTTAGGTCTGTTAATTTCTTGTATGACAGAGGCAAACTGGACATGGTTCAAATGACCTCTCCATATCATCATGCCTGGCCAGAAACAATCTGTTGACTTTATCAGTGACAGGTAGATCCTCTCCTGCTCTGGGTTTAAACAGAATGTCTTATTTCTGCAAACGAGGCATTATTCTTTGTAGTTGGAAGGGTTCTTTTAATGATTTCCTCCCAAAGCTTGTGGTAAGTGTGACGGTGTACCCCATAAAACTGTATGGGGAGATGCTTATAAATGTATATATGTAACTAGAATATGTTTTATGCTACATGTGCCATGTAACATATCTCTGTGAAAGTTATGACCTACTGAATTTATTCCTCCTGTTTATATGCATGTATCATTGTTGTGGTTGGAGTTATGAAGATTGGTTTTATATTTGCTGGTTTTGTACATAGCCTTTGTAAGTGCATGGGATCATGTTTGGAGAAAAGAATGTGCCTGTTAAGTACAAGCACTTAACAGACAAAAGAAGTTGCAGACCCCAATCCACATCGGGGCCGGGTCTGGAATGCAACTGGTTAGGCTGGTTGCCGAAGGGTGCATGGACAGGTGACTTGCCCATGTGATCCCAAAACTCCATGGTAACAGGATGTTACACAGGGAGGGGAAAAAGACTATAAAAGCCCGGGGGAGACCCTTCCATTTTGTCTTCAGCTGGCTAAAGAAAGAAGCTCTCCACCCCCCAAGGACACCTGAAAGAGACTGAACAAAGGACAAAGACATTAGGGAGGTGAGTGATTGCTGGACCCAGGCTAGAAGGAAGATAGCCTGTTTACTGGACCTAGTGAGGGGTTTATCTGTACACAGGGTGATTAGACATAGAACTGCGTGTTCTATATTATTTTATTCAGTAATTCACTTTGTTCTGTCTGTCATTACTTGACATCACTTAAATCCTACTTGCTGTACTTATTAAAATCACTTTTTACTCATTAAGTTTCCTGGAGTATGAGTTGTTACCTGGGAAGGCAAACAGTTGTGCATATCTTCCGTCTTTGAAATAGAAGGTGAACTATTTATGAGTTTACCCTGTATAAGCTTTATACAGGGTAAAACGGATTTATTAAGGGTTTGAACCTCCTTGGAGTTGAGCAGCTGGGTGTCAAAGGCAAGAGCGCTTCCAGGGGCCTTACAGTGGTGAGTGGACTTGGTTCGGACCTGGGTCTGTGTTTGCAGCAGATCAGTGGAATCTGGCTCAAAACAGACAGGATTCGGGAGTCCCAAGCTGGAAAAGGCCTGGAAGCAGGGGCAGAAGTAGCCTTGGCACATCAGGTGGCAGCACCAAGCAGGTCTCTGTGGCCCCAACCCATCACAGTAAGATTCTACTGTAGTGTCTCTTCCATACACATCCAAAGGAAGCCCACACAAATGCCTCTCTTTCAATGTGTACATGTTATTTCTATGGATGGGAGAGAGATGGATGCACAAGCCACCAGCTTCCCTTCATTCAGCAATCCAGCTCAGATGCACCCTACTTTACTCCTATCCTCAGCCTTGTCTACCATGGGACTTTATCAAACAAGGAAGCTGCACTGGTGCAGACCCCTACTGAAAACTGGTGTGATGGGATTTGCTTGGAAACCCATCCAGGACAGTTTGAAAATCCCAGTTTACTGAGCCCTCAAAATTGGCTGCTCAGAAGAACCTCTGGCCACAAAGTCGAGGCCTGTTGAAAATAGACATGTAAACACCTACCGTACACCACAGTCACCCATTCAGGCACAACTCAATAAAGAGAGACCTTCCTTTGTGCCTTGAGAGACACGAGATCAAAGCCCCGTCAGAACAGTGGGGGAATGAATTCCAGAGGCTAAGGAACTCCACTGGAAAAAGCCTGCCTCCAGCCACCAGCTGTCCACATGTAGGGCCCATAACAGCAAGTTTGCCCAACATGTAAAAGATTTTAGGAGAGGAGAGAGGCCCGATTCTGACCTGATCCTGGATTTACCCACTGGAGGATGCATGTGTTCTGATGAGCTCTTGGTTACAGTGAAAGCGCTGCATTTTTGTTTCTCCTAACTGGATAGGGTGACCAGATGTCCTGTTAAAATCGGGACTGTCCCGATATCGAGCACTGTGTCCCGTGTCCTGACCGAAGTACGGTCAGGATGCCCTTTGTCCCGATATTTTGTTTCGGGCAATTTTTTTTTTTTTGCCTTGGTAGGCGGTGACAGGTAGGGGAAGCACCTTTTCTATTGTGAAACTCACCCAGCACGTCCCGGTCTTCGGTGGCATTTCGGCGGCAGGTCCTTCAGTCGCTGCCGGTCTTCGTCGGCACTTCGTTGCGGGTACTTCTTTCTTTGGCGGCAAGACTTATTACCTGCCGCTGATGTGCCACCCACAACCGTCAGCGACTGAAGGACCTGCCGCCGAAGTGCCGCCGAAGACCGGGAATTACCGGGTGAGCGGTCCCGATATTTTTTATCTATCATCTGGTCACCCTATAACTGAAGCAGTGCTTTCCCAATTGTCTCTATATTTCACAGCAGCTTCTTGGGGAAAGCAACAAGTGTCTTCCTGTTTTATATACACACTGCAGGCTGCCCCTGTGCACTGCATGAGCACTAATAACTCAGAAGGATAACCCTTATCTGTCTTAGAGCAGGGTCCCAATTCTCTTCTCACACCCCCATTACTCCAGGGAAGTTAATAGAGTTACACCAGATTTGGAGAGGGAACTGTAATGGCCTCTCAAAGGCAGTAGTGTGTGCTCCCACCTACTGATGCTGAAGAGGGTGGGGCCAGGATTGCAGCCATGCCTGTGACATTCATCCAGGTTGCAGCCATGCCTGGACATTCATCCAGACAGTACCCAGGGTTGTGAGGCACCTCCAACCACCACCTGCCCTTAGCCTGACAGAGTCTTGTCTATGTCTGCTGTGGATCAGCTCCCTGAATCTCCAGCCTCTGGCAGTACCAGCAACCTCCAAAGGCCTCGCTCTCCTTGTGTAGGTAGCAACAGACACACACCAACCCTGAGTCCTGAGAGCGTTTCCTGTAGTGTCCAGCCCTTTACCCAAGAAAGCCGCACAGAATTACCAGGCCTGCTATTGCCAAAGGAACAGAACACACCAGGCTGTAAGATTCAACTCAGGACCAACACTTTGCTAGACTTACAGCCCTGAGATATATCTATAGTGAAAACAAGATTAAATTTCTGAATAAAGACTAGAATCATAGAATCATAGAATCTCAGGGTTGGAAGGGACCTCAGGAGGTCATCTGGTCCAACCCCCTGCTCAAAGCAGGACCAACCCCAACTAAATCATTCCAGCCAGGGCTTTGTCAAGCCTGACCTTCAAAACCTCTAAGGAAGAAGATTCCACCACCTCCCTAGGTAACCCATTCCAGTGCTTCACCACCCTACTAGTGAAAAAGTTTTTCCTAATATCCAACCTAAACCTCCCCCTCTGCAACTTGAGACCATTACTCCTTGTTCTGTCATCTTCTACCACTGAGAACAGTCTAGATCCATCCTCTTTGGAACCCCCTTTCAGGTAGTTGAAAGCAGCTATCAAATCCCCCCTCATTCTTCTCTTCTGCAGGCTAAACAATCCCAGTTCCCTCAGCCTCTCCTCATAAGTCATGTGCTCCAGCCCCCTAATCATTTTTGTTGCCCTCCGCTGGACTCTTTCCAATTTATCCACATGCTTCTTGTAGTGTGGGGCCCAAAACTGGACACAGTACTCCAATGAGGCCTCATCAGTGCCAAATAGAGGGGAATAGTCACGTCCCTCAATCTGCTGGAAATACCCCCATCTTATACAACCCAAAATGCCGTTAGCCTTCTTGGCAACAAGGGCACACTGTTGACTCATATTCAGCTTTTTGTCCACCGTAACCCCCAGGTCCTTTTCTGCAGAACTGCTGCCCAGCCATTCAGTCCCTAGTCTGTAGCAGTGCATGGGATTCTTCCATCCTAAGTGCAGGACTCTGCACTTGTCCTTGTTGAACCTCATCAGATTTCTTTTGGCCCAATCTTCTAATTTGTCTAGGTCCCTCTGTATCCTATCCCTACCCTCCATCGTATCAACCACTCCTCCCAGTTTAGTGTCATCTGCAAACTTGCTAAGGATGCAGTCCACACCATCCTCCAGATCGTTAATGAAGATATTGAACAAAACCGGCCCCAGCATCGACCCTTGGGGCACTCCACTTGATACCGGCTGCCAACTAGACATGAAGCCATTGATCACTACCCGTTGAGCCCGACCATCTAGCCAGTTTTCTATCCACCTTACCGTCCATTCATCCAGCCCATACTTTTTTAACTTGCTGGCAAGAATACTGTGGGAGACTGTATCAAAAGCTTTGCTAAAGTCAAGAAATAGCACATCCACTGCTTTCCCCTCATCCACAGAGCCAGTTATCTCATCATAGAAGGCAATTAGGTTAGTCAGGCATGACTTGCCCTTGGTGAATCCATGCTGACAGATCCTGATCACTTTTCTCTTCTTTAAGTGGTTCAGAATTGATTCCTTGAGGACCTGTTCCATGATTTTTCCAGGGACTGAGGTGAGACTGACTGGCCTGTAGTTCCCCGGATCTTCTGTCACTAGGTTCCCTCCCTCATTCAGCAAGGAGCCCACACTTTCCTTGACTTTCTTCTTGTTGCTAACATACCTGAAGAAACCCTTCTTGTTACTCCTAACATCTCCGGCTAGCTGCAACTCCAAGTGTGATTTGGCCTTCCTAATTTCACTCCTGCATGCCTGAGCAATACTTTTATACTCCTCCCTGGTCATTTGTCCAATCTTCCACTTCTTGTAAGCTGCTTTTTTGTGTTTAAGACGAGCAAGGATTTCACTCTTAAGCCAAGCTGGTCGCCTGCCATATTTACTTTTCTTTCTACACATCGGGATGGTTTGTTCCTGCAACCTCAATAAGGATTCTTTAAAATACAGCCAGCTTTCCTTGACTCCTTCCCCCCTCATGTTATTCTCCCAGGGGACCTTGCCCATCAGTTCCCTGAGGGAGTCAAAGTCTGCTTTTCTGAAGTCCAGGGTCTGTATTCTACTGCTCTCCTTTCTTCCTTGTGTCAGGATCCTGAACTCGACCATCTCATGGTCACTGCCTCCCAGGTTCCCATCCACTTTTGCTTCCTCTACTATTTCTTCCCTGTTTGTGAGCAGCAGGTCAAGAAGAACTTTTCCCCTAGTTGATTTCTCCGGCACTTGCACCAGGAAATTGTCCCCTACACTTTCCAAAAACTTCCTGGATTGTCTGTGCACCCCTGTATTGCTCTACCAGCAGATATCGGGGTGATTAAAGTCACCCATGAGAACCAGGGCCTGTGATCTAGAAACTTCTGTTAGTTGCTGGAACAAAGCCTCGTCCACCTCATCTCCCTGGTCTGGTGGTCTGTAGCAGACTCCCACCATGACATTACCCTTGTTGCTCACACTTCTACATTTAATCCACAGACTCTCAGGTTTTTCTGCAGTTTCATACTGGAGCTCTGAGCAGTCATACTGCTCTCTTACATACAATGCAACTCCCCAACCTTTTCTGCCCTGCCTATCCTTCCTGAACAGTTAATATCCATCTATGACAGTATTCCAATCATGTGAGTTATCCCACCAAGTTTCTGTTATTCCAATTACATCATAATTCCTTGACTGTGCCAGGACTTCCAGTTCTCCCTGCTTGTTCCGCAGGCTTCTTGCATTTGTGTATAGGCATTTAAGATAACTCACCGATCGTCCTGCTGTCCCAGTATGGGGCAGGAGCCCTCTCCTCTTGCACTCACCTACTTGTGCTTCCTCCCGGTATCCCACTTCCCCACTTACCTCGAGGCTTTGGTCTCCTTCCCCCGGTGAACCTAGTTTAAAGCCCTCTTCACTAGGTTAGCCAGCCTGCTTGCAAAGATGCTCTTCCCTCTCTTCGTTAGGTGGAGCCCGTCTCTGCCTAGCACTCCTTCTTCTTGGAACACCATCCCATGGTCAAAGAATCCAAACCCTTCTCTCCAACACCATCTGCCATTCGTTGACTTCCACAATTCGACGGTCTCTACCCCGACCTTTTCCTGCCACAGGGAGGATAGACGAGAACACCACTTGCGCCTTAAACTCCTTTATCCTTCTTCCCAAAGCCACGTAGTCTGGAGTGATACGCTCAAGGTCATTCTTGGCAGTATCATTGGTGCCCACGGGGAGAAGCAGGAAGGGGTAGCCATCTGAGGGCTTGATGAGTCTCGGCAGTCTCTCCATCACATCATGAATCCTAGCCCCTGGCAAGCAGCACACCTCTCAGTTTTCCCAGTCAGGGCGGCAGATAGATGACTCAGTCCCCCTGAGGAGAGAGTCCCCGACCACCACCACCCTCCTCCTGCTCTTGGGAGTGGTGGTCATGGAACCCCCATCCCTACGACGGTGCATCTCATGCCTTCCAATCAGTGGAGTCTCCTTCTGCTCTGTTCCCTCAGATGTATCATCCACTCCACTCTCTTCACTAATACCTGTGGAGAGAACATGAAAACGGTTGCTCATCTGAATATGCCTTTCTGGTACATGGACTTTTCTGGTACTCTTTCCTCTTCTGGAGGTCACATGCCACGAATTATCCTCGCTGGCCTTCTTTTCCCGCTGCGTAGCCTACTCTTAATCTTCAGAACATTGTGCCTGCTGAAGCCTATCCTGATGTCTATCCAGGAAATCCTCATTTTCTTTTCTGGAACGCAGGGTTGATACTCGTTTCTCCAGACCTTGAATCTTCTCTTCCAATATGGAGATCAGCTTGCACTTTGAACAGACAAAGTCACTTCTATCCTGTGGAAGAAAGACAAACATGGCACATCCTGTGCAGGTCAGAACAGCGGATCTCTGCAAGCACTGGTGGATCATAAGGGACGTTTCACCAACATCAACGTGGGATGGCCAGGAAAGGTACATGACGCTTGCATCTTCAGGAACTCTGGTCTGTTTCAGCTGCTGCAGCAAGGGACTTTCTTCCCAGACCAGAAAATAACCATTGGGGATGTTGAGATGCCTATAGTTATCCTTGGGGACCCAGCCTACCCCTTAATGCCATGGCTCATGAAGCCATACACAGGTAGCCTGGACAGTAGTCAGGACCTTTTCAACTATAGGCTGAGCAAGTGCAGAATGGTGGTGGAATGTGCATTTGGCCGTTTAAAGGCTCGTTGGCGAAGTTTATTAACTAGGTTAGATCTCAGCGAAAACAATATTCCCATTATTATTACTGCTTGCTGTGCGCTCCACAATATCTGTGAGAGTAAGGGGGAGACGTTTATGGCGGGGTGGGAGGTTGAGGCAAATCGCCTGGCCACTGGTTATGCACAGCCAGACACCAGGGCTATTACAAGAGTACAGCAGGGTGCGTTGCGCATCAGGGAAGCTTTGAAAACCAGTTTCATGAATGGCCAGAATGCTGTGTGAAAGTTCTGTTTTTCCCCAGTAATGAAAAGCCCCGCCCCTTCATTCACTCTACTTCCCTGTAAGCTAACCACCCTCCCCTCCCACCCTCGGTCACCGCTTGCAGAGGAAATAAAGTCATTGTTGCTTAAAAATCATGCATTCTTTATTAATTCGTAAAACACAGAGGGGGAACTATGGGGGTAACTGCCACAGTCTCCCGGGATAGGTGGTGGAGGAAGGGAAGCACCAGGATGGGTGGTGGAGGAGGGGATGAGGGAAGGACAAGGACACACAGCACTTTAAAACTTATTGAATGCCAGCCCTTTCTTGCTTGGACTGTTCTCTTGGCTTGAGTGGTTGGGTGCACGGAGGCCGCCCAAACGCGTTCTTGGGTGTCTCGGGGATGAGGTTATGGGACTCAGGAAGGAGGGCTGTTGGTTACACAGGGGCTGTAGCGGCGGTCTGGGCTCAGGCGCCCTTTCCTGAACCCTACGCCTTTCCTGAGCCATAAGCCGGAGGATTTCCATTTGATCCTCCAGTAGCCTCAGAATTCCATCCTGCCTTCTCTCTGCACGCTGACGCCACCTACTCTCTTCAGCCCGCCGCTGTCTCTCTTCCTCACGCCACCTGTCCGCGCGATCAAATTCTGCCTTCCTGGACTCCGACAGTGTCTGCCTCCACGCATTCTGCTGGGCAGCTTTAGTGTGGGAGGATTGCATGAGTTCTTAGAACATATCGTCTCGATTCCTTTTTTTTTTACTTCTAATCTTCGCTAGCCTATGGGACGGTGATGAAAGGGGTGGCGTTGAAACATTTGCAGCTGCGGGAGGAAACAAACGGGAGAGGAGTAGTTTAAAAGACACATATTAGAGAACAATGCTCCAAACATTACATATCACATGTGCATTTGGTCCAAGGTTGCACTTTGCCTGTTATATTGAGGGTCTGCCGGTTTGGTGTGAGAGATCACACAAGCAGGTCCGGCGGGCAACAGAATTCGGCTTCCAGGTAGCCATGGTAAGCCACAGTCTATAGGCTTCGTTAACCTTCATAACATGTGGGATTGTTTTCAAACAGCAACCCCCTCATTTCCCATAACAAACAGCCTTTGGGCTGGCAATTTAAAACTGGTTGGCAATTGAAAAGGGAGGGGCGGCGGTTTTTGGGTTAACGTGCAGCGCGAACCTAATCGACACCCCCCCCACACAGACACACATCCAAGATGTTCTCTGTTCCCCCTCCCCCCACCGCGTGGGTCACAGCGGGGAAGATTTCCGTTCAGCCACAGGCAAACAGCCCAGCAGGGACGGAGCCCCTCTGAATACCCCCTTAATAAAATTCCCCTATTTCAACCAGGTGACCATGAATGATATCACTCTTCTGAGGATAACACAGACAGATAAAGAACGGATGTTGCTTGAATGCCAGCAAACACCGGGACCATACGCCGCCATGCTTTGCAAAGCAATGATTCCAGACTACGTGCTACTGGCCTGGCATGGTAGAGTGTGTTACCACGGAGCACAGGATAAGGCTTCCCTCCCCAGAAACCTCTTGCACAGGCTTTGGGAGCACATCCAGGAGATCTTTCTGGAGATGTCCCCGGAGGATTTCTGCTCCATCCCCGAACATGTTAACAGACTTTTCCAGTAGCTGTAGCTGTACTGGCTGCGAATTAATCATTAAACACGCTTGCTTATAAAACATGTATTAATTTAACAGAGGTACACTCACCAGAGGTCCCTTCTCCTGCATCGAACACGCCTTGGGTGGGTTCGTAGGGTACTGGCTCCAGGGTGACAAAGAGTTCCTGGCTGTCAGGGAAAAGGGCTTCTCTGCTTCCTTGCTGTGTCTGGGCGCTATTTTCAGCATCATTATCATGCTCCTCTGTGGTTTCTGATGATCCACATACAGAGTCATACCACATGGGTGGGTCAGTGCTGGCTGCACCTCCTAGAATGGCATGCAGCTCATCATAGAAGCGGCATGTCTGGGGCTCTGACCCAGAGCGGCTGTTTGCATCTCTGGTTTTTTGGTAGGCTTGCCTGAGCTCCTTAATTTTCACACGGCACTGTTCATAGAATCTCAGGGTTGGAAGGGACCGTAGGAGGTTATCTAGTCCAACCCCCTACTCAAAGCAGGACCAATCCCCAATTTTTTGCACCATATCCCCAAATGGCCCCCTCAAGGATTGAACTCACAACCCTAGGTTTAGCAGGCCAATGCTCAAACCATTGAGCTATCCCTTCCCCCCTGTTGTAGCCTCTGTCCTGCATGCCCTTGGAGACTTTGGCATATGTATTGGCGTTTCTTCTTTTGGACCGTAGCTCTGCTAGCACGGTTTCGTCTCCCCATACAGCGATCAGATCGTGTACCTCACGCTCGGTCCTTTGCTGATGAGATCTGCGCTCACCTGCAGCTCACCACGCTGGCCAAACAGGAAATGAAATTCAAAAGTTCGCGGGGCTTTTCCTGTCTACCTGGGCGGAGCATTCGAGCTCAGACTGCTGTCCAGAGCGGTCAAATGTTGCACTGTGGGATAGATCCAGGAGGCCAATACCGTCGAATTGCATCCTCACTAAGCCTACATTGATTCGGCAATATCGCTTTAAGCGCTAATCCCCTCGTTGGGGGTGGAGTGGCGAGATCTATTTTAAGAGCCCTAGAAGTCGATGTTAAGGGCTTCGTCGTGTGGACGGGTGCATGGATCAATCGAAATAACACGAATAAATTCGACCTAAACTCGTAGTGTAGACCAGGGCTAAGAAAGGAGATTCCACCACCTCCCTAGATAACCCATTCCAGTTCTTCACCACCCTACTAGTGAAAACGTTTTTCCTAATATCCACCCTAAACCTCCCCCACTGAAACTTGAGACCATCACGCCTTGTTCTGTCATTGGCTACCAGTGAGAACAGTCCAGATCCATCCTCTTTGGACTCCCCTTTCGGGTAGTTGAAAGCAGCTATCAAATCCCCCCTCATTTCTTCTTATAGCAGAGGCCATTACAGGAAAGTCCAGTAAGTGTATATAGGCATCTCCCAAGGTGCATTGTGAGTTAAGTGTTCCTTGATGAGCCATTTAACTTGAATAATCCCTTCAAGATGTGCAGGCTAAATACCTAAATATTTGAAATATTGGTATAGAGCCAATACTTATAACTTCAAATACAAAAATGATACATGCATAGAGATAGCATAATCATATTCAGCAAATCATAACCTTTCCATAGACACCTTACCTGACATACTTTGTACATGATTTGTTGCAATTATATAACAGTGGTAGCAACAATGATCTACATGGTCATATTTTATCAGATAACATCACAATAACAACATGCTTTCTAGAGAATAAACTTAACTAACGACATTAACCTCCTGTTTGAGTGAGATAAAATCTTCTTCAGCATTTTCAATCAAGGCTGGCTGAGACCCTGCTTTGATGAATGCAAACGTGCTATCTGTTTGCGTCCTACATGAAGGATGCTAGGGTGTCTTCCTTGGCTTCTAGAAATACCCCCCAAGTTAACTGACTTTACTCATCAGATAGAATAACCCCTCATGGCTTGTTATTTCCTATGTGCTCCTTTCCGGTTGATTACACATCTCTTCAGTCACATTTGACTGTATGTAAATAGCCATCCATTTTCTTAGCTTATGATGGTTAATTTACATCCCAACCAAGAGAGAGACATTTCTTACCTCCTGTCAGGAGGAACTAGTCTATGTCACATTTTGCTGACCTGCTTTTACCTTATGCTTAATGTAATTTTTTGGTACGACTTCATAACCTCTTCCATAGAACCAGTACATACTTTTCATAATGCTATTGCTGACCAGTGTGACACCAGCTTTCATTTGAGAGCTCATGCCATTCTTTGAACCAGAATATACATACCAGAATCAGGAGACGCCTTTACCCCTTTGCGCTCCCTTGTTGGTTGGCTTAAGAGGTTATTGGGTAACAATCACCCTGTGGGGATGTCTAACTCTGCTGGAGGTAGTAGATAGCAGATTTTCTGTGCTGGAACCACAAGGATTAAGATAGTAGCTTCTCCTTGTACAAGCATGCAACTGGGAAAGACTTCTTACATCTTTTACCCTTCTTATATTGCCACGTACGGGTAGGATGTGGCTAGCCCTAGCTATCTATCTGGATCACTTTGTCCACCACAGAAATGCAGCCACCTCTGGGATACAAATATGGCAATTGTTTAATTGCACAGCAATTTTATCCAAGAATTTAAGACAGGAAGTAAAGAAGACTACCACTTCCTTGGTAAGCTGCAGGGAAAATGTAGAAAGGCAGGATCCAAATGGAAATTGCCCAGAACAGGCTGGGGGGAAAGAGTCCTGTAATGTGCACAAGTGACCAGGAGCTTTGTTTTTATGTCACATCCAAATGCCATGAGAGTACCTGCAGCAAAGGAGCAGCTATCGGCCCTCCAAGAACTGCAAAAATCAACAGACAATGGCGTGGGATAGCAAATGAGAAAATTGATCCAGTCAGTTGGGACAAGTTTAACTTTATTATCTGCATGCAAAAGTCTCAGCTGCATCCATACAGAAAGGAAGGTGTGAAAGACATGAGTATCAGTTTGGAGACATAGCCAAGTGGCTCTGAAATACTCCACTGAATTACCTTTGCCCTTAACCCAAGTTGTAGGTATGAAAAGAAAACCAGCTCCGTATGCTTTTGTACAAACTAAAAAACAAGCAAACTTAAAATTAGTTACAATTCTCACTAAAAGGCTGATTACTGGTACTGCCTTACTAAATGATACGATATAGACCAGGGTGGGCAAACTTTTTGGCCCGAGGGCCACATCTGGGTGGGGAAAGAGCATGCAGGGCCATGAATGTAGGGCTGGGGCAGGGGGTTGGGGTGCGGGATTAAACAAAGACTATGAATGGCTAGACAACTACAAAAGCAGTTTCTCCTCCCTTGGTGTTCACACCTCAACTGCTAGAAGAGGGCCTCACCTTCCCTGATTGAACTAACCTCATTATCTCTAGCCTGACTCTTGCCTGCATATTTATACCTGCCTCTGGACATTTCCACTGCATGCATCCGATGAAGTGGGTATTCACCCACAAAAGCTTATGCTCCAATACGTCTGTTAGTCACAGACTCTTTGTCGCTTCTACAGATCCAGACTAACACGGCTACCCCTCTGACACTTAATAATCAAAATGTAACACATGGGCAGTTCTTACACATACTAATTCCAGCATTTTAACCAGGCATTTCCAACTTCTCAGTCCTTTGAAACAGTATCTGGATTCCTTCAAAATGACTGTTTAGTAAGTGGCTTATACAGCAGGCTCCCCCTGTGGCTAATATCCCTTCCCTTTGATACAGCAGTAACTAGTCAGCAACTTTAATTCCTGTTTTATGGCAGAATGGTTTATGCTCACACACTTTTACAACCTGGGTTGACAAAGTGATTTAAGGTAGGATTAGGTTAGAATTTGAGTTGGGAATTTATGAATGGCGCCTACTTAATATAACTGTATACACACATGCTATTACCTACACACACCCACACTCATTCACCCCTTACAATGGGTTAGAGAAAAATGCTGCTGCTGGGGGCGGGCATCCCTCCACAACCAATCACGAGACAGGAAAAGCAGGAACAGGTTACTTACTAAAGTGAGACTTGCTCTTCAATTTGTGTAGTTTTTGGAGCTTCAGATTCAGGGCTGCAGTGCCAGGGACCAGGTGATGTGGTCTCTAGTCAGCACTGCATGCTGGCCACTAGGCTTCCTCCAGGCACTCATCTGGTCAGGCTGGGACAGCCTGGGGGGCAGCTGGTCTCCTCTAGGCAAAGCAGGGGCATCAGCCTTTCTTAGTCGTGTGGTGGCCCGGCAGGAACACGATGTCTTCTATGGTTACCTTGACCTTTTAAGGTTGCAATTCTAGCTTGCTCCACCCCATTGCACATCCCCAGAGGTCTCCCAAGTAAATCAGAGGATCACAAGTCTCCGACCCTGACAACATGGTCCAATCTTGGTCAGGGGAGGGCAAGCTTGGCCTTTGGTCAGTTTGAAAAATCGTTGCCCACCCCCCATAACTGGCAATTCTTCAGCGCTGTCCTTTGTTAGACCTGTCCCAGAACCAGTGGGGCTCCCCCTGCTGGCCACCCCCCAGCTTGCTGTAAGGCAAAAGCAAGCTTCTGGATCCCCAGGTGTGTTAAACCTTTGGAGCCTGAATAGAGTCCAGCCACTGAGCCATCTTTGGAGTCCCTTGGCACACTCTGAGGGCACAAACCCTCTGTCAAGCACCCCCTCCTGAGAGCTGATACCCGCTGTCCAGCTGCCCAGCCCTTGGGTTCGGTGCTGACTCTTCAGACCCCCTGCCACTTACATTCACCCTCTCTCACACCCCCGCTCCAAGGTGTGAGCCTTCGGGGTTAGTTTAACTCTCTCGGGAAGTACATAGTAGTTGTGAAGCATAGAACACGTACAGATGCTTGGGCCAGAGTCTAACACACCATTTTCTCTTTGCGTTAACAGATAAAGCACAAGAGAGCACAGGTCACATAGAACACAACAAACATGCTAACCACAATGCCCTGCACTAGCTCACCCTTCCCATGGGGCCCGTCTGTGCTCATTGTAGTAGCGGCCCCTGCATAACGCAGACCCCTGTGTGTTGGGCTGCGTCTCTCTCCTCTTAAACTTGGAGAAAAATGGCCCCCAGAAGAGTATCTCCTGCCTCCTTGAACATGATTTTTGTCCCCCTTGGTCAGGTAACATCCTGCTCCCTGCCAGCTGACTTCATTGCCAAGGTGACCTTCCCCTTGCTAAAACAGTTCTCCTGGTTGAGAGCCAGATTATTGTGTAGAGCTATTCCACTTGGATGGGGGAGCACTTAACATCAATGACCCTGTTTTGTTATTCTTTTGCCACCAGCCATTGGCATTTCAGCCCAATGTGGAGGTAAGCAGACAACAGAGAAAGCAAGAGGTTGCACCTTCAAAATCGAGCTGGAGCTTGGTAAAGGTACATACAGAAAGTTCATAATTTCACACAAAATTCCTATAATGAACAGATACATTCCCCCAAATTCGTCACAAGTTGCAAAAAATATACCAATGTTACAAAAATATACAAATCATGGGATACACAGGAGATGACATTAGGAAGTGTCTCAACTTCCAATGCAGATGGTTCTAAATTCCTTGAGGCCTTGACACATTCATGGGTGTGACTTGTGAGCCCAAGAGAGCGGGCCTTGTTTTCTCACCCACTCACGCTCTCCACACCTCCTCTTAAAATACATTTGAAGACGCCTTATCAGCAAAGATTTGGGGAACCAGCCATTTGTAGTTTAACCAGGTGAAATGTCCCCTTGCTCTCTGCAGTGAGGGGGAGCCACAGAGCTGGTTTAGATCCTGTTAACCTCAATGCCATTTAAATGAAAGAAAACTAATGTTTATACACTTTCATGGACCAGTATCCCACACATGCATATCCAGCTTCCTATTCCATCTAATCGGCTTGGACACAAGCTTCTGCGAGGGGGAAAATAATGTAAAAGGGGTTATAGCCACGAGGAAAGAAATATCAGCCATGTAATGCACTTTCCAGCATGTGTCTCTAACCCCTTCATCAGGGAGCTGGCAGCCCTTTACGAGCAGTCATGACTTATCATTATTAAGTATTTGTAGCACGGTAGTGCCCAACTGAGGTCAGGGCCCCACTGTGCTAGGCATTGTAGAAATATATCATAAGTCACAGTCTCTGCCTCAAAAAGTTTATAATCAAACTAGACAAGAGTGTGTGTGTGTGGAACTAGAGGCATGGAGAGAGGCAGGTCACATAGCAAGTCAGTGGCAGAGATTGGAATAGAGCCTAGCCCTCTTGACGCTGTCTCGTGTCATACTAGGCCACGGTACAACTCAAAGAGTGTGTCTACACATCAAGAAGAAGTTCCAAGAAGAAGGAGTGCTTGTTCCAAGAAGAAGGAGTGCTAGGCAGAGACGGGCTCCACCTAACGAAGAGAGGGAAAAGCATCTTTGCAAGCAGGCTGGCTAACCTAGTGAGGAGGGCTTTAAACTAGGTTCACCGGGGGAAGGAGACCAAAGCCTCGAGGTAAGTGGGGAAGTGGGATACCGGGAGGAAGCACAAGTAGGTGAGTGCAAGAGGAGAGGGCTCCTGCCCCATACTGGGACAGCAGGACTATCAGTGAGTTATCTTAAATGCCTATACACAAATGCAAGAAGCCTGCGGAACAAGCAGGGAGAACTGGAAGTCCTGGCACAGTCAAGGAATGATGATGTAATTGGAATAACAGAGACTTGGTGGGATAACTCACATGATTGGAGTACAGTCATGGATGGATATAAACTGTTCAGGAAGGAGAGGCAGGGCAGAAAAGGTGGGGGAGTTGCGTTGTATGTAAGAGAGCAATATGACTGCTCAGAGCTCCAGTATGAAACTGCAGAAAAACCTGAGAGTCTCTGGATTAAATGTAGAAGTGTGAGCAACAATGGTAATGTCGTGGTGGGAGTCTGCTACAGACCACCAGACCAGGGGGATGAGGTGGATGAGGCTTTGTTCCAGCAACTAACAGAAGTTTCTAGATCACAGGCCCTGGTTCTCATGTGTGACTTCAATCACCCCGATATCTACTGGGAGAGCAATACAGCGGTGCACAGACAATCCAGGAAGTTTTGGAAAGTGTAGGGGACAATTTCATGGTGCAAGTGCTGGAGAAATCAACTAGGGGAAAAGCTCTTCTTGACCTGCTGCTCACAAACAGGGAAGAAATAGTAGAGGAAGCAATAGTGGATGGGAACCTGGAAGGCAGTGACCATGAGATGGTTGAGTTCAGGATCCTGACACAAGGAAGAAAGGAGAAGAGTAGAACAGAGACCCTGGAATTCAGAAAAGCAGACTTCGACTCCCTCAGGGAACTGATGGGCAAGGTCCCCTGGGAGAATAACATGAGGGGGAAAGGAGTCGACGAAAGCTGGCTGTATTTTAAAGAATCCTTATTGAGGCTGCAGGAACAAACCATCCTGATGTATAGAAAGAAAAGTAAATATGGCAGGCGACCAGCTTGGCTTAAGAGTGAAATCCTTGCTCGTCTTAAACACAAAAAAGCAGCTTACAAGAAGTGGAAGATTGGACAAATGACCAGGGAGGAGTATAAAAGTATTGCTCAGGCATGCAGGAGTGAAATTAGGAAGGCCAAATCACACTTGGAGTTGCAGCTAGCCGGAGATGTTAGGAGTAACAAGAAGGGTTTCTTCAGGTATGTTAGCAACAAGAAGAAAGTCAAGGAAAGTGTGGGCTCCTTGCTGAATGAGGGAGGGAACCTAGTGACAGAGGATGTGGCGAAAGCTAGTGTACTCAATGCTTTTTTTGCCTCTGTCTTCACAGACAAGGTCAGCTCCCAGGCGGCTGCACTCCGCAGCACTGTATGGGGAGGAGGTGACCAGCCCTCTGTGGAGAAAGAAATAATTCGGGACTATTTAGAAAAGCTGGATGAGCACAAGTCCATGGGGCCGATGCACTGCATCCAAGGGTGCTAAAGGAGTTGGCCGATGAGATTGTAGAGCCATTGGCCATTATCTTTGAAAAATCATGGTAATCGGGGGAGGTCCTGGATGACTGGAAAAAAGCTAATGTAGTGCCCATCTTTAAAAAAGGGAAGAAGGAAGATCCGGGGAACTACAGGCCCGTCAGTCTCACCTCAGTCCCTGGAAAAATCATGGAACAGGTCCTCAAGGAATCAATTCTGAACCACTTAAAGGAGAGGAAAGTGATCAGGAACAGTCAGCATGGATTCACCAAGGGCAAGTCATGCCTGACTAACCTAATTGCCTTCTATGATGAGATAACTGGCTCTGTGGATGAGGGGAAAGCAGTGGATGTGCTATTTCTTGACTTTAGCAAAGCTTTTGATACAGTCTCCCACAGTGTTCTTGCCAGCAAGTTAAAGAAGTATGGGCCGGATCAATGGATGGTAAGGTGGATAGAAAACTGGCTATATGGTCGGGCTCAATGGGTAGTGATCAATGGTTCCATGTCTAGTTGGCAGCCGGTATCAAGTGGAGTGGCCCAAGGGTCGGTGCTGGGGCCGGTTTTGTTCAATATCTTCATTAACGATCTGGAGGATGGTGTGGACTGCACCCTTAGCAAGTTTGCAGATGGCACTAAACTGGGAGGAGTGGTTGATACGATGGAGGGTAGGGATAGGATACAGAGGGACCTAGACAAATTAGAAGATTGGGCCAAAAGAAATATGATGAGGTTCAAGAAGGACAAGTGCAGAGTCCTGCACTTAGGATGGAAGAATCCCATGCACTGCTACAGACTAGGGACCGAATGGCTGGGCAGCAGTTCTGCAGAAAAGGACCTGGGGGTTACGGTGGACAAAAAGCTGAATATGAGTCAACAGTGTGCCCTTGTTGCCAAGAAGGCTAACGGCATTTTGGGTTGTATAAGATGGGGCATTTCCAGCAGATTGAGGGACGTGATTATTCCCCTCTATTCGGCACTGGTGAAGCCTCATTGGAGTACTGTGTCCAGTTTTGGGCCCCACACTACAAGAAGCATGTGGATAAATTGGAAAGAGTCCAGCGGAGGGCAACAAAAATGATTAGGGGGCTGGAGCACATGACTTATGAGGAGAGGCTGAGGGAACTGGGATTGTTTAGCCTGCAGAAGAGAAGAACGAGGGGGGATTTGATAGCTGCTTTCAACTACCTGAAAGGGGGTTCCAAAGAGGATGGATCTAGACTGTTCTCAGTGGTAGAAGATGACAGAACAAGGAGTAATGGTCTCAAGTTGCAGTGGGGGAGGTTTAGGTTGGATATTATGAAAAACTTTTTCACTAGCAGGATGGTGAAGCACTGGAATGGGTTACCTCGGGAGGTGGTGGAATCTCCTTCCTTCGAGGTTTTTAAGGTCAGGCTGGGATGATTTAGTTGGGGTTGGTCCTGCTTTGAGCAGGGGTTGGACTAGATGACCTCCTGAGGTCCCTTCCAACCCTGAGATTCTATGATTCTATGATCAGCTGGGAGGTGTGATTCCCAGCTAGAGCAGATGTAGATGTGCTAGTTCCACTTGAGCTAGCGCTCTAAATAGAAGTGGCAGTTCAGGCTAATCTCCCAGTTGCATGCCTAGGGTCTCAGATGGGCTTGTCCTCGGGGCGGCTAGCCACTCCCACTGCTCATGCCGCCGGGGCTACACTTCTATTTCTAGGCACAAGTAGAACTAGCTTGTGTACATCTAGCCAGGCTGGGAGTCACACCTCCCAGCTGCTGTGTAGATGTACTCAAACTTGTGGTGTTATAATAAAACCTCTCACTTCTCTTCACAATGACTATCTGAAACTACAGTGAGCTCTGAACACAAACAGGCCATGGCCATATCAGAATAGCTAGTAAGACAAAAAACAAACATCCCTTTCCTTCATATAAGCAACGCACTCTAGTTTAAGGATGCACAAACTTCTTTACATTCACACAGTGACCCCGTCATGCCCGTCTTTACAAACAATCATTTATAATAAGGAGCAGAATCAAAACCATTGTTAGGTTTCTTGGGGGGAGATGCATTCCCGTGGCTGCAAGAAACATAAAGGGTCAAAGGCTGTGGTGATTTACACCCCATGCAACCACGCTGCACGTGCTGCAGTTGTACCAGGTGCATCAGAGCTAAATGTGGCCCTATGGTGTAACAAGACTCCCCTTTGTGCTAGCGGCTGACTTATGCTGATTTTTCATTTTGAAACACTAGTTCTTCCTTAATGTTGACGGTCGTGTGGAAAGCGTAGGTTTTCCAAGTGAAGGAATTCAGTGGAGGTAAAGATGATTCATATTGGGAGGAGCTACTCTCTAGCCTCAGAGCCGGAAAAGATAAGAGAAGGAGAAAGGGAGTAGAGGATGGTACAGAGTGTGCAATAGTGAGAGGGAGAATGGAAGGCTGATGTGTTGGGAGAATGACAGGGAATAGAGTAGGGTTATTTTAACATGGAGACAATTTAGGCCATGTCTACATGCAAACCTGTACTAGTTTAACGAAAAAAGGTGGGGGATTAGCCGGATTTAGTTAAAACAGTACTAATTTGTGTGGAGGCACTTGTATTTCAATTTAAGAATGGCTTATTGTGGTTTAGATTAGCCCTATAAAATCTGAATCAGGCTAAACTGAAATAAGGCACTCTTAGGCCTTGTCAACACGCACCAATTTAGTTAAACCAGTGCAAACCCCGGCGTGGATTTAACTGAACCGGTGCAAACCTGTGTGCAAACTTAAGTGTGAGCAAGGCTTTCTGATGAAATAACAGGTTGTCCACACAGAAATTTCTGCCTGTTCAGTTAAAGCACTTTAGTTAAATCAAAGTAAAACCCTGTGTGGACGCTCTTCTTTTCGGCTTATTTTGATTTAACTTAAATCTGTTCCTAGTTGACTTAAGCTAACCTGCAATAAGACCTGTATTTGGCCCATGGCCCAGGCATAACCTGCATTTGTCCCATAGCCCCAATTTAATACCACACCTTCACTTAAATTGGTGCAACTCTCCACGGAAGTGTCTACAGGCCCAAAGTCAAACCAGTGCCAGTTTATGTAGAGATGAGGCATTAGCAGAAAAGTCACTTGAAAGACAAGAGAGTGTATGGGAGTGACAAGATAATACTAATATACTGTAATTATCTATCTAGGGTACTTATGTGACTGCCTCCATTACCACGCTATATGAGCCCTTCATCATCAGATGGATTTAGCCTCACAGCACCTCTGAGAGGCAGGACAGGGCTATTACTCTCTGTGCCTCAGTTTCCCAAGGGTGAGATTCACAGGGGTACTTGGGTGCAATACTATAGCCCCTCAGCCTAAGCCTTGCGAGCTCGAGCCAGCAGCCCTGGGCCAGCCGCGGGTGTTTTATTGCAGTATAGACATACCCCAAATCTCCTTACCCTTCCTCCGCCATGGTAACTGAAACTTATGAGAGAGAAAAAAAAAGATATTTTATGTAAAAGCCTGACTCACCCCAACTGATCATTTGAGTAGAATTTTGCACTATTGATTTTTCATGTCCAGCGTCCTGTTGATTTCCCATGGATCAATGGCAGCGTATGGTAAGAGGCGAGACAAAGAGAAAAACGCCAGAGAGTGATTTATCAGCCTTTGTCATTCAAATAATATTCGCCTATGCCAAGGTTGTGGTGGCGCGTGCCTGTAATCCCAGCTGCGTGGAAGGCTGCAGTTGGCGGATCGCTCAGGAGTTCTAGGCTGCTGTGCGCTATATCAGTTGGGTGTCTGGTGCTACTGACAGCTTAGCCAGCGGGTAGCTGGAGGACTGGCTAGAACAACACATCAGATGTGTTGTGATCGGCGCTCTCTCCGTGAGGGCTGATGGACTGATCAGTGACCAAGGTTGTAATACTGGTCTTATTCACCAGAAGCTGTAGGACATCTATTCCAATGGGAGAAGTAGGAATTCAAAACCTTCTTTGCAGGACATTAGGAAATAAGGAGGCTCACTTCAGCAGAGATGGTATTCCAGTTCTAAAAGGATGGAATGGCATAGCATGTCTTCCTGGAATGTAAGGGGTCACATACCACATTCTCCCTTAGCACAAGGGACTAAAAACAGAGGTGCCTGAATAGTAAAGAGACACAATGAGCCCTTTAACAACATTGCCACATTATTATTTTGATGGAGCGTTACCTAAATGCTTTCATTTATTATGCAATAATGCCAGGCTGAGCGCTAGCCCAGAAGTGGACATTAAGCTATCCTCTCTTCTTTCCCACCTTTTGCTATGCTATCACCTAAGAGATACATCTCTCCCATATATACAGTATCCCCGGGTTTCAAGTAGCTTGAGAGTTGGTCTAGGAATCTGGGGGCTCTGTTCTCCGGCCCTTGTGAGCTGTAGCAACTGTCCATTCACATTTCATCTTTGTTTCCATTTCCAAAGAATTTGGAACCTAGAGAACCTACCATTTAGGAGGATGTGGTTTGAACAAAGGAGTGCTACACCCCACTTAACACATGGTTTGGTTTTCAGTGTAGATGGGTCTGACGCCTGTTTTAACCATTTTCCTGGAGCATGCTGTAATGCTGGCAGACCAAGTGTCAGCTCCTGCTAAAGCCCCTAGGCCTCACTGAATACTGACAACTGCATAGGTGGAATCCAGTCTGGTTCGCCAGGGTGTTTGTTTTGGTAAGATAAATGTTAGAGTTGCAAGAACATGTTTGGTGCTTAGACCTTTATGAATAGCTTAGAGGATGCTGCAGGTGTTAGGCTCACTTTTCTGTACTCCATGTTATAAAGCAATAGAAAATGTTTGCATTGTGTAAGTTGTCAACAGGAAAGAAGCCTTCTCCAATGCAAATGCTGGCTTCCTCCAGAAGATGTTAGGTCCTGTCCAATGAGAAGGCCTTGGAAACCAAATGAGCCATTGTGAGACATCAAAAGAACAAAGACTTTAATTGCACTCACCACCTCCAAGAAGGGGTGACCTGCTCATGAACTTATCCCATCGGCTAGGGCTCTGGGGAGAAGGGGATAAAAATCCATGACAAGGAGAAGCTGGGTTCTTTCTGCTGCTTGGACTCTAAAGGGTCAAGAATTACTAAGCATAAGCAAAAGTCCCCAGCTGTTTCACCTGGGTTAGCCCTGAAGGACATATTGGGAGTGTGCTTATCATAGAAGTTTCGGTTATCTTTTGGAATCTAAAACTGTAACTGATTTGTGTGTGTACATTACCTGCTTTAACCTTGTTGATAACTCTCATGTCCTTTTCCTAGTTGTTAACGCTTTAGTTAGTTTATTACAGGACTGGCTACAAGTGTTGTCTTTGGTGAGAGACCTAGGGTACAACTGACCTGGGGTGAGTGACTGGTTCTTTGGGACTGGGAATATCCTGAATATTGTTGTGATTGTTGGTGTAAGGGACCATATATCCCAGAGGCAGGCTTGCCCCAGGAGACTGTCTGTGACTCCATGGTAAGGCTGTTACAGTGCTTGTGGAGTTCACACGTGTTATCTAATTATAGAACATATAACCAATGTAGGGTTTGTGCCCTGTTTCCTCACAGCCTACCCTGAGGTTAGCACCCATAGTGTGATACATGCTACAGTCTGCATATGAGCCCAAGGCACCATACAGTATAGGAACATGCTTTAGTCCCATCAGGCTTGCGCTGAAGGATTTTCCCCACTCCCCAAGTTTGTCTTTCTGTAATCACAAATCCCTCTGCTGTGTACCCATTTCTTACCCTGGTGGATTGGAGCAGCTTGTGGCTGTTATTTGAAGCTTATTAGTTAGTCTGACATTTTTAGTCAACTGGTTCCTCCTGACCAGGAATCAGTAGATTCAGGGCAGCTTGTCTTCTGGTTGACATCTGACCTTTCCAGATCATAAAGTCACTCTCTGTGAGCCAGCCTGCGACACTCTTAGTCTCACTTATGAGCAGCTACTTGTATTGAAATTAATGGCTCTGCTTGTCGGAGCAACTGCTGACAGCCCATGGCATTCAGACACCTAAGTGCCTAAATCCCTTTTGAAAATGAGATGGAGGCTCCTCAGTCAGTTAGGCATTGCAGCACTGAGTTTAACAGCACCTAAATACCTTTAAATATCTGGGCCGTAATCTCTCTGTGCCTCATTTCCCAGCTGCAAAGTGGGGGATAATAACACTGCCCTACCCCCCAGGGGTGTCATGAGGACAATACAGCAAAGATTGTGAGGTGCTCAGCTGCTATGGGAATGGGGAGCCATGTAAGTCCCTAAAGTAGACAGAGAGATCGGGGATAATAAGTAACAGAGCTTGGAGAATAATCTTTTCTGCAAATAGCCATTAGATTTGTTAATGGCCATGTGCATATTCATAGTTGTGTTCCCTTTTCCTGGCATGAATCGTTAAGAAAAATGAATCCCCTAAATACTGGAAGTGCTTCTGCGCTGTTACCAATCAGGGAATAGAAGCAATACCATAAGACTTATCTGACCAATCATGGCTGTGGAACTCAGGTGGCTGTTACAGTGCTCCCCAGGTGATATTTACCAAATACATTCCAATAACCCATGCATTTGAGGACATGGCAATTGGCTCTCAGATATTCTGTGACTAGAAAACAGCAGCTGCAGTCAGCAGATGAATTCTTCTCTGTGAACTGTTTATTCAGCTCTAGTAATAATAAATCATGCTGCATGTTTGCTGTGCTATCACCTGAGAGATACATCTCTCCCACATATACAGTATCCTGGGGTTTCAAGTACCTTGAGAGTTGGTCTAGGAATCTGGGGCTCTGTGATAGCTCAGTGGTTTGAGCATTGGCCTGTTAAACCCAGGATTGTGAGTTCAATCCTTGAGGGGGCCACTTAGGGATCTGGGGCAAAAAAATCTGTCAGGGGACAGTACTTGGTCCTGCTAGTGAAGGCAGTGGACTGGACTCGATGACCTTTCAAGGTCGTTCTAGGAGATTGGCATATCTCCTATTATATATTCTCCGGCCCTTGTGAGCTGTAGCAACTATCCATTCACATTCCATCTTTGTTTCCATTTCCAAAGAATTTCCCCACCACAGTCTTCATCACTGAATTGTGTAGTTCCCTTGTATTGTACATATTAGTCACATAAGAAAGTCTAGAATCAGAACTTTGTTGCACAGAGTTTAAGGCCAGAATGGACCATTAGATCATCTCACCTGACCTTCTGCATAGCACAGGCCATTACATGTCACAATGATTTCAGGTAAAAGAAAGCACGTCAGTCCCTAGGAAACTAAGCTGTTGTGTGCCATGGGCAGAGAACAGGAAAGACTTTGCATCCAAACCTCATCAGATTACTACTGAATGGGGTTTCGATCTGAATCCTTCCTGGTGAACCTGATTCCATAGGGCTGGTTCAGGGTGGAATCCAAAACCAGAAGGAGGCTATTTTTCAGTTTAATTTTCAAATACAGAAGAAATAATGTGCAAATCTCACAAGAACAGCCCACCTTGAGGGATATTTGCCAACATCCTGAATGGCCATCTCATGAGATCAGAAGACTTGGCAAGACTTCATCCATTTGGGGCTAGAATTGTATGTGAACAATGCACAAGATTTTGGTGCTGTCCAATTGGAAACCTAGACCTGATGCAGTGTTAGATCCTAAAGCAGAACTCTAAACCTTATCGAGATCCTGCTCAGGAGCTGAGTGCTGTCTCCCTCTCTCTAATTGGCATTTATAAAGCCAGACTTGGAATAGAATGTGATCTGTTCATTTTGTGACATCAAATTCAATCTCCCTGTTAACATACCTGGTGCCAGCCGATGCTCTTGGCAAAAGCCTCTCACTGAAGATTTATCACGTTTAATTGGGGTCAGATGCTTAACCTTGGTGATTCTTGCCCACATGCATTAGGCTGAAATAATCGCCAACTCTGGGCACCAGGGAGAAATATTGGCAGCGCTGGCTTGGAAGATGTCTCACTTTGTCCTGGAATAGTGAGCAGAGACCATGTATTGGGATCAGGTGGGCATGTCTCACGTGATTGATTTCCACTCCTTGTGGGGACACCAGGGGCACTGCTTGACTTCAGCGCTTCTTGCCTATTACTTCTGTGTTTTTAGCTGCATGAAATATTCATTTGGAAGAGACGGCTCCTGTGCCTATGATTTTCACCTAGAACAAACAGGACGCTGGGTGGTATTTCACAAGTGCATCAACTGGCTGCTGTATCTGAGGACAAAGCGGTGACTTTCATTGATGATCTGCTTGTATTTGATCACGTTCATTTTCATCTCTGCTGCAGCCTTAAATGTGTCTTCCAGAGACCACAACAGAGGAACTTCAAGTTCCGGCAAGATCAAGGTTGAGGAAACAAAATATCGAGGACATACACTGAATCACTGAGTCCCAAACTGATGGATAAGCAATTGCTAAGTGGGCCCTTCTGAAGGGCAGAATAGAGATTTATGGGTGTGATCACAGTGTGTGTGTGTGTGTGGGGGGGGGGGGAAATCACACCCCTGCATTGCTGCATGGTTGTGCCAGGCATGGTGCATATGGTACGTTCACCCTGGTAACATGTTGGATCTTACTGTCATCTTACCCAGGATCATCAGAAGGGGGTCTCCTCTCCACAAGCTGGATGTTGTTAGCAGTTTTGTACTACATGATCCCAGACACATCACCATGGGCATGCTATGGTGGCCATTTGACCGTTGTTAGGAAGGGGTTGTCTGGTCTGTGAATTGTGTGCATGAGAGACAGGAAGAGAGGGAGGTGGGCAAGGAGCCTCCATGGGAAACATTTAAAGATCCTAACAGATTCCTTCCCATTATTCCACCTCTAAATACTGGTAATTCACAGTTTGCCGGGGACTAGGGATGGGGTTAGCATGTGGGTTTAGGTGAGCTTTGGGAAATAGGTTTAGTAATTTAGTGTAGGGTCAGATAAAGTCAGAGACAGAATGGTTCAGTGGATAAATCCCTAGATTAGAAATCAGGAAACCCATTCCCAGCTCAGCAACTGAACTTTGCTATGAATTTGGGCATATTCATCTGTCTGTGCCTCTTTCTCCTCCCGTCCTTTGTCTGTCATGGCTGAGTAGGCTGTAAGCTCTTCAGGACGCAGCCTATCTGATCAGACAGCGCCACAGCGGCTAGTACAATGGGGCTTTAATCTCATTTGGGGCCTATAGGTGCTACCATAGTACAAATCATTTTTATTTAGCCCGGGCTGACACATGATGGCTGGATTTGAGATAGATTCATCCGACTGGTGGGAAATTAATTAGATCAGGCTGAGGGTAAAGTTTTCTAAAGAGCCTAATTACCATTTTCATAAGTGGTCTGAGAACTTAGTCTCCCAGGGGTGTGTCTACACTGCCATCTAAGCCCGGGGTTAGTAGAACTTGAGTTTGCAGCCCCTGGGTGTGTTAAGCTAGGGCCTGTGTGTCTACACTCATTTACAACCCCAGGTTAGGAATTGTTGAACCCTAGGTCCCAACCTTGGGCTCTAGCATCTGCACTGCATTAGGCAAGCCTGAGTCCAACCACCCGTATCCCAGACTTCCTACCACCTTCCCAAAACGTGGCCACTCTAGCCCTTTGTTCATAGTGCAGTGTGGAAAAACTTGGCTAGCCACCAAACTTGACTGTCCAAGAGCAAAGAAAGCCAGCTCTTGGGATTGTGGAGTGCTTTTGGTGGACTCCTACAGCATGAGTCCAGTGTGGCTGCATCTACACTGCAAAGCATTAGGGCTTGAGCCCTGAGTCCTGGCCTGACTCAGGCTTGGACCCTTGACCCCCATGGGGTCCTGGGAACCTAAGTCTGAACCCTGGGTTAGCATGATTTGTGTGTAGACAGAAGCGGGTTAGACTTAAGCCTGAGTTTGAACCCTGGGTTTATATTGCAGTGTAGACGTACCCCAAGTCTCATTGAAAGTCAATTGGATTTAGGGTCATAAATCACAGAATTCCTTCAGCCCAGAAATTACCCCCAGCAGTGAAAAGTTTCATACCAAACCTTTCTGTACAGATAGTTAAAAATTTTCAGAGAAAAGGTTATTTTTGTCCAAAAATGGCCTTTTTTGTCAAAGAATTTTGAAAGTTTTATGAACATTTTTGACATTATCAAAATTTTCCATTTTTGTGACTTTTTTGGTGATATTTTGACCAAACTTTTTACGGCATTCATTGCCCTTTTTTTCTTGACCCGCTCTAAATGAAGTGGTCAGATCACACAATAGAGATATTCAAAGGAAGAAAACAGGACGGCATTGGCAAGAGCGTGTGGGTGCACTAAATACAGTCAATGGGGCCTTCATCAAGGTGCTACAAGGGTTTTACGCTCCATCTCAGACCTCTTGTGCAGCCTCTATCCACACTAGGGAGTGAATGCGTCTGGAGTAGGGCCAGCAGCGCGTCAGTGTGAGTAGGGGTTGCACAGTCAGGACCCAGGCTATTCGCAGGCATTTCTGAAGTGGGATTAGATGCAAAACAATGTACAAGGGGCTGGGTTAGTGGCAGGCCATTTAATGCCACATGAGGGAATCTCAGCATGTCTCCTGGACTCCCTAAAGCAGCGGTTCACAACCAGGGGGCCACAAGCAGGTTTCAGAGGGTGGCCGGCATTAGACGCACTGGGGACAAGTGCAGAAAGCCGAAGCCCAAGTCCCACTGTGCAGGGCTGAAGCCCGAAAAGCTTAGCTTTGCAGGGCCCCCTGTGGCATGGGGCCCCGGGTAATTGCCCTGCTGCCCCCTGATGCCAGCCCTGGCTTTTATATGAAGCAAACCAGTTGTTGTGGCACAGCTGGGCCGTGGATATTGTATCCTTGGGGCAGCAGGTTTTGGAAGAAATCATGAGAGACACAGAGCTGTGAGCCATGAATGCAGCCATTTATTTTCACACACACTGAACTAACCAAACCAGCCAAAACTGGCTGGGCTATCCCCTAATAATCACTCAGTTGCCATAGCAACAACAAGGTGCTATTACCACAACAACCAAATACACAACATATTCCTCCTCCCTTAATAAGAACATCCCCTAAATAAAACAAACACTAAACTAGAGAAGGAGGGTAGACTGCCTCCATTCCCGGCTAAACCCCGGGGATTATTTTGCCCCATAACAGTGGGTTCGCCCTAGCTAAAGATCCAGCCATTGAGAAGGTCTTCTGTCTCTAGGTGGATTGCAACGAACTCCTGGTGTTGTTGCACCCAAAAGCACCGTGGGCGCAGCCCTGACAATGGGCTCAGGGGGCGTAGCGCGAACGGGTGAGGAGGTGGTATCAGCTTGTTCTGGGCAAGGGGGTATCTCAGCCACGGGCAGTAATGGAGGAGAACAGTCAGGAACAGGTGATTCTTGATTCGGTGTCTCGCCAGAAGAGGTGAAGTCAGACAACTCAACTGAAGATGTGTCCTGAGTACTGGCATGATCTGGCAATAGCTGATCTACATGACGCCACCAGGTGAGATTCTCTGCAGTCCGGACTATGTAGGAAACAGGTCCTGTTTGAGCGATGATCACGGCAGGGACCCATTTAGCTACAGAAGTATAATTCCAAGCCAAAAATGGCTGTCCCTACCTAAAGGTTCTGTCTTTTGCTCTGGGTGCACGTCTGATGACTTGATATTGCTGCTGATGTTGCACAATTTGTCTGGGTTCAGAAGGTTTCAGCAGATCAAAGCAAGTGCACAGCTGTCATCCCATCGTTAGAAAGGCCAGGGATGCCTTGCTCATAGCATGAGGTGTGTTTCTGTAGGAGAGTAAGAAGGTGTCCAGACGCTTTTGAATGGTGTATTGTCCCCTTGCTGATTTCAAAGCTTGTTTCATTGTCTGCACAAATCTTTCAGCTAATCCATTGGTGGATGGATGATATGGTGCTGAAGTGATGTGATGTATCCCATTTGCCTTCATAAAATTTTGAAACTGCAGAGAGATGAACTGCGGTCCATTGTCGCTCACAAGTTGTTCTGGCAGACCGAAACAACTAAAGAGTCCCCGTAGTTTTTGGATCATACTCTCTGCAGTAGTGGACTGCATTATAGAGACTTCTGGCCATATAGAATGGGCATCTACCACCATCAAGAACATGCTTTCTTCAAGGGGACCAGCGAAGTCAACACGAATACGTTGCTACGGGTTTTCAGGCCAGTCCCATGGATGTAGGGGTGTCCACTGGGGTGCATTCCTGACACCCTGACATGACATACAAGCTCTTGCCTTCTCTTCAATAGCACTGTCCAATCCAGGCCACCAAAAATAGCTTCGTGCAATTTCCTTCATGCGTACTATTCCACAGTGGCCGGAATGTAGCTGTTCTAACATCTGTGATCTCAGTGGTGGTGGGATAATGACACGTCTCCCCCACAACAAACAACCAGATTGGATCGATAAGTCCGTCCTCCTGGACATGTAGGTAACAAAGTCGGGTGAGACCGGAGAGGTTCGTCGAGATATTCCATGCATCACCAGGTCCATAACTTGGGACAATACTGGGTCAACACAAGTTGCCTTCTTTATCTGAGTAGCAGTGATGGGTGTATTCTCTACCTGTTCAAAGTAGAAGATTTCCTTTTGGGCACTATCTTGATGTTTGAATGGCAAAGGCAACCTGGAGAGACCATCTGCATGGCCGTGCAGATTGAATTTCTGATGTTTGATTTGATATCTGTGCACTGAAAGTAACAATGCCCAACGTTGCATACGACTAGCAGCTAATGGGGGAATGCCTGTGTAGGGTCCAAAAATTGATGTCAGAGGGCGATGGTCTGTAAGAAGAGTAAACTTCTCCACAAACAGGTACTGATGAAACTTCTGAAATCCCCAATGCCTCACGTTCGATTTGGGCATAGTTTGTTTCTGCTTTGCTTAGAGCGCGTGAAGCAAAATAACATGGGCTTAACAGTTGGCCGATGAGATTGCAGAGCCATTGGCCATTATCTTTTAAAAACCATGGCAATCGGGGGAGGTCCCAGATGACTGGAAAAAAGCTAATGTAGTGCCCATCTTTAAAAGAGGAAAGAAGGAAGATCCGGGTAACTACAGGCCAGTCAGTCTTACCTCAGTCCCTGGAAAAATCATGGAACAGGTCCTCAAGGAATCAATTCTGAACCACTTAAAGGAGGGGAAAGTGATCAGGAACAGTCAGCATGGATTCACCAAGGGCAAGTCATGCCTGACTAACCTAATTGCCTTCTATGATGAGATAACTGGCTCTGTGGATGAGGGGAAAGCAGTGGATGTGCTATTTCTTGACTTTAGCAAAGCTTTTGATACAGTCTCCCACAGTATTCTTGCCAGCAAGTTAAAGAAGTATGGGCTGGATGAATGGACGGTAGGGTTGATAGAAAACTGGCTAGATGGTTGGGCTCAACGGGTAGTGATCAATGATTCCATGTCTAGTTGGCAGCCGGTATCAAGTGGAGTGCCCCAAGGGTCGGTGCTGGGGCCGGTTTTGTTCAATATCTTCATTAACGATCTGGAGGATGGTGTGGACTGCACCCTTAACAAGTTTGCAGATGACACTAAACTGGGAGGAGTGGTTGATACGCTGGAGGGTAGGGATAGGATACAGAGGGACCTGGACAAATTAGAGGACTGGGCCAAAAGAAATCTGATGAGGTTCAACAAGGACAAGTGCAGAGTCCTGCACTTAGGATGGAAGAATCCCATGCACTGCTACAGACTAGGGACCGAATGGCTGGGCAGCAGTTCTGCAGAAAAGGACCTGGGGGTTACGGTGGACGAAAAGCTGAATATGAGTCAACAATGTGCCCTTGTTGCCAAGAAGGCTAATGGCATTTTGGGTTGTATAAGTAGGGGCATTTCCAGCAGATCGAGGGACGTGATTGTTCCCCTCTATTCGGCACTGGTGAGGCCTCATTTGGAGTACTGTGTCCAGTTTTGGGCCCCACACTACAAGAAGGATGTGGATAAATTGGAAAGAGTCCAGCGGAGGGCAACAAAAATGATTAGGGGGCTGGAGCACATGACTTATGAGGAGAGGCTGAGGGAACTGGGATTGTTTAGCCTGCAGAAGAGAAGAATGAGGGGGGATTTGATAGCTGCTTTCAACTACCTGAAAGGGGGTTCCAAAGAGGCTGGATCTAGACTGTTCTCAGTGGTAGAAGATGACAGAACAAGGCGTAATAGTCTCAAGTTGCAGAGGGGGAGGCTTAGGTTGGATATTATGAAAAACTTTTTCACTAGTAGGGTGGTGAAGAACTGGAATGGGTTACCTAGGGAGGTGGTGGAATCTCCTTCCTTAGAGGTTTTGAAGGTCAGGCTTGACAAAGCCCTGGCTGGGATGATTTAGTTGGGGTTGGTCCTGCTTTGAGCAAGGGGTTGGTCTAGATGACCTCCTGAGGTCAATTCCAACCCTGAGATTCTATGATTCTATGATTCTATGAAAAGTAATAGGTCTCTCTTCTCCCGAAGGCATAATGTGTGACACGACTGCTCCCACTCCATAAGGGGAGGCATCGCAGGCCAATTGTAGGGGTAAGGATGGATCAAAGTGCGTTAGAACTTCAGAATTTAGCAATGCATACTTCAGAATTTAGCAATGCATCCTTAGCCTTGTTAAATGCAACATTACAGGCTTCAGTCCACTTCCAGGTCTTGTTCTGCCCAATGAGTTCGTGAAGTGGTTTTAGCAGTGTGACTAACTGTGATATGAACTTTCCATAATAGTTCAATACTCCTAGAAACGAGTGCAGCTGGCTAACATTTCGAGGTGGGGGAGCCTCCCAAAAAGCCTTAACTTTTGCAGGGGCCTGATGAAGACCCACAGCGTCAATGATGTGTTCAAATATTCAACAGAGGACTGGAAGAATTCACACTTGTCTTTGCGGACTCGTAGGCCATACTCTTCCAGCCTTTGTAGGGTAGCCTCTAAATTCTTTAGGTGATCCTCATCATTCCTTCCAGTGACCAGGATGTCGTCCAGATAGCACTGAACTCCTGGCAAGCCACACAAGATCTGGTCCATAGCCCTCTGGAACAGGGCGGGAGCAGACGTTATTCCGAAGGGTAGGCGACAGTATCGATAAAGCCCCTTATGAGTCACAATAGTCAACAGCTCTTGGGACTTTTCATCGACATGCATCTGTAAATACGCTTGATGCAGATCAATCTTATTGAACTTTTGTCCCCCAGCTAGGCCCACGAAGAGGTCATCGATGCAGAGAAGCGGGTATTGCTCTGCACAGAACACCGGGTTTACAGTGACTTTAAAATCACCACAAATCTGGAGGAAGCCATCTTTCTTCACTATTGGAACGATATTAGTGGCCCATGGGCTATGGGTAACTGGTATTAGGGCTCCATTGGTGACCAGGCTCTCCAGGTCCACTTCAACTTTCGGCCTGATGGCGTATGGCACAGTTCGGGCTTTCAGATATTTTGGTTGACTGTCAGGTTTAATGTTCAATGTCACAGTGATTCCCTTCATACTTTCCCAGATCCTCTTCAAAAACAGCAGCATGTTTCCTTAGTATAGTGGCCAGACCGGTTTCTTCTTTAGTCATTCGGTGCACTTCTGCCCAATTCAGCTGAATCTTCCCAAGCCAAGACCTACCCATTAAGGCTGAGTAATTACCTCTCACCACAAACAGTGGCAATTTAGCAGCCTGTCCATTGAGCTCCACCTTAACATCAATAGTGCCCAACATAGGCACAGCTTCTCCCGTATACGTCTTCAGAACAGTTTTTGTTGCCTTAAGCGGAAGATGCTGTCGCTTTTCTATATACACAGTCTCGGAGACCAGCGAGATGGCTGCACCGGTGTCCAGCCTGAGTCATAGGCACCACATGACTTGTGCCCGCCACTATTTAAATGCAGAGCTGATTAGTCCATTGAGAGTCTTTTGTTACGTGATGACTAGAGCTGAAATCACTGATAATTGGTCTAAGTGCCGAAGCCTTGGACCTGCTACGGGACAGTGTTTCTGTGGAAGAGACAGCCCAGCCTGCACTAGCTGAATCGAGCTGAAATCACAGAGCTCTGGGTGGAACCTCAGGAGACCGACTTGCAGAGGTCACAGCAGAGAGGCCGGTGGCAGCAGAAAGTGACAGTGCAGGGCCATCGGCGACGGAGCAGGTGACGGCCCGGTGGAGTGAGCGGTGGCACAAGGAATGCCAGCAGTGGAGTGAACAATGGCACAGTGGCAGCAGCAGGCTGTGACGCAGAGTGAGCGGCGGCGACTCTGGGCTGGTTGCAGTGGAAGCATTGCTTGACATTTCTCCACCCACCCGGGTGGGAGGCAAACTCATGTGAATGCACCTCTGAATGCTGGGTCTCTGCTGACCAAGGACAGGAGCTGTGAGTGCGGGGTGGAGGTAGGGGAGGGAGAGGGGAGCGGCATGTTAAAGGGAAATTTGTTTGTTGGACTTTCACACCACAAGGTGAGAAACGGAGGCAAAGGACACTACCCCATGTACTCTGAACACATGGTCAGATGTGTTTGAATCACAGTGGTGGGGTTTTCCCAGATTAATGCCAGATTCCTTTCCCCTTTTTATTACACATTTTCTCTGCTATACACAGACTCAGTGCTTGCAAGAGGGGCCTAGGATGGCGTTTAATTTGAGAAGATTGCTGGGTGGGAGCTCAAGCCAGTTCTGTGTTGTACTGTTAAGAGGGACCCCGGGATATTGAACCCGGCCCTTGTTGTTGCCGACTCCACCTGGCAGATGGTTACAGGTGGTGCCAGCTAGATGGGGAGAAATCCCAGAAAATTACATAGAATACGGCCCGAAGGGAAAGCAGCTCTGTGCAGCAGTTCCCAATATGCTGAAAACTTTAGCAAGCATGTAAAGGAAGGGCCTGCCCAGTATTCAATATTGTGATATTTCTATTTCCGCCTGTGACTAGAACGTCTCTCTCTAGCCACCCAGCTAGCTGTCTGAGTTGTGTCCAAGCAACACCCCTTTATTCACAATACCACCATGCGCCAACATTCTGGAAACATCTGGCACGCTATCCCATAGGGTAGGGATAGAGTTCTGGGGGAACCTGCACACAGAGTGACACCAGCAACACATGGTGCAATGCATTCTGTGATTTCCCACTGTGCAAAATGCTGGGAGAAAGGAGGCCCAGTTATACAGTAACTCCTCACTTAAAGTCGTCCTGGTTAACGTTGTTTCGTTGTTAAGTTGCTGATCAATTAGGGAACATGCTCCTTTGAAGTTGTGCAATGCTCCCTTATAACGTTGGGGTGGCAGCCGCCTGCTTTGTCCACTGCTTGCAGGAAGAGCAGCCCGTTGCAGCTAGCTGATGGGGGCTTGGAACCAGGGTGGATCAGCAGCCCCCGCATCAGCTCCCCACTTCCCTAAGTTGCCTGTGCAGCAGCCGCCCAGCAGGCTATCAATTGCCGGGCAGTTCAGCTGTCTCTCCCCCCACTGCCATATGCTGCTCCTGCCCTCTGCCTCGGAGCTGCTTCCGGGAGCCTCCTGCTTGCTGTACTGGGGTGGCGAAGAGGGGAGCTAATGTCAGGGTGTCCCCCTCCTCCCTGCTCCTACACCCCGCTTACCCCATCTCCCATAGAGCAGGGGGGACACGCGACAGGGCTCAAGACAGAGGGAGCTTTCTGGCAGCAGCTGCCTTCTCAGCTTGCTGATCTGCTTAACAAGGCAGTATACATAGAGTGGGGTCAGCGTATTTAAAGGGGAAATGCGCATCTCTCTCTCACACACACACACGGTGTGTGTTTCTGCTCTCTGTCTGCCATGCTGTCTCCCCTCCCTCCATTTGTGCTGCCTTGTAGAGTGTGAGGCTACATTAACAACAATGAGTTAACCCTTGAGGGCTCAGCCAATTGCTAGTTCATCATTTAGCAGTAAGGCATTCCCTGGGAAATATCCCACCCTCTGACTTCACCATCTCAACCAAGCTTCACAATCATCGTCACCGTGTACCAGTATTAAATTGTTTGTTTAAAACTTAAACTGTGTGTGTGTGTGTGTATGTGTGTATACACACACACACACACACACTATATATATATAGTCTTTAGTCTGGTGAAAAAATTTCCCTGGAACCTAACCCCCACTATTTACATTCATTCTTATGGGGAAATTGGATTTGCTTAACATCATTTCGCTTAAAGTCTAATTTTTCAGGAACATAACTACAATGTTAAGCGAGGAGTTACTGTAGTGGCATAGTTGTAGTGTCCCATATACACTGCAGAATAACACTGTTATACCCAGATTCCAGGGAGACAATCATGGGCTAGTCTAGGCTGCTGGCGAAAGTAAAGCTCTGAGCTGTCATAGGTACTGACCAAGTATTAACCCTCTTGGGTGAGGACGCAAACCATATTTACAGCCATATCACTGTAGCATAGAGGGAGCCTAAGATAGAGAAGAACCAGAAGAATTGTCTTGACTGCCAGAAGATACCATTGTGGTGGGAGCAGTATAAAATCCTACATGGATGGATGGCTAGACAGAGGTTCTACCAGGATTTTATGATGGAAATAGAAACATGGCAACATTCAAGAGGGGATGTCTTTCTAAAAATCTGTTTTAGCTCAACCACAAGTTACTGAATCACTGGGCAAGTTTTCTGGCCTGTGTCATACCGGAGGTCAGACTAGATGATCACAATGGTCCCTTCTGATTTTAAAATCTCTGAATCTCTGAAACAGTTTGTGCTGCATCTTTAATGGGTGCTGTATTCGAGAAGGCTTCAGTCACAAAAGTGATAAAAAAGGAGAGAGAAAAAGATTAAGTAGAAGAGGCAAGGGAGGGACTGTACATAACCCACTGGTGTGTTAATTTCTACCAGATTCATATTTTTGTAAAGCAACAGCACAGATACAGAGCCTGCTCCTGCAGTTACACCCATATCGTATAAAGGGTGAGAGAAATGCAAGTGGTAGCCACACTTCCGAGACGCACCACTGTCTGAAAGGATAAGGCTATTGCTGCACAAATACACAGGCTAGTCACCAATCTGTCAGAGAGCGAGCAGCAACCTGCTGAAATCACGTCAGAGACAAACAGCAATGAAGCACGGATGGTGTCGCAGACAGTGACGGGAGACGAGCAGTCTGGAAATACCAGCCGAGCTGAGCTTGGGGGCAGGGTGGCGCTCCACGGGGGACCCAAAGGGGAGCAAAGTGGGGGTGTCAACTGAACTTTTTCACACCTCTGTAAAGGATTGAGAAGTTCTGGATTAGTCCTGGTTGCTGAGAGTGCCATGAATCACGTCCTGCATAACGTATGCAATGTGCTACTGGCAAAAACTGGCTATGGGGAGTGGAAGGAGACCCTTCATCGTGAGAGTTTGAACTGGCTCAGACCCCAAGAGCCAGAAAGTGATCAGTTCATAGAATCATAGAGTATCAGGGTTGGAAGGGACCTTAGGAGGTCATCTAGTCCAACCCCCTGCTCAAAGCAGGACCAATCCCCAATTTTTGCCCCTGATCCCTAAATGGCCCCCTCAAGGATTGAACTCACAACCCTGGGTTTAGCAGGCCAAATCTATCCTGCTAAGGTCACAGGTTGGGAGATATAGGCAGGCAATATCTTATTCAGTCTGGAAACTCACAAGAGAAACAGTGCTATCTAGTGAATAGGGCACTATTCTAGGATGCAGGAGACCTGGTATTTATTCCTGGCTCTGCTACTGACTGGCTCTGTGGCTTTGGTCAGATTGCTTCCCCTTTCAGTGCCTCTCACCTGTTGTCTGTCTTATCTATTGAGATGGGAAGCTTTTGGGGGCTGGGACGATGTTTCACTAAGTGTTTGTGCAGTGTCTAGAATGATGAAGCCTCTAAGTGATACTCTAATACAAATAAACAATAGTAATAGGTCAGTGGTTGGGTGAGAAAACAATGAAGAGTGCTAGAGAATTGTGCGGGAAGTGAGATTGGGGAGGAAGGATTCCAGCGACTGTCCCTGGCACAGAAAATACTCTTGTATGAAAATGTGATTCAGCGTGTCCAGTGCCGATGGGCAGGTTCTGGTGTAAGCTGTTCAAGGCAGGAAGCGTGTCTGTACAGCCTGTGGTTGGCATTATGTAAATATATCATCGTTAGCAATAGCAGATAGCTCAGAGTCTAAAGAGCCTTCTCCAGTGCAACTGCACGAGCGGAAAATACCTGAGCCCAGCTACCAGGGATCACCCAGCCCAAAAGGAAAGGCAGCATTTTGACAGATCTGCAGGAATAAGTCTGCACTGAAATACAGGTAACTGTTCATGTACTGAGTCACTCCGATGGCAAATGGAAACTGGCTCTTGTGCAGCGCACAGTAAACATCCCTCATTCATTCCTCTCCAGCTGAAAAGCCAAGGGGGAAACACTAGGGTTGCCAGGTGGCTGGTTTTTGACTGGAACGTCCGGTCAAAAAGCGACCCTGGTGGCTCCGGTCAGCACCGTGGACTGAGCCATTAAAAGTCCAGTTGGCAGTGCTTCGGGTCTAAGACAGGCTAGTTCCTACCTGTCCTGGCACCACGCTGCACCCCGGAAGCAGCCAGCAGGTCCGGCTCCTAGGTGGGGGGGGGTTAAGGGGGCTCCACGTGCTGCCCCCACACTGAGCACCAGCTCTGCACACACACACACACACCCCACCTAGGAGCCGGACCTGACAGGCAAGGAGCCTGCCTTAGCCCCACTGCACCGCTGACCAGGAGCTGCCCGAGGTAAGCCTGCACCACAACCCCAAGCCCTTGCCCCAGCCCTGAGCCCCCCCAAACCTGAATCCCCCTCCTGCACCCCAAACTCCTCATCCCCATCCCCACCCCAGAGCCTGCACCCCAAGCTGGAGTCCTCACCCCACCCTGCACCCCAACCTCCTGCCTCAACCCACAGCCCCCTCCCTCATTCTGAATCCCTTGGTCCCCCCCACAGCCTGGAGCCCCCTTGTGCACCTCAAAGCCCTCATCCCTGGCTCCACCCCAGAGCCCACAACCCCAGCTGGAGCCCTCACCCCATCTCGCATCCCAACTCCCTGCCCCAGCCCAGAGCCCCCTCCCGCACCCTGAACCCCACATTTCTGGCCCCGCCCCAGAGCCTGCATCCCCAGTTAGAGCCCCAGCCCAGTGAAAGTGAGTGAGGGCGGGAGAATGTAATGAGTGGGGATGGTGCCTCAGAGAAGTGGAGGGGCCTTGGGGAAGGGGCGGGGCTAGGGTGTTCGGTTTTGTGTGATTAGAAAGCTGGCAACCCTAGAAAACGCTCAAGTGCTCCAGACAACAGTTGCTGACAACACAGGAAGATATGAAAGCACAAAAGCAAGGATATCGCATTTCAGAGTACTGAGAGATGAAGAGTCTACAGCCATGGCCGTCGTCGCATCTGTATGTGTTCTGAGCAGGGTCACACCACATGGAAATAAGCCTGGAGTTGGCCGTCCGTGCCTTAGCTACACTACGGCTGCCACCAGGGGAGCTGCCCAAAGCTAGTAAACGTGGGGAATTGTAGGGGAAAGAGGTTACTGTAGTCACACAACCTAAAGGAAATGACTGGGCTCACCACATTGGGGCAGTTAATAGACAGTGTTTGTGGGAACTAGGAAGCTGTTGCAGTCAGCATGGGACAGCATTGTCTTGTCACAGTGCCCAAGAGAGAGCAGTGCCCATCAGAGAGCCATGCCTCTCTGCAGTGCTCATCAGAAAGCAGTGCCTCTTGGAGAGATGTGCCTTCCTGAGTGCCTGTCAGAGCAGTGCCCATCGCTGAGCAGTGTCTCCCTGCAGTGCCCATAAGAAAGCAGTGCACGTCAGAGAGCAGTGCCCATCAGAAAACAGCGTAACCTTCCTGCAGTGCCCGTCGGAGAGCAGCGCAACCTTCCTGCAGTGCCCATCAGAGAGCAGTACCCATTGGAGAGCAGCGCAACCTTCCTGCAGTACCCATCGGAGAGCAGCGCAACCTTCCTGCAGTGCCCGTCGGAGAGCAGCGCAACCTTCCTGCAGTGCCCATCAGAGAGCAGTACCCATCGGAGAGCAGCGCAACCTTCCTGCAGTGCCCATCAGAGAGCAGTACCCATCGGAGAGCAGCGCAATCTTCCTGCAGTGCCCGTTGGAGAGCAGTACCCATCGGAGAGCAGCGCAACCTTCCTGCAGTGCCCATCAGAGAGCAGTACCCATCGGAGAGCAGCGCAACCTTCCTGCAGTGCCCGTCGGAGAGCAGCGCAACCTTCCTGCAGTGCCCATCAGAGAGCAGTACCCATCGGAGAGCAGCGCAACCTTCCTGCAGTGCCCATCAGAGAGCAGTACCCATCGGAGAGCAGCGCAATCTTCCTGCAGTGCCCGTTGGAGAGCAGTACCCATCGGAGAGCAGCGCAACCTTCCTGCAGTGCCCATCAGAGAGCAGTGCCCATCGGAGAGCAGCGCAACCTTCCTGCAGTGCCCATCGGAGAGCAGCACCTCACTAGTCAGTTGTGATCCTGGCTGCAGGTTCACCTATTAGAGGACAGCAGCATTGTCACTTTACATTAATGAATTGATAATTTATCATGCCTTTCTAGACAGAAAATGGTTCCTGTTCACATGGCTGTTTGTTTCCTGTCACATAGTCAATTCCCCAATCCAATACGCCGGTTGTACACTTATTTTATGAACCATACCTTAGGGTCTAATTAATGCAATTAATCAAACTTTTACTTAGGCAGGCATATCTTCATTTCTCCACTGACTGTCTGCTTGGACAGCTGGGTGTGTTGTCTGCATAGTATTCATCATCTTAAGCTATGACAATGCTCTGGAGTACACTGAGGAGTGTGGGGGTGGGCGGGGGGGAAGACGTAGGCTTTCGGTGACTGAGCGACTGTGCTCAGATTTCTCACCCAGATGCAGAGGGGCTGATTCTGCTCCCGCTCCCACTCCGCTTCAGGAATAACTCCGCTGCAGTCAGTGGAGTGATGCTGGGGCGGGTGAGGACAGGATCAGGGCCCCCGAGCCGCCTTCGCTCAGCAATGTGGCACAGCCCTGCAAGGCCATGCAGAACACACACTCAGTAGCAGTCAGCGCAGTCCTCCAACTGCAGGAGGGAACTGCTAGCCAGCAGCCGGCTTGCACACGCTGCTGCAGCAGGAATGGAACCTGTCCCTGCTGGCCATGGAGATGTGGCTTTGACACCTTCTGCTGCTCAGGGGCTGGGAGAAGGGTCGAGCTGCATTCTCAGCCCCCTGGCAGCCAGAGCAGCAAGCCCAGCTGTGCTCTAAGAGACTTGCGCTAGCTGCTGTTCCTTGCTCCATGGCTCTAAGGGCGAACAGGGGCCGCTTGATAACACAGAGACCCAGGAAGGAGGATGGCGGGGACTTTGTGGGCAGCAGCTGAGGCCACATGGCTGCAGCAGCGGGGTGCTGCTGGTGGAACCGAGCTCAAGGCTAGGGTGCAGGCCCAGAGCCCAGCCTCAGCGTGCGGCCCCAGATGCGGCTGCACTAGTAGGAGTGGACGGAGCCCAAAGGGCAGAAGGGCCATGGGCAGGGCCTGAGGGGCTGATGCTGGGGGGCTGGGGTAGGGTGATCAGACAGCAAATGTGAAATATTGGGGCTGGGTGGGGGGTAATAGGAGCCTATATAAGAAAAAGACCCCAAAATCGGGACTGTCCCTATAAAATTGGGACATCTGGTCACCCTAGGCTGGGGCAATGTGATGCTGATGGAGGTGACTGTGCCTGGCCACAGTGCTGGATCAATTCCTGGTGAATTCCTGCCTCCACGGAGCCAGCAGGAGGGGCCTGCGCCCGCGGGCACGGGATGGGGGTGTGGAACTCACAGCTAGCAATAGGGGTTCCCGCCACGCTGTGCTGCCCCCTGGAGCCCCTGCCGGGGATGCCCCACCTTTCCCAGGAGCACCTGCCAGGGACACCCCGCTGCCCTCAGAGTGCTCTTCACAATCCCAATTTGAAATTAGAACAGTGAATGGCACTGCCCTGGGGACTGCTCAGTGAAGCAAAGCTGTGAGTTGTCTCAGCGGAGCTGGCTGCAGCCTGCTGTGCCCATCTCCCTTGGCTTTCCTCCAGTGGCACCCCACGCCTCCAGGTGGTGGGTCCCTCACTCTCATCGCTATCTTTTACCTTCCGGCATTACATGGCAAAGTTCCAGAGATGAAACCTCCCTCTGAGAGTCTCCTGTGGGACACCCAGGGGACTCTGAACTCACGTATCCCGGTCCTGGAGCTGGTCCCGCTGGGGAGATGGAGTGGCTGCTCCCAGAAAGGGACTGAAGGCACCAGTACCCCCAAAACCATGATGCAAGCTGACGTAGAAATGCCCATTTCAAGGATGGGTTCCCCAGCACTCCCGCGTCGACAGCCATATCCCCTTAGTAGGCCAGGCCTCAAGGCTGAGCAGTGTTGAGTGGTGGGGACACAGAGTCTACACCCCGTAGAGGGAGAGAGGAGCTGCGGGAGAGGTGGAACAGTGTCATCAGCAGTGGCCAGTGGACGGGGTGAGCATCATCTTCTTGCCCCTTTGCTCGCCCTTCAGGGAGGCATGGTTATCCTGTGCCCACTGCAGTGAGCCCATGCGCAGTCTCTGCCTTCGCCATACTAGGCCGTACATTATCAGGATGGGTGGAGAGGCTGGGCCATAACTAGGGTTGCCAACTGTCTAATCACACAAACCCAAACACCCTTGTCCTTCCCCCTGCCCCATCCCTTCTCCGAGGCCCTACCCCACTCCCTTAATCCCTCCTTCCCTCCAGCCTCACTGTCCTCCACCCTCGCTCACTTTCACTGGGGTGGGAAGGGGTGCAAGCTCTGGGCTGGTGCTGATGGATTTGGGGTGTGTGAGGGGGCTCTGGGCTTAGCCTGGGGCAGGGGGTTAAGGTGCAGGAGGGGATTCAGGCTCTGCGAGGGAGTTTGGGTGCAGCAGAGGGTTCAGGGCTGGGGCAGGGGGTTAGGGTGCCGGAAGGAGTTGGATGGGGGCTCCAGCCGGGCGGTGCTTACCTTGGGTGGCTCTGAGTCCCAGTCGGTGATGCAGTGAGGCTACGGTAGGCTCCCTGCCTGCCTGCCCTGGACCTGCACCACTCAGGGAAGCAGACAACTCATCCCTGTGGCCCCTAGGCTGGGGGGACAGGTGGCTTCCTGCACAGCCTCTGCCTGCAGGCACCGCCACCACAGCTCCCATTGGCCAGGAACTGCAGAGTTGTCGTTCGGGGCTGGGACAACGCACGGAGAGCCCCTGCCCACCCCCCCACCTAGGGGTCGCAGGGAGGGATGTGCTGGCTGCTTCTGGGAGCAGCACAGGGGCAGGGCAGGCAGGGAGCCTGCCTTAGACCCACTGCACCGCCGGACTTTTAACAGCCCATCTCCCAGTTTGGCTCCAGGAACCTCCGGGAGATTGAGCCTGATTCCGGGAGACTCCCAGCGAAACCGGGAGGGTTGGCAACCCTAGCCATGACCCAGCCTCTGCTCTAACCCATTTAGAAACACCGATGTAGGCAACACCGTTCCCATTGGAGGTGCAGCTGCTGTTGAGGACGCAGGGGAGTTATGGACTCAGGGTACTGCACCATTTTCTAAGAACTGATATAACCCCTGAAAGGCAAACACCCAAATCCATCCTCCCGTGAACGAGCAGCTTGGCAGGTCACTTCAGACCAAAGCAGGGAGTCAGATGTTTCATCCCGGCCCAGGTGCAGCCATCTAAGAGCCTATCTGGAAGCAGCAGCGGATTTTACACTGAGCTACTCTCCCATCGTACACTGGGACAAGGGCCACGTCTACACTACAAAAATGTGTTGGCATAGCTGTGTTGGTCAGGAGTGTGAAAAAGCCACACACCCTACCCTACGGTGCTATTCCAGCCAAAACCCCAGGTGCAGTCACAGCTATGTGGACAGTGGAGTGCTTCTGATGGTCTAGCTAATGTCGTTTGGGGAGGTGGTGGTGTTTCGCCAGCAGAATTCCTTCTGTGGGCATAAGCCGTGCCTACTCCAAGGGACTCTGCTGGTATCGCTATACAGTAAAGCATTTGTAGTGAATACAAGCCCAATGCTCTCTCTGCCTTTCTGTCCCTGCATTTGCTGCACTTCAGCCTGCCATGAAGAGCAGAGGTGCCCTGCCATTCCCAGAGTGGGACGGTTCCACCAGCACTTCCTCAGAGCTGGAAGGTGACAACTGTGGACAAGGTCAAATTCCAGATCTCCTCTCCTCCTTGGAAGGACTGTTGTATAAGGGGGAAAGTGAGGAGCTTAGGAATTCCCCTCTGTCCTGTCTCTTCACCCGCGAGTGGAACCCTGAACCAGGGCATCCTGGGAAGGAATGGAAAGGAAAGCAAAGAGTAAGAGAAGCAGGAGAGAAGGATGTATGGAAAACATGAGCTAAGGAACTAAGTAGGAAAAGAAAGTGCTTTGGAGCTTTGGGATCCTTTAGGCTGTCAGGTGCCACCTGGTGCAGGCCATAGTGAGATATCCTCCCTTCCAGCCTCCGGAATATAAGCTTTACAGAAAGTTCTTTTTGCTTCTTATTTGTTATTTTGTTACCACTAAATGAGTTGTCGCTTCAGCTGCTTCTTGCAACCATCTGCCCGCCCAAATGAGTACAAGATAGCAAACCCTGCCCTCCCCCTGGGCATGCCTTGTTGTGGCTGCTGGCTCCAAGGGAAGGCAGTGGAGTCCTTGGTTGGACTCTCCGATACTCTGGCAGAAATGAGTTCTTCTTACTGCAAGCTGCCCTCAGTGTCAGTGTGCTGTGTCACCCCTGCTGTTTCTCGCGGACGCCCAGCCGACCCCGGCTGCTCCGAGGGCTCCCCTCCAGAGATGGTGATGAGTCACTATCTGGGCAGCCTGCGACAACTAGGCATGTTGGAGCAAGGCTGGATCCCTCCAAGGGTCTCAGCGCCAGCCCCAGCTAGGGCCCCTGGTGCGGGCACTACTCCTCTAATGATGACAGCTGCTGCTTGTCAGAGCGGGCATTGGGGTGGGGAAGGCGAGGGAGGTGCTCCTGCTGCCATCACCATTCCCCAGCCCTGCCTCCACCTTATGGGCCCCTGCCTCTTCTTCCTCTTGCTCAAAGATCGCACACTGGCCTTGTCGGCTGTATTCCCTTCTGTGGATCTTTACATAAAAAGTACTTTGTCTGGGACATCACTGCCATTCAGTCGCTGTGTGAATTATCCTGCTCTGTGCCCCCATTTGCCTCGTTATAGCTGTAAAATCACAAGCACTTTAACCCTCTAGTATTGCAAATGAAGAAGATATTTCTTTAGGAACCCAAGGCTCAAATGGGTTAAACACAAAGCTTGAAGGGGGACAGATCCTACCATTCCGTCCAGCCCAGTATCCTGCTCCCAATGCTAGAAGGTGAATATCCAACTGAGTAGGGCCTGAGTCAAAGCCCATTGACTTCATTAGGCTTTGGATGATTCCTATTATTTATATTAGAGGAGCACCAAAATCAGGGCCTGCTTCTGCTGGCCCCATACAAAGACAACATAAGAGGCAGGCCCTGCCCTAAAGTGCTTATGGGTTTCATAGACAAGAGAGAGAAAGGGTGGGAGGGAAACCAGAAGCCAAGTGACTGGCTCAGGGCTGCACAACAAGTCAGTATGAGTCAACAGTGTGCCCTTGTTGCCAAGAAGGCTAATGGCATTTTGGGTTGTATAAGTAGAGGCATTTCCAGCAGATCGAGGGACGTGATTATTCCCCTCTATTCGGCACTGGTGAGGCCTCATTTGGAGTACTGTGTCCAGTTTTGGGCCCCACACTACAAGAAGGATGTGGATAAATTGGAAAGAGTCCAGCGGAGGGCAACAAAAATGATTAGGGGACTGGAGCACATGACTTATGAGGAGAGACTGAGGGAACTGGGGTTGTTTAGCCTGCAGAAGAGAAGAATGAGGGGGGATTTGATAACTGCTTTCAACTACCTGAAAGGGGGTTCCAAAGAGGATGGATCTAGACTGTTCTCCGTGGTAGAAGATGACAGAACAAGGAGTAATGGTCTCAAGTTGCAGAGGGGGAGGTTTAGGTTGGATATTAGGAAAAACGTTTTCACTAGTAGGGTGGTGAAGCACTGGAATGGGTTACCTAGGGAGGTGGTGGAATCTCCTTCCTTAGAGGTTTTGAAGGTCAGGCTTGACAAAGCCCTGGCTGGGATGATTTAGTTGGGTTTGGTCCTGCTTTGAGCAGGGGGTTGGACTAGATGACCTCCTGAGGTCCCTTCCAACCCTGAGATTCTATGATTCTATGATTCTATGAGTAGCAGAGCTGGGAATAAAAAGCAAACTTCTGAGTCCCAACCCAGTGGGCTGGCAACTAGATCACACTGCCTACCTTAACGCCAGATGGGCAAACCCTAGTAATGTTCTTTGCATTGTGGTAGGGCCTAGGCGGGCCAGCCATGGACCAGAAGTGCATTGTGCTAGGTGCTGTACAAATGGATGGTCCTTGCCCCAAAGAGCTGCCCATCTAATACTAATCAGCCCCCTGTGGCTGCGGGAGCCCAAACGGGCAGTGGAACCCAGAATGGCTTGGCAATACAAAGAGGTGGGGGCGAGGGTCATGGACAGTACATAGTGAAAGCCTACCAGAGCAATGCTCAGTATGGGCTCTTCATGCCCCAGCTTTGGGTAGGAAGGGGAAGATGTATGGTCAATGGAGCCTTGGTTCAGCAGAGGAATGTAGCTGCTGCTGTTGCCTGCTGCAGGATCGATCCCATAGGCACAGCCCCATGGGCAGCCAGTGAACTCTGGCTGGGCATGCCTTGGGGGTTTGGGCCTTGCCATGTTTAGCAGGGCAACTTGGGAACTCCCGAGGACGCGCAGAGAGTATCAATTAAAAACTGGAGCAGGGGAGAGAAGGAGGAAGAATGTGACATATTGACAAGGAAAATCTGGAAACAGCAGCTGCGTGAGGCAAATGGAGAAGCACAAGAAGGAGCCGAGATGTCTCTGGCATGCATGCGCATGTGTCTGAGCAATAAACCAAACCTGATAGGAGACAGAGCTCTTCCCTCAGATTCCCAGGGCTGTAACAGCATCGGTGCATCATGTGAGCGTGGCACTGAGCCGTGCCAACCCCCAGAATGGAGGGGACGAGTGGGAATTGTCACTTTTCCTTCTCGGTGTCAGTTAGAAACGGTGATTGAAAATGGATTCCAGGGCTGAAAACCACAGCTCCCTGCAGCCTTCGCAGCTTACAGATGCCCATGTGTGACAGGGAGTAGAGATCAGAGGCAGCCGAGTCCTCAGTATTAGATTGAAGTAGCATATGTTGATATGTTCAAAACAATAACTTGCATTTCTGTTGTAACAAACTGATAGTCACCTAGGAACACACAGCGGTTATAGCAACCTCGCAAAACTTCACTGCAGCAACAGGGATAGAGCCCACCTGCTCCTGCGCCCAAAGAACAGGGCCCTATCCAACCTAAAGGAGACTCTCCCTTAGCTGCGTCCAGTATGTGCCCTATTGCACACAGTGGAGCAGTTCTGAGTCCATCCAGCAGATACTAGCCAGCATGTTAGTACACTGTACTGTATCTCAAAGTGCTTAAAAAACATAAAGAAGACGACTTCTTCCTGCTGATACATACAACCAGGCTTGGCCGAATTTGATTTTTATTGGTTTATAATTTTGATGGATATCAAAATAGACATTTATTTTAAGCACTTTTTCATTTTTAATCAATTTAAAATTTCCCGGTTGAGGGGGGTCAGACAAGTATTTAATGATGGTAGACACTGATATTCAAAAAAGTCAAAGCTTTACATATATACAAACTCCAATTTGTTCTTCCTTTGCCCCTCTGTGAAGTTCTGTGATGATCGATGGAAGCATTTTTTCATCACTTTGTATATGTGTACAGTGAAATCGACGTTTACTGGCATTTACCGACAGAAATCTAATCCTTCCAAGCCTCCACCAAGCCAATCTGACACATCAGTGGGAGCTGGTTTGGCTCCAGATATGAAGGCACTATTTTGTCAGTGAAATGCAGCCAGCTCTGCGGTGGACTGCAGCAGCTATTTAAGAGTGCACAGCAATGTTTTACAACCAATTAGGAGAGGAAAGGGAGGATCTATTTGCTAAGGCAGGTGGGTGTTAGATAGGCAGAAACTAATGCTCTGCAATGGACTTTGGCCAGGATATTGGGGTTCACCCCCTTTTGCTTAGAAGATGAGCTGCAGTATTGTCCAGGGCTATAAGCGATTAAGACCTCGGTTTTCCATTGCACGTGAAAGTGGTGCAGTGAAAGGGAGTGACATTTCCAAAGTGGCTAGTGATTTGGGAGGGCTCAGGTTTGAGTGGCCAGCTTCAGAGGCCTGATTTCCAGAGGCTGGGTGGCCAACTGTTCCTGAAACAGCAGGCCCTTTGAAGGTGTCTCAAGCGGGGGCCCCTAAATTCCTTTTGAAAAGGTAGGTCGTCCGCATATAGAGGGTCAAATCATGCTCCCATTTGATGAGTGGCAACATTTACACTGACTTCAGTGGAACAAAACCTGTGTCCATATAGAGTCAGAAAAGGCTGGGGATGGGAGAAGGACTTTTGAATGAGGTAGTTAGGTGCCATAGGAATGATGTGATCCATACCCAGATCCCGGGGAGTATATTTATACAGCTGATAGCTCTAACATGTTGAGACTGAGTTAAAATGAATGACGCTGTGCTCGGGGCCATGCCAGCCTTCTGCAGTTGATTTGCAGTGGTCAGCAGAGGCAATAAATACAGCTGTGCAGTCTGTGCAGTGCTTCTGCAGCCAAACACGGCTGCGCTGCCATAGCACAAGAAGCAAGCTGTTGAGCCTGGAATTGGCTGATCTCACCTCTGCGGCATGAGCGTCACAGCTGAGTGGCAGCCACTACCCAGGACAAGGGAACGATAATAACACATCCAAGATGCGGCACTGCAGCAGCTAAAAAAGTAAAGGGACAGCAAAGTGCAAAGACTGCCGTGCTTCTTAAAGGTGAACAGTAACACTCTCAGCTCCTCCTTTGTTGCTGCTGGTTTTTACAGCCGTTGCATCCATCAGTATCAGATCCTGCCTTCCAATTGGAGGATAGTGTGTAGCACTTTGGCCAAAGACCTGAGTTCTATTCCTGGCTTTGGTACTAGTCTGCCGGGTGACTAGTCACTGCCTCTTTCTGGCCTCAGTTTCCCCATGGGGATAATGATACTGACCTGCTTTCCAAAGCACTTTGAGAGCCACTGATGTGATGAGAAGTGCTGTATAAAAGCTAGGTAGTATTATCCCTAAGGTCTGTCCACTCGGGAAGGGGAGGCAGGGCCTACTATCCCTGAAATGTCTAGCGTGAGAAATAACTATCCCCTCCCCCGAAAAGAAAGCAACAACTGTGATGCCATTGAAAATGTGTAGGGATGTTTTTAAACCTCCTCTGAAAGCAGTGAAGAGCGCCTCTCCTCCCCCACCCCTTTACATGTGCTCTTTAGGTTTAGCACACTTGCTCCTTGTGAAAAATACTGCACCAGTCTGACAGACTCGGAGAGTGATGTCTTCTGGTTGTTCCTAGCAACTAGGTACCTCATGGCAACGGTCCACCCAGCCTTCTACTTGCTGCTTCCCATTCCTGTGCCTCACCCCAGTGCTGTGGGGAGCTATGCAGAGGGGTAGAGTCGAGTTTGGTCTCCATGGCCTTCTTCAACACTGGGCCTCTCTGCTGAGGTCGTCAGCTGGGGGCAGGGAGTGGTGGCCATGTCCATTCTAGGAAAAAGGTGTATTTTTGGTTCCTCCTTAAACAGGCTCCGAAGTCTCCTGTTCTTCTTGGACTCCCTCTTTTTCTCCGCCTCCCAACTCAGGATGGGTGGGGCAGGGGGGTGGGGGTGAAATGCTCCCGCCAGCAGATGGACCAGGGCAGGGCTGCTCAAATGCTGCCATCTGCCAGGACTTCTGACCTCCAGCTAGCCGATCGACGATATTTCACAAGGAGAGACCACAAGAACCGTTGTGATTTCTAATAGCATTCCACCTCCATGACAAAGCTGAGCCGTTGGCAAGTGGTTCTGTGTAGCTGGCTTAAGTTGCCGTTAAATAGGCAAGAATTAAACTCTCTAGGGCAGGCACTTGTCTCTGTGGGTTTTTTAATGCCAACACCATGGGTCCCTAATCCTGACAGGGCATTTTGGGCACCACTGTGATAGACATAATTAATAATCATAAATAATAGTGATACAGGTAGCTCCGAGGTCAGGTTTTTAGTAGGGCTGTCGATTAATCACAGTTTTAATTGCACTGTTAAACAACAGATTACCAGTTAAAATGTATTAAATATTTTGAATATTTTTCGACATTTTCAAATATATTGTAATGTGTGTTGTAACTGAAATCAAAGCGCGTATTATTTTTTATTACAAATATTTGCACTGCGAAAAGGATAAACAAAAGAAATAATAGTTTTCAATTCGCCTCATACAAGTATTGTAGTCCAATCTTTGTGATGAAAGCGCAATTTACAAATGTCAATTTTTTTGGTTACATAGCTGCACTCAAAAACAAAACAATATAAAACTTCAGAGCCTACAAGTCCACTCAGTCCTACTTCTTGTTCAGCCAATCGCTAAGAGAAATAAGTTTGTTTACATTTACAGGAGCTAATGCTGCCCTCTTCTTATTTACAATGTCACCAGAAAGTGAGAACGGGCATTTGCATGGCAATTTTGTAGCTGGCATTGCAAGGTATTTACGTGACAGATAGGCTAAACATTTGTATGCTCCTTCATGCTTTGGCCACCATTCCAGAGGACATGCTTCCATGCTGATGCCGCCCATTAAAAATAATGCATTAATTAAATTAGTGACTGAACTCATTCGTCAATTTAACAACGAAATTGATATGCACCAGGCTTGTTATCCCAAGGGGAGTCTCTGACATGCTTCAAACCAAACGCACTGCTTCAGGTAGAATAAACAAACAAATGTATTAACTACAAAGATATATTTGAAGTGGTCATAAGTCAAAGCACAGCAAGTCAGATTTGGTCAAATGAAATAAAAGCAAAATGCATTCTAAGCTGATCCTAACACTTTCAGTGCCCTTACAAACTTAAATACTTCTCACCACAGGCTGGCTGGATGCCCTTCAGCCAGGCTCTCCCCTTTGATCAGTGCTTCAGTCACTTGGTGGTGATGTCTGTAGATGGAGGTGGAAGAGAGAGGAAGAGCATAGCAAACGTCTCTCCTTTTTATTACGTTCTTTCTTCCCTCTTGGCTTTGTATATCAGTGATGAGGTAGACTGTAAAGAAATAAAAAGTGATGGAATGGATAAGACAGAGTCTGTGTGGGCAAAAATCACATTGGGGAAGAAAACTACTAGAATCTCCCCTGGGATAGTGCTTGGCGTGTGCTATAGACCACCGGGATCTAATTTGTATATGGATAGAGACCTCTTTAATGTTTTTAAGGAAGTAAATACTAATGGGAACTGCGTGATCATGGGAGACTTCAACTTCCCAGATATAGACTGGAGAACAAGTGCTAGTAATAATAATAGGACTCAGATTTTCCTAGATGTGATAGCTGATGAATTCCTTCATCAAGTAGTTGCTGAACCAACAAGGCGGGGGTGCCATTTTAGATTTGGTTTTGGTGAGTAGTGAGGACCTCATAGAAGAAATGGTTATAGGGGACAACCTTGGCTCAAGCGATCATGAGCTAATTCAGTTCAAACTAAATGGAAAAGTAAACAAAAATAAATCTGAGACTAGGGTTTTTGATTTCAAAAGGGCTAACTTTAATAAATTAAGGAAATTAGTTAGGGAAGTGGATTGGACTAAAGAATTTATGGATCAAAAGGTGGAGGAGGCCTGGGATTATTTCAAGTTAAAGTTGCAGAAGCTATCAGAAGCCTGTATCCCAAGAAAGGGGAAAAAATTCATAGGCAGAAGTTTGACTGGAGAATTGCTAATATAGTTCCTATTTTTAAGAAAGGGGAAAAAAGTGACCCGGGTAACTACAGACCTGTTAGATTGACATCTGTAGTATGCAATGTCTTGGAAAAAAATTTGAAGGAGAAAGTAGTTAAGGACACGGAGGTCAATGGCAATTGGGACAAATTACAACATGGTTTTACAAAAGATAGATCATACCAAACCACCCTGATCTCCTTCTTTCAGAAAGTAACAGATTTTTTAGATAAAGGAAACAAAGTGGATCTAATCTACCTTGATTTCAGTGAGGCATTTGATACGGTACCACATGGGGAATTATTAGTTAAATTGGAAAAAATGGGGAGCAATATGAAAATTGAGAGGTGCCTAAGGAACTGGTTAAAAGGGAGACTACAGCGGGTCATACTGAAAGGTGAACTGTCAGGCTGGAGGGAGGTTACTAGTGGAGTTCCTCAGGGATCAGTTCTGGGACCAATCTTATTTAATCTTTTTATTACTGATCTCAGCACCAAAAGTGGGAGTGTGCTAATAAAGTTTGCGGATGACACAAAGTTGGGAGGTATTGCCAATTCAGGAAAGGATCGGGATATTCTACAGGAAGATCTGGATGACCTTGTAAACTGAAGTAATAGTAATAGGATGAAATGTAATAGTGAGAAGTATAAGGTTATGCATTTAGAGATTAATGACAAGAATTTTAGTTAGAAGCTGGGGACGCATCAGTTGGAAGTAACAGAAGAGGAGAAGGACCTCGGAGTCCTGGTTGATCATAGGATGACTATGAGTTGCCAATGTGATGTGACCGTGAAAAAAGCTAATGCGGTCTTGGGATGCATTAGGCGAGGTATTTCTAGTAGAGATAAGGAGGTGTTAGTACCATTATACAAGGCATTGGTGAGACCTCATTTGGAATACTGTGTGCAGTTCTGGTATCCCATGTTTAAGAAGGATGAATTCAAACTGGAACAGGTACAGAGAAGGGCCACTAGGATGATCCGAGGAATGGAAAACCTGTCGTATGAAAGGAGACTCAAGGAGCTTGGTTTGTTTACCTTAACCAAAAGAAGGCTGAGGGGAGATATGATTGCTCTCTTTAAATATATCAGCGGAATAAATACCAGGGATGGAGAGGATAAGAACAAGAACAAATGGATATAAACTGGACATCAGGAAGTTTAGACTTGAAATTAGATGAAGGTTTCTAACCATCAGAGGAGTGAAGTTCTGGAACAGCCTTCCAAGGGAAGCAGTGGGGGCAAAAGACCTATCTGACTTCAAGATTAAGCTAGATAAATTTATGGAGGGGATGGTTTGATGGGATAACATGATCTTGGCAATTAATCTACCTTTGACTATCAGTGGTACATAGGCCCAATGGCCGGTGATGGGATGTTAGAAGTTACTACAGATGGTGAGTCTTGCCCACATGCTCAGGGTTCAGCTGATCACCATATTTGGGGTCGGGAAGGAATTTTCCTCCAGGGTGGATTGGCAGAGGCCCTGGAGGTTTTTCGCCTTCCTCTGCAGCATGGGGCACGGGTCACTTGCTGGAGGATTCTCTGCATCTTGAAGTCTTTAAACCATGATTTGAGGACTTCAATAGCTGAGACATAGGCAAGAGGATTATTGCAGGGGTGGGTGGGTAAGATTCTGTGGCCTGCATTTTGCAGGAGGTCAGACTAGATGATCATTATGGTACCTTCTGACCTTAAAGTCTATGAGTCTAAAATTTTACATTGTTTAATTTTTGAATGCAGTTTTTTATACATAATTCTACATTTGTAAATTCAACTTTCATGATAAAGAGATTTCACTACAGTAATATTAGGTGAATCGAAAAATACTATTTCTTTTGGAGTTTTTACAGTGCAAGTACTTGTAATAAAAAATAAATGTAAAGTGAGCACTTTGTATTCTGTGTTGTAATTGAAATAAATATATTTGAAAATGTAGAAAATATCCAAAAATATTTAAATAAATGATATTCTATTATTAACAGTGTGATTAATCACGCGATTAAACACGATAATTTTTTATCACGCGATTAATCGTGATTAATTTTTTTAATCGCTTGATCACCCTTGTTTTTAGCAGTTCTGCACCAACGCTTGGTCTGTCTTTTTAAAGTTCATTCATAAGAGGACAAAGTGGGTACTGTGATCAATTTTTTTTTAATGAGGCCCTAAAGTTAAGCCCCTGCCTGAGTCCATCTTTAAGTGTCTCGGTATGCACCCTGATTTTAAAATGCACCCAGCACTAAAGCTGCTCAATGCAGCTGACTGGCAAGAAGCCCAGCTGCAAGATATTGACATTAATAATACACTACTTACCAAAAGGGAGGGGCGAAGCCCAGCTGTGGTTGTCCCACCTAACCCTGAGGGTAAACTACTATTGAGAGAATGGACCAAACTAAAACTGATTCAGGGAGTGCTGCACCGAATGACCACTGACCCTTTACAAAAGCGACGAGCACAACTAGTGCTTCAAAAAAAGAGTATAGAGCCTTGGCCATGAGGGCCTTGCATGATGACTTTGGACATTTAGGGATGGAGAGGACCATGGAACATATTCGTAGTAGGTTCTAGAGGGGCTTGGGCACAGAACTGACTGGAGGGACAGACTTGGGAATTGTGGGCAAGGAAACTGCCTGATGTTTGTTCCTGCTGTGTTCAGGGAACTAGGACTTTGCACATTCTTGGCAAACAAACAGAAGAGCACCAAAGAAATACCTGACTCGGATCATCCATTTCTCCTTCCTAACAGAAATAACGATGCAAGGGCCCAAATATTTGGTTAGCTGCTCAGGCCAAAGAGGCAACAATATAATGTTTTGGTAGACTTGCCCTAACTCCAGTAAATTACAAATGTAAATTCCCTCAGTAGAACTTGTTGCGCTCTAAAATTGAATTTCTTTTCACTATGTCCCCAGATGTTCCTCACCCATGGAACAGTCTGTCAGTTGTACACCACCAGCAGTACCCAGTGCATTGTACTAGGGAAGTCATGCTGGCTCTGAGGGAACTGTCACCTGTTATCAAATTAATGTTAACCACAGGGTTGGGCTGTGATCTCAGGTCAGTATGAATCTGGGTGAGCTCCACTGGACTTCAGATGTGTCACTCTGAGTTTACTCTAGTGTAACTGAGATCAAGATCTGGCCCATAGAATATTTTGTTTGATGGGTCCCATCCCAGGATGTATAATGTATTGGAAGATATAAAAGGGGGAGCAGCGTAACCCTCCCAAAGAAATTACATCAAAAATCAACATGAAGGTCACGTTGAGGCTCTGATTTCAGTTCTCAAAAGTAAGGAAATTGGAAAAGGAGTTTGAGCTTATTGCCAGCTGAAACCAAGGGCCGGTTTTGTGCCTAGGTTGAATTAAGAGTCTCTGTCCGGAGTGTGATGTTATAAATCATACGTGACTCAATGAGAACAGTGTGAGCGGTTCTGCTCACCAAGCAGAAACAGCCGTGCCTGGCTTCCAGCCAGCTTTGCGAAGGAGCGACAGATCTGCATATTGCACTGGTGCAAGTTCACAGTCTTCTCACTTGTTCTGCTGTGAACAGTGGGATAGGAAGTGGGGGGGGGGGCTCTGTTCTCATTGAGTTCTAATTCTTTGTACTGCCCACATACAAAAGGGCTTTAAAGCTCTTTCTTTTGGATGGGAAGAGGGGATGGGAGGTTGTTTTTAATTATTTGGAGAGTGGGAGGAATCCCACATATGGAAATGGGCATTAGAGGGGTTCATTATGGGAATAACTCATTTACATGGGGCTCAGGGACTGAGAGATCATTATAGGGGAGGAGAGTATGCAGCAGGAAGTGGCTGATGGCCAGTGATGGAGTTAGACACATGTGACATGATTGGCCTAGTCAAAAGCTTGTATGTGACAGTCAAATTAAAACTCTGGCAGCAAACCTGGGCCAGATGTGGATGGGCTAATAGCGTTGTATGAAGATGTGCTCACTGGAAAGGGGTGTCCCCTGGTGACATGGACAATATGGTTACAGGAGGACAGAGAGCCTCTCGTACATACCACTTGGCATGTTGCACAAGCCTTGAAAAAGAGACTAGCAGGAGAGCTGCAGAACATGACAGCAGATGGCCTCACTCACAGCACAGAGGAGCCGACAGGCTAGGTCACGCCATAGTAATTGCAGGGAGAAAAGGGGGTGGATTCAGACGGTGCAGTGACCCCAAGGATCTGAACTAGAACCTTAAGAGGAAATGTTTCCACTTGCCCACAAGGAACAAAATATTTACTGAGATGGCTGGAGCCAAATTCTTCAGCAAATTAGATGCATCAGCAGGGTTTTGGCAGATTCCCCTGGACACAGACAGCTCCAAGATCTTCCCTTTCAATCTCCCGCTTGGCAGATTGCCTTTCAGATGTGAGTAGCGCTGGCTGTGTCCCACTGCACCATGTCCCAGGTGCTAGAAGGGCTCACAAGGAGTGAGAGGGTCCAAAGATGGTCTCAGACTAAGACCACTGACCATCATGCTGCCCACTTAGAATTGTCTCAGTTTCCTTGTGCTCCCTGTCTGTCTGCCTGTAGCCACCTGTTGGCTTGTGTCTTATTCTGAGATTGAAAACTGTTGTGGGGGGAAGGGCCTGTCCTTTTGTTCTGTGTTTGTAAATTGCCTAGCATAGTTGGGTCTGGGCCATGACGAGGGCTTCTGGGCACTATAGTAATATAATAGTATCTGGGCAGAATGGCTCGCAAACATCAGTCCTGATCACAGAGTGACTGGAAATGTGTGCAAAACCTGAAACCGAATAAGGCTGATCATCAATCTGGGGCTGAAATGGCCTACTCTGGAGCAAAATTGACCACACAGGGAATAATAAATACCACTCGGATCTAAGATTCAAGAGAAACTCAACATGCAGAGACCCCAAAGTGCAAAGGAATTCAGACACTGCAAAGTGTGTTGGATTATGTCAGCGAGTTCACCCCTAGATATGGAGCTCAAACAAGTCACCTAAGAAAACTCCTTCACCATGATATGGCAGGGGCACGGATGCCACAGCATGCAAGAGTGCAAGGCTCTAAAGTATTTACGGACATCAGTGACCCACAGGAAGATGCCGCTCACCACAGATGCTTCAAAAGGAGGCCGGGGAGCTGTGTTGCTACAGAGACAAGAGACCGAGTGGCTGCCCATAGCACAGGCTGTGAGAGTGAGGACAGGGGCAGTGACAATGGACCCGCAAGCCAGAGATGCGCGAGGTTTTGCAAACAGCCAGTAGTGTAGCCAGGGGGGAGCTGAGGTAGCGGCCGCTCCCCCTGTGAGCAGAAGCAGCGCCTTAAAAAGGAAGTGGCGCCTTTTTTTAGCTCCACTCCTCCTTTAAAAAAAGGTGTCGCTTCTCTTTAAGGCACCGCTTCTTGCACTTACCCAGCGGTGCTCCAGCTGTTCAGCAGCATTTCAGCGGTGGGTAACCGGAGCGAGTGAAGGACCCGCCACCGAATTGCCGCCGAACAGCTGGAGCGCCGCCGAGTGAGTACTGGGGAAGGCGCCTTTTTTAGCTCCGCTCCCCCTGTGCTCAGGACCTGGCTACGTGGCTGCAAACAGCTGTACAGAATGTCATGATTTTTCTCTTTGGTCATAGCTTCAAAGCTGAATCTGCCCATATTCCATTGAAAGGACTTGAGGAAGCACCACCACGGATGCAGCAAATACTAGCTAAAGAGAAAGGATGGTCCAGTGATCAAACCACCAGCCTTTTTAGCCACCCAAGCCCTCTCCTCTGGACCAAGCCTGCCCTGACTTTGCCTTGCAGCTTAATAGTAGCTGTACCCCAGTCCCTCTGAAGTGTTCCCCTGTTAAATCCAGGCCCTGACACTGGCTATTCACAAAAATACCAGGTCTGCTGTCCCCAAAGGAACAGCACACCCCAGCTTGTAAAATTCGGCACCGGGCCAGCACTTTAAATATATCTCAGTGATGTGGTGGTAAGTACAGTGAGACTAGATTTATTCTTGTTTTCAAAGAATCAAGCGATAGCGAGTAAGAACAATGGAAACAAATGGTTGCATGTAAACCGAAGTCATAACATGCTTTCTAGAGACTAAAGTTAATGATCAGGTTAACCACTCTGAAGCTTCTCACCCGAGTCTCTTGTGGCCTATTCAACCAAGGTTGGCCGAGATCCTGTTTTCATAAATATAAATGCACAGCCTGTTTACTTCCTAGGGCAGGATGAGAGGGTGTTGTCTCCCTCTGGCATATACTCCCATAGTTCATTGTCTGTCCTCAGACAGGATAATCAGCTGTGGCTTGTTTTGTCTGTGTGCTGCTTCTCTGTTGACTTCACATCTCTCCGTTAACATCCATATTTCACTAACAGGGTGGTGTAGCACTGGAATGGGTTACCTAGGGAGGTGGTGGAATCTCCATCCTTAGAGGTTTTTAAGGCCAGGCTTGACAAAGCTCTGACTGGGATGATTTAGTTGGGGTTGGTCCTGCTTCAAGCAAGGGGTTGGACTAGATGACCTCCTGAGGTCTCCTCCAACCCTAATCTTCTATGATTCTATTATCTGATTTTGAACGTAAAGAGGCATTTGTTGTGATAGCTTCATTTGCATCCCAACAGGGGTGAATAAATGTCTCTCATTTGCAGAACTTGGTTTGCACCTCTACTGGTGACTCAGCTCAATACAAGCTCTAAGATCAGATTTTCAGGGTGTGTATATACATAGTATCTGTCCATATATGTCACAAGCTTTCACTTACGACCTCACATGATAATCTTTGGCTTGTATTGCTCAGCCATCATAGAATCATAGAATATCAGGGTTGGAAGGGACCTTAAGAGATCATCTAGTCCAACCCCCTGCTCAAAGCAGGACCAATCTCCAATTTTTGCCCCATATCCCTAAATGGCCCCCTCAAGGATTGAACTCACAACCCTGGGTTTAGCAGGCCAATGCTCAAACCACTGAGCTATCCCTCCCATCCTTAGTGACCTGTATTCTCTGCCTGTTGCTTCTGTTTTGATGCCCTCCTTCCCCCCACCCCCTGCCAATTACTCTCACCACTGAGAAGATGAGAGGAATTAGAAGCCCAATGCCAGTGCAAGTTACTCGCAGTAAAAGAAAACATTACAGCCCAAGTGCCAGGATATTCAAGCAGGTAGGCCCTTAGCAACCAGCCCTTCTCACGCCCACTGCAGGAGTCAGTCCTCCTCCAAGGGGAGCTAGAAGGTACCTTGTTGCCTGGTGGATTATGGCTGGGGAGTTAGGGTTACACGATTGATTAAAGGGCAGTCGCAGGGGGTGAAAAGAGATCAAAGACGGCTCCACCTCTGAGCTCAGGGGTGGAATGTTCTCTGAATCTCACTGACCTTATTTTGGATTTGGGGAGGACTCTACTTTGAGAGCTTGCTTGAAGTGCCAGTGTGAGGCTGTGGGGAGCAATGAAAGCTTCTAGCCCTTTGAAGGAACTGGGATGTTCTCTCTTGGAGACAGCTATAAAAACATCTCCCAGTGGTGGAGCCTTTGTTGATTTTAACTGGGGCACCTTGTTATTTGGGTGGGGAGGTGAAATTGCACGGGGGAATTGTGAATTCTCACCCCACCCAAACTGGCTCTGCCTCTGGAGCCCTGATGGCGGTAGGAGGGAACTAAGTAAACAGGAACTGAACAGAGAGCAGGAAATTCTGTGGCAAGGTCTGGGGGCGGGGGGGCGCAAAGGGAGGGGAGAGGAGTGCTGAGTGGCTATAGCTGCTGTTGGGATGCAGCAGGATGAGCCAGTTCTGGACTGGGGAATAGGTCCAGAGAGCACATGGGGCCAGGGCCAGGCCCCTGATGGGTGACTAAGAGGGGTACCTGTGTGGTGCTGTCCGTGTCCTGTGGGAGTGAGCAGCACAGGTGTGGCTGCTAGAGTTAGTGTGCAGGGGACAGGACTGGCAGAACCCATGTTTGAGGGTGTGATCTGGGGACCAGATGCAGGGGCAGCTGAGACCCAGCAGAGATGACAAACACCAAGCTCGGCAGAGAACCGGACTAGGCATGCCTCAGTGCAGAGCTTGGAGCTGGGGTGTTTGGGGTCACAGTATGCTACTGACCACGTTGGCTGGTACAGATCCCAGGAGCATTTCTTGATGACAGCATCGGTGATGCCTGGTGAATTCCACCCTCCCCAAAGGCAGGGGGAGGGGTCTGCACCCCAAGGCAAGGGGGAGCCTGGAATCCAGGCCTCGCCCGTGGAGCCCCCACCTGACTGCAGTGTCGCCTGCTCTTGTGGCATTGTCATGAGTGATGATGATGCAAGAAGTTCCAGCCCTCCAGCGAATGAGGCCTTTGTTTGGCCATCTGCCCCACTTGCCTGCCTCCTGGGGCAGAATAACCTCCACTCCGCAGTATGCTCTCCCCTGCCCCTCCCTAGGAACTGGAAGCTGTTCTCAGGAGTGGAGGGGTAAAGAGCCCAGCAACTCAGGGTGGCTCTGCCCCCTGTAATCCCCTCCTGTGAGCAATGGGGACAGGATGGTGCTTCTGAACCCTCCCTGCACAGGCAGCTGCAGGGAGGGGGTGGGGAGGTGAAGAACTTCTGGAGATCCCCCCAGGCCTGGGAGAGCAGGGTGAAGAACCCCAGGAGAAGCAGAGGTGAGGCTGAGTGTCAGTGGGTGCTGAAGGAGGCTGAATTGGGAGTTGGGGGCATGAGCTAAGGGAGACTGAGCTGCTGGGGTGCGGGTGCTGAACTCACTCACCCTGGGGCCCCCTGTGGATTCTGCAGCTGGGGCTTGGGCATCCCACCAACTGCAATCAGAGGGGATTGCACTTGTGCAACTAGTGAGATCATTGAACCCTCCAGTCCATTGTAAAGCAGAAGCCAAACCTTTTAGCTGTGTGTCTGCACAGTGCCTAGCACAATGGGGTCCATGACTAGGCCTCCAGGTGCTACTGCAATACAAAAAATCTATATTGTCACCTGTCTCTGTGTCGCTCTGAAGTCTATATTGTCTGAGTCGGGGTAAAGTGATGGCCACAGCTACAAGCATGGCTGAGAGCAATTTGTTCAGAATATCTCCAGGTTCAATCACCACTTCAAATCGTAGTCTGGTACCAATCCAAATGTTCAGTGTACACTTACAGCAAGGCATGTACCTATGCCAGGGATCAGCAACCTTTGGTACGCAGCCCATCAGGGAAATCCGCTGGCGGGCCAGGACGGTTTGTTTACCTGCAGCGTCCACAGGTTCGGCTGATCACAGCTCCCACTGGCTGCGGTTCGCTGTTCCAGGCCAATGGGGTGTACAGAAAGTGGCCAGTAGCATAGCCGGGGGGGAGCAGGGGGAGCGGCCACCTTTTTTGTGCTCCAACGCCTTTTGCTCCTACGCTGCAGCCAGAGCGGAGCATTTTTTTTTGCTCCTGGCGCCTTTTTTTGCTCCCGACACTTTTTGCTCCCGGTGCCTTTTTTTTAGCTCCGCTTCCCTTGTGCTCTAAACCTGGCTACGCCACTGAAAGTGGCGTGGGCCAAGAGATGTGCTGGCCACCGCTTCCCACACCATCCATTGGCCTGGAACGGTGAACTGCGGCCAGAGGGCGCTGCGATCGGCCGAACCTGCAGAGGCTGCAGGTAGACAAAAAGTCTCGGCCCGCCAGCTGATTTCCCTGACAGGCCATGTGCCAAAGGTTGCTGATCCCTGACCTATGCCATGTCAAGACTCCTAGACCCTTGTGATATCAGAGGTAACCCTTACTTTACAGCTAATTTGCATATGACTATTTCATTGGTTGTATGAGGAAGACTGCACAGATGGTGGATTACTTGGCCCAGCTGCCACACCTGTGTGACATCACGGGTTTACATCTACTAGTAAATAATACAAGAGAGGGATTTCTCAAACACAAGAGTTGAAATTCACTCCTCCCCTGCCCCCATTTTGTTGTCACTGAGGCTTAGAGGAGTCTGGGGGTCTAATGGGATCACTATGCTGCTTTCACTGCAGCAAATCTATCTATTTTAGGATTTTATACCCTCACAGTATCTGAGCACCCTCCATGTAAAATCCAGAGCAGCAGCAAAGTCCCTAGGGGACTTCAGAGAGTCTGACTTTTTTTTCTGTTTGGGGTAAAGAGTCATGCACCACATGGCTTCATGTTTCCTACTAGCTAGCCTGGCCTGCTGTTGTTGGTCTAGGATCCAGATTGGTGCCACCCCCACTTGTAAACACATTGTTCCAGCCTTTGTATTTGCAAATACCCTTTCATCAGTGGCTCTGTGAATGCTTTTAAAATATGCACTTAGGCCATGGCTACACTTGTAGATGTACAGCGCTGTGAGTTAAACCCGTCTTCGTACAGCTGAGTAGGGAAAGCGCTGCAGCCTGTCCACACTGGCTACATTTGCAGCACTTGCAGTGGCTTTGGGAGCGGTGCATTATGGGCAGGTATCCCACAGAACACCTCTTCCCATTCTGGCGCCGTGGGTTGTGGGAAGGGGACATGGGGTATGGTGCATTCTGGGTCCTGTCCCAACACCCCATGATGCATCGCTTCGCATTCCAGCAATCCCTGTGTTTCTGTCCACATTTGGCATCATCTTTCAACGGTTTCTTTGTAGCGCGATCTGTGTTCTGTTTCAGTCAGCGGGAAATGGACCCCGAACTGTTGAGGAAAATACTGACGAGTCTCATCAGCACGTCACGTTTGGCAGTTGAGCTCTTCCTTAAGATCCAAAGTGACAGCGAGGAGTCCGACGATGACGATGATATTGACTCGCGTAACGCGTACCACACGAACTTGCTTGTGGCATTCACAGACATGCTATGCACTGTGGAACGCCGCTTTGGGGCTCGGGAAACCAGCACAGAGTGGTGGGATCACATTATCATGCAAGTCTGGGATGACGGGCAGTGGGTGCAGAACTTTCGGATGAGAAAAGCTACTCTCATGGGACTGTGTGAGGAGCTCGCCCCCGCCCTGCGGTGCAAAGACACGAGATTGAGAGCTGCCCTGATGGTGGAGAAGCAGGTGGCTATTGCAATCTGGAATCTTGTAACTCCAGACTGCTATCGATCGGTAGCGAACCAGTTTGGACTGGGAAAGTCGACTGTTGGAATCGTGCTGATGCAAGTTTGCAACGCCATTAATCACATCCTGCTCAGAAGAACCGTGACTCCGGGTAACGTGCAGGACATTGTGGCTGGTTTTGAACAAATGGGTTTCCCTAACTGCAGAGGGGCGATAGATGGGACGCATATTCCTATTCTGCCACCACCCCACCTAGCATCCGAGTACATTAATCGGAAGGGGTATTTCTCCATGGTTCTCCGGGCACTTGTGGATCACCGTGGGCATTTCATTGACATTAACACAGGCTGGCCTGGAAAGGTGCATGATGCAGGCATCTTTTGGAACACTGCCCTGTTCTGGAAGATGCAGTCCGGGACTTTTTTCCCAGACCGGAAGATCACGGTAGGGGAAACTGAAATGCCCACTGTGATCCCACTGTGAAATGCCCACTGTGGGGTTGGTCCTGCTTTGAGCAGGGGGTTGGACTAGATGACCTCCTGAGGTCCCTTCCAACCCTGAGATTCTATGATTCTATGATCCTTGGAGACCCTGCGTACCCTTTAATGCCATGGCTCATGAAACCCTACACAGGGAGCCTTAACACCAGCAAGGAACGGTTCAACTACAGGCTGAGCCAGTGCCGAATGACTGTGGAGTGTGCTTTTGGTCGTTTGAAGGGCCGCTGGTGATCTCTATATGGGAAGCTGGACTTGGCCGAACACAGCATCCCCGCATGCTGTACCCTCCATAATATTTGTGAAGGGAAGGGTGAAATGTTCACTCAGGCATGGACCTCCCAGGTTCAACACCTGGAGGCTGAATTTGCACAGCCAGAGAGCAGGGCTATTAGAGGGGCCCAGCATGGGGCTGCAAGGATTAGGGATACCTTGAGGGGGCAATTTGAGGCTGAAAACCACCAGTAATGTCTGCTGCCCTGCATTGCCCTGAAGTGAAGTGATTCCAATGTTATTAGTAATCTGTCTTTGCTAAGCTGATTTGTGTTTGCTAAGCTGATTGCGTTGCCTGTTTCTTTCCTGGGCTAAGGTATCTTTTACTTTATGCAATAATAAAGACTGTTTTCACATCCAAAGAATCCATTTATTAAAGAGAAAATACATGTATTAAAAATAAACACAACTGCTTGTGAGACAGAAAGGGCAAGTGGGTGGTGGGTGGTGTGGGGAACGGTTCAAATCACAGGTTATGGTATGTCCTGCTCTCATACTCGGCCTTTCTGTCTGGAGTGCTGTGCAGTGAGTGCTGCACTTCAGGATGTCTATAATTCGGGATGGGAGTTGAGTGCAGTGGGTAAGGGTCATAGTTTCCAGTGCTGGGTGGTGAAGCTACAGGTGTTGGAGGCAGCTGGTGTGGGCGATAAGAACCTGGATGTTGGGTGAAGTGGGCAGGAGGTGACATGGGGGCACAAGGGAAAGTGTTTTGGGACAATGGCTGCAGGGGGGGGCGGGCGCAGTAGTGCTCCGCCTGCATGGTGACGAGTGCCTGGATAGAGTCCACTTGGCGCGCCATGATGCTAATCAGTTCCTTTGTGCTTTCCTACCGGAGCTGTGTGCTTTGCTGCCGGTTCAAAGCGTTTTCCTGGCGGAGCCTGCTTTCGCTCTCCCTCCACTCCCGAGCCTTTTGATTCTCTTTAAGAGATTGGTTCATAACTTCCTGCAGCATGTCTTCTTTCGTTCTTCTGGGCCTCTTCCTGAGCCTTTGGAGTCTCTCAGCCGGTGATAAGACGGACGGTGGAGATCTCAAGGTTGCATCTGTGAAGGCAAAATGCAACACTTGACAGAGGAAGCATTGTTTTATGCCAGACAGAGCAATGATTCCCCCACACGGTCTCCAAAACAGCACAATTTTCCCATCCCAAACAGAGCGCACAGAATCCACGGGAGCCCCAAAATGGTGAGTAAGCACAGGGTCAAGAGGGACTGATTGTTTCACGGATGTACTGTTCGGTGGGTTTCTGTGCCTTGGGGAGAGCCAACAGCTGCAGGGGGACTGAACACCGTCCCCACATTTTCCACAGGAGTTCGTCCTGGAAGATATCTCGCTGCTGAGGGTGACCAGAGAAGCAAGGGAGGGTCTTCTACTGTAATGTGGCTTCCGCTCTGGCCCATATGCAGCTTGCCTGTGTGCAGCAATGGTCCCCCCGCCCCTCGCGGCACAGTGGCGTGGACACGTTAGCCTGACTGGGACAAGGACCACGGCGGCTCTCCCAATAAACCTGCGCAAGCGTATTGCCCACGCTCTGGATGAGCCTTTCGAAGAGATTACAGTGGCCGATGACAACGATGTGATAAACCACATCAATGCGCTCTTCCTCATCTAGGCATGCATGCAGCCCAAACCCTCCTCGCCCAAGGAGCCCACACCGAAAAAACTCCTTCCCCCAAAAAAAAGCTACTTTCCGCGAACCTGCTCTTCTCTTTCTCCTCCACCGCGTACCAGCCGCTGCGACTGGCTCCCTTCCTCCTGGCTCGAGAAGAGCTCCTGGCTGCATGCCTCCAGGGAATCAGCCCCAGCACCCTCACTGCTGCTTTCTTCCACCCCCTCCTCGTCTTCCTCTCCCTCCTCGTCCTCCCGCTCTCCCGTGTCCACGGTAGTTCTCGGAACGGAGGTGGGGTCACCCCCAAGTATTGCGTCCAGCTCTTTGTAGAATCGGCAGGTTCGGCAGGTTGTGCGGGGAGCACCCGAGCGGCTGTTTGCCTCGCGGGTTGTGTGGTATGCACTCCGCAGCTCCTTCACTTTTATCCTGCACTGCATTGCATCCCGGTCACGGCCCCTTTCTATCATGGCCTTTGATATCTGGCCGAAAGTATCGAAATTCCTCCGGCTGGAGCGCAGCTGGGACTGGACAGTTTCCTCCCCCCAAACACCAATGAGGTCCAGCAACTTGGTATTGCTCCATACTGGGGCTCGCCTGGCATGTGGAGGCATTGTTACCTGGAAAGATGTGCTGAGAGCACTCCACGCCTGGCTGAGCAAACAGGAAGGGGATATTTAAAATTACAAGGGAATTTAAAGGGTGGAACTGGCGGTTGGTCACCTCAGGCCAGGGCAGTAGAGTTCTAATTGATGACCAGAGTGGCTAGAACAGGCATTGTGGGATACTTCCGAATACTTCTGGAGGCCAATAAGAGCACATTGGGTGGCCACACTGGAGCCGCAGGGCATCAGCGACAGCTCAACAAATGTTATTCCTCTCGGGGAGGTGGAGTACCAGCAGCGCTGTACCTGCGGAGATGCAGCGTTGTACGTGCCTTGCAAGTGTAGACAGTTAGTGAGGTACAGCGCTGTCGGCAGTTTTATTGCGCTGTAACTCGTGAATGTAGCCAAGGCCAAGCTCTGGTCTACCTGACAGACCTATAGTGGTATAACTACATCAGTTGGGTGTGTGAAAAATCCAAGTCTCTGAATGACTTGGTGCTCTACTGACCTAACCCGCTGTGTAGACAGTGCTATGTTGGTGGAAGAGCTGCTCCCATGCCCATAGCTACCGCCGCTCAGGGAGGTCGATTAAGTACACCGAGGGGACAGCGCTCTCTTGTAAGCGTAGAGAGTCTGCATGAAAACACTACAGCAGCACAGCTGCATCTCCGTAGCTCCACCAATGCAGTGTTTGAATGTAGACCTGCCCTAAGCCTGTGAGCCATGTCAGTAAAATTCTCCTCCTTTCACAGGTGGGGAAACCGAGGCTCAGAAAAGTTGAGACTACCCATAAGTCCCAGAGGGAGCAAGTAGCAGCCCCCAAGTAAGGGGTGACTAGAATTCTGGGCATTGTTGTCATTGGAATAGACCCACTTTCTGCTCAGTGTAAACAACCTCCTGAGGATACACAACCTCCCACGACCTCTGCAAGCCATTCCCTGACTCACTGAATCCCTTTCTATCCCCAGTCAGGGGTCATCATGGACACAAGCCGCTTCCCGAAACACTTTCAATTGGCTCTCTGGAAAATCAGATGCTTCCCCCCAACACACACACTTTAAGAGGATGATAATACTTGAGATCATTGTCTGGTGAAGCATTCGCACAATCAGTGAGGCTCAGCCACTGAACTACTGGTGGGGTGCAGAATGTGAATCTGGACCAGCTACACTGCCAGCCCAACAGCCCCCGCCCCCTCCCTGAGCAGATTCAGCAGTGTGTGGCTGTATTTTTGTTGTTGATCACTGACAAAGGAACCGGCTAGAATGCTGTTCTAAGCTGAGTATCCACAGCACCCTCGCTAACATATCTGCATAGGAGCCCTTTCAAAAACACTGGTCCCATTTCGCATCTTTCAGTGGCAGAAAAACCCTTCTGTGCTTTCTTGACCAATTGCTTAAAATTCAAGGCTGGGGGTGCAGAGCAGGGGAGGGCCCCCCACCAGTCATCTGTTTAGGGGTGGGTTTTTTTGCGGGGGGCGGGGAGAACAGTAATGCTGTCGTACTGGAAAAAATCCACACGTTCCCTCCGAGGACCACTATTGGGAATAAATGCTGGAAGCGGTTCCACTTGAGCAGATGGCTGAAAAACTTTGGCTGAGAAATAAATTGACTATGACGGTCTGAAGGCCAATCACAGATGGATGAAATTCTAGTGATGTCCCCAATGTCCTGAACAGAGAAGGTTCTCTTCATTTCCCCTTTGTGCTAAAAAGCCACAGCAGGATTTTTAATATGAGCTGAGGAGATGTTTTATTGAGGGTGGTGCAGAGGCAGTTCTCCCCACCTCCCGTGTGGAGGCTTAGCATTTCCTGGATGATCACATGACCACGGGTACCTCCCCAGGGGAGCTGTGATTCCCAGCTTGCATGGCCATCCCTCTGCTAACCCTCCTTGAGCTAGCATCTAAAAATCACAGTTACCGAGTACATACCCAAAGGGGCAGGTGCAATTGTTCTCAGGGCAGCTAGCTCAAGGGACCACCCGTGCTGCCACGGACACACAACTCTCTTTAGCCGCTAGCTCAAGGAGAGCTAGCTCAGATACCTCTAATTGAGTTGGGACTCCCAGCTCAAATGTAGCCGTCCTCTTAGAGGAGCTGTGTGATTTGTGCCTCCAGCACAAATGTGGGTGAAAGGCATGATCTGAAACAGGGTGCAGGGAATGTCCTTCCACAAAAGTGAAAGATAAAAATGGCAGCTCCGTTCCCCAGGCTGCTTCCCCCTCCTTACTCCTGGCGTATCTACAATTGCTCTGTATACAGCTACTCCCACTATGGAGAAGTCCTATCGACGTTAATAGAAAATGAGATCTTTTCTATAGGATTTTTCTAAGCCCTCCCCTGCTTTCAGCCCTCTCCGGCCCACAGCTCTCCATCTTATAGCCAGCAGGTAATCCCCTCTGCCGCTTTCTCCTGCCTTCCGCCTTCTCTGGCCCTAGCTTTCTGGCTTGGGGAAGTCAGCCAGCAAACCCTTCTTGCTGCTCTTTGCATTCAGCCTCCCTCCCCCTCCCCCTCCCCCTCCCCCACCCCCACCCCACCCGAAATGCTTTCTGGCTATAGTAGCTCTCCTCTCCTGACAGTCTCCTGATCCCAGGCTGCCCTGGCTCACCAGGTCTGTCTCTCACCAGGTCTCCCCCTCTCAGATTCTCCCTGATCTTCTGTAGCCCTAGATGCTGCCCAGGCCTCTTAATTGGCCAAACTAGGAGCACTTGTTCTGGCCCAGGGGTGCTGGTCCTGCTTCACTTTCCGGGTTCAGCCGCCCTGTGACAGCCTTTGCAAGGACTGAGATGCTTTTTGCAAAAGATTCATTAGGACTCATCAAACCCCTATGAGGTACAGTAGCAGTTAAAAGAACGTCTGGAAACATTGGGTGAGAGAGCAATCTAAGGGATTTAGGTGTAACCCTGCTGCCAGGTGGAGCCAGCAGCAACAAGGGCATCTAGGGGTTCCTTTTCAACAATACAACACAAAACCGGCTCGAGCCCCCACCCAGTGACCTGGGACAATTACACACCACCCTCTGGTGGCACCTCTAAAAGGCAATACTTCCCCTCTCGCAAGCACAGAGTCTGAGTGCAGCAAAAACTTGTAATAAAAGGAGGGAAATAACTCAGCATTAATTTGGGAAAACACTGCAACTAGGGTTCATAAACATAACCCATGAGCAAAAGACCCACCCCCCAAGTAAGTTGGGCAGTGTCCTTTTCCCCTCAGGTTCTTAAGTCCAGCAACCCAAAAGTCCCTTTAATGTGCCTGAACCTTCTATGTACCCCACTCACAGTTGCTGTCCTTGGCCAGTGCAGCCCCAGAGTTCAGAGGTTCATCTACAGAGTTCACCTCCCAGCCTGGGTGGAAGCAGGGCCTATTCATAGAATATCAGGGTTGGAAGGGACCTTAGTAGGTCATCTAGTCCAACCCCCTGCTCAAAGCAGGACCAATCCCCGATTTTTGCCCCAGATCCCCAAATGGCCCCCTCAAGGATTGAACTCACAACCCTGGGTTTAGCAGGCCAATGCTCAAACCACTGAGCTATCCCTGCCCCCTATTGCCATACCTCTCTGCTCTGGAGAGTGCTGCAGGAGTTTGGGGGAGCAATAGTCTTAGGAGAGTTAAATAAGTCTAGGCTGTAGAATGTGTTGTTATTTCATTTTATATGTAATCCTTTGTTTCAAATACTTCTACTTGAATCTCTGGGCTTTGTTACATAGACTTGATTTCACTATAAATGTATCTTAAGTGCTGTGTGAAAGCAGAGCGGTGATCTGAGGTGCAACTGGAGAACTGGGATGTGCTGTTGCTTTGGAAGCACAAATTGGTAAATACTGCAAGTGTCCTGTGGACTGGGGGTGGATACTCCCGGGAGATGCTCAGGGATTGGTATGTGCCTATCTCTAACCTGCGCAGTGACAGTGGGTCTGCCAGGCCTAGAGGGGAGTGCTCATGTTGCCCGTGCCCAGGGGAGTCAGGGAGCCAATCCCCGGCAGGCACAGACATGGGGAGGTGGTAGCAAGGTACCTTGTAGCCCTCAGTACCCTGGCAGGGGAAACAACCCCATTGAATTCCACGCAAGTTAGGAGCCTAAATACATTTTGGAGGAGCTGGGCTTCAATCTCTTCCCTATCAGCATCTGTCCTTACCACTGCCAGATTATTAATCATGTTTATTGTTTTAGAGCCCAGGGACCCACCCAGCTCTGGGCTCACCATGCGAGGTGCTGTACAAACACAGGCTAGCTCTTTGGAGCAGGGACTAACTGGACAAGACCAACAAAGGGGAAAGAGTATGGAGATAACTGATAAGCAGAATCACCATTTGATATGAACCTTTCCTGGCATGTTTATCTGATTGCTACCCCTGTTAATTATTATTATTCCCCCTGACAATCAGGAAGCCCTAGCAGGCCCCTTAAGAGCCATTCTGTTTCTGCAGCACAGAGTGGAAACTCAACCCGGCAGCTTGGAACAGATCAATGTGAGGGAGCTGTGTGCATGCAACCTATGACATGAAAGAGACAAAATTCATTGTACAAGACAGTCCGTTTCTAGTTATCTGCCCGGCTCTACTGGTCACACCTCCAGGCAGGCTGGTGTCGTGCCCACTGCCTGTGGCTGTGGATACCCCGACTAGGAGCACCTTCAGTGCCTGAGAATACGTGCACTGTGACACAGTGAGAGCTACACAGGTCACCATGACTGAGCCTTGTCTGTGGAAGGAGATGACCAGCCTGCTCCCTAGCTCCCATGAACCATGGGAATGGGAGGTAACTGAGAGCATGCGGGAGCAGTTCCCGAGGGCCTCAGGAAATGAAAGCTCTGGTCGCAGGGGAGGGGAGGGGTGACAGGCTCTGGAGTGTGAATGTCTCTGACATTTGAATCCATGAGAGTCCCAGTTCTGTCTGAAGCGCCAGGCGTAACATGTAAGCACTGCCCCCACGTTATCCTCCAGAGACTTACACCTACTGTTTAACTACACCTCTTTGAGTGACACATCCCTCCGAGTATCCCTCTGCTAGAGTGACTGCCGAGAAGAGCACACATCCTCTGGGTAGGAAGCACAGGACTTGTTACATCCTGCCCCTTCCTGTGCACACACCTTGTTCAACACTTGTGTCTCTGGGGCATTAGTGTACCCTTTTAACCCCGCAGCTTCCTTGCTGGATGCCAGCTTGTGAATGTTGGGTCATCCTAGCTGCTTTTCCTAGCTCTGTTTTGGGCACCCTGCCGATCTCCTCTTTGAACCCCACTGATTGACTACATCTCCAACTTCCGGGTTTGAAAAATCACTCCTTTAATTTCACCAGAGTAAACATAACTGTGTTCAGCAACCTTCTACTTCTCGCTCCCCGGATGGAAAGCCTAATGCTACGACTGCCCAGAAATGCTTACGTTCCTGCTCACAGCTGAGCTCCCCTGCCCCATCTGTGATCCTCCCCCAGGAGCCAACCTGCCATCCTTCAAACCCTCCACAGCACCAAATGGGCAGCCTGGGTGAAGCTTCCATCCATCCAGCCATCCCATTCTCTGTGCGCCCAGCCTGGGGGTTCTTTTTGGTCTATGTCCCACAATGTACCCCCTCATGCAACTTCCCTTACCACTTATTCTAGAGCCATCTCCCATCATACAGCTGTGAGTTAACATCGGTGCTTCTCAGATACACTTGTGGGTGTACGGGGTGTTTGTGTCCTAAAACCAACAAGCCTCAGCAGAGTAATAGCTCAAGCCCCAGCAAACAGAGGGTGGATACAGCCAGTATGCAATGAGTTTCAGCATATTCCACATGACCTACAGCATCTGGGACATGGTTCTTGGCTCTAGTGCTGCTGTTTTGACATCAGCCATGCTATAAGAAACAATAATCATGGGGTAGGGGAAAACATAAGCAAAAATAAAGAGCCGGATGCTTAGTATAAATCAGCAGAGTTATGCTGAAGTCACTGGGGCTGTCAGTTTGCACCCAGTGAGTGTCTGGCCCATATTGAGAACAATGGCTTCTAAGACTGCAGGGTTGCTAGGAGGTGCTTAAACTTTGTCTGAGTAAATATTAAACTTCAAAGAGCGTGTGATAAACAGGATGGCTGCAAAGGAGGGAAAGCTTCACTTACCATCTCATGATAGATGCTGTCCCCAGTGCCCTCTAACTGGCTGAGGGGGTCTGTGTTGTTTTATTTGGTTGTCATGGTAATAGCACCGTGTTGTTGCTATGGCAACTGAGTGATTCTTAGGGGATAGCCAGGCCAGTTTTGGCTGGTTTGGTTAGTTCAGTGTGTGTGAAAATAAATGGCTGCGTTCATGGCTCACAGCTCTGTGTCTCACATGATTTCTTCTTAAACCTGCTGCCCCTAGGATACAACAAAGTGGCAACGAGGATGGGATCCCTGTGCTGCCCCAGCAACAAAAGGAAGTAGAAGTCAAGGTAACAAGAAAAAAAACAACCTACCAAAATCTTTTAGCTGTTGGAAGGGGGTGAGAACTGGCTTGTTTGCACTGACTGTGAAACCTGAAACTAAAACCATGGCTACACTTACAGGGCCACTGGAACCTTTTGAGGAGAATATAGTGCAATGGCACGTGTATACTGAGCGTTTTGAGCTTTTTGTTATTGCAAATGACATTACAGAAGAGAAGAAGGTGCCAATATTCTTAAGCATTGTAGGGGCTAAGACCTACTCACTGCTACGCAGCTTACTACACCCTGTTAAGCCTGAGACTAAATCTTACAGTGACATTGTGGAAATCCTGGGGTCCCATTTTCCCCCCAAACCACTGATAATTGCTGAAAGATAAAGGTTCCCCAAAAGAAACCAAAAGGAAGATGAAACAGTTGTACAATTTGTAGCAACTTTAAAAAGGCTAGCAGAACACTGTGAATTTAAGGAGATGTTAAATAATGCCCTGCGTGACAGGTTAGTGTGTGGCCTATACAGTGAAGCTATAGGGAAGCGCCTATTGACAGAGGCTCAGCTTACCTTACAGAAGGCTGTTGATATTGCAGTCTCCATGGAATTGGCTACAAAGGAGGCGCAATACATCGGTGCATCCCCTAGGGTGCATAAAGTGTCACAAGAACCTACCCACAAAACTGTGCAGAGTCAGGTATGTTACTGCTGTTGTAAGCCGGGTCACCAGGCATCAGAATGCTGGTGTAAGGACCTGGTGTGTCGATACTGTGGCAGAAAGGGACACATTGAGTGTGCCTATAAAAAAAAGAAAAAGAGTGGTCTGGCCGACCAAAAAGGGAAACCTGCATACCCTAGAGCAGACCCAGGATGACCAAGGTGATGCCTCATCGCAAGAAGTGCCACTGCATGTTTTGTCTTTGGCAGTGGGCTCACATGGATACTGGGTAACCCCGTTGTTGGATGGCAAACCTATACGCATGGAACTGGACACTGGTGCAGCCATCTCGCTGGTCTCCGAGACTGTGTATATAGAAAAGCTACCGCATCTTCCGCTTAAGGCAACAAAAACTGTTCTGAAGACGTATACGGGAGAAGCTGTGCCCATGTTGGGCACTATTGATGTTAAGGTGGAGCTCAATGGACAGGCTACTAAATTGCCACTGTTTGTGGTAAGAGGTAATAATTACCCAGCCTTAATGGGTAGGTCTTGGCTTGGGAAGATTCAGCTGAATTGGGCAGAAGTGCACCGAATGACTAAAGAAGAAACCGGTCTAGCCACTATACTAAGGAAACATGCTGCTGTTTTTGGAGAGGATCTGGGAAAGTATGAAGGGAATCACTGTGACATTGAACATTAAACCTGACAGTCAACCAAAATATCTGAAAGCCCGAACTGTGCCATACGCCATCAGGCCGAAAGTTGAAGCAGACCTGGAGTGCATGGTCACCATGGAGTCCGAATACCAGTTACCCATAGCCCATGGACCACTCCTATCATTCCAATAGTGAAGAAAGATAGCTCCCTTCGGATTAGTGGTGATTTTAAAGTCACTGCTCTGCACACAACCCGGTGTTGTGTGCAGAGCAATACCCGCTTCCCCGCATCGATGACCTTTTCGCGGGCCTAGCTGGGGGACAAAAGCTCAGTAAGATTGATCTGCATCAAGCGTATTTACAGATGCACGTTGATGAAAAGTCCCAAGAGCTGTTGACTATTGTGACTCATAAGGGGCTTTATCGATACTGTCGCCTACCCTTCGGAATAACGTCTGCTCCCGCCCTGTTCCAGAGGGCTACGGACCAGATCTTGTGTGGCTTGCCAGGAGTTCAGTGCTATCTGGACAACATCCTGGTCACTGGAAGGAATGATGAGGATCACCTAAAGAATTTAGAGGCTACCCTACAAAGGCTGGAAAAGTATGGCCTACAAGTCCGCAAAGACAAGTGTGAATTCTTCCAGTGCTCTGTTGAATATTTGATCATAGAATATCAGGGTTGGAAGATACCTTAGGAAGTCATCTAGTCCAACCCCCTGCTCAAAGCAGGACCAATCCCCAATTTTTGCCCCAGAGCCCCAAATGGCCCCCTCAAGGATTGAACTCACAACCCTGGTTTAGCAGGCCAATGCTCAAACCACTGAGCTATCCCTCCTTCCCTCCCTCTGTCCCTTATTGATGCTCTGGGTCTTCATCAGCCCCCTGCAAAAGTTAAGGCTATTTGGGAGGCTCCCCTGCCTCGAAATGTTAGCCAGCTGCGCTCGTTTCTAGGACTATTGAACTATTGTGGAAAGTTCATATCACAGTTGGCCACACTGCTAAAACCACTTTACGAACTCCTTGGGCAGAACAAGACCTGGAAGTGGACTGAAGCCTGTAATGTTGCATTTAACAAGGCAAAGGATGCATTGCTAAATTCTGAAGTTCTAACGCACTTTGATCCATCCTTACCCCTACAGTTGGCCTGTGATGCCTCCCCTTATGGAGTGGGAGCAGTCGTGTCACACATTATGCCTTCGGGAGAAGAGAGACCTATTACTTTTGCTTCACGCACTCTAAGCAAAGCAGAAACAAACTATGCCCAAATCAAACGTGAGGCATTGGGGATCGTTTTTGGAATTTGGAAGTTTCATCAGTACCTGTTTGGGTAGAAGTTTACTCTTCTTACAGACCATCGACCCCTGACGTCAATTTTTGGACTCTACACAGGCATTCCCCCATTAGCTTCTAGTCGTATGCAACGTTGGGCATTGTTACTTTCAGCGCACAGATATGAAATCAAGCAGAGGGATAGCTCAGCGGTCTGAGCGTTGGCCTGCTAAACCCAGGGTTGTGAGCTCAATCCTTGAGGGGACCATTCTGCCTGAAGCTGGTAGTCACGGGACTACACAGCAAAAGCTCCTTCGATTTTTGGGGGGGAGGGATAGCTCAGTGGTTTGAGCATTGGCCTGCTAAACCCAGGGTTGTGAGTTCAATCCTTGAGGGGGCCATTTGGGGATCTAGGGCAAAAATTGGGGATTGGTCCTGCTTTGAGCAGGGGGTTGGACTAGATGACCTACTAAGGTCCCTTCCAACCCTGATATTCTATGATTCTATGAAATCAAATATCAGAAATCCACTCAGGATGGCCATGCAGATGGTCTCTCCAGGTTACCTTTGCCAGTCAAACATCAAGATACTGCCCAAAAGGAAATCTTCTACTTTGAACAGGTAGAGAATACACCCATCACTGCTGCTCAGATAAAGAAGGCAACTCGTGTTGACCCAGTATTGTCCCAAGTTATGGACCTGGTGATGCATGGAATATCTCGACGAATCTCTCCGGTCTCACCCGACTTTGTTACCTACATGTCCAGGAGGACGGAGTTATCGATCCAATCTGGTGGTTTGTTGTGGGGGAGACGTGTCATTATCCCACCACCACTGAGATCACAGATGTTAGAACAGCTACATTCCGGCCACTGTGGAATAGTGCGCATGAAGGAAATTGCACGAAGCTATTTTTGGTGGCCTGGATTGGACAGTGCTATTGAAGAGAAGGCAAGAGCTTGTATGTCATGTCAGGGTGTCAGGAATGCACCCCAGTGGGCACCCCTACATCCATGGGACTGGCCTGAAAACCCGTGGCAACGTATTCATGTTGACTTCGCTGGCCCCCTTGAAGAAAGCATGTTCTTGGTGGTGGTAGATGCCCATTTTAAATGGCCAGAAGTCTCTATAATGCAGTCCACTACTGCAGAGAGTATGATCCAAAAACTATGGGGACTCTTTAGTCGTTTCGGTCTGCCAGAAAAACCTGTGAGCGACAACGGACCGCAGTTTGTCTCTGGAGTTTCAAAATTTTATGAAGGCAAATGGGATACACCACATCACTTCAGCACCATATCATCCATCCACCAACGGATTAGCTGAAAGATTTGTGCAGACAATGAAACAAGCTTTGAAATCAGCAAGGGGACAACACTCCATTCAAAAGCGTCTGGACACCTTCTTATTGTCCTACAGAAACACACCTCATGCTACGACCAAGGCATCCCCGGCCTTTCTAATGATGGGACGACAGTTGTGCACTTGCTTTGATCTGCTGAAACCTTCAGAACCCAGACAAATTGTGCAACGTCAGCAGCAATATCAAGTCATCAGACGTGCACCCAGAGCAAAAGACAGAACCTTTAGCTAGGGACAGCCAGTTTTGGCTCGGAATTATACTTCTGGAGCTAAATGGGTCCCTGCCATGATCATCGCTCAAACAGGACCTGTTTCCTACACAGTCCGGACTGCAGAGAATCTCACCTGGCGGCGTCATGTAGATCAGCTGTTGCCAGGTCATGCTAGTCCTCAGGACACATCTTCTGTTGAGTTGTCTGACTTCACCTCTTCTGGCGAGACACCGAATCAAGAATCACCTGTTCCTGACTGTTCTCCTCCATTACTGCCAGCGGCTGAGATACCCCCTTGCCCGGAACAATCTGATACCACCTCCTCACCCGTTCGCGCTACAAACCCTGAGCCCATTGTCAGGGCTGCGCCCACGGTACTTTCGGGTGCAACAACACCAGGAGTTCGCCGCAATCCACCTAGAGACAGAAGACCTCCTCAATGACTGGATCTTTAGCGAGGGCGAACCCACGGTTATGGGGCAAAATAATCCCCGGGGTTTAGCCGGGAATGGAGGCAATCTACCCTCCTTCTCTAGTTTAGTGTTTGTTTTATTTAGGGGATGTTTTTATTAAAGAGGGAGGAATATGTTGTGTATTTGGTTGTCGTGGTAATAGCACCTTGTTGTTGCTATGGCAACTGAGTGATTATTAGGGGATAGCCCAGCCAGTTTTGGCTGGTTTGGTTAGTTCAGTGTGTGTGAAAATAAATGGCTGCGTTCATGGCTCACAGCTCTGTGTCTCACATGATTTCTTCCTAAACCTGCTGCCCCTAGGATACAACAGTCTGATTGCTTTGAGGATGGATGGAAAGCATTATAGAAGAGCTACTTTTTCTTTTATTGTTACTTGGTTTTAAAGCGTGGCTTTTCTTTTAAAAAGTGACTTAAAATGGCTTTCTCCCTGTCTTACTGAGCAGCTCTTCACCTGCTTAGAGTATTCACTGTCAAATCTTCTTACTCAGTTACTAAAGTCAAGTTTCACTGCCCTTTACTCCTGCTAGCCCTGACGAGCTGATGCAGCTGTTGAAGAGTGAGCTGGGTTCTATTCCGGCTTAGGCATCGCCAACAGAAGGGTTAATTTTAAATCCAAGTTGTACAACCTGGGACTGTGTAAACCAGAAATCCCCCAGCTAGAGTCTAAGATCCCAGACTTGGTTTGCAGTGCTGGAAAAAACCTCTCTTGATGTGTAAACTAAACAAAGTGGCTCTCAGGGCCACTGAGAAGCAGCCAATGGCAGATTTATGGACCCTTTTTGCTGCAGACCTGCCCTTTAGACTTGTGGAGGAAAGTGAGGTTGCAGCACAATGAGGGCAGAAAGAGATTTCTAAATACAATAAAACATCCACGCTGGGCTATTTTATTGAGAGGGAAACTATTGTCACGTAAGCCAAACGTTTAACCTCCATGACAATGCCCTGAACGTGCAGCTTGGGGCATTGTCCTGTATCTCCCTGTCCCCTCCACCAACTGCAGAGCAAACAATATCTCTCTAAGCCTCTGCTTCAATCAATGTTTAGATGGGATTTCATCTATACTTGTGGGTTTAGTAACCATCCAACACTGGGGTTTTCAATGACTGGCATTTCTGGGGAGGGGGAGGTCAAAAGTGCCCAGTGTTGGGCTAACTCTGCTCCTGGTGAAGTCACTGTCCAAGTCCATTGTCCTCAGTGGGAGCTGAGGCTTCTGGAAATCTTGCCCTGAACTTACCTATTGCAAAGCATAGACTAAGTTGGGTCTAGTGGAGATCCAATTCGGCTCAGTGAGGGGGTGAAGGTAGCTTCATGCCCCTTGGTAGCCAGCCATGCCCTTCCTGCCACTGGGTAAAACTGGAGCCATAGAAAGGATTGCAGTGGTCTGAAGCATCTGTCCCTATTCTTGAATACGAATGCAGCAAGCACAGCAACCCCAAAAACCTACTGGAAAGGTGTGTGTGACATCATAAATTATATGAGTTATGTGGCACAAAGTTTTCATTGCTGCTTATGCGGGAAGACGACACTGCTCACCCCTATGGGTCTGCTGCAAGTGACAGTCTCAGACTCATCGCTATAAAAACGTTGTACCCCATAGCAGCAAGCCACATCATCAGAGTGGATAGCTAACCAGAGAGGGGGACATGGGAGATAGATGAACCTGTGCGGAGGACCACCTCCAACAAGCAACCCCCTGACTCAATGTAACAATGCCTAGCTCTCATAGAGCACTTTTCGTTAGAAGAGCTCAAAGTACTTCACAATTGTGAACTTATTTATCCTCGCACCCCGCCACCCCCCGGTAAGGCAAGGCAGTGCTGTTATCCCCTTTGGACAGGTGGGGAACTAAGGCAAAGAGAAGCTAGTTGACTTGTCCATGGTCACACAAAGTCTAGCAAGCAGAGTTTGGAAGCCAGGTCTGCCACTAGGCCAATGGCTTAACAATTGGCCTACTTTTTCTCTCTTCATCCTTATCCTTCATCTTCCTCAGCAACTACTTTATAGCATCACCAAGGTTCCCAGTATAATTTTGTTCAGCCGTTACTTAAAATCATTTGCATAAGGCAGCTAATTTTTGTTGAGCCCATGGGTGGCTGTTTAAGCCATATTTCACCGAATGCAGAAATATGCATTCACCTTTGCAGCCAGCTTTGTAAATAGTCGCTATAATTAATAAATAAATACCATCCTAATGAAATGAGCCCTTTTTAAGATGCTTTAGGGGAAACCTGCAGTTGAATACAAAAGAGGCTGCAATCACTACCACGAATTGTGAATAGGTCTAACCACTCGATATTAAGTTGCCATCTTGACAGTCCAGTGACAGAAGAGGAGATTTTCAATGGCACAAATAGAAGTTGGGTGCCCAACTTCTGTTGACTTTCAAGGTGAACTGGGTACCTGACTGTCCTCTGTGCTTTAGAAAATGTCCCCCGGAGTATGGCTGGGGTGATTCATCTCCCATTTATGGGCTGATCCAGAGCCCATTGGAACCAGTGGAAAGACTCCCCTTGACTTCAACAGACTTTGCATCAGGCCCTGAATGAATGACAAGGGAGACTTTGCAAGAGAGAAGGTGTGTGAGGTAACATCTCTCATTGGACCAACTTCTATTGGTGGAAAGGACAAGCTTTCAAGATATGCAGAGCTCTTACTCAGGTCTGGGGAAGGTAACCAGAGTATCTGAGCTCAGTACCAGGCTGGATAGATTGTTAAGCGCAAGCACACTTAAAAGGAAGTGAGCAGTTAAGGCAGTGATTCCCAAACTGGGTTGTGACCCCAAATGTGCTGTGCTATCAGCAGATGGGGCTGCAGTGAGACCTAGTTTGCAGAGGACGCCATTTTGCTCTGCACTGTATGACCTTGCACGCACCATAATATGTGGTCACACTGTGAGGAGGATGCCATTTTGTGGAGCAACATGTCATCCTCCATGTGGCATGACCTCACATATATAGTCTGTGTGTGAGGTCAATCTGTGTGGAGGACGCCATGTTGCTCTTCAAAATGGCATCCTCCCTGCTGTCTGGGATCCTGGCAGGAAACACTGCATTAAAATGGGGTTGTGCTGTCAACATTTTGGGAACCCCTGGGTTAAGGGTTAACAGGCAAGTAGGGTGTGGTACAAATTATTGTAATGACCCATAAAACCAATGTCTCTATTAAGTTTGTGGTTTTCAGTGTCCAGCGGAGTTATGAATTTAAGTTTCCAGGTTCATCTTTGGAAGGTGTTGTGCAGGTTTCCTTTAAGGACAAAGGCTGAGAGGTCAGATATGGAGCGATCACTTTGTGAAAAGTGCTCACCCACGGGTGACAGGGTGTTTTTGTCTCTTATCAGTTTTCTGTGTGAGTTCATTCAAGAGCATAATGACTCTCTGGTTTCACCCACACAGTTGTGGGACCATTTGATGCACTGGATGAGGTACAACACATGTTGTGATAGGTGTGTGTAAGACCCACAGATCTCAAAATGTGTGTAGTGCGGGGTGTTGATCATCATAGTACTGGAGCTATGTCTGCAGGTTTTGCATCTGTTGTTCTGGCAGGGGCTGGTGCTGGTTTGAGTTGGTGGGTCCCAGTCTGAGACTTTCAAAGTCACGGTCATTATTAATTGCATTCTGGTAGCGTCATAAGCCCCCAAACAGATCGGGGTGCTATTGTGCCACAATCCAATCGTAAGAAACAGTTCCTGTCCCAAGGAGCTAACAATCTGAGCTAAAGCCCAGAGGCAGCAAGCAGTGATGACAAAGAACCAGAAGGCATGTAAGGAGTAAGTCAGAAGGAGAAAGTGAGATCAGTCCTATTGCTTTGTAATGATCTGTTGGGTTCATTTACCAGTTAAATCGCTGTTTAATTAAACTCAGTGTAACAGAGCTTACGTTTTGAAAGTCTCCTTTTCGCATTTTCTGAGTCCTTCTCTACATCATCACACTGAGATCCTGGTTGGGAAGTCACATTAAAATTTCTCTTGAGAAACCATTCACCAGGATAGATGACGGGAGGGGAACAGTGGCAGGTGTTAAAGGGCTTTGAAAATTCATGTTACTAATTTCATATCCCTCATGTATTTTTAATAGAGGGGAGGTTTCAAATATGCCAAAGGGATTTAGGAGCACTGGTTCTAGTGAAACTCAACAGGGCTTGTGCACCAATCTGCTTTCAGCACTTTCTTGAAAACCTCCCCCTCCAATGCTAATTGACTGTGTATGGTGTTCATAACTGATCACTGTGGTGCTCTTTGAGGCTATTTTCACAGCTGCCTGATGGGGCTTGTATCATAGAATATCAGGGTTGGAAGGGACCTTAGGAGGTCAAAGCAAGACCAATCCCCAATTTTTGCCCCAGATCCCTAAATGGCCCCCTCAAGGATTGAACTCACAACCCTGGGTTTAGCAGGCCAATGCTCAAACCACTGAGCTATCCCTCCCCCTCTCCAGTTGTCATTGGAATTAAAGGGAGTTGTGCCTCTAAATCCCCTTGGTGGCTAAAAAAATCTCCACCTTAACTTTTTAGCCAGCCATTGTTCTCAGTGCCTCTCAAAGGTGCATCATTATTTTTCTTACTGGCCAAGCATATCCTCTTATATAAATACAGCAGGGTATTCCTTTTCTATGCCATGGTGTACTTACATTACATTATATTTGGTGCCATATTTATATTGTATCATATTTGTTAAGAACCGTGAGCCAATATTCCCTCTATTTGTTCTCATGCATGTGCAGAATGAATTTTGTTATGTGCACCAATATGGAAGTGATGTGTGGTGGGGGTGGGGATGAGGGGTTTGGAGTATGGGAGAGGGCTCAGGGCTGGGGCAGAGGGCTGGGGTGGGGGCTCCAGCTGTGGGTGCAGGCTCTGGGGTGGGGTCGGGGATGAGGGGTTCAGGGTGCGGAAGGGGACTCAGGGCTGGGGCAGGGGTTGGGGTGTGGGGGGGAGGGGGAGGACTCCATCTGGGGGTGCGGGCTCTGGGATGCAGGCTGCCCCAGGACCAGGGCAGGAAGGGAGGACTCCCCCTCCACCCCAGCCCTGTCCCTGCCACAGCAACTCTAGGGCTGGTGTCAGGGGCGAGTCACCTCTCCCTGGCCGCAGCCCTGAGCACCTGTGCAGCCCTTGATAAACTGCTGCATGGCCACACAGCTTAGAGAGATCTTAGACTGTGACTGTGTTTGGTGCCACATAAGACACAAAATACAGACAGGCCTGGATCCTCAAAGGTATTTAGTCACCTAACTCCCTTGTGGATCTGGCCACGGCCCCTGTCCCGAGGAGCATACTGGTATCTACAGATACCAGAACTATGCAACTTGTTCATGAAGCTGTTTAATAGATAGAGCGACTCAGGTCTATTTAATAACCAACTGCCCAAATATGCATGGACTCAACAGAGCAAAACAGCCTGTGCAACTGAAACAGCTCCAGGTTACATTTTATTCCCACATTTACATTTTTACAACACAAGGGAATCGAGTGTTACCAACTTCTGCTCTGTTGTAGTAGCACTGAACCTTTGACGCTGACCTTGCTCTGTGCTCGTGACTTGGCTTGATGAGAAAGGAAGCTGGGATGTGGAAAATGGGTGCTGTCCCTACGGCAGCCCCCCTTCAGACTCTAACGATACTTATGCTGCTCTACAAACACAATGGGTCTGATCTAGCCCCTGCCCTGCTCCTGCTTTAAACACCACCGGCCAAAGTCCAGAGGAGTGGAGCAGAGAATGAGGCTCCAGCTGTTTAAGCCTCACATCATGCCTGCGAGGTGGGAAGCACGTATCCCCCCTTTCTTACAGATGGGGAATTAGAGAGGCTGTTGGCTGATTTTCAGAGCTGCTGTATATCCATCACTCCTACTGAAGTCAGTGGGAACTAGGCATGTGCCGGCTCCCAGGCCAAACTTGGGATGTGCCCAGTTGTCACGGAGTATAGGGGAGTCCGGCCCTGCACCCCTCTTCCCCGGATTCACTGGGAGTCTCAGCCAGTCAGTAGAACAGAAGGTTTATTAGAGATGCCAGGAACACAGTCCAACCAGAGCTTGTCAGTACATCCAGGACCCCTCAGTCGGGTCCTTCCGGGGGGCAGGGAGCTTAGACCCCAGCCTGGGGCTCCCTGCATTTCGCCCCACAACTCCAACCGGGGCAGGGAGGCCAGACCCTGTCTGCCTCGCTCGCCTCTTCTCCGGCCCGCCTCCAACTCCAACTCTCCAGCCCCTCCTCCGCCTTTGTCTGCTTCCCGGGCCAGGAGGTCACCTGATCCCTTTGTTCTCACACCTTCAGCTCTCACCTTTGCCGGGCAAGGGGCCGGGCCATCTGTTGCCAGGAGACAGAGCCCTTCTCTGTGTCCAGGCCTCTGCCTTCTAGGGCTTTGTAACAATCATGCACCGTTGTCCCACCACCTAGATACTCAAGCACCGCATAGGGGAAACTGAGGCACCCACACAGTACTCAGGGAAACCTTAACTACAGTCCTAGTTCGTCACATCTCTCCCCCCTCCGAGACCGAACTGAGCGGGGTCACTTTAGCCAGTGACCCGGGGAAGTTCGAACCTGGTCACACCAGGCCGTTCCAGTTCCACGGGTTCCCTTAGGTTGGGTGGGCTTGATGCCACCCGCAGGCCGCATGTGGGAAGGTTTATGCAGCCCGTGCCCTCTTCCCATCCCAAAACCCCTGGGGTTCAAGCTGAGATCAGGTCTTTTCCCAGCGCTCCAGTCTGGAGGGCTGTAGTTCGGGCTCTCTTGGTTAAGAGCCTCCCTCTTGATCTGGTCCCCTCTCTGACCACGTGTCTCTGTCACCAGCCGCTCGGCATCGGCCCCTTTTCCTGGATGCAGCCACGTTGGGGCGGAATGGTGACTATACCCCGTAAAGCGCCACCCAAATAGATCCGGCTGCTGCTTCTTAAGGGCCTGCCCCATGGCCAGGCATTCCCTCTCTATGGCCTGACCGTTCTGCCTCCAGGGCAGCCGCTCCTTGCTCAGATACCCGATGGGGTATCTCTCCCGCTTCGCATAGGCCTGCATCAGCACCGCGCCCAGCCCTGTGTCTGAGGCTTCGGTGAACACTGTACAGGGCTTGGCCCGGTCTGGGTTTACTCGATCTATTGGGCCCTGGATTAGAGCCTCCTTCAGCGCACAGAGAGTCCTCTGGCCCTGCTCGGTCCAGACTGCCTCGTCTGGCTTCCCCTTCTTACCTAGCTCTGTGATGGGGGCAGCTAGGGAGCTAAAGGGGGGTACAAACCTCTGGTAGTATCCCACCATCCCGCTAAAGGCCTGGACCTGTTTCTTGGTCTGGGGAACAGGCCAAACTCTGATCGCCTCCACCTTGGCCAGCCCTGGGCTGTTGAATGACTGGTTCACCTCTAAAGCCAGCCTGTCCTTGGCCTCTCTCTCCAGGTTCTGGGCTCTTTTCCCAGTTACTCTGACTGGGGGACACCTGATGGAAGGATGGGCTCCCATCTCAGGGGAGAGATCCATCAGGGGGTCTTCCCCATTCTCCTCCCAATTGTCCCTTACCGGTTCTAGGGGTCCCCTTACTCTCCTCCCATACCACAGCTTGAAAGGGAAGTCCCCTGGTGATTCCTGGGGCACTTCCTTGTGCCATCGGTGGGGCAGGTACTTGTCCCAGTCCTGTGGATGCTGATTGATGCAAGTCTTCAGCATCAGCCTCATGGTCCCCTGAACTCTCTCCACCAGCCCATTGCACTGGGGATGATATGCTGAGGCCCAACTGTGCCGGACCCCACATTTCTCCCACGAGCACCGGAGCAGGGCCGACATGAAGTTGGACCCTTGGTCTGTCAGGACTTCCTTGGGGAACCCCACTCGGCTGAAAATGGTCAGCAGCGCATCCGCCACGGTGTCTGCTTCAATGGAGGATAAGGGCACCGCCTCGGGGTAGCGGGTGGCAAAATCTACCACCACCCGAATGTACTTCTTCCCCGACTGGGTTGCCCTGCTGAGGGGGCCCACCCCATTCATAGCCACCTTCTGGAAAGGTTCCTCCCTGATGGGCAGGGACCTCCAGGGATCTTCTCCCTTACCCTGGACCAGGTATAATAGCCGGTGATGATACTTCGGGTGCCCCACCGGCTGCCTCCTGATTCCCCGCAGTTCTACTTCCCCTTGGGAAGCCCATTCCCGGCACAGGAATCCCTTCTCCCACAGGGATCTGTCTCTGCAGTCTTCCCCAAGGGGGTTTGCAGCGCTGTGGCCAGCAAGTTCCCTTAGCTTCTCCAAAGCGGGATCCCTCTGCAGCTCACTGGCCAGGCTTGGGGTCACGGCCCCACTGAGCCCTGTCCCCGGTGGCTCCCTCCCTGCCATGGAATCACTTCCCGGCAGCACCTCTGGACCAGGCAAGCCTGGTTGGCAGCCGTCCTGCCCTGCCTGTGTGTTCCCCCACTCAGCTGGGGTCTCTGCTCCCCCCGGGCTCAGCGCTGCCCTGGCTGTCCCTGTGGGGCCAGGCAGCGAGCTCGCTGCTTTGGTCACAGCATCAGAGCCAGCGTGAGCCACCTCTCCAGTGTGCAGGGGGGTGGGGAGCATCTCTCTGACCCACCCCGCCCTAGGGGTCTGGTTACAGGCAGGCAGGTAACCGGGGCCTGGCAGCTCCTCCCCCCTGCCAGCCAGGTCATTTGCATTTTCACTGACCATTTCCCTCTTAGCCAATTGGTTTCCTGAGTTCAAATTCAAATCCTCAGCCGTTACAGGGCCTGGATCCTGTCCCAAAGATACACAGTCACCCCCCAACAGCACCTCACCGCTGATATCCTGGAGACCCCCAACCACCAGCCAGCCCGACCCCTCCTGGGTCTGCACAGGGATCTGGGCCATAGGCAGGGCGAATGGGTCCGTCCCTGGGACCCTCACCCAGGTCACACAGCCCCCCAGCAGCTGGTGGGGGTGCACCACCCGGGGCCTGACCACAATTCTCTCTGTCCCGGGGTCTTGCCACCCCCCGAATGTCTCTCCATTGACCATCAGCTTCCGCTTCCACTGGGGGTCCATAGGGCTTGAGTCCAGGGCCAGGAGTGGAAATCCGTCCACCATCCCACCCTTCTGGCTGGTGGAGTTTATGGCCTTGGGACCCAGCACGGGGGTTAGATCCCGGGGCTTTTCCGCAGGGTCTCCCTGGTTCCAATCACCAGCCTGCTCCAAGGCAGTGAGGTGGGCCTCCACATCCCCACCCTCCTTAACCAGGGGCAGCAATTTAGGATCGAGGTTCCCTGCGGAGCTGGCACCCCGGGATCTGTCCCCACTTACCCCTGGCCAGTCCCCTATGCCTCTCAGTTCCACCACCGCAAGTTCACGCTGCTGCTTCTTCTGTAGGTCTTTCTCGGGCTCTTGCTGTCTCTCACCGTCCTCTTGCTCTCTCGGACTCAGCTCCAGTCCCATCCGTCTCCGATCCCCTGCTGGGGAACCCGATCGTGAAGACCCCCGTCTGGTTGGGGACCAGACTCTTGGGGATGCCAGGCTATCACTCCAGCTGCTCCCAGATCCTGCTGTAGCCCCATTGGGGTCAGGAATCTGCTCCCTGGAATGGTCATCTTCCTCCAGCCGCGTGATTAACTGGGCTTTAGGGAGCTTTCCAATGGGTATCCCTCTCTTTTTGCACAGGGTTACAATGCTCTTCTTAAGGAGAAGGCGATACGCCATCACTTCACTGCTCCCAAGTTTGCTGTGGACTCGCAGGCCTGTGTGCTCTTAGCTCCCCACGGTTTCCAGGAAGAACCCCAAGTGTGCCAGCCCTTCTCCAGGTCACCGCCTCTTTGCCAGGGTCGAGCCGCAGGCTCCTCCGCCCCTGGGACTGCTCACTGCAGAGCCCAGGGGGACCCCATCATTGCACAGTCCTTCTCGCTGGTCACACACTCCCAGGGGTTAAGCGTAGCTCCTCCGCTCCCCGAAACCGCTCCTCCGTGAGCCTTCAGCACGCCTGGTCCTCGTTAGCCCCCCTTCGTTCTACTGCTCCCCAGTCACTTACTGCAGGAAGCACCGTTCACGGGGTGCAGAACATCCCGCCGCTGCCACCAGTTGTCACGGAGTATAGGGGAGTCCGGCCCTGCACCCCTCTTCCCCGGATTCACTGGGAGTCTCAGCCAGTCAGTAGAACAGAAGGTTTATTAGAGATGCCAGGAACACAGTCCAACCAGAGCTTGTCAGTACATCCAGGACCCCTCAGTCGGGTCCTTCCGGGGGGCAGGGAGCTTAGACCCCAGCCTGGGGCTCCCTGCATTTCGCCCCACAGCTCCAACCGGGGCAGGGAGGCCAGACCCTGTCTGCCTCGCTCGCCTCTTCTCCGGCCCGCCTCCAACTCCAACTCTCCAGCCCCTCCTCCGCCTTTGTCTGCTTCCCGGGCCAGGAGGTCACCTGATCCCTTTGTTCTCACACCTTCAGCTCTCACCTTTGCCGGGCAAGGGGCCGGGCCATCTGTTGCCAGGAGACAGAGCCCTTCTCTGTGTCCAGGCCTCTGCCTTCTAGGGCTTTGTAACAATCATGCACCGTTGTCCCACCACCTAGATACTCAAGCACCGCATAGGGGAAACTGAGGCACCCACACAGTACTCAGGGAAACCTTAACTACAGTCCTAGTTCGTCACACCAGGCTCACACCACAAGCCAGGGCAGGGTGGGGCTGTGGCCAGCAAAGTGAAAGAGCTGCTCAGATTACCAGCATGTCTGCTAGCCCCTGTCATGCTGGGGGCAATGTGGCCTAGTGAGTAGGGCACTTGACTGGGACTCAGAAGACTTTAGTTTTATTCCTTGCTCTAGCACTGACCCGATATGTGACAATGGGTCATTTCACCTCCTTGTGCCACTGTTTCTCTTCCCACTTATTGTCTGTTTAAACTATATTTCCTTTGGGGCAGAACCTGTCTCTTGTTATGTGTACAGCACTAGCACAATGGGACTCTCATCTTGAGTGGGGTCCTTGGATGCTCCTATAATTAGGGCTCTACCAAATTCACGGCCATGAAAAATACATCATGGACCATGAAATCTGGTCTTTTGTGTGCTTTTACCCTATACTATACCGATTTCATGGGGAAAACCAGTATTTCTCAAACTGGGGGTCTTGACCCAAAGGGAGTTGCAGGGCGGTAACAAGGTGATTTTAGGGGGAATCATGGTATTGTCACCCTTACTTCTGCTCTGCCTTCAGAGCTGGGCAGCAGGAAAGCAGCGGCTTTTAGACGGGTGCCCAGCTTTGAAGGCAGCACCCCACCGGCAGCATCCCGCCAGCAGCAGTGCAGAACTAAGGGCGGCAATGCCAGACTATGCCACCCTTACTTCTGCGCTGCTGCCTTCAGAGCTGGGCGGACGGAGAGTGGCAGCTGCTGACTGAGGGCCCAGCTTGGCAGGTATCAGTGCAGAAGTAAGGGTGGCAATACCATACCAGGCCATCCTTACTTCTGCGCTGCTGCTGGCGGCTGTTCTGCCTTCAGAGCTGGGCTCCTGGCCAGCAGCCACCACACTCCAGCTGCCCAGCTCTGAAGGCAGCGCTGCCAGCCACAGTAGCACAGAAGTAAGGGTAGCAGTACCGCAACCCCCCCTACAATAACCTTGCAACCCCCCACAACTCCTTTTTGGGTCAGGACCCCTACACTTACAACACTGAAATTACAGACTTAAATAGCTGAAATCATGACATTTACTATTTTAAAAATCCTATAACCATGAAATTCACCAAAATGGACCATGAATTTGGTAGGGCCCTAACTATAATACTACAAATAGAAATACAGTTTGTTCTTTTGTTTCACCAGCATGGCTACTGTCCTTAAAAATGTTTGTTTGGCCTTTGCAACCAAACAGTACTTCTGTAGTGGCCCTTACCAAAAAAAAGGGGGAACTTTTGGGAGCAGGATTGAGACTCTGCTTCCATTTTGTTGCAAAGACAAAACTGTTGCCTTTTCAAGGGTGATCAGTGCGTTGTTAAATGAAAGCCAATCTCATTGTTCTGATGCTAGCTGAGATGACTCTTAAATGTATTAAAACAACATTGGTGGGGATTTCTTTTTAGTTTAGTGGAATTGTTTTATTTAATTAAATTCAAAATAATGCATGCATATCCAGTGCTGTAGGCTCTGGACACAAATCCAGGGCCAAATCTAGTGGTCCTTATTGGGGTTTTTTCTCAGTCAAACTCCCATTGATTTCAAGAACTAAGGTAACAATCTCAGGATGTTGATGTCCTACAACATCTACGGACTTGATTAGGTTGACCTGAATAAGCTGATCCAACTAAAGTCCTCCCTCTGGACACTACTCAGTCTTCTATAAACACCTCCACTTACTGCAAAACTATGCCTCTTCCCTGAGCCCATGCCACTAGCTCAGGAAACGCTTGGGAGCTCAACCTGCCAGGCATACCGAACAACTCCAGTAGCTGTTGGATCAAAGGCCGAATAAGTTCTGGAGTTGAGCAACCCATGCTGAAATCACCCTGCTGCCATCCTTTTTCCATTTACTCCGGAGGCAACTAGTGCCTCTGCTGACTGCAGCCATCATGGCATCCGCTTGAGAGATATCTAGCATCCACAGCAGTTAGGGCTTTAAAATCACAGAATCATAGAATCTCAGGGTTGGAAGGGACCTCAGGAGGTCATCTAGTCCAACCCCCCGCTCAAAGCAGGACCAACCCCAACTAAATCATCCCAGCCAGGGCTTTGTCAAGCCTGACCTTCAAAACCTCTAAGGACGGAGATTCCACCACCTCCCTAGGTAACCCATTCCAGTGCTTCACCACCCTACTAGTGAAAAAGTTTTTCCTAATATCCAACCTAAACCTCCCCCGCTGCAACTTGAGACCATTACTCCTTGTTCTGTCATCTTCTACCACTGAGAACAGTCTAGATCCAGCCTCTTTGGAACCCCCTTTTAGATAGTTGAAAGCAGCTATCAAGTCCCCCCTCACTCTTCTCTTCTGCAGGCTAAAGTTCCCAGTTCCCTCAGCCTCTCCTCATAAGTCATGTGCTCCAGCCCCCTAATCATTTTTGTTGCTCTCCGTTGGACTCTTTCCAATTTATCCACATCCTTCTTGTAAAGACCCAAGCCAACCCTATAAGCATCACTCAGAAATCAGCAGGAAGCCATCACAGGCTGCAGAGCACAGTGCCATGTGACACAACACTTTGTGAGGAGGCCACTGTGCCAGATGAAGATTCAGAGTGTTCTGGCAATGGGTAAATGTGGCGAGGTCCCTTATCTTTCAGAAAAAGCCAGAACTTATTGCCAAGCACAGATGAGAAAAGCATGGCAGGCCAGTGCTGCTTCTGAGACATCGAAAACCCTCTAGGCAGTAGCGTAGCCGGGGGGGAGCAGGGGGAGCGGCTGCTCCCCCTTGAGCAGAAGCGGCGGAAGCGGCACCTTTTTTTAGCAGCCGCTTCTTGCACTCACCCGGCGGCACTCCGGGTCTTCGGCGGCATTTCGGCAGCGGGTACCACCAAAGACCCGGAGTGAGCTGCCGAAGTGCCGCCGAAGACCCAGAGCCCTGCTGGGTGAGTACAGGGGGAGGCGCCTTTTTATAGCGCCGCTCCCCCTGCGCTCCGGCCCTGGCTGCGCTACTGCCTCTAGGTTACCTACCTGCAAAGCAAATGCTGGGCATCCTCCCTCAACGGAAGGAACTGCTATAACTTAGTTCTTGTCCCCAACCCACAAGCATTACCTCTAGCACAGCGGAGCTGAGTGTCAGCCTGCTAGTCCTTTGCCAACCCCCAGATGTATCTAGCCAGGCCCTAGAATGTTTCTGGTCCATCAGCTCCACCCTCAGAGTCCAGTGAAAGAGGGATATTCTAGAGGTGGGTGTCATCCATGCACTGGAGGCATTTCTGCCCACCCTGTCTGTGTCCAAGCTAGGGGGTGCATACGGGACTTAATACTGCAAATTGCTGCAAGCAACACACTATGCATGTATTTAGTTTTAATTAAGTGCTTTAATTTAATAGTGCCAATTGACTTCAATAGGACTACTCGTGCTTAAAGTTAGGCATGTGCTTAAAGTGTTTTGCTAGTTTGAGTGCTGGGCATCTTGCAGGATTGGTTCAATACACACTAATAGGAGAGGGGACAGAACAGAATCATGCAGAGCTCTGCACAAGAGCCCTCAGTCAGTTACCTGGCATTCCTCTCCTGGGCCTTGCCAAAGAATGTTCCAAAGTTAACAAGCAGAGTTTACAACAGTAACGTTAATTAACAAAAGTCTGAGAATATTATTTGAATAAATCAAGTGAGAGCCCAGGCTCTCAAATCAGGTCAATGGGTCACTGTCTTGCTTTCTCCGCCCACCTAGCACCTAGCTGAATTTTGGTACTACTAAAGAAACAAAAACCTCACCAAAAACTTCTATCCATGTACATAGTGTTGTTGTAGCTATGTCGGTACTGGGATATTAGCGAGACAAGGTGGGGGAGGAAATAGATTTATTGGACCAATGTCTGTTTGCTTAGAGAGACAAGCTTTTGAGCCTGCACACTTGTCTCTCTCCCCAACGAAAGTTGCTCCAATAAAAGAGATTCCTTCTCCCACCTTGTCTCACCCAACAATAGCACTGGGGATTAATGCTTTGTCTTTTAAAATGTGGGGCTCCTAGCTGTTTCGGAATAGCAAGAAGTAGTGGGGTTTAGCTCCAGCATTTTCAAAACAGTGGCCACTACAATCAGGTGGCTTGGACTTGCAGGGCTCTTTTTAGAACTGGTCCATGGATTAAGGTAATGAGCCAGCTGGATGTAATTTGCCATGCCAGAGGGCTCAGGTTGGTTCTCCAATACTTAACAGCTCCCCTGTACCGGAAGAGTTTCACTTCTGTACCCAGGGGCAGAAATAAGCTCTTAGATGTGTAGGGACTTGCCCAAGGTCTCACAGCTAGCCAAGTGGCAGAGCTAGGATTAGAACTTGAGTTCTTGGAGCCCAGTCCCATGCTGAGTTCACTAGAGAACTAAGCCTGTAAATCACTTTTTCCCTAATTGTGTGCCCCGGGCCTGGCTGCTAATTTAAACATAGCGCCCCTGCCTGATAAGAGTGTGGCTCCCGTGCCCCACATTGTACGTGCACATTCCAGCAGGGCTACTCAAAGCACAAGCAGCCTCAGGGCTTCATTGAGCAGCCTGGCAGTGATGCGTGAGCCATAAAGAGGCACTTTCAGAAGGGCCTTCAGTGAGCGAGCACATGAGCTAAGGAGTGTTACAATGACCCACCTTAAAGGCTGACCTGGAGCCCCCACTTGTGGATATGGATCAAGGGCAAAATGTACAGAACCCTCCAAGGGCAAAAGCTGAGATATAGCTTAGTCTCCAAGTTTAATTCATATCGGGGGGGAGAGAGATGGTGTCTTTTGTCCCCCTCTGTCCTCTGAGCAGCATGGGTGAGACCAGTCATCTCCTTGGCAGCTCCTGACTCTTCTGGCTCATGTCACATAATTTTGATTTTTTTAAAAAATAAAAAATCACGTTACCATCGGATTTGATTTCTGCGCTGCCCCACCACCTCAGCATTCATGGTGCCGCACATGGGAGCTTTTTCATAGATGCTCACTGCATCCCATTCTTTGTATGTTCAAAGAAAGAACAGTTACGATATTAGCACTGCTATGACCTTCAGAGAAGGAGCCTAATTATTCCAGAGCAAGCAGCTTAGTGCTGGGCAGCTGCTAATGAACACTGATGGGAAAATACAACCAGATGCAAATTGGAGAGCTGGCTTGGTGAGTGTACAACAAAGACCATCCTCTGCCAATGCAATTTCATGTCGTGGCTACTACTGAACCTTTTCAGTATTTGTATGTCTGAAATGCCCCCTGTATTTCCTTCCTTTCTCCTTCTCGTGAACGGTAATGAATATAGCTACTCCAGCAGACAGTTACATACTAGAAGGCTGGCCCCAGCCCTCAGAGGCCAGGCGTGGGTCACTGAGGGAGACAGAGACCATATAGAGATTGACTTGCCATCTGCAGCGAGACCATCCGCCTATGTGCAAAACAATCTGCAGTGTGTCTGCAGAAAGGGAGCAGGAAAGCAGCTCTCGCAGCTAACTGGCACACTATCTCATTAGAGGATCCCGCAGGGGTCCCCTGAGGTCTCTGGCAAGGTGGCAGCAGTGTGGTAGAACTGCAAACGAGGACGCATTGCTTGGTAAAGGTAGCTCTGTAAAAAGAGGAGGGGGCTGGGAGCAGTGGAAATCAGAGCGGTTCAGGGTAAAAAAGAAGTAGCCCCCAATCCTCACCCATTCACCCACATCCCAGAAACCAGCATACTCATTCCATGGAAGGCTGTGCCTGGGGCTTTGATTATAAATAACCTGTGGCAACAGCAAGGCTCTCTCAACTCATAGGGATGGTGATAGCATCCTCCATTTCCAGAGCATCTGAAGGACCCCAGAACATGTTGTCTGTTCTTTATGTATGTATCTGTATAAATACATCTATCCTATTACAGATCAAAAAGCCATGTGAAAAGAATATTATTAGGTTGCAAAGTCAAGCACTCAAAAATTAGAAAATGTCTGAATTGAGGTTGACTGTGCAACCAAAATCCGGACCTCTGTGTGCATATGTATTATAACAGTCTTTAATTACATGAGCATAGTGTTTTTTCCACCAGATCCCTACGTCATTCAGAGCACAGGATGGATGGTGCTCATTGAAGGAGCAGCTATCCAATATTTAGTTTTCTCCTCATTGTGTGGCCCCAGGCCTTATTTACTGCATGCTATTCAAATCCTGCTCTGAATACAGAATTATGCATTTCTTAATGGGCCTTTCTGTGGCACTCATCATTCTGTTATCTGAGTGCTTCACAAACCTCAATTAATTGATCTTCAAAACATCCCCGAAAGGTAAGGGGTGTGTGTGGGGGGGATTATCCCCATATTACAGATGGGGAACCGAGTCACAGGGATTAAGGTCAAAAGTAGAGCTGGGCAGATCCTGGAATTCCTGTTTCATGGGAAATACCAACATTTCAATTTAAAAAAAGTTCTGAATCAGAACAAAAAAAATCAAAAATTTAAAATTTTCCCACAGAACAACATGCTGAAATTTAATGTCAGAAAAATTTGATGTCACCTTTCAATCATAGAATATCAGGGTTGAAAGGGACCTTAGGAGATCATCTAGTCTAACCCACTGCTCAAAGCAGGACTAATCCCCAATTTTTGCCCCAGATCCCTAAATGGCCCTCTCAAGGATCGAACTCATAACCCTGGGTTTAGCAGGCCAAGGCTCAAACCACTGAGCGATCCCTCCCCCTATCAGGTGAAGGCATTTCATTTTGACTTTTTCAACTTTATCAATTACATTAACATAATTCAAATGTCAGCTATTATGTCGTATATCACAATATGTATTATAAAATAAATGACATTATGATGTAATATTTCATTAAAATGACAATATAATTTATAATGTACAATGCAAAATGATAATGTCAAAATGAAACATAGATTTTTTTTCTATTTTTGTTTCTATACTGTTAAAATGAAAGTAGTTGTTACCACACCAGGGAGTCCTTGGGAGCACAGGATGGACAGACATCCTGTTCTCTGTTCCACTGCCCATCCCGGCCCAGAGCAGCTGGGAGCCAACATTACAGAGAAACTCCAGTTTTGCCACTGTAAGTCTGGGCTGAAGGGCTCATGCTCAGTTGTCATTCTGTGTTGGGATGGAGTATGTGCAGTCTGGTCAATACTAGGAGCTGTGAGGGGATGGAGCATGCTCAGTGAGGATGGAATCTTTGGGAATTTTAGGGCTCTCTACTGACTGAGCACGTGCAAATACCAGTGTGTTTTTTTCAAAAGCCTATAACTTGGCTAAATTTGGGTCGATTTTTACAGGAACAGCAAAAGATCTACCCCTAACACAAAGGCCACCCTCCTGCCAAATTTCAAGTCCCTGCTCTAAAGCATAGGGGTGCTAGAGCTTTTCAGAGCAACAGTCTCAATTTTTTCAAAGGGACAAAATGACATAGACTCATAGACTTTAAGGTCAGAAGGGACCGTTATGATCATCTAGTCTGACCTCCTGCACAATGCAGGCCACAAAATCCCACCCACCCATTCCCGGAATAATCCTCCTACCTATGTCTCAGCCACTGAAGTCCTCAAACCATGGCCCAAAGACCTCAAGATGCAGAGAATCCTCCAGCAAATGACCCGTGCCCGATGCCGCAGGGGAAGGCGAAAAACCTCCAGGGCCTCTGCCGATCCACCCTGGAGGAAAATTCCTTCCCGACCTCAAACATGGCGATCAGCTGAACCCTGAGCATGTGGGCAAGACTCACCAGCCAGACACCCAGGAAAAAGTTCTCTGTAGTAACTTCTAACATCCCATCGTTGACCATTGGTCCTATTTACCACTGATGGTAATTAATTGACCTTTGACTAAGGGTACGTCCACACTACGGAATCAGGTCGAAGTTATAGAAGTCGATCTTTTAAAACCCGATGTTATGGAATCGATTGTGTGTGTCCCCACTAAAGACCATTAAGGCCATTCGGTCGACGGACTGTGTCCACAGTATCGGGGCTAGCGTCGACTTTCGGAGCATTGCATTGCGGGTAGCTATCCCACAGTTCCCGCAGTCTCCGCCACCCATTGGAATTCTGGGTTGCGATCCCAAAGCCTGATGGGGCAGAAAACATTGTCGCTGGTGGTTCTGGGTACATGTCATCAAGCCATCCTCCCTCCCTCCCTCCGTGAAAGCAACCTTTTTCACGCCTTTTTTCCAGGGTTTCCGGGTTTGCTACGGCAAGCATGGAGCCTGCTCAGCTCACAATGACTGTACGTCTCCAGCGTACGCCTGGACATAAGGTCTAGTGGGGATTCAGTCCCACTGTAATATGGGCAGAGGGATAGCTCAGTGGTATAAGCATTGGCCTTTTAAACCCGGGGTTGTGAGTTCAATCCTTGAGGGGGCCATTCTGCCTGAGGCTGGTAGTCGTGGGACTACACAGCAGAAGCTCCTTTCCTTTTAGCAACATATGGTGCAATATGCCATAAATGATCATCGTCCCCTGTGTGCTTATGGTGTGGCTGGCTGGGGGCGCTTGGACATAAATGGGAGCTATCCCTCCCATTCTCTTTTTTACGTTTTGTTTAATGGAGATTCAGTACTGCTTGGAACATGGGCAGAGGTATAGCTCAGCGGTCTGAGCATTGGCCTGTTAAACCCAGGGTTGCGAGTTTAATCCTTGAGGGGACCAGGAAATGATGATGGATATCAAGCATATTGTACCATATGCCGCTAGAAGGAAAGGAGCCTAACCCTTGCTCCCCCCTCCCTCCGTGAAAGCAACTGAGTGGGGAGCAAAAAATCCTTTTGCGCCTTTTTTCATGTGGGCGCCATATTGCTGACACCATTGTTATCCACCCGCCGCTTTCGCTGCCACTCTGCTGTCCTGCAGACGCCATACCAGGGAAAGCATGGAGCCCGCTCAGATCGCCGCGGCTGTTATCGCCGTTATGAACACCACGCGCATTGTCCAGCAGTATATGGAGAACGAGAACCAGGAGCTGCTACAGCTACAGCAGGCGAGGAGGCGACGGCAACGCCCTGAGGACAGTGATGAGGACATGGACACAGACCTCTCTCAAAAAAGGTCCCCCCGCAAGGTGGACATCATGGTAGCATTGAGGCAGGTTCATGCTGTGGAATGCCGATTCTGGGTCCAGAAAACAAGCACAGACTGGTGGGACCGCATAGTGTTGTAGGTATGGGATGATTCCCAGTGGCTGCAAAACTTTTGCATGTGTAAGGCCACTTTTCTGGAACTTTCTGAGTTGCTTTCCCCCACCCTGAAGCACAGGAATACCAAGATGAGAGCAGCCCTGATAGTTGAGAAGCAAGTGGTGATAGCCCTGTGGAAGCTTGCAACGCCAGACAGCTATCGGTCAGTCGCGAATCAATTCGGAGTGGGCAAATCTACAGTGGGGGCTGTTGTGATGCAAGTAGCCAAGGCGATCACTGAGCTGCTGGTACCAAGGGTTGTGACTCTGGGAAATGTGCAGGTCATAGTGGATGGCTTTGCTGCAATGGGGTTCCCGAACTGTGGTGGGGCGATAGACGGAACCCATATCCCTATCTTGGCACCGGACCACCAAGCCAGCGAGTACGTAAACCGAAAGGGTTACTTTTCAATAGTGCTGCAAGCACTGGTGGATCAGAAGGGACGTTTCACCAACATCAATGTGGGATGGCCGGGAAAAGTACATGATGCTCGCATCTTCAGGAACTCTGGTCTGTTTCAGCTGCTGCAGCAAGGGACTTTCTTCCCAGACCAGAAAATAACCGTTGGGGATGTTGAGATGCCTATAGCTATCCTTGGGGACCCAGCCTACCCCTTAATGCCATGGCTCATGAAGCCATACACGGGAAGCCTGGACAGTAGTCAGGACCTTTTCAACTATAGGCTGAGCAAGTGCAGAATGGTGGTGGAATGTGCATTTGGATGATTAAAGGCATGGTGGCGCAGTTTATTGACTAGGTTAGACCTCAGCGAAACCAATATTCCCATTATTATTACCGCTTGCTGTGCACTCCACAATATCTGTGAGAGTAAGGGGGATACGTTTATGGCGCGGTGGGAGGTTGAGGCAAATCACCTGGCTGCTGGTTATGCGCAGCCAGACACCAGGGCGATTACAAGAGTACAGCAGGGTGCGTTGCGCATCAGGGAAGCTTTGAAAACCAGTTTCATGAATGGCCAGGATGCTGTGTGAAAGTTCTGTTTTTTCCCTTTTAATTAAAAGGCCCGCCCCTTGAATCACTCTACTTCCCTGTAACCTAACTGCCCTCCACCTCGGTCACCGGTTGCAGAGGCAATAAAGTCATTGTTGCTTTAAATTCATGCATTCTTTATTAATTCGTCAAACAAATAGGGGGATAACTGCAAAGGTCACCCAGGATGTGTGGTGGAGGAAGGGAAGCACCAGGATGTGTGGTGGAGGAGGGGATGAGGGAAGGACAAGGACACACAGCACTTTAAAACTTATTGAATGCCAGCCTTTTGTTGCTTGGACAGTTCTCTTGGCTTGAGTGGTTGGGTGCACGGAGGCCGCCCCAATGCGTTCTTGGGCGTCTCGGTGATAAGGTTATGGGACCCTTAATAAAATTCCCCTATTTCACCCAGGTGACCATGAATGATATCACTCTTCAGAGGATAACACAGAGAGATAAAGAACGGATGTTGCTTGAATGCCAGCAAACACCAGGACCATACGCCTCCATGCTTTGCAATGCAATGATTCCAGACTACGTGCAACTGGCCTGGCATGGTAGAGTGTCTTACCACGGAGCACAGGATAAGGCAGCCCTCCCCAGAAACCTTTTACAAAGTCTTTGGGAGTACATCCAGGAGAGCTTTCTGGAGATGTCCCCGGAGGATTTCCGTTCCATCCCCAGACATATTAACAGACTTTTCCAGTAGCTGTAGCTGTACTGGCTGCGAATTAATCATTAAACATGCTTGCTTATAAAACATGTATTAATTTCACAGAGGTACACTCACCAGAGGTCCTTTCTCCGCCTTCAAGGTCCGGGAGCACGCCTTGGGTGGGTTCGTAGGGTACCGGCTCCAGGGTGACAAAGAGTTCCTGGCTGTCGGGGAAAAGGGCTTCTCCGCTTCCTTGCTGTGTCTGTGCGCTATTTTCAGCATCATTATCATCATCTTCCTCTTCCCGAAAATGCTCCTCTGTGGTTTCTGATGATCCACTTACGGAGTCATAGAACATGGGTGGGTTTGTGCTGGCTGCACCCCCCAGAATGGCATGCAGCTCATCATAGAAGCGGCATGTCTGGGGCTCTGACCCAGAGCTGCCGTTTCCATCTCTGGTTCTTTGGTAGGCTTGCCTGAGCTCCTTAATTTTAACGCGGCACTGTTGCGTGTCCCTGTTGTAGCCTCTGTCTTTCATGCCCTTGGAGACTTTGGCATATGTATTGGCATTTCTTCTTTTGGACCGTAGTTCTGCTAGCACGGTTTCATCTCCCCATACAGCGATCAGATCGCGTACCTCACGCTCGGTCCACGCTGGAACTCGTCTTCGGTTCTGGGACTCCATCATGGTCTGCTGATGAGATCTGCACTCACCTGCAGCTCACCACGCTGGCCAAACAGGAAAAGAAATTCAAAAGTTCGCGAGGCTTTTCCTGTCTACCTGGGCAGAGCATTGGAGTTCAGACTGCTGTCCAGAGCGGTCAAATGGTGCTCTGTGGGATAGATCCAGGAGGCCAATATCGTCAAATTGCGTCCACACTAACCCTAGTTTGATTCAGAAATATAGATTTTAGCGCTAATCCCCTCGTTGGGGGTGGAGTGGAGAAATCGATTTTAAGGGCCCTAGAAGTCGATGTAAATGGCTTCATGGTGTGGACGGGTGCACAGATCAATCGAAATAATGCTAATAAATTCAACCTAAACTCGTAATGTAGACCAGGGCTAAGATCATGTTATCGCATCAAACCATCCCCTCCATAAACTTATCTAGTTTAATCTTGAAGCCAGATAGGTTTTTTGCCCCCACTGCTTCCCTTGGAAGGCTGTTCCAGAACTTCACTCCTCTGATGGTTAGAAACCTTCGTCTAATTTCAAGTCTAAACTTCCTGATGGCCAGTTTATAGCCATTTGTTCTTGTGTCAACATTGGTACTGAGCTTAAATAATTCCTCTCCCTCCCTGGTATTTATCCCTCTGATATATTTAAAGAGAGCAATCATATCTCCCCTCAGCCTTCTTTTGGTTAAGGTAAACAAACCAAGCTCCTTGAGTCTCCTTTCATACGACAGGTTTTCCATTCCTCGGATCATCCTAGTGGCCCTTCTTTGTACCTGTTCCAGTTTGAATTCATCCTTCTTAAACATGGGAGACCAGAACTGCACACAGTATTCCAAATGAGGTCTCACCAATGCCTTGTATAATGGTACTAACACCTCCTTATCTCTACTAGAAATACCTCGCCTAATGCATCCCAAGACCGCATTAGCTTTTTTCACGGCCACATCACATTGGCGACTCATAGTCATCCTATGATCGACCAGGACTCCGAGGTCCTTCTCCTCTTCCGTTACTTCCAACTGATGTGTCCCCAACTTATAACTAAAATTCTTGTTATTAATCCCTAAATGCATAACCTTACACTTCTCACTATTAAATTTCATCCTATTACTATTACTCCAGTTTACAAGGTCATCCAGATCTTCCTGTATGATATCCCGATCCTTTTCTGAATTGGCAATACCTCCCAACTTTGTGTCATCCGCAAACTTTATTAGCACACTCCCACTTTTGCTGCCGAGGTCAGTAATAAATAGATTAAATAAAATTGGTCCCAGAACTGAACCTTGAGGAACTCCACTAGTAACCTCCCTCCAACCTGACAGTTCACCTTTCAGTATGACCTGCTGTAGTCTCCCCTTTAACCAGTTCCTTATCCACCTCCCAATTTTCATATTGATCCCCATCTTTTCCAATTTAACCAATAATTCCTCATGTGGTACTGTATCAAATGCCTTACTGAAATCAAGGTAGATTAGATCCACTGCGTTTCCTTTATCTAAAAAATCTGTTACTTTCTCAAAGAAGGAGATCAGGTTGGTTTGGCACGATCTACCTTTTGTAAAACCATGTTGTAATTTGTCCCAATTGCCATTGACCTCAATGTCCTTTACTTTCTCCTTCAAAAATTTTTCCAGGACCTTGCATACTACAGATGTCAAACTAATAGGCCTGTAGTTACCCGGGTCACGTTTTTTCCCTTTCTTAAAACTAGGAACTATATTAGCTATCCTCCAGTCAAATGGTACAACCCCTGAGTTTAGAGATTCATTAAAAATTTTTGCTAATGGGCTTGCAATTTCATGTGCCAGTTCCTTTAATATTCTTGGATGAAGATTATCTGGGCCGCCTGATTTACTCCCATTAAGCTGTTCGAGTTTGGCTTCTACCTCAGATATCGTAATATCTACCCCCACATTCTTATTCCCATTTGTCATGCTGCCACTATCCCTATTCTCCAATCTATATCTGGGAAGTTGAAGTCTCCCATGATCACACAGTTCCCATTAGTATTTACTTCCTTAAAAACATTAAAGAGGTCTCTATCCATATCCAAATTGCCAGTGGTCTATAGCACACCCCAAGCACTATCCCAGGGGAGGTTCTTGCAGTTTTCTTCCCCAATGTGATTTTTGCCCACACAGACTCTGTCTTATCCATTCCATCACTTTTTATTTCTTTACAGTCTACCTCATCATTAATATACAATGCTACTCCCCCACCTTTACCTTTATTTCTGTCTTTCCTAAACAGCACATACCCTTCCATACCTGTACTCCAGTCATGACTACTATTCCACCATGTTTCGGTTATTCCTATGATATCTGGTTTCACTTCCTGGACCAGTAGCTCTAATTCCTCCATTTTGTTACCTAAGCTCCTCGCATTGATGTACAAACATCTTAATTTTTGCTGTTTGGCCTCACTCACATTCTTTACCCAATTTGGTATGGACATTGTACTGCCAGTATGACCTATTAGACTAGTATCCACTCTGCCCTTCCTCCTTATGTCCATTCTCCTACCCCCAGCTATATCCTTTCTTACTTCGTTGTCTTCCCTCTCAATGTTAAAATCCGGCGTGGAGATTACCTGGACATCTCCCAACCTTCTCCCCCAAATTCCTAGTTTAAAGCTCTCTTGATCAGTTGTGCCAGCCTCCATCCTAGAAGTCTATTTCCTTCCCTACTCAGGTGAAGTCCATCCCGAGAGAACAGTCCTCTGTCCATGAATGCCTCCCAGTGGCCATACATCCCAAAGCCCTCCTTATAGCACCACTCCCTGAGCCATCTGTTGATCATCATAATCCTGTCACACCTTTGTTGCCCTTCTCTAGGAACAGGCAGAATCCCACTGAAGATCACCTGAGCCTCGATTTCCTTAAGTGTCTTCCCCAGCCTGGCATAGTCCCCCTTGATTCGTTCCAGTGAGAATCTAGCCATGTCATTTGTTCCTACATGAAGGATGATCAATGGATTCTTTCCTGCTCCCTTTAGGATCCTCTTCAACCTCAGGTCCACATCCTGTATCTTAGCACCCGGTAGACAGCACACCCTTCTGTTCTCTGGATCAGCTCTGGTTACAGGCCTGTCTATTCTTCTCAGTAAGGAGTCCCCAATCACGTAGACCTGCCTTTTCCTGGTGACAGTGCGATTCTCCAGTCTATCCCCTGTTCCTCTGGCTGCAAGTCCTTTACATTCCTATGTTCCCTTGTAATCCTCTTCAGCCCATCCTGTATCCTCCTGGGGCTCATGTTTGGTGTTGTCCCCATCGACTCTTCCCCTTTTTCTATGGGACTAGCTACTCTTCTCTTTTCCCTTGCCCTTCCACCTTCAGTGACCACCTGATGTACCCCTTCTTCATTCTCCAACTCTGCAAACCTGTTCTTGAGCTCTATTTCTCCTTCACTGGCCCGTCTTTGCCTCTGCCTGCTTCTCGTAGTTACATGCTTCCACTGTCCATTTTCTTCACCCAGCAGTCCCCCCTCAGAGGCCTTTGATCCTGCTTCCATCTACATCTCTGAGCTTTCCCCTTCAGCCACCTCGTGCCTTTGCTCCATCAACTGCTCGAACCCCCTTCTAAACTCGACCAGAGTTTCCACCTGCATCTCCAATCCTCGGATCTTTTCTTCCATCAGCTCTATCAGGCGGCACTTCATGCAGACAAAACTCCTATCAGGTACCCCCTCCAGAATCATGTACATACCGCAGCTGCCACATCCTAGTCTCATTCTCAGAAACAGCTGAACTGATTTGGCTGAAACGGAGGGGGAAGATCAGCCTGATGCATATGTGTAGTTGCATGGAAAAGTTTGGCAAAACTATAAGCAATTGAAACCAGGGTCTTCTAATGGGACATGTCAGGCAATCTTAATAATAGGTGGTGCGACCAGCCCCATCTAGAATAGATGTTAGATTGTTTCTGCATTTATCTAATCTGTCTGTGAGTCGCTTTTAGGATAAAGTGATGGACATGTAGACAGAGCATTGAGGTTATACCATGAATGAAGAAGTGGCAGTCGCTCTTGTGAAATTTCATAATACCTTATATGCATGCAGAATTCCATGTGGCTGCCATACCTCCCACCTGCCTCCAACCCTCCAACTGCATGGGAGGAACTACCAGGGTCTCAAGGCTTGTAGGGCAAGCAGGCCTTGGACCAAAAGGACATCACAACTTGATTAAGGCTCTTTTCTGGTGACACTGGTGTCTTCCCATGGTGGGGTCCATCTACGCCTCTTCAGCCCAGACCTTATGCCTCCTGCTGTATATCCCTGACTCCTTGCCTCGATAGGCTAGTCAAATGACCTGTAGCTTCCTTCTATTAAGTGTTTTTCCCCAAGAGTGTCCAGCATCAAGATGCTGTAAAGTATAATGTGTTACTCCTCTAATCACCCACTGATGCTGGAGGCTTAGGTTCTGCTTGGGTGTAAAAACTAAGGCACTCATATTTGAGATTACAGTCTGAGTACCTTGGAGTAGAAGTGCATTGCACTACCCTGTGCAGGCCACGGTCAAGTCATTGCTCATCAAAATTCTTGGCACAGCCTTGATTTTTCAGGGTACTGAAGAAGCCCAGCTGTATTTTAGCCTTTGCATGATTGCAGTATGGCATTCAATGATGGCACTAGGTGATGATCTGTGAGTGCTGAGTATGATGCAGGGAGAGGACGTGGTTTCACACGGTGGTGCAGTGTTATGACAGGAAAATTGAAACATCGTGCCTAGAGGTTGGTTCAGAAAGAAGCACAGACCCAACCTCGTCCTTGAATCAGTACCACACTTGAGTCATGCTAGATGGTCAGGAAAGAGGAGGTGACTTCTCTCCCACAGTTCTTGTTTTTGTATGTTGCAATGCCGCCTGGTTTTGACCAGGCTGAAATATGAAGGACAAAACAAGTCTTTTCAGAAGGGCCAAATGCACCAATGTGTAATTCTAATGGTGCTAATTGAGTTACAGCATGGAGAGATTCATCCCAAAATCTACAATTGTGAACATGGCAGGTTTCATAGATTTTGAGGCCAGGCGGGACCATTAATTATCTAGTCTGATCTCTTGCGAAACACAATCGTATAATTTCAGCCAGTCATCCATGCATCAAGTCCAATAACGCTGGCTGTATTATAGCAGTTATTACAGAAAGGCATGCAGTCTTGATGTAAAGACTTCAAGCAGTGAAGAATTCACCATATCCCTCGGGAAATTCTTCCAATGGTTAACTATCATTGTTCCCTTATTTCCAGTTTGAATTTTTCTGGCTTCAATTTCCAGCCAGATCTTCTTCTGTCTTTGTTTGCTAGATTAGAAAGCCCTTGACTATAACATATCTTTTCCCTGTGAAGGTATTTATGGACTGTGACCTCTTGTTTCAGTTCACCTGGATTCAGGATACCTGAACGGCTTTCACGTGAGGAGAGATTAATAAGACTAGGACTTTTCAGCTTGGAAAAGAGACGACTAAGGGGGGATATGAGCACGACTGGTGTGGAGAAAGTAAATAAGGAAGTGTTATTTACTCCTTCATATAACACAAGAACTTGGGGTCACCAAATGAAATTAATAGGCAGCAGATTTAAAACAAAAAGAGGAAGGATTTCTTCACACAATGCATAGTCAACCTATTGAACATTTTGCCAGAGGATGTTGTGAAGGCCAAGACTATAACAGGGTTCAAAAAAGAACTAGATAAATTCATGGAGGACAGGTCCACCAATGGCTATTAGCCAGGATGGGTAGGGAGGGTGTTCCTAGCCTCTGTTTGCCAGGAGCTGGGACTGGGCGACAGGGAATGGATCACTTGATGATTACCTGTTCTGTTCATTCCCTCTGGGGCACCTGGCATTGGCCACTGTCGGAAGACTGGATACTAGGCTAGATGGACCTTTTGTCGGACCCAGTATGGCCATTCTTATGGTCTTATATTCTTATTATTTTGGCAAACTATTTCCTCAGTTGCATCCAATGGTTTAACATCTCCTGAATTGTATTTTATTACTTAATGCTCTGAGTTTCACCAAGTTTCTGTTAGAAACTATTAACCATTCATCACAACCCATCACTAATGAGGACGTTTTTGTCCGCAGTCCGCTCAGATTCAACTCAGATTTGTGGCCTGCCCAGCAAGCACTGGCCAACTTCTGTTATGAAAGTTTGACCCAGATTTAGGCTACATTTTTCTAAGACATGTACAGGAATTCAGCAGCCAGTTCCCATTGGACTGGAGCATCCAACTCCCTTAGGTGTCTTCGACAATCACAGCCTTAATAATGACCCGTGCATGTTGAATGGACAATTATTGGGGATAACATCATAATGAAAAGGCAGAGGTGCCAATGTTTTAGAATGGAATTCCATTTTATAAAAAGTCCTTCATACAGACAATACAGCCTCTGCCACTTGAGATCTATCTAAACTAATCAATCTAAGTTTTGTTGGAGCTGGTTGGAAAATTGTAAGTATTGCATGAAAAAATTGGTAAGTAAAAAAAAATTTGAAATTTTTCATGGAGGAAAAAAGGAAACATTTTCCCTTCCCCCCCTCCTGAAATGTTCTGGTTTTTGTTTAAAAAACCACACCAAAAATGATTTTTCACAAAACAACCTCAATATTCAGCTTTTAAAAGTACTAAAAAGGTAAAATTTCAGATGAAACAAAACATTTCCTGTCCATGAAATCCCATTGCCATGTTATCTGAGTGCCTATCATTCATCCCTATCGCTGTCTGTCTGGATAGATCTATTGACCGTGAAAATGAAATTAAGATTAGGCTGCTTTTCTGTTTGCCTAATGCTAAATTGCAGCTCTGTGCTGGGCCACAAGGTGGCATTTGACTGTGGGTGGCAGACGAGTTAAATTGTGGGCAATCTAGCAGATGCAGCAGGGAAGTCTGCAGTGACTATATTGTGATGCAGAAGTGCTAGAGCTAATCTGTTGCCATCTGTCTTTATTTTGCTAACCCATTCAGTTGGACTCCACGTAGCTGCATTCACAGCAGATGAGCAGGGGGGGAGCAGTGGCATGGCAGCTCTTGGATTACTGGCATGAAAAGAATCCTTTTGTTCAGAAGCCAGGAAGATTAACTGGCTGCCCTGCTGTGTTTGGTTTGTAGAACTAGCGAGAGAAGATGCAACACTCTTGCTTCCATGGTCTCTACTTTTTAACATCCCAGTTCTCTCTTTTTGTCTCTTCATCATTCCTTCTTCCTTCCTTCAGTGCCTTCTTTTGCTATTCTCTGTCTGTCTTTCCCTCTCTTCCCTCTGACACTCAGCATCTCCTTCCTGAGTGCACATTCCCATCTCCTCTCTCCCTAAATTCAGCCTGGCAGCTGGGAAGTTCAGACTAGCGCAGCTCTCCTCCATTGGACCCTTTACCTGTGACTCCTGCTGTGAGTGAAATTGACTAGGATCACCTGATCCTACTCAATTTCACTCGCAGCAGGTGCTGGGGATAAAGCGCTTCAGTGCAAGGCTGCTGCACTACTCTTAATACTCCTGATGCTGGCGCTAGTTGGGTAGACGCTGCTCATCAAGGTGTGTCCCGGGGGGCAGGCAACTGATTTGTTTGTGCCCAGTGGCTGTGCGTCACTGAAGCCCACAGAGTCTCCTGACCCATTTACCAGTCCCCTAGCCACCTGCTAGCGTGTCATGACCCACAGTTTGAGAACTACTTCTTCAACAGAAAAAACGCTGAGTTGTTTAAACTGAAGAGCTCTGTGCTGGCAGGAGATGCCTCTCTTGTACTCTCTGCATTGTACCTGCAGACTCTCTGCAGTGTCACCTACTATGGAGCAGGAAACCACTCTTCTATCCAGTATAAAAGGAGGGACCCCAGCCAAACTGTTCCAGTGCAGACTTACTGCATTGTAAGTCTGCTGCTCTGTCCCATTGCCCTCTACGTATGATGCAGAGGCTGTGGGCCCAATGATTTTTATGATTCCTTCTTGCAGTGTGCACAGACCCTGAGATCAAGGCCCTGTTATGCTAGACCCTCTATATCCATACAGAGAGTCCCTGCCCCAAAGAGCTTACAATCTATATAGACCAGACTGAGGTGGGGAGAGGCAGAGAGAAATGGACTTCCCATTTTCCAGAGCAACTGAGGCACTCAGAGATTAAGTGACTTGTCCAAGGTCACCCAGGCAGCCTGTGGTAGAGCCAGGAATTCAATCTAGATCTCCTAGGCACCAGTCCATTGCCTCAACCACCAGGATCTTGACTGCAATATGCTTCATGGTGAAAACACCAGTGAGGTGCTGAGTCAATTGGTGCAGGATTAGCTCCAGGTCATATTAAATCTTATGACAGAATTCGCAAACAAACATGCTGTTATCTACAAAGTTAATATAATCCACGTGCAAAACATGGAACCACAGCATCTGCTACAATGGCTGCATTGCCATTTAAAATCCATAAGCATTAAAGTACTGGAAACAGGATTTACATAAATATGTCATGACCATCACAGTTCATACAGTTAGCTAATGATAGCAGTCATATGTGAAAATTCACCTGACAAGTCCTCATAACAACCTGAACTCTGACCCACAGGACATAATTATCAACACTTTTTACATGTACATTACCCATAAATGTGTCTCATTGACTATATCAAGTATATCATTCATGACATAGAGTAAGAGTTTGTAAATATGTCTTGTGGGTCAAGAGAGGAACCTCAGTCATGTGAATCTCCCATGGTCCACCATAGCAGAGCTCCTCACCTGCAGAGGGTGGGAGATCCTCAGCAGCCGGGCTTTGCAGGAGTGACTGAAAACAGGGGATTGGAATAGCAACTGTCGTGCTTCTTTAACTATCAAGGCTGTTGCCATTCCCTCCATTATACTTAACTCTTTTCTAGAACCTCCTCTGGGGGCTCTCCTAGCTCTTTATGCACACTCATGATATAAGCCTCACTCCACTTCTGTGATCTAGGGAAGTAGATGAGTAGAAGGAAGCCGATTTTTCACACTGAACATTGACTAAGCCCTCGGAGAGGCCTTGATCTCCAATTCAAAGTTTCCAGAGTACAAAGGCCTTTTTAGCTTCCATCTCATGGGCCAGTTTTGGATGAATGGGGCGCTTCAAAAGCAAATAAAAATTCAATGATGAATAATAGATGAGCAACCAGAATCCAGGTTCCATTTAAGCTAATGGCAAAACTCCTATTGACTTCAGTAGGGCTAGGATTTCCCACCAGGATTTTCAGAAGTGACTAGCAATTTTGGATGCTTCATGTTTTTGGTGCCCAGCTTAAGGGCAGGTTTTTCAGAGAATGGGTGCTCAGCACTTTCTGAAAATCAGGCCCCTGTAAGATGTCTCAGACTGGATACCCAAAATCACTAGTCATGTTTCAAAATGTAGACCAGAGGTAGGTTAGTGTGACAAAATGGGCCTTCTCCACCTAGGGTGACCAGATGTCCTGATTTTATAGGGACAGTCCCGATTTTTGGGTCTTTTTCTTATATAGGCTCCTATTACCCCTCATCCCCTGTCCCGATTTTTCACACTTGCTGTCTGGTCACCCTATCTCCACCTCTTAGTCAATGGAACTACTGCCGGGCGGATCTTGGCTCATTGCCTATAATTTCCATACCTTGTTTAAAAGAATTCCAAAGGTCAACTGCCTCCAGGGAGAGCTGAGCACATGTTCCACTGATGTATCTGTTCTGACTTCTCTTAGGCCAGGCCAGGCCAGCCTGCAGCCATTCACTTCAAAGCATCCTCGCTTGCTGGAGTTCTGGAGACAGCTGTTGCCATTCCAGTGCCAATCCATTCCCTACAGCCCCCCACTCTCAGGAGACACCTAGGTGCCCTCTCCATCACTAGCCCCATACATTTACATGCAGCTGGATCTGCGTTTTGGGGCCCAATCCTGAACACTCAGGCAATGGGAAGCCTGCGTTGGATTGGGCCCAGTGAGCTCACTGTAAACAGCCCATCTGTCAGACTGGTTATGAAGGCCGGCACACCACTCAGTGACTCAGCAATAATGCTTTGGGTAGTTAACATTTCATTATCATTTTTAAAGGCTAAGTGGCTTTTACCACCTGAGAAGCAAATTAATGGCCCCACTAAAACCCTCCCCCGAGTGTCTTAACGCTGCTGTAATATTGATTTTTTCCCCCCTCCTTTTCTTCTTTCTTTCTTCTTCAGAACATTTTTCTTTTTCCCTGCATGTATTCCCCCATTATGAAAAATACACACGCATTTGTACAGCACAGAGAGGAGGGAATAATGCTGCTCTCTAACTAATACATTGCTGATTCTTCCCTCATCGGGCCTGTATCATTCCCCGCAGCAGACAGACAAGAGGCAGATGGTGACAAATTCCTTCCCGACCCCAGCAGATGATCAGCTTATGCCCTGAGGCACAAGGGTTTTTTTTTTTATCCCTTGGGAACACTTCTGTCCTAACCGCCTAGCTGAGTGTAGCTGTTTGTGCTCTGCTTGCTGCCGTCTGGGTCTTGTCCCCGTGGCTGTCCCATTGGACTGCCTGTCTCGGCCTTGGGCAAGGAGTTCCGCGGATAGGCTGGATATGCCGTACAAGTAAAATCACTTCCAGTCAAATTCAAACTTTTACAAAAGGAATGGCAGCTGAGTGCCAGGCCCTGATGCCAGTTTGCCAACCCAGGCTGCCTCAACAGAGACTTCGTGGGATAACTCATATGATTGGAGTACTGTCATGGATGGATATAAACTGTTCAGGAAGGAGAGGCAGGGCAGAAAAGGTGGGGGAGTTGCGTTGTATGTAAGAGAGCAGTATGACTGCTCAGAGCTCCAGTATGAAACTGCAGAAAAACCTGAGAGTCTCTGGATTAAATGTAGAAGTGTGAGCAACAAGGGTAATGTTGTGGTGGGAGTCTGCTACAGACCACCAGACCAGGGGGATCATAGAATCTGAGGGTTAGAATGGACTTAAAGAGGTCATCTAGTCCAACCCCCTGCTCAAAGCAGGACCAATCCCCAATTTTTGCCACAGATCCCTAAATGGCCCTCTCAAGGATTGAACTCAACCCTGGGTTTAGCAGGCCAATGCTCAAACTACTGAGCTATCCTTCCCCCCCAGGATGAGGTGGACAAGGCTTTCTTCCAGAAACTAAAAGAAGTTACTAGATCACAGGCCCTGGTTCTCATGGGTGACTTTAATCACCCCGATATCTGCTGGGAGAGCAATACAGACAATCCAGGAAGTTTTTGGAAAGTGTAGGGGACAATTTCCTGGTGCAAGTGCTGGAGGAACCAACTAGGGGAAAAGCTCTTCTTGACCTGCTGCTCACAAACAGGGAAGAAATAGTAGAGGAAGCAATAGTGGATGGGAACCTGGGAGGCAGTGACCATGAGATGGTCGAGTTCAGGATCCTGACACAAGGAAGAAAGGAGAACAGTAGAACACAGACCCTGGACTTCAGAAAAGCAGACTTTGACTCCCTCAGGGAACTGATGGGCAAGGTCCCCTGGGAGAATAACTTGAGGGGGAAAGGAGTCGAGGAAAGCTGACTGTATTTTAAAGAAACCTTATTGAGGTTGCAGGAACAAACCATCCCGATGTATAGAAAGAAAAGTAAATATGGCAGGCGACCAGCTTGGCTTAAGAGTGAAATCCTTGCTCGTCTTAAACACAAAAAAGCAGCTTACAAGAAGTGGAAGATTGGACAAATGATCAGGGAGGAGTATAAAAATATTGCTCAGGCATGCAGGAGTGAAATTAGGAAGGCCAAATCACACTTGAAGTTGCAGCTAGCCAGAGATGTTAGGAGTAACAAGAAGGGTTTCTTCAGGTATGTTAGCAACAAGAAGAAAGTCAAGGAAAGTGTGGGCCCCTTGCTGAATGAGGGAGGGAACCTAGTGACAGAGGATGTGGCGAAAGCTAGTGTACTCAATGCTTTTTTTGCCTCTGTCTTCACAGACAAGGTCAGCTCCCAGACGGCTGCATTCCGCATCATGGTATGGGGAGGAGGTGACCAGCCCTCTGTGGACAAAGAAGTAGTTCGGGACTATTTAGAAAAGCTGGATGAGCACAAGTCCATGGGGCCGGATGCACTGCATCTGAGGGTGCTAAAAGAGTTGGCTGATTTGATTGCAGAGCCATTGGCCATTATCTTTGAAAAATCATGTCAATCGGGGGAGGTCCTGGATGACTGGAAAAAAGGTAATGTAGTGCCCATCTTTAAAAAAGGGAAGAAGGAAAATCTGGGGAACTACAGGCCAGTCAGTCTCACCTCAGTCCCTGGAAAAATCATGGAACAGGTCCTCAAGGAATCAATTCTGAACCACTTAAAGGAGAGGAAAGTGATCGGGAAAAGTCAGCATGGATTCACCAAGGGCAAGTCATGTCTGACTAACCTAATTGCCGTCTATGATGAAATAACCGGCTCTGTGGATGAAGGGAAAGAGGTGGATGTGCTATTTCTTGACTTTAGCAAAGCTTTTGATACAGTCTCCCACAGTATTCTTGCCAGCAAGTTAAAGAAGTATGGGCTGGAAGAATGGACTGTAAGGTGGATAGAAAACTGGCTAGATGGTTAGGCTGAACGGGTGGTGATCAATGGCTCCATGTCTAGTTGGCAGCCGGTATCAAGTGGAGTGGCCCAAGGGTCGGTGCTGGGGCCGGTTTTGTTCAATATCTTCATTAACGATCTGGAGGATGGTGTGGACTGCACCCTTAACAAGTTTGCAGATGACACTAAACTGGGAGGAGTGGTTGATACACTGGAGGGTAGGGATAGGATACAGAGGGACCTAGACAAATTAGAGGACTGGGCCAAAATAAATCTGATGAGGTTCAACAAGGACAAGTGCAGAGTCCTGCACTTAGGACGGAAGAATCCCATGCACTGCTACAGACTAGGGACCGAATGGCTGGGCAGCAGGTCTGCAGAAAAGGACCTAGGGGTTACAGGGGACGAAAAGCTGAATATGAGTCAACAGTGTGCCCTTGTTGCCAAGAAGGCTAACGGCATTTTGGGTTGTATAAGTAGGGGCATTTCCAGCAGATCGAGGGACGTGATCATTCCCCTCTATTCGGCACTGGTGAGGCCTCATTTGGAGTACTGTGTCCAGTTTTGGGCCCCACACTACAAGAAGGATGTGAATAAATTGGAAAGAGTCCAGCAGAGGGCAACAAAAATTATTAGGGGGCTGGAGCACATGACTTATGAGGAGAGGCTGAGGGAACTGGGATTGTTTAGCCTGCAGAAGAGAAGAATGAGGGGGGATTTGATAGCTGCTTTCAACTACCTGAAAAGGGGTTCCAAAGAGGATGGATCTAGACTGTTCTCAGTGGTAGAAGATGACAGAACAAGGAGTAATGGTCTCAAGTTGCAGAGGGGGAGGTTTAGGTTGGATATTAGGAAAAACTTTTTCACTAGTAGGGTGGTGAAGCACTGGAATGGGTTACCTAGGGAGATGGTAGAATCTCCTTCCTTAGAGGTTTTGAAGGTCAGGCTTCACAAAGCCCTGGCTGGGATGATTTAGTTGGGGTTGGTCCTGCTTTGAGCAGGGGGTTGGACTAGATAACCTCCTGAGGTCCCTTCCAACCTTGAGATTCTACGATTCTATGATTCTATGAACAGGAACAAAGCAGGGACAGATCTATCCCTGGAACAAAGCAGAGCCAGCGCAGAGCCCAGCACTGGGACGCAGGGGAAGTGGCTTGAGCACACTTTATTCAGGGGCTGCCCTAATTTGTGTCCTTGTTGCAGTCTGGGCTCCCTCTCATACTGTGATGCTGATATCAAGCTACAAACCTCTGACAGGCATTGCACTTACACAGCCATCCACAGGCAAGGACACACCCAACTGAGTTACATGAATGGTCTCCCAGCCACTCATGAGCCAAAAATGGAGAAGCTCCAGCCAGTTCCCCCCAGCTCCAGCCCTAGATCCCAGAACTGGACCACCTTGCACTGGTCAGAAGCCTGGCCAGTGTAAGTTCATTACTTTGGCTATGTCTACACAGCTGCAGCCACGCAGTTGTAAGGTGCACTGTGTGGCTGCTCTTTATCAAGGTCACCCTTGATAAAACCACCCCCACTGAGGGGTGGTAGCTTTGTTGACAGGAGCATGTTTTCACACCTCTGAGTGACAAAAGTTTTAATGATGAAAGTGCCAGTGTAGACATAGCCAAAGTAATGAACGTAGAGTGTAGACAAACTTATGAGTAAAGATAAAGCAAATAAATACGTTTAACTACGGAAAGCTCAATTATAAGCTATTATAAGTGGTAGGTGTTCAAGGGGCACTTTGGGATGCAAGGTGAATCCAGAGCGACGCTGCAAAACCTACAGAGCACTGACACCCCCCCACCTCACGCCCCACCTCCCCCCCACACACAGAGACCTTATTCCCCAAACCCCAGTGATGACCCCCTTGCACAGGGTGGCCTGTCTCTTTCAGCCCAAATTAGCCCCTCTCCACCACCACATCTGTGCAGGACATGGGCCTTCGAAGGTGGAAGAGCCAGCAATGAAGGGCGAGCTGAGGGGAGAGCAGATGGCTTGGGGGAGCCAGGAGGACAAGGCCGGTGGGCTACTCCAAGTAGAAAGGCCTGGGAGAGAGCAGGGGAGCCGCCAAGGGGCTGGGGAGAGACAACAGCCCCCTGGGCAAGGGGGGGGCTGAACCCAGCTGAAGGGTGGGGTGAAGACTTGGTGGTTGATTTGGCACTTTGATACTTGGGGTGCCACCGCTGTATTGCACAAACACGGGACAGACCTTAGGTGGCCCCAGTCTTGACTTGAGCCCCTGGGAATGAAACTCTTCACCTCCCCTCTCCTCCCTGGGTGAGGTCTCCCAGCTTTGGGCACTGCAGAGAACCCCAATCCCTGCCCCCTGATTACACTGTCATTCCACCAACCCCACCCTGCCCCTACCCCTCCCCTGTCATCCCAACCACCCCCACTCTGCCCCCTCTGTCATCCTGACCACTCCTACTCTGTCCCTACCCCTCTAACATCCTGACCACCCTGCCCCCATCCCTTGTCATCCCTTCTGCTCCCATCCCCTCACACTTCCTGACCCCCAGCCTGTCCCCCCATCTGCCCCATTATGTGCTATTTGAGTCACTCATGCTCCCGCCCCCATAGACAGGATCCTGACCACACACCCATGCTCTGGAGGTTCAGGCCAAGTCCAGAGTGCACCACTGGCAGCAGCACCCCCACCCCCGACCCCTAAAGCAAGTGTTTCCACTGTTAAATCCCTAACTCGCTGCTTCCCCCTTTGCTGATCCGAATACCCCTCAACCCCATTCACAAACATGCCCTCCAGGGACGGATTGGCAGGAGCCCTTTAACTAATACAAAGGAGAACCATTTAGATCTTCCAAGATTTCTTCACTAACTGACAACTCTTTCCAATGACTTCTCTCTCTCTAGTCGCTTCACACCCCCCTGACCCCATCTAAACTAAACCGGATCTATGTCCCCCTCTTGTTGCCTCTAACACATACGGAAATAAAAACAGATCTTTCTGTCACATTAATAAAACCCATAGCCGTTTTATCATCCAATTCCTGCATATTCCACCTCCATCTGTGGCCTTTTAATACCCCACAGATACCAGTAGCTCCTGATCTAATTTCTTTTCTTTTCTCCTTCAGGATCACCGAGAATGCCTTGCTGATCCACAGGATGGAAAATATGCCCTACTAAGAGACTTTTTTCCTTGCTCTTCAATCCAAGCTGACCTGTTTTTTAGACAAATCATCTCTCCCCACCTCTTGAAATCTATTGCTATTACATCCTGACCCCCACCACCTTTTCATCCATCCCTATCATTATAAAACCTGTTAAAACCTTTCAGATCTCTACCCTAATCACATCCATCACTCTGCTAGGCTTCTCCTGCTCCACCGTAGCTGGGTCCCATGCCTTATTAAATGAACTCCTAGCATTAGTAAACAGGCAATCCCAATATATGTCCTTCCCTGCTCTTATAAATATTAGGTCCAACTGCCATCGGTCACACCTGTACTTCTCCACCAGCTCTGGCTCAACCCATCTGCCCTGGCTCTCCAAGGAAGCTCCCCAAGCCAGTCCAAAACAAAATTGTTTGTAAAAGTCCAAAACCGAATGCTCATGTAACGTTAAGGCTGCCCGATTCTAGAGCTCTTTGGGCACGCTCTAAATACTTCATCAAATCCTCAGCGGGATTAAAAGCCATTTTAGCAACAGAATAGAAAGGGGGGAGCTGCAAATGGGGGCATAGTAAGACCTCAGGGTTTGGGTTGGCTCTTCTACATGGACTAGGAAGCCATGAGGCCTGTGTTTTCTGTAGGATGAACCTTTAAGGCCCTGAGCCTGCAAACACTTCCGAACATGTTTAACTTACTTTGGGCACATGAGCAATCCCATTGAAGTCTGCCTCATCAAGCCCCACCTATTGTTTGCCTCCCCTTCCCCATCTCCCCCTACACAAGCCCCCACTAGTCTTTGCCACCCCAAATCCTCCTGTATATGTCCCTGTGGCATTCTGTACCTCAGGGAAACACCCAGTACCCCCATGTTCATCCTTATAATATGATTGTGTGGTATCCAATGTAAAGTTTGTCATGTCAGGTGTCTTCGGAAGGCTCATGATGCACTGAGCATTGTTGTTATAGTAATGTTATAGTAATTGTTGTTACAGTAATGTTATAGTAATTTTATAGGTTGTAATTTAATGTAAATAGTTATGAGACTGAAAATGTGTCCTCATGGCTTAAAACAAGCCTAGGCAAAAACTCTCTAAGAGCAGAGGGGCAGCTCACACCTCATCAGAGCATGTATGGGACAAATCCAGCCCAGCCTCACAGGAACAAAGGACACGGGCCTAGGCAGAAACAAAGGATCTGTTGGACTCCCTAGTGAGTCACCCCCCCTTCCTTTGGTCAGTTTGGGACTACGAAGAGGTAATGCTCACCTGATTCTGAAAGGGCGGGGGGCAAAGCCAAGAGGGAAGAGAGGACATGATAAAAGGGAGAGATGTTTGCCATGCTCTTCCTCTCTCTCTTCCACCTCCATCTACAGATATCACCACCCAAGCGACTGAAGCGCTGATCAAAAGGGAGAGCATGGCTGAAGGGCAACCAGCCAGCCTTTGGTGAGATGCATCAAAGTTTGTAAGGGCACTGAAAGTGTTAAGATCAGCTTAGAATGCATTTTACTTGTATTTCATTTGACCAAATCTGACTTCTTGTGCTTTGACCTATAATCACTTAAAATCTATCTTTGTAGTTAATAAATTTGTTTGTTTATTCTACTTGGAGCAGTGCATTTGGTTTGAAGCATGTCAGAGACTCCCCTTGGGATAACAAGCCTGGTGCATATAAATTTCTTTGTTAAATTGATGAACTCATATAAACTTGCAGTGTCCAGCGGGCATAACTGGACACTGCAAGTCAGAGGTTCCTAGGGTTGTGTCTGGGACCGGAGATATTGGCTAGTGTCATTTGGTTGCAAATCCAAGCAGCTCACATACCATAGGCTGTGTGTGAACAACCCAGGAGTGGGGGTTCTCACAGTAGATCAGAGTAAGACTGGCTCCCAGAGTCAAGGATTGGAGTGACCTAGCAGATCACCAGTCCAGATAACACCAGAGGAACATCACAGTCCTCTCCTCTCCCCAAGGCTCTTCACATGTTCCCACCTGTCCAGTACAGCTCCTGCCACACCAGAGCTCAGGTCCCCGCCCCATTCCCAATGTTCTCTCTTCCCTTCCCCAGGGTCCCCAACTTCTCCTCCCCAAGGGTTCCCCCATTACCTGTCTTCCCTACCCTCCTGAGCCTCCCCACAACTATTACCCCCAGTCTCCAATGTATCCATATCCTTCCTCCCAATGTTCACATTCTGCATACGGCCTTCCAGGACTAAATTTGACATTTATAAGAGCATTGCCTATGTGTGGAGAGAGCAGCCATTTTGTTTTCAGAGCAGCTGCAGCTCACCGACACCCACACCCACTGTGCTCTCTCTGGGGCATTTGACTTTTATACCCCCCTGAACTTTTTCCCTTCTCCCAAAATGAAAGCTATTTGAAATGAAAGGAGAGGGAGGCTGTCTATGAACAGGAAATACATTAGAAAGAGCTTGCAACAAACTCCCAATCCAGATCTAACATTCCCCAAATTCAGATTTGTTTAGAACTTGAGTTCTAGTTTGGGTCCATCTCTGCTCTGACATCAGGCAATGAAAAAGGTTGAGATCCTGACAGCAACATTTACCCAGCTGTCTGAACAGATGTAGACAGGATTCGCCATTCCAGGCTGTCCTCTAACAGGTGCATTGCTGTCTATTCCAATGATGCTGGAAAATGTAGACAGTAAAATATAAAGGCTGAGTTATCCTTACTATACAGAGCAGATCACGTTTTGCTCTCACTTATGCCAGTGTAAATCTGGAGTAATTCCACTGGAGTCGCTGGGGTTTCTCCAAACTTACCCTAGTGTGCATGAGAGCAGAGTTGGGCCCATTAACCTTCTCCGTTCTTGGATATGGAGGGTTTCAAGCATACACTCTCTCTGCCTTTGTTTGTTAATGGAATGTGCTGGTTTGGGTTTTCAGAGCACATGAGTCAGGACTTTCAAAGCGATGCTTCTTGCAGCCACGTTGTATTTAGGCATTAAAATTAGCACCCTGTAGAGCAATACAAACAGCTACGCCATGTGCAGCAGAGCCCAGTTACTGCTCCTTCAGCAACCACAGCGCTCAGCTTCCCGACTTTGGGGCCTTCGAATTCTCAGCCTTAATGCAACATTAATGGATTTTTTGGCATTGAATATTTATAAGCAAGGGGCTTGTTCACAGCTCCCCGATCCCCCACTGAGCAACCCAGGGTCCCCCCCGCTTCTGAGAGATCAGATATTCAGCCTCCCACTCACCAAGAAGGGCCTGCTCTGGGCTCTCCTCGGGCACCGTCTGCTCCAGGGGGGCCAGACACCCAGAGACTCATCGGGGTTGGACACCAGGAACACTGAGCTCCCCATGCAGTGGGATTCCCCACAGCCCCTAGTAGCTCTGCTTTGCCTCCTCTGCTTCAGAAAATATAATTCTCCCCCCACCCCATCCTACCCTGTTTGTTCTGCACGGCCAGCAGCCGCTTCTCCTCACCCCTTGCTCTTTGCTGTCTCCTCTCCCCATTCCTCCCCTGTGTTGTGCAGCACCCCATTTCCCCCTTGCTCCCCATGTCCCACTGTCTCCCTTCTTGCTCCCCTGCTTCCTTTCTCTGGCTGTGCCTACATTGTAGCTGGGAGCTGTAGGCGGATACATGCTAGTTTGGCTTGAGTTAGTGCCTAAAAATAGCAGCGTGGCCGCAGGGGCTTGATTTAGACATCCAGGTACGTTCCCTGGGGGTTGGGCAGGATTGTACTGGGGCAGCTGCCCACCATGTTGCGATGTCTAGCCCACAAGCTGAGGCGGAGCTAGCACCTGTCTGTTTATCTGAGCTGGGAATCACACCTCCCAGCTGCTCTGTAGACACACCCTCTGCCTCTCCTTTGTACTCATCCCTCTTCCTCTCTACCCTTGGGCTCTCTCTGCCTGTCTCCTTCCTCTTCTCATGATTCCTGATCTCCCTTCCCTTGGCCTAAAGTGTCACGGTGCCTCATGGGATTTGTAGTTCATGCCCCCATTCGCACCTAGGGACAGGGCTACTGAGCCAGATTACTTCTTCCTTATGCTCTCATCTCTGACCAATTCATTTGGTGTATCATGGGAGACTTGGGACTGCACTGCCTCATGGGAGCTACAGTTCAGACAGGGAGCCTTGCCCACAGGAGAAAATGTGGTGGATGAACCTGAACTACAACTTCCATGAGGCATTGTGGCACTGTATGCAGATGCGGTTTAATGTCAGACTGACTCAAAATATTTCTGTTTTCAGCCATGCAACATTTGCCGTAGGCCATGTTGGTTCCAAGATATGAGAGAGACATGGTGGGTGAGGTAATATCTTTGATCAGACCAACTTCTGTTAGTGAAAGAGACAAGTTTTCGAGCTATGCAGAGCTCTTCTCCAGAGCTAGAAAAGGACTAAGGCCAGGTCTATACTGCACATTCACTTCTGTATAACTATGTCACTCAGGGGTGTGAAAATCCACACCCCTGAGCGACATAGTTATACCAACCTTAACGCCCCATGCAGACAGCACTATGTCAGTGGGAGAGCTTCGCCTGCTTGACATAGCTACCGTCTCTTGTGGAGGTGGAGTTATTAAGACAAGAGAAGAGCTCTCTCCCATTGAGTTAGAGCAGCGGTTCTCAAACTGTGGGACGGGATCCCAAAGTGGGGTCACCAGGGCTGGCTTAGACTTGCTAGGGTCCTGGGCTGAAGCCGAAGCTCCTGGACTTCAGCCCTGGGCAGCGGGGCTCAGGTTAAAGGCCCCCTGCCTGGGGCTGAAGCCCTTGGGCTTCAGCTTTGGTTCCCCCACTCAGGGTGGTGGGGCAGAAACACTGCAGTGATGCAGATGCATCAATGTAAGTTTGTAGTGTAAACCTGCCCTAAGAGTGTCACGGCAAAATACAAAGTGGGACAGATTGTTAAGTGTAAGGGTTAAACGATTGAAGGAGACCACTTATAATGTCTTGGGCAATTAACACCTCTGCAGTTGCAGTCACAGGATAAAGGAGGGTTAGTAGTAGTTACAAATTGTTGTAATGGGGCATAAAATCAGTGTCCATTATTTTTAGTGCTAGAAGAGTTTTACATTTTAATTCCCAGGCTCATCTTTGGAAGGTGTTGTGCAGGTTTCCTTTAAGGACTAAGAGTATGTCTACACTATGAAATTATGTTGAATTTATAGAAGTCGATCTTTAGAAAGCGATTTTATACAGTCGATTGTGTATGTCCCCACTAAGCGCATTAAGTTGGCGGAGTGCATCCTCAATACCATGGCTAGCATTGACTCACAGAGCGGTGCACTGTGGGTAGCTATCCCACAGTCCCCGCAGTCTCCGCTGCCCATTGGAATTCTGGGTTGAGCTCCCAATGCCTGATGGGGCAAGAACATTGTCGCAGGTGGTTTTGCGTACACGTTGTCAGTCTCCCCTCTCTCCCTCCCTCCATGAAAGCAACGGCAGACAATCATTTCATGCCTTTTTTCCTGGTTTACCCATGCAGACGCCATAGCATGGGAAGCATGGAGTCCGCGCAGCTCACCGCTACTGTTCTGAGCATTGTAAACATCTCGCGCATTATCCTGCAGTATGTGCAGAACCCGGCTAGGAGCCGCCAGCACGAGGATGATTGTGAGGAGAACATAGACTCAGACTTTCCTGAAAGCATGGGATGTGGCAATTGGGACATCATGGTAGCATTGAGGCAGGTTCATGCTGTGGAATGCCGATTCTGGGTCCAGAAAACAAGCACAGACTGGTGGGACCGCATAGTGTTGTAGGTATGGGATGATTCCCAGTGGCTGCGAAACTTTTGCATGTGTAAGGCCACTTTCCTGGAACTTTGTGAGTTGCTTTCCCCCCGCCCTGAAGCGCAGGAATACCAAGATGAGAGCTGGCCTGACAGTTGAGAAGCAAGTGGCAATAGCCCTGTGGAAGCTTGCAACGCCTGATTGCTACTGGTCAGTCGCGAATCAATTCGGAGTGGGCAAATCTACAGTGGGGGCTGCTGTGATCCATGTAGCCAACGCAATCACTAACCTCCTGCTAGCAAGGGTAGTGACTCGGGAAATGTGCAGGTCATAGTGGATGGCTTTGCTGCAATGGGGTTCCCTAACTGTGGTGGGGCAATAGACGGAACGCATATCCCTATCTTGGCACCAGACCACCTTGCCAACCAGTACGTAAACCGCAAGGGGTACTTCTCAATGGTGATGCAAGCACTGGTGGATCACAAGGGACATTTCACTGACATCAACATGGGATGGCCAGGAAAGGTGCATGACGCTCGCATCTTTAGGAACTCTGGGCTCTTTGAACAGCTGCAAGAAGGGACTTGCTTCCCAGACCAGAAAATTTCAGTTGGGGATGTTGAGATGCCTATAGTTATCCTTGGAGACCCAGGCTACCCCTTGTTCCCATGGCTCATGAAGCCGTACACAGGCAGCCTGGACAGTAGTAAGGAGCAGGTCAACTATAGGCTGAGCAAGTGCAGAATGGTGGTAGAATGTGCCTTTGGATGTTAAAAGCTCGCTGGCGCTGTTTGCTGACTAGGTTAGACCTCAGTGCAACCAATATTCCCATTGATATTGCTGCTTGCTGTGTGCTCCATAATATCTGTGAGAGTAAGGAGGAGCGTTTATGGCAGGGTGGGAGGTTGAGGTAAATCACCTGGCGGCCGATTTTGAGCAGCCAGACACCAGGGCGATTAGAAGAGCACAGCTAGGTGTGCTGCGCATCAAAGAGGCTTTGAAAACCAGTTTCATGACTGGCCAGGGTACGGTGTGACAGTTCTGTGTGTTTCTCCTTGATGTAAACCTGCCCCCTTTGTTGATTTTAATTCCCTGTAAGCCAACCACTCTCCCCCCCTTCCATCACAGCTGGCAAAGGAAATAAAGTCACTATTGTTTTGAAACCATGCATTCTTTCTTTATTAATTAAAAAAAAGTGAGATAACTGACAAGGTAGCCCGTGTGGGGTGGGGGAGGAGGGAAGGACAAGGGCGAGATTCTGTGGCCTGCATTGTGCAGGAGGTCAGACTAAATGATCATAATGGTCCCTTCTGACCTTAAAGTCTATGAGTCTATGAGTAGCTGTTCTGGCTGCGAATGTATCCCAAGTCTTCAGGGCAAATCAAACATTAAACACAATTGCTTTTAAACCCTGTAGTGTAATTACAAATGTGCACTCACCAGAGGTGCCTTCTCCAGCTTCAGGGTCTGGGAACCTGCCTTGGGAAGGTATTGGCTTCAGGGTGATGAAAAGGTCCTGGCTGCCGGACCTCCTTTTGCCTCCTTTGTCTTTTAGTAGGCTTGCCTGAGCTCCTTAACTTTCACGCGGCACTGCTGTGTGTCTCTGTTGTAGCCTCTCTCCACCATGCCCTGTGCGATTTTGGCATATATATTAGCATTTCTTCTTTTTGATCAGAGTTCAGCCTGCACAGATTCTTCTCCCCATACTGCAATCAGATCCAGTGTCTCCCGTTCAGTCCATGCTGGAGCTCGTTTGCGATTCTGGGACTGCATGGTCACCTGTGCTGCTGAGCTCGCCACGCTGACCAAACAGGAAATGAAATTCAAAAGTTCCTGGGGGTTTTCCTGTGTACCTAGCTAGTGCATCGGAGTTGAAAGTGCTGTCCAGAGTGGTCACATTGGAGCACTCTGGGATAGCTCCCAGAGGCCAATACCATCGAATTGCGTCTGCACTACCCCAAATTCGACCCAGCAAGGTTGATTTTAGCGCTACTCCCCTCGCCAGGGAGGACTACAGCAGTCAATTTTAAGAGCCCTTTAGGTCGACGGAGGGGGTTGGTTGTGTAGACGCATTGCTTATAAAATCGACCTAACGCAGATAATTCAACCTAACCTCGTAGTGTAGACCAGGGCTGTCATAAATATGAAGGGAAGGGGGAGAGGGTCTGATGCAGTGCTATAAAATCCTCTTTCCCGTAAAGGGTTAAGAAATGCAGGTAGCCAGACTGACACCTGACCTGGCTGGGCTCTGACCAATAAGGGGACAAGATACTTTCAAACTTTGGGAGGGGGGAAGGTTTTAGTGGGTGTCTTTGTCTGAGAGAGAGTGATCTTGGAAGACAGAAGGAACCTACAGAAAATCAAACCTCCCTTTTCTGAAGTAAGTTTAGATAGCATAGCATATAGATTTCTGTTTATTTTGCTTGGTGTATCCCCTGTGTTAGATCACTGTGTAACCAATTGGTTGGGAGATTGTTCTCAAGCTTCCCCAGGAAAGGGGGTGTACGGCTTGAGGGGGCATTTTGGGGGGGAAGGAAGTTCAAGTGATTCCTTTCCTGGATTCCTGTTAGACATTTGATGGTGGCAGAGCGGTGGGATATATTGAACCAGAGAGTTTTTTTGAACCAGACACAGGGAGTTTAGAATTTTTTTTTCTCTTCTCTCTAGCTCTTCCCTGTAGCTGCTGGAAGCAGGGAGGGGGGAGGGGTTAAGCTGCTAGGAGCTAGAGTATCTACATATGAAAGCAGGTAGTTAACCCCTACAGGGAATACCCAAGCAAGGTTTTTTTTCTTTTCTAACACTATCGGGTTAAGACAGATTAAAAACAGAAAGGCTAAGATGACTGCCAGTGAAGCAGCTATTAAACTTGAGATAGCCCGGCTACAAGCTGATGAGGAGGAGAAGAAACATGCAAGACTGCTACAACTTAAACAGATGGAGATGGAAGAGAAAGAAAGAGAGAGGAAGCATGCTGAGGAGGAGAGGAAGTATGCTATGGAGGAGAAGGAGAGAGAGAGGAAGCATGCTATGGAGGAGAAGGAGAGAGAGAGGAAGCATGCTGAGGAGGAGAAAGACAGAGAGAGGAAGTATGCTATGGAGGAGAACGAAAGAGAGAGGAAGCATGCTGAGGAGGAGAAAGACAGAGAGAGGAAGCATGCCCTGGAGATGGAGAAGACCAGGGCGGAGCAGAATCTACCGGATAACACTAATAATCCTTCCCCAACAACCCACAAATGGGAGCGACTATGTCCACCGTATGATGAATCCCGTGATATTGCTGAATATTTTCTCACCTTTGAGAGACTATGCAATCTCCATCACATTCCTGATGATCACAAAATGACCCTATTGGTAGCAAAGTTGACTGGAAGTGCTCTGGACATATTCAATGACATGCCTATTGATGAGGCTTCTGACTATGAGAAATTCAAGGATTTGGTTTTAAAACAATTTCAAGTTACACCTGAAACTTACAGAGTAAAATTTCGAACCCTTATCCGAGGGCCTGGACTAAGTAATGTAGCTTATGTAAACCGGATAAAGGAGCTGTCTGAGAGGGAAAGCCACTGGTCAATCAGTGAGAAGGAATGTTACGCCATTGTCTACGCTCTGGAAAAGCTACGCCCATACATTTGGGGATGGCGTTTCCACCTGCAAACTGACCATGCTGCACTAAAGTGGCTTAATACCGCCAAGGGAAATAACAAAAAACTCCTTCGATGGAGTTTAGCTCTCCAAGATTTTGATTTTGAAATACAACACATTTCAGGAGCTTCTAACAAAGTGGCTGATGCACTCTCCCGTGAAAGTTTCCCCGAACCAACTGGTTAAAATCGTCCTTGCAATGTGGACAATATTGTTAGTCTTTATCCAGTTATTAGTATATTTGGAGATTCATGTGTCTTATTACTTTGTTTTCTTTAAAAGCTCCAGGAAGAAATCACAGCCAGTGTTTCACACTATCGGTGATTTGGGGGGCGTGTCATAAATATGAAGGGAAGGGGGAGAGGGTCTGATGCAGTGCTATAAAATCCTCTTTCCAGTAAAGGGTTAAGAAATGCAGGTAGCCAGACTGACACCTGACCTGGCTGGGCTCTGACCAATAAGGGGACAAGATACTTTCAAACTTTGGGAGGGGGGAAGGTTTTAGTGGGTGTCTTTGTCTGAGAGAGAGTGATCTTGGAAGACAGAAGGAACCTACAGAAAATCAAACCTCCCTTTTCTGAAGTAAGTTTAGATAGCATAGCGTATAGATTTCTGTTTATTTTGCTTGGTGTATCCCCTGTGTTAGATCACTGTGTAACCAATTGGTTGGGAGATTGTTCTCAAGCTTCCCCAGGAAAGGGGGTGTACGGCTTGAGGGGGCATTTTGGGGGGGAAGGAAGTTCAAGTGATTCCTTTCCTGGATTCCTGTTAGACATTTGATGGTGGCAGCAAGAAGCATTTCTCGGGGTGCAGGGAATTTTGTACCTTGGGGAGGGTTTATCCTAAGCTGGTAAAAATAAGCTTAGGGGCTCTGAATGCGGTTCCCCACGTCTTTACCCTAGAGTTTAGAATGGGGAGGGAACCCTGACAAGGGCTAAGACTGAGAGGTCCGATATGGAGCAATTTCTTTGTGAAAAGTGTTCACCCACGGGTGACAGGGTGTTTTTGTCTTTTATAATTTTTCTGTGCGAGTTCATCTGAGAGTGTAGTTACTGTCTGGTTTCACCCACCTAGCTATTGTTGGGACATTTGGGGCTGTGAGTGAGGTACACCCCATGCTGTGATGGGCATTTGTAGGACCCATGGATCTTGAAAGTTGATTTGTGGGGGGTGCTGATCATCATAGCAGTTGAAATATGTCTGCAGGTTTTGCATGCAGGGTCTGGTGCTGTTTTGAGTTGGTGGGTCCTGATCGGTGGGGAGTTGCTTCTGATAATGGGGTAGGAAGTGCCAGGTTAGGAGAGGCTCTTCCCTCCTTTTCTCCTTCCTGAAGGGAACTCAGAAGTATGCTGAAGAAGAATAATGTCCAAGTGATCTTCTCTGAGATCCTTCCTGTCCCAAGAGCGAAGGAAGACAGCAGCTTCTGGAAGTGAACCACTAGCTAGGTAATAGGTGGAGGTTTTTGAGTTTGTGGAACATTAGTCCACCCATTATGGGGAGAGAGACCTGTATAGTTTGGATGGCCTCCACCTCAGTAAAAAGAGGACCCAATTCTCCTAGGGGACAGGCTGGCTAGAGTAGTCAGGAAGGGGGTTAAATTAGTACAAAAGGGGAGGGGGGAAAGAGGAAGGGTCTGAGCACTTAGCACAAAAATCAAGGTATTTAGAACAAAATTAATCAAGGAATCAAAGGACATGAGGAGAAAAAAATCTTTAATTGCCTATGCACCAATGCTAGGAGCCTGAGTAGCAAACAAGAGGAATTGCAATTGCTCATTTACGAGCATAAATTCAATCTAGTTGGTATTACTGAAACCTGGTGGGATGATTTGCATAACTGGAATGTTAAAATCAATGGTTATAACTTATTTAGGAAGGATTGAATGGACAAAAGGGGGTGGGGAGTGGCACTAAGGAAAGGATGACCAGTTCCTTATGCACCTATCTATAATGTGCAGGCGGAAAAAGCTATGTGATCCAGAGGGACTTCAATTTGAGTGACACATGCCAGAAGTCTCATGCTGCCAGTATGAAAACATCCTTGGAACTTCTAAATATTATAGATGACACTTTCCTAACTCAAAGAGTCATGCATCCAGGGGAATTCTACATTAGACCTCATCTTGAGGGATAAAGAGGAACTGATCACAGAACTAAAAATTAATGGTAGCTTAGGTACAAGTGATCATGACTTGATCACATTTATAATGTGCAAGCAGAATAAAGTCCAGACCAATATTATATACCTTGTGCTTTAAAAGGCCAATTTTACAAAGCTGAAAACAAGTATGACCTAAATTAGCTGGGAAGAAGAATTTAATCAGAAAACTTGAATGATAATTGGGAATTGTTTAAGAACACTTAAGCCACAATCGAGGTAGAAGTCTGTATTGGTTAAAAAACTGACCTGATTTAAAAGGGAAGTGAAGGCAATGATAAAAAAAATAAACTATATTTATATAACAAATGGAAGAAAGGAGAAGTTGACAGTAGTGACTATAAATCAAAAGCTAGGAATTGTAGAAAATTGATAAGGGAAGCAAATGGACACAAGATTAACTCTATGGCCAGCACAGTTAAAGACAATAAGAAGGATTTTTAAAAGTATATTAGGAACAAAAAGAATCCTAACAATGATATTGGTCCATTACTAGATGGAAATGGTAGCATTATTAATAATAATGCAAAAAAGGCAGAAGTGTTCAATAAATATCTCTGTTCTGTATTTGGGGGAGGAAACAGATGACATAACTATATCATATGAACATTCTTTCCATTCCACTGTTATCTCAGGAGGATATTAAACAGCAACTACTAAAGTTAGACACTTTAAAATCAGCAGATCCAGAGAACTTGCATCCAAGAGTTTTAAAAGAGCTTGCTGAGAAGCTTGCTGGACCACTATTGTTGATTTTCAATAAGTTTTGGAACTCTAGGGAAGCTCCAGAAGACTGGAGGAAAGCTAATGTTGTGCCCGTATTTAAAAAGAGTAAATGGGATGACCCAGGTAACTACAGGCCTGTCAGTCTGACATTGATCCCAGTCAACATAATGGAGAGGCTGATACGGGACTTGATTAACAAAGAATTAAAGTATCAGAGGGGTAGCCGTGTTAGTCTGGATCTGCAGAAGCAACAAAGGGTCCTGTGGCACCTTATAGACTAACAGAGGTATTGAAGCATAAGCTTTCGTGGGTCAATACCCACTTCTTCGGATGCATCCGAAGAAGTGGGTATTGACCCACGAAAGCTTATGCTTCAATACCTCTGTTAGTCTATAAGGTGCCACAGGACCCTTTGTCGCTTCTAAAGAATTAAAGGCCAATCAACATGGGTTTATGGAAAATAGGGGTTTTGGAAATGGTTTTATGGAAAATTGATATTTTTATGAGATTATAAGTTCGGCTCATAAAGATAATAGTGTTGATGTAATATACTAAGACTTCTGTAAGACATTTGACTTAGTACTGCATGATATTTTGATTTTAAAAATAGATTGATATAAAAATAACATGGCACACATTAAATGTTGACTAACAGATAGGTCTCAAAATGTGATTGTAAACGGGGGCTCATCATCAAGAAGGTGTTTTTCTAGTGATGTTTTCTAGATCGATTCTTGGCCCCATGCTATTTAACATTTTTATCAGTGGCATGGAAGAAAACAAACTCATCACTGATAAAGTCTGCAGATGACACAAAAATTGTGGGAGTGGCAAATAATGAAGAGGAGAGATCACTGATACAGAGCAATCTGGATTGCATGGTAAAATGAGCACAAGCAAACAATATGCCTTTCAATATGGCTCAATGTCAATGTATACATCTAGGAACAAAGAATGCAGGCCATACTACCAGGATGGGGGACTCTATCCTGGGAAGCAGTGACTCTGAAAAAGATTTAGAGATGGGTTGGGTGGATAATCAGGTGAATATGAGCTCCCAGTGTGATGCTATGGCCAAAATACATAATACAATCCTTGGATACATAAACAGGGGAATCTTGAGAAGCAGTAGAAAGGTTATTTTACCTTGTTATTTGGCACAGGTGTGACTGCTGCTTGAATCCTATGTTCAGTTCAAGTGTCCACAGTTCAAGTAGGATGTTGATAAATTGAAGAGGGTTCAGAGAAGAGCCTCAAGAATGATTAACTGATTAGAAAACCTGCCTTCCAGTGACAGAATCAAGGAGCTCAATCACTCTATTTAGATTAACAAAGAGAAGGTTAAGGGGTGACTAGATCACAGTCTGTAACTACCTACATGGGGAACAAATATTTCATAATGGGCTCTTGAGATTGGCAGAGAAAGGTCTAACATGATCCAATTGCTGGCAGTTGAAGTTAGACAATTTCAGACCAGAAATAAGGCATTCATTTTTTAACAGTGAGAGTAATTAACCATTGGAATAACTTATTAAGGGTCGTGGTGGATTCTCCATTAATTTTTAAATTCAGATTACATGTTTTTCTAAAGCATCTGCTCTAGAAATTACTTTGGGGAAATTCTCTGGCCTGTGCTATTCATGTGGTCAGACTAGATGATCACAATGGTCCCTTCTGGCCTTGGAATCTATAAAGTGGACAGGAGAACTGATCTCTAGCTCCTTGTCTGAGGAGAACAAGCCAAAGGGACCATTCCATGGGTAGAGCTGAGTGTGTCACCTGTTGGGTGGGGAGTTGTGGTCTCCAACATCTGGAGGGGGGGATTGTCTCCCAAGGAGGCTGTGATGAGGTATACAGCCCCTATGCTGAGGAGAAAAGGGTTAATGAGAGCCTGTGGGCCCAATCAACCCCACGCAGATATACCTGCGTGAGGTGCTTAACCTAGAGGGAGGAGCTAAAAGAGGAAAAGCCCGGTAATGGCTGACTGGGAGAGGGAATGGAGCTCTTGTGCTAACCCTGTGAAGGAAGGCCTGTCTGGGTCCAGAACCTAACTAAAGACTGTGAACATCACAGCCTCCTTGGGACAGGTAGACCTGGTGCAGGACCTTTTGTTTCTTTTGTTTCCATGGTTTGGTTCCCCTTTTGGGGATCTGCAGAAAAGTCCGCCTGGGAAGAGATTGTGAGAAAGGCCTAACTGTGGGCTGCAAGAGGAAGCAGCCCAGGGCTGCCCAGAGGATTCAGGGGGCCTGGGGCAAAGCAATTTTGGGGGCCCTTTAATTAATTAACTCACTCGGCGGCAGGGCCAGCCTTAGCAGCTGCGGTGCCCCACTCAGCGATGACGGGGCCCCTCCGCTGAAATGCTGCTAAAAGCGGCGGCCACGTACAGCGCCTCCTGCTGAGCCCCCGCCCTGTGAATAAGGCAGCGGCGGTGACCAAGCTCCCACCACAGTTCTGCAAAATACGGTGGCGGCGGCGATCAAGCACGGAGCCCACAGGCGGATCCGAGGTGGGGGCGGGGGGAAGGGTCCCTCCTTGCCCAGTAGCCAGAGCGCCCTGCCCGCCCGCTCACTCACCCTGCTGCGGGGACAGTGCGTAACGAGCCGCGAGTGACTCTGGCGTGACTCTGCAGTGGCCCGTGGAGCCAGAGCATTTACCCCGCTCGCTCCACTCCCGGGGAGGGAGGACGGTCTTCCCGCCTTAGCACCCCGCTGCGGGACTCGGTGCCCCCGCAGCCTTCCCACCGTGGGGCCGCTCCATGCACGGCCCGTGAGTGACAGGCCGGCGGCGGCTGGGGAGAAAAGTTCCCGCACTGCATCCCTAACCGGGCAGCTTCTGCTCTGCCGTGGAGCCGCCTTCTCAAGGGCACGCACCGCGCGCTGAAGACCCAGAGCGAGTGAAGGACCCGCTGCTGAAAACCTCGGAGTGCCGCCGGGATTCTCGTGAGGGCCTCTGCCGTGTCCGAGGCCCGGGGCAAATTGCCCCACTTCCCTCGCGCCCCCCTCCCACCGGGCAGCTCTGAGCAGCCCAGGGATACAGCAGAGGGTCTGAGCAAACAACCCTTTAGTGCTTCATACAGGGTCCCTGGCCTGGAACCCAGAGTACAGGGCAAGCCTGGGGAGTCCTACTGGCCCATGCAGGAGAAGGGCTCGAAGGCCCACAAAGCCTGAAGTTGGGCCAAAGCTCTGGCAAGACACTGCCAGACTGTTGGTGTATTGGACGTCGTTTACCCCGGAAGGGATAGGATTAAAAGTGGCCTGGACGGAGGGACAGGTCACAAAAAGAGGCAGACCACTGCAGGGCTGAAGCAGCTGTCAGCAGGGGGCACCAAAGGAGGAGGAGAGCCACTACTACATGCCCAGCCACAAGGGGGCGCCAGCGGTGAGTAGGTTGGGGCACCAGAAGAGGCGAAGAGCTGCCAAGCCACTCCCATCCATGAGGGGGCACCAGTAGTAAGTAGATGGGGGCACCAAAGGAAGAAGAGAGCTGCCACATCACTCCAAGCCATGAGGGGGCGCCAGCAACAAGTAGCTTGTTTGACAGGGAACGGCACTGGGAGGGGCATCACTGATGGGAGGGGCATCGTGTGTCTCAGGGGACATGTGCCACAAGGGAGCGGGAAGGGGGGATAAGTGCACTGGGGGACAGTTGCCCAACAGGAGTGAGCAGCCTCTATGGGAGAGAAAAGCCCAGCAAGGGCCCCCCACAAAGCTGCGAGGGGTGGGAGCGGCCAACCTCCCCACACAGAGCAGCGCCTGGTGCCCCATGCCACCTCCTGTGTATCTTGTTTGAACAGTCAGTGGCAGTGATAAAAGCTTTTCCCCAATCACACGTTAAAGAAGCTGGACCTAAAATGAATTTCGCCCGGCTCTCTGCTACGGACAATACAGAGGGGATATTATGTGTGGGGAGAGAAAGCCCTTTTTGTCTGGGAGCGGAGACAGCGACGTTCTGTTCTTGTGCACATCTAAAAACAAGGCTGGGGAGCACGGCTCTTTAAGTTCAGCTGAAGCAAAAACACACAGGCCCGTCTCACAATTAAACACAGTATCAAACCGAGAAAGGATCAATTGAGCCTAGACCAGAAAGCTCACCATGTGACAGATTCCAGAAAGTACGTGATACACCATGCCCAGGGCTAGTGTATGCCTGCTGCGCTTCCCAGTACATGATTAATTTGACTCAGGGCAGGAGGCTTCAGGCGAGGAATCTGCAGCACACGCTGGAAAGTTTTAACACTTTGAACACTGGCTGTGTAGCCAAGCGAGAGAGAAACAAAAGCGAAGAGATCACGATTGGGGGTGGAGGGGGCCTTTTTTTTATCTTGAGTAAATGGTGCATTTCCAAATCAAGGCCAGAATCAGATACAATCTTAATCCCCATGACAGTGGCTTCCCTGTACTGTTTTCTCTCCCCTCCCCCACCCCCCATATTGTTTTCAAAAAAGGGACTAAAGGAAGGTTTTGAGGGGTTGCTTGATTTATTTCCGATGGCCACTGCAAATCCCCCTTGGTTAAGAACACTCATACCTACAGAGAGCAGGCAGGGGAGACGGCCTTGAGACGGCCTTTAGGTTTGTTCTGTAATCAGCGAGGGTATGGCCATTCCCCTTGCCCACTCTTACAGGCGACCTTGCAGACACCCAGAGATTAGAAACAATTAATGCATTAGCCCCTTAATTGCTGGAGAGAGGAGAAAGCAAACATGCAGTTTCTCTGGGAGACAGAATGATGGCGCTGCAACACCAACAGAACTCAGAGTTCCAGCAGCAGCGTCGAGTGACTGTATAACACCCTCTTATAAACTATTTTATCATATATGTTCCCCATTTCCTGCTCCTTGGTGCATTGTGGAACAAGAAGGCTTTGAATAAACAAAGCAATTTAAACGGCTGAAAATAATCCTGGCAATCCTGGTTGATGGGTTGCCTGGGGTACCCTAACGGGCAGGTTATCTGCACTGCTAGCTGTCTGTGATTGGAATTGGAGCTCCCAAGATTACATTAAGCCATTAGCGTATGATCCAACCAGCACCGATCTGCTGCGGTAGGAGAAAACAGTGCAAAAGGTGTGAAAAAAGAGAACTCAGGCAGGCAAAAGCCCAGACCACTATGGATAGGTTTATGCAAATGAACTCTAGAAACAAATAGAGTATATACAGGAGCTGACTATGCAGCATCAGCAGGGCCTGGAAAAGGTGGTCTCTGATTTACCAGTAGCCACAGCATTGGTTCTGTTTTCTGGAACCCAGTCTCTTGAAGGTCAAGGGAAGAGATAATTTTCCCCAGCTTCACCTCTGCACACTGCAGCCGTGGTCTAAAACACATAATAACCACTGCACCTTTCATCCATAAACTCCACAGCGCTTTACAAAGAAGGTCCATATCATTATCTCCAAGGATGGTGGCTGTGAAGGTGCATGTAGTGGGGCAACTGCCCCACTCCTGCAAAACAGGGGTTAAAACAGCCAAACTAGGCTGATTGGGGAAGCAGTCACAGCTGTGGCCAGCTTAATCAGTGCCCAGCTAGCCCTTATAAGAGGGCTGGGGGCCAGGAGCTGGAGGAGTCTCATTCTAGCCCTAGAGTAGGAAGGGCTAGCTGCTTGGGAGCAAAGTACCTGAAGCGGAGCAGTGCTGGGGAAGGGCAAAGGGAGCTGGGAAGCTCCAGCCTGGTAAACCCCCCAGGCTGCAGGCCTTGATGAAGGCCTATAAAAAGGTACTGGGGCAGCAGAGGGGCAGCCTGAGGATAGGCAAAGGCAGCAGGTCCTAACCCCTTGCCAATGATGAATAGCCGTTACACTGCAGTCTTCCCCAGTGAGCGAGGGATAGATGATGACTGGCAGTAGCCACTGAGGCAAGGTGGGTTTATAGGGATGAGGGTTCCCCTGGGAGGGGAGATCCAGAGTGTGGGGGTACTGCTGGGGGCAGAACCCTGAGGTAAAGGGGCACTGGGGTCTAGGAGGGACATGGGGTCAGTGGCAGGTGAGACACCTGCCAGCAGAGGGTGTTCTGTACACTGGGAAAGAGCTAATTCCCAGACAACCAGCAGGAGGTGCTGTGCCAGTGAATCTCATCTTGCTATAGTGCCACAAGTAGCTAGAGGAGAATTTGCCTGGAGCAGGAGCAATATAGGGCCATGAAATTGGAACTATGCTGCTCTCCTTGCACGCCTTGACATAGGGCCATGCTGGGGTAGGAAGGGCCTGCTGGTAGTGCATGGCTTGTGATGCAGCCCATAGGCAGCCTGGCTAAGGCTCCCAAACATTAAAGCAGCCTACAGATTGCTCTGATCTACGCCAGGGACCACACTGGCTCCAACTAGTCCAGAATCAGGGCCACTTCTGCCCCATCTTGGGCTGCCCCAGATTCAGACCCCATGGTACCGAACTGAGCATTTCTGGAATAGAAGTGGAAGTGCCTTTAGTGGTTAGAGCAGGGCACTGAGAGTCCAGACTCTTGGGTTCTTTTGGCAGTATGGCTGCAGAGTTGCTTGTCGGTTAACCTCTCTGAGCTTCTGTGATGGGGCGTGTGCCCCACACAGGCCCTGGTGGGGTTAATATGAGCCTGGGAGGCCAATTATGGTATCTAGCTGCAAGGGGAGGGGGGGGGGGCGGAAGCCAGGCTTAGCTGCTCATGGGCAGGAGCAGGCTGGCTGGTACAAAGCCAGGAAGTTAAGATCAGAAGAGGGCTGCAGGGAGGGAGTCTACAGTAACTGTCTGGGAGCAGAGAGGTGGGGAGGAGGACACCTAGCACGGCAAATAAGCCCTGGGATTCTAGCCCTGAAAGAGGGGTACACCCAGAGACGTTACAGGGAAGAAAGCCCAGGGAAACAGCAGCAACGAGTGGGACTGTGCAGACCTTGGCTGCCGATTATAGGGTACCAGTGAAGAGGGAGAGCCTGGATTCCCCTACCAGCCGCTCTGAGAGTGGCACAGGATCTGGAGATGGGGCAGGGAGACCATCTGAGACAGTGGCCCATCAACAGGTCCGATGGGACTTTGTCACCTCAGAAGAGGGACTACATAGTGGCCTGGTCAGAGGGCTGAGTTGTGAAGAGGGAGCACCCCGAGTCATGAAGAGAGAGAAGGGGGGGAGGGGTGTGTCAACATGAGAAATTGATGGCAGGGACACCAGATGGGGTGAGAGATCATTCCCAGGCCCAGCCATAAGGAGTTGCACTGGTGGTGAGTGGAACCCTGTCACAGCTGTTTCCCAATCATAAAATGTGGCTGATAATACCTGCTTCTGAGGACCTCTGGGGTTTAATTCCTTATTTTCAAAGGGCTGGGAGATGCTCAGCTAAAGCAGTGTCATGCAGTGTCAGGCCCGATCGTGGGGGTCTGAACAAAGCCAGAGGGTCCCCTCCAACGGGAATGCAGAGGGAGACAACGCTGATCACTTGGAGGCTCTTTCTGTTGGGACCTTGGCCAGTAAGCAATTTCCGTTCATCCACCAGGGAAGATTCAAGACTTCAAGAAGATTCAAGACACATGCAGGTCATGGGCATTCATTTTATTATTAAACCAGAAGGTGCAGTGGCTTCTGCCGCTGGATGAAGATAATCATGGTGCTAATAGGACAGGCTTTGAATTTCATTTTTCGGCCAGGCTGACAGAGCATGTGGGCTGACTCAGCTACCAGAACCAATCAGAGTTGCAGTCAGCAGGGGCTGTCTTCAAAGAGCATGGGTAACCAGGAAACACACATAGGAAAAAGAGGAGGCAAGAAATGCCCCAGCTTGGAGTTCATTGCAGTTCTCTGACCCCTGGGCATAGAGCCCACCTGTGGCCAAGACATTATGCCTGATTCTATTTTGCCTTGCCCCTTGTCCAATCACTTCGAGAATGTGTGCTGGAGCTGGCAGGTGTAGTGTTCAGCCCCAGGAGATGTACCTGTGCTAGCTCTGAGTGATCTAGTCCACTCAAAATAGCAGCATAGCTGCAGTGGCACAAGTGTTAGGACAGGCTAGCTGTCCCGAGGGTGATCCTATTCAAGGTACTGTACTCACGATGACTAGCCCGTTATCCTGCCGTAGCTACACTTCAGTTTTAGTGTGTTACCTGCTTACGCTGTTTCATGAGGCTGTACATTACACCTCATGCTCTAATGTAGACAAAGCCTAGATTGGTCTACACCTAAATATTTTGCTATGTTGGTTAGGAGTGTGGAAACAAATCTCCCATAACTGACATTGCTAAGCTGGAGAAAGCCCTAGCATGGCTGCAGTTACACTGTGTGTGAATGGGTGTCTGCCCAGACTGGCATGCAAGGGGTTTATAGGGCCCTTGGGATGCTGCATAGGAATCAGCCAATAGGAGAGGGGCTGTGAGGAACAGTCAATCAGGACTCAGAAGGCCCATATAAGAAGAGCCACAGGGAAGAGCTAACTCAGTTGCTCACTGGAGATCAAGGAGAGAGACCTGGGTCCCTGGCAGGCAGAAGGAAGCCAGCATCATGGACAGAGCAGTGCTTCTAGCAGGGGCTAGGGAAGATCTCCTGGCTGGCTGCTGGGATTTTCAGGATGAGGCCCTGAGGCAAGGGTGAAGAGGTGCTGGGGTCACTAGGGTGACCAGACAGCAAGTGTGAAAAATCCGGACAGGGGGTGGGAGGTAATAGGAGCCTACATAAGAAAAAGATCCCAAAATCGGGACTGTCCCTATAAAATCGGGACATCTGGTCACCCTAGGGGTCACTGGGGAAGTGTCCAGACAATTGGCTGCATTTGCCACTGGGGAAGTGGTGGGACAGTTGGACTTCAACACTTGCCCCCGGAAGGGGGGAGCACAGATCAAGACACAGCCACGTTCCCTGAAGTCACATGGGTCTGGGAGCAGAAGTGATGGTGGGCCAGGCACCACCGGGAGCGGGCATATTGACCTGCAGAGCCAGTGTCCATGATGACCAGCAGGAGGCCCCAGCGTTGTGAATGTAGCCCCGTTTACACGCTAGCAAAAGCATTCTTCTGTCAGTATCAGCTGCGCCTCCACTAGGGTGATTTGCTGGTCTAGATCTACAGGTAAATCAACACCAGCAAACCTTGTCAGGTGTAAACCAGGCCTCACACTTGTACCAAGGGGATGCAGGGAGACAGCACCCAGTCTGAATAGTAATGATTTCACACTCACTTTCCCCTGGGATCAGTGATGTCTAGAACTGGGCAAATAGTTGATATTTTGGTTCACTGGTCAAACAGAACAATTTGGGGGAGGAGGGGTGTCACTTTGGATCCAAGCAAAATGAAAATGTTTTGGGATTTTTGGAAAGACAAAACAAAACCAACCCTCAGAAAAATAGTTTTGTTCTCAGGCAATTTTAACTGCTTTTTTTAGTAAAACTGAAGGAAATTTAGGAATGCCATTCACCAACCGAACTGGGAAGGAAAGACTGCCCCTTAAAGCCCTCTCGGCAGAGCACTCAGCTGGGCTGTAGAAGGGCCAGGTTCAAATCCCTGCCCTCCCTGAGTTGGAGCTGGGATTTGAACTTGAGTCCCTCACATTATAGATGAGGGCCCTAGGCCTGGGGCATGGGATAGCTGGCGGGGCTGGCTCAAACTCTCCTGTTGAAGTAATTCCACTTTGTGTAGCTACTTAGTCATTGGACCAGAAAATAAGAGAGTGAGAATGACTCTATAGCCTGGTGGTGAGGGGGCTTCTCCCCCCTGCACTGTAGGGGTGGGGGTTTCCACCTGGGTTCCAGCCCTCTTCTAATGAGTATTTAATTATTTATACAAACTGGAATAGTTCCAACAGGAGAGATTGAGATTGAGAGCAGTTCCCCCCCCCCCCATAGTCCAGGGGTTCCGACATTCACTTGTGCGGTGGGACACCCAGGTTTAAATCCCTGCTCCTCATCCAGTGGAGTGAAGCTGTGAACCTGGGGTAAGGGTGCTGGAATAGGAGGGCTCGGGGATCATAGCCCCATCACTTTTAAAAGCCTTAAGGGCGAGCGACGGGGGGGAGAGAAGGGGAGAGGAGCGAGCAGTGGGCAGGGCCTCGGAGGAGGGGGCAGCATGGGAGCGCAGCCATGGTTTGGTGCGGGTGGCCTCCCCACTTTTAGAGACCTTCTGTCACTCCTGTGGTGTAACCATGTTCCCTTAGAGCAGAGGGGGGCACTGCCTTCTCCAATGGCCTTGGGAACCGCACCTGCGGCCCCTGGTGAATCTAGCCTGAATGTTTTTTGCTGGCCGAGACTATTCAGCAACTTCACTGCAAATTCATGCCTCGGGTCTGTTGCCCTGAAAGTGCATTTTTCAGTAAATAAACTAGTCGTCCGAAAACTTCCACCCAGCTCGAATGGCAATACGCAGTGCAAGGCCAGGGGGTCAGCTGCTCTGAGAGCCTTCCTCTGCACCAGGGGAGGGGGCAGCTGAGTTGGAGTTAACCCCCGGATGACCAGGGAGTGCCTCTGCCGCCTGGCCCTGCAGTCCCTGTCCAGCAGGCGCGTGCAGATGGAATGATCGCCGTGTGGTCTTTGGAGATAGTTTGTGCTGTTCAGACATAATGGAATTTTCCTTAGCACGAGATGCAGCTCTGGGCAGTGCCCGAGGGGAACCATGTGCATTGGAGAGCAGAGCCCCTCCACAGGCTGCTCACCAACTCTCGTCCCCCTGCCTTTCTCGCCTCCCTTCGAGGCGATCCCAATCTCTTGGAAGCATGGCCTGTTCTGCTGTGCCAGAAATCCCCGGTGATCCTGCAGTCTTCTCCCAAGACTAGCACTGCCTTCCCGGCAGGAGCCAAAAGAAAACAACAACCCAGCAAAAAATCTGTCTTCTCTAATTAACTAGGCGAGCCGGGCTGGAGCACGTGTTTGGGATCGCAAGCCCCCAGCCAGGGGAGACTGGGCAGCCAGCACAGATGACACACTGGGGCTGGGAGGCGGGGGAGCGGCTAGGGGAGAGAGAGGCCTTGCTCTTTACACTCCCCTATTATCTGATTCACAGAGTGTTACTGGCATCAGTTTCAAAGGTGTCCCTTGCTAATCTTCCAAGCTGTTCCAGGATGGTGGTTTTGACCAACAGGAAAGGGGGGGAGCACTAAAAAGCAGACTGCACCTTTTCACAGCCTTTATTAAAAAAAAAAAAAGTGTGTGGGGAGGAGCTTGCCCTGGTTGGAATATGCAAGATCCACTCTGCGGCTGTTCACCCTGCTCTCAGAAATGCTTCATGTGAAGCACAGAGAGGAAATAGAGAGGCGGCTTCCAAATATAGTCTCCCTCCGTCCATCTGCCCTCCTGAGCAACGCCGGTTCCCAACCTTGTGGCAATAAATGCGCTGCTCGCTCACGGGCTGTTCTTAATATAGCTCCCGACAGAAACTTCCCTGACCTAACCAGCCTTGGCCAGCACTAAAGGTGACTTGACCCTGGTTTGGGATCTGAACCACATGGCGGGGGAGGAGGGTAGCAGGGAGGGTCCCTCTGAATTCCCAGCAGAGAAACCTCCGGTCCGATGTCAATTTGCATTGGATTCCAATGATGTGTCAGTACAAAAAAACCCCCACAAAAATCCCCAGGAGGCTGGTGCGTTGGCAGCCTTTCCAGCATGAAGGCAGGCTGGAGGCGGAGCGTGAGAAAGGCAGTCTCAGGGTATTTGTCTCTCGGAAAGGGCAGTGCCGGTACCACACTCTGGGGAGGGAGCAGAAAGAAAGGAGGGAAGGAGGCAGCGAGACAGCAGATCCTCTCACTATTGGCATACAAATGACAACAAGGGCTTTTGGGTCCGCTTGCGGGTAGAGTCAACCCTTTCCTACAATTGGAAAGGCCAGGTTTTCAAAACCCAGCTCCTGCATTGGACACCCCCAGAATCTGTGCAAATAGGCGTGGCAGACAATGATACCAAGTGAGGATTTGCACAAGTGCTTGCATTCACATCAGGGCACCCAGTTGGCATGCAAAGGTGTATTCACAGACTTCTCTGTTAGGCAGCTGAGTATTTGGGAGGTAGGTGCCGGTGCTGGAAATGTGACCCAGCTCCATGGACTGCCATTGGAAGTTATTTAGCACTATCCATTAGGCCCTGAAAGCATGCTCACGCCATACAAGGCACCCAGTGACAGCCTCTGCCCCAAAGCGTCTAAAAATTAACCCTAAAGTTGCTGGCCCCAATTGTGAGCAGTGGCAGAGGCAGTCCTAGTGCACCTCTTGGCATATGGGTCTAGTGATTTGGGCACTAGCCTAGCATGTAGGAGACCTTGGTTTAATTCCTGCCTCTTCTACCAACCCTCTGTGTGATCTTGGGCAAGTCGCTCAACCTCTCTGTGCCTTAGGTCCCCATGTGTCTAACGGTGACCTGAGCGCTGCCCTGATCCCCAGGGGTGTGTGAGGAGAAATCTGTTGGAGTGTGGGATCTACTGATGAAAAGGGCTAGGTAATATTATTATTATTGCTTTTGCAGGGCCCGGATCTGGGGCCTGGCTGAAGCAACTGTGGCCCTCGCCTGAACCACAGCAGCCTTCACACTGCTCTGACTTATCCCTGGCCACCAACAGGGGCCATTCTGGCAGCCAGGAATAGCTGGCGCACTTGGTACTATGGCACCTTCCCCTGGCCATACCCCCTATGGCAAGGGTAGGGTTGGGCGGGGCGTGGCAGAGAGCAGCCATATCAGACTTATGCCACCCAGATTTATGCCACTTATGCCACCCATTGTGCCCCTTTCGTGCAGGGAAAGCAGCAACAAGGGAACCAAAACTCAAACCCACTGGGGCTGGGAGCGTTGGTGGGGAATGCGGCAGCATCTAGTCTCCAGCTGCAGGTAGCGTAACAGGATCCTGGGTATTCTACAGGCTGCGGGGGAGGGGCTGGCTGGAGACTAGGCACTTCTCCTAAGGCCTCTGTCTGCGCTCCGGCAGCCTCCTCTATTGCTCGGGCAAGGAGATGCCAACTCCCAGGCATCTCTTTGGAACGGATGGGCCGGGCAGGCTGTTCCGCCCCGCAGCGTTCGGGGCTGGGCTGTGCTATGAGCAGAGCCACAGAGTGGTTCAGAGCCACCTGTCCCCAGAGGGAGATCCAGGAAGCCCCCAGGATCCCTCCCAGAGCCCAGCCTGCAGCCTCCTTTGGGACAATCCAGCAGCTGCTTCGCCCTGCAGCACCTGGCACTGGGGATGAAGTGCCTTTCCCTCCCCCTTGGAAATGCCAGGAGATGCACAGACAGAGCAGGGCTGAGGAGCACAGTGGCTGTGGCTGGCCTCTGGGCGGGGTGCTAACGGGCTCTCATCCACCCCTCCTAAGGCAGGGACCATCTGGCCCGGAATGTCAGCGACTCACCCAAACACCAGGCTGGTCCCCCGCCTCTCTCCAAGAATACCAGGGTAAACAGATAGGCCCCGGGCCTGCCTTGCAGGTCAGCAGGCTCTGGCTCTGTCGCACTGAGGGAGGGGAGCAAATTCCAGAGCGGAGGGCTCTCCGTGGAGGCTGCCAGGCCCCATTTCCCCTCCGCGGGTCTCCAGGGGACGGCGTCCCAGGCCAGAGATGTGTTTTGCTGCCTGTGCTGGTCGGAGCGTTGTCGGGGGACTGAGAGCTGCTACCTCCTGCTGCGAAGGCTCACCTGACCTCTGTGTGTCCTTTCCTGCGGGAGCGGGGAGTCAGGCTGAGGGCTTGGACAATCAGGCTCTTGCTCCTGCGAACGAGGCATTGCAGCTTGAGTTCTCCCTGTGCTCCAGGATGTCTGCTCTAGTTGTGCTGCCTGGCTTGTGTGTTGCTGCCACACCGCCAGCTTGGACCCCGTCCATTTGCACAACGTCCCTTAGGATGGTCCATGCATAAGTGGGAGGCAGAGAGGAACCAGTCGCATAGGCGCCAACTCCGTGGGTGCTCTGGGGTTGGAGCACCCACGGGGAAAAATTGGTGGGTGCTGAGCACCCACCGGCAGCTCCCCCCCCCCGCTCCGTGCACGCCCGACTCCGTGCACGCCCCCGCAGTGCTCGGCGGGTGGGAGGAGCCGCGGACGGGACAGCGGCCGCAGCGTGGGGCCGGGCGCTGCGCGCCCTCAGTCAGCAAAGCCCCTGGAGCCGAGGCGGTGCCCCCCTGAGGCAGCCCCTGGTGCGCCCGGCCGGCGGTGGGCCCCGGGAGTGGGCTGGCGCCGCCCTGCTGGCCGCGGGCTACCCGGAGCTGAGGGAGCGGGCGGCCCGGGAGCCCGCCGCCTTCTGGGGGGCGCTGGCCTGGGACGGGCTGTGCTGGGACAGCCCCTACCACACAGCCTGCGACAGCCAGCTGGGCCGGGACCTCGTCCGCTGGTTCCTGGGCAGCCACCTCAACGTCTCCAGTAAGCGGGGGGCGGGGCCCCCTGGACTCCCCCACCTTCCCGCCCCCCCAGCCTTCTTCCCATGCCCCCAACCTCCCCCAGGCCCCCCTAGCCTTCTCCTGAACCCCGCAACCTTCCCACCCCCCACAGACTTCTTTCCAGGCCCCCCAGCCTCCTCTCGGGGCCTCCCAGTCTTCTCACCGGGCACCCCCCAGCCTTCTCCCAGGCCCTCTAACCACCACTCGGGCCCCCCAGGCTCAGGAGCCCGAGCACCCCCCAACCTCCTCCTGGGCCCCCCAACCTCCCCGGGCACCCCCAGTCTTCTCCCGGCCCCCCCAACCTCCCCCAGGTCCCCCAACCTCCCCAGGCCCCCCCCCAACTTTGGGACCCCACCCCCTGCCCCAGCCTTCTCGTGGGCCTCCCAACCTCCCCTGGGCCCCCCAGGCTTGGGGCCCCAGGCACCCACAGCCTTCCTCTGGGATTCCCAGACCCACAACTGGCGCCTGGGACCCCCCCGTCCCACCCAGCCTCCACCCTGGATCTCTGGGCTTCACCCCCCAGACCCTCAAATCTCCACTCCAGGACCCCCAGCCAACCTCCAGCCTTCCACCTTACTCCTGCACATCCCCAACTGAACCCCCAGAACCCCAATCTCTCATCTGTCCCCTGGCATCCTCAGACCCCCAGCCACCCCCAAACATTCCCTACTGGACTCCCAGGACCCCCCAACCTTCTGATGAACCCTAGGGCATCCCCGGGATTCTTCCTAGGGTCCCCATCATCCTTCCCCAGGCTCCCTGCTCATAGGCAGTTACCCTTGGCACTCTCACTCCCCCTGGGCATCCCCAGCCCCATCGTCTTCTAATCCCTCCATCCTCCTCCTCTTTCACCCCCAATCATCACCCCCAGGTATCTCCAAGCCCCTTAGCATTCGTAATCCTCCATCATTCTATATCCCCATCCCCCATCATCCCTTCTGGGTGTCTCCTACTCTCTCCCCCAGTCCCCCATCATCTTCTCCCCAATCCCTTTTCACCTCCAAATCCTCGTCACTCCCCATAGCCCACCCCAACTCCCCTGCATCCCTTATCTCCCAAACACCCTATAATCCTTCATAATCCCTCCATCACCTGCAGACCAATGTTATCTCCCATTCCCATCATTGCTGTCCCCAACCCTCCATGTCATCCACTATATAATTCCTAACTCCCATCACCGTGCTCTTCCCTAGACTCCCATCGTACCAGTCCCCAGTTCCCCATCCACTTTCTCTCATCAGTCTCCCATCACCTCAACCCTGCATCAATCCCCCTATATCATCTCCAGGCACTTTCAATCCCCTGGTCCCTCTCTATTATCCCTCGAAATCCAAACCCTTAAACCTCTGTCTTCCCCAAATCCCATATCCTCCCAAGTCCCTGTAACCTCCTGTCCATCCACCCAAGTCCTATACTCTTCTAGCTTCCCTGTACCCACATATCCTTTTTCTAACTCCCCGTGGGCATGACCTCTGGCCCATTGAGAAGTCTCCTGCCAACCCTCTAGGTATTGGTGCTTGTTCTTAATTATTTTGCCTGTGTCTGCTGCTTCTGTTTCCTCAACTCATCCATTCACAAGCAGCGCGTGGGATGGGCTCATGCTGGTGGGCTGATTAGTGGAGAAAGAGGCGTTGTCTCCCCACAAAGTCCTGCCCATGCCTCCCTGGGGGGAGGGAGCGGGGATTTGGGGAAGGGGCGGGGCCAGGGGGTGGGGCTGGGGCGGGGCCAGGGGGGGAGCACCCAGTGGCGCCGACAAAAGTCGGCATCTATGGTCTGCGCCCTAGCCCTATTCTTGTGGCAAGGAAGCAGACAGAATTTGACAGTCCCCAGGTCTCCCATTGTCCCCCAAGAAGGAACCTAAAGGGGGGGGAGTGGGGTCCCACCATACAGACTTCCCACTGGGGGCGTGTCTGGCATGGCCATGACCCCTCCCCATTCCATACATGCCAACCGCCTGGGCGTGGCACTGGGGGAAGCCCACGCTGCTCCTGTGCAATGGGAGTAGCTATTGATGCTCCTGTGCTTGCCTGAAACAAGCTCTGTGGTCGCTGCCACTGGCGCAGTGCCCTCTGCACTCTCTCCTGCTCGCCGGTGGCTTTCCAGCCCCAATGCAGCCTGTCGGTCTCATCATGATGGAGCCATTTGCTCTGGACACGTGGCCGGATCAGACTTTTCCCTAGCCAGCACAATTCTGAGTCCCGCGATATTTTTAGCTCCTGGCTCATTTTGCCCAGCTCCCGTCCTCTGTCCGATAGGGTGCTGTGCTTCATTTGATTGGCTGTTTCTGCACCCCGGTTGGTTTCCTACTTGCCAACGCACTTCTTCCTGTAATCCATCTGGCCATGTGACTGGTTTTATTATGATTTTGTTAAGGAGCCACCAGATGGCGCTGTGACACATAGTCTTTTTCTCAGCGGGTGAGCAGCAGGCAGACTGAAGCAAGGCTGGATTGCTGCAGTTTCTTTGTGCAGAGCTGTTGCAAACAGCAAAAGAGGTTGCTCTCTGCCTTAATCTCTTCAACTAGAGTCCATTCATGGGGCAGAGCTGGTTCCTGGGAATGAGGGATTGGTGGTGCACCTGAGACTATCTGAAAGTGAGAATTGTCTGTGTGCTGTTTGTGACTACCTCTGTACAAGGGTGGCCTATATCATGTAAACAAATAAATTACGCTGAAGTATATTCAGATTCCACATCACTGAGCAGAGGGGCAACATTATTATTTTGAACTATATTTATTATTTGCCGAGTACCATTGATTTGGAGGATTTGGGCAGAACCAAGGGCAAAATGAAAAGCTAGTTTTATGAAGAAAAAAACATTGAAGTTGGTTTCCTTTGGAAGTGTTTCAAAATGGGCCCATTTTAATGTTTTTTGACATTTTCTTTTTGATTTTTTTATCAAAAACACTCTCAGTGTGGCTAAAGAAATTTTTTTCAGTCGATGAAAAACATCGATAAAGTTTTCAGTAACTTTTTTTTAAAAGGTTTGAAATTGTTTACCAAACCACCACCACCCCACCCCCCCCGGCCAATTTCAGCAATGCAAATTTTTGTGCAAAGGCCATTTTGAGTGGGGGGAAGGGGAAAGAAATTTCTGTGTGTGAATAATTCCCACCTGCTCTAATAACAATGACATTGTAGGACTCCATGTTTATTGCTGCCATGGAATCCAAATCAAACATGCTTCATTTACTTGTAACATTAGGTGGGTTTGTTCCTTGCAAACTCAGCCTGTGCACTGACAGCCAAGCTGGGCTCTTTCCTTCTCACATCTTATCACCAGTAGTAAAAATTGTGCTGGCCAAATTAGACCCTCAGAGGCATGACTGCAATCCCATTGTCTTCAGATTATGCCCTCAAGCAACCTGGGCAGTCCTGGGTCCCGCTGGCCATCCATTGCACAGCTGTAACTGATTAGAACTTAGTAAACAATTCAGTTGATGCAGAAGCAGGAATGGAGTCCGCTCCCTCTCCTGTAGCTGGACTGGCTCTGCAGGGCTTGCAGGAGTACAAAGCAGAAAACCATGGTTCTATCCCTAATGTCAGTAGCTCGGACTCTGATACGCACAGGGAGCTGATCTACCATTGTTACACACTCCTTTTTCTGAATCCATCCTCACTTCAAGGTGGGGAGGAAATTGATAAGGGTCGGCCTTTCCAAAGAGCTCAGTGTGCTGGGTACACATTGGGCTCTGAGCTCTTTGGAAATTCTGTCGGAGAGGATACATCTTCACTGGGGCGGGGGGGCGTATTTCCGGCTTGGGTGGATGTACGCATGGTAGCTTAGATCAAGCTAGAGTGCCAAAAATAGCAGTGTAAACTTTGCAGCACAGGTGGCGGAATGGGCTAGCTGCCCCAAGTAATCCCGCCCAGGACCCTGGGAACACTAGCCCATTCTGCCACTTGGCTACTCTTCTCTTTTCAGCACTCTAGCTCAATCGAAGCTAGCGCGCGTACAGCTAATTAAGGTGGAAATGACACTTCCAGCTGGAGTGTAGATGGAGCCTTAGCGGCACAGTGGGAGCTGCTGGGGGCTTGAAAATCTGGCTCTTACGCAGCTGCGATCTGAGCTCTGTGCAAACCTGGTCTCCATTGTGGGGGTGAAGCACCTAAAAACCTGGCCCCATGTAGAGGAGAAAGGGGCTGCTACCTGGGGCTAAGGAGGTGCCTGGCGCTACGGCCGTGGCTGTCAAATGGTGACCGTGCAGTGATAGCGCTGGCCAAATGACACTGGAGGACCAGTTATGAACATTCGACTCCTACTGAATCCAAATCCCCCATGCAACTGAATCCCAGTCCCAAAATGTTCCTCATCTTCCGTGCTCTCCTCTGAACTACTTCCATTTTGTCAGTCTTTCCCAACAGCCAGGGCCCAAACTGGTATATTGTCTCCCCATCCAGTCTGAATCACTGGGCCAGATTCTCAGCAGGTGTAAAGCTGTGTAGCTCCTGTATTGAAGCCAATGGAGCCTGCTGACCCCAGCTGAGGGCCTAGCCAGTTGCTTGGCTTGCTTTATGTGCAATGCTTCTATTAACATAATCCAAAAGCAGCCTTTTCTCTTACTATGAGAGCATTGCGTTATTGGCCTGAATCCAGTCCATCGGCCCCTCTAAGCCCCACATCCCTCTCTGTGTATTACTGATTATCCACATTTCCCCCATCTTCTGATTGTCCAGCTGTTTATACCTTCCCACATGGACAGGTTACGATTTCTAAGGGGAAATAGACTGGAACTTCTGCTGGAGTCAATGACATTTTGCTCCAGTAAAGCCTGATGAATTTAGCCCTTGGATTTTAAGCTTCTTGGGGCGGGAGGACAGTAGTCCCAGTTCTCCAGGCTGGCTGAGGACATCAGGAAATAAATCCCGAGGAGGTTGGGTAAAGTGGCTTTAAGATAGCTTTATGCATCCCCAAGCCTTGGGCTGTCCTGAGATTAGAGCATCTGGAAGGCTCTGTAATCTATGGGCTGTTCTGATCTACACCAGTGCCCATGGCCCCAGGGGGGGTTGTGGCCACCAGGGATCACACTGGCATAAGGGAGTCCCAGCTATAAACCTTTTTCCTGACTACTCCCTCTTCTCCCGGCCACGCCCTTTTCCTTTACCTATGCCCCTTAGGTCATTAGCTGGGAGCGGGGATGGCTCTATGCCACCCAGTTAGACAGGGCTAAAGACTGTTTTGTGCAAAGCAGCTCTTCTGTATTGGTGAATTGAGTCCAGCCTTTTCCGCTTGGCCTTGTCACATGCCAGGCACAGCACTGGCACTTCGCAAGTGACAACCCTTTCCATTTGTCTGTCATGAGACTCAGTGTATTGTTTTCAGGCCATTTCTCCAGTTTATCGAGATCATTGTGTGTTTTTAATGTTGCTGCCCTGCTGCACTTGGGCGGGCCTGATTTGTGTCCCTTGGACATTTGCTTTCTCCACTCACAGATCTGTTAATCTCCCCGAGCCTCAATTTCCCCATCTGAAATGGGAGTAATCATGCAAGCTCTTTGAGATGTATGGGGGAAAAGTACTAGATAGGTGTTGTTATGGACGTCCATGCCAGTTACACCTGGGAAACACAGTGCTGCGTATGCAACGGACATCTCCCTTGCAGATCAGAGAGAGAAATTTTGCCCGGTTAGTTTGGCCTGATTTGTTTCTGACAAAACCATGTTGCCTGCTGTTTATCACCTTATTTTCCTCTAGGAGCTGAGGAGAGGAAAGGAGATCAGTGAGAATAAAACATGACCTTTATTATCTGTGCAGGGGGCTGGGACTTTCCATCGACTGGCTTCACATACCAATAGGGCTTAAGCTAAGTGGATGCCAGCTAATGTGTTTGGTGCTGGAACAGAACCAGCACACACAGCTGTGATCCCAGGTACCCTGGGGTCTCCTCGCCTTGCCAGGAGGGCAACCACCCAAAGAGATCTCATAGTAAAAAGAAGGGAGGTAGCAAACCCATACCCCAGTATACACCCTTTCTCAAGGGACTCCTTGATGAGCCCTGGGGCAGGAAGGCTGAGTTTCTGTGTAGGGACAAAACATATGAAATACCATGTTTTGATTCATTTTGAAGACATAGGAGCTTAAAAACTGCCACAGCCTGTATCAGAGCAAAGGCCCCGCTAGTGCAGTCTCCTGTCTCCAACAATGGCGAGTCTTTACTGCCTCAGAGGCAAGACCTGGCATTTTCTCTTTGCTGGGGATTCTGCAAACTTTTTTTTTTTTTTTTTGGCCTCAGGTGTATTTGGTGGAGAGGGGCTGGAATTTCCCTGTGAGTCCTGAGAAAAAATGAACCCCAAAATCTCAGGGCAAAACTCATCCAGAAGCAGCACATTTCTCCTGGTTGAAGCCAGCCAGAGTTACATGCTTTCCACATGAGATCATAAACTGGAGTGTCTCTAATCAGCTGCCCATAACTGTACTCAATACTCCTGATGTGGTCTCCTTGTCAGCACCCTGTACTGGGCCAGACATTACCCATCTCTTTGGGTTTGTGTTCTGCTCTTCTGTTTCTGTGTTCTGCCCCCAGGGCTCAGTGTGCCTTCCCCACTGCTGCCAGACTTGGCATAAACAAATACCCAATTTCCACTTCTGGCTTTTGCTGCAATCAAATCCTTCACCCTGGTATGTTTCTTTTACCTGCAAAGGCTTGGGTCAGGTGTTCAGAGCTGCAATCAAATACCTGCAAAAATCCCATTGAAACAGCAGGGAGAAAAGTTGGTTAATTTCACTAATGAGGGAGAGAGATTTTTGTCGGACAATCAAGTCTTTCTTTCAACTGTACAATACATACCTGTTTTGTTATGAGTGTCTTTTTGAGTCCCTTCCTTGCCCCATATTGAGTCCTACCGAAGGTCAGTGTTTTTTTTCCCCTTCTGCAATATATATGTGAAATCTCTTGGAGAGCTTCTACTACGGCTAGTTTCTGAGGTCTCCTCATTGTTGTGATCCCCAGTTTTATATCACCATCTCTGCTGACCATGGCTGTTCCATCCCTTCTCTGCCCCCTTGCTCAGGGGCTCAGACCCTGCAGGGATGGATCTGATGTAAGAACCTAGATAATGGACTGGCTGTCGGTGTTTGCAGGAGGGATATGAGAGACGCATCCTCGGTGAAAGGGGAGAGTTGTTAATAGGGTGAAAGAACTCCAGGGATATCTTGTGGGCTCTGATTGCCTTCCAGACAGTACCAGGTTTACAATGGTGCCAGTGATGCAATGGTGCCAAGCCCCCCACTCAGAAGGGGCCCCGGCCCACTCTGCTTGCCCCAGTGCAGCTTCGGCTCTGGGCGGTCTCTGCTGCCCATCACCTGTGGGCCTCACCTGCCTCCCTGGAGCCAAGCTGCCTGGGACCAACTGGGGCAGAAGCCGGGCCAGTCTCAGCCAGGGGCAGCGGGGACAGTGTGGGGGAGCTTGGCTGGGCCCCTCCAGGCAAGTGGGTCCTGAGGGAGCCCTGCCAGGAAAGGCCCTGGCCTGGCTGATCACACCACTCTCAAGGGGCCGGAGCGATTCCCAGCCCTGGGACCAGCCCCGGCAGTGCTGCCGGCTCAGCCGAGCAAACACAGTCACCTCCCAGCAGGGAAGTGGCTGGGGGACAGGGCATGTGGAAGTGGGTCTGTGTGGGGGCGGGGGGGGGTGTGCTGGGCTGTGATGGGTGGGAGGTGCTGGACAGTGGGGGAAGTTTGTGTGTGTTGGGGTGCTAGAGAGTGGGGGTTCTGTGTGGGGTGCTGGGCAGTTGTGGTAGGGCTATGGGGGGATGCTGGGCAGAGATGCTGGTGTGCAGGGCACTATGTATTTGTCTGTGGGGTCTATGGAGGGACACTGGGCATAGTGGGTCCGGGGGTGCTGGGCATAGGGGTCTGTATGAGGTCTCTGGGAAGGGGGCATTGGGCATAGGGAGTCGGGGGGTGTTGTGCAGGGGAAAGGGCTCTGTGGCATGGCATGGGCCCTCCCCTGAGGGGACAGGGCATGCTGGCAGCACAGGGCCGGGCGGGCCAGTGTGCATCTGGCAACTGCCTGTTTGTAAACAGTGCCCTCACACTGGACTGGACGAAGTGGGGCTGCCCCTGCCATGCCATGCCCCATTGCCCCTGGCTGACCCCTCTCTCTGGGGACTGTCCTCGCTGCGCCTTGCTCCATTGCCTCCATGGGGGCCCACAAATATGTTTGGCGACGGGCCCTCAAAAGATGAATCTGGCCCTGCTCCCAGATCTGGGGATGGGTTTGACACCCAGGAAAGCAGGCAGGGGTTGCAGTTTGGGAGTCCTGTTTGAACGGAACTGACCATGGAAGTCAATATTTTGGTGCTGCTCAGAGAAGCAGCATATTTGGAAATCACAGCGTTTTCTTCCCGACACAGCCTGCCAGGGCAATCCGTGCCTTTGGGACCTTCAGCCAAGCTGCCTGCAGTCGGCTCTTCCAGGGGCTGCCCTTGAGAATCACAAGGGAGAAACATGGTGCCACTGCTGCTCGCACCTCTGTGCCCTCGAGACTCAGTCACACCTGAGGTCTGCCTCGGCTGCCCATCGTCCAGCAGGTGAGCCACAATGTCTTTCTTCTGGTATCCAAAGCTTTAGATAATACAACACCAGAGTCCCTCAGGGACTGTCTGCTGCCCCTTCTGGCACTTGGCAGAAGTGGGAGTGGCCTGTGGACCTTCACAAGGAATAATCGGGAGAAGAAGGAGATGGGACCATCACCATTCAGGTCCTGTGACTTTGGAATGCTCTCCCCCACAAAGCTGTTTCCTTTGTTTGTGTGTCTGTGTGCGGGGGTGGAGTGTTGCTATTTTTGCTGGGCTGGTAGGCTGAAGCTAGCTGGGATTCTTGGCCATTATTTGATCACATTACTCAGCTATTTTACTTTCAGAGAACTCATGAGACACTGGGGTACCTTTGGGTTTTGAGATCCATAAAGGAACCCTTCACTTATTTCTTGCCTAAAGTCCTGGAGTGAAATCCTGGTTCCACTGACATCAATAGCAAAATTCCACTTGGCTTCAATGGGGCCAGGATTTCATCCCGGGAGCCTCATCTCAGGTCTGGTTCAAAGACCAAGTTGCTCCAGTTTAACTACAGGTGTGGTTTTAAATGGATTTAGTTAAAGCCGTGCACCTGTGTGTGGATGCTCTTAGGCCAGGTTTACACTGCAGACCTAGGTAGGTATAACTACATCGCTCGGGGGTGTGAAAAATCCACACCCCTGAGCGACATAGTTATACCAACCTAACCTCCAGTGTAGACAGCACTATGTCAGCGGGAGAGCTTCTCCCATCATCTAAGTCACTGCCTCTCAGGGAGATGGATTCACTATGCTGATGGGAGAGCTCTCTTCTGTTGGCATACGAGCATCTTCACTTAAGCGCTACAGTGGTGCAGCTGCACTGATGCAGTGGTTTAAGTGTAGATGTGCCCTTAGATGGGTTTAAAAGCTAGTTTGTAATTGACTTAAGCAAAACCAATTCAGGACACTCCTACCATTTGGAGAGTATCCACCCTAGGAGGGATTCCACCAATGTAACTAAATCAGCCTCTAAACTGATTCAGGGCTAGTCTACATTGGCAACGCTAAAGCACTGTCATGACAGTGCTTTAATGTGGCTTCTGTGGTCACGGCAGAGCACTGGGAGAGAGCTCTAAAAAAACCACCTCCGCGAGAAAGTTGCAGCACTGTAAAGTGTCCGTGTAGACAAGGGCTCAGTGAAACTGGTGCAAAAACTGTGTGTAGACACAGACTCTGCTCTTACTGGACAAAGCCAGTAGGATGATGCTCAGCAACCCATTGGCTCAGGTGCCCAAGTATGGATTTACGTGCCTAATTGTGAGCACCCAAGTTTGGGAATTTAGGCCTAGCAGCACAGGGAGCATCCTTCTAGTCAATGCAGTGTGGAGGTAAGGATGCTAGCAATGAGGCCATGTGGTTTGTTACTGTACCTCATCTGAACCACTCAGTATTCACTCAGACATCAGGTGGAATGCGTTGCGATCAGAACTGGATGAGTACAACACCGACTGCTTAGTGAATGTACTGTGACTGGGTTTGCTTTCCACAGATATGCTAGAGAATTAGCTTCTGGGCAGGAATGTTCATGGGAATGGTGAATTTTAACTGAAGACTGGTGATCATGCAAGAAAAGTGACATTAGGATGCAGTGGCACAGGTATTCCCATGAGAAACCTGATTCTAAGTGCAATCTATGCAGGCCCTTATCCGCTCCTGTCACTCCACCAGATCTCACAGACATCGATGAATTCATCTTCACAGGACCCCGGCGATGCAAGGAGATATTATTGTACAGATGGGGACCTGAGGTGCAGAGAGGTTAAGTGACTCGACCAGGGTCATACAAGAAGTCTGTGGCAGAGCCAGGAATTGACTCCAGCTCTCCTGAGTCCCAGTCCAAAGCCATATCCACAAGACCATCTTTCCTAAGCTCATCAACTCAGGAAACAATACCAGGTCGCCCGGTGTCCAATCAAAACAGGTTACAATTCAGGTATTGAATGCTCATTTGAAGCAATTGTTATCAGCGAATAGCCATTGATTATCGGATACAATGGAGGAAAATTGTGATTTGCAAACAGAAAAATAGGGGAAATTCGCCCCAAGAATTTGTGCCGAATTATTTGCATCCCTGTAATCCTGGAAATACAACAGTGTTTGACTGCACTGAAAATCTTCCAGGAATGGTACCATCCCTCTGTGCAGCTAGGCTCTCACCCAGTAAGCAGGCCCTAGCAATCAGAATTGCATTGCTTGAATGGCTAGCTCTCCGGAGTGGCATCTGTTTGAGTTCCTGCTGTCCGTGGGTGCAAAGCTTTGCTTGCTATGTTTGTGGAATGATTTCTCCCTAAAGGGTTTAATTTTTTACGTTCGTCTTTATTTTAAAAACTTTAAAAGAAAAGAGGTAGACTGTGCTTCCCCCGCAGATGCCCTTATTGTGATCAGCGGGTTTTAAAGTCCTTGCACCTCCGAGAATACTTGCAAGGAGGAGAGGAGAGAGAGGACTGCCACCCGGAGAGAATTCCTTGGTCAGCGCTGCACGGTGGGTCTCCTGCCGTGTGCTGAACTTAGGTGGGGAGCAATATATGGCATTGCCTTGGCTTCACCTCAGCTGCAACCTTTATCTCTGCTCTCCTGCATTGCTGCATTTCCCTTCCCAGGTCTCCAGACTCCAGCATGTGGAGGATGCTGCTGCCTGAATTCTCTCCCATGCGGAGAAACATGGCCACCTTACCCGCCTCCTTGGACACCATTGCTAGGTCTCATTTGCTCCAGGAACCGGCTGGAAATGGCCAATGCATGCTGACCCTCCATGGCCTTACTCCAGCTGACCTTGTCTCCTTCTGCTCCCCTCCCTGCAACAGCCATTCACCTGCCACCAGCCTCCACTCCAGAATCTACTTCTCTCCAGCTACCTGGACCAGCCTTCCCATATTTCTCTGCCACAGCTCCTCCCATTTCAAATCGCAGCTGAAACCACCTCTGTTCCCCTGGGCTGGCCCTCTCCTCTCCCCTCTTCTAGCATTCAGGGTTTAACTCTGGCCCTGCATTTTTCAGATGAAGTGCCAAATCCACTCTGGGGTCCAGTCTGGCTTCCACTCGGCTCTCGAATTGGAAAGTCTTCCAGTGAGGAGTTTTGCAGCAGGCCAAAGCAGCTACAGAGTCCCTTGCATAGGGTTGCCAACTGTCTAATTGCACAAACCCGCAAATACCCTTCCCCAAGGCCACACCCCTGCCCTGCCCCTTCTCTGAGGCCACGCCCCCCACTCACTCCAGCCCCCCCTCCCTCCGTTGCTCACTTTCCCCCACCCTCACTCACTTTCACTGGGCTGGGGCAGGGAGTTGGGGTGTCGGAGGGGGTGCAGGCTCTGGGCTGGGGTGTGTGGCCGATGGATTCAGAGTGTGGGAGGGGGCTCAGGGCCGGGTCAGGGGGTTGGCATGCAGGAATGGGTGAGGTGTACAGGTACCAGGAGGGAGCTTGGGTGCAGGAAAGGGCTCAGGGCTGGGACGGGAGGTTGAGGTGCAGGATGGGGTTCGGGTGCGAGCTCTGGGAGGAAGTTTGGGTGCGGGAGGGGGCTGGGAGAGGGGGTTGGTGTGCAGGACGGAGTTCAGGGTGCAGGCTCTGGCCAGGCGGCGCTCATCTCGGGTGGCTCCCAGAAGCAGTGGCATGTCCAGCAGTGGCTCAGGAGCAGCCAGGCAGCTCCATCCCCTCAGCTCCCATTGGCCGTGGTTCCCTGTTCTTGGCCAATGGGAGCTGCGGAGTCGGCGCTTAGGGCGGGAGCAGCATGTGGAGACCCCCCCGGCTGCGCCTCTGCCTAGGAGCCAGTTCCGAACATGCCAGCAGCTTCCAGGAGCTGCACAGAGCCAGGGCAGGCAGGGAGCTGCCTTTGCCCTACTGCACTGCTGGATTTTTAGCAGCCTAAAATCTTTCATATTGGCTTCAGTAGCCTCCGGGAGATTGAGCCCAATTCTGGCAGACTCCCGGCCAAACCGGAAGAGTTGGCAACCCTACCCTTGTAGCAGGGTGGAGATGGGGGCAGGGATTCACCAGCATAGCCCAAACACTGAGTTGCTCTGGTAGGGAAGCAGGCATGAAATCTGTGGCAAAACTTCCATTGACATCAATAGATCAGGCCCCCAGGGCCCTCTTGTAGTGGTTCCTGCCTGCTGCAACCCGCTGCTGTGCCCTAGTGTGAATTAAAGCTCTTCTCTTGTCCAAAGGACTGTGAGGAGGGGGTGATGGAGGCACAGCCACCGCTGACCCAGGCCCTTGTGCTCCAGGACACCAACGCCTTGTGGGATCAGAGGAGTAATTTACACTTCTCATGCAACCTGGACATAAGGACAGGCTGTGTGAAGAGGCTGAACAAAATAAACCATTTGGAGCCTTCTTGCCCATCCTGAGGCCCTTGGTAAGTGCTAACCTCTGATGTGGTGTATTTGTTGGAGATTGATCATCCCCGTGCACAGACTACAGCCATGCTTTCATCTTATCTGCCTTACAAGGGCTCACAGACAGCACAGAAGACTGTATCATTATATTGCACTGGCATAATCCCAAATTTCCCCTGCCCTGGGCTCGGGTAACTGCTGCTACTACTAAACGTCAGACTTGGAAAGTTGACCTCGGGCCAGCCTTCATTCTGCTCCCTTATTCCAAGGGCCCGTCCCCTGGAGCAGGGATCTCGCTGAAAGCTATGGTAGGTGCCCTTCGAAAGCCACTGCAGGACAAGCCAGTCACCACAGCTCCACTCCAGAACTGATTCATCAATTCTTACCTTCTTAGTCACAAGTAAACCCATGAATGAGTCCCCTCCTGGCACCTTCAGCCAGTTCCCAGAAAAGCCCACTTCCAGCTGGCAAGCCTCATGTCTCCCTTCCACCAGTGCTCGCCTGATGGCTAGAAACCCGAGGACCATTCCATGGCGGCTCCTACCAACCCAAAAGGGCCATTACAGAGTCCTGTTGTTACGTCACTGTCTCATGTCCAACCACAGGTTAGATGTCCCCATACATAAATAACCCATACATAAATAACAATAACTCACCACCTTACCTAATGTTCTCTGCAAGTGCCATGCAACTGACTCTTGGTGACACAATTAATGCCATGTGGGTGCTTTGCACACCATGACAAATTGACCCTAACACCTGGGAAAGTTTGGTAAGTGTCATTATCCCTATCTCCTCAACAGTGAAACAGAGATCCAGAGAAACTAGCGCCCGTGTTTGCAAAAGTGGTCACTGATTTGAGGTCCCTCAGTTTCAGGGTGCTCAGCTCAAGCCACTGAGGAGCCTGGTTTCCAGCTGAAAGCAGTGAGAGCCACAGTGGCTCAGCAGCTCTGAAAACAGACCAGAGATCCCAAAAGTTGGAGACCCACCAGGTCCCAATTTAACAGTTTCTGGTGCCCCTGCTTGGGGCCACTGGACCATGCAGCCTTTCCATTGATTAGGTATCCAATGCTGGACTTCTGAAATCCCATCTTCATTTCATTCCCGAGGAGCAGCTCGATTGCTGTAGCCTGGCTCGTTTATCACTGGGCAACTGAGACAATTGGGTGTCAAAGGGTGTATTTCCAGGGGGGGATATGCGCCATCTTTCATGGAGCACAATATGCAAGTTTTGCTGTGCAACATGACATATAATGTTGGAACCAACACAACTGCACCCACACATGCATTTGTATGTGCGATATCAACCAAAAATGCTTTAGAAAGTGCTAGGAAAGCTTCAGGAGAGCCCCGAAGAAAGAACCAGTTAATTTCTCATAGCTTGCTTGGAGCTTTACTTTGAAGCTTTCAAGGCTCAAAGGATATCTTGGGTAGAACGTGTTCAAAAAGGCAACCCCATCTCAATAAAACAAGCAAGCTAATGCTAGAGATGAGGCAGAGATAAACTAGGGCTTTATCTTTTTCATGGCATGTGGGCACTTGCATATTTGTTGTGAAGTCTGTGAGTACCACAGCCTTATCTGCTGTATATATCTGCAGTGGTGTAGCTATGTCGGTCCCAGGACATTAGCAAGACCAAGTGGGTGAGGTAATATCTTTTATTGGACCAACTTCTGTTGGTGGAAGAGACTCCGAGTTTACACAGAGCTCTGGGTAATCTCTAAAACTGGTCTCTTTCCCCAACAGAACGTGGTCCAATAAAATATATTACCTCACCCTCCTTATATATAATATTGATATTTATAACTTGCTTTATGTAGCATGTACAGGCCCCACCTGAGATCAGGGCCCCTTTGTGCGAGGTATTGTATAGACATACACCCTGCCCTGAAGAACTTACTGTCTAAACAGATAAAGGGTGGGATAAGAAACAGAGGTGAAGTGACTGGCCTAAGGGCACTCAGCAGGTCAGTGACAGAACATGAATAAAAGCCAGATCTCCTGAGTCCCAGTCCAGTGCTTTGGCACCAGACCACAGTGCCTCCATACACATTATATTATCAGTCGTGTATTGTATATCTCTCAAATATCATATATGGGTTCATTCTAGAACACACAGAAAATGATCACGGCATGTGAAATACATTGCTGGTAGATGCCAAAATGGCAACAAATGTGACCCCTGCTTCATGTTCGAACACAAGGAGTGTCTGTGAATCGTTGTCATGATCAACAGCCACTATCCAGAGTGGTGATGAATGTTATAAATATTTATACACAGCTGCTGGACACCCCATTCACATTTCCTTGCTGAGCCGGTCTTTAGGAGGTTCCCTAATGGTCAGTACTAAGATTTTGTCCCCTGAAAAGTCAGACGGGGTAGGTAATATACACCCATGGATAAGTGTGTCCCTGTGGGATATTACCCTATAAGCACTGGAAGGGTCTTCCTCCTACTAAGCGTACCTCCTAAATGCATTTTAGCAGCTAATCTGGATTATTCACGTATTTCTGTGTGTACCTGAGCCACGAGATGTTCCATAAATCCCATTGATTTCCATTTAGTGGAATTATTATTGTTAATTATGATTTCTTACTTAGACTAGGGTAGCTCCCAGTTTGCCAGGCACTTTCACATTGATAGGTGACATCACAGTCCTTGCCCAGAGAAGCATAATATCTAGCAAAGGAGTTAGAGACACAATTCATCTATTTGTTTATCTAATATGTTACAAAGATTTTATTTGCCTTCCCTTGAAACCACATTGCTCCTCCCATGTCCAGAGGGATAACATGTTCCAGAAGGAAGGACACTTGGTGGGTGTATCAGTAGCCGTCAGCTTCTAGAGTAAACCTTGAAAAAGCAGCTGCATTAGCCTGTCCCTGAAAAAAATGTATGTATTGAATATCATATGGGTATGCTGACAAAACCACAGTTCATCACTGCAGTCTGGCAGCTGCTAGGGAAAGCAACCCAGGGCTTATTTACATGGAGAAACTGCACGACAGAACTACAGCAGTACAATAATACCGCTGCAGTTCTGTCACTCACTTTCCCTATGTAGAGAAGTCCCCAGTCTTGGGCCCATGATCTTAATAAGGGTTTATGGCTGGTTTTATGGTAAGTTTTGTTCCCTGTTCGCTCGCTCTTTGTGGAATTTCACAGCTCCGAATACTGCACCTAAAGGCATCTATCTCGCTCAATCTGTGCATGGTTTCTTTCTGTTTTCGCCAGGGTGCATGACTCATCCGTGTCAGTCTTCTCACTGCCATCTGGTGAGCTGCATGAGTTCCCAGCTCCCACTCCAGCAGGGGACACTCTTCAAGCCAAAACTGCAGGTGAGCCTGGGTCGAATCACGCTGATACTTGCACAGACGCCACCTCGGGGTTAGCCATCACAGACTATTTGGGGCATTCCCCTGGCTATTCCCATTTTTACCTCTTTTGAAATGATTCAAGAAGGGATTCTAGCAAAGGAGACCAGCACTCTGCACAGTAATTTATCACTGCCAGAGACACGTGCCATTCAGAGACAGTGGGAGTGCTGATGCTAGCTCTAGGGTGTTTGCTGCTTCTGTAACTGGGTGAACTCCTTCACTAGTCCCCATTGTTCTTTGTTCATTGTGGCTGGGACTTCAAAGGGGCCTACGTAGAGCGCTGGACCCATTGTCGACTCGCATTAGCTCTTATTAGCATTTCTGGGGCATGACACTTGAGATCAATGCCTGGTGATGACTAGAGCTGGTTGAAATTCAAAATTTCTGCCCCATGGGAAATTGTCAGAGTTGGAGATCTTTGAAATGTTTTGATTTCAACACAACAGCACTTTCCAATGGAAAACTGATCTGCCAGCTCTGCAATGCCTCTACTTCCTCTTCTTCTGGGAAGGAATAGGCCATGTTGTTACCTCCTACCTCAATATGCCCCCACTGTGAACATGCCCAAGCCGGAATGGTTTAACCCTACCTCTCTGCTGTGCTTCTCTAATCTATAACCACTGATAAACAAAAGCTGGGAAACAAAGCAATGGGCAAACAAATCCAAGCCAACTTCTCCACTGGGTGCGCTAACCCAATTGCAGAGCCATTGGCCATTATCTTTGAAAAATCATGGCAATTGGGGAAGGTCCCGGATGACTGGAAAAAAGCTAATGTAGTGCCCATCTTTAAAAAAGGGAAGAAGGAATATCCGGGGAACTACAGGCCAGTCAGTCTCACCTCAGTCCCTGGAAAAATCATGGAACAGGTCCTCAAGGAATCAATTCTGAACCACTTAAGGGAGAGGAAAGTGATCAGGAACAGTCAGCATGGATTCACCAAGGGCAAGTCATGCCTGATTAACCTAATTGCCTTCTATGATGAGATAACCGGCTCTGTGGATGAGGGGAAAGCAGTGGATGTGCTATTTCTTGACTTTAGCAAAGCTTTTGATACAGTCTCCCACAGTATTCTTGCCAGCAAGTTAAAGAAGTATGGGCTGGATGAATGGACGGTAAGGTGGATAGAAAACTGACTAGATGGTTGGGCTCAACGGGTAGTGATCAATGGTTCCATGTCTAGTTGGCAGCCGGTATCAAGTGGAGTGGCCCAAGGGTCGGTGCTGGGGCCGGTTTTGTTCAATATCTTCATTAACGATCTGGAGGATGGTGTGGACTGCACCCTTAACAAGTTTGCAGATGACACTAAACTGGGAGGAGTGGTTGATACGCTGGAGGGTAGGGATAGGATACAGAGGGACCTAGACAAATTAGAGGATTGGGCCAAAAGAAATCTGATGAGGTTCAACAAGGACAAGTGCAGAGTCCTGCACTTAGGACGGAAGAATCCCATGCACTGCTACACACTAGGGACCGAATGGCTGGGCAGCAGTTCTGCAGAAAAGGACCTAGGCATTACAGGGGACGAAAAGCTGAATATGAGTCAACAGTGTGCCCTTGTTTCCAAAAAGGCTAATGGCATTTTGGGCTGTATAAGTAGGGGCATTTCCAGCAGATTGAGGGACGTGATTATTCCCCTCTATTCGGCACTGGTGAGGCCTCATTTGGAGTACTGTGTCCAGTTTTGGGCCCCACACTACAAGAAGGATGTGGAAAAATTGGAAAGAGTCCAGCGGAGGGCAAGAAAAATGATTAGGGAGCTGGAGCACATGACTTATGAGGAGAGGCTGAGGGAACTGGGATTGTTTAGCCTGCAGAAGAGAAGAATGAGGGGGGATTTGATAGCTGCTTTCAACTACCTGAAAAGGGGTTCCAAAGAGGATGGATCTAGACTGTTCTCAGTGGTAGAAGATGACAGAACAAGGAGTAATGGTCTCAAGTTGCAGAGGGGGAGGTTTAGGTTGGACATTAGGAAAAACTTTTTCACTAGTAGGGTGGTGAAGCACTGGAATGGGTTACCTAGGGAGGTGGTGGAATCTCCTTCCTTAGAGGTTTTGAAGGTCAGGCTTGACAAAGCCCTGGCTGGGATGATTTAGTTGGGTTTGGTCCTGCTTTGAGCAGGGGGTTGGACTAGATGACCTCCTGAGGTCCCTTCCAACCCTGAGATTCTATGATTCTAACAGCCTGTGCTAATACTTAGTGTTTGTAGCACTGATGTGCCCATGCGGCCACAGTAGAGAGCTGAGATTGATTAAGTTATTTTCAAACTGTGGGCAGTGCTTTCAAAATTATTCACAATGCCCAGGGTTCCTGCCCAAGGCAGATTTTCTCTCTGTGCTGTGCCCAGTAACTTGCTATGTAGCTCCATGCACTCAGCTGTTCTTCTGATGCAGTGCCAGCCTCATACATGGAAACCAGACATTTGAAACCTGCTGTAAACTCAGGCCACTAGATCCAATGGTGTTGCCTACAATCTTGGAAACTGCAGGCCCAATCTCGTATGTCTTCTGTAAAATTTCCATTGAAGTCAATGGGAGTTTTACATGAATAAGGACTAAGGCCCAGGTTCTCAAAGATATGTAAGTGCCTAACTCGCATTGCCACAAGGTCCTTCTGCAAAGCAAGTCTCCTTGATCTAATCACCAACAGAAACACAACTGTTTTCTGGCATCTCTCATTATCATTGGCAAGTAGAACACTGCTACTGCTGCTTCATGTGTGTTAAAACTCTTTATAGCTTCCTCAAAGCACAGCTGCTTCTACCTGCTCAACATGGTCACTTTCTTTCCCCGTTGTTGCCTTCCCTTGCGTGGCGCTCCCCATTTTTCAGCCAGCTTTAACAGAAACATACTTTTTTGTCCAAAAATGTTCAAAATTTTTCATGAAACCATTTTTTCTTGTTTTCACTTTTCAAATTTTTTTGCCCAGCCTCTAATTTCTGCATTCTCCCTTCTGAAAATGCCATGCATCACACCTCTTTTGAAAGACCTTCGACCCCAACCCTTTCCCAAACTGCTGTGTTTGCAGGACAGAGGTGACTTAGGAAAACAACTGCTATTTTTTTTTTGAAGAAGTTAATTCAACTACATGAGCAGGACAGAGATCTGATTCCAGTTCCAACCAGTTCGATGAAACTCTCCAAAAATTTCAAACCAGTATCATTACAGCATGAGAATGTGTTGTCATTAGTTTGTCGATGATCGGGGGTTTAGGACACCCAGCCAGCACATTAGAGTAGCAGGTCAGTCAGGAGTAAGGGCCCAGTCCTGTGAGATTCTGAGTACCCTCAACTCCCAGTGAAACTGATGAAAATTAGGGGCTCTCAGCAACTTCCAGCAGGTACTCAGCACCCCAGAGAACTGGGCCCTACTTGAGAGAACCTTCTCCCTCTTTATGCTATAGAATGAGCACTCAAAGAAGCAGCTGGTGACAAGGAATTGTCTCACCATGAAACATACACCCCTTGTGTTTGAGGAACTGACATCCCATCATGGATGCTGTAGATCAGTGGTGCCCAAAATTTTCCTGTCACCCCACCCCACCCCACCCCTCCAGTAATGGAATCTGTCCACACCACCCTGTCCATTACTGTACAGCCAAGGCTTCCTCAGTAGTGGAACTTGGGCTGAAGGCGGAGCTTGGGGCAAAACTGGGGATGGGGAGGAGCTGGGGCTAGAGGTGGAGCTGGGCTGGGAATGAGGGCACAGCTGGGCTGGAGGCAGTGCAGGGGGCAGAATGGAGCTGCAGTGGGAATGGAGCTGGGCTGAGGGTGGAGCAGGGGCAGAGTGGAGTTGCAGCTGTGGGCAGAGCTGGTCTGGGGACGGAGCTGGTCTGGGGGCAGAGTTGGGCTGGGTGGTGCTTCTTCCCTGCCCCCCGTGGGGGCTGGCCCAAGTCCCGCCATGCACCCTCACAGTTTGGGATGACTGCTGTAGATATTGGTCCTTTGCTGCACTCATTCCCCATTGCTGTTCTGAGCTGGCTATTGGTAGCCCACAGTACTGACCTCGCCCTGCTACGCCATCTGTTTGTGTGGGTCAGGCCCATGCTCGGTGTCCCTGCACATTCTATATCCTCTCCAGACAGAAATTCTTGCAATATGGACAATTGTGGGCCTGAATGCCTTGCAACTAACACTGCAGGATGAACCCGGGGTGAACTCCACTGACGTCCATGTAAGTGGGATGAGGAGCACACACTTCAGGCCAGAGTAGATATGTCTACACTGCAGCTGGGAGCCTCACGCTAGCTTGGCTTGAGCAAGGGTGCTGAAAAGAGCAATAGGGACACTGCAGCACTGGCAGGGGCTCGGGCCAGCCACCCAAGCTCAGACCTCGGGGGTCTGGCTAGCTTGGACTCGAGCAGCCAGCCCGAGCCTCTGCCCGTGCCTCAAGGTCCACCCTGCTCTTTTCAGCTGAGCTAGGGTGAGTCTGCCGACTCAGGCTGGGAGGCTCACTCCAGCTGCAGTGTAGACAGACCCATCCAGGCTGCACGCCGCTGTCTGCTTTGGGCTGCTCCAATAGCACAGAGCAGCCATAAAATCAGCTGATCAGGTCCCCTGAGGATTCCCCGTTTACAGAAATCCCTGAACTGCAGCTGCAGCAACTCTACCCCAGCCCCTCTCAGAGGAGTCATTCCCACAGTGTCCCTCTGACCTGCTGATCCCCACTTGCAAGAAGGGTGCCTTGGGACCATTCTAACACCATGACAGGACCACCACTGGTTAGCCCTAAGCCTGGTAACTCATAAAGATGGGTTAAAGCCACCCTTCTCCTCCTCCTCCTTCCAGCCTTGCAATGAGTAGAGTTTGGCTGAACCGAGGCTCTGGCCCTGTATGCACAGTACTACCATGACGGCTGCCCTCTTGGCTGATAGGGGGGACCTGAAGTTGAACCAGGGGCCTCCACAGCTAAAACTCTCAGTCTGTACAGCTTGAGCTAAAGAGTCAGGCCCTATAGCATAGCTGGGGCCAGTGTCTTCTGTGGCCCGGGCACAGAGAGAGATCCCGACCGCACACTAGCCAGTGGGTTACACTACCACGCAACCGCACCTCTCGCCCATACAGATTGCATCCAGGGCCTGATCCTGCAGCCCTTCCTCATCCGATTGGCCCCATTACAGTCAAGAGGGTTACTCCTGTGAGCAACAGCTGTAGGAGATTGGTGTCCCATGGATTATTCTCGTCCCAGACAGGCTGTTAGTGGCATGTTCTCCTCCCAGTGCGAGGTGCCCATCTCCCCTGGTTCATCTTGTGTGCTTCTAGCCTTGCGTAGGTTTCCTTTCTAACAGGGAGTCAATGTTTACCCCCTCTTTCTGCTGCCATTCAGTGACCAGCTTGCTTGTCCCACTGCTGCCCATCCCCTGGTCCCTCTGCAGCCCCTCTGCTCTCCCCTGTTCCTGGATACCTGCTGGAGCTCTGTACTTCTGCTAGCCCTAGCAGATTTCCGCAGCTGACCTTGAGTGCTCCTCTGCACCTGCTGCCTTTCTCCCAGCTCCAAGGGTAAATCCGCTCCCTAAACCCACTTTGTTTTCAGACCCACCCCTTCTTCCATTTCTTGTGCAGTAACTATCAATTGGCCTGGCGTGGCATACCCAGATTAGCACCCCAGCTTACCCAGGTGACTAGAATTCCACTCATTGCCAGGGTTTCATTGCCAATACATGACTATTATTAGTGATTATTTGTATTGGCATAGCACCTATGTGGCTCAGGACCCTGCTGCGCTAGGCGCTGTACACACACACACTGCCTTGATCACCTTCACGCAGGGCCAGCCTGGGCAGTTTCAGGTGACAACTCTTCGCCACCTGCCCAACTCAGACGTCACCAGTTCCAGGCTGCTGTGATGACCCCTAGGCACAGGGCTGGATGGGGAGCACTTGCAAGATGATTTGAGGGGCCGCACCCCAAACTTTGCTGACTCCTTTTACAGAAAAGTGGGGGTGTGGCCAGATGTAGGAAACCTTAGTCCCCTCAGTCTCTCGCTGTCGAGAGGGAGCCCAGTGGCTGGATCCTTCCAGCCCTCGCGATGGGTCTGTACCACTTTACATTTTCAAGGCTGGCTAGCAGCCGGGTTTTTTAACAAGAGATGAAATTCTCCTTTGCATTTCCAGGTCTCCAGACTCCAGGGCCCCCAGCAGGGGACTCCTTGGAGGCTTCAAAGAGTCCCTTCCCTTCCACAGAGAAATGCCAATTTGTGTGGATTCCTACCAGCATGCCAGCAAAGCCCGAGACAAAGAGCTTTGCACAAAACAATAATCAAGCATAACCTTTCCCCAGCACTCATGCCGCGCCCCAACCTGTGGTGATCGGCCTCTTTCTATCCTGGTGCAAGCTGGATTCAAACAGCAGCTAGACGGGAAATGCTGCTTGTGTTCACACTGGTGCTGAGCATATGATCAAAAGCTAGAGTGTATTAGCTAGCATTTTTGCTGAACAAAGCAGCAGTGGCAAGTGAAAGCACCTTGGGCTGCCAGTGGCACCCACCTACAGCAAGGGATTCACCTCTGGTTCATAGATTCGCAGATTCCTAAGCCAGACAGGACCATTGTGATCACCTAGTCTGATCTCCTGTGTAACACAGGCCAGAGAACTGCCCCCAAATAATTCCTAGTGCAGATCTTTTAGGAAAACATCCTATCTTGATTTTAAAATGGTCTCTGATGGAGTGTTACCAACTCGCATGATTTTGTCATAAGTCTCATGATCATTATTGTTTTCCTTAAAGCTACAGCTCCTGGAGTCAAGTGCAGATGTGATGCTTTCAGGCTTCATTCTTAAAGAAAAAGTAAGTCTAGCCCCCGTGGCTGTGGAGAAAGCTCCAAAATGTGACCCCAGTGCACCCTAAAGGCTCAAAAAGCAGAAGCATACCAAATCTATTATTTTTATCAAATCTCATTATTTTAAAGCCAATCTCATGATTTCGGGGGAGCCTGACTCCTGGTTTTTTAACATTTGGGGTTGGCAATACTGCCGTTGGTAAATTGTTCCAATGGTTAATTACTCTCACTGTTAAAAATGTGCATCTTATTCCCAGTCTGAAGTTGTCTAGCTTCAGCTTCCAGCCAGTGGATCGTGTTAGACTTTTCTCTGTTTGATTGAAAAGTCCCCTTATTAAATAGGAGTTCCCCATTTAGATACTGTGACATTTTAAGGATCACTCAGACCAGTAAAGGGTTTCTACCTTCTAACCTTGGGTACCTTAATGTCGTGCTGCTATGGCTTATCTACCAGACACTGGGGCTGTTCCCCTCTGTTTGTCACCCCCAACGGAGTGACACCAGCCCCCAAGTACCAGTTCGCTTTGCCAAACGCACTCCACACCATTTACACACCAGAGACCTGCTTAGGGTAACAATAAACACTAAATGTATTCAATAGAAGAATCCTAGATTTAGATGAGTAGGACCCTACTATATTCATAGCCATGAAAAACGTGTCATGGACCGTGAAATCTGGTCTCTCCCCATGAAATCTGGTCTTTTCTGTGCTTTTACCCTTTACTGTACAGACTTCATGGGGAGACCAGCGTTTCTCAAATTGAGGGTACTGACCCAAAAGGGAGTTGCGGGGGAGTCACAAGGTTATTTTAAGGGGGTTGTGGTATTACCACCCTTACTTCCGCGCTACTTTCAGAGCTGGGCGGCTGGAGAGCAGCGGCTTTTGGACAGGTACCCAGCTCTGAAGGCAGCACCCTGCCAGCAGCAGTGCAGATGTAAGGGCGGCAATACCACACCGTGCCACCCTTACTTCTGAACTGCTGCCTTCAGAGCTGGGTGGCCAGAGAGTGGTGGCTGCTGACTGAGGGCCCAGCTCTGCAGGCAGCAGCACAGAAGGAAGGGTGGCAATACCATACCGTGCCATTCTTACTTCTGCGCCATCCTTATTTCTGTGCTGGTAGAGGCGGTAGCTCTGCCTTCAGAGCTGGGCTCCTGGCCAGCAGCCACCACTCTCCAGCTGCCCAGCTCTGAAGGCAGCGCTGCCAGCAGCAGCAGCACACAAGTAAGGGTAGCAGTACTGCAACCCACCCCCCCTACAATAACCTTGCAACCCACTGTAACCGTGCCTTAGTGGGTCACAACTGAGGATGGCATATTCAGGATGAACTGCTGAGAAATAGGGCAAACACAACCCAAAACTGCTGGTTATTCTTTTATAAGATATACCAAATCAGCCACAACAGTAAACTCCTGTTTCACCACACTGGCTAACAAGAAAACATAAAGGCAGTTTCCTCAGGCATTCCAGTTCTTACATCACCACCAAAAAACACTAGATTCAGAGATGACTGGTTCTTTACAACCAACCTCGTCAAAAAATAGGGTCTTCTGATCCCAAAGGACCAGCCGCACACCTAGGTGAATATATAACAGATCTTACCCAAAAATCACACTGATGCCAATCCTTTAGTATCTAAAATCTAAAAGTTTATTTATAAAAAGAAAGAAAGAAAGATGAGAGTTAAAAGTGGTTAAAGGAATCAATTACACACAGTATGGCAAAGTTCTTGGTTCAGGCTTGTAGCAGTGATGGAATAAACTACTGGCTTAAGTCAAAGCTCCGGAGTACATCCACAGCTGGGATGGGTCATTCAGTCCATTGTTCAGAGCTTCAATTTGTAGCAAAGTTCCTCCAGAGATAAGAAGCAGGATTGGAGACAAAATGGAAGTGTTTCCAAGGCCTTTTATAGCTTTTGCCATGTGGAGGGAATCCCATTGTTCTTACTGTGGAAAATTACAGTAACAAGATGGAGTTTGAAGTCACATGGGCAAATCACATGTTCATGCACAATTTCCCTCAGTCATTGCAGGAAGCCATTACCTACACTCCAGACAGCGCATTTATATGACAGTGCACTCTGTGTAGATGGGCATCTGCCATGGTCCATTGTCAACCAAGTGTTTCTTGATGAACCACTTTATTTGAACAGTCCCTCCAAGATGTGCTGGCTAGCTACCTTGTGGGCATTACCCCAGGAGCAAACATTTGAAATCCAAGTATAGAGCCAATACTTATAACTTCACATACAAAAATGATACATGCATAGAGATAGCATAATCATAACCAGCAGATCATAACCTTTTCATAGGCACCTCACTCGACAACCTTTGTACAATATTTGCTGCAAATATATAACAGTGGCTGCAACAATGATCTATATGGTCATATTTTAATCAGATAATGTCACATCCCCCCACAACTCCTTTTTGGGTCAAGACCCCTACAATTACAACACCGTGAAATTTCAGATTTAAATACCTGAAATCATGAAATTTACAATTTTTAAAATCTTATCAGTGTGAAATTGACTGAAATGGACTGTGAATTTAGTAAGTCCCTAGAGATGAGATAGTGAGGAAAAGCAACCAGACAAGGTCCACAGAAACTAAACATAAAGACGCAGCTTCAGGCTTCACACTTCAATATTAGACAAATTCCCTTTTCTCATGTTAGTTACCTATTTCCTCTGAACAGTTTCCCAGTATGGCCTCTCTTCCAGAGGGGATCTTGCATTCCATGGACAGCACCCTGCTTAGATGATGGTGTGATGGGTTGGTATCACAGAAACCCCCTTGGAGCTGCCACCTGGTGTGACAAGACTACTCCTGCCCCTGCTTTCCTGCCTTTTCCAGCTTGGGACTCCAGAATCCTGTCTGGTTTGAGCTAGACCCGCTAGCCTGCTGCAAACCCAGATCCAGGACTGAACCATGTCCCCTAACAGCTGTAGGCTTGCCTGGAAGCAGCTTAGGAAGTGCTCTTGCCTTTGACACCCAGGTGCCTAACTCCCAATGGGGTTCAAACCCTGAATAAATCTGTTTTACCCTGTATAAAGCTTATACAGAGTAAACCCATAAATAGTTCACCCTCTATATCAGAGATAGAGAGATATGCACAGCTGTTTGCCCCCCTCCAGGTACTAACACGTACTCCAGATACTTAATAAATAAAAAGTTATTTTAATAAGTTCAGAAAGTAGGATTTAAGTGGTTCCAAGTAGTAACAGACAGAACAAAGTGAATTATCAAGTAAAATAAAATAAAACACGCAAGTCTATGTCTAATCACGTTGAATACAGATAAAAACCTCACCAGTTCCAGTAAACTTCCTTTTACAGGCTATGGTCCTCCTAGCCTGGGTCCAGCAATCGTTCACACCCCCTAGTGTTCTTGTCCTTTGTTCCAGTCTCTTTCAGGTGTGTCGTTGGGGGGTGGAGAGGCTCTCTCTTTAGCCAGCTGAAGACAAGATGGAGGTGTCCCCCAGGGGTTTAAATAGACTTTCTCCTCTGGGTGGACACCCCTCCCTCTCCCTGTGTAGCATCAAGTTACAAAATGGAGTTTGGGGGTCACATGGGCAAGTCACATGTCCATGCAGAACTCAGTTCTTTAGGAGCCAAGCCACATTCCTGGCCAAACTCAGATGTGGATTGGTGTCTGCAACTTCTTTTGTCTGTTAAGGGTTTCTTGATAGGGCACTTAACCTGCACATTCCTTTCTCCAGACATTGATCAAATGCTCTTGCTAAGGCTATGTATAAAACCAGCAAATATACAACCAATATTCATAACTTCAATTACAAAAATGCTACATGCATACAACAGGAGGAATAGATTCAGTAGATGATAACTTTTACAGAGATATGTTACATGGCACATGTAGCATAAAACATATTCCAGTTATATCATATATACATTTATAAGCATCTCCCCATAAAGCCTTATGGGGTACACCGTCACAGATGGGCCTCATTTTCTCAATCTCCTTCCCTTCAAACCCCTTTTCTTTTAAGGGTTTGAAGGTTGTTTCTTCTCTCTCAGACTTTGGTGAGTCCTGGTGGGGAAAGGGGCATTTAGTTTTCTAGGAAGGAATTTCGTTTGTTCAAGATTGGGATTTTCTTTTCAGTTTAAAGTTGTTTCAATGCTTTCCCATTCCCACTGATGGTCCACCATTGTCTCTTCCTGGCTGGGCAATGGACTGGTTCTTGAAATTAGGTTTGTATAAACAATTGGCTTTGGGGGAGTCCCTCCCTGTTGTGAGGTGTGCTTGACTTAGAACCAGCCATGAGTACATTATTCTATGTACATAATGTGACACTGCACCCCATATTCATCATAGTGGTATGATTATAATGTAATTATGACCTAATTATGATGCACCTTGTACAGAATGTGTCACATGAGGTGTCATTGGAAAATTTATGATTTGCTTAATACGATTATCCTATTTGTAAACATGTATCATTTTTTTATCTGGAGTTACGAATATTGACTATGTATGTGTATTTGAAGTGTGGTTATACTGGGGTGACACCCACTAGGCAAGATGCTTCCAGTCTAGACAGCTGATTGTGAAGGGTCTATTCAAGGTAAGGGCCATTAAGAGAAACAATAGGCCTTAGGAGAAGCTTATCTCCCACCTGGTGAGCCTTCCTAGGAATGCTGCAGCCAGCCTATGGACAATGGCTGCTACGACTCATAGGGAACTTGCAAGGGCATGTGACCAGATCACATGATGCTAGACTCTATCTTGGTACCTGTATTTTTCCACCTGCTGGGCTGGGAACTTAATTTAAAACATAGGGGTCCCTGCCATATGGAAAGGCTATAAAAGAGGGGAATAGCATCATTTCTTGGCCTCAGTCCCCACACAAGAGAACACCTGGAAACACCTGAGGAACAAAGACTGAACTGTGGGAAGTCCCAGGCTAAAGGGATTTCTAGCCTGTGTATGGAAACTTGGTGGACTGCTTGTATCATCAGACATGGTGAGATATTGCTGATTCAAATCCTATCTAATATATTAGGCTTAGTTTGCGTTTTTGTTTAATTTCCTAGGTAACCTGCGTTGATCTGTTTGTTATCACTTATAATCACTTAACATCTATCTTTCTGTAGTTAATAAACTTGTTTTATGTTTTATCTTATCCTGTGTGTTTTTGATTGAAGGGCTTGGGAAAAATTCAGCTCAGCTAACAAGGGCTGGTGTGCATATGCCTCTCCACATCGAGGGGGGTGTGAACTGGGTAATAAATTCATACTGGTTGGATTTTTTAGCAAGGCAGGACCATACAGCTCTGGGGTCCTAGGCTGGGGAGCTGGGGGTATTTTGGCTGTAGCTTCTCTATTGTTGGTTTATGCAGTGGCTGGCCAGAGCCTGCATGCAACTGCAGCTGGGAGTGTCCCTGCCTGTGTGAATGCTGGTGAGAGTATAGGACAGGGAGTGGTCTGCAGCTTGTCACAGCAGCACAGTGTGAGAGGGAGCCCAGGTTGGTGAGTCAGAGGGCTCAGTGGTACCCCAGTTCCATGGTGCACCCCGAGGGTACAACCCATCAAACATAAATCCAGAGAATCCTCCCCACAGTCTGTCTATGTATCTCCTAATGATCATCAAGTTCAGAACATTGCAAAATTTTGTGAAAGACCTCACTTGGCACATATTTATATGCAATAACATTGTATAGAAGCAGTTGGTTCCGTTTCTTATTTTGGGGGGTTCAGACCCCCAGTTCTCTGCTTGGGGTGCCTGGACCCTGATTGTCACAGGTATTTATAGACTCTAATCAAGTCACCCCTTAACCTTCTCTTTGTGAAGCTAAACAGAGGAGCTCCTTGAGTCTATCACTATAATGCAGGTTTTCACAACCTTTTATCATTCTCATGGCTCTTCCCTGATCTCTGTCCAGTTTATCAACATCTTGAATGGTTGGCACCAGAACTGGACACAGGATTGCCAAAGGGAGAACATCTTTGACTTCCACTAAGGGCTCCCGAAGAGCTGGGGAGCCTGAGGTAGCTCAGGGCCAGCCTGGCCTCACCTTCTGTACGGCCATCTGTGACATTCCCCTGGTCTTATCTGGACCAGTGATCAACTAGGTCACTCCAATCCTTGACTCTGGGAGCCAGCCTTATCCTGCTCTACTGTGATAACCCCCACTCCTGGGCTGTTCACGCACAGCCTCTGGCATGTGAGCTGATTGGATTGTGCAGCTGAATGACACCAGGCAATATCTCCGGTCCCAGACACAACCCTAGGAACCTCCATCTTGCAGTGTCCAGTTATGCCCACTGGACACTGCAAGCTTATATGAGTTCATCAATTTAACAAAGAAATTGATATGCACCAGGCTTGTTATCCCAAAGGGAGTCTCTGACACGCTTCAAACCATATGCACTGATTCAGGTAGAATAAACAAACAAATTTATTAACTACAAGGATAGATTGTAAGTGATTGTAAGTCAAAGCACAATAAGTCATTTTGTGGAAATAAAAGCAAAAGGCATCCTAAGGGCTAGGCTACACTTACCCACTGCGTCGGAGGCGTCAGATCGATCTTCTGGGTTCGATTTATCGCGTCTTGTCTAGACGCGATAAATCAAACCAGGAAGTGCTCCCCCATCGACGCTTGTAATCCTGCTCATCGCGAGGAGTAAGCGCTGTCGACGGGGGAGCCTGCGCGCCACGTCTGGACCCTAGGTAAGATCGAACTGAGATACTTCGACTTCAGCTACGTTATTAACGTAGCTGAAGTTGCATATCTTAGTTCGACGGGGGGGTTAGTGTAGACCAGCCCTAAGCTGATCTTAACACTTTCAGTGTCCTTACAAACTTAGATGCTTCTCACCAAAGGCTGGCTGGTTGTCTTTCAGCCAGGCTCTCCCCTTTGATCAGCGCTTCAGTAACTTGGTGGTGATGTCTGTAGATGGAAGTGGAAGAGAGAGGAAGAACATGGCAAATGTCTCTCCCTTTTATCATGTCCTTTCTTCCCTCTTGGCTTTGCCCCCACCCTTCAGAGTCAGGTGAGCATTACCTCATCGTAGTCCTAAACTGACTAAAGAAATGGGCATGACTCACTCGAGAGTCCAACAGATCCTTTGTTGCTGCCTAGACCAGTGCCCTTTGTTCCTGTGAGGGTGGGCTGGATTTGTCCCATACATGCCCTGATGAGGTGTGAACTGCCCCTCTGATCTTGGAGAGTTTTTGTCTGGGCTTGTTTTAAGCCATGAGGACACATTTTCAGCCTCATAACTATTTACATGAAATTACAACCTATAACATTACTATAACAACAATGCTCAGTGCATCATGAGCCTTCTGAAGACACCCAACATGACAAACTTTGCATTGGATACCACACAATCATATTAGAAGGATGAACATGTGGGTGCAGAGTGTTCCCTCGAGGTACAGAACATCACACCATCACTGCATAATTTCAGGGCAGAACTGGCGTCCTGCATCAACCCACCTCCATCCCACAGAGGGTATGTTTGGAGGGGATGTTTTGGAGTCCTTGCTCTACAGTTCAGCAGCTGGGCTGGGAGCCCTGGACATCTGTGGGTAAGTGCACAGGAGAAGCTGGCCTCTCCACCCATTCAAAGCCCTAGGTTGGCTAAAGAGCTGGCAGGAAAGCCCACCTCTCCCTCCAGCAGCTAGCTTTCGTGTGACTAGAGGATGGGGCTGCAGAGAGGGCATGTGTTGTGCTTAGGGTGACCACCTTTCCAGAATGCAAAAATGGGACACGAGCCCCACCCCCTCCGTGGCCCTGCCCTCCTCCTCCTCCTCTTCCCCTTGAGGCCCCACCTCCTGGCCAGGCTAGATCCGGGGAGTGGTAAGAGCCACCCAGGGAGCCTGGGCTGCTGTGGGGATCCCTGGAGCCTTCACCTGCCCTGGGTGCGGGGCCGGGGTGTCCAAGAGCAGCCACGGCCCGTGTCCCCATCCCCCCAGGTTGCACTGCCCAGGGCAGGTGGAGGGTCGGGGACTTGGGCTCCCCATAGCAGCTGAGACTGCCTGAGTGGTTCTTACTACTGCTTAGCTCCAGCTTCTGGCCTGGACAGGGGTGGGGCCTCAGGGGGAAGAGAAGGTGCAGGGGGCCAGGCCTTGTGGCAAGTGCAGAGCTAAGGCCCATCTCAGCTCCCCACCGGGAAGAGGCTGGTGCCACCCCTGAACATCTGACAGGCACGGAGCAGCGCCGCAGGGAATCCTAGACTGGTGCTGTCCCAGAGTCGTTCAGCCTGGGACCGGGACTTGAACTCTGCATTCAGGACTGTCCCACCTGATTAGGGATGGGTGGTCACCCTAGTTGTGCTGCAGGGACATGGAGTGCTGAAAGTCTGAGCTCGGGCCTGGGGGACAGGCCCAGGGAGCAACCTGAGCACATGGCCCCTGTGATCCTGCACTGCCGGAAAGAATCAGCCACAACCCAAAGGGAAGGAGGGGTCTAATCTGGGGCTGAGGAGCCACTGCTGGCGGGGCTGTGGAGACCGTTTGTAACTGGTGGAGGCAAGCATTCTCTGATGGGCTGTATACTCCATGCTGGCACTGAAAGGGTTAACTGGAAACAGAGTGCATCTGGTTGGGAGAAGCTGGGTGATGAGCTGTGATGGGTGCACCAACTCTGCAGGGGCCTGGAGGGGTTAAGCAGAGCCTGTGGGCTCACTCATCCTCACCCTGCTACACCTGCAGGAGGTGTTGAGCTTGGAGAGAGGAGATAAAAGAGGGAAAGCCCAGCTCAACTGTGGCTGACTGGGAGGCAGAGCAGAGGCCAGGCTGGAGTCAAAACCTACCTAGAGACTCTGAAGTATCAGAGCTCTCTTGGGGCAGATGGGTCTGGGCAGAACCATTTTTCAGTGAATTTGGATCCCCTCTGTTTTGGGCTCTGCAGAAGAGTCAGCTGGGGAAAGACTGTGGGAAAGGCCTGGCTGCAGGTCATGGTAGGGACACAGCAGAGGGTCTGAACAAACAAATCTTGTCTGCTACATGCAGGGTCCCTGGGCTGGAGCCCAGTGTACAGGGTGGGTTTGGGTTTCCCTGCTCACCCCTAGGGTAGGGACATGAAAACCCTGGAACCAAGGGCTGCCAAGGCCAAAAATCTGAAATTGGGCTGATCTTGCCGGACTTGGGTATTGGAGTTGTATTGGACTTGGGTTTCCCTGGCAGGGATAGAGCTAAAAATGATCCGGCAACGCCGGGGCCCAAGTCACAGGAAGAGGCAGACCACCACTGGGCTGGAGGAGGGGAGCTGCTACACCACGTCCAGCCAGCAGGGGGTGTGCTTTCTGGTGAGGTACATGCTTACATGAGCGGGCAGAGGCCCAGGTGAGCAGGGGAAGAGCCCTGCAATGCTTCTCCAGTGGCTAGAGAGGGGAGGATAGGCCCAGGAAGAGGCAGGTGTGTATGCTCCTGGAGGTGCTCTGGTAGAGGGCCTGAAGGAAGGCCAAGCTAGGAAGAAGCCCAGGGAGGCAGGAAGGAAGAAGCCCAGGAAAGCAACCCTTAGCTGCTTGCCACAAGGTCCCTGGCCTGGAGCCTAGAGAGGGAGAGTCTGGGTTCTCCTGGGAAAGGCGGTGTGGACACCCCCTGAGACAAGGTGGGGAAGGACTATGGAGTTTGGAGCCAAGGAGAAAGCCCTGGAGGTGTTGCTCAGCACAATGGTGGGAGGCTGATCCTGCAGAGCCTGGGAAGTGGTGAAGGGTCTGCAGAGGAGTGAGCGTGGGTAGGGGGTGAAGAGTTATGGTTTTTTTCTGAGTTTAGTTTATTGGACTTCTTGCTCTCCTGGAAGGGGAGAGACTTTAAAGTGATCTGCCTGGAGGGTCATGTCATGAGAAGAGAGACCACAGCAGGCCTGGAGCAGCCATCAGCAGGGGGCACTAGGCGGGGAAGGAGCTGCTACACCATGCACTGCCATGGGGTGAGGGGGCGCGTGATCGGTGAGTCCACTCTTCTACAAGATCCTTTAGGCATCTGGGATTTTGACTGTACTGCCACTGCCTGCTCTTGGCAATGACACCAGGATTCTGTCCATGCTAATAATAGTGTTGGGGTAGATCTGTGTGCGGGAGCCATTCCTGGGTGAATTCCTGCCTCCTCAAAGTTTGTAGGTGTTTGAAACAACCTACCAGAGAGGGGAGCTGCCCACCGGAGTTGTCTGCTGCTCTGCTATGAATAACCAGGGTTAAGATGGCTTTTTGAAGCTGCTTACATGTATGGATGTTAGGAGAAGCCCCAGAGGAGTGGGGGTGGGGAGATGAAAGGTGCAAGCATGATAAATGCCATTTATCATATGGTTGTGGAACTTACTGCATGGATTTACATTAATCTCTTTGTAAAATTCAAGGCATATACAGAATTCCTGATGGTGTGGGAAAGAGGTTTGAGTTGCACTCATTGAAGAACATAAGAACGGCCATATTGGGTCAGACCAATGGTCCACCTAGCCCAATATCCTGTCTTCCAATAGTGGCCAATGGCAGGTGCTTCAGAGGGAATGAACAGAACAGGGCAATTATTGAGTGATCCATCCCCTGTCATCCAGTCCTAGGATCTGGCAGTCAGAGATTTAGGGACACCCAGAGCATGGGGTTACCTCCCTGACCATCTTGGCTAATAGCCGTTGATTGGCCTGTCCTCCATGAACTTATCTAGTTCCTTTTTTGAACCCAGTTATAGCTTTGGCCTTCACAATGTCCCCTGGCAATGAACTCCACAGGTTGTCTATGTGTTGTGGGAAGAAGTACTTCCTTATGTTTGTTTTAAACCTGCTGCCTGTTAATTTCATTGGGTGACCCTTGGTTCTTGTGTTATGAGGAGGAGTAAATAATACTGCCTTATTCACTTTCTCCACACCAGTCATGATTTTATTGACCTCTATCATATCTCCCTTAATCATCTCTTTTCCAAGATGAACAGTCCCAGTCTTTTTAATCTCTCCTCATAGGGAAGCTGTTCCATACGCCTAATCATTTTTGTTGCAATTCGCTGTACCTTTTCCAGTTCTAATATATCTTTTTTGAGATGGGGCGACCAGAATTGCACACAGTAGTCAACGTGTGGACATAACATGGATTTATGTAGTGGGATTATGATATTTACTGTTTTAGACCATGTCTACCCTAGCGAGCTCACAGATGTACAGATGCAGCTATGCCGCTGTAAGATCGCTCGTGTACCCGCTCTATGTTGACAGGTGAGAGCTCTTCCATTAACATAATAACAAACGGCGGTACCTATGTCAGTGGGAGAAATTCTCCCGCTGACATAGTGCTGTGCACGGTACAGCTTATACCGGCAAAACTTATGTCACTTGAGATGTGTTTTTTTCATACCCCTGAGCGACATACATTTTGCCAACATAAGTAGTAATGTAGACATGGCCTTATTATCTCTCCCTTTCCTAATGGTTCCTAACACTGTTGGCTTTTTTGACTGCCGCTGCACATTGAGCAGATGTTTACAGAGAACTATCCACAATGACTCCAAGATCTTTCTTGTTTGGTCACTGCTAATGTAGACCCCATCATTTTGTATGTCTTGTTGCGATTATGTTTTCCAAGGTGCATTACTTTGCATTTGGGACAAATGTCATAGGCTGCTCATCACCTTACTACTCCTGCATGTGTAGCTATACCTACCTGAGCAAAAAATCCATCAGGGATCGTGGCAACATAATAGTTATCTACCAAATATCAGGACTATTAAGAAACCAGAATTGAGATGGTACTGCCATTTTACAACTCATCTGGGACCATGGAAAACGTGTATTGTCTCTTTAGGAGCGTCAGCCTAAAGACAGCTCAGGACGGTTGGAATGGGAAATGGAATCTTTGGTGTCTACACCACTGCTTTGTCTCCGTTTCCATTGGGCCATTCCCATTTGATGATTATCCAATGGTATGTATGAAGGGGATTGGTGGGCGTAAGATTTTTGGGCAGGGAGTATCTTTTTGTTCTGTGTTTGTATAGCGCCTAGCATATTGGGATCCTGCACCATGACCAGCGCTCCTAGGCACTACGGTAATGCAAATAATTAATAAGAATCTGCTTTCACAGTAGCTGCTAAGGCCTACTTTTTCCAAAGAGGCCACTGATTGAGCCCCTAGCCTCATATACATTGTGGCCATTTTTGAACACAGCTGTAAATTGATTCCTTAGCAGGTGTTTCCAGCAGACAAGCAACTGGACTGGTGCAGAGTTTGCAGTGCGCCTCACCATGACCAGGGATTGACCCAGGTCTGTGAACATGGCAATGACTTTGGTCTCCAAATCTGCCCACTTGGCCCCTCTTTCCAGTGCTGACATGCATAGGATGCAGGGTGGATTTGATTTAAATCAAATTTATTTAAATCGTGATTTAAATCATGGTTTAAATCACTAGTCAGGAAGACTCGATTTAATCATGGATTTCTACATAAAAGTGCATTCTTGTTGGTTGTTATAACCTTAATACATATTCTTCACAACTCAGAGATAGGTGTTAAATTAGAATAATAGAATATCAAGGTTGGAAGGGACCTTAGTAGGTCATCTAGTCCAACCCCCTGCTCAAAGCAGGAACAATTGCCAATTTTTGCCCCAGATCCCCAAATGGACCCCTCAAGGATTGAACTCACAACCCTGGGTTTAGCAGGCCAATGCTCAAACCACTGAGCTATCCCTCCCCCTATGTAGGATTCATTTTTAGAAGGTACACATTATACATTTTTAAAGTGATTTATTTTGAAAACTTTTCAGATTAGTTTTACACCTATATCAGAAAATGAATGATTGTTTGGTTATTTCATTTACCAAAGGTAATTGAAGCAGAAATTTATGAAGTCATTGGGAGGTGAACTATCTCCAGTTCAACAGGTTACTCATTCATATTTGGAGGATTTTCTTGCCATGCTGTATTAAGAGGAGAACATCATCAGACAGACATTTACATTGTTTTATTTAACTAAAACAACAACGTTATGTATTCTGGATTTTTTTCTTCAACAGCAAACATATAATATTTTAACAAAACAAGTATATGAATTTTTGAATTTAGTTAAACATTCAATATTTTTAAAATCAGGTTTGTTTTTGTTAAAATTGTTTTTAACTAAAATAGTTAAATGAAATATTGATAAAAGAAAATTAAATTGACTATGTCAGCCAGGTCAACACAAGAAACTTAAAATATTAGCTTCTGCAGCTAACTCAGTCGTCTTCACCTTCATTTCCTATCTGTTCATAATCTGGAAAAGAAAAACAAGCTTTCCTGCTTTTTCAGGTCCCAAACGATTTCTCAATTTGGAATGAATTAGTCCAAAGGAAGAAAATATTCTTTCTACACCAGCAGAAGAAGCTACTGCTGTTAAAAGTAAGATTAGCACTTGAACAGTCTCTGAATCCAAGTGCTTAAGTGACTTCCACCAGTTCACTGGTGTGACTTTCTTTAAAACATCATCAGCAAACATATATCTCTTGGGCCTGGTCTACACCGAGGGCTTGTCTTCACTACCCGCTGGATCGGTGGGTAGCAATCGATCTATCGGGGATCGATTTTTCGCGTCTCGTTTAAGATGCGATTAATTGATCCCCGAAAGCGCTCCTCGTCGACTCCGGAAATCCACCTCCGTGAAAGGCTGAAGCGGAGTCGACGTGGGAGCGGCAGCGATCGACTCACCGCCGTCCTCACGGCCAGGTAAGTCGATCAACGATATGCCGACTTCAGCTACGGTATTCACGTAGCTGAAGTTGCGTATCGTAGATCGACCCCCTCCCCCCCCCCATAGTGTAGCCCTGGGCTGAGAGTTTATGTAGAATTTAGCAGCGTTAAATCGAATTAACCCTGCACCCGTCCACACAATGACGCCATTTATTTCAACATAAAGGGCTCTTAAAATCAATTTCTGTACTCCTCCCTGACGAGGGAATTAGCGCTAAAATCGATATGGCCGTGTCGAATTAGGGTTAGTGTGGATGGAATTTAACAGTATTGGTCTTCGGGAGCTATCCCACAGTGCACCACTGTGACCTCTCTGGACAGCAGTCCGAGCTCAGATGCTCTGCCCAGCTACACAGGAAAAGCCCCGGGAACATTTGAATTTCATTTCCTGTTTGGCCATCGTGGCGAGCTCAGCAGCACTGGTAACGATGCAGAGCTCTTCAGCAGAGGTGACCATGCAATCCCAGAATCGAAAGAGGGCTCCAGGATGGACAGAATGGTAGGTGTTATTTCTGATAGCTGTATGGGGAGATTAATCCATGGTATCAGAACTATGTTCGAAAAAACGGAATGCCAAAATCTACGAAAAAATCTCCAAGGCCATGATGGACTGAGGATACAGCAGGGATGCAACGCAGTGCCGCATGAAAATTAAGGAGCTGAGACAAGCGTACCAGAAGACCAAAGAGTCAAACAGACTGGGTCACAGCCCCAGACATGCCGCTTCTACGCTGCGCTGCATGCCATTCTAGGGGGGGCCGCCACCACTACCCCTCCCCTGTCCGTGGACTCCAACGATGGGGTATTCTCATCAGTTGCTTCCTCTGATGTTTTTGCGGACGGGGAAGATGATGAAGGAGATGATGAAGACGAGGTAGTCGAGAGCGCTCTGCACACCAATTTCCCCGAAAGCCAGGATCTCTTCATCACCCTGACAGAGATACCCTACCAACCCTCCCAAGGCGGTATCCCGGACCGTGAAGCCAGAGAAGGCACATCAGGTGAGTATATCTTTTGAATTGAAAAGACATGGTTTAAAAGCAAGTGATTTTAATGATTAATTTGCCCTGAGGACTTGGGATGCATTCGTGGCCAGTACAGCTACTGGAAAAGTCTGCTAACATGTGTGGGGATGGAGCGCAAATCCTCCAGGGACATCTCCATGAAGCTCTCCTGGAGGTATTGTGAAAGCCTTTGCAGAAGGTTTCTGGGGAGAGCAGCCTTATTGCGTCCTCCATGGTAGGAAACTTTGCCACGCCAGGCCAGTAGCAAGTACTCTGGTATCATTGCACGACAAAGCCTGGCAGCATATGGCCCCGGTGTTTGCAGGCATTCAAGCAACATCCGTTCTATCTCTGTCTGTGTTATCCTCAGTAGAGTGATATCATTCATGGTTACCTGGTTGAAATACGGGAATTTAATTACGGGGACATTCAGAGGTGGCCGTTTCTACTGGGCTGTTTGCCTGTGCTTGAAAAGAAATCCTCCCCGCAGTTTCCAGCCATGCGGTGGGGACGGGGAGGGGGAGCTAGATGCTGAGCAGTTTGCGATCGGCTACCAGGGATCTTCCCTGATACCAGCCACACAGTGGGGGCGGGGAAGGGGGGTCTTGATGCTGACCGGTTTGCGGTCAGCTACCAGGGATCTTCCCTGATACCAGCCACGTGGTGGGGGAGGGGGACCCTTCATGCTGAGCGGCTGGCGTTCTGCTAGCAATGATCTTCCCTGATACCAGCCACACGGTGGGGGATGGGGACCCTTCATGTTGAGCGGCTGGCGTTCTGCTAGCAGTGATCTTCCCTGATACCAGCCACGCGGTGGGGGAGGGGGACCCTTCATGTTGAGCGGCTGGCGTTCTGCTAGCAGGGATCTTCCCTGATACCAGCCACGCGGTGGGGGATGGGGACCCTTCATGCTGAGCGGTTGGCGTTCGGCTAGCAGGGATCTTCCCTGATACCAGCCACGCGGTGGGGGAGGGGAACCCTTCATGCTGAGCGGTTGGCGTTCGGCTAGCAGGGATCTTCCCTGATACCAGCCACGCGGTGGGGGGCAAGCTAAAGCGATCATCCCAGAGAATGGGATGGTTGGGGTTACTTTGGTTTCTGCCACTGCACGTTAACCCGCACAGCGCAGCACTAACTGGCCAACTCAAGGAGCTTTGCTTTGAACAGGAAAGGAGGGTGCTGCTGTTAATTAAGGTTTCAGAAGCTGAAAGTCTATGGCTTACCATGGCTGCCTGCTAGCCGAATTCAGTTGCCCGGCCCTGCTTGTGTGATCTGTACACCAAAGCCCCAGGCACTCAATATAAAGATGCAAAATGCGACCTTGTACTGAAAGCACATGTGCTAGGTACTGTGAATGGTGTTGTTCACCGCGAAAGAGTATATGCATTGTTCTGTAAAATGTATCTTTTAAAAAAATTCTCTCCCTTTTTTTCATCCCGCAGCTGCAACTGTTTCGAGGCTTCCTCCGGCATCTCCCTCCCAAAGGCTATCCCAAATAAGGCGGTGAAAAAAACGCACGCGCAACGAGATGTTCTCTGAGCTCATGCAGTGCTCACGCACTGAAGTAGCTCAGCAGAATGTTTGGAGGGACACAATTTCCCAATACAAGAAAGTGGGCAGTGAACGTGAGGACAGGAGGGACGCCCGTGAGGACAGGAGGGACGAGCGTGAGGACAGGAGGGACGCTCGAGCTGAGAGGTGGCGGCAGGAAGACCAGAGGGTGACTGAGGCGATGCTGGGGCTACTGCGGGAGCAAACCGACACGCTCCGGCATCTGGTGGAAGTTCTGCAGGAACAGAAGCAGGATGACATACCGCTGCTGCAGCCCATCTGTAACCACCCTCACCCCTCCCCAAGTCCCATAGCCTCCTCACCCAGAGTCCCAAAAATGCGGGGGGTGGGAGGCTCCGTGCAACCAACCAGTCCACCCTGGCGGATTGTCCAAGCAGCAGAAGGCTGGCATTCCCCAAGTTTTGAAGTGGCCTTTTCCTTCCCTCCTCCCCTCTGCCCGCACCCCACCCTGGCCACCTTACCAGTTTTCTCCCTTTGTTAAAATTTTTTGAATAAAGAATACTTGTTTGTTAAACAATGGTGCCTTTATTTCCTTTCAAAGCAAGGTGTGCTCGAAGGGGGGGAGGGCGGTTGTTAATTAGAGAGGATAGGCAATATAAACAGAGTCAACAAAGGGGGCAGGTTCTTATCAAAGAGAAACAAACATAAGAGTCACTCGGTGCCCTGGCCAGTCAGGAAGCTAGTTTTCAAAGCTTCCCTGAAGCGCAGCGCGTTCTGCTGTGCTCTTCTAATCGCCCTGGTGTCTGGCTGCGTGTAAGCTGAGGCCAGGCGATTTGCCTCAACCTCCCACCCCGCCATAAACGTCTCCCCCTTATTCTCACAGAGATTGTGGAGCACACAGCAAGCAGCAATAACAATGGGTATATTGGTTTCATTTAAACGAGTCAGTAGGCTGCGCCAGCACCCTTTAAAATGTCCAAATGCACACTCCACCACCATTCTGCACTTCCTCAGCCTGTAGTTGAACAGCTCCTTACTACTGTCCAGGGCGCCTGTGTACAGCTTCATGAGCCAGGGCATTAGTGGGTAGGCTGGGTCCCCAAGGATCACTATAGGCATTTCAACATCCCCAACTGTTATTTTCTGGTCTGGGAAGTAAATACCTTCCTGCAGCCGTCTAAACAGACCAGAGTTCCTGAAGGCGTCATAAACCTTTTCCCGGCCATCCAACGTTGATGTTGGTGAAACGTCCCTTGTGATCCACCAGTGCTTGCAGCACCATTGAAAAGTACCCCTTGCGGTTTATGTACTGGCTGCCCTGGTGCTCCGGTCCCAGGATAGGGATATGCGTTCCGTCTATAGCCCCACCACAGTTAGGGAATCCCATCGCAGTGAAGCCATCTACTATCACCTGCATGTTTCCCAGGGTCACTACCTTTGACAGCAGCAACTCAATGATTGCGTTGGCTACTTGCATCACAGCAACCCCCACAGTAGATTTGCCCATTCCAAATTGATTTGCGACTGACCGGTAGCTGTTAGGCGTTGCAAACTTCCACAGGGCTATCGCCACTCGCTTCTCAACTGTCAGGGCTGCTCTCATCCTGGTGTTCTGGCACTTCAGGGCAGGGGACAGCAACTCACAAAGTTCCAGGAAAGTGCCCTTACGCATGTGAAAGTTCCGCAGCCACTGGGATTCATCCCAGACCTGCAACACTATGCGATCCCACCAGTCTGTGCTCATTTCCCAGGCCCGGAATCTTCGTTCCACGGCATGAGCCTGCCCCAGTGCCACCAGGATGTCCAATTTGTGGGGTCCCGTTCTTTGAGAGAGATCTGTGTCCATGTCCTCGTCACTGTCGTCACTGCACTGCCGTAGCCTCCTCGCCTGCTTTCTCAAATTCAGGTTATGCATAAAGTGCACGATAATGCGCGAGGTGTTGACAACGGCCATAACTGCTGTGATGATCTCACCGGGCTCCATGCTCACCACGCTATGGCGTCTGCGCTTGCAATCCAGGGAAAAGGGCACGAAATGATTGTCTGCCGGTGCTTTCATGGAGGGAGGGGGGAGTGGGGGTTGAATAACGACATTTACCCATAACCACCCGCAACAAATTTCTTGCCCCATCAGGCATTGGGAGCTCAACCCAGAAATCAAATGGGCAGCGGGGACTGCGGAAACTGTGGGATACCTACTCACAGTGCACCGCTTGGAATGTCGATGCTTGCCCCGGTTCTGTGGACTCACACCGCCGAATTAATGTGCTTAGTGTGGACACAGACGTTCGACTTTATAAAATCGGTTCCCAAAAATTGGTTTTGGTAAAATCGGACCACTCTCGTAGTGTGGACATACCCTTGAATAGTTCTTATTCCCAAACTGAGTCTCTTTTATGGCCTGCTGCCATTATAGGTTTTCTCTTCTAGTGAGAGAATGGTATGGTAGATCTCAAATCAATGAAGGCTACACTCAGAAAGACCTCAAGACTTCTGGAATATGCTGCTCATACACTATCACTTTTGTTTCTACTGCTTGTCCCTCCCATCTCACATTTATCTCCAGACTTCTTCTACCTGTCCAGATCTATTCTGCCCCCAACAATCTTCTATTCATTTAAGTTGTTGAAACTTTGCACTTTTAGAGAGAGGTAAGGGATTGACTTTGTGTACACAAATTTACAGAGGGACAATAGGGTTGAGGTCTGTTATTTCTCACCTCTATATATTATTTATTTATTTATTTTAAAACATTTTTGCTGTTAACAAGCATGTTATCTCTGGAGACACAAATCCACAGTCTGAGAACTGAAAAACTAAACATCTCTGATGGTATCTTCTAGACTGAGCACTGAATCCCATTGGGTAGATAGAAAAATTAACCTAAATAATCTATACCGAAGTCCCTGGAACCCCATAAGATTAGGTCCCTAATCCATGAACAATTGGAACTCATTTACAAAACTTTTCTTAAACATTACATTAATATATTGTCTTATATTATAGAATTAGAATTTATATTCCCTATTCCATGATGAGATATCTTTGAGCTATAATGTATCTTAATTAAAACTACCTGTAGATAGGTTTTTTCCCAAAAAAACATTTTATCAAAAAATCTGATTTGAATAAAAAAGTCTGGGGTGGGGTTTTTTTGTTTCTTTTTAAATCATTGATTTGTATCCCCCCTGATAGGATGTAAGAAAAGGTTCTCCAATGGTAGAGCGTATCCCATATCCAGTATGTGGGTGGCAGGTTGCAAAGAATTATACCTCTCAACAAGTAATTTTGAGTGGCAGAGCATGGCAAACTCTGCCTCGCCCACACAACCGATTGCTGCTGGCTGCAGCAAATGGCACAGGTGCCCGTGCTTGCTAACTAAAATAGTGTGCAGTGTGAGAGCATTCCATGCAGAATGGCAGCCTTCTGCACTTCGCCAATACATCGCTGCAGACCAGGCAGAGACGTTTGGATCCAGGGATGTGCAGTTTTCGAGCAGTGAACCAACTCTGCTCCCGTTGAAGTCAACGGTAAAACTCCCATCGGTTTCAAGGCCAGCAGAGTGAGGCCAACTCCAAGTTCTTTTGCATATGCTACCGAAAATTCTTAAGTTATGTTTGTGTTTCATATGCTCTACGATAGCTTTAGGGAGGAAAGATGGTGCAGTGGTTAGGGTGCGAGCCTAGGTCTTGGGAGCCCTGAGTTTAAGTCCTCGGTCTGCTACAGACTCTCTGCGTGACTTGGTCAAATCACTTAGGCTTGCTATGCCTCAGTTCCTCATCTGTACAATGGGGATCACTGCACAGCCCTGCCCCCACAGGAGCGCTGCGAGGATAAATGCACTAAGGATTATGAGGTGCTCACATACTATGGGAATATGTTGCCTTAGAAGTACTGGCCACAGATGTTTCTTTAAGGTTGGGAGTTCTAAGAAATGTCAAGTGTCCAAATCCTGTTACATTTCAATGGAAACCTGGCTCCTTGGAACTTCCAGCCCTAGCCATTCAGTTCAGCTAGGCCCACCTGTAACTTGGATATATCGCCACCCCGTAACATGAGAGAGAGACTTACTGTATATCACAGTGCAACATGGATGTTCTTGAAGCAATAATAAGCTTTAGTATAGTAAAAATAAAGGGATTAGGACCTCTTATGTCTGAAATCATGGCATGCTGTTCAATGTTATGGACTGGCTTTGAGTATTATTAATCATTATTATTTACGTTGCTCCCAGAGCGTGTGCGGTGCTTGCTTTACCTTCATACATGACGCCAGCACTCTGCCCTCAAAAGCTTATGGTCTAAGGCAGTGGTTCTCCTGGGCTCAAGCACCCATAGAAAAAAAAAGGGGGTGCTCAGCACACACCAGCCACAGCTGTTCCACAGGGCCACCCATCAGCTGTTTGGCAGCTGGCTGGAGGTGCTTGGGGGAGGGTGGAGAGCAGCAAGCAGTGGGAGGGCGGGGGGTCTCAGGGGAGGGGGTGGATCAGGGGCAGGAAGAGGTGGAGCAAGGGCAGGGCCTCAGGGGAAGGGGTGGAGCAGGGGTGGAGCACCCACTGGGAAAAATAAAAGCACCTGTGAATGTACCCCTGGGGGTATGCAGAGGTCTTCCAGGGGGTACATCAACTCATCTAGATATTTGCCTAGTTTTACAACAGGCTACGTAAAAAGCACTAGTGAAGTCAGTACAAACTACAATTTCATACAGACAACGATGTGTTTATACTGCTCTATATACTGTACACTGAAATGTAAGGACAATATTTATATTCCAAACTATTTATTTTATAATTATATGGTAAAAATGAGAAAGTCAGCAATTTTTCAGTAACATTGTGCTGTGACACTTTTGTATTAACAAGTAGTTTTTAAAAGAGGTGAAAGTTGGGGGTACACAAAACAAATCAGACTCCTGAAAGGGGTAGAGTCATCTGGAAAGGTTGAGAGCCACTGGTCTAAAGGCCTGATCCTGCAAAGATGCAGGTAGTTTTACTCATATGAGAATCCCTTTAGCATCAATGGGACTACTTAAACCAGTTAAGTGACTTGTGTGTGTAAGCCATTTGTGGGATCAGGCCCCACATGGGCCACAAGTGGGCAAAACCAGGAAAAGAAACAACACGAGAGCGATTTAATTTGATTTTCTTTGCTAAACAGTTTACGTAGTGAACAGACCCAAAATACTGCCCTCGTTTATACCTCATGCAATGCTACTGACTTCAGGTGCACACAAGGTGTCAGGGAAGAATTTTCCAGCGAAGATGTAAAGTACACTGCACAAATAATGGGGAGAAATGTGGTTTGGGTTTTATTTTTACATAGTGGGTGGGATTTCTTGGGAGCTGAACCCTTCTGCCTGGTCTGCGCTTAAAAGTGAAGTCAACGTCGCTATGACACCCCGAGGTGTGAAATTCACACCCCTGGGAGCCATAGCTGTGCCCCCCACCCAACCCTCTCATGGTAGGCACAGCTAGGTCGATGGAAGAATGCTTCTGTTGCCCTAGCTATCCTCTCTTGGGGAGATGGAGTTCCTAAGGCACCATCACTATGGCACCATAGCTGGGTGGCTGTAGCACCTGTCATGTAGACATGGTCATAGTGACTTTCAATGGGACTTGTGCTCCTAAGTCATTTAGGCCCAGATCCTCAAAGGTATTTGGGTGCCTAACTCCCACTGAAGTCTATGGAGGTTAGGTGCCTAAATACCTTTGAAGATCTGGGCATGAGCTGATTTTGAAAATCCTCCCCAAGCGAGTCATGGAGTAAATTTCCAACCCACCGTGTCAGAATGTCACTCCGGACTCAGCTCCTATCTCCGGCCCAGATGTTTGAAATGTCTAACCTCCCTCTCTCTGGCTGACCAGTGGATGTTTCAAATTAAAATTCCCCTCCCTGCCACCCCAGAGACAATCCCATCCAATGGCCTTTGAGTGGCTCTGAATCAATCCACTCCAATTTGGCCAGGGGAAAGCTGCTCCCCCAAGGCACGTTTGGATTCCAAAGTTTCCCAGGTCCCCAATGCGATGTAGCAATTAGAGGGTTAAGTTTCTTCCCGGCCTTGCTGCATTAACTGGAAAGGAATGAAGTGTCAAGCATGTTCTCACCACAGCAGGCTGTTGGAAAGCAACTCCCTTTCTCCACGCACACACACCTCCCACTGCTCAGACCAAATTATTTTCTATCCTCCAGAGACCCAGTATGCCAGACAAAATCTGCAGCATGACTCTGATTCATTGCAAAAGGATGCAGATGTAATATTCCCTTTTTCACTGGGTTTCCTGCACGCTAATTCACACTACAGCTACAGCATTTTGAAGAGTTTTTACTGCTCTTCTTCTTTTAAGACTCTGACCCCACCCTGCGTGGGGTGACATCCCTCCTCCCTCCCCAAATAAAGAGTCTAACCTCACATCTCAAAACGTGCAAATAAGCAGCCATCCCCAATGTGCTAATTAGCTGACAGTTTGGAAGTAAATAGGTATGATTGGTGGTAATTTCCTGGCTGAAGGGATAATTATTTGTTTCAAACAGTCTGCAAAATAATCCCCGTAAGGTGAAATAGGAAACTAAATTCAAAAGAGGTTTCCTATTCCCACCAAGCAGGACTGAAAACTGGTTTGAAATTCCTTTTTTTATTTATAGTGCACGGTATCCATGGAAACCTACAGAGGAGGTCATGGTAGCTAGGCCTCCGTTTCACCCTGCTCAAGGGATTACCGTTTCACAGTGCTACACAGGCGTGTAAGAAAGTAGATTCACAATTCCTTGCAAATAGCACCCTCCTTACCCCAAGCCTGAACCTTCCTGGAGGGTTGTGAGATGAGATTTTTTTTTGGCTTGTAAATCTGCTTTGAGATCTTAAAGTGATTGGAATACCATTCCCAGCACCCATTAATAAAAGGACCACTGAAAATGCATGGGCTTCCAAGTTTATCCTACTAGTGATTCACTCTGCAGTTGGGTTTATTTCTTTTTTCACTTTGACAGTTGAGTTTGGTTTGATCAACTGATTTGGATGAGTTCATGTTAGCACAAGATGGTATGTCCCATCTTGCCCATTTTCAAATCAGCAAGTGAGACCAGCTCTTTAAAGCCAAGGAAATCGGCTCCCAAAATGTTTCAGGTGAACTTTTAACTTAATTCACTGAAGTGAGGAAAGCCCAAGTGTGATTTATGCTGCAAATGAATTCTTTCACTGTTGACACCCGGTGGCTTGCATGCAGGTTTTATTCTTTCTTCTTTACAGATCCCAGCTATTCATACAAAAACCAGCTCTTTATCAATATGATCAAAGGCATGAACCATGGGAACAGGTACTTCTTGGTGGAACAATCAACATTTTTATACTCTGTTAGCTTTGGGCCTGGGCCTGGGCCTGTAAGATGCTGAGTGCCTCCACTTCCCATTGATTTCAGTGAGGAATTGAAGGTGCTCAGCACCCTTCATGAACCACTCAGCACCAAGTAGGGCTGAACCCTTGGCAATTATGAACACAAGACTCTCCATATTACAACTTGACTGTGTGCCATTTAGCAGGACAGAATGATCATTACTTTTTATACTGTGGATAAAAACCAGCTACGGTCCGTATAGTGATGGATATACTTTATAAGTGGTCACAACCATGCACTGAATAGTAAATATAAAAGAATGCTAGTTTCCTACATGACTGCCCTGCTAAATAATGAGCAGGGAGTGTTGTCTAGTGATTAGATAGCTAGGGACCAGGGGCTAGCTTTTAAAAAGAGGTTGAATTCAGGTTCTCTGTACCCACATTTAGGGTGAGGTTTTCAAAAGAGTTCAGCACCCACATGAACCCAATCTGCTCAGCTCTTGAAAATCTGGCCCCAGGCCCCCAGAGCGAAATACTTTTTTCACACAACATGTAATTAGATTGTGTAACTCATTGCCACAAGAAGTTATTGAGGCCAAGGACCAGTCAAAAAGGGACTGGTCATTTATGTGGATATCAAGAATATCTAGTCGTTGTTATTAACTCTGATGATTTGCGAAGGGATATTAAATCGTCTACTTATGGCTTAAGCCAGTCTCTATTAGAGATCAGGATAAAGACTTAATGTGGGAGCTAATCTGCCTGCTGTGGGGTTCTTGCACCGTCCTTGGATATATCAGGTGCTGGCCACTGTCTGCAGACAGCATACTGGGCTAGATGGACTGTGAGTTTGATGCAGTGTGGCAATTCCTAGGCTCACATAAAATAGAGATAATAACGTACTAATGCTAGGGGTGGTGGGTTGCTTATTGCAAGTGCTTTGAGATCTCCTGATGAAAAGACAAATTTATATATGATCTTGGTATGACTATTATTTATTAATGAATGTCTACGAGGAGCTTTGAGATACTTGGATGGAAATGTGTTATATTTGTCATATGGATTTGTGTTATGCATTTGGTCTATGCTCTGAGTATTAAACACAGATAAGAGATATCTCTGGACTCTTTACTTGGTACATTGGAGGAAACCATTGGTTCTCCTCTTGGGATTCAACATATCTTTCCTAAAGCTGATTGAGCAATGTGTTGTGAATAATTTAGCCATTCAGTTTAGATCCCCTACTCCCTCTTCTTTCCCCAACCATGATTTTTCCACGGACAGGTTGTGCTTTTTATGAACTTTCTAGAATTATAGAATCATAGAAGTGTAGGGCTGCAAGGGACCTCAAGAGGCCTTCTAGTGCAGCCCCCTGTGCTGAGGCTGGGCTATACATCTAGACCATCCGTGACAGGTGTTTGTCCAACCTGTTCTTAAAAACCTCCGGGGATTCCACAACCTCGCTTGGAAGCCTGTTCCAGAGCTTAACGGTTAGAAAGTTTTTCCTAAGATCTAACCTAACTCTCCCTTGGGTGCAGATCAAGCCCATTACTTCTTGCCCTGACTTCAGTGGACATGGGGAACAATTGATCAATGTCCTTTTTATAACAGCCCTTAACGTATTTGAAGGTTGTTTTCAGGTCTCCCCTTCAGTCAACTTTTCTCCAGACTAAACCTGTCCAGTTTTTTTTTAACCCTTCCCCATAGGTCACGTTTTCTAAACCTTTCGTCATTTTTATTGTTCTCCTCTGGGCTCTCTCCAGTTTGTCCATCTCTTTCCTAAAGTGTGGTGCCTGGAACTGGACACACTACTCCAGCTGAGGCCTCACCAGTGGCAAGTAGAGTGGGTCAGTCACCGCCCGTGTCTTTACGACTATCCTGTTAATATACCCCGGAATGATGTTGACTGGTGGGCCAAACTTATATTAGACCTAAGGCCTACAAGGTGAGCCAAACTCCCAAGACACTTTGAGAATGCTGTTAAACTATTATAAGGTCTGTAAAATGCCAGTTTGCAAATGATATAAAATGATGTTTAATATACAGCCCTGTTATTTAACTTAGGCCAGGTCTACACTAGGACTTTATGTCGAATTTATCAGCGTTAACTCGATGTAATCCCTCACCCGTCCACATTAGGAAGCAGTTTATTTCGACAGTAAGGGCTCCTTGAATCGATTTCGGTACTCCACCCTGACGAGGGGAGTAGCGCCAAATTCGAAATGGGCATGTCGAATGCGAGGTACTGTGGACGGAATTCGACGCTGATAGCTCCGGGAGCTATCCCACAGTGCACCACTCGGTGGACGCTCAGGGCAGTATTTTGTACTCGGATGCTCTGACCTGCCACTCAGAGAAATCCCCGCGAAAATTTGAATGCTTTTTCCTCTGTGGCCATTTTGAATCCCATTTCCTCTTTGGACATTGTGGCGAGCTCAGCAGCACTGGCAATGATGCAGAGCTCTACAGCGGTGGTTTCGATGCCATCGGTGAATAGAAAGAGAGCTCCAACATGGAGTGATCGTGAGGTTTTGGATCTCATCGCTGTGTGGGGCGATGAATCAATCCTAGCCGAGCTCCGTTCAAAAAGACGGAATGCCAAAATTTACGAGAAGATTTCACAGGCTATGACGGAGAGAGGGTACAGCCGGGATGCTACGCAGTGCCGCGTCAAAATCAAGGAGCTACGTCAGGCGTACCAAAAGACCAAAGAGTCCAACGGACGCTCCGGCTCAGCGCCTCAGACTTGCCGATTTTACGAGGCACTGCACGCCATGCTCGGTGGTGCGGCAACAACTACCCCGCCAGTATCCGTGGACACCGATGACGGGGTCCATTCTACGGACACATCGGAGGAGGTTTTCGCTGACGGCGAACAAGAGGATGGAGGGCAGGGGGACGAAGCGATCGAAAGTGGTCACCCTGGAGATTTCCCCGACAGCCAGGAACTATTCCTCACCCTGACTGCGCTGCCCTTTGAACACTCCCAAGCCAGCATTCCTGACCAGGAATCAGGAGAGGGATCATCAGGTCAGTGTGTTAGACATTTATTTTCAATACAATAGTTATGGTGTGATAGCGCTCTGTAACTGTGGCTTCATTGGCCTTATGCGCTTCAGCTTTGAGTCGCTTTCCCGTGCAACTATTCGAAAAGTCTGTCAATATGTATGGGGATAGAGGTGTAATCACCAGCAGATATCTCAGAGAAGCTGTCTTGCAGGTACAGCGATAGTTTGTTTAGCACGTTCACTGGGAGAGCTGCCTTATTGTCTCCTCCATGGTAGGATACTTTCCCGCGCCATGCAAGCAGCAGGTACTCTGGTATCATTGCCTTGCATAGCATGGCAGCATACGGCCCCGGGGTTTGCTTGCATTGACGCAGCATGCAGATTTTCTCTGTCTCCGTAATCCTCAGCAGAGTGATATCAGTCATGGGGTCCTGGTTCGAATGAGTGGTATAATTAGTATACTGCATGCTTCCTTTTCCCCTTACAGACAGACACCCGGCTGTTTACGGTAACGCGTGGTGGTAGTGTGTCGGGAGCAAAACCAGTACCACATATCGGTGCGCGGGTAGGGACAGTCCCAGGGAGTGGCAACGCTAAACCGGGGATAGGATAGGCGAGCCGTTCATGCTGAGCGGTTCGCGGGCATTTTAGATTCCCTGGAGCAGCCACGCGGAGGGGGGGAAGGGTAGGCGAGCCGTTCACGCTGAGCGGTTCGCGGGCATTTTAGGTTCCCTGGAGCAGCCACGCGGAGGGGGGGGAAGGGTAGGCGAGCCGTTCACGCTGAGCGGTTCGCGGGCATTTTTGGTTCCCTGGAGCAGCCACGCGGAGGGGGGGGAAGGGTAGGCGAGCCGTTCATGCTGGGCGGTTCGCGGGCATTTTAGATTCCCTGGAGCAGCCACGCGGAGGGGGGGAAGGGTAGGCGAGCCGTTCACGCTGAGCGGTTCGCGGGCATTTTAGGTTCCCTGGAGCAGCCACGCGGAGGGGGGGGAAGGGTAGGCGAGCCGTTCACGCTGAGCGGTTCGCGGGCATTTTTGGTTCCCTGGAGCAGCCACGCGGAGGGTGGGGAAGGGTAGGCGAGCCGTTCATGCTGGGCGGTTCGCGGGCATTTTTGGTTCCCTGGAGCGGCAACGCGGAGGGGGGGGAAGGGTAGGCGAGCCGTTCACGCTGAGCGGTTCGCGGGCATTTTAGATTCCCTGGAGCAGCCACGCGGAGGAGGGGAAGGGTAGGCGAGCCGTTCATGCTGGGCGGTTCGCGGGCATTTTTGGTTCCCTGGAGCGGCAACGCGGACTGGGGGGTGGTCTAGGACAGCCGCCGTAGATTATCGGTTTGGCCAGCAGCATTTCCTGCCCGCCGCCAGGAACACTGAGGGAGACATGGGAGTACAGCACTGCTGTGAAGCAATCTCGCAGCAGTCCTAAGTCAGCACCTTACCATGGTTTTCAGAGAGGTGATTTTCTGTGTACGGCAAGGCTTCTGGGATCCGTATACCGGGACCCCAGACACTCATTCAGCCTTAAGGCATAGTATTTGACCTTGTAGTACGTGTACATGTGATAGGCACTGTCTTTGGTCCTATTCACGGTGAAAGAGTATGGTCATTGTTCTTGAAAAAGTATCATTCTGAGGAATTCACTCCCTTTCATTTATCCCACAGCTGTGAGTGTCTCCCACCCAACCCGTGCTTCTCCCACCCACGGCCTAGTCCAGATAAGGCGGCGCAAAAAGAGAACCAGGGACGACATGTTCTCAGAATTAATGATGCTGTCACAGAGGGAGGCGGCACACCGCAGAGAGGAGTTTGCACGGTACGAGCGAGCAGCCAGGGAACGGGAGCAGAGGGCTGAAGCGCGCGAGGACAGGTGGCGGCAGGAGGATCAGCAGGCGACCCAAACAATGCTGGGAATCATGAGGGAGCAAACAGACACGCTCCGGCGCCTAGTGGATGTTCTCCAGGACAGGAGACATGAGGAAAGAGCACCTCTGTATGTTCTTTCAAGCCGCCCTCCCCCACCACCAAGTCCACTGGCTTCCTCCCCAAAAGTCACTAGGACAAGGGGAGCCAGGGAGCGTGGAAATACTCAATCCACCACTGCAGACCGCTGCAGTAGTAGAAGGCTGTCATTCCCTAAACCTTAGACTTTTCCCTCCTCTCCATCCAGCAGCACCCCTGAGCACCTCCCTTCCCAGGTCCCATGTTAAGTTATTGTTCTGTTGAATAAATCTGGTTTTTTGGTTCACCGATGTTTCCCTGAGTGTTTTAAATGGGACCGTTTGTATGTCTGGGTAGTGGTTAACATGTTTTGTAAGTGCAGATAGTGGGAGCAGAAACGAGGGTGCACACAGGGTAACTGCTGAAGTGACAAGCACAGTACACATTGCATGCATTAAGCACACCTGTCCTTCGTTGTGCAGGTTTATACGTTGTAAACCTGGGGATTGGGGGTTTGGTGGTGCACTTTATGTTTGGGGAGGGTGGTCGCTGATCTTTTGCGGCTGACAGTAGCCTGCTGGATAGATCAATGCACCGTGGGATCCGTAGGCAATAGTCACAACGTAAAAGGCACATAGACAACACCACACACACATGGGATTAGGAGAGGTTGATTGTCCCTTTAAGCAAGCGGAACACCTCTTGGCACTGCGCTTTGGGCAGGGTAAAGAGCTTCCCCTTTGAAGGGAAGTGTCCCCCAACCAAACCGCCCCCCAACCGCCGTATGCCTCCACGGTGATAATCATTGCCCAATAAGAAGTACAGGAAAAGGTTCACACAAAAAAATCTTTCCTTTACTGTGACTTTACAGCGTTGAACCAAGGAGGGGGAAGGGGGTTGGTAATGGGAGGATGGGCAACGGGACATGTGTAAAGGGACAGGGGAAGGTCCAGTATCTGTTTACGGAAGTGTAGCAGTCAATGGTTAACCCGCTCTGTCTGGAAGCGAGCTTTCAAAGCTTCCCGGATGCGCACCGCCTCCCGCTGTGATCTTCGAATGGCTCTGGTGTCTGGCTGAGCGTAATCTGCTGCTAGTCGATTTGCCTCAACCTCCCAGCCCTGCATAAATGTCTCCCCCTTGATCTCACAGAGATTGTGGAGCACACAGCACGCTGCAATCACAATGGGGATATTTTTAGGGCTGAGGTCGCAGCGAGTAAGTAAGCTTCGCCATCTTGCCTTGAGACGGCCAAAGGCACACTCCACCACCATTCTGCACTTGCTCAGGCGGTAATTAAAGAGCTCCTTTTCAGTGTCCAGGGCTCCCGTGTATGGCTTCATGAGCCATGGCATTAGCGGGTAGGCAGGGTCCCCCAGGATCACTGTTGGCATCTCCACATCCCCAACAGTGATTTTGTGGTCGGGGAAATAAACCCCCTGTTGCAGGCGTCTAAACAGACCAGAGTTTTTGAAAACACGAGCATCATGAACCTTGCCTGGCCACCCAACATTGATGTTCGTAAAACGTCCTTTGTGGTCCACTAGTGCTTGCAGAACCATAGAAAAATAGCCCTTTCGGTTAATATACTGGCCGCCCTGGTGCTCCGGTCCAAGGATAGGGATGTGTGTCCCATCTATGGCCCCACCGCAGTTTGGGAATCCCATTGCAGCGAAGCCATCTATGATCGCCTGCACGTCTCCCAGGGTCACTACTTTCTGGAACAGCAGGTCAACGATTGCACGGGCTACCTGCATCACAGCAACCCCCACGGTAGACTTGCCCACTCCAAATTGGTTCGCTACTGACCGGTAGCTGTCAGGGGTTGCAAGCTTCCACAGGGCTATGGCCACTCGCTTCTGGACACTGAGGGCAGCTCGCATCCGGGTGTCCTGGCGCTTCAGGGCAGGGGACAGCAACTCACAAAGTTCCATAAAAGTGCACTTACGCATCCGAAAGTTTCGCAGCCACTGGGACTCATCCCATACCTGCAGCACTATGCGGTCCCACCAGTCAGTGCTTGTTTCCCTTGCCCAGCATCGCCGTTCCACGGGATCAACATGACCCATTGCCACCATGATGTCTAGGGGCCGGGGTCCAGCGCTTTGCAAGAGATCAATGCCCCTGTCAGAGTTTAAGTACTCCCGGAGATTACGTTGTCTCCTCTCCCGATTTCTCTGTATCAGAGTCTGGAAAAGGTGCGCTATAAGGCGCGAGTTGTTGGCTACGGACAGGACAGCTGCGATAATCGCGGAGGGCTCCATGCTCACTGTCAGCCACAGGAAAAGGGCGCGAATTCATTCCCCGCTGGTGCTTTCACGTTGGGAAGGCGGAAGTGTGGGTCGAGTGACGAAATTTACGTATACCGACCCTTGACACAATTTCGTTCCCACAAGGCACTGGGGGCTACACCCAGAATTCCAGTGGGCAGGCGGGACTGCGGGAACTGTGGGATAGCTACCCACAGTGCACCGCTTGCAATGTCGACGCTTGCCCCCCTACTGTGGACTCAGACATTCGAAAAAAGATCCCTGGTGTGGATTCGAACAATCGACCTGGAAATATCGGGTTCACAAGTTCGGTTTCACAGAAATCGAACTAGTACCGTAGTGTAGACATACCCTTAGCAAACAGTTTTGCGAGGAATGTACTAACTACAAGACTAATGGATGTTTAGCTGACAAATTTAAAGTATTTATTGGACATGTATATCTGTATATAAATGGCACAGAGAATGAAGTGCCACATGCTGATCTTGAAGTTGGAAGTGTATGAAATATGTTGGGAAGTTTGGAAATGTGCTAAAAATAGGGATAAGTTTGTATATGAAAAAAGGAACCAACCTAAAGTGAAACTGCAAACAAGGTACTTCAATAAGGTCCAATTGTAGGCAATCAGTCGAACCAGACAGCACGGTGATCAGTCTGTCATACTTGTCATTGGCTGCAAGCTTTTATTTCCACAGACTTGGTAACGTATATGCTTTTCTGTTATGTGATGTACTAATCATTAATAAATCCTAATCAAGCTTGGGGACATAAAGTCTCTTTAATGACTAAATCAGATTGGACCTGAAGTGGCAACAATATTAGCCTTTTTCACAACTGAATCACCTTGTGGACTCTCATTCAATTTGTGATCCACTATAACCTCCAGATCCTTTTCAGCTGTACCACCACCTCGCCAGTTGTCATGCATTTGATTTTTCCTTCCTAAGTGTAGTACTTTGCACTTGTCTTTCTTGAATTTCATCTTAATTTCAGACCAAGTCTCCAATTTGTCAAGGTCATTTTTAATTCTAATCCTGTCCGCCAAAGTGTTTGCAACCCCTCCCAGTTTTGTGTCATCTGAAAATTTGATAAGCATGCTCTCCACTCCATTACCACTAATGAAAATATTGAATAATACTAGACCAGGTCAGACCACTAGAAATGTCTTCCCAGTTTGAAAGCGAACCATTGATGAGTACTCAGTCATTCAACCAGTTATGCACTCACCTTACAGTAATTTAATCTAGACCACATTTCCCTAGTTTTCTGATGAAAATGTCAAGTGGCACTGTGTTAAAAACCTTACTAAAATCAAGATGAATCATGTCTACAGTTCCTCTCCCCTAGCCCCATCCATTAGTCTAGTAACCCTGTCAAAGAAGGAAATTAGGTCAGTTTGACATAATTTGTTCTTAACAAATCCATGTTGGCTATTCCTTATTACCCTATTTGCTTACAAATTGATTGCTTAATAATTTGTTCTGGTATCTTTTCCAGTATCAAAGTTAGTGTGGCTGGTTTATAATTCCCTGGGTCCTCTTTGTTCCCCTTAGATACTATGTTTTCCTTTATCCAATTCTCTAGGACCCTATCCATCCTCCATGAGTTCTTGAAGATAATCATTAATGGTTCAGGAATAGCTTCCGCTCGTTCCTTAAATTGAAGAAAGTCCAGCAAAGGGCAATGAAAACGATCAGGGGGCTGAGGCACATGACTTACGAGGAGAGGCTGAGGGAACTGGGCTTGTTTAGTCTGAAGAAGAGAAGAGTGAGGGGGGATTTGATAGCAGCCTTCAACTACCTGAAAGGGGGTTCCAAAGAGGATGGAGCTAGGCTGTTCTCAGTGGTGGCAGATGACAGAACAAGGAGCAATGGTCTCAAGTTGCAGTTGGGGAGGTCTAGGTTGGATATTAGGAAACAGTATTTCACTAGGAGGGTGGTGAAGCACTGGAATGGGTTACCTAGGGAGGTGGTACTCACCATCAACCACACACCATACAACAGAAACACTAACCCAGGAACCTATCCTTGCAACAAAGCCCAATGCCAACTCTGTCCACATATCTATTCAAGTGACACCATCATAGGACCTAATCACATCAGCCACGCCATCAGGGACTCGTTCACCTGCACATCCAGCAATGTGATATATGCCATCATGTGCCAGCAATGCCCCTCTGCCATGTACATTGGCCAAACCGGACAGTCTCTACGCAAAAGAATAAACAGACATAAATCTGACATCAGGAATCATAACATTCAAAAACCAGTAGGAGAACACTTCAACCTCTCTAATCACTCAGTGGCAGACTTAAAGGTGGCAATTTTGCAACAGAAAAGTTTCAAAAACAGACTCCAACGAGAAGCTGTTGAACTTGAATTAATATGCAAACTAGATACCATTAACTTAGGTCTGAACAGAGACTGGGAGTGGCTCGGTCATTACGTTAATTGAATCTATTTCCCCTAGTTAACTATCCTCACTCACACCTTTGTGTCAACTGTCCGAAATGGGCCATCTTGATTATCACTTCAAAAGTTTTTTTCCCCTGCTGATATAGTTCCTCTTAATTAATTAGCCTCTTAGAGTTGGTATAGGCACTTCCACTTTTTCATGTTTCTCTGAATCTATAAATATCTGCTTACTGTGTGTTCCATTCTATGCATCGGATGAAGTGAGCTGTAGCCCACGAAAGCTTATGCTGAAATACATTTTTTAGTCTCTAAGGTGCCACAAGTAATCCTGTTCTTTTCCCATCCTTAGAGGTTTTTAAGGCCCAGCTTGACAAAGCCCTGGCTGGGATAATTTACTTGGTGTTGGTCCTGCTTTGAGCAGGGGGTTGGACTAGATGACCTCTTGAGGTCTCTTCCAACCCTAATCTTCTATGATTCTATGATTCTATAAGTACCCTAGGATGAATTTCATCAAGCCCTGCTGACTTATCTAACTTATCTAAATATTCTTTAACCTGTTCTTTCCTTATTTTGGCTGGCATTCTTTTCCCTTGTTAATATTAATTATGTTAAGCATCTAGTCCCCATTAGTAGAAGACCTACACTCCTTCGTCTTTCTCTGGCTCCTAATGTATTTAAATAACCTTGTCCTGTTGCCTTTTATGTCCTTTATTAGGGGTAACTCATTTTGTGCCTGAGCCTTTCCAATTTTGTCCCTACATGCTTGTGCTATTCTTTTGTACTCCTCCTTAGCACTTTATCCATGCTTCTACTGTTTGTAGGATTCTTTTTTGATTTTCAGGTCATCAGAGTGCCTGGTGGAACCATATTGCTCTTTTACTATTCTTTCTATCTTCGCATCAGGATAGTCTGCTGTTGCACCTTTAATACTGTCTCTTTGAGAAACTGCCAGCTCTCCTGAACTCCTTTATCCCTTACCTACCAATTCTCTGTTTCTTAAAGTCTGCTTTTTTGAATTCCCATGTCCTTATTCTGCTGCTCTCACTCCTTCCTTTCCTTTGAATTGTGAAATCATCATTTCATGATCACTTTCACCCAAATTACCTTCAATCTTTAGATTCGGTGCCAATTCCTTCCTGTTAGTCAGAATCAAGTGTAAAATGGCTGTCCCCCTGGTTGCTTCTTCCACCTTTTGAAACAATAAATTGTCCCCAATGCATTCCAAGAACTTACACGACACTTCTGTTTTGCTATATTACTTTTCCAACAGAATCTGGGTAGTTAAAGTCCCTCATTACTACCAGCTCCTATGTCTTGGATATTTCTGTTAATTGCCTTAGAAATGCCTCATCCACCTCTTCCTCCTGATTTAGTGGTCAATATAACACCAAAACCAAACTCAAGATTTATCAGAGCTGTGTACTTTCAACACGACTTTATAGTGCAGAATGCTGGGGAATGACAATGACAAACTGTCTTCATTCCATACAACCTGCTTCAGAAAAATCCTCTGTATCTTTTGGCCCAGAACAATCTCAAACCAAGACCTATTCACACAGTGGAGCCAAGAAGATATGAGCACCATCATTACCAGGAGGCGTTGGAGATGGATTGGCCCTGTGCTTCAGATGGAAACCGATTCCATCACCAGAATAGCAATATAAGCAAAAACGAGGCCACCCAAAAACAACATGGCAAAGAGCTGAGCTGAAAAACCTGGGGCACATCTGGGGAACCACTGAAAGACTTGCCAGAAACAGACAGGAGTGGAGGAGCTTCAGCGCTACCCTAAACATCAGAGGCGGACCCCATCTTCTTCCGACTTGGTCATTACCTGCAGCTGTTCAAAGACTTGTGGGGTAAACTTTAGCCTAGGGCTTGGTCACGAAGTGGTCACGGTGAGCCTTCACTCCTCCCACGTTGTAGCTGGTAACCTAAGTCACATGGTATCCATTCTGTTCCCTGGTTGGTTGGCCTAAGTTGAGAAACAGGAAGAAGGCCTAGACAAACCATCAAGACTTTGAATGCCTGGGGGGGAGGAGAAGGGGGGAGTTAACTGGAATGGCAGAAAAAGCAATAGCAGGAAATGTAGGCTGGGGGATTTAAGGCATTTAAAAGCTTTTCCACTCTTGCCCAAGAGAGAGCATTATATTTGGGTGGGTACCATTGTTCCTTCTTATACCTGTCAAGTGCACAGACTGAATCCATTGGTCCCTGTTTTACACTGTCATATCCCCAGCCATTCACCACTGTCGTGTGTGCACCTGATCCCCACCTCAGAGGGTGTGCTGACTCACACCCGTGTCTGTCCCATTAGGTTCAGTGCGTTAGTGCCACGCCTCTCCCTTGGTAGCTTTGGGGAGCCAGTGATGTAAGTCTCTCACTTGTCTCTCGTACACGACGCTGCTGAGTGCACTTACAGAATTTAAATGCTGGCCTCCCCAGTCTGTCACTATTTGCCACGTCCCCTGCCTGTGTCCAGGCTGGGACTTAGCTGTTAAGGGTGAGGTGCTGAAGAGATCTGGACTCCAGTTCCCATTAAAACTAATGAGAAACAGACCGCCAAATCCCCTACTTGGCTTTAGAACCCCCACCTCAAATCTCTGCACCAGTCTGTTGGAGAAGGAGTCTGTCCTTCTGCATTAACTCTGTTAAGCAGCCTCCATTCCTGTACTGGAGGTCTGCAGCGATGATGAATAAACCAGGTGGCCCTAGCATTTACACCCCATGCAGATGCTAAAGGGCAGTCCTCACCTGAGTGTCACTAGCAAAGTTTTGTCCTCCCACCCTAGCCCTTCAGCTGGGAGTGAACCATAGAGAACCGCTGCACAGAGAGAGCAGCCTGACATGTACAGTTTGCCTGGAAAAAGCAGGAAGTCAAGGACTGGAGTGGGAGGTGGCTCTTGTGTACAAAAGATGTGGCGGACGCTCTTATCTAATTATAGCAGGACGACGCAGAGAAGGGCAGTGGAGCAGGAGCAGAAGTGGGTTCACTGGTAGGTTTTGCTTCTTCCAAGGGAATGAAGATAAAGACTGCTGCTGACAAGCTGTGCTGCCATGGTGACCATTACACCTGAGGAGCATGAGGGTTGTCCTTGCAGTGACCTACAGCAGGTGGCTCTAGTGGGGAGGAAGGGAGAACTCTCCATAGTAAACTGCTGACAGCTTACTCCAAGAGTGCCCTCAAAGCCAAGCCCTGTCAGGACTGGGACATCGGTGGTCAGTCCTAGTGATTGGAGTTGGAGTCAGAGGCCAGGAATAGCACAAGGGTTGGAGCCAGAGTCAGGAACGAGCGATCACAGCTGCAGCCAGTGACCTCCTGCTGCTGCTGGGCTTAAGAGCATGTCTGCTGGTTCCCCTCGGCCAATCATGTGCGTTGGTCTGCCTTTAGACTGAGCTAGCTAGTCTCAGGCTCAGCAGCAGGCTGTTGTTCCTGACAAGCACCCAGAGTATGATGGGACATTATCTGGCACCTCCCAGGAACATTGAAAGGGAACCATGCCACCATATGCACCCTAACATCCCATTCCTGAAAGCTGTCTGTGCAAAGATGCTGCTGCTTCCTTGGTGGGAAATAGCTGATGTGGGCACAAAGATCCATCCCAGACCTGACACTGCTTGTCTTTGAGGACACTCCTGAAGTAAGCTGTCAGCAAAGCTGGCAAACCATAAGAATCAATAGTAAGGTTGAGACGTCTCGCTTCCTGGGTCAACAAACACATGAGGGAAGGGGGGGTGATCATCCACAACCTCCAAGACTATGACCTCACCAACCAGATCACTCTAGCCTTTGGCCAGTCTCTCCTGTACCTGAAAGAGGCCTGCTAGTAATTGGTGCTGTGCCAGCAGAGCATCACCGCCTGGCTCCTGGACCTCAGTCCCAACTCATACTCTGAAAGTCCAAACAACTGCAAGAGCTGAAGAATTTGCAAACCCCTGTTGTCTTCCGTATCTGATTTTTCCCCCTTGACTTTAATTAGCTGGGAAATGGCCCCGCCTTTTTACGTTCTTTAATTTTAGGATGTGGAGCAAAGTGTGGCTGTGAATATGCATGTGTGTGCAAGCACCTATGAGGGCTACATGGGGAAGGCGGCTGAAAATTCCCCCCTGTCTAAACAGCCCTAAATGTTGTCTCATAAAATTACCCACTAAAGTGTGAGTCTAGAAGTCCTGAGACTTGAAATGCTCACCTGTTGCTTTTGGTACATAAAAGTTGCCAAACTTCTGCTTATCAAGAGTGTTCTGTATTACAATATCTCCGCTGGGGGGAGTGGGGGAGGAAAGTGACCACTTAAGAATAAGTCTAAGGAAGCTTTAGAATTGGCTCTGAGATTGTGTTTACACATTAGGTGATAATTTGGTTTCAGTATTAAGATATTTACCAGCTCCAAGTATAGATCTTTTGGACTTGGGTAAAATTCTTTAGGTTTAGTTATAAATACATTGACAGCCACCTTCCCAGATCCTGCCTTACAATTTATAAGAATCTGTTATTTTTCTATTAATTTTATGAGTCAACTAATTTGATGATCTAATTCCAGTATGGAAACTAGCTTGTTGATATGACCTTGATTCGATGGTTATATTGCTGTGTTCTTCCTGCCAGGGGGGAGGCTGCTACTCCATGCCAGTAGGTGCTAGGCCTTGCTTTTCTCCCCAGATCAGTGTGCCAGGGCTTTGCTGACCAGTGAAGAGTGGTGAGGCTGGTGGAGTCCACATGGCCATGGAGCAGGGGTCAGACGATGGATGACATGCCCATTTGTACGCACTAGCCCCACCAGCAGTAGCTTGGATCGGAGGTGCTAGCAGTGTCTTGGATGGAGCTCAAACTGTCGCGGAAGAGTAGCAACTCTGCCCCCATTGCCTGGCCTCAGGCAATGGGCATGAGGCCAGCGGAGCAGGGTGTGACAGTCATGTCCCCTGCTTCATGCCCTGCCTTAGCCTAGTAGTGGGACTCCTCCCAGGGTGGTGCCAAAGTGGCCTGGCCCTGAAGGTTTCCCTCCAGTCTTGTGGCACGCCCCATATAGTGTCCTCACAGAGCTTCCATTCAAGTGGCAATGTCCCTGCCAGTAGGTGAAGGAGAGAGTGGGGCCTGGGTGGAATTCCACTCATCGCGTGTTGGCTCAGTTCTGTGAGCAGCCAGCCACATCTTCTCCCTGCACTGTTCCTCTTAGCTCAGGAAGCCAGCAGCCTGTACTTCCCAGCAGCAGCCCAGCCACTCCTCCAGCAGCACCTGCTGACCTACCCAAAGGTGCCCTCAGGCTCCCTTTCCTGGCAATCTGGCTTTCGCTCCCAGCTGATTCCAACATCAAAGGCAGCTTGCAGGTCCCCCTCCTCCCACTCTGTTGCTTGCTGCTGTAGTCTCCCATCCTCTTCTGGTAGCGGTAGTGATGCTGCTGCTTGCTCCTGCTCCAAGCAATGCCATTGGCCGGGGGCTAGAGCAGCCCTCCCTGCCATAGGATGCAACATGGCATCACTCTGACTGATAGGTGGTTGGTTCCAGAAGGCCTTGGACATACAGTGGCTGAGTGAGCCCGTTTCTGTGCTCCATGCACACAACTGCATGTCTTGATGCTGCCAGATGTGAACCCCCTTGTCCTCTTTTTCTGGGTGGGGCAAGTGGGGGAGAGAAGACAGCCATGTACCCCAGTCTCCCCTCACCCATGCTGCTTCTTCTACATACGCTCTCCCTCAGTCTGTTTTGGATCCTCCTCCTCTTCTGCAAACTTCTCCCTCCTTCCCCTCTGTGGCCTTAGGAGTGCAGCTGGGGCTAATGCTAGGGACCATCTGTTCACACTCAGAGTTACGACACTTGTGTTTTCCCACATGAACTTTCTTGTCAATAAACCTCCCTTGCTGTCAGGGAGATTTTCCTGTGTTTGCTGGACTCTGCTCCCGAGTTATAGAATGTGCTGTGTGCTCCCAGTACCCCTGGGGCTTACTCCTCTGGTCAGGACATCTCCCTTTCAAAGTTCAATTTGGACCTCCCTGCCATAAAAACAGAAACAGGACAGCTGGGAAAGTGAGCATGCATCCATTGTGTGAGCAAAATCCCCTGGGGTGCGTGCAAACAGGAACCGGGCTGTTATTGTTTGCATCTCAGTAGCACCTAGAGGCAGCCACTAAGATCAGGACCCAGCTATGCTGGGCCCTGGACACAGTAACAGACAGTCCCTGCCCAAAAAGATTACACTCTAAATAGGCAAGACAGACACAAGTAACTTGCCTTAGCAAGTCAGAGCTAGGAACAGAACCCAGCCAACTGGACCTCGCTGCCTCTCCTTATAGGTAGCTAGTTGCGGGTATAAGCAGGTTGCGCTGTTCACACAGCTGTAAATGTCCACTTGCGCATGTTGCTCCAGGGCCTGGAACATGCCAGCCTGCCTACTGAGGGGCAATTTGGCCCTTTAGTAGGGTCGAGCTAGCATTGCTGTGCATGGATGGGAGTTGGGGCAGTGCAGCTAAAGTTGTGGACAAAGGTCAGAGCTTGATGAGAACACTGGGCGAAGGAAAATCCAGGTGGCTAAGGAGAAATGCATGTGCCGTTTCACACTTGAGTTGACCTTGCAATGAAAGCTTGGTGCTCATTCAATCTGAAACTCATAGAGATAGGCAAACACCCAACCCTGCCCATGTCCAGCTTTTTACCAGACGTGGGTGGGGAATGACAGTGGCTGCTAATAACTCCCTTGGCTACTGTGGTACCTCCAGAAATAACCCTATGCTCTAAGAGCAAAGCCCTGTTGGTTGTGAAGTCAGGCCTTGTGGTTGTGGCACAGGCCTGAGGCACCAGGGTTCAATTCCCCATTTTACCATAGGCTTTGTGGATGACTGTGGGCTGGTCACTTAGGTGCCTGTCTCCCATGAGGTTATAATAATAAATGGAGATATGCCAATCTCCTAGAATTGGAACAACCTAAAAGGTTATTGAGTCCAGTGCCCTACCTTCACTAGCAGGACCAAGTACTGTCCCCGATCCCTAAATGGTCCCCTCAAGAATTGAACTCACAACGGTGGGTTTAGCAGGCCAATGCTCAAACCACTGAGCTATCTCTCCCCACTCTCTGAGCCTCGGCTGAAATCCCATTTGTAATAAACAAGATGGGGGGTTGTCAAGAGTTCTCAGCACTGCTAGCTATCCAAATGCCCATTGGCTTCAAGGGCATCAGATCTAGGCCAAGGCTGAGCACTTTCCAATAGCCCACACTAAGTGGTGGTCATGTGTTTTAAGAGGCTCACTCCAGCACTGTTACCAGGGAAGTAGGATGTCCCAGTGGTTAGGGCCTTCACCTGGGCTTGGTAGACCTGGGGTCGGTTCTCTGCTCAGAACCCCCGTGTGACCGTGGGCAAATCACCTAGATGATGGGGTTGGACAGAAGGACTTAGCATTGCACTCAGAAGCTTCCTACCAGCTGGAGCCCTGCCCGCGATGCAGGCAGCTGAATGCCTGTCTGCCCCTAGTACTGGACTCCTGCTGGCTCTCAGGTGGGAGATGGGCGCCTGGATCCCTAGAAGGAGGCAGCAGTGCAAGTTCCCAGAGGTTGAAACATTAAAACTCCAGCGTGCAGTGAGATTAGACACCTGCAGGGTGCAGAGGGAGATTTGGTGAATCAAAGTGAAGCCAAAACGGGACTTAGCCACCTAACTCCATTTGTGCATCCAGGCCTGGCTTGCTGATCTTCAGATTTCCATCCATACAAAGGGCATCATGGCCCAGCCCTTCTTCACAAGGGGTAAATACAGTAAAGTCTGCGAGGTGCTCAGGTACTCTGGTGATGGAGACCAGATAACTACCTTAAAAGGGCACAATGCCTTTCCTCCAGGGCTGGCAAAGTGCTTCACACAGCTAAGTATCACTATTCCCATTGTACAGATGAGTGACCGACACACAGAGCACATGAGACTTGCAGGTTACAGAGTTCAGTGACCAAGCTGCTTTAACTACTAGACACTACTGCCTGCCAGGGTAGTTTAAGAAAGGTTTCTGTGGCATGTGCATGTTGGGATGTGTCCCTAGAGGCACTTCTGAGAAGGCAGAAGTGAGCGAGGGGAGAGGAGGGCGTTAACAGGGATCTGCCCGGGAAGGGGTATTTTTTTGGTTAATTTCTAGGGCAGCTAATTTCTAGCTGCCCCCTGTTGCCGTATCAGTGTGAGTGTCCTCACAGTTCTGCCATACAGGGCTCCTGGAAGCTGGCTGCCAGACCTTTGTTTTGCTGTAGTGAAAAGCATCATTAGACCGCTGCAGAGAACCAGGTGGCTTAATAAATATGTAAATAAGCATAAGTGGCGAACCTCCGGGATTGCCAGCGCAGATTCCCGGTCCATGTTTATACGCCTCTCCTAAATATATACTCTGTGCTGAGCTATTCCAGTGACTGGTGTTGTGTACATACACCTAACGCCACCAGCTAGATCATAACGCCCATCTTCGCTGTAGTTGTCATCCCTGGAGAGGGGGAGAGGAGGCTCCCTTGTGCCTGGTATGGGGGTAACACAATGCAGTCCCAGCCCAGCCAGGAGGAGGAGGGATACCAGCCCCGAGAAGAGTTTGGTGAGAGGGGAGAGTTCTCCAAAGGCTAGTCAGAAGGCAGATCAGGAGGATGAGGTTGGAATCATGTTGTCTACAGCACTGGAAGGAGCTCATCCCACCTGAGAGGCTGGGTATTCAGGATGCTGGCATGGTAGCAGGACAGTCCCAGGGCAGACACTCTTCCAGGTCAGTGACAGGGCTGGCTCTAGCAGTGCACTGTGTACACATGCCCACTGGCCATTCTGTTGCTCCTTGCCCTCAACACACCTGGCAAAGCCCAAGCCCCAGCCAGAAGTGCCACTGCACATGATCACGACCAGGCATCCAGGTGCAGTCGCTAGTGGTTTGAGCACTGCCCTGCTATTTAGGAGAGCTGGGTTCTAGTCCTGGTTCTGCTGCTGCCCTGACCTTGGACAAGTCACATCCCCACTCTGTGCCTCAGTTTTCCCCATCTGTAAAATGGGGATGATGGTACTGATCTCCGTTAGCAAGTGCACATAGCCCTGAGTTGCCTGCACAAATGCCAGTGATCCTTCAAATGCCTCCCTGAACTCCTGGGTTCAGGTTCACCATGCACCATGGCTGCAGGCACCAAGCTCTAGCTGAGATGACAGGGTTGTACATATAGAACTTATGCCCATTATTATTTAAGGGGACAGGCAAGTCTCTGGTGAACACCACAAGATACTCTCTTTTCCCCAGGACTGGGCATCTGCCTCCTTATCATTTGGAGTCCCTGTGGGCCAGGGAACAAGGCTAAAACTCGGGTCACAGATGTGGCAGCCTTAAGAGCAAGGACTGGTGGGGGGTGTCTTTTATCTGTGTTATCCAGTGTTACCTGTATTAGAGGCATAGTTCATTCCTCCGGCACAGCTCTCTCACAAGAAAGCCTCTCAGAAATGATGATTCATTATGATTTGCCCTGGGACCAGCCTGCCTGAGAGATCACCTCTCTGCTCATGATATATAGCCACATCTGCAATGAGCAGAAATCCCTCTCGATAGACTGGAGATGCTGCTGCAGGGGGCTCTTGGGGAGGGCTCCAGAATGCCCTTCTGCCCGTGGTCTGGAACAGCCCTGATTTGCTTACTTTTTGGGCATGCTGGTGGGCTAGTTTTTTTCTCTCGGCCTTTGAGCAGAGATCAGAGAGAGGGAAGCAATAGCTGATGTGCTGGGATGTTCTCGTTTGCATTAAGAGCTGCCACTTGATAGAAGGAAGAAACTAGCGGTAGGGAGGATGGTATAGTGGGGACCACATATGGGCGGCACGTGCACCCCCCATTCAGGGAGGTTAGCCCCCTGCCCTGCTTCTTCTGTCCAAGGACCCAACCCCATTCAGCCCCTTCCATCCCCCTGCTCTCGCCAGCCGGACGGTGCCCAGAGGAGCCCCGAGCCCCACCTGGCCAACTAGGCTTGAGCCCAGGCTGCCCAGAGGAGCTCTGAGCCCCGCCATGGCCCGGCCCCGGGGCTGCGGCAGGGAGCATTAGAGGAGGTTTGGGGAGGCTTAGCCTCCTCCAGCTTCCATTACCTGCCACCCATAGGACCACACTAGAATGACCCTCCAAGCTGCGTGGAACTTGGAAGGAGGAACACAGGTTGCAGGGGGAAGACTTTGGAAGAAGCACCAGGAAGTCAGTCTGTGTGCACACGGCTGGAACACCAGCTGCAGCACATCTGTCAATAGTACTCTTAATGCATTGCCACCATGGGCGGCGGGTAGGGGAGGCTGGGTGAGGCTGTGCCTCCCCAAACAGCCAGGCATGGCCGTGCCCACACTCCGCCCCCAGGGCCCCGCTTTAGCCGTGCCACTGGGCTCCAGGGGCTGGGGCCACACTTCCTGGGGCTGGGGCGGTGCTGCGACTCTCCCGCCTGGCACTCCGGGGTTAGCAGGGCTGCAGTGGTGCTGCGACTCTCCCGCCTGGCACTCCGGGGTTAGCAGGGCTGCAGTGGTGCTGCGACTCTCCCGCCTGGCACTCCGGGGTTAGCAGGGCTGCAGTGGTGCTGCGACTCTCCTGCCTGGCACTCCGGGGTTAGCAGGGCTGCAGTGGTGCTGCGACTCTCCCGCCTGGCACTCCGGGGTTAGCAGGGCTGCAGTGGTGCTGCGACTCTCCCGCCTGGCACTCTGGGGTTAGCAGGGCTGCAGTGGTGCTGCGACTCTCCCGCCTGGCATCCGGCGTTAGCAGGCTGCAGTGGTGCTGCGACTCTCCCGCCTGGCACTCCGGGGTTAGCAGGGCTGCAGTGGTGCTGCGACTCTCCCGCCTGGCACTCCGGGGTTAGCAGGGCTGCAGTGGTGCTGCGACTCTCCCACCTGGCACTCCGGGGTTAGCAGGGCTGCAGTGGTGCTGCGACTCTCCTGCCTGGCACTCCGGGGTTAGCAGGCTGCAGTGGTGCTGCGACTCTCCCGCCTGGCACTCCGGCGTTAGCAGGGCTGCAGTGGTGCTGCGTGCTCTCCCGCCTGGCACTCCGGGGTTAGCAGGGCTGCAGTGGTGCTGCGACTCTCCCGCCTGGCACTCCGGGGTTAGCAGGGCTGCAGTGGTGCTGCGACTCTCCCGCCTGGCACTCCGGGGTTAGCAGGGCTGCAGTGGTGCTGCGACTCTCCCGCCTGGCACTCCGGGGTTAGCAGGGCTGCAGTGATGCTGCGACTCTCCCGCCTGGCACTCCAGGGTTAGCAGGGTTGCAGTGATGCTGCGACTCTCCCGCCTGGCACTCCGGGGTTAGCAGAGCTGCAGTGGTGCTGCGACTCTCCCGCCTGGCACTCCGGGGTTAGCAGGGCTGGGGCGGTGCTGCGACTCTCCTGCCTGGCACTCCGGGGTTAGCAGGGCTGCAGTGGTGCTGTGACTCTCCCGCCTGGCACTCCGGGGTTAGCAGGGCTGCAGTGGTGCTGCGACTCTCCTGCCTGGCACTCCGGGGTTAGCAGGGCTGCAGTGGTGCTGCGACTCTCCCGCCTGGCACTCCGGGGTTAGCAGGCTGCAGAGGTGCTGCGACTCTCCCGCCTGGCACTCCGGGGTTAGCAGGGCTGCAGTGGTGCTGCGACTCTCCCGCCTGGCACTCTGGGGTTAGCAGGGCTGCAGTGGTGCTGCGACTCTCCCGCCTGGCACTCCGGGGTTAGCAGGGCTGGGGCGGTGCTGCGACTCTCCCGCCTGGCACTCCGGGGTTAGCAGGCTGCAGTGGTGCTGCGACTCTCCCGCCTGGCACTCCGGGGTTAGCAGGGCTGCAGTGATGCTGCGACTCTCCCGCCTGGCACTCCGGGGTTAGCAGGGCTGCAGTGGTGCTGCGACTCTCCCGCCTGGCACTCCGGGGTTAGCAGGGCTGCAGTGGTGCTGCGACTCTCCCGCCTGGCACTCCGGGGTTAGCAGGGCTGCAGTGGTGCTGCGTGCTCTCCCGCCTGGCACTCCGGGGTTAGCAGGGCTGCAGTGGTGCTGCGACCCCCCCGCCTGGCACTCCGGGGTTAGCAGAGCTGCAGTGATGCTGCGACTCTCCCGCCTGGCACTCCGGGGTTAGCAGGGCTGCAGTGGTGCTGCGACTCTCCCACCTGGCACTCCGGGGTTAGCAGGGCTGCAGTGATGCTGTGACTCTCCTGCCTGGCACTCCGGGGTTAGCAGGGCTGCAGTGATGCTGTGACTCTCCTGCCTGGCACTCCGGGGTTAGCAGGGCTGCAGTGATGCTGCGACTCTCCTGCCTGGCACTCCGGGGTTAGCAGGGCTGCAGTGGTGCTGCGTGCTCTCCCGCCTGGCACTCCGGGGTTAGCAGGGCTGCAGTGGTGCTGCGACTCTCCCGCCTGGCACTCCGGGGTTAGCAGAGCTGCAGTGATGCTGCGACTCTCCCGCCTGGCACTCCGGGGTTAGCAGGGCTGCAGTGGTGCTGCGACTCTCCCGCCTGGCACTCCGGGGTTAGCAGGGCTGCAGTGGTGCTGCGACTCTCCCGCCTGGCACTCCGGGGTTAGCAGGGCTGCAGTGGTGCTGCGACTCTCCTGCCTGGCACTCCGGGGTTAGCAGGCTGCAGTGGTGCTGCGACTCTCCCGCCTGGCACTCCAGGGTTAGCAGGGCTGCAGTGATGCTGCGACTCTCCCGCCTGGCACTCCGGGGTTAGCAGGGCTGCAGTGGTGCTGCGACTCTCCTGCCTGGCACTCCGGGGTTAGCAGGCTGCAGTGGTGCTGCGACTCTCCCGCCTGGCACTCCGGGGTTAGCAGGCTGCAGTGGTGCTGCGACTCTCCCGCCTGGCACTCCGGGGTTAGCAGGGCTGCAGTGGTGCTGCGACTCTCCCGCCTGGCACTCCGGGGTTAGCAGGGCTGCAGTGGTGCTGCGACTCTCCCGCCTGGCACTCCGGGGTTAGCAGGGCTGCAGTGGTGCTGCGACTCTCCTGCCTGGCACTCCGGGGTTAGCAGGGCTGCAGTGATGCTGCGACTCTCCCGCCTGGCACTCCGGGGTTAGCAGGCTGCAGTGGTGCTGCGACTCTCCCGCCTGGCACTCTGGGGTTAGCAGGGCTGCAGTGGTGCTGCGACTCTCCCGCCTGGCATCCGGCGTTAGCAGGCTGCAGTGGTGCTGCGACTCTCCCGCCTGGCACTCCGGGGTTAGCAGGGCTGCAGTGGTGCTGCGACTCTCCCGCCTGGCACTCCGGGGTTAGCAGGGCTGCAGTGGTGCTGCGACTCTCCCACCTGGCACTCCGGGGTTAGCAGGGCTGCAGTGGTGCTGCGACTCTCCTGCCTGGCACTCCGGGGTTAGCAGGCTGCAGTGGTGCTGCGACTCTCCCGCCTGGCACTCCGGCGTTAGCAGGGCTGCAGTGGTGCTGCGTGCTCTCCCGCCTGGCACTCCGGGGTTAGCAGGGCTGCAGTGGTGCTGCGACTCTCCCGCCTGGCACTCCGGGGTTAGCAGGGCTGCAGTGGTGCTGCGACTCTCCCGCCTGGCACTCCGGGGTTAGCAGGGCTGCAGTGATGCTGCGACTCTCCCGCCTGGCACTCCAGGGTTAGCAGGGTTGCAGTGATGCTGCGACTCTCCCGCCTGGCACTCCGGGGTTAGCAGAGCTGCAGTGGTGCTGCGACTCTCCCGCCTGGCACTCCGGGGTTAGCAGGCTGCAGTGGTGCTGCGACTCTCCCGCCTGGCACTCCGGGGTTAGCAGGGCTGCAGTGGTGCTACGACTCTCCTGCCTGGCACTCCGGGGTTAGCAGGGCTGCAGTGGTGCTGCGACTCTCCCGCCTGGCACTCCGGGGTTAGCAGGGCTGGGGCGGTGCTGCGACTCTCCCGCCTGGCACTCCGGGGTTAGCAGGCTGCAGTGGTGCTGCGACTCTCCCGCCTGGCACTCCGGGGTTAGCAGGGCTGCAGTGATGCTGCGACTCTCCCGCCTGGCACTCTGGGGTTAGCAGGGCTGCAGTGGTGCTGCGACTCTCCCGCCTGGCACTCCGGGGTTAGCAGGGCTGCAGTGGTGCTGCGACTCTCCCGCCTGGCACTCCGGGGTTAGCAGGGCTGCAGTGGTGCTGCGTGCTCTCCCGCCTGGCACTCCGGGGTTAGCAGGGCTGCAGTGGTGCTGCGACCCCCCCGCCTGGCACTCCGGGGTTAGCAGAGCTGCAGTGATGCTGCGACTCTCCCGCCTGGCACTCCGGGGTTAGCAGGGCTGCAGTGGTGCTGCGACTCTCCCACCTGGCACTCCGGGGTTAGCAGGGCTGCAGTGATGCTGTGACTCTCCTGCCTGGCACTCCGGGGTTAGCAGGGCTGCAGTGGTGCTGCGACTCTCCTGCCTGGCACTCCGGGGTTAGCAGGCTGCAGTGGTGCTGCGACTCTCCCGCCTGGCACTCCGGGGTTAGCAGGCTGCAGTGGTGCTGCGACTCTCCCGCCTGGCATCCGGCGTTAGCAGGCTGCAGTGGTGCTGCGACTCTCCCGCCTGGCACTCCGGGGTTAGCAGGGCTGCAGTGGTGCTGCGACTCTCCCGCCTGGCACTCCGGGGTTAGCAGGGCTGCAGTGGTGCTGCGACTCTCCCACCTGGCACTCCGGGGTTAGCAGGGCTGCAGTGGTGCTGCGACTCTCCTGCCTGGCACTCCGGGGTTAGCAGGCTGCAGTGGTGCTGCGACTCTCCCGCCTGGCACTCCGGCGTTAGCAGGGCTGCAGTGGTGCTGCGTGCTCTCCCGCCTGGCACTCCGGGGTTAGCAGGGCTGCAGTGGTGCTGCGACTCTCCCGCCTGGCACTCCGGGGTTAGCAGGGCTGCAGTGGTGCTGCGACTCTCCCGCCTGGCACTCCGGGGTTAGCAGGGCTGCAGTGATGCTGCGACTCTCCCGCCTGGCACTCCAGGGTTAGCAGGGTTGCAGTGATGCTGCGACTCTCCCGCCTGGCACTCCGGGGTTAGCAGAGCTGCAGTGGTGCTGCGACTCTCCCGCCTGGCACTCCGGGGTTAGCAGGGCTGGGGCGGTGCTGCGACTCTCCTGCCTGGCACTCCGGGGTTAGCAGGGCTGCAGTGGTGCTGTGACTCTCCCGCCTGGCACTCCGGGGTTAGCAGGGCTGCAGTGGTGCTGCGACTCTCCTGCCTGGCACTCCGGGGTTAGCAGGGCTGCAGTGGTGCTGCGACTCTCCCGCCTGGCACTCCGGGGTTAGCAGGCTGCAGTGGTGCTGCGACTCTCCCGCCTGGCACTCCGGGGTTAGCAGGGCTGCAGTGGTGCTACGACTCTCCCGCCTGGCACTCCGGGGTTAGCAGGGCTGCAGTGGTGCTGCGACTCTCCCGCCTGGCACTCCGGGGTTAGCAGGGCTGGGGCGGTGCTGCGACTCTCGCGCCTGGCACTCCGGGGTTAGCAGGCTGCAGTGGTGCTGCGACTCTCCCGCCTGGCACTCCGGGGTTAGCAGGGCTGCAGTGATGCTGCGACTCTCCCGCCTGGCACTCTGGGGTTAGCAGGGCTGCAGTGGTGCTGCGACTCTCCCGCCTGGCACTCCGGGGTTAGCAGGGCTGCAGTGGTGCTGCGACTCTCCCGCCTGGCACTCCGGGGTTAGCAGGGCTGCAGTGGTGCTGCGTGCTCTCCCGCCTGGCACTCCGGGGTTAGCAGGGCTGCAGTGGTGCTGCGACCCCCCCGCCTGGCACTCCGGGGTTAGCAGAGCTGCAGTGATGCTGCGACTCTCCCGCCTGGCACTCCGGGGTTAGCAGGGCTGCAGTGGTGCTGCGACTCTCCCACCTGGCACTCCGGGGTTAGCAGGGCTGCAGTGATGCTGTGACTCTCCTGCCTGGCACTCCGGGGTTAGCAGGGCTGCAGTGATGCTGCGACTCTCCTGCCTGGCACTCCGGGGTTAGCAGGGCTGCAGTGGTGCTGCGTGCTCTCCCGCCTGGCACTCCGGGGTTAGCAGGGCTGCAGTGGTGCTGCGACTCTCCCGCCTGGCACTCCGGGGTTAGCAGGGCTGCAGTGGTGCTGCGACTCTCCCGCCTGGCACTCCGGGGTTAGCAGGGCTGCAGTGGTGCTGCGACTCTCCCGCCTGGCACTCCGGGGTTAGCAGGGCTGCAGTGGTGCTGCGTGCTCTCCTGCCTGGCACTCCGGGGTTAGCAGGGCTGCAGTGGTGCTGCGACTCTCCTGCCTGGCACTCCGGGGTTAGCAGGCTGCAGTGGTGCTGCGACTCTCCCGCCTGGCACTCCAGGGTTAGCAGGGCTGCAGTGATGCTGCGACTCTCCCGCCTGGCACTCCGGGGTTAGCAGGGCTGCAGTGGTGCTGCGACTCTCCTGCCTGGCACTCCGGGGTTAGCAGGCTGCAGTGGTGCTGCGACTCTCCCGCCTGGCACTCCGGGGTTAGCAGGCTGCAGTGGTGCTGCGACTCTCCCGCCTGGCACTCCGGGGTTAGCAGGGCTGCAGTGGTGCTGCGACTCTCCCGCCTGGCACTCCGGGGTTAGCAGGGCTGCAGTGGTGCTGCGACTCTCCCGCCTGGCACTCCGGGGTTAGCAGGGCTGCAGTGGTGCTGCGACTCTCCTGCCTGGCACTCCGGGGTTAGCAGGGCTGCAGTGATGCTGCGACTCTCCCGCCTGGCACTCCGGGGTTAGCAGGCTGCAGTGGTGCTGCGACTCTCCCGCCTGGCACTCCGGGGTTAGCAGGCTGCAGTGGTGCTGCGACTCTCCCGCCTGGCACTCCGGGGTTAGCAGGCTGCAGTGGTGCTGCGACTCTCCCGCCTGGCACTCCGGCGTTAGCAGGGCTGCAGTGATGCTGCGACTCTCCCGCCTGGCACTCCGGGGTTAGCAGGCTGCAGTGGTGCTGCGACTCTCCCGCCTGGCACTCCGGGGTTAGCAGGCTGCAGTGGTGCTGCGACTCTCCCGCCTGGCACTCCGGCGTTAGCAGGGCTGCAGTGGTGCTGCGACTCTCCCGCCTGGCACTCCGGGGTTAGCAGGGCTGCAGTGGTGCTGCGACTCTCCCGCCTGGCACTCCGGGGTTAGCAGGGCTGCAGCGATGCTGCGTGCTCTCCCGCCTGGCACTCCGGGGTTAGCAGGGCTGCAGCGGTGCTGCGACTCTCCCGCCTGGCACTCCGGGGTTAGCAGGGCTGCAGTGGTGCTGCGTGCTCTCCCGCCTGGCACTCCGGGGTTAGCAGGGCTGGGGCGGTGCTGCGACTCTCCCGCCTGGCACTCCGGGGTTAGCAGGGCTGCGGTGGTGCTGCGACTCTCCCGCCTGGCACTCCGGGGTTAGCAGGGCTGCGGTGGTGCTGCGACTCTCCCGCCTGGCACTCCGGGGTTAGCAGGGCTGGGGCGGTGCTGCGACTCTCCCGCCTGGCACTCCGGGGTTAGCAGGGCTGCAGTGGTGCTGCGACTCTCCCGCCTGGCACTCCGGGGTTAGCAGGGCTGCAGTGGTGCTGCGACTCTCCCGCCTGGCACTCCGGGGTTAGCAGGGCTGCAGCGGTGCTGCGTGCTCTCCCGCCTGGCACTCCGGGGTTAGCAGGCTGCAGTGGTGCTGCGACTCTCCCGCCTGGCACTCCGGGGTTAGCAGGGCTGCAGTGGTGCTGCGACTCTCCCGCCTGGCACTCCGGGGTTAGCAGGCTGCAGTGGTGCTGCGACTCTCCCGCCTGGCACTCCGGGGTTAGCAGGGCTGCAGTGGTGCTGCGACTCTCCCGCCTGGCACTCCGGGGTTAGCAGGGCTGCAGTGGTGCTGCGTGCTCTCCCGCCTGGCACTCCGGGGTTAGCAGGGCTGCAGTGGTGCTGCGACTCTCCCGCCTGGCACTCCGGGGTTAGCAGGGCTGCAGTGGTGCTGCGACTCTCCCGCCTGGCACTCCGGGGTTAGCACGGCTGCAGTGGTGCTGCGACTCTCCCGCCTGGCACTCCGGGGTTAGCAGGGCTGCAGTGATGCTGCGACTCTCCCGCCTGGCACTCCGGGGTTAGCAGGGCTGCAGTGGTGCTGCGACTCTCCCGCCTGGCACTCCGGGGTTAGCAGGCTGCAGTGGTGCTGCGACTCTCCCACCTGGCACTCTGGGGTTAGCAGGGCTGCAGTGGTGCTGTGACTCTCCCGCCTGGCACTCCGGGGTTAGCAGGGCTGCAGTGGTGCTGCGACTCTCCCGCCTGGCACTCCGGGGTTAGCAGGGCTGCAGTGGTGCTGCGACTCTCCCGCCTGGCACTCTGGGGTTAGCAGGGCTGCAGTGGTGCTGCGACTCTCCTGCCTGGCACTCCGGGGTTAGCAGGGCTGCAGTGATGCTGCGACTCTCCTGCCTGGCACTCTGGGGTTAGCAGGCTGCAGTGGTGCTGCGACTCTCCCGCCTGGCACTCCGGGGTTAGCAGGCTGCAGTGGTGCTGCGTGCTCTCCCTCCTGGCGTTCCAGGGCTGGGGAGGCTGCAGCGGCACCGCCGCATGCTTTCCCTCCCGGCTCGCTGGGGATTGGCAGCCGGGGTCGGGGGGCTCTGGGTTCTGGGGGTGTGAAAGGGGCGGGGCCTCGGGTGGAAGGCGCAGTGCTGGGGGCTAGCCTCCCCCAGCCAGCAATTCACAAGCAGCCCATGATAACCACTTTAGTGCTAGAAACATAGAGTTCTCCCATGTTATTACAGGGCACACAGAACGGACTCAAACCTGTCCTCTATTCCCAGCTCTTCCCTAGACTTCCTATGTGACCATTCAGTCTAACCTGTGCCTCTGTTAAATGGGCATTGTACTTCCCTGCCTCCCAGGGTGGTCATTAGTGGTCAGGAGGCCTTCGGATACTGGGTTCATGGGCTTAATAGCAATGAGGTGCCAGTTTGTGACAGGAAGTGGAGAATACCATATGAAGCTGAAATTGTAGGAAGAATATAGGTCATCACTGGTTACCAGTGCAATTATCTACCTTGGGACTGGCCAGGCCATGAAAAATGCAATGAGATGCTCAGTAGAGGAAAGCGCTCAGTTTCATTGTGTTCCCAAAGGAAGGCCTCTCCAGTGACTTAGTTCAATACTGACTCACACCGGAGTCTTGCTACTGAATCACTAACTCCACTTCCTGGGGTGTTTCTAGGGGTTCTCCTAGCTAAGTATTGACAAGGCTTGACCCAGCCTGGCTTGCGAGAGCTGTAGTGATCGTAGCCTGAGGGGGCATGACTGCAGGCTAATAATATTCTGTGTCTCATTATGGCCTGTATTAAATGGAAATGTGCAGGTGCGCACTCACTGGAAGGCATTCAGAGCACACTGTCCTCTCTCCAGCCAAGCAGCTCTGTGCAAACACCAAAAAGAAACCCTGCTAAGTATCCTACCACATGGTATCCCGGAATCTTTACAGATCATTTCACCTTCACAGATAGCCTTGGAAATGCTATCTGCATTTCCGGCCCCTGCGGTAGCCAGATAGTGCAGCCGTGGTGTTCTGCAGCGCCCCACAAATGCAAGACTCCAGGATTTACACCAGGGATATGCAGCCCAGTTGGTGTCAGATAAGATCTTTGCCCCCCGGCTCAGGGGAAATGTGAACTGTTATCTTATAGAGGTTCAGAAAAGCTACAGCTGAATTGCTTTTTTAAAATGATTTTTCACATCCCTGCCCTTTGCCCTTCTGGGATCTAGGCAGGGAATGTGCTAAAATATCTTGGGAATACTCAGTCCCTGGATATTCCTGGAAACAATGGAAATCTTACAATAAAACCAGCTTTTAGGGAGTGTCGCAGAGGTGGGGCAAAGCATCTGAATTTTAGAGCTGGAAAAGCAAAGCCCTTTGGTTTTCAAGTGTGGAAGGAGAGCAGACAGGCCAGGGAAGGGTTAACTAGACACTCGCCTTGCTGTTTTTTCCAGGCCCTGCTGCACCAGATTTTTCCGTTTCTCTTGGCAGACACTGGACTCTTGGGCTCATAGAATCAGCTGACCATGTGACCCTGGAGAGTCCCTGGAATCTGATGGCCAGCACCAGACAGAGGAAGTCACTCTGCGGCTTATTAGCAAAGCAGCAATCTCTGTCTAGGGGAAGCCGGAGCCAAGTGAGTGGCAGCAGCAGCAGCAAAACAAACAGTATCGTTCAGGAAATGCAGAAACAAGACTAGCTGTATTAGCAGCCCTTTGCCCCTTTAACAGCATTCTCTGAAATAGATGAAAAGGCAAAAATGCCTAGTTATCAGCTTAGTACCGGTTAAGAGTTTGTCCCGCCCTATGCTTCACTGATATCGGATAGTTTCTCCTCCCATTATTCTCTTCCCAGTACTGTAGGATCCCAATTATCCAAAGAGAAATACCACATTTGTTTGGTGAATTCAGATAATCAGCTGCCAGTGCAAAGAGGGAGCCAAGAGACAGGGACACAAGCTGGCTGACTATTGGACAGGGAGGTTGGGGTGATCAATAGAGCTGGATGAACAGGAAAAAAATGGACTCCAAATATTTTGTGAATTAATGTGCTGGTTTCTGTTTACTGTGATTTGTATCACTTCTGAATCACAGTTATTCAGCCAGCTGCCGGGGTGGGGTGGGGCGGGGCGGGGAGGCTGGGGTATTAATCATGAAACGGTTCAGACATCCACAAAGTTTTCACGAGTTGGATTCTTCAGAATTTGCACCAAGAGAGTCTGATTTGCTAGTCATTATTCCTTATTCCGCTTGAATCTGGCCCTGATTCAGCAAGCTGCTTAAGAACATGCCTGATTTTAAGCACATGCCTGCAACCACATTTAGCATGTTCTTAAAGTTAGGTTTGCTGAATCAGGGCCTTAGTCACCCAATCAGAGTTGGAACAATTGTAGGTTGCCAACCACACTTGGAATAATAAACAGGGACTAGTCAAGGCAAACAGCTTGCAACAACTCCTAAGCTGAACACTACTTGTCCAAAGCATTCAGCAAACACTTATGAAATATGGGCCAAGTTCATCTCTGTGGTAACCCCATTGCAGCCAAGGCTCATCTGGCTCAGCTAATGCAGTCAAAGAAAATCAGGACAGCGTGCTAACCAAAAAGGGGCTACCTTTGTAACAGATCACTTTATGCCTTGAGGTGACCACTTGCTCCCCTAAAACAGGTTCCCTCAGCTAGGTCCTGATGGGCGGTACATCCCGTTGATAGCAATGGCTCTTCTCAGTGACCTTTGTACCACGTCTCTGTCTAAAGAGATGCCAAGTATGTTGGGTTTGCATTCATCAGCAATTGAACAGCAGCCCTGAGATTTCATCAGACCCCAAAGGCAAATCCAGATAAAACACAACAACCTTTTGTGGGGAGAGAAGAGCTTAATTTATTCCAGAAGTGCTTTAAAATTCAAAATCAATAGAAACTAAAACTACACCATACAGCAGGCTTTATCTTATAGTATCTTAATGCACCTGAATTATCTGTATTACCCCAGCACCTAGAGAGCTCAGCCAAGATCATGGACCCATTGTGCTAGGTGCTGTACAAATATAGAGCAAGAGATAGTTCCTGTCCCAAAGATTTTACAGCCAAAATAGACAAGATAGACAACATCTGGAAAAGGAGAAACAAAGGGATAAAGAGGTGATGAAATTTGCTCAAGAGCATACAAGAGGTCAGCAGTAGCACAGGTGGGAATAGGACCAGGTCCCCTGACACCCAGTCCCATATCCTAGCCATGAGACCACACTCTCTCTTGATGGGCTTTAATTCAGGCCTCTACAGATGTGCTGAATCTGGTGGTGTGGGTTCTCTCAGCTATAGAATACCAGCCCTGACATTCCCTTGGACATCAAATCCAAATGCAGGTAAAAAAACCTGGGGCTAGGGGGGAATAATGTAATTTATTCTCACTGAAGTCTCAAGGCTGGTATTAAAAAAGCCAAAAATCAAGTAAAAAAACCAAGTCTACACTATCTAGCAGGGTTTTTTCAGTTGAGTCCAATTCATAACATACTTATTGCACCGCAGTCTTAGAGATAAGGGATTGAATTCTCCTATTATTTGCACATGTACAACTCTGCTGACATCCAGCTGGTTTGCCCCAATGGCAAGACTGGACCCATCAACTGCAACATTTACTAGACGAAATAAACCATTTGCAAAACTGGTAGTAATAATCTATTGCTGTGAAGCATGGGATTCTCTAGCTGGCTTGATAATACTTGCTTGTGATATGATTGTCCATACAAAAAAGGCCGCCAGCTCTTTTCAGTCTAAAATTACTTTTATTTTAGACCAAGGAAAAACAACAACAGGAAAATGGAAAGTAAATGGAAAGCCTCCATGAAGAGAGCACAGTGTGTGGGTCTCCTCTCTACCACAGCTGCAGCAACTTGGAGAACAAAATGGCTGCCCCCTCTGCAAGTGGGTGGAGTTCTTAGAAATGGAAATGAGCAGCACAAAGAAAACAAAGGCACCAGGTTTCATAGGCAAATGCACCACAGTGACACAGTAACTCCTTGGATTAGGCTAGCAGGAGAGTAGTTGTGCATGTGGCAGGCAATGCATTTGACTGCCTGTCTGCATGGGGTGGAGGGGTAGGAATAGATGAAGGTTTGGGGTGTTTGAATGCTAGCGGGCAGGGTTTGGTTTTGTTTGTTTGTTTTTACTTTTGCTTATTTGATGTGTTATGGAATAATTCTAAAACATGCCAAATTTACCCTGTGGCCGGGACTATCTTGGCGAAAGGGATTTTTAAAGGCAATGCACCTTTCAAAGGACTTGTGAGTTGAGCTGCTGCGGTTTGGTTTCTCTACTGAAGAATACACACGTAAGACTCTGATTATACAGTGATTCCGTTAGATTTTTGAAGCGCACCTGTTGATGTGCAATCTCCAGGATTACTTGTTCAAATTGGGTGGATTTTCTCTCTCTACAGAGCACCAGCAAAGGGCATGTGCCCTAGTTAAGCCTTGAGGGCTTGTGTGGGGCCTCTCACCCCATAGGACAGGCACAGGGGGCAATGCAAGCTCACATGCCCAAGATTGCCCCACTCCACCCCTTTGCCTCACCTCTGCATTGTAGAGCTGCCTGGTAGCAAGGAGGAAGCTTAGTTCCAGGCCCATCAGTCTCTGGTGCCACTGCTGCCTTTGGTTTATTAACATATAATATTGCTCTGTTATGGTCATTTGTACCTCAGGAGCCAGCTACATGGATAGCTCCTTTGACTTCCAGAGAGCCATGATCTGGAGTCTTGAACGAGATCAGACCTGGGGTGGCTGGTCCCTCCCGCTGCTCACGCCACTGCAGCTGCCCTGCAGCTACCCTGCAGCTGCCCTGCTATTTGCAGTGCGCTAGATCGATCGGCGCTTGCGTGGGTAAGTCCAACCGAGCTGGAACTGATACCTCCGGCACCAGTGGAGTCATGTCATGTTGACTCTACAACTGGTGCAGATTGCTTCTGCCAATGCACTGCCTAGCGCGCTGCTGGGAGAGTAGGGGCATGGAGACACAGCTCTGCCCACACCCCGCCGTGCCTGCCCACGCACCCACCACACCAGCCTGGAGGAGGAGCCCTTCCCCACATGCTGTCACCTGCAATACATCCCCATGTTCCCCAGTGCAGGCCCGTAGGACGAATTCCATCCTTGCCCTTAGCTGTGACTCAGGCAAAGTCCCATGGATTTCAATGGGAGCTGTGAATGGAAGAGCACCAACCATGAAGTCTTCAGGGGTGTGCAAGAGCAGGGTGACAGACATCTCTGCTATTGCACTGTGTCTACACAGTAAACCAGTTCAGCGGCTTCTTGCGTCCTCAAAGAACAAACAACATAAACAACTTCAATTTGCGTGACACCAGGCTTTGGATCAAGCTCAATTCAGTAACAGATTTGCACAAATCAGGGGGGAAAAATCATTTCAACGGGAAAAAACAGTCTTTTGGGGAACTGTGTCATGATTTGACAAAACTAAAGGAAAAGCCATTCCGAAGAGCTAGATCCGAGTGACTGATAGGCAGCCCTAAACTGAAATGACATTGCTTATGAATGCATCATTCAGAGCCGAAAGGTCCGTACACAGAGATAAACAGGAATCTGAGTAAACCTGGCAGCCCTTTAAAAGATATTAATAATGTGCTGTACACGTCGATCAAGGCCTTCTGCAATCTCCCTGCAGGTAACAAACACTGACAGCCAGGACTGTAAATAACGCCACACAGTGACACCACGAGAGCCTTTGCCTGGTGTTATAGGCTCAGAGATCTATGGCCAAATTCTGCCCTGATATACCTCACCCAGCTGTTGACTTTAGTGGAGGTTGCCTGAAGGCCAATGAAGGCAGAATTAGACCCACGCAGTAGATACCATGGTGACGAGTGCAATATAGATACCATCTCCCTGCCTTTCAAGCTATTATGGGGTGGAGGGATTAGCAGGCCATGAGGCCTCCAATAGCTGAAGAGACACTAGGATAGGGTGACCAGATGTCCCGATTTTATAGGGACAGTCCCGATTTTTGGGTCTTTTTCTTATATAGGCTCCTATTACCCCCCACCCCGTCCCGATTTTTTACATTTGCTGTCTGGTCACCCTAGTCGGTGAACTGGGGTCTTCGTGGAGGGCTTATGTCTAGAGCAGGATGGGTTGTTATGGGGCGTGATTGGGAAGGAGGCCATGCAGGGTATTTTCCCTATATTCAATGCTTTTTCAGGCTCCCCACCACCTTTATTTTGTCAGATGAATGCTGGCAGTTTGAAGTGTCTTCAGTTTTGTTTGCATGGGAGTCCTGAAAGCAGGGCAAGCATTGTTATTTCAGGTTGAGAGTCACAAGTAAGCAGGGGAAACTTGGGAAGTAAAAGTCCTCCCTATTGCTATGAGCTGTGAACCTCCGCCAAAGCTCTACCCCCTGGTTTTGCCATTTCTAGAAACGAATCTCTCCTGCAGATTTATTCCTGATGCCAGCTCTCAGGGTCCAGGGCTGGGCGAGATGCATGGGGGAACGCAGAAGAAAGAATCTCTCTCCTTCCCACGCAGGCAAAGATCCAAAGCTCTTGGGTCTGAAAAAGTGGGTTGGAAATCTCGCAAGAGCTGGCTCCCTTGGGAGATTTTCTGCAGTTTCCTGGTTCTCGTCAGGCAGGAAATACCAAGCCAACAGATTCTTGCATTACTTCAAAACTTCCACTTCTGGGACCGGCTGGAATCCGGAGAGCAGAGGCCCAGATGGGAGCAAACCCAATGAAGAGAGGTAACCAGCCCTTGGGAAGCTCTCGGAAGTTTCTATACACGGGCAGAGGGCAGGGTTTATGTGAACTGCTTCATCCATCCCTGTGGACGGTGAATATTCTGCTCACTCTGCGCCTGATGTGTAACCCCTGTAAGAGTGACGTCTGGTTGCCCTTAGCTCAGACATTTTTATAGGAATGAAGCCACAAGTGCATTGAAATTCCATGTCATGCACGTTGCTGGGAAAACATCCATTTCCAAGCTCAAGCCACGCTAAAGCAATGTAACCCTTCTGGTAGGCATTAGCAGCAGCAGCCACCGGCTTCAGATATCTAAAGGAGCCAACTAACAAATACCATCAGCTCACATATCCACCCAGAAACCTGGGGAAAACCAAACACTTCCCATGGGTGCCCTTAATAGGCAAGACTTCCCCTCTCCCAAGCACAGAGTCTGTGTTTGAAACAAGGAAAACTTTACTGGGGGGAGACGGGGACATAGACTCACCTCGGAAAAAACAGCAATAAATCAATACTACGTCTCGCTATATGGATCCCAAATAAGACTTCCTTCCCCAGGCCTGTCTTTGGTAATAGTCTTTAAACTCAGTTCTCTGCCTGCAGTGTGTGTCTAATACGACACTGTGCTTTCAATGGGAGGGGTTGATCTGCACAAGTGCTGAGCACCCACATCTGCAACAGAAGTCAACAGGAGCTGTGCTGGAGTATATGAAGTGCTAGAGAACACTAAGTCCTCTGAAAAACCTGCCCCTAGTCATCTCAGATTGGGCACCCAAAGTCAGTGGAAACTTTTGATCTTAATCTCTCGGTGCCTCAGTGTCCCACCTGTAACACTGAGACGATCCCCCCACACACAGCTCACCGCGGTGTTGGGAAGAGAAATCAACGGTTGTGAAACACTCAGATACCATGGCGGTGAGCACCAGAGGAAAGCCCATGGGGAAATTCTTAATTCTGTCTTTGGAGGGGGGTTGAATTGTGTGCAGTGAATAAGGCCGGGGTCACACACCGAATAATGAGGAGAAAACAAAATATTGACCAGCTGCTCATTCAGTGAACTCTGTCCCTCCTGTGTGCCGAATGAGGCAAGGATCCTGTGGGATCAATAGTATGTGAGCCTGTAATTATAGCCTGTATCAATGGTACGCACAAGAGGGGCGAATTGAGGTTTCATGGGTAACCTGAATTCTGGCATTTCCTAAGTCTTGAGGGCTCGACTCTGCAACCTCAATAATGCTCGTTAGAAGTGGTGTTTTTGTGTGTAAATATTATTTATATTCCAGTAGTACCTAGAGGTCTCCATTATCTACCTGTGGCACATAAGAAGCTTGTCTCCTGTGGCTGTTTTACTTGTGCTCTAATTTCAGTTGTTGGATTTAGTGTGTGGTTGGTGCTGGTGGCCTGTGATATCCAGGAGGGCACACTAGCTGATCTGGTGGTCCCTTCTGGCCTTAGACTCCGGGACTCTATGGCAATGAAGACCAGGGCTGTATTGTGCTAGGCACTGTACAAATTCACAGGGAGAGACAGCCTCTGTCCTGGAGCACTTCTGTTCTGAATAGACAAGACAAACAAAGGGTGGGAGAAGAACTAGAAACACAGAGGGGTGAAGTGAGTTGCCCAGGCTCACACGTCAGGTAAGTGGCAGAGCTGGGAGTAACATGTGAGTCTGTTGTGTTCTGCTCCATCCACTGAGCCACACTGCCTCTCAACCTAAGGGGCTTTTCCCACCTCACTGAATTGGGCATTGAATTGGGACCTATGTGAAGGGTGAAGTCTGGTGAGAACGCAGCTTCATGCAGGACTTCCAGATCCACATTTCTATGGGACCATAACCCCAGTTACTCCACTGTACTCAACCGAATGGCTCCAGATTGACACCAGTATAGAAATCTGGCCATATGTGCCTGACCTCCACCCAAAAGCATCTCGGCATTACACCTGAGAGCTGGGCCGCGCTGTGCTTGGCCTACGTGGCTCCTTCCCGTCTGCCACTTTCATTAGCGCTTAACCCAATACATTGCATAGTACGTTATGAGCTGAGCAAGAGATGCCATGCAAAATGTATTTAACGTTAAACCCCTATTATCAAAACCCAACCACAACCCCCCGAGCTGCTCTCTCCAGCCAGAGCTGGAAGAAAGATTTTCAAAAAGAAAGTTCAAAAACTGATTAGAGATAATAAGGTAGGTGCCACCGTGGAGCTGCGAGCATTTCCAATCGGTCTATTGATCTGCACTGCAGTTCATTAGTGCGCACCAGGTAGAGCCTGTGCTGCCTTTAGAAAGTGCTCCAAGCAGGAACAAAAAAATCAGGGGAAATCCTGTAATGCTGCAGTGCAGGGCTGAGCCAGGGAGGGGAAACTGGGCAGATCTGCTTTGGGGAGCGCAAGAGGGAAATGCTTGTAATGTTGTAAGGCACGCCTGAGCCAGGAAGCAGAGATCCAGGGGAGACAGGGGAGCTCGGATAATGTTGCAGCACATATCCAGGCTGCAGCGGGTGGGTGGGACAATAGGAGACAGTCCTGTCATCCAGGGATGATCAGCCTCTTGGATCAATGTTTCTTTGTCTCGCCACCCTGTCTCTTTCATGTTGTATTTCCTCCCGCCTTCCTGTTCCCCCTCCCCCTATCTTTGTACCATTTTCTTCTGGTTTCAGGGAAAAAGCAGGAAGCCTTTTGGCTGTGGGACATACTTCCTGCTTGGGAGAAGGTGCAGATGGCTCCCTGCTCTCAGCAACTCCTGCTCATCCCCAGCTGGGAGGTAGTGAAAAATCACAGATCCTTTAGTTAGTAGGGACAGGCCTGAGCTGCAGAGTCAGATCCACAGTTGAACATTCCTGAAATCCCAGGGATAGAATCATAGAATATCAGGGTTGGAAGGGACCTTAGGAGGTCATCTAGTCTAACCTCCTTCTCAAAGCAGAACCAATCCCCAATTTTTGCCCCAGATCCCTAAATGGCCCTCTCAAGGATTGAACTCACAACCCTGGGTTTAGCAGGCCAATGCTAGCCCTCCCCCCTGGATGCTGGATCCAGATCCAGCTCAGAGAAACCCAGCTCCAACTTCTTGAGAACCTCCAAGGTTAGCAGGAGGCCCTGGAGTTGGAAGATGGGCACATGGAAAGCCAGTGCAGTGAGCTGGGTGCTACCATGTGGTGCTCACCCTAGAAGCAGGCCGGACGATTTGCAATAGTCCAAGCTGGAGGTGAGATATACACATCACTGTGGCCAGGCCCTTGTGTGATGGAGCTAGAAAAGTTTTTCTAGCTACTGCTAGCTCTGTGTGCAGGTGCATTGAGGTGCCCAGCAGGACCCAGAGGCCTTACTGATGAGAGGGCAGATGCCCTCACCGCTGGGTGGTCAGCACTCACATGACTCCACCAAGTGCTTCCCCCTTCCAGTGAGCAACACTGCTCAGTGTGTGGGCTCAGTGTGTGGGAGCAGTGTGAGCCAGCTGCTCTTGGTCCATGTCCTTGTCTGTCCCAGGCGTTGCGCCATTTGTGCAGCTGCGCCAGTCACACCTGCTGGGAAGGAGACATAAGCTGGACACTGTCAGTGTGTTGGTGTCAGCCTGGCTCATAGGATCTCCTGGCTTTTACAAGAGGTTTTATGGTCACACTTAAAAGAGAGGCGCTAGGATAGATCCCCCAGCACCCTACATGGAAGGGATCCGGAGAAGGTGCCTTCACATTTCTCTGGGAGCTGCTCAAGGAAAATGACCAAGCCAGGTGGTGTGAGCAGGACAACAGCAGCTGTTGGCTGGCAGTGTGGAAGGCAGCTGATAGGCCCAGAAGGGTGAACACAAAGGTTTGCCCCTTGCCCGTGGCCATGCGAAGCTCACCCCTCAGTCTCACCACGGCAGGCTCTGTGCCCTTGTCCTGGTCTGACACTCAACAGTGAGGCAGTCCAGGATGTCTGTGGAGGGCAGGTGCTGGTACAGCTTGGTCACCACTTTCTTCTCACCTTCACAATGGTGTAGCCCAGGTGAGTGTGGGTGTCTACCCCACAAAGGTGGTGAAAGGGTTAATGTGGGCCTAGGAGGGTAAATTAACCCACCTGGCTGCACCTGGAGGGTGGGCCAGGCCCAATTAAAGATGAGTCCCAGGTGGGGAGGAGCTGGGAGGGGCTATGAAGAGAGGAAGTCTGGAGCAGAGGGGGCTGCAGGGAGAGAGAGAACACTCTGCAGTCTCTTCCTGGTGATAGAGGGTGAAGAGACCGGAGGGGACAGGAAGGCTCCTAAAGGACGAGGAGGAAGACACAAGCTCCTGTGGCTGACCCTGGCTCAAGGGCAGGATCTGGACCTCAGGGAAGAAGCCCTGGGAGAAGCTGATTGTTACAAAGAGCCCAGGAAGGGGTGGGGGAAAGGCCTGAAGAAAGGCTAATGTCAGGAAGGAAGGGTCCCTAGTCTGGAACCCCAGATAGAAGCTGGGCCTGGGTTCCCCTCCCAGCCACTGGAAAGGAGGCATGACGCCCCTGACATAAGGGGCAAAGGACAATTTAAAGCCCCGGAAGAAAGGTGTAAGGACCATGGGTCTGAGAGCTGGGGCTAAGGAGCAGATGTAAGGACGTTAGATTTTGTCCTGGACTTTCTGCTGCTCTGGAAAGAGTGGACCGAAAATCTGCCTTGGCCAGAGAGTGAGAAGAAGCAGATGACCACAGGATGTGTGTGACCGTCGAGAGGGGGCGCTAGAGAGGAAAGAGCTGCTACATCAGCCCCAGCCACGAGGGAGCGCACCAACGGTGAATCCACACCAGGAATGGGAGGTTGAAGGAAGTATAGGGGAGTCTGGTGGCTTTGAATGATGGCTCTCTGTTGAGAATCAGCCTGGCTGTTGACCATTTCAAGATGGCTGGCAGGTAGATTGTCTTCTTGGGAGGGTAAATGATTTCGGAGAGTGGATCCAGGTCCACCAGCTGCAAGAGGCGTGGATTCATTTCACACATGGTGGCCTCATGACTCCCAGGGCATCTGTTTGCAGAAATGGAGCACATTCCATTACAGTGGGTGATGTGTGCACAGCCCTCCGGCTTGGTTTCTTCAGACCTGGCAAGACTGTCTCTGACCTAGGTAACCTTAATCTACAATGCACTGTTAGCTGAGCTGAATGTGCATAATCTGCGCTTACAGTATGGAAAGTACAGCAGCAAGCATTCTCTCCCTGGAAATGGGGCCCTTTGTCAGGACCGGCATATGTGCAAGGACCTTTCTTTTGGGCTTTTGTTTTGTTTAAAATTTCCCAGAAATTTATCAGTGTTTATTATTAAAAAAAATTTAAATGTGGGAAAACCAGTGCAAAAAATTAACTTCACGGTCTTCTGGGTCAATATTGGGGGTTAATATTGGAGCACAGGAGGCCCAGGTTTCTGAGCTACCCTCTCTCCTTCGGGAGCAGGGAGCTATGGCTGGGGAGTTCCAGCACTTTGGTGGAGATCTGTAAAAACTAAATAATAGCTTTTGTAAAACCGGAGAATTGTCATTAAAAATTGGTAAAAAAAACCAGTTAAAGTTGGTCAGTTGAACTCCCCCTCAACACAGACAGACACCCACAGACACGTATAATGGGCTAGATTCTGATCTTACACCAGTTTTACCCTGGTGTAACTCCCAGGGTCGGCTCTAGGTTTTTTGCCGCCCCAAGCAAAAACATTTTTGGCTGCCCCCCCACCCCGCGTCCTCTGTTGCCAGGGCAGGGCTGTGCTACCAGCTCCCCCCTGGAGGGGGCCGCTGCCCGCTCAGCCGGCTCCCTACCCCGCCGCATTGTGCCACCCCCAAGAGTTTGCCGCCCCAAGCACCAGCTTGTTTTGCTGGTGCCTGGAGCCGCCACTGGTAACTCCATTCGCTTCAGAGGTGTTCCTCTGAATTTAAGTGAGCGGGAGTGGAATCAGGCCCTTCTGTTTGACATTTTGAAAAGGAGCACTGCTCATACAGCCCTGCCAGTCACCTGGGAGCCATTCACACTTCTACAAAGTGAATGTAACATGCTACATTGATGCATTTTGCATCCACCTTACCCAGGGGAGCAGGGCAGGCAGAAACAGGCCCAGGGTGATGTAAGTGTCTTGATTTGGTCCCCCTTCGCCCTTGCACGAGGCACATCCCTCTTGGGGAACTGCCAGGGCAGGAGCAATTTCTGAAATAGCAGAGCACTATTTTTACCCAGCAGTCCATGGCAGAGCCGTGAAACGTTGCACCAATCATGTAAATCACAGGCAGCTCTGAGCTGTGGGAGTGGCATGCGGCAGTACATGGAATGAAGGCCACAGAAAGATGATACACACTGTGGTCCAATCCCTGAGCCTAGCCAGGCTCTGGTGGGTGCAGGACCTGGGTGGGAGATGGAGGGTGAGGGCGATTAAGGTGGCAGTGTGCCAACGTTGTGTTATCTGCCTTGATCCCTGCCAAAATACAAACCAGAGCAATTTCAGGGGTTCTTTACTGTACACTGGCATGTAACAATGCTCCAACTACCACCTGCCCCAGGCAACACACACACACACAACTGGTCTGTTTGGGTTGAACCAAGTTCAGCCATTGAAGGCACAGACAGAACAGGCTGTACCTAGTGTGGGAAGACCCTACCTGTCTCAGACTATGGCTGGAAATTATGGGACATAATGAAAGAAGATAGAGACCTCCTGCCGTTGCTAAAAGAGACGAGCCCATCCTGGGGTGACAGGCTGCCTCCAAACCCTCTGCTAGGCTGCACTCTTGGAGGATACATGCTGAGGATGTCCCAGGTTCTGGGAGCTGGGGAAAGCCGGGCACTGGAGTATGTCCACTCAATCTTTATTGATACATTTGCACAGCAGGGGCCCCCCACAGCTAAGCGCCCAGTGTCCTGTCCAGGATACACTGGGCTGGCAGTAAAACTCGGGATGGATTCCACGGGGGCCGGTTCCTCTTTGGTTGGACCAAAGTTCTGGTCAAGAACATTGAAGGGAGAGCCCCAGCAACACTACAGAGACTTCTGCTGGTGCTGGCCATCAGTCATCATCCCCAGCACCTCTCTGGCCTGCTCTTGCTGGTTTCCAGTGTCACTAAGGACAGGGTTTGGCCTCCTGGATCCATGCTATGAAATCCATTTAAATGGATAATATAGAGGGCCACACTGAGGGTCTGGACCAGTCAATGAAATTTATGTAGAGGGGCTAGACTAGCTCTCCAATGGTCCCATTGACTCGACTAGGAATTGGACTGGGGAGGATCTAAGCCGAGATTTGCCTTTCTCCTTAGTGCTTGTGGGCAGCGGTGGCTGGGGGTGTGCTCAGCCCCTGGAGCAGCAGCAACTCCCTGGACTGAGTCAGGAGCATCCTGAGGGTTTCGCAAAGAGCAAGGTACAGCCACAGGCAGGGTTTACCTGGCCCTTACGAAGGTCCTTGGGGTGGGATCTGTGGGGAGGATGAGCCAGCAGGGTGGAGAGAGGGATCAGGGCTCGGGAGGCACATTAATACATTCAGTAAATATCTATCCCATAGACTGGTACTCTCATTGCTGTGTTCCCCATGCACTGCCTCAGGGGAAGGGAGCCTGTAGCACAGGGCAAAGGACAGTGCCCTGGCTCTAGTGCCAGCGGTGGGAACAGCACTGTGGCCCTCTTCCCCTCTCACCACCTGCAGGTACTAGCCTGGGGCAGCCCTGTACTCCAGGGAAAGCCAGGGCTGCCAATGGGACCAGCCTGTGGGCAGAAGGAGGGGGTCCCTGCCTTCACCCTCTTAGCTGCTATACATCCTCCATGCAGCAGAGACTGTCTAGCCTTTGTCATCAAGGGTAATGTTGCTCAGATCTCTCGGGCCTATGGTACGGTCAGCTCAGCTGTATCTTTGGTGCCTTCCCAGAATGCCCTGTCATTTATCATTGCAGAACGGGCAGGTGTGGCGGGGGAAGGAGATGCCCTGAAATGGCCCTTCGCCCACATCCCAGTGTATAATTGGGAACAGTAAGAGAAAGGGTTGTGAATCAGGTGACGCCAGCCCGATGCCGGGACTTGGTTAAAAACCTACAAAAAGGGACAAGTTGGCTACAAATGTTCATGCCTAGAAAATTATGTCAAATAAACCCACGTATGTGATATCTGTACACTGGCGTGCAACAGTGCTCCAACTACCAGGCTCCAACTGTCAGGCTGCCCGGACCTGGAGCATATTGGGACAAGGACTGTGTGTGTATCATGTGCGCCTAGCATAATGGGCCCTGATCCCTGCTTAGAGCTTTTATAATATTGTAATCGGAAAAATCATCATCATGAATAGCAGCCCCAGGTACAATGCACTGGCAAGCCAAGGGGCAGCCACGCTCTGCACTGACTTCAAAAGCACAATCATGTCTCTCCTCCCCCATCCCAACTTATGGCTGGCAATTTCTCAGCTCTTACACCCGCTGGTTCTCTTCCAGCCACTCTCCGGTTTTGTCCAGTCTCCCTCTGTATGTGTATGTTCTATTCCCAGTCACACTAGCTGGTGAGGCTAGCAAGTGATGGGGCAACAGCTGACCTGGGTCTTTGCTGACCAACATGTCATAATTCCCCTGCTCTGGCAGTATCCATGTTTGCGCCCCGCAAGGGCAGACCTATGGGGAAATGAAACTTAAGAGGGAAAAAGTTAGATCCAAACTTCTGCACTGCTTAGCAAAGTTTTGGGTCTAGAAAGAGGCCTAGGTTGAGGGGGTTCTGATGAGGGATGAGCTCAAACTATATAATTGTAACCCAGATCCAGATTTCAAACACCCCGGAGTGTCTGTATTTTGACTGGGGTCCATCCCTCGTTCTTGTTTTATCCAAGCTGCTTTGCTCTCCCTGTCCTAAACATCCAAGTCCTTCAGCACCACAGCCCTCTCACTGTTGTGAATCGCTTTCCTGTGCCCTGTGCTTTGAGGTCTCTAAGGAGTCGGCTGCCATTGAATGAGACCGAGCTGCTGCAGCATGTTACCGTGAGGAGAGGTGCACACACTGCGCTCTCTCCTGGTGATTACACTGGGCGATATTCTGTACAGCCATGGAGGGAGGGGGCTCCGGTGGCTTTACACTCTGGGGAATCTGGGCTGCTCTGGGTGCTGACACAGGTGCCCGGGGGCTGCTGTATGTTGCAGTGGTGCCAATGAGAAGTGCTGCCCGGAATGCCTGTAGTGCAAACCCATGCTGCCCTGTCCTGGCACACCCCCTGCACTGGGCTTGGGAGGGACCCCGCATAGGACACCGACTGGCTCAGGGGCTGTTATTGCCAATTCACAGCAAAGCAGCAGTGTGTGGGGCTGTGGTTGGGGGCAAGATTTTACCCACTGATTTTACTGTTTCTCTCATTTGCTCTTTGCCCTGACTCGGAACCCGGAAGCCACTGGAGTGAGAGACTGCGGCTGGGGTCAGGGTCCCAGGTGACATCCTCTGCACAGCCCACACTGCCTGCCTGTGTAAGGTCCCAATTGCAGTATCTCCCCGCACCCTGCCCACTGCCCAGATCCCTCATGCTCAGTACTCAGCCATTGCTTTGAGCAGGGGGTTGGACTAGATGACCTCCTGAGGTCCCTTCCAACCCTGAGATTCTATGATTCTATGATTCTATGATCACCAGACACTGGTCAGTCAGCAGCTAGATCTGCCATTCTGTTCCATGGATATTTGATTTCTCAGTGCACTGCGCCCGGTGTCTGTGCTGTGACCCGTGGCTGAGCTCTTCCTGCCTCCATCCACCCCAGCGAGGGGGTCATCGCTCTACAGAACAAAATCCCATATTGTTCCTTCTCACGGCAGGCCGGCTGCATCCATTTGGACAATTAACCACTTCCCTGCTGCCTCCAGGGGTGGGGAAGGCACCCCTGGGACTGATGCCAGGGTAGTTCCAGGAATGTCACCAGTTCCAGTGCTGAACGTGGGAATGTGCTACTACCACTGACTCACGGTGTAACCTTGGGCAAATCCCTTTGCCTCCTGTGCCTCAGTTTCCCCATGTGTAAAATGAGATCCACCCTCCTTTGCAATACCCGTCAGGGAGTCCTGTGTCAGAGCTACTAGTGAGGGTTAGCAGATGAGCTGTTGCAGCACTCCCTTCCTTCACGCCTATCTCACATGTGCTGGCTGGGGGGCAGGGTGCTCCAAAAGCTGCTGGGACGCCCCAGCCCAGTTCTCCGCAGGAGCTGTGGCTGGGAGAGGATTCCCTTTCCTCTCTAGCAGCTAGGGGCCTGGCAGCTTCTGCTGCAGCCTGCATGCTCTTGCGCTAGAAATCATCACAGAGAGCCCTTCCCAGACTCTGTCGGTGCAGGGTCATTCAAACAGAACCTCCATCTCCAGTTCAACCAATAACGAAATGTAACAACCAACCAGCCAGCCCAGGGGCTCGTTATTCAAAGGCTCGGCAGTTTGGAAATACTGTTTCGAGGCTGAGAGCAACACGTGAAGGTCCAATGTTTCCACGACGCTCAGTTCCCAGCGTGCACTGCTCTTTGGAAAACTGGACCCCTTATTTTGGTGCCTAAATAAACGGGAGCTGAGCTCACCTGCAAATCTGCTACCTGCGAAGGCGGCAGGCAGGAGCGAAGTTTCATAAGTACCTGGGTGACTATGAGTCCTTGTCTGTGTACAAAAGCTGCACTGATTTAACTGCACTAGTAAAACCAATATAAGCCCTCTAGTGTGGAGGCAGCAATACTGGTAGGAAGCTGCTTCTCCTAGTATAGTGATGGGAAGAGGAATAAGCTGTAAGGCACCCTTATACTGCTGTCTCTAGGTCCAGTCTAGAGGTGGTACTGGTGTAACTATATCAGTAAGAACTCCACCCCATCGGCTGACAGTTATGCTGGAACGAAAGCCAGGCCTAAGGAGTACAGGAGCGCACTGGGATTGGTGCTCCTAAATCCCTTAGGTGCTTTTATAACTCCCCCTCTGTGACTTGCGCCAGACCCCAGAGAGTCTGTGTAGGCCAGTATTCAGAGACCCTGTGTCCCAGTGGCGTCCCAGTGCCCCTTATGCTGAGGCCACCTCAGACACTTCCCACTCACCCCACTGTGATGGCTGCTGCCTCCTTTTCAGTTCCCTCCAACCTGTAGCCTTTGTATTATTGAGGGGTCAGTATGACCAATGGTATCTTAAACCAGAGAAACGTGGATCAAAGGTTCGTTTTCGCAATGTTAGAATGAGCAGAGAGAGACCTACCCTGAGCAATGTCATTAGGGCTGGAGACCTTAGGAGCACATGGGGACCGAGAGCAGTGCCCACAACAGCATTCACAAGTTATCAAGCATCCCTTTATTAAAACCCTGACTACCCAGACAATCACCACCATGATACAGAGATATAAATGAAGATGGACCAATACCATAAGATGCCCAGCATTAATGTTCTCATACTCACATCCCTAAGGGTACCTTCAAGGTGGGGAGCTGTCTCAATAGGTGGCTGTCTCCTGATGGATTCTTCCTCCCTGGCATGCTGGGGAACCCCTTATATGCCGTGTTACACTCATCCCGTGTTACATTTATGCATAGGCATGAGGATTCCAATCCCTTTTCCCTTATCAGGACTTCCACACTCCATAACATCTGGGGAGCCCTGTTTTTGATAGGCTTCCTCTTAGTTCCTCTTATGTTCATTAGCCTTTACGCCAACAAGTGTCTGTGGGACCCTGACGTTGCTGCAGAATTTTCCATGCTGCACAACCAGGCATCTTGCGGGACTGATGAACACATTGTGGCCTGTTTCCCTGAACATCACCTATTAGCACATGCTTTACAGTGAGCTTGTAACTGTCCTGGGACAGGGTTACTCCAGGGTCACCTCCTCATGTCAACCCTTCATTAGGCCTAAGCTAAGATTTTACAGGCCTCAGCATGTAGGCCTGGCATTGCAGCCTTACTTTGCTTATATAGCTAATACACATGCATCACTCAGAAATGCTTGTCAGCCTTATCCCACTCTAATACTATCCAATTTCTTCCTATACCTGTACCTGCAAGTTAAATCTATGGATCACACATGAATTAATCACAACAATAGGGAGCACAATTAAATGATGATATCAGGTGATAATCTGCAAGCTGGAGGGCTTGTTACCCTGGCCGGCGGGTGATAGGAGCAGGGTTGGTGCTAGCCCCCTCTCTCCAGGATGCCCCCGGCCAACCCCGAAGCAGGGTTTGCCCACCCATCACAACCCCATACGAATGGGAGCTGTTATTGTGTACCTTGGAATTATCGCCAGCTCACTACAATGCCCCTGTGACCCTGCCTCCCCCCGCAGCACACTCCTCCTTCCCCCACCCTGTGCTCCTGCAGGACTTTCCAATCTCTTCCCAGGGCTGCGGCAGAGATATTTGTTCCGGGAGGGTTACTCTGACCTTGACCTGGAGCAACTCTGCAGCAGCGGCGGCTGCAGGAAGGGACGTGAGCTCAGCAGCCTGCCTTATGGAAAAAAAGAAATCTCCTGGCTCTCCCCCTCCCGCCCCCTTCCCCTTCCCATCCATTTGGCGGGCACTGCGGCCTCGGTGAAGCTTTATCTTGGTTCTCTAAAAGGCTCCCCGGCTGACATACACACCGTATGGGAGCACTCAGCCGAAGACAGCTGTAAATCTCCCTGGGCCTCATCTTGTGGGGCACATTAGCTGTTTTAAGCTTGTCAGCTTTCAGCGATGGAAATTGACTGTTTAAAGCCATGCCTCCTCCAGCATCCTGCTCCAGTGAACGTCTCCAAGGCAGAATTGCATCCTGATTTTATTGGGCATTACACTCCCCCAGTCCTAGGAGAGTATGTTTTCCTAAGCTCAGTTTCCTCAAGTCCCACGGGTGGTATATCTGTCACAGAGCAGTCTCCTCCCATTCTATCTTATGCCGCGCTGCCCTCACCACCCTGAGCGGGTGGATATACATAACATTGCAAAGTGCCCTGGTGCAATCCGACTGTCTCCTCCAGGGGCAGCGCATTCTGATGGCATCAGATCCCACTGAAGCGAAGTCTGTGAGGTTTATGAAAATCAGACCAGACTTCAAGGGGATCCAGTGGGATTAGAATGCAGCGATGTGTGTGTGTTTCTCAGCATTCGGTATGGCCTCTGAGCGGAGAGACAGTGGCTGCTCTCATGCCGCATCAGCAGCCCATATCGTGCCACTTTCTAGGAGTTTGCCTAGTGAGAACGCTGCACGATGACCCGCGAATTCCATGCGGCTCCTGTTCAGTTGCTTGGAGCCGATATGCGGTGGGCTGAATCATTAATGTAAATCTTCCTACCCAGGGCTGAATTTATATTAAAAAAGATACATCTGAGTGATAGGCCCCTCCCATCTGGGGCACAGCTGCACCCGCACTTTTCCAACACCTGACCCAGAAGAGCATGGCACCTAGCCAAGAGTGCAAGGAAACAGCCTAGTCACAAGCCTCCGGCTGGAATTTCCTAGAGCAAATCAGCTGCCCATCTCCATGGATGGAAAATCCCATCCCAAGTGCCCACGAGCGTGTGCCTGTACAATGCTTGATCCTGCCCAGGGGAGCTACAGACAGCAGCACAAGATGAGCAGTGAGAAGCAGGATGCAGATAGCCATGAATGAAGGACAGCATTGCAGTGTGGGTGCCAGGCCGGGACGGGGCTGAAGGGAGCACATAGTTTAGGGCCTCATAAAATGCTAAGGGCCATGCTACGTCCATGTCTTCAGCAGACTCACTGTTCTCCGACCATGCCCAGCATCTCTCCTACCCTGCAGGAGCACAAGGATACAGGCCAGGGGACAAGGCCTGGCATGAAATCTTCCTCCCTTCCTCATGCTCTGGAATGCAACAGCCCTGGATGGCATGAGAACTGCAGGGTCAGGCCTAAGCACTAAATGCTGAACAGCATGCAGCCATGTAGCCCAGGCCTTCCACACCCAGCTGGAACAGGAACGATTCCCCACCTCTGAACAGCTCATGCAAACATCCATCCTCAGGCAAAGCAGACCCTGACGTCAGAAGTCCAAGGCAGTTCAGTGACCAATTCAATGAGAGTCAGGTGTCAACCTGCCTTAGCCTTTTTCTGGTAGGACCCAGTTCTGTACCACTGGCATCGCTGGGCGCTTCGCCCCTTCAAGAGAGCCCCAAATCCTATTCCTCAGTCCAAGTACATAGCAGCTGGCTGCCAAGTCCACAAGATGACAGTACAGCACAAATGCCAACATTACAGTGCACTGATCCAAGCAGCCTCGGTAGCTTTCAACAGAGATTGACCTAAATCAAAGCCCTGTCTCGGCGCACGTCTGTTCCCCCCGAACTTTGGCTCCAGGTGGGAGCTGTGTTGCCTGAGGGCAGCTCTACGTTGGATTTTGTGCATTAAAACAGTAAGAGGGGAGGCAGCAAAGCAGGACACTCAGTCAAGAGCCTTTGACTCTTGAAGGAGCCAGGATTTCAACCAGATCGGTGTGATCAGCAATAATTAGTATCTGTGAGAATGAAAAGGGCTTTGGAGAAGAATCCTCCTTCGTAGGGCTAGATGATTAGCATTGTGATCGTCGCCTCAGAAACCAAAGCTTTCACATGCTGCTAATTTTCTCCTTGGTTACAGTGGAGGGGGAAAGGAACTCTGCGAGGCTGCTAGCACAGCAAGAGGCAGAGCACCGGCAGGAGGAGGCATGTGTGCTGATGAGCGACGGGGCATTGATCAGCATGCAGCGTGATCAATTGCAAGCACAAAATAGTTGCCCCAAATTAGCTGAGCATCTGATGACTTGCTGCATGCGCAGTGGGGGGCTGGTATAAGAGCGCAGGGAGCTTTTCTCCGAGCTGTACACGGCATTCAGCTGTGTTTCGGAGACCAGTCGTGCCACACTGCACCAGAGCTACGCGGTGTGGTGTGACTGGGAAGAGGACGAGGGCCTTTCAAGTGCAGAGTCTGGATTATGCCCAACCACAAAACCAAAATGAAGGCAAAGGGATGCCATGCAACGGAGCATAACAGCTCAGCTGCAGGCAATGGAGAGGCAAAGCACAGACATGGCTTAAAAACAATGCCAAGCATGCTTTGTAGCCGGATGCAGGCACTGAGCCTCACTGTGATCTCACTTGCACAGGGCTCACCCTGGGTTTCAGGCTCTCCCTCGATTCCCACCCTGTGACAGGGAGCAGACCCAGAACTTGGGCAGCTTCCATGCTGCACTGACTCCCAGGAAACACCGTTTTGTTGCAATTCTCTGAGGTCTCCGGCCGTTGCTGGTGCCCAGACACAAGCTGGAAGCAGCCAGAGCTGCAGCCCCTCAAGGGTAGGTGAGAATGGGCCAGCTGAGGCCTTCTCAGCCCCTGCACCCCTCTAATAACACTGGCTTTAGTTCCTGGAAGCATGAGACAAGGTGTGCCAGAGAGCAGAAAGGCCAAGCCAGTGCCCCTCTCGCTGCCGATATAGGCCAGCTCTGCCCGAGGGACACTGCCAGACCTCCCTGCATGCAGAAGCCGGCAGGGAATATGGGAGTAGCCTTGGGAGCGACTGATATCAGAGTAGTGTGGAGGGGACTGATTGTCAAAGGTAGGCAGGGTGAGGGGTTTGCACGGTGGCCATTTGGAGTGAGGCCACAGAGTGGCTGGATAAGGATCCAGTGGCTGGAAGCTGAAGCTAGACAATTTCAGACTGAAAATAAAGTGAAAATCTTTAACAGTGAGAGTAATTAACCACTGGGACCATTTACCCAGTGTCCCAGTGGATTCTCCATCACTGGCTCTGGGGATTATTTGGGGCAGTTCTCCGCCCTGTGCTATACGGGCGTCAGATTGGATGATCACGATCCCTTCTGACCTTGGAATCTATGAATGGGGCTGGGAGGAAGGTTGGATGGCAAGGGGGTGAGGAATGGTGAGGAAAGACAGGAAGGGGCTGGGTAAGGGACACTTTGTCCTAGATGGGGTTTTAATGAGAGGAAGGAGGGGGAGTTTGGATCCTCTCAGGGATCAGGGCCGGCCCACAACATTTTGGCACCTGAGGAGGGGAGCTCAAATGATGCTCCCATGCCCCCTCACTTGGGCCAAAAGTTTGAAAGGACTCAGTTCTGCCTTCTTCCTATTCTACTCATCCAATGGTACTGCTCTGCTACCTACCCCAATAAAGGAGAACTAACAACTTAAAATGCCTTGTTCAAAAATTAAATAACACTTAACTTTCAAATGCCTGAACAGCAAATGTAATTTTTCTTGTCTGCATAGTAAACACTGGCATTTTTATCTGTTTGGATAATCAAAGTGGTGCTTTCCCTGCCTTCTTGGTTGCAAAGATTTGAACTGCTTCCTGAAGGTCCACAGTCTGGGCCAGCTCATGCGCTATTGAGATGGTTGCAAGGCCGATCAGCCTCTCCTGTGTCATTGTGGAGTGTAGATGTGTTTTTATTAACTTCAGCTTGGAGCATAGGAGCAGACTTCCGTCGCCTCCGGTGGGTGCGTCGGGGCGGGGCCCCGCAACGTCACCCGGCGTCCGGGGCGAAGGTAAGTGCTCCGGTAACGGGCACGGGGCTGGCGGGGAGTTTTTCCCTGTGGGTGCTCCAGCCCCGGAGCACCCACGGAGTCGGCGCCTATGGCTTGGAGAAGCTGCGTTCTCCACTGGCAACTGTTACAGGAACTGTTAGAAGTATGCACAGAGCAACAAAAGCATTTGGAAAGAAGGTGGTCATCTTATTTGTGCACATATATTCCAGAACAGCCTTTGGAGTTGATCCTGCTGAAACATATCTTGAAAGGGCTTTCAGTTCATCACCTAAGTCAATCACATCAATATCGCGCATGTCAACATGTGTCAACACTGTCTCTAGTGCCCTTCATTGCTGGTGTAGGTCTTCTTCAGGTATAGTGAGGAGTTTTGGAATATCGTACAACATCCCAAATATACTGCTGTGTTCCTTGAGCTGCATGAAACGTTCTTCAACTGACTCTATTGCACAATCTAGCACCTGGTTAAAGAATTCAACTTTGAATTGTTGTTTGGGGTCTCTTATGGGATTATCCTGTGCCTCATAATCAAAATGTCTTCTTCTTCAGTGTAGGCTTTTCAGCCCCTCTCTGGAGTGGCTGGGGACCAGACCGCCTCGCTACACAGTCAGGTGTTGGGGAATTAGCTTGGTTGGGCCGTAGTCAGCAGCTCAGGGCCTCCTAGAGAGGGGCCGAGCAAACAGCCCGTTGTTAGCAAGCCCGGCCCCTGGGTCAGGGTGGGCGACAACACTCAATGGCTCAGGCCCTCAGGCAGGGGCTGAGCAAACAGTAGTTCAATAAGCCCAGGCCCTTGGTCAGGGCGGGGCAACAAACAATCAGGGGCTAAGGCCCTCAGGCATGGGCTGAGCAAACAATATTTCAGTAACAAGCCCAGGTCCTGGCTGTGGAGAACCTGGGAGACGGTGGAGACTGCCACCCACACGTTGGGTGGCAGGGGGGATGCAGGCCCACCCACTCCACTGCGTCCCAGCCCGGGGCCCTAACAGCGGCAAAGGACCCGCCGCTGTGTCAGTGGGGATCCTCGCCACAACACACTGACATCGGCTCCGGAAGTGCTGCAGCCAGACTAGGGTCGGCTGCCCCCGGGCTACTTCCAACCTCCCCCTCTATGGATACCTGGTTCAGGGTGGCGTCCTCCAAGGGGTCACACACCATAGGTTCCTCGGGGTAACGGGCGAGCGGCAGGCTTGGCGGCTCCTCAGGGTAACCGGCGAGCGGCAGGCTTGGCTGGTCAGGCCAGTCCTCGGGTCGGCTGCCGGTCGCCGGGGCCTCCCAGCTGGGAGCTAGACCACAGGCATCCGGCCTCTCCGGTGGCTGGGCTTCAACTGAGCTCTGAGGCCCGGCTTTTGTACTTCCTGTCCTGTGCCTTGACCTCTGAGGGGCGGGCACAGGATGCTCTGGCTCTGCCCACTTTGGTGTCCAGAGAGGCTCATCCCTCTCTGGGGCGGCTGGGGACCAGACCGCCTCGCTACATTCAGTGACTCTTGTATTCTTGAATGGATAGGAAAATAGCTTCAGTGTGAAGTTCCTCTGCCAACTTCTGTGCACTCTTCAGAACGTTTTGAAATCCTTCATCTGACCGGTAAGACTGTAGGTATGACTTTGCTTTGTCCAGTTGTTCCATTGCTCCAGACATATCAAGGTCAACACCTTGGAGTCTCTTGCTTACAATATTTATTTTAAACAGTATGTCATGCCACAACACTAAGCCACACAGACATTTGAAGTTATGTATGTTTCTGGTGATTCCATTTCCCTCTGCCACTGTTCTCGCACGAACAGTTCCTGTCATAGCATTATCCTCCATAATGGCAACTATGGCATCATCTATCTTCCCAATTTGGTGTTTGATAGGCTTTATCGTCCACTCAACTTTCCCATCGTGTGGCACTCAATGGTTTCAGTGTCCAGATGTTGCTTCAAACTTTGCCATCGATGAGTTGATGCAGAGAAAAATACATAGATGCTTTGACTTGCATTAAAAAATTCAGCAGCCTCACTATAAGCTGATGCTGCATCACTGATCACCAAGTTCAATGAATGAGAACTGCATGGGACAAAAAAGGTCTGAGGGTTTAACTCTCGGATCCGTGTCTGCACTCCTCTGTTCTTTCCTCTTACGTTGGCACCATAATCATAGCCCTGACCTCTCATGTCAGCTATCACAATTCCCGTATCTTCCAGCTTTTTAAGAAGCACATTTGTCATACCAGCTCCTGTAGTATCATCAATGTCAATAAATTCTAGAAAATGCTCTCTGACAGTCACCATTGCAAGGACATTTTCACTAGGTTCTGTTGTTGTTACAAAACGCACCATTAAAGTAATTTGTTCCATATGGCTGATGTCAGGTGTGCAGTCCAGAATAACTGGCTTCAGATCTGCCACAAACTTCTGTTTTGACTTTTGTTGCCAGTAACGGTATGATCTCATTTTGAATTGTTTTTCCAAGGTAGTGGTGTGTGTACATTTCTTGGGTGGTGACTCTTCTTAGGTGCTCCTGGAGTACAGCATCAAACTCAGCCATCAGCTCCACAATTTTAAGGAAGTTTCCATTGTTTGGCACATACAGCTGATCTGAAGTGCCACGCAGTGCTAGGTTTTGGGTAGCAAGCATTCTCACAATGGCAATGAGCCTTTTCAGAACATTTTGCCAGTAAAGAGACTCTGATGCAATCTTCTCTTGATGCTGATCATCTATGGTGGCCTTTAACCTTAGTCTCATCTCAAGCTCTTTCCACCTATGGAATCCTCTCTGGTGATTTGCTGCCTTCTCATGGCATGCCAGATTTCTAGCCAGATTTTTCCAGTCCTTTGTTCCTGTAGAACCCAATGTGGCTGGAACATTAGACTGGAAGAGTTTGCAACAAAAACAGTATGCAGCATTCTGGATTTTTGAGTACATAAGCCATGGCCTCTCCACTTTGTCAGCATTGGGGATTTCACGCCAGTAATGTGTTGGATGGAAACTTCTATTTTCATTGTCTTTGGGGAACATGAAGTTTTTCACTTGCTGTGGCCCCTGCAGTACAAGGAAGTCCCTCAGGCTACTGCTCAAGTGGGTCCACAGTCCTGGATCATCTAGACTTAAGGAACTAAACTCAGCAGCAGCTGTTTCTTGTGCCTCCACCACACTCTTCTCTGATGTACACTTTTCTTCAGGAATGTGCATGGTTACATCCATTTGAGATGGAGATATGGATGGTGCAGTAGCTGCCAGGTCACCTGCACTCTGACTAACTGGAAGATCAGGCATCTCCTCACCACTCCCATCCTCACTGGGGCTGGAAGGCTCACTGTGAACATTTGTGTCTATGTATCTCAGGAGAGCTCCTTCCTGCTTAGATAGAAAAGCTCCCTTTGCTTTCTTTCTTTTTCTGAATGCTGCCCCCAGAGGGGCATTTTCTTCTTTCACTCATGACTGCTGTTCTGTGCCAGCTATAGTGGCTCTCAACACTCAATTGAAGGGGACAAATAAGCAGGCTGATAGCAGGGCCTGAGTGAGGGAAGATATCAGCATCTTAAGGGCCTAACCGGCTCCTACTATTTCAGTTGACTGCCTGTTCTCCTCAAGTGGGTTCAGGGAAGCAGCAGGAAACAGGAAGCTCCCTGAGAAGCTGGTGCTAATCAGTCCAGGCTCCTGGGGGTGCTAGAGAGATACATAAAAGGCTCCTCCTCTTCTCTCTCCCTGCATCTCCTGCTGCTTTCTGTTATTCCCTCTCACCTTTTCTCCTGCCTGCCTGTTATGTCTCTTGTGCCCTCCTTCCTCCAGCACAGCACTCCACCATCTCAGTGCATCTAGAGCAGAGAGAATACATATGCACCAGCAGCAGACACAATTTTCTACACTCTGGGTCCTAGTGGGGCCCCACACACACAGTCTGGCACCTGAGGCGGCTGCCTCAGTTTGCCTCATGGTAAGGCCAGCCCTGTCAGGGACCATGTTTTGCAACAGGACATGTGCAGAACAACTATGTAGCCGTTTGACCTTGGCTTGTACCCTTCCCCCACCCAGTCTCTTACCTCCTGACCTACTGCTATTGTTGCACCGTCTCTATCATTAAGGCTGGCTTCCCAGAAGCGCTCAGCATGCACCCAGTGGGCTGAGCTCTGCTGACGTTCTAGCCACTTGGACCCACATCCTCACAGGTGTTAAGGCCCCTCTCTTCCATTGAAGTCAATGGTGCCTAGATAACTTTGAGGATCTGGGCCTTGGTGCCCAAATGGAAGCTAAGCTCTTTGGACAACCTGGCCCCAGTTGTGAGTGCTGAGATCTTTTGACCTGGCCATGGCATGTCAAACCCTTTTGGTCGGACCGGGTCTTCCTCTGTCTGTTCAGTGCTAAGTGCGCATTGGGGGCCACCAGCACATAAATAGTAATAGCAGCAGCTCAGAATGCATGATCCCTGGTGCCACATGGAGAGGGAGTAGCTATACAGAAAGGGAATCTCTCCTCCTGAATCTGTACCGGGGCGCATCTGCATCCCACCTGCAGCCACCATACCCCATCACAATCTCTCATCTTAGCCGGCACCCAAAGGTCTTCTGGCATTTTCCAGTAATCGCCCTCCTCCAGGATATCTTCCATTCCAATTGTTTGCCTCGAGGGGCTCCGCTCGCGTGTTTGCAGACTGAATCACTATATATTTCCTCTCCATATTGCTGACCTCTCTGGGGCACCAGGCCTCTTGCTTTAGTATCCTCTGCAAATTGAAGTCGCATGCTGCTACCTCCCCTTTCCAGCTGGCTCATTAAGGCTCGTAGCACCCATGGAAGACCTTTCCCCTCAGCACGAAGCCCTGCTCTGTAGCCAGTGCTCAGTCCGTGGGACAGGACTTGCACCCAAGCCAATCTGAATTCCTGAGTCCCTGTAGCAAGCGCCGGCCCAGCACTGCAGGAGGGGGCGCTGCCTCCCAGTGCTTCAATAGATCGAAGTGCGGGAGGGGGAGCGGGAGGTGAGCACTATGTCCCCAAGCCAAGGAGGGAGGGGCTGTACACCTTCCCCCATGACCCTTTACTTTAACCCCCACTGCCTCACCATCCCTGCAGCTCCCTCTGCATGAGTAGGCAATATGCTGCACAATCCAGGATCGACTGCCACCTGGCTGCCACAAGGGGCTGAAAGTGCCATCCAGGATCGGTGTGGAATGGGACCATCCCCTACCACCCCCTTCTGATCCCTGCCCGTAACCCCCTTTCCCTGCTAAGCTGGCCAAGGAGAGGGTGTGTGGCATAAGAACCCCTACATCAGCTCTGTGGGATGCTGGGGAGATCCTGCCGCCTGAGTTAATGACTGGGTTACATCAGGGTCATCTGGCCCATCAACGTTAACGTAGGTGATTCCATTGGTGTAACATAGAACAGGACCAGATCCTGCAACTCCCATTGCAGGCAATGAGCCTAATCCTCAGCCAGTGTAAATCCAGCTAGCTCCACTGAAGTCAACAGAGCTATGCTGATTTACATCTGTTGGGAACCAGCTCCCATTCCCTAGAGTGACCGGGCCGAGGATGCTCACCAATTGCCACCCATATAATTAGTACCATATGCACAGAGTGCACCTGAGTCCTTTCTGGTTCCTGCCCATGTGCGAGGAGGCCCTGATCAGGAGCCTGACTTTCCAAGCTGCTGATTGGGTGACTCCATGCTGCCGTGGACACAGGGCTCCAGTCACAACCAATGTCGAGCCCAACATTTCAGCTACTGTGGGAGCAGCATGAGTGTGTTGAAAATTGCCTGAACCCGCCATGTGTTGTGAATGTGTCTGCAGATAAATGGCTCCAGAGCCCTTCAACTGCTGGGCAGCTGGCAATCCTGTTCGATGTCTCCAGCTTCAGGCCTTTTTCCGTCGTGAGACGTCCACCTTCTCAGATATGCTGGAGTCTAAACTGTTCTGCCTGCTTTGTACATTAGCATACAATACCCCTGTGGTGGCTAACCCAGCTCCCTGGAAGCAGATGGTCCTACTCAAGAACAGGGTCCTATTGTGCTCGGCGTTGCCTGTTGCCTGTGTAACCCTCTGGTATTACAGGTCCCCCACCACCCTCATGGACTGATCCACAAAGGATATGTGTTGTTAGGACTTTAGCTCGGCAGCTTTGGCTCAAGCTGTAGCCGCTGGTATGTTTAGCTTTGGATGTCCCTAGTTCAATCCCCTGTGTTGGTTAAGAGGGTGACTGTCACATATGCAGGAATAGTATGACACAGTCCCTGCACCGGGGCCGTAGAGAGAGTGTTTTTTCCCTTCCAATCCCCAGCTCAGGTTGGGGACTTACTTTCTGTAAAGGGAAATCTATTGTCTCAAACAATAGAGGTTGATTGATGACTTTCAGAGGGGGATGAAGACTGCGTTCATATACAACAGTGCCAAGACACGGTACTGGGCCAACCCTTAGTTTTGACTTTAGAATTTGAGCATCCTAGGAGATTCTCTGCTAGATGGAAAATTGGGTTTAGACTAGAGTTGAAACCAAGCCACAACATTTGGATTCTGAGCTAGGTTTGACTCCAGACTCCCCTGCATCCTTTGTGGGTTTCAACTGGACCCATTAGCAAGCGAGTGAGCCAGACACAACATCCAGAGCTGGATTTTACCTGCCCCAAAGTGTCGGGGTTTGATTCGGACCCATCCCTAGTTTAGATGCTTATGGGAGGTTGGGGGCCAGTTCTGATTACTTCCTGACACCGGAGACATGGAAGTGTTTTAGCTGTGAAAATGAATCATTTCCAGAGCATCGTATTGAGATACTGAAAATCTTGGTAGTAAGACATTGTCTAGCCGCACTCCTACTTGCCATCCTGGCTCCTTGGTGCCCGAAAAGCAATGGTATTTATTAGCATTGACAGCAATTTCCATCCACCATACAGCATGCTGAAGTGCAAAGGGAAAATACCCCAAAGCAGCACAAACCACAGCCTCTGAGAGCTGCGAATTATCCCTGCACTAGCGCTTTCACCAAAAGAGACTCCAAAAAGAGAAGAGAAAAAACACTTAAAAGTACATAAAATTAGAGCTGTGAAACCCCAGCTGGGGAACCTTGGAAAGTTCCCCAGGCTCTCAAGCCTCAGGCGAGCTTCATAAAAAGCAGTGGAGGGGAAGGGAAGGCAGCTCAGGGACCTGCACAACTAGAACGAGTCACAATGGGAATGAGAATATTTTTTGTAGTGGATGGTTTGCTTAATCACTTCATCCAAACTCCCCCGTGCCACACACATACAAAATCCCACTCACCAGACATATATGCATGCACACCCGCTTCCACTCCCTACATACACACACACAGACTCCCACTTCCTACACACAATCCCATTCCCTACATGCAATTCCCACACATACACACACACACGTCTCATCCCCAAATCCCCTTGTCTGTAACCCACGTGCGAGGGGGGACAAGTGTCAATGGTTCTCACAATGTTATCGTGTGTCTCGTGACAGTTGAAGTTCTTAAACCCCAGCTCCTGGAGTCAGGAAATCAGGTGAGATTCTTAGCTTTCATTGAAAAAAAAATAAAAAGTAAGTTTCTAGCCCTCATGGTAGCAGAGAAAAACTTGAAAATGTGACCCCCAGCAGAAACAAGAAGGCAAAGAAACAAACCCAGTCCAATTGTCGTAGCCAGTTTCATGATGATCTTGGGGCTCCCCTCAGAGCCACCAGCACTCCAATGCACTCTCGGGTTGGGGTGGGGGCGGAGGCTCTGGACCCTGCAGCTCGGCTCCCCCCAGCCCTCTGGTGCACCCTTCTCCAATCACACAGGGTCATTGTGTGGCAGGTAAGGGCTGCCCTGCCTTGGGGATGGTTCAGAGCATGGGCAGGCATCGTACCTCCAGCAGGCACAAGCCCCCCAGAGCTCTGAAGTGCAGTCACTGTGCTACCCCACAGCACACTCCCTCTGCGGTGCGGCCATGGCCCCTCCTCCTCTCTCTGCCCCTTTGCAGGGAGCTGGCACTGCAGGAGGACCCTAGCAGGGACTGAAATGGTGGCAGGTCCCTGGGGGGGTGGGGAGCACAAGCAGGGAAAGGCCCTATCCCATCCCATATGCACCTACATGAGGGCCAGCTGCAAGCTGTCTGTCTCTTGGGGGCAGGGGGCATGGCCTCTTTGGTGCAGCACAGAGCACGTGGTCAGTGCAGATCAAGCTGGCTCTCATATAGAAACAATGAATGCTGGGCCCAAGAGAAGACTGTGGGCTTGAGGGACAAGCCTGATGTCCAGTCGTTAAAAGGACCTGCCTCCTGGGGAGGGAGTTAGACTCAGGACTACAGCTTAGCCCCTGGGGATACTTCATACAGACAGCAGGGCACAGGCCTGCCCAATGAAGGGGGAAGCAGGGATGACATGGAGGTGGCAGGACAAAGAGGCTCTCACAGAGACCTGTGCTTTCACATCAGCCTGCAAGGTGGGGTGCCAGGCCAGGGACTTTGCTAAGGGCCGTGTCTTGGCTTCAGCCCAAGGCATTAAGCAAGAGACCTCACAGAAGCCTGTCTCTTGATGCCAGCCAGCCAGACGTGGTTCCTGAGCCAGGAATGCTCAGAGGCCTGCTCCTTGCCATCAGTCAGGCCTGCTAAAGCGGCTGAGCTAGTGACCTCACAGATACCTGCCCCTTGACGTGAGCCCAGCAAGCTACCTTGACCCTGACTTCAGCCAAGACTAATAAAATCCTTCTTTTAAGAAGCTGACTGTTTTCTATGGTTTTTAAAAACCCAGGGGGTGGGTTTTTAGATCACTGTGTAACCAGTTGGTTAGGAGATTATCCCCAAGCTTCCCAGGACAGGGGGGTATGGGCTTGAGAGGATATTTGGGGAGGGGAAGGGACTTCAAGTGGTCCCCTTTCCTGGATTCCTGTGTAGAACACTTGATGGTGGCAGTGGAAGAAGCATTTCTCAGGGTGCAGGGAATTTTGTACCTTGGGGGTTTTAACCTAAGCTGGTAAAAATAAGCTTAGGGGCTCTTAATGCGGGTCCCCACGTCTTTACCCTAGAGTTTAGAGTGGGGAGGGAACCCTGACATGGTGGCAGAGGTGGGATAATCTCCTAACCAATTGCTTACACAGTGATCTAAAAACCCACCCCCTGGGTTTTTAAAAACCATAGAAAACAGTCAGCTTCTTAAAAGAAGGATTTTATTAAAAACAAAGAAGGTAAAATCATCTCTGTAAAATCCAGATGGTAACTATTTTACAGGGCACTCAGAGAGATTCCCCCCCTCTGGACAAAACCTTAAAGTTACAGAAAAACAGGAATAACCCTTCCCTCTCCCACAGGGAATGTATCAAGCAAAATAAACAGAAATCTACTCGCTATGCTATCTAAACTTACTTTAGAAAAGTGAGTATTGGTGAGGAGGCGGATTTTCTGTAGGTTCTTTCTGTCTTCCAAAATCACTGTGACTCAGACAAAGACACACACAAAAACCTTCCCCCCTCCCAAAGTTTGAAAGTATCTTGTCTCTTTCAGAAAGACAGCCAGTCCTGCTTTCCAGACTTCAATCCATTCCAACCCTAAGTAAGCAGTGGCGTAACCAGGTTTAGAGCACAGGGGGAGCGGAGCAAAAAAAAAGGCACCTCCCCTTGCACTCATCTGCCGGCGGCTCCAGCTGTTCAGCAGCACTTCGGTGCCAGGTCCTTCACTCGGTGGTACCCGCCGCTGAAGTGCCGCCGAAGACCTGGAGTGAGTGAAGGACCCGCCACCGAAGTGCCTCCGAACAGCTGGAGCGCCGGTGGGTGAGTGCTTTTTTTAGCTCCGCTCTGCTGGTAGCACCGGAGCAAAAGGCGCCGGGAACAAAAAGTGTCGGACCACAAAAAGTGTCGGGACCACAAAAAGTGTCGGGACCACAAAAAGCCGCCAGGAGCAAAAAAAATGCTCCACTTCAGCTGCAGCGCAGGAGCAAAAGGTGCCGGAGCACAAAAATGGCGCCACTTCTGCTCAGTGGGGGAGCGACTGCTCCCCCCCGGCTACGCTACTGTAAGTAAGTTGTTCCAATGGTTAATTTCAGTCGCTGTGAAAAAAATGACCTTTGGTTCTAGTGTGACTTTATCTAGCCTCAGCCACTGGATCTTGTTCTGCCTTTGTCTGCTAGATCAAGGAGCCCTCTACTCCTGCTACATCCGCAATACACAATTGCCATCAGATGTCTTTTCCCGTGTAGGCCCCTTTTAGACCGTGATCAAGTCACCATTTAACCCTCTCTTCAATAAACTATCTAGATTGAGCTTTGCAAATTACTCACTATAGGGCAGGTTTTTCATCAAATGTTTTTTGTAGCTGTTTTCTGAACCCTTTCCAATTTTTCAACATCCTTTTAGAAGTGTGGACACCAGAACTGGACACAGGATACACTGCATACAGCGGTACGTATACCTCACTACTCCTACTCGCTATTCCCGGTTTATATAGCCCAGCATCGCATTAGCCTGCTTAGCCTCAGCATTGCACTGGGAGCTCATGTTCGCTTGATATCTGCCAAGTCCTATTCAGAATCAGTGCTTTCCAGGATAGTCCCCCCAACCTGTAAGTGGGTCCTACATTCATTGTTCCTAGGGTATTTGGATGAATTAAAATGCATGTTGCTGAAAAGAGCCCAGCAGACCCAAGCTCTGTGGCACTGGCCTTTCGTTATCCTTATTTACCACTCCACCAAAGTTTTGTGTCATCTGCAAACTTTAGCAGGAATGATTTGATATTTTCTTCCAGATCACTGCCAAGGAAGACATTGAATAGCTCAGCCAATTGCACTGCAGCCTGAGCTGAGGTCTCTGTGATTCCTGCATCTAGGCCAGTGCAAGGGGTGACATGAATCTATATTTGTAGTTGTGAATCACTTGATCAGATTATGCAACCACCAACACCTCTGAGAAATCAGCGGCAGAGCCGACATTCACAGACTTTGCCCTGAAGTTTGGCTTCCCGGCTTCTATTTATCACGGTCCAGGTAGGGTGACCAGATGGTAACTAAAGAATATCGGGACACTCACCCGGGGTCTTCGGCAACACTTTGGCGGCAGGTCCTTTCTGCCTTCCGAAGACCGACGTACCCGCCACTGAAGTGCCACCAAAGACCGTCAGCGAGTGAAGGACCCACCGCTAAAATTCTGCCGAAGACCGGGACACCCTGGGTGAGTTTCCGATATTCTTTACTTATGGGGGGGGCGGGGCGAAACAAAATATCGGGACAAATGGCGTCCCAACCGTACGTCGGTAGGGATGCGGGACAAAAGGCTCAAAATCGGGACAGTTCCAATTTTATCGGGACGTCTGGTCACCCTAGGTCCAGGCGGCTGAGGTTTCGAGCTAGTTTTCACCCAGCTCAAGAGATGATGTAAGATGGCTGAGTCCAGTGCAGCTCTAGATCATCGCCTCCACAACTGCAAAGTCTAAAGGCTTAGCTGTGCCCTGCTGGTGATGCTTGGTGGAAAGACTTGCTAAACTCACTGGTCTCTGCTCCTCTTTGGTGGTCAGGCTCTAGATCAGACCAGGCCTTTCTGCTGGCCATAGCGTTACCCCTGTTCCCCTCCCTTCACCCCACCCCACCCCACCCCGTTGTCTAGTTTGAAATAAATCAGTCCCTTGCTTGACAGATGTCCAGAGCTGGACACCAGGATGCATATGAAATTGCCCAACAGGCAAACCACCATACAGCCTGTGCAGTGAAAGATACTAGAACAAGGAGGCAAAGACAGCTCCAGCAGAAGCAATAGTGACCTGGTGAGAAATATGGGCCAGGTGGGAGGACCTGGAATTCTCTGTGATGTCGACTCAGGGTTAGCAGCACTGCTGGACAGTTGTTTGGTGTGGAAGTGGAGGATAGCTTACGCAGAACAGAGTGAATTCAGAATGTAATTACCCAGAATAGAATTTGGCCAGGGTCCTACTCTTGGTGAGGATGTCGTGGGATTTTTAATAGTCACATAAGGTCAGGCACTCAAGTTTTATGTCTCATCTGAAAGATGGCACCCCCATCATCATAGTACCCCCTTGCACTGTGTTGGCTCTTGCATAGTTTGGTCATTAAACAGGGAACTGGCAACACCCTTTCTGCCAGTACCTTGGGCTATCCTAGAAGATCTCCTGGCCCAGATCCTGACCTCACCCAGCCCAGCTCAGCTTGTGAGGAGATCTGACAAGATTGTCATCAAAGCAGGCTCAGCAGCAGAGCAATTTGTGCCATGCGAATGATTCTGTACAGGATTGGGAGCTGGGAGCCTCAATCTAAGGACTTCATTAATATCTCCAGGAGTCACACCTCGGTCTCTTTCATTCTTAACTACAAAGGCCTGGCCTGGCCAAGCCCTGATGGTTCATGCGGTAACGCTGACTCAGCCTGGCTGCATCTGCTTCGCTCTTCCAGTCTCCGCAAAGATAGGAATGAATTGCCAGACCCGGGTCTGCCCATCGGCCCAGTCTCACGGTCCTTCTGCTGGCAGTGGCCAATGCCTGGTGCTTCAGAGGGGGTCGGTGAAGGAAACCCCAAGGCAACCGTCTAACACTCAACCACTTGGCAGAGAATGGAGCGTGAGATTTGCTTAGATGTGTGACATAACATACCATAGCTATGATATGAGACCCAGGACACATCTGTGTGTGTGTGTGTGTGTGTGTCTGTCTGTCTGTCTGTGTGTGTGCGTGTCTGTGTGTGTGTCTGTGTATACAGTCAAAGTTCCTGAGATCCCCAAGCACAGGGGCTTCTCCCTCCAAGCCACCCCACAGGGGTGGGAGTGCATGGGGAGGAGACGGGGACACAGCCCCGCTCCGCTGGCTGGATGCAGTGAGGAGAGCATACATCACCGAAGGGAGACTGTCACTTTCGCAGTCTCCCTGCGCTCCCTAGGGGCTATTGCACAAATGCCCTGGAGCTGCCCACGGACAGTGAGATCCCCACACACCCCCCTCATTGCCCTCTGATGTGACTCTCCCAGCCAGCGGTGAGCGCTGTCCGGCATGCATGCCATCACAGAGCGCACGCTCGCTCCAACCTCCCTTCCCCCCTGTTGTTTTCTTTCCGAGTGTGGCTGGCGCGCTGCACCCTGCTCTCCCGGTGCCTGCATGTGTTGGTGGGCACATTCATCCTGCAGCTGCTGTGCTGCAGCTCCCAGTACAGCCAGCCAAGGTCAGCCACGTCGGTAGCTAGGCAATTCACCTGACAGCCCTCAGCTTCCCTGAGCGCAGGAGGGGGAGGAGGTGTTTGTCTCGCAGCCAGAGCTGTCCCTGTCTGCCCAGGAGGGCAAGAGTTTGCAAGGAAAAATACCAGAGTGAGGCCTGCGCCGGCAACACTTACCTGGCTGAACCCAATGCCCATGCTGCTCTCATTACAGCACCCTAGAATTTAGGCTTCCTGTACATCACAGGCCACTAAACACCACCCAACTCACTCACCCACCCACCACCCAAAGCTGCAATGAGACCAAAGTATCACAGCCCTAAGGAGACTAGAGTATGATGTGCCACAGGCAGAGGATAGGAGGGATTGACACACACCTGTGGCAGGGAACTGATTACAGGAGATGCACTCAGGTGAGCCTGGCCAGCGACTCCCGCAGGCTGCGGAGGAAGAAATAAAAAACCCCAAGGTCTCGCTCTAGGGGGAAATTCCCTCCCGATCAGTGGTGGTGATCAGTTGGACCCTGAGCCTGTGAGCAAGAACCACCAGCCACACTGCTGAGAGAGAATGCTCAGTGCCACCACCGAGCCATGGCCCTCCCCACCCAGTGTCCCGTCTCCAGCTGTGGCTATCCCAGACGCTTCAGAAGAAGGAGACCCCGGTCAGGAGTCAGGCCCTGCAGCTACACCTGCTCAGTCTCCTGACAACCCCATGAGCACAGCTGGGCTGCATCGGCCTGAGCGCCGGAGGCACACCTCACCTGACTAACTGAGAAGGCAGCTGGCTTGCTCTTAAGCCCGGTAGCAGTAGCAGTTTGCTGGTTGCTCACGGCATGTGCCCATGGCTGTGCCCGCGCCTGTGCCCGCTCGTTCCCAGACTTTCTCCAGTCCCATTCCTGCCTCAGACCCAGCCCTGCTTCTGCCGTGCCTCACTCCAGGTATCCCAGCTCTGACCCTTGGCTCCGATTCCTGACTTTGGCTCTGGCATCCGGCCTCTGACTCTGGGCTCTGACCCCAGCTATTAACACCTGCTCCGACCACTAGGCATGACCGCCCACGTCCCAGTCCCTGCCACCTTTCTGAAGCATGTCATTCTAGCAATATCAGACGTGAACCAGAAGAGACCCTCAGGGCTGCCAAGCCCTGACCCCCATCACCACAAGCAACCCTGTCATATAAACCCCCTCACAAATTTGTCCACCTCGCCCGTAAAACTAATGAAGTAGTTAACCTTGTTAAACCAACCCTATCGTAGACCCCTTCAGCGCCCCAATGGCCTCACACATGGAATTCTCTTCAGAGGGGCACAGGCTCTCTCCCGGGATTCCATCCCCAAAGAGGCCTAGAGAGATTGCCAGTGGTTTGGTGCCAATGCCCTCCTGGAACTGACTATCTCTTGAGCCATGTTCCCTGGGCGTAGCTCCCTCAGCACTGCAGGCCCCTGCGCATCTGACAACCTATCAGCATTCTCTCCACTTCCTGACTTAGCACCGGAATAAGGATTCCGCTATCGGCTGAGTCTGTCGACGATGCATGTGGCAGAATCAAATCCAGCTTGTCCTGGCCCGGCTGCATTCGCTCTGCGGGGCTAATGGGAGCAAAGCTCTGTAAAGCAGGCAGCTAAAACTGACTCAAAGACAACAGTGAGCTCAGGAGCCTAAAGGACTGGCTACTGAGCAGGAGTATGTCTTCTAGATGGAATCAGCACTGTTTCACTGTGGGTCTTATGCCCATACTGCTACTGGCTCATGGCGATTCTCCTTTAGCTCAAGTGCTTTTGGAACTGGAGGATCTGAGTTTGATCCTGTTCCTGCCCCCATGTTCTCAGTGGCTATGGGGTGCAGCACAGTGACAAGCATGGAGTCCTCAGGTGCTATATAGTGTGGCACTTTGCTGCCAGCCCCCACACGAGATGAGGAATTGCCTGCCTGAGAGATGGGATAAGAAGCTCCTGCTTGCGGCGTCTGGCACTTAGAGCTGTCAGAATTTCAAGCCTATTTTGTTTTGTTTCGTGGAGTAGACCAGAGCAGCCTTCTGCTTGCTCCAACCCTGAGCGTCTGGAGCTCAGATCCACCCGATTCAATGGCTGGAATGGCCAAGAGAGGTGGCAGGTTCAAGCCCCTCTCTTGGAAATGAACTCCTGTAGGCCCGCAGCTTATCCTTTGCATTTGTAGTGTATAATGGTTTCAGAGAGAAGCCTGACTCTTTCTTTGAGATCTTTCAACAGCTGTCTGATAGAGAAGACCTTTCTTTCCCCTCGTCTGGGCTCCTTTCCAATGCAGTTCTCTAGAGGTAGGGAAGAGAACAAAAATCACAATAATCCCATCCCAGAGCCCCGCCTAATCCACCTCACATGGAAAATTACACACGCCCCAGCAACCTGGCTTCCTGGGGATTCTTTCCTCCAAATTTCCCACATATTCAGCTCAACTAATGTTGGTAAAGCTTGTTTTGTCCAGCTGAGAGAATAGGAAATTTGTACAGACCTGAGAAAACAACCTCTCAGTGCAATCAAGCCTTTTGTGTCTCTGCCTTCTGTCTTTGGGCAAGCTAGGTTTGCTAGAGAGAAAAGTAGAATTCACGATAAAAAGCCATCGCTAGCAGCTTAGGAATTTGCTGTGTAGTGGATCAGGTTAACTGTCATAGTGGGGGCACTCTTGGAATTCTAGCAGCAGGAATCAGGAGGCAGTGGGTACCATTGAGAATACTTATTGCACTGCGGTACCATTATATTTGTGCTACTTTCTGCATGCCACTCAGTTTTCAATGGCACCCACTCTTTTGTGACTAGCATTATTGAATTACAATAGCACCAGCAGCTCCCATCAGAGTTTAGGGCCTCGTTGTGCAAGGCACTGTACAGACATGGAGAGAGAGAGAGAGTCTCTGCCCCGGAGAGCTTACAGTTTCAAGGACATGCTATGACGCCTATTTCACAGCTCAGGAGCTGAGACACAAAGGTCACATAGGGAGTCTGTGGCAGAGCTTGGAACTAAATGCAGATCTCTGGAGCCCCAGAAGATTGCCTCAACCACAGGCCCATGCTTTTTGCAAAAAGCTAGAGTAGTACATTCAACTTCAGAACTCAAACACACCAAAGCCAAAGAGTGAGTATTAAGACTCCTCCAGTAACAATTCCCTCATGTATGCATTACAACAGGACCTGTCATTGCATGATCAGAGGCCAATGAGACATATGGGTCAGTAAAAATGGGGGGTTAACTATGTGGAGGGGTAGTATTACCAATAGCTGGAAGTTGAAGCTAGACCAAATTCAGACTGGAAATAAGGCGTACATTTTTAAAAGTGAGAGTAATTAACCAATGAAACAATTTATCAAGGGTCATTCATGAGGGATTCTCCATCACTGGCAATTTGTAAATCAAGATTGTTTTTTTCTAAAAGCTCTGCTCTAGGGATTATTTCAGGGGAGGTCTCTGGCCTATGCTGTACAGGAGATCAGATTAGATGATCACAGTGGTCCCTTTTGGCCTTGGAATCTATGAATCTACAAAGTATTTCATTCTCTGGTAGTGCTATTACCTACCACCAAAATAGAGATTTGCAAGATCAGAGTAATACACAAAAATTAACTAATCAAAACTCACCACAGCACTGTTAGGTAGGTAAGTATTAGCCTTTGTACAGGTAGGGAAACTGAGGCAACTAGCAGTTAAATATCTCCTGCAAGGCCACGCAGTAAGTAGGTGGCAGAGTGGGATAAGATTTTTTTCCTCTGAGCTAAGATCAGCTAATCAATCAGAGCAAAAAAGTTATTCAAATAAATTTGTTTTGTGTTTTTTTGCAACTTATCTAACAGACTTGGATTCTTATTCAGGTTTTATTTCATATCATTTCATGACTGTTTTTTACAGGCATACATCAGCCTATGGATAATTTGTGAACTATTCACTGCTATTGTTGCTTCAAATACTCACTAGTCAGTGTTTGCTATTTATTGCTGTGTGATTGGTCATCTAAGTCACATGGGAGCTTCCAAGATGGCTGCCAAACATTTCTAGCATGAATACATGTATGAAAACACACCTGTAATTCCTCTGGAGTACATTGCCTCTGAATTAAGCTATTGCATGCACAACTAAATTGCCCTACGAGGTCCCCCCAGAGCGCTGGCATGTCATACATAGCACAGGCATCTATGTTTGTGACTATACGTCAAAATTAAACTTGCATGCTTCAGCTATTTGGGTGTCATTAACGATTTTATTTGCACTGCTTGTGAGTAACAACTGCTCCGTAGTTTAAAATGTGTTCATATCCTAATCCAGTCGTTACAGCAGAACAAAGGAAAATACTCACCATTGTAAATGCTGATGAAAAATAGATATATACAATCATTTCCTTCCTGCTGTTAATAGCAGTAGCAAACATCTATATTATGGTATCACTCAAAAATTCCTGTCAGGACTGAGGCTCTGCTGTGCAGTGTGCTGGACAAATCAAGACAATCTCTGCCCCACTCCTGATGGGGATGAGAAAGGAAATGCCCAGTGAATTTCCACTTTCTAAAAATAAACATGATGGGCCAGATTTCCCCCTCAAGGAGCTCTGTGGGAAATCCACCCACTTCATTTAGGTGCTGAAATTTGAATCTGAGCGCTGGCTGTGCACAAATAAGACTTTATTTTATTGCTAGATAGTGGGTAAAATTTTCAAAAATGCTTGAGGGATTTAAGGTCTTAAATTACCTGTTACCCACTGTTCTTTTCTTAACATACTATTGAAAACATCTGTTAGCAGGTAAAGGCCGTGTGGGACTTAATCCCACTTCTAATAACTGTCCCCCAGTTCAGGTGACTGGGGGTACTGATGGGAGGGGAATATGCCCCTGAGTTTCTGACACTTTTCTTGGATGACTCTGGGCTTGTTTTCTTTTCCAGAATAAAATAAACAACTAGGGTGAAATCATGTCCCACGGAGTCAATGGGAGTTCGGCCACTGAGCTCAATGGAGTCATGAAGGTCACCCCTTCTCAGTCATTTTTGGTCCATGGATCTGAAAGCTCTTCACAGAGGATGAGCACCAGCCCTCCCCCTTCCACTCCCCCCGTTTTACAGTGAGGCACAGAGAGATGAGGAAGTTTGCCCATGACTTCTCAGCTTGCTTGTGGCAGAGCCCATGTTGTTCTGTCCCTGTTGATCTATTGCAGTAGTTATCTAGCCATCATCACTGAAGTATCTGAGCCCCTCACAATTGTTAATGGATTTTATCCTTGCAGCCCCCCCAGAGCTGGGGAATTGTCATCCCCATTGTTCAGAGGGTAAACTGAAGCACAGGGTAGATTAAGTGAGTTAACCAAGGTAACACAGGAAGCTCGTAGCTCAGCTGGGAATAGAACCAAAATCTCCTGCATCACAGGCCAGTTCCTACCTGCTAGAGCAGCGGTGTCCAATACGTTCACCACTAGCCACATGTGACTAATAGGCTATTGAATTGTGGCTAATGCATGTGGCTTTTTTATACTATGGCTTAATGTGGCTTTTTTATAATGTGGCTAATAAGAAAAATTCAAAACCACAAGTGTGGCTAGCAGTGTGGCTAGCATCGAATTTCTATTGGACACCGCTGTCCTAGAGCATCCTTCTGCCTCTGTTGTTGCCAGAGCCTGATGAAATTCACCCTAGGGTACTTAAAGAACTATCTGAAGCAATCTCTGAACCATTAGCAATTATCTTTGAGAACTGGAGACAGGGGAGGTCCCAGAGGACTGGAGAAAGGCAAACATAGTACCTATTTTTAAAAAGGGGAACAAAAGGGACCTGGGGAATCATAGACCAGCCAGCTTAACTTCAATACCAGGCAAGATACGGGAACAAATTATTAAACCATCAGTTTGCAAACGCCAAAAGGATAACAGGGTGATAAGGAATAGCCAATATGGATTTGTCAAGAACAAATCACGCCAAACCAACCTAATTTCCTTTTTGACAGGGTCACTGGCCTAGTGGATGAGAGGAAGCTGTAGCCATGATCTGTTTTGGTTTTAGTGAGGCTTTTGACACAGTTCCACTTGACAGTCTCATAAGCAAACTAAGGAAATGTGGTCTAGATGTAATTACTATAAGAGTGGGTGCATAACTGAAGGACCGTACTCGAAGAGTAGCTATTGATAGTTCACTGTCAAACAGGGAGGACATATCTAGTGGGGTCCTGCAGGAGTCTATCCTGGGTCCACTCAATATTTTAATTAGTGACTTGGATATATCTTGTGATAACTCATGAGCTAGTGGTCCTCCAACAATGCTGTTTTAGGAAACTGTCACCTAGGCACATGTACACAAGTCAGCGAAAAAAACATTAATTTAGCATGAAAACATATTTTCTGTATCAAAGTTCATCTACAAATATTCCCTAAAGGTGTTGCACTGTTATCCTGTATTTTAGTAGTTCTATGTACACATTAAAACAGCACCAGATCCACAGGTGGCAGCCACGCCAGGACCTCGCTCACCTCTGGGTCTTCAGTGAGGGAAGGGAGTCAGGAGCCCCAGGAAAGCAGCTCGTTGTCAGCTGGCGGCATCGCTGGGAACTCAGATATCCATGGCAAACTGATTGTCATCTGGGACCTCTTCCTCAGTCTCATTTTGTTCCTTAAGATCCTCCAGCTTGGAGTGCGCCAGAGTATCTTGTATTGTAATAGTAGTAACTGTGTCTTCCTCACTAAACAAGCTGGTTTTGTACATAAATGTAATTTGCATATGATAACTGATAATGTATTTGTGGGGTACTGTTGAACCCCATGAGCATATATATTGCAATAACTCATGAACTAGTGGCCTTCCAATTATACTGTTTTAGGATATTACATATGCTAATTGATAACGTATTGGAGTGACAGTGTTTGCTGTATACAGTCACCCTAAGGTAGAAGTCCAGGGAGGTTGGTCCCTTCAAATCCAGGCTTGTTAGGTATCCTCAACTCAGGGTGAGCCAATGCTGGTCTCTTTGCCTAACACTCTTGATGGGGTTTTCTGTGTTACACAATGTGGGATAGCGAACAAACAAGCACAATATTCTGCTTTTGACTTTATAAAATGATTTGCAACTCTGAAAGCGAGCTGTCATGTGATGACAATTTATTAGATGACAGTGACTTCATGCCAGGTTGTGTCGAGAGTTGCTGAGCAGAAAGACCATGTTTCCATTGATTGTTCATCAGGTTTATCTTCAATGAGGAGCTCGTGTTATCATCACCACAGCTATGTGGGGTGGCTGTATTGTGGAAGAGGAAGAACATGCAGAAACAGGAAGTGCAGTACTGCAATACTGAGTGAACCAGACCGACCTACCACTGTCGACAACATGGACTGTGATTCCATGAGAGGCACAAATGGTGGTGTTGTTCTCTGCAGGCAGTTCTTCACAGATCAGGCCAGGATGTTATCCGTGAACAGTCAGGAGCAAGATGTGGTGCTCAAAAAGATACACTGGAGGAAACATTTGAGCTTTTCCATACAGAAGACATTCTCCACATTGTGACAAGAGAGACAAATAGAGAGGCAGATCACGTATGCAGAGAATGGAATGACAGCAATCCAGACAAAAACAAGGAATGGAAACCACTCGACCCAACTGAGTTGAAAGCATACACTGGCCTCCTAATTCTGGCTGGCGGGTATCATGGAAATCACGAACACCTGGCGGAATTATGGAATCCATGCTCAAGATGCCCTTCCTTCCTGGAAATAATGAGCCCTCAGCGATTCAGGGCAACCTCTCAGCACTGGGATTCAACAACAAAAGCACATGAGAAGAACAGAGTATCAGACATACCGGCTGCATTTTACAATGTACGGACAATGTTGTGAAAGTTTTATACTCCTGGGGCAGGCTTAACTGTCATTGAGCAGCTGGTGCCTTTAGAGGGCGATGTCCTTTTAGACAGTATTTCCCAAGTAAACTGCCAAAATGTGGTATCAAGATCTGGCAGTGTTGTGTGCTGTGACATCATATCCTCTGAATGGAGAGGTTTACCTTGGCAAACTACCTACATTGCAAAGAGAAATGAACCAAGGTGCCTGCGTTGTGATGGAAATGGCTCAGCCCTGACACAAGACTGCAAGAAACATAGTTGGGGATCACAGGCACCGACTTTCATTTTTCTGGGTGGGTGCTCCACACACTCCTCCGCCCCAAGGTCCCACCCTCGCTCCACCTTTTCTTGCCTCTGTCCCCTCCCTCCAGCATCTCCTGCCCACCGTCAAACAGCTGATCAGCGGGGGCTGCCAAACAGCTGATCGGCAGGTGGCTGGTGGGAGCTGAGCACATACTTTTTTTTTCCATAGGTGCTCCAGCCCCGGAGCACCCACAGAGTCAGCACCTATGTTGGGAGTAACTTCTTTGCCACTATTCAGCTTGCTGAAGGTCTACTAGATGAAAATTTGACCTCAGTTGGAACAATCTGAGGAAACTAGTCAACTATACGCAGTGAGATGCATCCACTTCACAGTAGAGAGAAATTGTCATTGGTGTTCAGCTTTGCTGGGCCACTCACCTTGTGTTCCAAAGAAGGGCAAGTTGGTAATAACGCTATCGACAATGCATCGTGACAAGGTTGTCAACAGAGACAAAAAGAAACCCCACATGATTCTCCACTACAATGGCACTAAAAGTGGTATTGATCACATGGACCATCTTCCAAAAATGTACTCCTGCATGCACAAGGTAAACAGGTGGCCAATGGTTCTTTTCTTCAACATGCATAATGTTGCTGTCGTTACAAGTGTCTTCATTTGGATCAACAACAATCCTGCTTGGCACCACATTCAACCAAGATAAATAAGGCACTTGTTCTTTGTTTATGTAGGAGAACATCTCATAGATGCACATATCAAGAGAAGAATCCTTGATACCCATCATCGCACCATGCCCATCAAAGCAGCGCTCTTGTGGAGATTTCATGGGGGACATTTGTAGCTCAAAAACATTCAGAAACTTTAATGTTTTAGGTGAAAAAATCTTCCTTTCACTAAAAAATTGAAAGAACTAGCAGGAGTCTCATTCAGTGTGAGCCTATAGGCAATTTTCATACATCAGCATCCACGTGGAGGGTTCAGCGCATACAAATTCATTGCATTCTCCATATGGCTTGAGGTTCTTCCAGTCAGAAGATCTTGGGCAAATGTGGCAGTGTCCATTGCCAAGCTTGCTAGGTGCTCCCATGGCAGCTGGTTTTCTATGGGAGCTGAGGGATGAGTGCTCCGGGAGTACAACGTTACCCCACAAATGTGGATGAGGGCTAATGCTCCAGATTTTGCTTCTCTTAGATAGCAGCTCAGTGCTAGAAGCTGTCCAGATGCTAATCTGCCTAGCTGGGATGCTGCTACCTGATGCTAACGTTTCACTGCAAACATAGCCCATTGGGACAAGAGCGCTGAGGGTGACCCCGGGGTGTGGGTGAAGTGGTCTAGAGAGCAAGTCAGGCCTGTATTTCTAGCCAGCAGACCTAACTAGCTGATTAGAATGCAGCACTGGGCAACCCAGGGTCCAAACCCACCACCTCGTCTTTAAATAATAGCTTAATTAGCTCATTTACATTTCATTCTTTTCAGGGAGGCACTGCATGTTATTAACATTTGATTTCCTGCTGCCTCTTGCTGGTTTAGGAATACATTCTAACAATTAATACATACAGCTCTCCTCACGCACATCACCAACAACCCCACTGCAGGCTCCTTCATACTCCAGACTGTCTCAGGGAGCCTGCTATTTTTTCCTGCTCCTCTGGGAAATCTCCATCACTGCTCCAGACACCTCATTCCAAATTGTCTATTTCCCTATCCCAAACCCCATCCCTCCAGACTTCCTCTCCCTATTCCAGACCCTCCCACTTGCCCTCATCTATTTCTATGCTAGGCTCTGCCTCCAAACCACCCACTTTCCTGCTCCAGACCCTCCCCCTGAATCTATCGCACTCCTCTCAGTGTTAGCCCATCTGTGGCTTTCCCCTTTCCACCCTGGGTGTGCTGCTTTTCACATTTTTTTCCCTTTTTAAAAAAAAAACTCCCTTGAAAGCATTAATACTCCATCCAGGCGCTTGTAATTCACTGAAAGGATCACACAGTCTCTCAGCCACAGTGATATAAAACACTATCAAGTGTCTCCTTCATAGGTACAAGCATTTTTCTCCCCAAAGAAATGTCATAAGGATATTAATAAAATCTTAAATACAGAAGCACACCCTTGTTGCAGCAAGAGGTGATGGGGAAAGATTACACTGAGATTTCCATTAGACCATTTTCATTACGCCTCATGAACAGGAGTGAGACGTTCAGCGGTGCCTAAGGGATTTAGGCATATGAGTCCAATGGAAGGTCATTGGCATGTGTGCTCCTCAGACACTTGGGGAAACCCTGCCTGTTACAGAAAACTATTGGCATTTGTTTTCCCTCATTCAGTCTCGGGCCAATGATGAACTTTGGTGGCAAGGTGACACGCAATCTGCCCCACACTTGTGAGGAAGGTGATTAGTGCAAATCCCCCTCTTGCCTGTGGCAGTGTGATGTGCATGAGTGTCAGGTTGCTGCCCGCCCTGTGCTGTGGCACTCCCCTTCCCGCCCGGGCCTGGAGCTCACAGCCCAACTAGATCATTGTCTCAGTACCAGACCAATTGCAAGAGCTTTGACTGGATGTACCGGGGATTGGCTGGGGAGTCTGCACAGAGAGAGGCAATTGCTAGCGGCTGCTGGGAGGAAAAGGAAGGAGGAGGAGGTGGAGTCAGGAGTCGGGTGACAGCTGGAGTCAAGGGTCAGAGGAACTGCAATCTCCTTCCCCCAGCATGGCCAAAGGGGGAACCGAGGGACCTGAAGGCTCCTCGCGATGACTATTTGGCCTCCTCAGACAACCTATTTCTTTGGATCGTTCAGCCCAAGCTGCTTCCTCCTCCTGCTTGGCTTGATGCAGCCCTGGAGGATGCTCTTCTCCTCAGGTTGTGCATGACTTGCTGAGACTTTCCTCCCACTTAAGCCGAATTACAGGCCCTGTAGGTGAATTGCAATCTCCTCCCTGAGTAGCAGGCATTTCGCGAGAGCTCTATTGATTTTTTTGTGCAGCTTCCAAACCCTGTCCCTGCTGCTAATTTAGCTGGGACAGCAGCAGGTCCCTTCTCTCGGCACTGCTGACTGCTAACTCTTTGATTTGCTCGCGACCATTCTCTTCAAACAATTCCTCGTTGCCAGAAGAGTCGGCGCTTCGACAGAGAGAGGCTTTTTTTGGAACATATGTTTTTAATGGGTATTTCGTACATGGCGAGGACACAGGGGAGGAATTCTGCTGTGCCTTGCTATTTACATATCTTCCAGCACACACAGCACAGGCATTGGATGAGTGAGGAGAGCTCAGCAGAGCGAGGACTGCAAGATGGAAGCCAGACTATTAGTGTTTTATATAGCATGGGCCAAACTATAGAGTGAGAGGCCATTGAACTGGGTGAGCATCTGAATATCGCCAACCCCAACCATTCAAACACCACAAGTCAGGCCACCCCCGCAAAAAAAATCCTGAGAGCAGTTTAAGACTCCCGAGATCTTAAAATAATAATACATATTCCATTTTTTCTGGGTTCTGAGCCTTTAGGATCCAATTGGGTCACTTTTCCAGGCTTTTCTCTGCAATCATAATGGACCAGAGACCCCCTCTTTTTAAAATGGGAGCTGAGATTCTCATGAGTTCACATGACTCTGGGTGCTAGGGCTTGCTGGAAACCTCCGAGTATTGAGACTCGTGAGAGTTCGCAGCCTTCCATCTGCAGTGCCTGAGCTGTAACCAGGGCAGCTTTGTGATTGTACATAATATAATGCCTATAGCGGCATGGAGGGACTAGTGTTACACCTTTAATAGGTATTGCTTGTGCTTCGCCATGCACAGCCCTCCCCAGTGCACAGGGGGATGCCACCATGGCTATCTCCAGAGCCCCTCTGTGGGGCTGTAAGTTCCAGTAGCAGTGCTAGCTGGCATGCCCATCGTGCCATCTCCAGTGCCTACAGCCAAATTCTGGCTTCTAAGCTGCAGCCCTGCGTGGGTGAGGGAAGGAAGACCTCCCTACCCCCTATGGGGCACCATCCATGACTTAGCCCTGTGTGGAGAGCCAGTGTGAAGCAAAGCATGTGCAATAACCCCACCACTGTGGGTATTTTCTGGTAAAAAAAACCAATATAAATAGGAATATATGGAAACTTACACCAAGCAAGAAAAATAGGGTGTGTCGTGGCTATAGACTCCCTTGTTCGTCACAGTCACTAGACAGCACCAGGCAGTTTGCAGGGGAAGCTTAATAAAGACAGGGGCTTTCCAAGCAGGCAGTTCTCTTGTGTGACGGGGCAGAGCGGCCCCGCACTGGTACTGTAGGGGTTAACCCTTCCTTCCTGGTAGAGGAAGCCCCGCCCCGGAAGCTCTGCTGGGCATGCTCCAACTGGAGCCCAGGTATAAAAGCCTGCAAAGCGGCTCAGTCTGGGCTGACCACCGGAGGGGAAGGAAGCACACTCCCAGCTCCCGAGGTGGAACAGCTAACACCTCAGGATCCATGGGTCAACCCAGCCATGACACCCTCTGCACCCCGGACGGAGGCGGCGAGTGGAGGGGACAGACTGGAGAACCCAGTTGATGGTAGGAAGTGACCCAGGGAGACTTTAGAAGCCAGCAGCGTTAAAGCCGCACTGACGCTCGGCGTGTTGCGGGTGGATCCCTGCCGAGCTAATCACAAGGGGGAACCCCCGCTTACAGGTGAGCCCTGGGTCGGGACCCGGTGGAGAGGGCTGGCCCGGGTCCCCCTACTACTCTGGCCGGTAGGCCGTACTGCCCTGAACCTCAGGGCGAGTTGTATGGACTCTGGCCGGTAGGCCACACTGCCCTGATGTGCGGGGCGAGTTATATGGACTCGGGCCGCTAGGCCACTCTGCCCTGATCTGCAGGGCGAGTTATATGGACTCTGGCCACTAGGCCATATGGCCCTGATATGCAGGGCAAGTCACTTGGACTTTGGCCATTAGGCCACAACTGGACACCCTTAAAGGGATGGGCGCAGGGACTTAAGAGCGGTGAGGCCCCGACACCCCAGCCCCTCCTGCCACAAAGGGGCGCTGCGGTGCCGGACCCGTCACAACTATTTACTACTTGAGGCCTGGCTCTTTGTGTTTGTCCTCCTGTTACATAGGGCTAAAAAACCCTGTGTCTGTGCAACACGGCCAACCCACTGCAGCTGGCGTAACAATGTAACACCAACAGCGTAACAATGCTTGAATCCCCTGGCTGTCTGCGCCCAGCATTTCCTAGTCCAAAGACAGCATTAATAATCCTGTTTTCTTTTCAGTTGTCACTCTATGTTTTTTTAAGAACAAAAAAAAAGGTAAGAGGGGAAAACAGGAGGAAAAGAAGAAGAACTAAAGAAAATCCTGCAGGTGCCCACGGAGCTCTTCTCTCTGGCACACCTGGGGTTGGCCTGGGGTTGGCAGGGCCATATGAAGGCTACACTCAATGAAGTTGTAGTCACACTTGGACTGGCTGCTGTGGCAGTGCCCGCCTGCAGGGCAGGATGTCTTCTCCAGTCTGGGTGGCATCTGCAGTGCTGCAGAAGAAGCTGGAGATCAACATGGCTGGCATTGTGTGTTGTGGTGCTGTGGGAGGGAAGTCCTCATGGACTTCTCTGACTTGGGGATCGGCATGTCTGGAGGGCTGCACCCGATTGTCCTGCCCAGCGTCTGTCCACAGCTCTGCAAGCTGATGAACAAGGACCTGGACATGCACCCCAGGTGGGCCATGATCGTCTCCATCCTGGAGGAGATGCAGGAGAAGTAGCATGGAGCCTCCCCACAGGCCTCATGCTTCAGCTGCCGACCCTGTGCCTGCAGTGCCTACCTGTGCCGGGGTGTCTCAGACCTCGTCTGCCCCTGCTGGAGATGTCAGCATCCTGACACACACCCCCCCCCCCCCCGCCCGACTTAAGAAAAGCTGCTCATGCAGGGCTACTAGTGAGACTTCGTCCTCCAGAGACCTAGAAGGGCCAGGAGGAGATACTGACCAATAGGGAGCCAGCAGGCCAGTTAAGAAGGCTTGCCTGCACCCTCTGAAGAGCAGTGTTGAGTGGGGCTGGGACAGGAGAGGCGCAGAGCTCCACAGCCAGGTCAGGACCAGGGCCGGCTCCAGGCACCAGACGGCAAAGCATGTGCCTGGGGTCTCAAAGCAGTGAAGATGCAGCGGGCCTTGGGTACATACATTCCTCGCCCATGGCACCACGTCTGCCCGGCTGTCTTTAGCCACGCTGGCTAGAGGAGAGCTGCCCATGCTGCAATCGCACCTCTGAGCACAGCGTAGACACACCCTTTGTGCCCACTCAGCACTAGAGATGTTCTGTTTTCCTTGCAGGCCTTCCAGCTTTGGAGTCCTGTCTGGCACTGACCATTTTCATGTCTGTCTGTTCGACTCTCCAGCCATATGCTGTAGGATGTGGCACGCCTGGGGCTAAACTTCCGTGTATTAGTGTGGTGTGTTTCTGAGCCTTTCTGTGGTGAGTCCCTGTGCTCCGCTAGGACTGGAAATAGAATGTGTTATTTCAGTATGTGGTAGGTGTCTCAGCATTTCCATATGTCCAGACACAATCCCCTTTACTGTGTGCTCTAGCACTATGGTGCCAGGGCCTATATAGATTCTAGCCCATTAGAGGGAATAATTTTTCTCTCTCTAGCAAAAGGTCTGCAGGGGTCAGACTGGGCACAAAATACTACCCTCCCCCAAGGGCCTTTCCCGATCCCAGAGTAGTCGGACTTAACTGTCCAAATCCCAGCAGTGTGGTCCAGCAGGTCCAGCCCTGGCCTGAGAGATAGGGAATCTGCCTTCTAAGCCCAGCTCTGACCCAGATCTGCTGTTCCATCTTGGGCTGGTCACTTCGCCACCCTGTTTCCGTTGAAACCGTGTGCTCTTTGGGGCAGGGACTGACTTCCAGTAGTCAAGGCCCAGTACAATGGTCCCTGATCTCTACATACAACTATATAATACATAATAATTGTCATCAATAGGTTTCAGTGTTAACAGCCAGTTGAGACAAAAGGGAGGAGCTGAGGAGACCCAAACATGGTCACTGTTACCTGTAAAGATACAGGGCCAGATTCTGCACTGTGCTGAGTTCCCACTCATCCTAGCTGAGCGGGGAGCTGGTTACAACTCCCTCTTCCTCTGCTGAGCCCTGGTCCATTGTGGGCGGCTCTAATTCACACCGGCCATCCCAAGGCACAGCCTGCTATCGGCTGCGGGGAGAATTGTGGGGAGCTGGCCACGCTGGCTTTACAGCTGCAGAGAACTCCTCCACGCTGGTAGACTCCCCAGCTGAGATATCTAAGGCCAGATTCTGTCCCCTGTGCCACACCAGCCCTTGGGCAGAGTTGTGTGGGGAATCTGACTCCTTATGGTGTCCCTGGTTACCATGAGCTTTTAGTTAACACACTAGGACTCACTGGGCCAAATTCTGGATTGACACCCTAATCCCATGATGGCCAGAGCAGTGGTGTTAATCAGAACACACTGTGGACCAGACCTGGCCCCTTTTCATGCACTGAGCTTGGCCTATGGCTTAGTTGACATGCGTGACACTCCCAAGCTCTCCTGTCCTAATATACAAAGAAGGTGCCTTGCAAATCCTTCCATAGACTCGTCAGTTGCTCCGACGTCATGCTCAGGAAGGTGGAGGGGATCCATCCAGGACTGTTGAGACCACTTGGGAATAAAACGCCCCGGCGAGCCAGTCACACTATTTCCATCAGGAGGGGAAGATCTGGAGAAAGAAGCAAACTGGGAAGGGTGTGAAGATAGCGTAAGACACTTGAGTGACATAAAATCCATGTGCAGAGAGCTGCATCAAACTGGTCACATTGCTGCTCAATTCCCAGCCAGACATTTCACCTACGTCAACCCCATCTGCCGCCGAGGCTTGGGAGAGATCTCACACTGCGGTGAAGGTGTCAGAGGAGCCGTGTGAGGAGCCCAGCACCGGCTCTCTCTGCCTCTCCCTGCCTGACTCCCTTCCCTCCCGTTGGCGACAGCACACAGCAGGCTGCAGTTCAGCCCTAGCCTCCCCACTGTTGCAACGTGCTGTGCCTGCAGCGGCGGGCACGTTTCCGGTTGGCACGTGCCACAAGACAGGGCCAGCCTTTGGGGCCCACATACCTTGCGGCTGGGGTTCCCTGCAGCCCGTAGACAATAGAGATGTCAGGGCAAATCTCGGCCATTCACTGGGGGGAAGAATGTTCCTAGCGCTTCTGGTAGCAAAGAGGACTGTGGGCGCTAGGGCTGAGAGCCTGCCATTTTCTGCACCAGTCTGAGTCCCTGCCCCGAAGGGCCCAATCTCCTTGTTCTGTGCGTGTACAGTTCTGTACTCTTCCGGTTCTTCATGGGCTTTCCAGGAGCTGCCCAGCACTGCCTTTGGGGGCCCGGAAGGACCAGTGCCAAAGTCCCTTGCTTTGGGGGGCTAGTGTGGGGTGCCCCAGGTCTGGCTGACTGCTTCAAGGGGGGCTGGTCCCTCCGCTGAGCAGCCAGTTATAGAACAAATGAGAACTAAGGAGATCACTGTTGTCACTTTGTGGTTTGCCCACTAGACCAGACTGCCTCACTGGGGTGCCCCTCGAGGAGCTGGCATCTGTGGCAGCTGGGGCCTGTCTACCATGGGCCCCTCCAGGAGATAGTGCCCCCTGTGATGGGTTGGTATCACAGAAACCCCCTTGGAGCTGCCACCTGGTGTGCCAAAACTACTTCTGCCCCTGCTTTCCTGCCTTTTCCAGCTTGGGACTCCAGAATCCTGTCTGGTTTGAGCCAGACCCGCTAGCCTGCTGCAAACCCAGACCCAGGTCTGAACCACGTCCCCTAACAGCTGTAGGCCTGCCTGGAAGCAGCTCAGGAAGTGCTCTTGCCTTTGACACCCAGGTGCCCAACTCCCAATGGGGTTCAAACCCTGAATAAATTCGTTTTACTCATAAATAGTTCGCCTTCTATTTCAAAGATAGAAAGATATGCACAGCTGTTTGCCCCATCCCGGTACTAACACGTACTCCAGGTAACTTAATAAGTAACAAGTGATTTTAATAAGTACAGAAAGTAGGATTTAAGTGATTCCAAGTAGTAACAGACAGAACAAAGTGAATTACTAAGTAAAATAAAATAAAACACGCAAGTCTATGTCTAATCACACTGTATACAGATAAAAACCTCACCAGTTCCAGAAAACTTCCCTTTACAGGCTATATTCCTCTTAGCCTGGGTCCAGCAATCGCTCACACCCCCTATTGTCTTTGTCCTTTGTTCAGTCTCTTTCAGGTGTGTCCTTGGGGGGTGGAGAGTCTCTCCCTTTAGCCAGCTGAAGACAAGATGGAGGCATCTCCCCGGGGTTTAAATAGACTTTCTCCCCTGGATGGATGCTCCTCCCCACTCCCTGTGTAGCATCATGTTGCCCTGGAGTTTGGGGATCACATGGGCAAGGCACATGTCCATGCGCCACTCAGTAACCAGCCCAGCCAGTCGCATTCCTGGCCAAGCTCAGATGTGGATTGGTGTCTGTAACTTCTTTTGTCTGTTTAAGAGTTTCTTGATTGGGCACATTCCTTTCTCCAGACATGATCCCATGCTCTTACAAAGGCTATGTATAAAACCAGCAAATATACAACCAATATTCATAATTTCAACTACAAAAATGATACATGCATACAAACAGGAGGAATAGATTCAGTAGATCATAACTTTTACAGAGATATGTTACATGATACATGTAGCATAAAACATATTCCAGTTATATCCTATATACATTTATAAGCATCTCCCCATAAAGTCCTATGGGGACACTGTCACACCCCCACCCTCCTCCTGGGCAGAGGGAGCTGGGCTGGCAGCTGGGATCCCCCCATGTGCACACACTACCTTCGCCCCCTCAGTGCTATTTCACTGTGTGGCAGCTAGTGAGATGGGCACGTTCCAGACTGAGGCTCAATGACGCATCCGTTCCGTGCCAGCTTCTAGGCAAACCAAAATTAAGGTGTCATTTGCTGCTGCTCTGAATCCTCCAGCCTCAGGGGATGGCATGGACTCAGCCACTGGCAGCAAGGGGCTAGTTCCTCCAGGCAAAGCCCACTAAGGTCTGCTTCCTCCCAGCACCAATGCTATCTGTTCCCTCTTCTAGGCACCTCGTGGGGGTCTGTTACCCAACGGCTTTGTGTGGGAGGCCATAATGGACCTCCCAGTGTCTCATCTCCCGCAAATGCTTCACCAGGCTTAAACTCTGGGGCTGCAAGTCACCTCCAGTATCCCCTGAAACACAGCTCAGCTTTCAGCCATCTCTGTCATCCCAGACTTGGGAGCATGCACAAGGGGCTGATTTGCGGGAGACCTCTCCTGGGAGCACTGACCGCCTTGCAATGCAAAATCTGCATTTCTTACTTAGAGCTGCTGACACTCTGCCAAAGACCTTTCTGGGCCCTGCGTCATGGTGCTGGGAGCCAGCTCTCTTGATCTATAGATAGTCTCACGTCTGCAGCTGGACATACATGAAACCTGCAAAATAACCATGTGAACATTCAAGTCTGAGATGAGGGTGGTCTGGGAGGTTCTCGGCACCACAGTCCCGGAGTACAGCTGGGGCTGGTGGAGAAGACCCTTGGGTTTGTAAAGTGTATTTTGGGGGGAAGCTCAAATGGAGCAGAGGGATCGTATTGCCACTAGAATGGTGTATTGTATCATAACAGCAGCCAGGGTTTCTCAACCCGGGGGTCAGGACCCAAAATTGGGTTGCCAGAATGTTTCAAAGGGTCACGTGGCGGCTCCTTTCTGTCCTGTTTGTGTGCACCTGGGGGCAGCACAATTTCCATTTCAGATTTCTCCATTGAGTTGCACCCATGCCCCTAGATGAGCAGGCCCTGGAATGGGAGGTTAGTAGTCATTAAATCTTGTGCTATTCCTTATGCTGAACTCTCCTGTTTTGTTTTTGGGGACTTGTGGGTGGGATTTATAGACTGGGGGAGGTAGGATACCTAGGAATTGCCAGACTGGATTAGACCCAAAATCCCGCTAGGCCAATATCCTTTCTCCAACAGGGGCAAGAACCCCACAGTAGGTAGTTGTGGAATAATCTGGCCCCATGAAGGTATCAACCAACCCCCTAATAGTTAGAGAGAGGTTCAGCCCTGAAGCCAGAGGTTTAACCTCCTTTTCTCACACCCCTTTTTTAGCATTAGCTATTCTATCTCTGGCTATTCTTGTTATCCATACAACTGTTTGATCCCACCTTGAATCTTGCTAAGTTCTTGGCCTCAATGATATCCTGTGGCAATAAGTTCAACAGTCTAACCTTGCATTGTGTAATGGATTGTCTCTCTTCCAAGGACATGACTCCTCCAGGTGTAACCTGGCTTCCGGAGCTATCACAGTGAATATTAGTGTGTTCTGCGAATGATTCTAGGAATGAGACATGCAGGACACTTTTCTGCCAGAAGACACTGAACAGCCTTCATTTCTCCCAGTCATGGAGCTGTGATCGCTGTTCTTCCTCTTAGCCGGACGCTCACTGAAAAACCCAAGAGCTGCTTTGGCCTCAGCCGACTCATCTGCATTGTGTCCATTTCTCTCCATCCCTTTCAGCCAGCACTAGGCTCCTTCAATCCGACCCAACTCCTTCCCAGCTGCGTCTGGCTCTCGCTCCTTCTCCACCCAGTTGAGCAGACCTGACAGCAGTTCAGAAAACATGCACAGCAGTTCTGTGCTGCTGTGCGCCTCTGCTACTGCACATTATTCCCACTGAAGGGCTGACGACTGGTGCAGAACACACCACCCCCCTGAGAAGCAGAATGCGGCTGCTGCTCTCCTTCTCCAGTGACGCTCGTCAGCCTATCAGCCAAAGGAGCATGCAGGGGTCTGTCTGTCTCATCCTACACATGGGAAGAGCACCCACATCCCTCCCTATGTCTTCATCTGCATCTCAAGACTCCCAAGAATGGCGCTCCTTTTAGAGAAGCAGTGGAGTTTAGCTTCCAAGACACTGGCCCATGAAACCCGGGTCCTGTTCCTAGCTCTGCTACTTCCCTGCTGGGGGACCTTGGGCCAGTTACTTCAGCTGTCTGTGCCTCTGTTTCCACTCTGAGTCCTTGTCTATTTAGACTATAAACTCCTCAGGGCAGGGGCTGTCTCTTGCTAGGAGTCTGTGCACCACCCAGCACAGCAGGGCTCCAAGCTTGGCTAGGACCTCTAAAAGCCACAATTAATAGTAAGTTAACTTGAACTCTGGGTGTCTAATGCCTGGATGTATTTTTCATAGATTCTAAGGCCAGAAGGGACCCTTGCGACCATCTAGTCTGACCCCTGGTATCACACAGGCCAGAGACCTGCCCCAGAATAATCCCTAGGGCAGATCTTTTGGAAAAACATCCAATCTTTATTTTAAAATTGCCAGTGATGGAGGATCCACCCTGACCCCGGATAAATTGTTCCAGTGGGCAATTACCCTCCCTGTTAACAATGTATGCTTTTTATTTGGTACTACAACATTCTTGTAAGGTTTTGAATTCCCCCTATAGTGAGATGCTCTCAATCTGAGCACCAATTTCGTTAACTTTTTTGTCTGGGGAAGTGCAATGATGTGGCCTCCATCTACTCAAGCCATATCATGTCCATCTGCATTGTGTGTGTATGGCGCAGTGTTACTTCATGCAGTGATGGCCTTTTCCCTTATGTGAGGGTCTTTGGGATGATGTGGGGTGGGTGGGAACATCAGCAAAGGCCTCTCGGAAATGTGACGTGCAGGCTGCATTGGACGAGATGTGCATTTGGCTATGATGGCCTAGTATTATAGGGCATTTTCACAGGAGTAGTCCATTACTAAGCCACGAACGCACGGCAACTGGAGGAATTGTGGCTGCAGAATATTTTAAATACAGAAATGGAGCAGTGTCTATATTCTGTATCTATAGGATCAGAGTATCAAAGCAATCCAGTATCAACAAAAAACACATCGTAATGCAGGGCTCAAGTCTTTGCCGCCCTCCCCAGTCCTTTAGGTTCTGTACTGAATGAAGCATAGTTCCTTTAAATCACACTTACACTCCCCTGTCCTCATCAGGGCTACTCTAACCTATGCCTGGCTGCAACTGCCCCCAATGGGCAGCTACAAATCACTAGATCGCAAGGGCACTCCCGCCATGGCCTCTCTTCCCCGTGGTGCTCCCAACATACTCCCCACTCCGGAGATGCAGGAGAGGGTAGCAAAGAGCTGGTGGCCCTATGCTACACAAGGATTTCCCCCACACCAGAGCAATCCGTGGGGTGAACAGCTACGCCAGCTTTGTGGCTGCTTTTAGAGGCATTTGTGGGGATGGGTCATGATCTAGTTCCTATTGATGAAATGAAACCATTGATTAGGTTTAGACCCCACCTGCGCAGCAGGCCAGGAGTGAATTCATTCATTTTTAATGGCTTGTTGTTTGGGCCTGGCTGCATGGCCACTGCAAAGGTGACTCTGCTAAGGTCCTTGCAGCAAGGGCTGCAGGGTAACATGCAGGACTGCCACACAGCCCACAGGCTGGGAAATGCTAGGCTAAACTCACTGTCTTGGGGCAGCTCTGAGGGAACCCCTCGGAGCCCTCCCAACAGTATCAAGTCCCTGGAATGCAGCAAAGGAAAGCACAGTTTGAGTCCCCCCAGCCTGAAGGAAACAGAGCAGGAACTGATGCACTATTGGGTAGCTGAAGGAAAATTGCAGCACTTCCCAGTGTTGGATGTTCACTCCCCGTAGAAGGAAGGAAGTGGCTCAGCCATTTCAGCGTTTGCTCCTCCAGAGGTTCTCAGAACTCAAACAGTCCAAACCCGAGAGGCTCTTGGTGACTGAGGATGTCGGCCATTGGCCAAGGTCCCTCCAGCCCCGCGAAGGCGTAAAGGTGGACAAACATAGCTGCCCTGGCTGTGAACAGCTGGTCACCATGATAGCATAGTTCAGCTATATATGCTGGGGGGAACTAATATCTCTAGGGGGATCCCTGCAGCAAGCAGAGGGTGCATGATTACCCCCTACTGTTCACCGAAGGAATAGCAGGGACAGAGGGTACATCAATCAGAGTGCAGGGATCTAAAAGGTTGCATGGGAACTGCTCTGCAGACGAATGAATGTTGCAACGCTGCACTGATCTATCAGTAAATGCCCGTCCTGTCTAATCGGCCTGGGCTGAGTCATTCAGTGATGTCGTCTCCCAAGTCTGTGACGTCACTATTCAGCAGCACAGATTGGATGCGGAAGTCATGCCTCAGGCAAACTCCCCACTGAAGACAATTGAAGGCTAAATTCAAACTGAGGGAGGATGTCCGCAGTTAGCTCTGTGGTCTCAACTGTGAGGTCACAAGCAGAGGACTTGGTCATTGCAAAGGAAGCAGGCTCAAGGAGTGAACTGGGTAAAACAGAAACGTTTGTTTTTAAAACGTTGTCTGAGTGTCTAGCAGGCTTTTAACATAAAACACAGGAGAACTAAATAAGGGTGAGATTATCCCTGTGAACCAGAGGCACTCTGGGATCATCACTGCAGTGCAATTAAATGGGCTGGATCCTCAGCTGTGTAAATCAGCATGTCTCCATTGATGTCAATAAAACTACACCAATTTGCATCATCTGAGGATCTGGCAACATATCCAGAGAGGAATCTAAACATGAGGTGTGTGCACAGAACTGAAGTCATATGACTGCTAGACACTGCCCTTTGGGAGTCTGGGAACTCCAAACCAACCCCCAAATCCTTTCAAAGGATCCTCCCCTACAATGTCCTTTGTCCAGCACCGCGAGAGGTGGCGCAGGAGGAAGCACCATGTGAGTGAGATGTGAACGCGGGCGAGTGGCAGAGAGCTTGGGATGGGTTCAGGGATGGATCAAAGGTGGCTGGCAGCACCACAGAGGGCCAGGGACCATCAGACAGTCAAGGGAATATTTAAATATAGGGAGATATGCCTATCTCATAGAACTGGAAGGACCATTGAGTCCAGTCCTCTGCCTTGACTAGCAGGACCAAGTACTGTCCCCTGACAGATTTTTGCCCTAGATGCCTAAGGATTGAACTCACAACCCTGGGTTTAGCAGGCCAATGCTCAAACCACTGAGATATCCCTCGCCCCTCATATTTAAGAGGGTAAGACAAGCACTAAAGAGGATTAGCAGAGCATCCAAAGGTTAGGGCCAGGGAAGCATGGGATAATAACCATCTGCCATTTAGATAGCACCTTGCATCCTGGAGCATTTCAAACTACTCTATCAACTACAAGCTGGATTCCTGTCTACCCAGTGGGACCACTTCATCCACTGCTGAATGCAGCCACCTCTGGGGCATCGGCTGTTTAGTGGACAGTAACATCACACACCAGTTTAGGACAGGGACTGTCAGTCCTAGGACCAATCCTATTCAACTTATTCATAAATGATCAGGAGAAAGGGGTAAACAGTGAGGTGGCAAAGTTTGCAGATGATACTAAACTGCTCAAGATAGTTAAGACCAAAGCAGACTGTGAAGGACTTCAAAAAGATCTCACAAAACTAAATGATTGGGCAACAAAATGGCAAATAGAACAGGAGTACTTGTGGCACCTTAGAGACTAACAAATGTATTTATTTGTTAGTCTCTAAGGTGCCACAAGTACTCCTGTTCTTTTTGCTGACACAGACTAACATGGCTGCTACTCTAAAAAATGGCAAATGAAATTTAATGTGGATAAATGTAAAGTAATACACATTGGAAAAAACAACCCCAACTATACATACAATATGATGGGGGCTAATTTAGCAACAGCTAATCAGGAAAGAGATTTTGGAGTCATCGTGGATAATTCTCTGAAGATGTCCATGCAGTGTGCAGCGGTAGTCAAAAAAGCAAACAGGATATTAGGAATCATTAAAAAACGGATGGAGAATAAGACAGAGAATATCTTATTGCCCTTATATAAATCCATGGTATGCCCACATCTTGAATACTGTGTACAGATGTGGTCTCCTCATCTCAAAAAGGATATACTGGCATTAGAAAAGGTTCAGAGAAGGGCAACTAAAATGATTAGCGGTTTGGAATGGGTCCCATATGAGGAGAGATTAAAGAGGCTAGGACTTTTCAGCTTGGAAAAGAGGAGACTAAGGGGGGATATGATAGAGGTATATAAAATTATGAGTGGTTTGGAGAAAGTGAATAAGGAAAAGTTATTTACTTGTTCCCATAATATAAGAACTAGGGGCCACCAAATAAAATTAATGGGCAGCAGGTTTAAAACAAATAAAAGGAAGTTCTTCTTCACACAGCGCACAGTCAATCTGTGGAACTCCTTGCCTGAAGAGGTTGTGAAGGCTAGAACAGGGTTTAAAAGAGAACTAGATAAATTCATGGAGGTTAAGTCCATTAATGGCTATTAGCCAGGATGGGTAAGGAATGGTGTCCCTAGCCTCTGTTTGTCAGAGGGTGGAAATGGATGGCAGGAGAGAGATCATTTGATCCTTATCTGTTAGGTTCACTCCCTCCAGGGCACCTGGCATTGGCCACTGTCGGTAGACAGGATACTGGGCTGGATGGACCTTTGGTCTGACCCAGTAAGGCCATTCTTATGTTCTTATGTTCTTATGACTGAAGAGTGTCACATACAATGAAAATTTCAGGGGGAATGTTAGGGGGCTGAATGCAATTACCCTGGGATCTTTACTGACAATGAGAGCACGAGACCTCAGTTTTATTTCTCATCCCAAACTCAGTACCTTCAGCAGCACAATTCCCCCATCCCTTTGCTGAGGCACTGGTTTAAAGGCAAGAGTGCTCTGTTATGAATTACCAGCACTGCTTCCTACAATACTCCTTAGAGATCTCCCATAACAAGTATTGCAACAGCACAACAATGTTTAGCTCATTATACTACATCGCACAACAATGCAAAGGCAAATCTGGCACTGAAGGTAGCTGGGGGAATATCAAGAAAATTAGGGCTCATAGATGCATGTGACATAAATGCCTGGATTGATAGTTTATGGGGTTGGGAAACTTGGAAGATGAGCACTGGAAATGGCTGGGCAAGTTTTAGAAGGTTAGGAACTGTCAGTACAGTCAGAGAATCAGCTTCTAGGGCTGGAAAGACATGGCTGGACCAGTAAACCACTAATCAAGCCCCAGATCCAGAAAAAGCTTGTGAGGTTGCTAGAAAGATTAGAAGAGGTCCAGAGGAACACTGTGAACCTTCTCTTGCATCTGTAGTCTCACCTTTAACTCTAGTGATCAGAGAGGAGTGCAGCTGAATGGAAAACTGTTTGTAGAGAACAGGCCCACGTCCCATAACCCTGAATTCAAACTGCCTTGAATATTTATAGGGCAATGGCTTGGAAGCTGTACCCAGGTCCAAATGTTACAACTGGCTCTGATCTCTCTGATGGGCTGAACCAAAGTCCTGACTCCAGAATACTCTGGACACTGGGGCGTTCAATATCCAGACCCCACTACTGCAATACAACCCCTGGCAAGTTGTGCCTGTTGGAGATACACTGATCGGTGTGGTAGTAGGGATGGGTGGCGATCGAATATTAAGGTGAACCATTGTCATTTACCAGATGAAGAGTGTGACATTCTCTCAATCACTTCACATGTTGGGTAGAAACAAATGAGCCAGAGAAACCCAGAACTTGAGCCAAACCTCTGACATTCTGAATGGTTGGATGAAGTTTTTGGTTCCCTTTTCAAGACTCTGCATTTCCTGGCTGCAGCTGGCACCAGAAGCGGATGTGCCAGAATATCTTGCGCAAGGTTCTTCCCACAACACTTCCACCCCAACAGGTGCCAGGCAGAATTGCAATTCTCTCAAGCTGGCCTGTTTCCACAAGATTCTCAATCCTGGTTTTGGAGTTTTAGGAGGTTAGTATAAGACTTCTGTGAGTTTACCCTGATGAAACAATGAACCTTCCCAAGCCACCCATTGCTAACGTAAACTATCAAATTTTGTTTGATGGGGCAAATATTTATGATCAAAATAATCTATCGGACTAGAATGACTTGCAATATCCAAGAGCTCCAAGCTCCCTAAAGAACATGATTTGACAGAGAATCCAGGATGGAGCATAAATTCAATTTAACTGGTTTCCAAACTATTAAATATATTCCAGATATTTTTCAGGATCTTCCAAGAGATGAATTAGCTGACAGGACCCTGGAGATTCAGCAGGACACTAATTATTGAAAGAATAATTCTTGTCACAGACACAAAGCTTGTCAATGCTAGGGGACATTTTAGGAGCTTAGTGTAGGGAGGTGGGCCCATATACTCAAAGGGGCTAGGCACCTAACTGTTATAAAAATCAATTTGAAGATCCAGGCCATGGAGCCTTTCAGCAAGGCATTCCTGGTGTGACTCTAGCCTGCAGCAGAAGTGACCCACAGTTGTTACCATCTGATGCCTATCGGGTGGTTTATGGGAAATGAGTTGATGGGCGTCCCAGTTCCTATTGACTGGATGTCCCTATCTGCCTCCCTTCTTTGTAGGCTCAGTAAAGAAGCCAATGATTCAATGGGACATGGAGAATGAGTTAACCTTTGACCCTCCAAGATGATCCTCGCAGCTCAAGACTTAGGCACATTGGCAAGAAGCTGTGAGGCAGCGTGCACAGCTACCCCGCCCCCCATGCTGTGCCAGTTCTGTACAGAGAGGATTTCAGGTTCCATGGCTGCCAGTCCTGCAGGACTCATGACCACCAAACTCACTCCAAAAAAAATCCAATAATTGTCAATACTGCGTCTCAAGAAACAGCTAGGAAGAGCGTCTGTGCATGAAAGCCACCATGACTCTCACTGCAAGAACAAGAACATGGCAATTAACAATGCCATGAGGATCAAAGCAGGCTTTGAAAAAGGAACCACCTGTAGCAATAAGATGCATCATACTCTTCACATATAGGCCACATTTCATCTACAGATCTCAAAGGTCTTTCCAAAGGTGGAAAAGCATTATCACCCCTATATTCGTTGGGGGAAATTGAGGCACAGAGTAGTGACATGTCTTGCCCAAGGCCATTCAGTAGGTCAGTGGCGAAGCTGGGAACAGAATCCAGCTATCCTGATTCCCTATCTGGTGCATGGCCTGCTACACTGTGCTGTCTCCAAAGGCACAGAGGTAAAATACCTGCCCCTCAAAGGTTATTTTTTGCTAATGTTGCTTCTCTGCAGACTAAGGGCCTGGTAACGGGCTCCCCTGTGCAGCGCAGATGCCTGCAGAAATGTCACACTTCTGCACAGGATAGATTTTGGCTGGTAAGTGATTACGCGCCTCCTCACTGATGCTCTCTTAGGAAATTTTATACACACGCACAAAGCAAGGAAAGCTGCGGTGGCAAGCGGGGAGATCTGTGAAGCCGAGGGTGGCAGTGATAAACCTCCTGGAACGCATGGCAATTAATCTTGTGACGCTGTGAGTCAGCCTAACCCAGAACCACAGCCCGGCGCTGGCGACGAGGCACGCTGCTGACTCCCGCCCCAAGGAGTTAATCTTGGCTTTGGGGACTTTCAAATGCCATCAGGCTTAGGAGACATTAATTCTGAGGACTAACACCGAAGGAGGCATGTTCAAGGGTGAGCCCTCTGCAATGAGATGTGCACGCATGCTGACAGCAGCTCGCTCGCCTTTGGAACACGCGGCTGGATGGCAGGCAAGCACTTGTGTGCATAGCACTGAAATGCATGGAGGGAATTTATGCAGCCTTTGCCTTTGGGAATAAGAAAATCAAGCGAGTGGCCTGATCCAAAGGATAAAGCACCAAATAAAGTGACACAAAAGGGCACGTTTCCAGTGGGCCACGCCTGGGATAAAGCACGTCAGCTAATATTAACACTGTGCATTTAATTCCTGCTGGGAAGATCTCTCTTCCCCCCCAAAATCTGCAGTGCTCCCCTAAGTTTGACAAGCTTTCTGAGCCAGAACCTCTTCCAATTCTAGCCTCAGGCATGAATGCAGTTTGCAGTTTTGACAGCAGATGTCTCTCCTATTATGATTTATCAAAATGCTTAAAATAAATAATGCAAACATATTTACAGGAATAAATTCCAGCTCCCGAGTGCGTTTGTCACTCGGGGACTCAGATTGTGCCTGATTGGTTTTTGGCTTCCCCTCGGATATAGATGTCCAGACCCCAGTGGGGGTGCATGAAGTGGGGCAGCCCCCAAGTGCAGGAAAGGGAAAGGGAGATTCAGTCCAAATAGTGCTTAATCAATGCGTTGGATATTATAAATGATCGTGGCGAGGAACTGACCCTGCCTTCGCACAGCCTGACAATTTCATGGGCCTGCGGGCCTATGTTTCTGGGCAAATAGTAATAGGCTGTTTAAGTTCTGTTCCTGTAAGGGAGACTTTGGGTGCTTTCTTTTGTGGAACTCCTTAAACAAGGAGTGCATTCTGCCAGTGGATTAGATTCCTTCCCCCCCTGCCCAGCTGTGTCCAATTTTTTTAAGTGTGACATGCACGCAGCAAGTACCCAGCCGTAATGCAAAGGGGTGACTCAAAGGCACGGCTGGACGGGCTCACACTGCAGCCGGATGCAAATCCCATTAAGAGAACACCCCGCATCAATCTGAGGCAAGTCTGTAAATCTGTCTAATGGCCGTTGAAGGCAGGGCACCATTGCTGCAGCCTGCTATTTTAGACACACAAAAAGATCACGGCATACCTGCCTGTGCTGCTGTGATGTGAGGAGAAGTGGCCCAATTAGAGCATAGCACCTAGCCTGGCCGTTTCCATGGCTTCACAGTACAGTACTTCCGTCTCTCGAGGCCATCAGTGCAGGAACCAGCGTCTTATCAATGATCATCCTGGTTATAAGACTCTCTTAAGCCATACCTGCAGAAGCCTAATCTCACTAGCGACGCAGGAGAAGATCTTTTCCCACAGGAGCCGTACGCTGATTTCCCTCTATAATTTGGGCCGCATTCCCATCTCCGTTTTCATAAACAGCATGGAGAAGGCAGAGCAAAGGCAGCACGCTGCCCCTGGGCTCCTTTAAGATGCTCCCGTGTTTTATGATCTTGTGAAAACTTGCTCTCCAGTGCACAAGGGCCCTTCAAAATGTAGCCGTTCCTGAAATCGGCGCAGTGTGACCCCATGTAAAAGAGTAGGAAGCAGATCCAGGGGGAAGCCTAGGTTAGCACACATGGCACCAGTGGGTGAGTATTCATCCATTCATCTTTAATGGCCTAAAGAATGGGAGTCCGGCTGGATTGGAAGGCTGAACTGTGCGCAGAGAGAGACAGTGCACAAGCAAGTCTTCCAGATATTCTTCTCCTTTGGTCTGATTCTCCCCGGGGAGAACATGAGTAACTGCGATTGACTTCAGAACTAGGCCCCTTGCATTCTGCACAGGAAATTAGACTTGAAGGACCTAATCCTGAAAGGTGCTGAGTGTCAGCAGTCCACGCTGAAGGCCACTGTAGTTCAACTGTCCTGCTAATGGTGTCCTTGCGTCTCCAAGCAGCGTGGGTGGGGTAATGAGAGAGTGCGTCAGAGAGCAGCGGGAGCCAGCCGTGCACAGACGGAGAATGTCTCTGTTTGCAGATGTGTGGCTGAATGCGAGTGGAGGGAGCTCTTTATGTTTAACGACTGCCTGGTCCCGTCCAGTAGTCAAATTGCACACTCTAACCAGATCCCCAGCTGAACTTTGCAGATCTGTAAACCCATCTCGTTCTGGGAGGGAGGTTCCATCTCTGGGTCCAGCTCTGGATGCAGGAGGTTGTCTTTTCCAGTCAAGCAAGGTACACTGACCCTTTCAAGTCTCATGACTTGACAGAGGAGCCTAATGCAGCAATGCCATGTTGCTGCACTGAGTATTAGAGGCAGAGTTGCAGAAAATCCTACAGTTAAGGTTGCCTGACACTTTCCATTGACTATGAGCTGCCAATGTGATGCGGTCATAAAAGAGGCGAATGCAATCCTAGGATGCATCAGACGAGGTATTTCCAGTAGGGACAGGGAAGTGTCAGTACCATTATTCGAGGCACCTGTGAGACCTCATCTGGAATAGTGTGCGCAATTCTGGTCTCCCATGTTTAAGAAAGATGAATTCAAACTGGAACAGGTGCAGAGAAGGGCTGCTAGGGTGATCTGAGGGATGGAAACTTACCTTACAAGAGGAGACTCAAGGAGCTTGGCTTGTTTATCCTAACCAAACGAAGACTGAGGGGAGATATGATTGCTCTCTATAAATACATTAGAGTGATAAATGCCAGGGAGGGAGAGGAATTATTTAAGTGCCAATGTTGACACAAGGACAAATGGATATAAACTGGCCATCAACAAATTTAGGTTTGAAATTAGACGAAGGTTTCTAACCATCAGAGGAGTGAAGTTCTGGAACAGCCTTCCAAGGGGAACAGTGCGAGAAAAAAACATAACTGCCTTAAAGACTGAGCTTTATATGTTTATGGAGGGGATGGTATGATGGGACTGCCTACAATGGCATGTAGCCGATCTGCGACTGCTAGCAGCAAATATCTCCAATATCCAGAGATGGGACACTAGATGGAAAGGGCTCTGAGTTACTCCAGAGAATTCTTTCCCAGGTGTCTGGCTAGTGGGTGTTGCCCACATGCTCAGGGTCTAACTGATCACCACATTTGGGGTCAGGAAGGAGTTTTCCCCCAGGTCAGACTGGCAGAGATCCTGGCGGTGAATCACCTTTCTCTGCAGCATGGGGCATGGGTCGCTTGCTGGGTTGAACTAATATTAATGGTGGATTCTCTGTAACTTGAAGTCATGAAACCATGATTTGAAGACTTCAGTAACTCAGCATCTGTTATGGAGCGTTAAAGTCTATGAGTCTATAAGGGCTTTTTTTTTTCAACACTTGCCATTATGAGGCTTTTTTTTCCCTTCAAAGTTGATTATAACTTTGCCACACTTCAGCTGTTCACCCAGGCTAGGTGTCTGACTCAGGCTGATTCTTTTATTTGGTTTTGGGTGGCTTTTTTTTTTTTTTTTTTTTTAGTTTAAGCAAAAATGGTTCTGCCAGTGCTAAGAACAAAGCTGGAGAAAATACTTTGTTTTCCCCACACTGAAAAACTCTTACATCCATTTTGTTGAAAAGCGTTAGCACCTCCATGCTTGAAATCTGGCAGTGGAAGAGGGGTTGCCCTGGGGTCAGGGATGTACCTTTTTGCTGTCCCAATGAAAACCCTACCCAAATCTGGCCAATTTATCAGCCTCTGGAAATGGTGGTTTGCATACGCTCAAGTAGAGGATTGTTGGAGTTTGGCAGCGAACTTCTCCAAAGATAACATCTGGCCGGAGCTTGCTGTATCCCTACATAGCTTCGGTGTGCTGACAGTCTGTGCATGCACCATCCCCAGCCAGCCCCTGAGCATGCTCCATCCAGGGTCTTCTCCTGCAATTCCTTCTTCCAGTGGCCAAGGGCCGCTGTGGTGCCAAGCCCCAGACCTGAGAGCACTGAGACTGTCTTTCCACTGCTCTCATGCTTCCCCTGCTGTCTCCTAGACAGAGTGGATAAGGAGGAAGCTGCCAGACTCAAAGCGGGAGAGGGGAGGAACAGGCAGGGGGCTGGGAGGAGATAGGAGCAGAGCAGGAGGGGGACAGACCCTTAGGCTACATCCACACTACCCGCCCGATTCGGCGGGTAACGATCGATGTTCTGGGATCGATTTATCGCGTCTCATCTAGACGTGATAAATCGATCCCAGAGCCACTCCCCGTCGACTCCAGAACTCCAGCTCCACGCGAGGAGTAAGCGGAGTCGACGGGGGAGCCTGCCTGCTGCGGTGTGGACCAGCGGTAAGTACTTTTGAAATCGATCTAAGATATTCGACTTCAGCTACTGTGACAGACCCAGACAAGTGGGATAGAAGGCAAATATACTGGCCATTGGATTAATAGTTTTCTGTTCCCTGAGTGACCAGAGAAGGGGCTGCACTAGAACAAGCAGGAACTTTCTGGAACCAATTTAAGGCAGGCAGGCTAATTAGGACACCTGGGTTTAAAAAGGAGCTCACTTTAGTTTGTGGTGTGGCGTGCGAGGAGTTGGGAGCAAGAGGCATACAAGGAGTTGAGAGTGAGAAGAGTTGAAGGACTGAGGAGTACAAGCATCAGCAGATCATCAGGAGGAAGGTCCTGCAGTAAGCGTAAAGAAGGTGTTGGGAGGAGGCCGTGGGGAAGTAGCCCAGGGAGTTGTAGCTGTCATGCAGCTGTTACAGGAAACCCTAAAGACAACTGCAATCCACAGGGCCCTGGGCTGGAACCCGGAGTAGAGGGCGGGCCTGGGTTCCCCCCAAAACTCCCAACTCCTGATCAGACACAGTAGGAATTTGACTGTGGGTTCTACCAGAGGGGAAGATCTCTGAGGCGATCAAAATCCGCCAATAAGTGCAGGACTCACCAAGGTAGAGGAGGAACTTTGTCACAACTGGTGTCAGGAGTGGGATCGTGGTATGCACAGTGCGGCGGAAGAAGAGGGGTGTTTAAAAAACAAAACAAAAAAAACCAAACAAACAAAAAAGGGAGCGGGTTTTTTTTTTTTTTTTCACCACAATGGAAGACATAGTGCGGGCACTGATACAAGCCACAGCTGCCCAGCAGGAAGCTATCTGTGTCCAGGCAGTTGCCCAACAGGAGGCAGTGCGGCTGCAGCAGGAGACCAATCGCCGGTTGATGGACCAGGCTGCTCAAGACCGGACTATGTTGCGTGAATTAGTAAACCAAGTGAAGGCCCTTACGGAGATGAACCATGGCCATGATGGGACGCGGAAGATATGGGCCAGCAATTGCCTGCAGAAAATGATGGGGAAGGATGACATAGAGGCATATCTCCTGGCCTTTGAGAGGACAGCCCTACGGGAGGCCTGGCCTCGAGATCAGTGGTCTGGCATCCTCACCCCATTCCTGTGTGGGGAGGCCCAGAAGGCCTACTATGATCTGCCTGAAGAGGCTGCAGCAGACTACTCCCAGCTGAAAGCAGAGATCCTGGCCAGATCTGGGGTAACGACTGCAGTGCGGGCCCAGCGGTATCACGAGTGGAGGTACCAGGAAGACAAAACCCCACGGTCCCAATTGTATGACCTCATCCATCTCGCACGAAAGTGGTTGCGAACTGAGTCCCGGGGTCCAGGAGAGATACTAGAGGTTCTGGTCATTGACCGATACATGAGGGGACTACCGCCAGACCTTTGCACATGGGTAAGCCAGAATGAACCCTCCACCTATGACGAGATTGTTGCACTGGTAGAGGGGTGAAGGATGGCAAGGGAGCTGACTTGACCAGTTAAGGAAGCGGAACCCCGAGTTAAACTAGCAGCACCAAACCCAAGAGCTCGAGTGACTGGGCCACCAGGAGAGCCCAGGTGGAAAAAGAGAGGGGCTGAAGGCCCACCAGAGGCCATAAAGAGTCGCAGCACTGAGGGGGAAGAAGATCGTGAGGTTAGACTGCCCAAACCAAGAGACCGGGGAACGCCTAGGGTTCCATATAGATGTTATGTCTGCGGGGAGTGGGGACACATAGCTGCACAGTGTCCCAATGCCAAGGAGCCTATGCTGTGTAACCTGGGAAATTGGGCAGACCCATGCTCCCTAATCCACCTTGTGGGGGTCTCACTAACCCCACATATGTACACCAGACCAGTGAAACTAAATGGGGTAGAGACCACAGCACTGGTTGATTCAGGGAGTGCTATCACACTCATCTCAGGGAGGCTCATGAAGCATAGTCAGCTGCTGCAGGCTAAGTGTACGGGGATAACCTGTGTCCATGGGGCAGTTAGTTACTACCCCACCATCCCAGTAAAAATCAAAATCCAAGGAAACACTACTGAGGTAGCAGCAGGTGTAGTCCCTAAACTCCCATACCCAGTGCTCATAGAGAGAGACTCCCAGGGTTTGGAGACTTACTCCCAGTAGGGAGATTGGAGAAAGAAGGGAACCCTGAAATTAGTGAGGCATCCACAGTAGACTGTCAACCTCCAGTCTTCTCTGAAATATCCCCAGATTTGTTCTCCACTCCCAGACAAGGTAGAAAGACGAAAAGGGAAAGAAGGGCAGCTAAGGCCTTGGGAACCCGAATACTGACCCAAAGCCAGAGGGTCGCTCTCATAGGGAGGCGGACCCGTGCAGCTGAACAAGAGGCCACCCAGGAGGGAGAAGCACCCGAGTCTGACCCCCACCCTAACACCTCTGAACCAGCAGAGGCAACAGAGACTGGCCCCCTAGATCTTGGGCAGATTAGCCCCAGGAGAGGAAATTTTGGACGGGACCAGGCTGAAGACCCAAGATACGACAACATTAGGAAAGAGGTGACTGAAATAGATGGGGTTCCCATGGAAGGGAAAATCCAGGGACCAGGACCCTACCTCATAATGAAGAAGGATCTATTATACCGGGTTGCACGAGTACAGGGGCAGAAGGTACAGCAGATCCTAGTACTTCAAAAACACTAGAACGCTGTATTAAGTCTTGCCCACAGTCATCTTTTTGAGGGGCATTTGTGGGTAGAGAAGACCCTGGCAAGGGTTCTATGACGATTCTTTTGGCCCGGAGTACATGAAGAAGTGCAGAGGTACTGTGCGTCCTGTCCAGAGTGTCAGCTGCACAGTCCCCGTCCCCATTTGAGGGCACCTTTAGTACCCCTTCCCATCATAGAAGTCCCCTTCGAGCGAATAGCCATGGACCTAGTGGGACCCCTGGAGAAGACGGCTCGGGGCCACCAATATATACTTGTTGTTTTGGACTATGCTACTCGCTACCCAGAAGCCGTCCCCCTGCGGAACACAGCCTCTAAAACGATAGCCAAAGAGCTGGTGGGGATCTTTGTCCGAGTAGGGCTACTGAAGGAGATATTAACAGACCAAGGAACTCCATTTATGTCAAAGCTAATAAAGGACCTCTGTACGCTGCTCCATATACATGCCCTGAGAACTTCAGTCTATCACCCCCAGACTGATGGGCTGGTAGAAAGGTTTAACCGAACCCTCAAGGCTATGATAAGGAAGGTGGTAAGTCGGGATGGGAAGGACTGGGACACCCTACTACCTTACCTTATGTTCGCTATCCGGGAGGTACCTCAGGCCTCAACTGGGTTTTCCCCCTTCGAGTTATTATACGTGCACCACCCCCGGGGCATACTAGATATCGCCAAAGAGATCTGGGAGGAGGAACCCAGTGAGGGGAGAAATATAATAGAACATGTATTGCAGATGCAAGACCGGATAGCCCGGGTTACCCCTATTGTACGGGAACATTTAGAAAAGGCCCAGGAGGCCCAGCGAACCCATTACAATCGCCAGGCAAAAGTCCGACAGTTCCAACCAGGGGATCGGGTGATGGTGTTGGTACCCACAGCAGAAAGCAAGCTTCTGGCCCAATGGCAGGGGCCCTATGAGGTGATTGAACCTGTGGGAGAAGTAACCTACAAGGTGCGGCAGCCAGGACGCCGGAAACAAGAACAGATTTATCACGTCAACCTTCTGAAACCCTGGCATGCGCAAGAGGCATGCGCAGCTGTCCGAAAAGACCTACCCCAGGAAAATAAACCTCCCAAACAGGTGAGAGTGTCTCCCGATTTAACACCAGACCAGAAGAATGAGGGGTCTGAGATGATCTTCCGGAACCAAGATGTGTTTTCGACGAAACCGGGTCGAACAACCGAGACATATCACCACATCGTCACAAACCCTGGGGCCAGAGTAACAATGAGGCCCTACAGGGTGCCAGCAGCCAAAAGGGAAGAGATAAAAGCAGAAGTAAAAAAAATGTTGGAGTTGGGGATCATCGAAGAATCCCACAGTCAGTGGTCCAGCCCAATCGTGCTGGTGCCCAAACCTGATGGCACCACAAGATTTTGCAACGACTTCCGGCAACTAAATGAGGTATCCCAGTTTGACGCGTACCCCATACCTCGCATAGATGAACTAGTGGACCGTCTGGGCAATGCCCGGTACTTGACTACCCTAGACTTGACAAAGGGGTACTGGCAAATTCCCCTTGCCAAAGACGCAAAGGAAAAGACTGTGTTCTCTACACCAGAGGGTCTTTTCCAATACACTGTCCTCCCTTTTGGACTACATGGGGCCCCAGCTACCTTCCAGCGCCTCATGGACAAGCTATTACGCCCCCATAATCATTATGCTTCTGCCTACCTGGACGATGTGGTCATTCATACCCCAGACTGGGAAACCCACCTAGAGAAGGTGGAAGCAGTCCTCAATACCTTCAGGCGAGCTGGCCTTACAGCAAACCCTGCCAAGTGTGCTGTAGGGTTTACAGAGGCCAAATATCTTGGCTACATTGTGGGGAAAGGTTTCATAAGACCCCAACTGAACAAGTTAGAGGCCATCCAAAATTGGCCCCGACCAAGTCGCAAGAAACAAGTCCGGGCATTCCTAGGGGTGGTGGGGTATTACCGATGATTTATCCCCCACTTTGCCACAAGGGCTAGCCCCCTGACAGACCTAGTGAAAGCCCATGGACCTGATCTGGTGAGATTGTCTGACGGAGCTGACAGAGCGTTCACAGACTTACGGACTGCCCTCTGCAGTAACCCCGTACTGATAGCCCCGGATTTCACCAAGGAATTTATTCTACAGACGGATGCATCGGAAGTAGGGTTAGGGGCCGTTCTATCACAGATGGTTGGGGAAGAGGAACATCCAATTCTCTACCTCAGTAGGAAACTCCTTCCGAGGGAACAGAAATATGCCGTGGTGGAGAGAGAGTGCCTCACCGTAAAATGGGCTATGGAAACGTTGCGCTACTACCTGCTCGGGCGCAGATTTGTCCTCATGACCGACCATGCCCCTCTTCAATGGATGCAGCGGAACAAGGAGAAGAACACTAGGGTGACCAGGTGGTTCTTAGCCCTCCAACCTTTCCAGTTCCATGTGCAACACAGAGCAGGGAGCCGTCATGGCAATGCTGATGGCTTGTCACGTGTCCACTGTCTGGCGTCCCAAGCTGCCCAAACCCTTGATGTTGAGCAGGGGGGAGGGATATGTGACAGACCCAGACAAGTGGGATACAGAAATCTCATAGAAGGCAAATATACTGGCCATTGGATGAATAGTTTTCTGTTCCCTGAGTGACCAGAGCAGGGGCTGCACTAGAACAAGCAGGAAGTTTCTGGAACCAATTTAAGGCAGGCAGGCTAATTAGGACACCTGGAGCCAATTAAGAAGAACCTGCTAGAATCAATTAAGACAGGCAGGCTAATCAGGGCACCTGGGTTTAAAAAGGAGCTCACTTTAGCTTGTGGTGTGGTGTGCGAGGAGCTGGGAGCAAGAGGCACACAAGGAGTTGAGAGGGAGAAGAGTTGAAGGACTGAGGAGTACAAGCATCAGCAGACCATCAGGAGGAAGGTCTGGCAGTAAGCGTAAAGAAGGTGTTGGGAGGAGGCCGTGGGGAAGTAGCCCAGGGAGTTGTAGCTGTCATGCAGCTGTTACAGGAAACCCTATAGACAACTGCAATCCACAGGGCCCTGGGCTGGAACCCCGAGTAGAGGGCGGGCCCAGGTTCCCCCCAAACCTCCCAACTCCTGATCAGACACAGGAGGAATTTGACTGTGGGTTCTACCAGAGGGGAAGATCTCTGAGGCGATCAAAATCTGCCAATAAGCGCAGGACTCACCAAGGTAGAGGAGGAACTTTGTCACACTATGTTATTCACGTAGCTGAAGTTACGTATCTTAGATCATTCCCCCCTCCCCCCCTAGTGTGGACCAGCCCTTAGGTAGACAGAAAGGAATTCCCTGGTGTAAGGACATGGTAGAGGGCAGAGGCAGAAGGGGGCAGGCTAGGACGGGAGCAGGGACAGAAAAGTCTGAAAGCCTAGAGCACACTCCCCTCCAGAGCCTGGAACAGAATCCAGGATTCTTGAGTCTCAGCCTTCCTCTGCTGCCAGAAAATATCTGTGAAAGCCATTTGAATGCAGCCCCCTCTAGTGGCTGGTCCACATAAACAATAACAGCCTTCTACTGCGGCCAGTTCTCTGTTCGGTCTAGCGGCAGAGGTCTGTGTGGTGGCTGTAAAGGGTCCAACCCAGCTGATGATCCATGCGGGTGCCAATATGATGCCGCATGATAGAACTTCCTTTGTCTCTTTGCTGCTTTTTTAAAGCGTAGGGAATTGTGCATGAAAACCCTTACATTAAAAGAATTATTATTATTATTATTAAGGTTGCAAAGCCAAGCACTCCGACATTAGGAAATGCCAAATTTAAGGTTGCCCATGCAACCTTAATGTGTCCCCCTTGGGTTTATTCTTTATGATACAGTTTTTAGTCATGTAGTGGTTTTTCCCCACAATTCAGTGCATAGTTTGGGTGCTGCCCAGGGGATGAATCAGGGCTGCATTGTTAACAAGGCTGTTCTCTGTTTAGAACCCCTGCCTCATTTGTTGCAGAAGCTGGATAGTGAATGAAACAGTGGAACTGCAGGAAGAGAAGGGGGGAGGGTGTCTCATAGTGAAGGCAGCTGACTGGTCCCCTGGGGAACTGGATTCTACCCCTGCCTCTGCCACAAAGCTCCTATGTGATGCTGGGCAAGTCACTTACATCAAATGTTTCACAAGTGGCTACTAACTTGTGTTGCGCATTTTTTGGGTGCCTGGTTTGAGCTCTGGGGTCTGATTGGCAGAAGTGCTGAGTGCTCACAGCTGCAGATGGAGTTGATTGGAGCGGTGGTTGAAATTACAGTGCTAAGTATGGTGGCAAATCAGGTCCTATCTGCTTCTCTAGTGCCCAGATACCTTTACAAATCTGGCCCTCTGTGCCTCTATTCCCCATGTGTAAAATGGGGGTAATCCTGCCATTTGGCTCACAGGGGTGCTGTGAACATAAATCCATTCATGTTTGTGGAGTACTCAGATACCGCAGTGATGAGCACCACTGAAAAGCCAACGAGGAAACTAATAATTCTGTGTTCAGAGCATGGTTTGAATCATGGGTGGTAAAGAAGGCCTGGGGCCACACACTGAATTAAGATTATAAAAATTAAATATTGAATAGCTACCCATCCCGTGAGCACTGTCCATCCTGCACACTGCATGAGTGCAGGGTCCTGTGCAAAGAAGAGCGTGTGATCATGTAATAGACAGAGAGACAAGGTGGATGAGGTAATATCTTTTATTGGATCAACTTCATACATTGCCAGCCGGGGGCCGAATAAAGGTTGCACGGGCAACCTTCATTCTGCATCTCCTAACACTGAACGCTTGGCTTTGCAAGCTTGACATTCTTTTAACATAGTTTTTTGTGTGCAACATTTACCCACTTACCTACTTGGACATTTCTCCAAGACACACAGGCCATGCCCCTCTAGAGATAGATGCCCATTGACACAGTCCTAGCTCAGGAGCTATTGTTAATATTGTGCTTTGCACATCTATGTCCTTATTGCTTCTTCCATTGAGTGTGCACAGCAGGAGTTTGTGTGTGCGACATACATCCATGCATACCCCTTGCGTCTTTCTAATTTTGTTCTCCCTTCTGGCGTGTATGTTTATCAATCACTTGTTCAATCGGTGTATCCAATTCACTGGCTAGTACTCTTTAGTGTCAGGTTCTAGTAACTGCACTGGTTAGCACATGCACAAAGTGCTGTGCAAATATTAACCAATTCATTGTCACACCACTCCAGGGAGGGAGTAAGCCTCACCTCTGTGTGACAGAGGTGAAAACTGAAGCAAGGTGAGACAAAGCAACTGCCTATGGCGATGGAGCAAGTTTGCTGGAGAGGTGGGATCAGAATTCACAACTTCCTGATACCCAGGTCTGTGTGCAGGCCACTCCACCTCATCATTGTCTTCCTTTGTTCTCGTGTATGCGTTAAACTCGTTAGCTCACTGAGGCACTCCCAGAAGAGTTGCTTCTCATTTTAATTAATATCCCAGGGTGCATAGTGGCATGGTGTTAGCTTTATTGGAGAAGAGAGCAAAGGAAGCTGTTTGCTTTCTCTGAATGGTCATAAAAATCTGTGTAGAGTCACTGTTCTAAATGAATACACCTTAAACCAAATTATGGGGCAGTTACCAGGAAGTTTGGGTTATCAGAGAAAGGTCTCCATCCTCAATTAATGTTTGCTTAATTATCCAAACCCTTGATTGTCTTAAATCATTCAGTGCCTCTCCCCACGACATTCAGGTAATTGAGGCTGTCACCCCACGGCTAGTAACTTTTTCCTTTACTTACCTGTCAAGACCTGAACTCAGGTCTCTGTCACTATTGTTGATGGACTCACTCACCCGTACAGTAGGTCAGTGAACACAGCATCCACCTGTAGATGGTAGTGATTAGAATTTCAGGGGAAAAACAGGATCTGAACTCAGGTCTTGGCCCATCAAAGTTCACCTTTAACATGCAATAGCCTTTCCTACTAAAGCCACTGTTTGCGTAGCGAAGAAAAACATTCTTCCTGTGCTGAACAGAACATTTCACAAAACCCCTCCCCTATCATCTCATCTTGTCAACTGCTGTTCAGCTCAAAAGAGATTTGAGACAATCTGCGAACACCTTTAGAAATGGTCAGGCCTGAAGAGAAAGAGCAAGTTTAGATGCAGGGCTGCTCCAGGAGAAAAAGAGGGAAAAGCTGCCAAAAAATCAGAGTAGGATGTTCAAACCACAACAGCAGCTTTCACCTACCCTGAACTCTGCAGCCATGTAGTGAATGTATAGTCAGCCTCAGCAATCTGCACTACAGTCCTGGGCTGTTATCCCCACTGCTGAAACCTCTGGCAAGTCCCCTAATAATGCCAGAGACTAACTCCTCCCCTAGATGACTAACCTGCCAGCTAGACCCTGACAACTGCCTGGCTCCTCCCTTCTCACAGCCGGCTTGGCCACCCTCTAACTCCCAGCATGCTCCATAACCTCCCTGCTAGGCTCCAGAAGTTCCCAAGCTGGATTCTGCACTGCCCAGACGTTAAACACTCTCATATCACAGATGTCGTCCACTTGGGATCTAGGTTGCAAGCTACAGGCTAAGACTAGTGCATCAGGGAATTGCCATTCAATTCCCTTAGTTGCATTATTACGTATCAGTGATGATCATGGGCAGCAGAAAAGGACCTGGGGACTATGGTGGATCACAAATTTAATATGAGTCAACATGGTGATGCAGTTATGAAAAAGGCTAACGTAATTCTGAGATGTATTACCAGGAGTGTCGTATGTAAGACACAGGAGGTAATTGTTCCACTTTGCTCGGCACTGGTGGGGCCTCAGCTGAGATAGTGTATCTAGTTCTGGCTGCCACACTATGGGAGAGATGTGGGAAAACTGGAGAGAGTCCCGGAGAGAAAAAGTGACAAAATGTTTAGAAAACCTGACCTGTGAGGGAAGGTTAAATACTGGGTATGTTTAGTCTTGAGAAAAGACGACTGAGGGGGCCCTGATAACAGTCTTCAGATATGCTACGGGCTGTTCTAAAGAGGACGGTGATCAATGGTTCTCCATGTCCACTGAAGGTAGGACAAGCAGTAATGGGCTTAATCTGCAGCAAGGGAGATTTAAGTTAGATATTAGAAAAAACTTCCTAACTCTCATGGTAGTGAAGCTCTGGAACAGGCTTCCAAAGAAAGTTGTGGAATGCCCATCACTGGAGGTTTATAAGAACAGGTTAGACAAACACCTGTCAGGGATGGTCTAGGTTTACTTGGTCCTGTCTCAGTGCAAAGGAAGGACTTGATGCCCTCTCAAGGTCCCTTCCAGCCCTACATTGCTGTGATTCTGTGAAATATTTGAGTTGTTACCATAGGTCTTGGAACTAGGGTGCTGCGGGTGCTGCCGCATCCCCTGGCTTGAAGTGATTTCCATCACATACAGGGTTTGCAGTTTGGTTAAATGGCTCTCAGTAGCCCCACTGTACAAATTGTTCCAGCCATCTGGTTGTTACTGAGGGGAAGAAGGAGCTGGAGACTGGCTTCTCTCTGTGCGATGGTCCTGCCATTTGATTTGGGCCCATCTCTCTATGCTGAGCTCTTAAAGGAAAGTCAGGACATTAAAGCCGAATTCACCATGATGGAGAACAGAGCCAGGCCTCATAAATTAATATAAATAAGATGAATGGGAGGGATATTGGTTCCAAGATACAGATCCTTTTGCCGCTGGGATACCAGCTTCTGGCCCACATTGGTAGTGACGGGAAGTTACTGCCTTGTGAAGGCTGCTTGGAAGGCTATGGGAAATTATTGGAATTGTACAAAATTTCTCATTTCACTTGTCAGAAGGGTTCACCTATGTTGCTCTCTACCTCTTGAGCTTTGCTCTGAGTTCTGGGTTCAAATGAAGCTGGAATTCTGAGGCAAACTTCAGTTAACATTTCTGACTTACATTAAAGCTTTGCAAAGCTGTGAATTTCACATCATTTCAATGGAAATCATAAATCAACATTGAGTCTCACAGACCGGGCCCCAGAGCCACTGGAATAGTCCCCCAAGTACTCACTCAGAATGGGTGCAGAGTCAGCTGGTACAGATTTAGAATGGGTCAGTTGAATGGTTTGCAAACCTTTCTTCAAATATGGCTGAAGATTAGTGTTTGTGGTGGACCATGTGCCCAGATGAGGTTGGTGTGATTGCACATTTATTGTGGACATTTCTCGTGGTCTAGGAATGAGACAGTGGGTCTGATCCCAGTTCCTAGGAGGCTGCCATCCACTTCCCAAAAAGCTCCGCTATGATTGACTGTACTCTCACTGGCAGTCTCAGCATAACTCCTGAAGGTTAAATGGGCCATGGAAACTGACCTCCTCTCTCCTTGAGAGAGGGGGTCCTCTAGATCTGGGCAGCACCAGGCATTGATTGGACAGGGTGCGAGAAATGTTGCCCTTCTTCTGCACCTGTTCTGGGGTTAGACAAAGGACTTTGCTCTCCGGGGCTGTCAATTCAGCAGCTTTCACCAGCTGTGGGGGAAGAGAGGAAATTTGGTTTAAAAAGGGAAAGCTCATAGGTTTTCGTCTCTGTTGGCTCCGGTGCTATTGAGATCTTTGTTAAGAATTGGCTTCCCCGAGTTTAGCAGGCTGAGAAATGTGAATAAATTACTTTTGACACTTACTCCTACATTTCCAGCCTTGCCCAGGACTTAGCCACACGGCTCCCATTTAAGTCAATGCGAGTTATTAAGGTCAGTGGGAGTTGTGTGGCTAAATCCCGTCGCACGGCTTTGAAAACGTCGAGGGAAGAATTCTCCCCCTTAGCCACCGTCAGGATTCATCTCACACCCACATGACCTATTCTGTGGAGCCACAGATCGCTAGTTAAAAGATGGTTAGGCATGCCTTGCCATGGCATCTGGGCAGCTGACCAAATTTCAGAGATGCTCTCAGGCTAAAAATCATACATTTAAAAAAATCCTTACCCACATTATAAAAGCAAGAACCACCTTTTATTATTAAACGGGACAGACTTTTTTAAATCTAGGGCTAAATCCTCAGCTGCTGTAAATGGGCATAGTTCCCTATCTGAAGCATACGTTTCTTGTCTGTTTCAGCTGTTTCATTGCTTTGTACACTTCATTCACCATGGACAGTGAAAATAAACTAGTCAGTATCTCTTTTGTTTCTAGTCAATTTCACTTCGCTGTCCTTTTGTCCTAGCACAGCGCAAACACTACAAGGGGATGTTTATATTAACAGCCCTTTTATTTGGGCTTTTAAAAATTCCATCAAAACGCTTCTCTGCTTGTTCTCCTCTGCTCGTTTTTCTCCAGCCTACATTTCTGGCTGTATTTGACCAGACATGTCCCTTTCAATATGACAGGCTCCAAGGAAGAAGGAATCAGTCTCTTTGACAGGAACTAAAGTCCTGTTTGAGCTGGATTACATGCTGGTGTTGCTTAACAAACACAAGCATGCGGGAATGAGGCGGCAATGCGGAGCCATCTTTGTGCAAACCTGCCCGGTTGCATTCTTCACCTTCCCTGTGTCCAGCTAAAGGGCTGAGCTTCATTTTTGTGCATACAGCTTAAAATGAATGGAGCGAGGTTTTTAAAAACAGCCACCTCAGCATGACATATAAACCACGGTTATTTGTACTACAGAAGCCCCAACGGGGTTCAGGGCCCCACTGTGCTAGACCCTGCACAGACACCTAGAGACAGTTCCCAGTCTGATGAGCTCACAGCCTAGACAGACACAAGGAAAACAAAGGTGAAGTGACTGGCACAAGGTCCCACAGCAGATCAGTGATTGGAATAGACTCTACTTCTCCCAAATCCCAACCTAGTGCTCTGGCCACTGTACCATGTTGCCGCTCAGAAATGAGGGGAATTTGCAACTGGGATAGACTAGTGCCTTGTCTGGGGCCCACTGAAATCCTTGGGAGTTCTTCCAGTGTCTTCAATGGATATGGGATCAGGCCCTCATTTGGTACCTTCTCTCTGCCAATGACTGATGTAAAGCTGCCTCATGGCCTTAATTTGTCCGATATTACAGCAGGGACAAGGCAGTTCCCTGTCTGACCTCAGCAGCTTGTGGCAGGATGGCTCATAACCTTTGTCATTTTGATCTTGGCTCGCAGAGCTGGGGACACAGTTCTATTTAGACCTCTCCCAGGAGTCGATAAAGCTCCAATTCTGCAAGTCCATTCCTCTCAAAATAGCTTTCTGTGTGCACCTCGTACCTGCCTCCTGTCTCTTCCGTCGCCTGCTGCACCATGGCTGCCTTCCCGTTGTGACTGTCTGAGGGGACAGAGCTGCTGAATTTTTCACTTTCATGTATTTTGCAAAATTTGGAACAAAAGGCTGATTTGTCGGCTACCCTGCTAGGACTGTGGGTTTGATCTCATTCTTCTCTACTGGGATTTATATTCAGAATTCACGTATGCATCCAGAACCTTAGGCAAGGTAGGGATCAAAGGGGGGGCTCTCCAAACCACCATCTATATGTTTATTGACATAAACGCTGGCTAGAGAAATGGAAGCTCAGCAGATGCCCTCCCCATGCCATGCATCTTCCCATTCTCCCAGTAGCTGCAGAGCAGTGGAACGTCCAGTTCAGCATTTATGAGCATTGCGTGTGCATGTTCCTTTATCAAATAAAGTTTCACAGGTCCTGCCGACAAACCGAGAATCTCTACACCTCTGAGCATCCAAGGGTTGCTTGTCGCCCTGTCCCGCTGCTCTTTGTAAGCCATTCTTTGCTGGTTCTCGCTGTGATTGCCATGCTGCAGGGATCAGCGAAGTGCACAGCCAATGCACAGCAAACCCTAGAACAAGAATATTCAAAAAGTGCAAAGCGGTCGTCCGGCACATGTAATTGGACACATCGCTTCGCTGTGTCTGCTCAACACATTGTAGTCACAGCAACACTTCCTGTCTCCCACCCTGTGTCTGCCCTGTGTATCGAGATAGGAAGATCTGTGGACAGGGTCTGTGTCTCACTAGGGATTCGCAATAGCACCTGGCCCAATGAGGCCTTGATCTTTGCTGAGGCCTCTGGGTGCTACTGTAATAATTGCAAATAATAATAAGGTTTTAACAGGATGGTCATTGGAGGTCAAATTGTCCCGGTCTTCTTGGCAATGATGGGGCCTCAGCTGGAGTACTGTGTCCAGTTCAGGGCATCACACTTTAGGAAAGATTTGGACAAATTGGAGAGAGTCCAGAGAAGAGCAACAAAAATGATCAAAGGTTTAGAAAACCTGACCTGTGAGGAAAGGTTTAAACAAACGGGATTGTTTAGCCTTGAGAAAAGAAGACTGAGGGGGGACCTGATAACAGTTAAGGGCTGTTCTAAAGAGGACGGTTCTCCATGTCCACTCAAGATAGGATAAGAAGTAATGGGCTTAATCTGCAGCAGGGGAGATCTAGGTTAGATATTAGGAAAAACTTTCCAACTAGAAAGTGTAGTTAATCACTGGACCAGGCTGGACTAGGCTTCGGTCATGGAATCCCCATCACTGGAGGTTTTTAAGAGCAGGTTGGACAAACACTTGCCAGGACTGGCCTAGGTTCACTTGGTCCTGCCTCAGTGCAGGGGATGGGCTAGACAGCCTCTTGACGTCCCTTCCAGCCCTACATTTCTATGAAGCTATGATTTAATACAGTAACCATCAGAATTGCCAGTTTCCTGATTTTTCTCCCTTCTCCACATTTTTATGTCCCCAAAATGCATTCTAAACTCTTTCTGTACCTTGCTGTTTATTTTCCCTAGGCTCTGTCCATTTAACCTAGTTACTGTTGCTATTACAGTAGCACCTAGAGACCCCAGTCAATGATTCGGACTCCAGCATGCCAGGTGCTGTACAAACATGTGGCAAGAGACAGCCTGTGCTCCAAAGAGCTCACAGTCAAGGCCTTGCTGACATCATTTTAACGTACAGCACTTTTCAAACTGATGAAATTAAACAGGTTCAATAATCTTTGTGGACATTCCCATTTGGGTTCAAGAGAGGCTTATTGGAGTTTAACTTACACCAGTTCCTAACTGGCTTACATCAGATTGCAGTGAGCTTGGTTTAAACTGAAAGGCAAGCATCCACCCAGGGGGCTGCGCATTTAACTCAATGGGTTTGAAATCACACCTTTCAGTAAACGGTACAACTTTGCATGTAGGTCAGGCCTCAGTCCACTCCCCTCTCTTTTCTCTTAGATGTGCTGCATTTTCTCCTGCCGTCCCTGCATGATCCCTTAAGTCCCTTTTTCCTTTTCCTCCCCTGCTCGCTGCCTTTTTCTATGTCAGTGGTTTTGCTCCTTCTATTTGCATTGCTTTTCCGGGTCGTCTGTTTTCATCCCTTTGCCCTTTCTTCCTTTGTCTTGTCCTCTCTCTTTGTCGCCGTCCTAGTCTCTCTCCCTTCTCTTATCCTACAGGAACTGCTTGTATTCTCTCCCTCTCTTCCCTGCTTCCTCCTTCGCTTCTGCCTGCTCTTTCCTTCCTGAAAACTCCCCCCAATAGTCAATTTCCCCTCACTCATCATCTCATTTCCTCCCGTAGATCCTCCATCTCTCCCTCCCCGGGCCATCCCCCACATGCAGCTTTCCCTCGCCAATTGCTTTATCCCAAGTCTTACCCCTGCAGCGTGGCTCGAAGTTTACAGAGCACTAGACAGACATTAGCTAATCCTCACACCAGCGCTCGTAGTCCCTTCTCTGCCCTAGAAAGCCTGGATGGAGCTCATCAATGGCCTGATCTTGCTACCCCAGGGGTTCTCAAACTAGGGGGTTGGGACCCCTCAGGGGGTCGTGAGATTACATGGGGGGTCCCGAGCTGTCAGCCTCCACTCAAAACCCCACTTTGCCTCCAGCATTTATAATGGTGTTAAATATATTTAAAAGTGTTTTTAATTTATAAGGGGGGGTCGCACCAGAGGCTTGCTGTGTGAAAGGGGACACCAGTAAAAAAGTTTGAGAGCCACTGTGCTACCCTTTGCTCACCCAAATAAGGGTTTGGCAGGATCTCTCCCTAGCTCAGCTTGTCCCTCATTCTCTGCCCCTGAAGAAGTTCCCAGAGGTAGAACAAATGGGGCCTAGCAGCTCTGCCCAGGGCTGGTACAGGAGAGACTCCTCTGGGGACACTGATTTGGCACCACTCCGACATGGGTAGGGAGGGGCACTCAACAGTAGGGCACGCAGCCAGCCCCATGGCACGATTTTGCCTGAGCACGGCGGCAGTGGAGAGGTCTGGGGGCCGACTGATTGGCTGTGGCGCTCTTCGACGCTCTTCCAGACACCCAAGCTCCACCCACCAGAGAAGCTCCACCCACAGCTGAAACACCTGGACAGAAGAGAAACAAAATGTGACTCTACTCAGGTTCCTCTCTGGCCTGTGTGTGCCTCTCCCTGGGCTGCTTCTCCTCCTGGCTGACTGCTAGTACTCTTGCTGGCCATAGGAGGTGCTGTGGTGTGCCGGAGCTACTGCAGATGGGCACCTGGCATTCCTCTGCTGCCGCGGAACTGCCCCTCCCTAGCCACCTCCTTCACCAGTGCCTTCTCCCTCTGGTGATGGCCAAAGGTCTGCTCAAACAGGGGGACTGTCGTAGTACGAATGGAAGGGTAACAGATTCAGGCTATTTTGAATCGGGGGCATCATTTACTATGGGCAAAGACCTTGGTTTGTCCCCTCCCAAACTTTTCATAGGTCTATATGCCCCATTCCCCTCCCTATCCCCGCTACTTTGCAGGCTATAATCCCATGTAGTGTTCTATATGCTGACACAACTCCTCTTCCTCCTCCCCTCCCCTGGCCAGTTTTCTGCTCTGATGCCCATTTTGAACCAAGTGAGCTGCCGCAAGTCACTCGAACGCACCCCCGAAGCCCAATGTGGTGGATGCTAAAAGGCCAGCTTAACGCATACATGCACGGGCCTGGCTGGCTCAACTTGTGACGCTCTTGAGTCCTTCACTTACAGGTCACTCTTTGCCCCCAGCTAGGATTGTTACCATCTGTCTGATGTTCAGGGTTGCAAGCGAAATGAGATGGTGGGTGTCAGTAGGGCCAGTGCATGAAGCTGGGACTCAGAAGACTGGGGTGCTCATCTCATCTCTGCTATTGACTTTCCACGTGACCCTGGGAAAGTCTCCTCTCCCTCCCAGCCATAAGTAGGCTTGTCTTTTGAGACTTCAAGCTCTTCACGGCAGGGAGTGTTGCTCACTCTGTGTTTGCACAGCCCCTAGCACAATGGGGCCCCAATCTCCACTGGAGCCCTTATGTGCGACTGTAATACACTAATAATATTAAATCCAGGGCATGGTTACTCTCCAGCTATGCTCCGGCTCCCTCTGAAAGAAAAGGGGACCAAGGGATAGGCCAAGGGATGTTTTCAGCAGGAAAAAGCTGTGGGGTTTGGTCAGAATGAACCTACCGACAATCTATGTGTCACAATTAAGCCACGATACATGCGGTAATCTTCACATCAGTAAATCAGCCTAGGGTCAGGCCCCCAGTCCCTGCCTCGAAGGGAAGCAGACCATGCTCATGCATTCCATTCCTTTTGTGCTAAGCAATTCTGCCTGCTTTTCTCCTCGGCGGGTCCCTGGCGTGGCTTTACCAGGGCCGATTCCCCGGTCCCATGACTATGAGAGAGAGAGGCAGTGTCACAGCTCATTAATACACCTCTTGCGGTGCCCACCACTTCTGCTGGGTTCGTGCACGCCTCGTTCGCCTTGCTGTGTCGCTCTGGTAAACGGGCCGTGGTAAGATCCACATATTGACCTGAATGCTTTTCTCGAGCGCTGCGAGGGGGAGGAGAGGCGGCTAAACGCAGCTATTACAATATATGCGCACCAGTGCATGGGGGGGGGGGCGTGAAAAAGCACTCAGCCCCCATGGTCTCATGCCAGGGTGACTGCCTGGCTTGTGACCTGCTGACAAGGCGCTGGGCTGTGTTGCAAGGGAGACAGCTACCTTGTCATTGTGTTTCCTTTGTATTAGCTCACTACAATTTTGCTCATCCCGCTATGCGGCTGCCAGCTGCTGGGATAAAGTAATTATAATACTAATAGCATCTTCTAGACAGGGAGGCTGGGGTAGTGGTTACAGCTCCGGGTTGGGGCTCCAGAGAGTTGGCTTCAGTCTGCCTCTACCGCAGTCTCCGTGGGAACGTCTACACAGCAAGCGGCGGCCTGCAGCCGCGCGTCTCAGAGCCGGGGTCAACAGACTCGGGCTCGCGCTACAGCACTAAAAAGAGCTGTGCGGACATTGTGGCTCAGACTGGAGCTCGGGTTTTGAAACCTAGGGAGGGGGACGTCAGAGCCCGAGCTGCAGCCCAAGCCGCAACATCTACACGGCCATATTCAGCACAGTCGCATGAGCCCTGCAAGGCCACATCTATCAACTAGACACTCGCGGCAGGAGCCTGTGTAGATACAGCCCATGTGACCCTGGGAAAGTCATGTAGCTTTTCTATGTCTCAGTTTCTCACCTGTAAAATGGGCTGATGGTGCTCCCTTTGTCTGTTTAGACTGGAAACTCTTCGGGGCATTGATCCTCACACGCGCATCATTGGGATTTGTTGTTTCTGAAGGGTCCCCGGCACCTTAGGGGACATAGAGTCTTAAGATAAGTTGATGGCACATGCTGTGCCGCCCCTGAGCCTTGCACAGGCTGGTCCCCAATGAGGGGAGGGAAATGATTGCCTCCCATAAACTGTTGGTCTAATCGGGGATTTGAACCAGGTGTTTCTCTTCTGTGGTCTGTGCATTGCCATAGAGGACGCAGGAGTGTGCCCGGCTCTGGACCGTTCTGTTTGATGCGCTTTGTGACTGTGGTGCCTGATAAGATAAAAGTGAATGGATAAGGGGGTCTGACTATCTGATTGTCCCAGGGCATGGGTGGGGAAAGGGAATCTCACATTGCTGGCTGTGCTAGGGTGACCAGATGTCCCATTTGTATAGGGACAGTCCCGGTTTTGGGGACTTTTTCTTATATAGGCACCTATAACCCCCCACCCCCTGTCCCGTTTTTTCACAGTTGCGATCTGATCACCCAACGCTGTGGGGGCCCTCTCTTACAGATCTAGGGAGTTGCTGGAGAGAGAACCTCTTTCAGGAGATGGTAGGGGAGTGGGGGAAACGTGGAGAGTAAGTATATTTGGAGGCAGCACCGTCCACTCTCACTGGCTCTCACAAGATCAGTAGAGCCAGTCAGGAAATGGGATTTTTCCTCATGAGAAATGTGAATGAAAACAACAACTAGTTATTGCCATAGACAATTGCGTGAAATTTTTCAGGTTTTCACAGAAAAACTGAACCCTGGTTGCTGGGTGACAATTTTCATTTTTGCTGGCCAAAAATTGAAAAGTTTTGGATGAAAACCTGGAAAAAAATGAGTTGAAATGGCCATTTCCTGTGGAAAATGACATTTCAACAAAAAAGAGCCTTTTTTCAATGGAAAATATCACTGTTGGGCTTTTGGGGATTCTGGGCAAACCCCTTTGTTTTTCAGGTCTCCTAAATCAGGAGCCTCTTGCGCAGTTCTTTCTTCTTCTGGTAGAAATATGTACAGCGCCTAGCATAGCAGGGTCATGGTTCATGACTGGGATTCTTAGGTGCTAGCGGACTATAGACAATATACAATAATAATAATACCTGAAGGCCATCCAGGAGAACCAGCTACCCACGCCACCACCAATGGAAGAACTAGGTTTTTTTGTATATTTCTAAAGCCAATATAAAGTTGTTGCCTGCAGACCCATAGCTGCAGAACTGGAAGACCTGTGCCCATCATTGTCAAGGGCAAAAGAGACAAAGATAAATGTTTGGTGGCCATCTTTTATGTGTACAACAGTCCCCCAGACATATTATATTGGAAGGCCAACAGCTCATAGAATCTGTTGTGATAAAGATATGGGTTTATAGAATATCAGGGCTGGAAGGGACTTTAGTAGGTCATCTAGTCCAACCCCCTGCTCAAAGCAGGACCAATCCCCAATTTTCACCCCAGATCCCTAAATGGCCCCCTCAAGGATTGAACTCACAATCCTGGGTTTAGTAGGCCAATGCTCAAACCACTGAGCTATCCCTCCCCCCAACTGTGTTGTTGAGATAGGCAACACAGTGCAGGGAATAGCTTCCATTCGCTTTCATAGTGGATGAGTGGCCAAATCCCCTTCACAGCTTTGGAAACCTCACCCAACAAAAGAAGAGATGGGGAGGGGTTAGGCACTAGCCTAGAACTTGGGAGACCTAGGTCAATTCCCTGCCAGCTGTAAAATGGGGGCAAATAGCAATGCCCTACCGCACAGAGGTGCTGTGGGAATAAAGGCATTAAAAATTGTGAGGGGCTCAGATCCGATGGTGTCGGGGCCACAGACGTACTGATGATAGATAGAGCTCCAGAGAGTGAAAAGGCGCAGTAAGCAGGAGAAAAGTCTGAAATAAATCAATATAAACATCAAGCAGAATATAATAAGGACGTGGGCTTTTGTTATTATCTCATGGTAGCATTGACGCCAATGGAGCAATACTTATGGACACTGGCTGACAAAGGAAAAACCAAGCAGCATGGCATTTGTGCTACCTACATTCCCAGCATTTCATGTCCCCAAAGATGGAGCCGAGTAATGGTGATGGCAGAACCAAGTAATGGTGGTGGCAGAAATGGACAAGCAGATTCAGAAATCTGGTGGGCCTGGAAGTCTAAAAGGAGTCCTCGTGTTTCTGCACACTCCATGGGTGAGGTGAGTAATGTCCAGCAAAACACTGAGCTGCGGGCCTTCAGACAACCGTGGTCTGCAGCTGAGCGAGGCGAGAAGCTGGTGAGACAAGGCGCTCTTTAGCCCAGCTTGTGTCAACAAGTGCTCGCGGGTGAGTTTGCTGATTTGGACAATGAGACCAAGATGCAAATAGTGCCGCATTGCTCAGCAACAAAGCTTCACACAGCAGCGCTGACCATGGACAGACTTTTAGAGCTCAGGCCGGCTATGGGTCACAGTTTCTGAGGGTGGAAAACAATACTGAACCATGATGGAGGCTAATGGAGCTGAGCCTCTGGTCCCAGCTGACCAGGTCTCAAGGAGTAAGCTTGAGTTTTGAAACACTGGCATACTGCCTGGCCCAGTTGGCAGAATCTGAACCCAAGTCAGGGAAAGAGAAAGCCACACAATGTGGGCCCAGCATAGTGTGAGAATACTGAGCTGCTTAGGCAGTGCCTAGCGAAGAAGATGATGCCAACAACAGAAGAGGAAGCTCAACACATCTCTGTGACTACAGCTAATGCCCTGAAAGCTGAACTGGAAGATAAAGAGAGCGCTCTGAAGCATGGGTGGTGTGTGACTCCTACATTTGGGGAGGCTGGGCATGCCCAGACCTGTCCCCACTCGCCTCCTCCCCCTGAATCCCCACTCCTGCTCCAACCCCGCTTAGCCTCCTTCCCTGAGGCCCCTCCACTCACCCCTTCCCCCGAGGCCCCGCCACTGCTCGGGCCTGTTTCACCACCACCCCCCACCCGGCCGCCCACCCAGTCGCTCACTGCTAGAGGGCAACACTTTACCCCCTCCTCTGCCCCCTCCCCCCACCTGCTGGCCAGCCAGCTGCTCACTACTCACATTCGCCTCTTCAGCCCCTCTCCCACTCCCCCGCTCAACTGCCGCTCACCACTCACCGCTTGGGTCCCTCCCCCGAAGCCCCCATGTGGGCAGAGCAGGGATGGGAAGAGGTGGAACGAGGGTGAGGTCTTGGGTGGAAGAGGACTAATGGGGGCGGGGCCTCAGGACAGAGTGCACGTGGGGCCACGTCCGGGGCACCCTTTCAGCAGCAGTGCATTCCAAAGGCAGCAGGATGGGACTTGGCCTCCCCTGGCTTCTTATACCCACCGTCCATGCTCTGAAGGCCTATTGGGATAGGCAGGCGTGAAAGAAGCAGGCAGCACCAGGAATGATGCTGTGGAGGGGACACTGAGAGACAACATGGTGAAGGCAGAGGACACTGGGAGAAAGCAGAATCCAGAATTCCAGCCATTATAGCCTGAACAGGACGTGCTTGGGAAGGAACTCCAGGAGTTTCGGGACAGAGCCAATGGCTCTTGAGAAGAGAAGAATAAAGGGTGTTCCATGCACTCTTAGGCCTTGTCTACACTGAGCCCTAGTGCGGATTACAGAGATGTGAATTTCAGAGCACACCAAAGCGTTGTGCACTTTCTGATCTGTGTGGACACTGCTGCTGCAAACTACAAGGTGTTTTGTTAATGCGAATGAGGTACCATTTGGTTCACACCAGCAGCGTCCACATGGGGCAGTCAGCATGCAACAACTGGTGCGCTCTGCAATTCACGCCCCTGCAGTCCACACTGCAGCACAGGGTAGACATTGCCTCAGGGCGAGACTCTTTTCTGCAGTCGGCATCAACTTGGCTCAGCAGACAGCAGGGCTGGCTGGAGGATGGTTACCACCCCCTTATTCTCTGCTGCAGCCCCACTTCCAGAGCAGGTCAGAGCAACTTCCAGGCTGCTCTACACCGAGCCCGCTGGCTATAGGCCACAACACAAACCTGCCGTGGATTTTTAAAGTGCTTTGCACTGCATCCACATCCCTTTCCCCCACCATGTTCCTCCCCCCATCAGTTCTCCCCCAGCAGAGGGGTGTAGGAGCTGGCTTTGCACCTGCTAGTAATTCCCCCTTGCTGGGGGAATTGCCAGGAGGGAACACAGAGGAGGCTTCTGCAGTGGTCTGGAGAATTCATCTGTAGATTCCAAGGCCAAAAGGGCCCATGTGATCATCTAATATGACCACCTGTATAACAGGCTAGAGAACCCGATCACCAGAGAGCAAGTGCAGATCCAGTGACAGTGTTAACAACACTGAAGGTTACAAAAATCATGAGACTTTAAAAATAATAAATGAGGGGCTCTTTTCTTTAGCCTCCGGGGTTCACATTTCCAGGCTTTGCTCTGTAACCAGGAGGGGTAGAAGCGTACTGCTTTTTTCATTAAAAGCTGAGAATGTCAGATAATCACCTTAAAAAAAAACCCAACTATCATGAGCGTCATGAGAACTTGCGAGAGCTGGCAACACTACAGTGGGAAAAATAAGTAAAGGAAAAATAAAGCTGCTGTGGATTGAACTGTGGTTGTGCATTATATTGTACCTCTTTTATTGGCCAGATAGTTCCTTCCAGTTATTCTTAGTCTAGCAGCTCATCTGTGAGTATAATTCAATCTCCACAATTCAAACGTCAAGCCCTTTGGATGGGACACATAAGTCACATGGTACCATTTCTGGTCCCTGACTGGATGAGTGTAACTCTCAGAATCAGGTGTCTGGTGCGGATACTTGTGGCTGTGGATTTGAAATTTGCTTCCTGTGAATATTGTGCAGCAGTGACGGTGTGAAGAACATGCCTGCCAGCAAATTCATTGGCTACAATATTCATGGAGACTGAATGTGAAGGAGGTGTGAACACAGTTGAAACCAATTCTATTTTATTCTATTCTATTCTGTCCTCAGCATCCATGGACCTGAGCGCCTTCCAATAGTGCATTAAGTGATGTGACTAACATCTGTTATATGTGGCTTGTTCTCTCTCTCCTTAGGAGGAGAAAGGTGTGTGCAGTGGATGATTTTGCTTCAGTAGGGTTCTGTTTGGGGGATTTCTGATTTTTTTTTAAATGCCCACACTGTTGTCCCTGGACGTTAGAGAAGGTCACGTCGGAGAAGTGCTACTTGGAGCAGAAGGTGGGTCAGTTTTAAATGAACCTTAGTTCCTATAGAAGCCCATTCGGCAGGCTGGGACCAGCCCTGAGAACACTCTGTCTAGTGCAAGAGCCGTAGGCTCGTTTAGATGCCCTCGGCCCAGGCCACGGAGGGTGCAGGTAGGGTTGCCAGCTGTCTGGTTTTCGACTGGAATGCCCAGTCAAAAAGGGATCCTGGCAGCTCCGGTCAGCACCGCTGACTGGGCCTTTAAAAGTCCAGTTGGTGACGCAGCGAGGCTAAGGCAGGCTCCCTACCTGCCTTGGCTCCGCGCAGTTTCCAGAAGCAGCCTGCATTTCCCTCCGGCCCCTAAGTGCAGGGGCGATCAGGGAAGCTCCGCGCATTGCCCCTACCCCCAGCATCGGCTCCTCAGGTCCCAATGGGAGTTGCAGGAGCGGCGGCTGACAGCATGGGCAGCATGCAAAGCCCCCTGGTCACGCCTCTGCCTAGTGGCCGGACATTCCAGCCACTTCCAAGAGCAGCATGAAGCCAGGGCAGGCAGAGAGCCTACCCTAGCCTCGCTGTGCCACCAACCGGGAGTTGCCTGAGGTAAGAGCTGCCCTGCGGGAGCCTGCACCCCAAACCCCCTCCTACACCCCAACTGCCTTCCCCTGGTTGGAATCTCCTCCCGCACTCTAACTCTCTCCCAGATCCTGCCCCCCAATCCCATACCCCAGCCCAGAGCCCCCTCCTGCACTCCAAACCCCTCATCCCTACCCCCACCCCAGAGCCTGAACTCCCAGCACCCCAACCCCCTGAGCCAGCCCGGTGAAAATGAGAGAGTGAGTGAGGGTGGGGAGAGCAAGCGACTGAGGGAGGGGAGCATGAGTGAGTGGGGGTGGGCTTCAGAGAAGGGGTGGATCAGGGGCGGGGCCTCAGGAAGGGGCATGGCAAGGGTGGGGCAAGGGTGTTCAGGTTACAATTAGAAAGTTGGCAACCATAGGCACAGGCCAAGAACTGAGGATTCATTTTCAAATGGGAATGACTATTTGCAGGGTCTGTCTTGCAGTATTTGCTCAGCTGTAATGAAAACATCGCTGACAAGAGCTCGCATGCAGGCGGCCCCTCACTTCTTTGGGGGCAGGTGATGCTGCAGTGGGTTGGTGCCCTCGCCGTTCATCTCTAGAGTCGTGTGCTCCCCTCCTGTCCCACAGGCGAATGACTGAGCTGGAGTCTCTCACCCTGGCCCTTACCTGGTCATTTTGGCACATCGCTAAATTGCCACATGCTTTGGCCCAATTGTCAGGCTCTGCTCAGGAGACTTGCAGGACTGGACTAGCAAGGGGAGGCTGCAGGGCAAGACTGAGGTGCATCAGCAAAGCTGCCTGCAGAAACTCGTGACTGGAATAACAGGAGTGGCTGCAGGTCAAGACTGAAGAGCAGAAGCTCGAAGCCCAGGACAGGGGGAGGTGCTGGCCAGGGCAGGGTTGTCAGAGCAGTGGGGGGGCAGCTTGGGTGTCTCCTGTTTGCAGAACGCCTGGCTGAAGCCAGCACTATTCTCTCTCTCTGCCATGAACACTAAATCCACTTGCAACATTTAAAGAAAAAACAAGTGTGTGATTCATGATGGCTAACAGCTCCAGTGCGTGGATGAACAGCAGTGGCAACAGGAGGCGGCCCTGGTTCCAGTATGAAGAGTAACCAGCCCCGACTAGTACCCATTGGTGCTGCCGGTTCCCTTGTATACCAGGCGCTATATACAGGGATGGATCCAAACACAAAGTGAATGCTGGAGCTGCAGATTCCACCTCCCTCCTCTTAACACAGGACAGGGGCCTTGGCATTTTCCCCACAGCATCTAGGATTTAGTAGCTTCCTTATGCTGTCTCAGGCCGACCTATTTCTCACCAATCCTGACTGGTCTGGCCTGAAAGCATCTTGCCGCAGTGCTGAAACCAGCCTTGACGCAGCAGTGAAGCAGAAGCAATAATGCTTGCGATTCCCGCTCTAACCGGGAGCAGCCGTGGGTTTGTGTAAACTTTCAGGAGAGCAAACGCTGGGCGGAAACAGCGCCCCAGCCAATAGCCTGGATACAGTTCGGGTCTGGAGAGAGAAAATGAACCCGTCCATCGCTTTGGTTAATGAACAGCAGCCAGACCAGCAACCTTCCCAGCAAGTGGGAAGGTTCGTTCAGAGCTGCATGGGAGGCGGAGTCAGGTGTGGGGCAAAGGGCTTGTCAATCTTTTGTGACCTCAGTCGCCTTGTCTTGCGAGATAGATCTCTTGGCTGTGCTTTGTCTGATGAGCCCCTTGCTTGCCGTTCAGACTGAGCAACAGCCTTGCAACACACACACACACACACACACACACACTCACACACACACATGCACACACGCACATAGCTAGATCATGTTGCATCTTCCTACGCTGTGAAAGTAGCCCCTTCTCGTTCTGTGAGTGACACTCAATACCTTTTGCCTTCCTGTCTAATCCATTGCACACAAGGAATGTGAGATTCCCTTCACACCCGTCAGCAATTGCTGATGTAACCTTCCTGCATCCTCTCACACCCTGGATGCTCCGCTCTGTAGCCTTTCATGCCAAATCCCAGCAAAGAGCTGAGCATAAAAACTCTGGTGAAGGGAAGGCTGAGGGCGTGACGTGCTGGTATCTGAAGACTAGAGGGTGCAAATAGCTAGAAATACTTCCTTCCAAGCTGCCTGTGGTGTTTGTTACATATTCAAGGGTCAACCAAAGGGCAATCTTCTCAGGCTTGGTAATTACAGGCCAGTGCTAGTGAGTAAGGCTACTCCTTGATGCTACTAAAATCATAGAGGCCGTGGGGTGTTTTCACACCCAGCTGTTTGAAACACTATGGTTGACCATCTCAACTGCATCATGTTTTGGGCTCCTCACCATAACGGAAAGCGTTGATGACTTACAGAGGGTCACCTGGAACCATAGGCGCCAATTTCCAGTGGCACCGGTGGGGGCTGACGCCGGGCGACGTGGTGGGGCCCCGCCCCCGACGCCAGGTGACGTTGCGGGGCCCCGACGCCGACGCAACGTTGCCCAGCGTTGGGGGCAGGGCCCCGCAACGTCTCCCGGTGCTGAGGTGAGCTTGCCGCGGGTCCGGGGCAGGTGGGGAGCTGCCAGTGGGTGCTCTGCACCCACCAATTTTTCCCTGTGGGTGCTCCAGCCCCGGAGCACCCACGGAGTCAGTGCCTATGCCTGGAACCATCTGGCCCTAGGAGAGGGATTACAGGGACATCAGTGATGTGCCGCCAATATTTCCACAAGGGTCTTCCACAAAAATGGTTCCTTACACCAGTGATATGCCCCACGGGTCCCAGGGCTTCCTGCGCTGCAGGGGGAATGAACTTGTGTTCCCTTTTAAACACAGATGCTTTCTCGTAACCAGACCACGGCAGGATGCAGCATCACTGTGTGAACAAACCTGGACTAAGCTGCATCTTGATGGTGTAGGTTAGAGGAATTTACAGCATCTGATGATGTAGGACTCTGCTCCACTTATGTAGTTGGAAATGGGAGGTACGTTGGATCAAGACTTTCTATCAGGAATCTGGGGAGATTGTGTCCTGGAAATTTTTTTGCAAATACTTGCTGTGTGGTGCCATCTGGTCTGACAACAAAGGTGCTCTTCAGAACTATTTTGAGGTGCCCAGGAATAAGTCAGCATTGCATGGAACCAAACAAATGGTGGGTCTCCCACAACCTACCTGTGATACCAAAAATGAGATGCCTATCAAAGCAGAACTTCACAATATGCTCGTCTCTTTTCTGGTGAAGACCAGGAGAGCAGAGAAAGGGGTCTGCTGGGTGCATTTATGCAGGAGACAACCCTGCATTAGTGCAGCTCCCTCATGAGCTCCTTTGCAGACCAATGGATTCTAACACCACCTCTGGCTCTTGGTACCTTCCTGCCCAGCCAGCTGCAGAACTGAACTGGGCTGTAGCATGCACCTGTCCCACCAGAAATGTTGCTCGGTAGCATTTGAGCAGTGCGCCCAATGTCAGAGATGCCATCTGTGGCAACTGCCTCCAGCCAAAGTCTCCCCACAGGACCCGGGTGATGGTGGCTGTCTCATTCCTCAGTGGCATCACTTCATCAAGTTTGACCAATGCACGCACAGGCTAATGTTTGCAGACGGCACACCATGCAGCAGATGTCAGCCATCCCACACACTCACACAGTGATTTGCCAGCCACACGTTGCACTGGCTGAGCTCCCTGGGTTGTGTGTGCGCCACGCACTCGTGTGTGTCACACAAGGTGAAGCCACTAGCCCCTACCTCCCACTGCTTGGTGTCCCTGCCACTGCTGCTGCACCTGCCCCGCAACTGTCCATCCATCGGCCTCACCTGAGACTGGCAGCAGTCTCAGTGTTCAAGCAGCAGTTTGCACAAGTCTCAGCACAGAACCATGCGACACCAAGCGTGGGAGGTTTTCCCATGGGTTTGCTCCTCAGATGATGGCCAGTTCTCTGTTCTCGCTCTGCCGGCTCTCAGCTTTGCTTCCTTTTCAGAGCTCTAACCTGGCTGCTATTTCACCTGATCGCCTGTCCTGGTCTCCAAATCTCCAGAAGGAGAGGCTTTTAGTCTTTGCAGGTCCTTCCTCAGTCCTGGAGCATCTTAACAGGAGACCTCCCAGGGTCCTGCAAGATGTGGGGCCAGTGGTTTGATAGGTGGCATTCTTCCTCATGAGCACTGTGCTGAGAGCTCCTGCTGTATCCGGGTCATTAATCCGCTCCAGGGCTGGCACTGCAACACTGCCGTCACTGGCACGTCTCCTTGAATCAGTGGTGTAGGATTGGTTCCTATGGCAGGAGCATCCTCGCTGACACTGAGCAGGAATCCACCCCCATCACTGACTCACCCATATGTCACTCCTCTTAGCCCTGCTGCTCAGTAATATAAACAGGGTGATTAATCAGCAGAGCACCTCACTCCTAGCCGCTTGCTCATTTAATGACAAACCCCCCGGAGCTGGTGGGCCCGGAGTTCTCCCTTGGAAACCACGCAATGAGATATGCTACCAGATGGGTAGGGAAATCCCAGCACCAGAAGGTTACTATGAACCGGAGTGAGGTGGCTGCACATGTGACTTAGACAGTGGTTGTGGACAAGGGACAGGCCTTACTCCATTTCTTCAGCTTCCTCCTCCTGAAGCTGACTAAGAAAAAGTCTACACTACACAACTAAGTCAACCTAAGTTACGTCGACGTCCAGCCCCCACGGTAATTAAATCACTTTGGCATGTCCACACTGCGCTCCTTGTGTCGGCGGTGCGCATTCTCACCAGGAGCACTTGTACCAATTGTACTGCCAGTGTGGGACATTATGAAAGGCAGCAACATTCGATATAAGCACACAATGTCTGTACAGACACTGCGTTGACCTAACAACATCGACCTAAGCGCTACACCTCTCGCGGAGGTGGAGTTATTAAGTCGGTGTAGTGGCTGACTTACATCGGTGGGAGCTGTATTTCAGTTAGACGCTAACAGAGTAGTGTAGATGTTTCCATTATCATCACGATGGCCTCCTGTGGCTACAGTTACTGCCAGTCGGGAAATTTTCCACAAAATGTTTTTCCATCAGAAAACGCCGATCCGTCAAAACCGACATTGTTGGAGAAATGTATCAAGTGCGGCTAAATGTTCTCCAGTCCAGGCTGGAGTTTCTGGTAAAACCCACAGAGAAGAATAGCCAAGAGCCTGTGGGCTAGAGAGTCACCTCGCACGTAGAAGGCCCCAGACCTAGACCCAGGGTTTCCCTAACCACCAGACTATAGGCTCAGCCTGGCCTTGTAGAGCTGCTACACTTTGTAGATAAATAATTAAATAGTGATTAGGCCAGAGACTCTAGCTCAGTGATTTGGGCACTCAGCTGGGGTGTGGGAGACCCTGATTCAGATCTCTGGGTCTCTGACATCCCACCGGAGTGCCCTAGCCACTGGTCTGTTGGCTACTGAGAAGGTGGGCCGTGCTCGCTCTCGCTCTCCCTCTCCATGCAAGATTTTGAAATTTTCAAGATTTGAAAGGGCTCATTTTTGTTCCAATATGGAACAAAAACAAATGTCAAAACCGCAACCCAGATTTCTCGTTTTCTGGCCAGTCCCAGCTGCAATCTCTGGTGGGTCTTTAACATCAGATGGTGCCACTGCCATCCCTCGTTCTGGAAGTCCTCTCCATCCTGGGCCACTGTGGGCTTGGAGGGCTGGCTCTGCCCTGATGCGTCCCTTTAAAGCTGCTGCCCCTGAGCCAGCCTGCTGCCAACCAGTGCGGCTGGCAGAAGGAGCCTGCCATACATCAGCTGTTGCAGAGCAGGCAGCCAGCTCCCTTAACTTCCCTGTTGAATATTAACAGAACAACAGCAGCAAAACACCTGAACCATTGTTCACCCAGCAAGGTTGGGCCTGGCCAGACTGCCTGCCCGCTGCCTGCCTTGCCATGCCCCCTAGAAAGGACACATTTGAATAAAAGACCTGAGCAAGAAGGACAAAGCACAGCCAGGCTGGAGCCTGTGAGCTGCTGGAACACCCCTGGGGCCCCATCCTGCAGCACTGAAGCCAGCAGGGGGTTCGCTATTGAGCGCAGTGGGAGCGGGAGCAGGCCCCGGTGCACTCGGAGCGAGAGCGCCATCCGGCTCAGATGAAGCACATTTTGTTCAGAGCTTCCTGCATCCTGCCCGCGTTCCCCACGTCGCTTTGTTTCTCCCAGGGAGGGGGGCGTCGAGGTTAAAATGAGGTCAGGCTGCTAATTGCGTCAAAGCGTCAGGCTGGGAGTGGGGAGTCAGCAGCCAAGCTAATGCGGCAGCAATTTAGAGCCCAAAACAGCAGCAGGAGTGAGAGAGGAGGCGTCGGGCGAGACCAAAGAGAGGAGAGAAGGGCAGTGAGAATGGGGAGAGCAGAGAGGAGAGGAGGGAGAAAGCAGAGGAGGAGGGTAAGAAAGGAGAGAGAAAAAGAAACCAGGAAGAGCGTTAGTCACTACAGTGATGAGCACTATGGAAAAACCATAGCTAGATACAGAGGTGTGTATGGGGAGGGATAGATGGATGGGTGCATATGGAGGTGGGGAAAGAAAGAAAGAAAGAAAGAAAGAAAGAAAGAAAGAAAGAGAAAGAAAGAGGGGAGCAGAAGAGGAAGGAAGAGCTCAGCAGGGAATCAGAGCCGAGAAAAGGAGAAGTGAGAGGAGAGAGAAAAAGGCAGCGAGCTGCAAGACAGGGACTGTGACACTTGGCCCTGATGATCCAGAGGAACTGCACTGCCCTCTCCAGGGGGCTCAGAAGAGATTCACCAGCCCCACACCCCGGTTAAGCACCCGCCACCCTGGACCTCACACCAACCCTTGTAGTAACCCACTAGACAGCTAGTTAGTTTAGCTTGAGCCACTGCTGTTGTATCCTTACCTTTTCTTTCTCCTGCATCCCCCTCACCTCCAGCCTTTTCTTATTCTTTTTTTAAACGCGTTTGTCTGGCAATATTTATTCTTTATATGTCCTTGCTGCTGATGGCTCATGGGTCCTTTAGCCTCCATATATGTATAGATTGCTTGCTGGTATGTGTCCCATTATTTTACTAAGGGCAAAGGATAGATGTATTGGATAGAAACTGCCAGGATCACTGGTCTTTGCCTTTTGTGAAGCTCAATAGCACATTTGCTTTTCCCCTCTCCACAATTGCACTAGCTGCGCCGATTTTTCAAAAATAATAATCAAGGAGTTCATTGAGTTAGGTAAATTCCTTTAATGCCCTAGGATGGAAATCAAGCCAGCTGCTATTAGTAATCCCCAATGTCCCCTTACTTTTCCTTAATCCCAACTAGTCCCTTATTTTTTATCAATAACTCTTTTTCAGCGTTCTTCATGACTTCCTCGTTGGCCAGTCCTCTTAGGAGAAATCCCATGAACTGCTAAATCTCAGGCAGATTTGGGCCAACTCCTAATTTTATCTGAACTGAGTCCACACCCCTCTTCTCACAGTGTGTGTGTGTGTGTGTGTGTGTGTGTGTGTGTGTGAATATGATGCTGTTGAAAAGATGCCAGATTAACCACTGCTGGAGGCAGAAACCCTCTATTTATTCCCTGGACAGGCATATTGAGGGGCAGCAGTGCAAGCTCCCCTCCACCCACCCCCAAAGTATTGCTCCAAAGGGAACCTCCAGGGCCTGAGAGGCTAGTTCAGGCTCCATGGCTCACTCATTCCTCTCTGTTGAGCCTGCCAGCAAGGAAGCCAGCTGAGTGTTTGTGTGCTGTGGATACTTGTCAAATCAGAGCCGGACTCAGGACAGCTAATGCAGTACTGTCAGCCTGGAACAGCTAACTTGGCTTGCACTGGCTAAGGTGAGTGATCACCACTCCCTGTAACAAACTGAACTGCACTCTTGCCTCCGTGTGTGAAGCTATGTCACCCTCTAGTGGCTGTGTCAGGGAGGAACCAAGCCCTAACATTACTGCAGCTCCAGGTGATTCTCCTACCCCCACAATGCCCCAGTCAACCAGCAGGAGACACAACGTGGGGGGGAAAGTCCTAAATACACCTCTCAACCAATGCCTGTCACATGACCTTGAACTCCCCAGACTCTGCAGAACGGGGTTTCAAGAGATTCATGGGACTAAAACACTGCATGTTAACAGTCTCAAGGCCAGGAGGAGCCATTGTGCTCAGCTAAGCTGGCCTACTGCATAGCACAGGCCATACTTGCTAGTATGGCTGAGGTCGGGTATCTCTTAGCACTGACCGCAGCGCCTGTTCCAGTTGTGGTTCTTGCAGTGTCCTTTCTAGCTGCTGCAGCTCTCCAGCTCCTGTGGCTGGGCCTGGGCCTCACCCACCCGGCTCTGCTCTTGCCTGCTCGCTCCTTTCTCCAGCCGTTCTGTTCATTTCAGACGCCCTTTCTTCCTCATTGCCTGTGACCCTTTTCTGCCCTTTGATCCTAATCACATTCATTGCCCGTATCCATTTATTTTCCTTCCTCTCACCCTCTCCTGGGCACAGGCTCTCTCTGCCTCCCCCTGGCTTCTAAAGGGGAAGGAAGAAAGGTCCAAAGACTTTCCATGGTTCACTCGCCCAGTGCCTTTCACGCTTCCACTCACAGTCTCCCCAGGTCCCTCCCTGCCTTCTCCACCCGTCCCATCTCCCCAGCCTCAGATTTAGACTCCTTTCACCCAACCATGAGCCTCAGCCCTGTCTTCCTTCTCATGCCCAGCACCTGTTTAGCCCCAGCCCCAGCCAAACCCCATCTCTTCAGCCTGGCTGGGGATCCCCTCAGGCTGCCAGCCCATCTGCCATTGCCCCCTTGTTTTCTTGCTCCCAAGGTTCTCCTTCCAGCCTGGTTGTTCTCATGGAGACAGCAGCCGAGAGAGCCCCAAGAGCACCAGCTGGGACAGAAGTGTTCCCCAGTTGTCCTCAGCAGAGCAAACTCTGACTGGAAAGCTCCCATCTGGGCACTGCTCCCATGACTATGCAACATAAGGACGGTCACACTGGGTCAGACCAAAGGTCCATCTAGCCCAGTTTCCTGTCTTCCAACAGCAGCCAATGTTAGGTGCCCCAGAAGGAATGAACAGAACAGGTATCATCAAGTGATCCATCCCCTGTCGCTCATTTCCAGCTTCTGGCAAACAGAGGCTAGGGACACCATCCTTGCCCTTTTTGGCTAATAGCCACTGATGGACCTATACGCCATGAACTTCTCTAGTTCTTTTTTTAACCCTGTTATAATCTTGACCTTCACAACATCTTCTAGCAAAGAGTTCCACAGGTTGACTGTGCGTTGTGTGAAGAAATACTTCCTTTTGTTTGTTTTAAACCTGCCGCCTCTTAATTTCAATGGGTGACCCCTAGTTCTTGTGTCCCCTTCCTCCCAAATCCTGGATTTCTCAAAGACAGCCAAGATCTATGGCTAAGGGCTAAAGGGCATCTGGTCCAAGTTGCCAGGCAGGCCTGGCAGCTGTGTGTGACGTACAGGAGGGTGAGGGTGATAAGGTGGCACAGCAGGGCTGGATGTGAACGAGAGGTGAAAGTCTGGGTCGCCTAGGGCCCATTTGTCCACCCCATGCTGCAGAGGCAGTGCAGTCCGGGAGGAAGGGTGCTGACCTGGAACCCCACAGCTGTGGGTTCTGTACCTGACTCAGGTGCTGCCCTGCTGCGTTTGTCTAGACTGCAAGTGTTCCGGGGCTTTTCTGCTTCCTGGCCCTCTCTGTCTTGTTCTTAACCCAGCCCGATCAGCGGGAGCCTGATGTCTGCGCGCACAGGAGCAGGCATGCCTGCGAACGCGCGCTCCCGCGTGGGAGAGGCATTTACCTCCATGGTGCGCTCTGGAAATCGCCAGCTGGAGCCAAGCAGCCGGGAGGCTATTCGAGCCACGTTGTGGGCCCCGCTGACCATCTCTCTTGCTGCGACAGGGACCGAGAGTGGTGGTGGAGCCAACAAGAATGAGAGAACACGCAGCTGGTGCTACCACCTGTGCTTGTCGAGCTGCAGCCAAGCCAATGGCTTCCCCTGAGTCTCCAGTGCTGGGGAGTGGGGGAGTAAAGAAGCTCAAAAAGCCTGGCCAGAAAGCATGTGCCATGTCCCTGGCTCCAGCCCGAAATGCATCAGGGAAGAGAATGATCATTATAATTAATGCCAGTGGGCATGGACTGCTCACTCGCTCAACTGTGGGTTGATTCCTCCCTCCCCCACAAGCTGGCTAGCTAGCAGCTCCAAAAATCAAACACCTGTATGGTAGCCAGATCTGTACACTGCTGCTGCACCATCTGCAGGGCCTGGCCTGTGCCAGCTGCCTCACGCAGGGGCCAGGGGAGGGAGACCGGGAAAGTGAGGCCCATAATCTGCTCGGCAGCATGTCCCTCCCCTGCCCCGTGGCTCTCAATCATCGTCTCCCTCTGAAGCTGCCCTGACATGGCTTCCAAGGCTGAATGTGCTGGGCACAGCCTGAGCACACACCAGGGCTTCACTGCTGGGCACGCCTCTAGCCGTGCGTGTTTTAGCAATGCGTGCCCCATTAATACTAGCTCTGCCGGGGGCTAAAGAGGGCACCGCAGAGTGCTCCAGGGCCTCCAAGTCCGACATCGGGCACATGCACGCAAATCCAGAGTAACATTCTTGACTGACGCTGCATTTACACTGGTCTCGAGCTCAGGATTTGGCTCCATGATTTTACTGTCCCCCAAGGGCAGGCGGTGGCATGACTGACCATCCCTCTGCAGCATCCGATGTAGGCCACTATTGTAGCTCAGCTCTCGGAGCGCCTGAGCCATTGGGCTGAGCCAGTTGGGCAGCTCTAGTGTCTCTGCCGTAGTGGATTGGTTCCTTTGGACTCATGTGGGGCTTGGGGCAGCATGGAGGGTTCTAGCTTTGTATTATTACTCTTCTTTTGGCTGCTCTAGTTTTCACCATTTTGTCTTGACTCTCCTTAGCCTGCAAAGTGGAGCCCTGCTCTCACTAAGCCGCTTCCTCCCCAGCTCTGGCCAAGGGCATAGGAGTTTGATGGCCAGTCAGTAGGGAACAATCCTGCTATTGAACTAGATGGCCCCAGTGGGTTTTCTACATCCCTGGGCATTACGCGGCACCCCTCAATGGCTCAGTCACAAACATCGCCGCCTGCTCAGCTAGTGAGTCTGTAGCTTTGTACAGGTAGCCTAGGGCTTGTTTCTGTGGCAGGACTCAGTCTACAGACCTCAGCTGTGGGGTTGGACTTGGGGGTCATCCAGAAGCTACAAGGGGTGATGGTCACCCTGAGATCACTTATACTCAGACAGTCATTTAGGCCCAGCTTCCCAAATGGATTTAGGCACCCATTGAAAGCCATGCAAGTTAGGCACCTAAATACCTTTGAGGATCTGGGCCATTAGAATAAATGGCCCAGTGCCTGCACCAGGCTCTGCTCGTGCCTTTCCCCACTTAGCTAGCGCTGGCTTGCTTTCCAGCCACGCCCAGAATCTCCCCCCAAACCTTCTCCATTGTACCTTCTGAACCAGCCTTTCTTTCTATTTCACCTCACTGCACCAAGCCAAGGCAGTGTGTGCTAGTGGTCAGATCATAGGGCTGGGTGCTCGCAGTCTTGGGGTGTAACCCTGGCTCTATGGCTGCCTTGCTGTGTGACCCTCATCTGCAAAAAGGAGCTAGGTCCCTTAGCTACTCCACAGGGTTGTAAGGCGCAGGCTAAACCAGTGAGCGCGTGGGGCTTTGTGCTCCTGGAAGGGGAGGGGTTACAGTGTGGTGGTGCATACTGACGGGAGGGGGTGGGTGGGGGATTGCTGTGTGCTGAGCCTGGGTCACCCACTGACTTGCTGTTTGATCTTGGGCAAGTCACGTCCCTGCTCCCTGTCAGGTCCCTCATCTGTCCTGGCTCTTTAGACTGTAAGTTCTGCAGGGCAGGCCTGTCTCTTACCACATGTTTGTAGAGCACCTAGAACAATTGGCCTGTGCTTAGTTGTCACCTGCAGGTACTACTGTACTAGCAATGTCAAACGCTTCTTAGTCCCTCCGTCTGCTAGGCCAGCTCAGCCAGATTTCTCTCCTACATTCTGCCTCAGCTCTCAGCCCTGTAAAACAGCAGCATACACAGTGCATGGAGACACCAGTCAATCTGTGTTTATAATACCCGTCCCTCGCTGGTATTGCCAGTGGCTCTGTCTGAGCTGGAGCTTTCACCTGCACCCAATGCTGCAGCAAGCGTATGACATAGCAATTGCTGCCCAAAGGCTGGTAACGTCACTCGAGCCTCACATAGTGCACGAGGGGGAAAACCCTTCCATGACCACACGGAGCGTTCATTAAGGAGGCTGAATACAGCCGAGCATATTCACGCTAACGCTGCTTTCCAGCACATAGGCGCCTCTCTAATGCACCTTGGCCTTACACACCTGGTTTGCATCTAAGGCTCAGGCAGAGAACACACCAGTCTCTTCCACGTGCTGCTCACAGTATGGCTTGTGACAGGCAGCCCTGTTTTGCCCTGCGCCTCAGCAGGCCTCGGCCACGTGCAGACTCTGTGCTCTGGAAGGGACCTTGCCAGCCCCTTCCCTGCACCCGGTCCATAGCAGAGCATTACCTCAAGGCTAACCAGCGTGCCACACATAGCGCAGGGGTAGCTGGCAGCACTTGGCTTAACAGGTTGGGGTTAGCTGAGCATTGTTTACCAGGTTGCAATTAACCAGAAGGGAAAACAGGAGATGCCATAGCAGAGCAGCACCCTGGGCCATGTAGGATGGTATCCAGCATACAGCAGCGGCTGCTATTTTACATTTACGTGGAAGGCAACCGCCTGTCCGACCCTCCCCCCCAAAACCCATGAACCAATGCTATAAACCTGAGCACAGATGAATTGGGGGGAACATTTTACCCACACACAATCCCTTCCATCTCTCAGCTTCTCCTTACACCCTGGCAGCGGGGCCCTCGTGTAGCAATCATCTGAGCACATACAGCTGCAAATCTTAGCCATGCTCAGCAAATTAGCCAGCCTTTCTCTTTAAATACAAACCTGCTAAGCCTTAGTCTGAGCTCAGTGAAACTGGAGTTGCCACAGGAGTAACGCCGCTGAGCCATAGCAGTGCCAAATGGGTTAACGCCCCCCCACACACACACACACACTGTGTCAGAGCTGCACACAGGCCAATTAGGGCCGTTGCTCCCTGGACTGTGCCAGTTACTCCTAGCATGTGCCGCTGCATCCTCACAGGCCACAGCAAGGTGAGTAGCAGCCACTGTACCTGTATCATGGCTGTCTGGTGAGCTCAGCTCTGAACTAATGTGCTTTTGCCATGGCTTGTCTTCCCCAAGTCCCCATCATACTGGAAGCCCGGTGCCATTGACTTGGTTCATGGCATGCTGAGGTCCATGTGCCTGTCTATCCCTTTTTTACACGCTACCATGTTAGACTGTTTTAATGGCTGCCATGCACTGGGCACTGCGCTATCCAGGGTGGATGAAAGACTCCCAGCTGTTTTCGTCAAGAGAATCTGGCTAGTTGAGAAGCGTAATTTCTCTCCCCCTGCCACCCACTGGGCTGGACGCTCCTTGTGGTAGGACTGTGTCTTGCTCTGTGTTTGTACAGCACCTGGCACAATAGGGCTCGGATCTGATTGGCATTTCCAAGTGCAACTGGCATACAATTAAATAAGTCAGAACCCAACCAGCGGTGATGCTGATATACTCTGCACAAGGGCTTCCCCTAACCCTGCTAACATGTTGCACTTCTGTAGCAGCTCCCACCTGAGGACCTCAACGTGATTCACAAATTGTCATGACCATAGCCTCCCAATGCCATGAGTGGTAGGGCAGTACTTTTGACAGCCCTGTCCCAAGGATCTGAGAGGCCTTGCCCAAGGAGTCCTTGGGAAGAGGAAGGAATAGAGTCCAAAGCCCCTGACTCCCAACCACCTGGCTAGCCACAGCACAACCCTTATACTTGTACGCTTAGGTCTTCTAATGATCAATGGTTGGCCCACAGTTCCTCTCTCCGTAACCTGTCTGAAATGGCTGGAGAAGGTCGCCAGCAAATCGCCCGTCACTGTTTGCAGTGTTGGTGGAGCCGTGTTGGTGCCAGGGTAGGAGAGACACAAGGTGGGTGAGGTAGTAGCTTTGATTGGACCAACTTCTGTTGCTGGGAGTCAAGCTTTCGTGCTACACAGAGGTCGTCTCCGGGTCTGGGAAGCAACGTTCAAGGCCCTTCCCCAGACCTGGAGAAGAGCTCTGTGTATCTGGAAAGTCTGTACCTTCCACTAACAGAAGCTGGGCCAGTAAAAGATGTTGTATCACCCACCTTGTCTCCTTCACTGATTGGGTATTTAGCAACTTGTGAACGTTGGAGCCCTGGCCAAATCCAGCAGGAGTCCGTAAACACTCTCAACTGCATACATGCTTAGGGCTCAGTTGTGGCTTGGACCACACACTCATGCAAGGGAGCAAGGGGGAGTAAGAGACCCCTCACACATCTGCACTTGCTAGCCAGAACTCGGTCTGGGGCATTGGGAGGGGAGCAGGCATTGCATAACCTCATAAGAGATCGGGGCATTTTATGAACTCCATTCTCCAACGCACAGAGAGGACGCTGCATGCTGGCTTAGCCCCTGCTCCCTGGAAGAGGTGTCTGAGGAGGGGGTGGGGAATTCACAGAGCCTTGGCCCCTACCCCTGACAACCATACTGGCCAGCACACCTGAGCTGGCACAAGGAAAAAAGAGGGATATAATTTGCTGCTGCTATTAGCCAGTGACAAATTACAATGCTGTCCTGCCCCCATCCAGCCAGGAGCAGAGGGACACAGGGAGCGAATCAGGGCTCAGAGAGGTGTGTTGGGCATAGTGACTCATGGCGCTACTCATGGGGTGAAGCAGCATAGGCCGCATCCCAAGGTTGGCTGTCCTTATCTCCTACTGCGTCCAACCTCCACATGATCTGGCGAGTGACCCAGGCTGCAAGCCACACACACTTTTTAGTTATCCCCAAAACAGACTCACCCCTTCACAAGTGCAGAGTAAATTTGTTTTATTGAACATTCAGCTATGTAAACTTACTCACTAAAAAAGAGTTCCTGTTTCTAAGCATCCATTTTATCCTTGTCTTGACAGAACCAGTCTAAATACAGTTATCTGTGGCATGATTGCATTGTTTTACAAAAACAAATGGCATGTACTGTATGGTAAAACTCTAGGCAGGTCTAGCCGGTCAAATAGTCCCACTAAGGGAAATAGTTTTTAACCAAACGAGTCATATGATTAAATAGGGGGAGATTGAACAAGTGGTGGCATTCAGTCTTGTAGCCCGTTGTGTTTCCTGCCATGGCATCAGGGGCTCGGGACCCTAATGTGTTGGGCACCATTGGAAAAGCCTGCACACTTATGGGTGGGCTGGGCTGGGAACTGCTCCTGCAGCAAATAGCTGTGCATGTCTGGACCTCGCAAGCTACAATGTCAAGGAGGAGAGACCTTGGTGCAGCTATTTGTTAGGAAGGAAGAAAGAAAAAAGATATTGGTGCAATATTGCTCTGGCCAACTCCGGCCAGATCCCACTCCCAGTGGAGTCAAGGACAACTTTCCCATTGACTTCACTGGGAGCTGGATCAGGCCCCCAGCATACATCGCCAAAGCTGGAGATCTGTGATAAGGAACCCAAGAACCCAGTCCTGCTCCTTGTGCGGCTTTGGACCCAAGCAGGGTGGGAAAGGGCCAAAGGCAAAAACGAGAGAGCTCATGGGTTGGACACCATTTATTTCATTTGATTCCTCTTTCAGAAATGCATCATTCAGATATTACAACATGTCCATGAAGACGGGCTGTCAAAACAGTGTTGATGCATCTCTATTCCCATTGTGGCCAATGGTTATGTAGTAGGAGGCGAATTCTAGGCAAACACTGAATGCTTCTGAAAATAACACCCATCATTTCCAATCAGATTTGGCGTCAATTTATACAAGGGACTGTAGAGCCGATTCCATTGCCTGGTACAAGTTGTCAATTCCCCAACAAACTCACCACCACCAACAACCCTACATCAGTTTCCAAGGAGTCTGTAGTTTGGTTGTCCACATGCTACCTGTAATGAAAATTCTAGTGATCAAGCCTAGCACAGTTTAGTTTAGACTCCTAAGTATATTGTAACAAAGCCAGATTTAACACAGTATGTATTTTGCAGAACATGTGCTATTCAGCTAACCAGTTAAAAATGTAACATATGCAACCTTAGGGAAAAAATGATTGATTGCTCCATTTGCACTGGCAAACATTTACAATTCACTCGTTTATTTTTTAATCTGCTGATAAAAAACAAAAGCAAAACAAAAAACTAAAAAATACACCCCAAACCCAGAATGCCAAGAAAGGCAAACTTAGGAAAATGGCATGACACAAGAAGTGACTTATTCAAAAGGGACATTTTTTTAACGTTTTTTTTTCACAACTGCGTGCAACAGAAATGGACAGAAAAAAACGAGATGTAAATCATGACACAAAACATGCATTCATTTTATTCACAAAACAGCCTGGATCGCTAAAACATTACAAACAGCATTTCAATTTACTGATGTAGAGAGAGTTGGAGAGACGGGGATTTGAACATAAGAGAAATATTAGCTTTCAGAACTGCTTCCGCACAATTTTTTTTATTTTTCTTTTAACTTCAGTAAGTTTATAAAAATGATTTCTATAAGTAAACCATTGGAATTAGGATCTTGTTTTCCCTGTATGCAGTATTTCTTGTTCTATATTAATAAACTAACAATGATTTTTTTTCCAAGACTGCCCATCTTGCAGCAATTTTTCTTTCAACTTTAATACCAAGCTTCTTGCTGGTTAAACTTACATATGTGAATGGTTAGGAAAAGGGATACTACATCGTTTTAAACATATTCTCATTTATAAACATGAAGTTGAGGCATTCTAGAAACTATCCACTCTATTTTATGATGGGAAATAATCAAATAAAAAGTATAAATGAGGGTGTAATTAAACAACTGTGCTAAATTACAGTAGTGCTTATTAGTAACTAGATTTTAAAAGGTTACTGTAAATTTACATTCTCTACACAAGAACTGCATCTTCCACACATAAACAACATCAACACCAAAACACAGAAAGAAACTGATTGTCCATACTCTGTCTATTAAGTCTTGGTACTTTACAGATCCATTTTTTTATTATTATTATTTGAAAAGCAGTTAAATGTTTTACTAGGACTTGAAGATGTTAAAACAAACGCAAAAAAAATATATATATAAAAACAGGAATGAAATCTGCGAGAAAATATTTTTGGTTCTAAAGAGACACAGGTGCATCCATTCATTTCAGCCAAAAAATTCCTTGCCTGAGACAACACAAGCAAGCAGTGACATTGCACTTGGATGACAGAGCTTTGGAATTCTCATTCCTACTGAAACCATCTGAATGCAGCTCCTGTAGGAAGCATCACCTTCTGGAAAGAAAGAGAAAAGAAAACAGGAACACATTAAGGGTCAGTTGCATGCGGGAAACACAACTGCTACTAAATACGGTCTGCTCTGCACACAACCCTTGGGCCGGTCACAGAAATCTTTTCTCGTGAAATCAGTCCCATTACTCCTCAAGGATGAAATCCCAGCCCAAGGTCCCGCTTAAGCCCAAATGAGGATGGGTTTGCAAAATCTGGCCCTGCGTACAGGTTATTAGGCAGGGGAGGGGGTTCCCAAGTACCATGTTTATGCTAGGAACCTTGTCAAATAGGTATTAGCAGTAATGCTAATACAATCAACTGGTAAGTTGATTAAAGGCAGCTAAGTAAAAGCAACATATGACAACATGCAAATTTTGTCTGGAGTGCACTGCCCTCCCTGCTGGGGCACGCTTTGCACTCACATTTCAGTGTCTTTGGGGTTCTGTTACTATACAGCTGGACTTGTCCTGCGGGGGAGACTTACGCCTTTTAGCAGTTGCAGCCTTTGGTGGGGGGAAAAAAGAGAAAGAAAAGTCCACACAAAAGAGGAAAATCTGTATTGGATGGGAGACAAAATATCTGCTTTGTAATGTGAGGAGGGAGGGAATAGTTTAATTTAGGGGATCAACCCCCTCCCCCCCACTTTGAACACAAGCCTTTGGAAACACAATGCACAATTCCTCCTGTTTCAGGCTAGCCACTTCTCCCTCAACCATCCCATTGTCTGTCTGCTGATTAGGGCACAAAGGGAGCCAGCAACTGCTAAGGGGCCCTAAGTGCTACACTGTACCAGGGTGCAGGGAGCTCTGCTTTCACTAAGTCACTCTCACCGTCCTGGAAGGCTGGCGGCTGCAACATTCGCTCTGTCCTTTGCCTGGCGTACCCTGCAGCTCCCAGGCACGATCTGGAATGGGGCTCAGCACCCCTGACAACCAGTGGGCCAAATCCTGAGCCAAAACTTTCAAACCAAGCTGCCTAATGTCAAGCTCCTAAATCCAAATGACAAGACACAACCTGATTCCCAAGGGTGCTGAGCACCCATCAAATCCTATTGAAATCAATGCTCAGCACCTCTGAAAAACAGGTTGTTCCTAAGTAGTCCTGAATACGGCTCTAAGGAGCCTAACTTTAGTCCTCCTGGCTTTGAAAATTTGGCCCCCAAGGGACAGGATCCAGCCTTGCTCAAGCAAACTCCCATCACTTCAGGGAGAAGTCTGCTTGAGTGTGCAAGAAGTGAGGGCTTCAGGATTGGGCCCACTGAGAAAGGCTCAGCACACCTCAAAATCTGGACTTGTGTTTGCACAGTAGTAACCGGTGAGCATGCTGGCCCAGAGGCCTTCTGTTCTTTACAAGAACGTCTTGTGCAAAGTTCTCCTTAGTCTCCTCTACCCTGGGAAACACAGCCGGCACTGCCAGGTTCAGCCCGTTTCTGGAGCACGGGTCCTGTCTGCGCTCTCAGGGAAGCTGTGGTCAGCTGCTGACATCCTCCACTACAGGGAAATCCCCTCGTGTGGACTCAGCCTGTAGGCGCTTTAATAAAAAAATTATGCATTTCAAAGGCAGGAAAAGAAAGAGTTGGCCTAAGTCTGCTCCATCACATCTGCACACAGATTTCATAACAATCAGCTCGGCTAGTAACTGAAGCTAATACCTTGGATCATGTTCTCCAAACCCTGCATCTCTGCTGCATCTTTTAAACAGTTCCTTACAAAGTGAGATTCAGGTGACATCTACTAATTAGCATTCTCGTTTCAAATGAACAGCATTTCACCGGGCACTCACTCTCAACATCTCTGCCCAGCTACCACACACATCTTCAGTGAGAGAAAGGGAGGTTTGTTTTCAACCAGAGGCAGAACGGTTATTATTCGGCTTTCAGTGCGGGTCGCACCTCAACCCTCGTTTCCCGCTGGGCGAAGCCACAAGGTTACGGTTGTGATATGGACAAAAGGACCGCTTGGCACCAAGCTGAGACCCAACAAACTCACCGTGCCTGAGAACTGCCTGACCTGGCGCTGTGACATCGGTTTTTAATATGAAGAAAGGAAGTGTGCCTGCCTGGGAAAAGGATATCTCCTCCACCCACAAGGGCTCATCTTAGAAGGGTTTCACTCAACAGACGGGGGGGAGGGAAGGAGCTACAGAGAATGCTTGCTCCGAAAGGGCATCTGGAAAAACAGCTCTGTGATTGTTCCAGCCATCCACTTACTGTTCCAGACACAATGGAACAAGCTCCTACTTCCCCTGTGTCTGATGTAGATTACAATGTCCGGCTTCCACTGAGTCGGATACAGAAAAGGCAGGCCAGCCTTCCCAGTGCAGCTGGCACGGCAAGGTAACTTTCCTTTACAAAGCTACCCTAGCCTCATGCTGATTGCTGAGCCTGCCCCAAACCTCCCCTTCATTTCAGGCCATTCAAAAAAGAGGCTAGGCTGGAGCACTTTGGGAAATCAGCAAATTAGAAAATGAGGGACAGAGCCCAAGATGGCAGAAATGAGCAATGCAAACGGGCCTTTCTGGGCACCTGTCAAACAACACACGCATTGAATCATGGCTCATGCATCCACATTTAAATGATAATACCTCCTGTTTTCTGTTCAATGGTAACACGCCTTACCAAAGAACTCACAAGCATTATCACCCATGTTACAGATGGAGAGACGGCGGCACAGAGAAAGCCGGGGCTTGCCCAAGGTAAGCAACAGAGTCAAGACTAGAACTATGTCTGATGCCAGTCGGAGACCTTACCCTCTGAACCACATGGCCCTTATTAAACCCGATCACTTAAAAAGACAAACTATCAAGAGCTCAGCTTTACTTTACACCGCGGTCCCTTGCATTTATGTAGTGTCCGGGAAATGCAGCTAGTGTACAGTACTCAGTTCCAGTACTTAGAACGGGGTTTGATGGGAAAGAGAGGAGGAATGTCTTCACACAGCGCACAGTCAACCTGTGGAACTCCTTACCAGGGGATGTTGTGAAGATCAAAACTATAACTGGGATTAAAACATAATTAGATAAATTCAGGAGGATAGTTCTATCAATGGCTACTAGCCAAGATGGTCAGGGAGGCAAACTCATGCTCTGAGCATCCCTAGCCACTGACTGCCAGAAGCTGGAAGTGGACAACAGGGGTTGGATCACTTGATGATTGCCTGTTCTGTTCATTCCCTCTGGGGCACCTGGCATTGGCCACTGTCAGAAGACAGGAAGGATACTGGGCTAGATGGACCACTGGTCTGACCCAGTGTGGCTGTTCTTATGTTCTTATTAATTTCAAACTGCAAAAGGCATGTGAGCTGGCAGAAATTAATTATCTGACCTAGGACACTGGGGCCAATACCCTGGTTCTTGCAGAATGCACCATGGGATCTTTAAGCTGTCACAAACAGTCAAGTCCTCTGGTTTACACCACCTCTGAATGGCAGCACTAGCAACATTCAGGGAAGAGCGCTGCACATGGGGTATCCTGAACTATCTCCTGCTGATCCTTGGGTTTTGCTTCCAAGTTCAGACCCGGCTTGACCCTTCTGAGATCCCATCATAGAATCATAGAATATCAGGGTTGGAAGGGACCTTAGTAGGTCATCTAGTCCAACCCCCTGCTCAAAGCAGAACCAATCCCCAATTTTTGCCCCAGATCCCCAAATGGCCCCCTCAAGGATTGAACTCACAACCCTGGGTTTAGCAGGCCAATGCTCAAACCACTGAGCTATCCCTCCCCCCCCCATCATATCACAGCACACAGGGGAGAAATAACAGACATCAGAAGAGACCAGTTTTGAGTTGCACCCTTTAAAGAAGAGACTGTCAGGGAGTCAGCATTAGCTAAAGGACAGCTACCTGTTCCATAACGCGTTCTTCGAGATGTGTTGCTCAGGTCTATTCCACAGTAGGTGTGCATGCTCGCCACGTGCATCGGTGCCAGAAGTTTTTCCCTTAGCAGTATCCGTAGGGGGGAGCGCCGCTATATAGGGGGCTGTGCACTCCCCCCACCCTCAGTTCCTTCTTGCCGGACCAACTCCAACAGAGGGGAAGGAGGGCGGGATGTGGAATAAACCTGAGCAACACATCTCGAAGAATGCCAGTTACGGAACAGATAACTGTCCTTTCTTCTTTGAGTGATTGCTCATGTCTATTCCACAGTAGGTGATTCCAAGCAATATGTCATGGAGGTGGGTAGGAGTTCACACCCTGTCTGGCTGGAGCACAGCTCTACCGAAGCCAGCATCATCCCTAGCATGAGAGACGATCGCGTAATGCGAGGTGAACGTGTGAACTGAGGACCAGGTAGCGGCCCTACAGATGTCCTGGATAGGGACATGGGCTACAAAGGCAGCCGATGAGGCTTGCGCCCTGGTCGAGTGCGCCCTCACGATAGGCGGTGAGGGGACTTTTGTGAACTCGTAGCATTTGTGTATGCATGAAGTGATCCACCGGGAGAGCCTCTGGGTAGAGATTGGCTGACCCCTTATACGCTCGGCTGATGCAACAAAGAGTTGCGGGGACCTACGGAACGGCTTAGTCCGGTCCAAGTAGAAAGCCAGCGCCCTGCGCACGTTCAACATATGGAGGTGGCGCTCCTCGCCCGAGGTATGCGGCTTTGGGCAGAGGACAGGGAGGAAAATATCCTGATTCATGTGAAAAACGGAGACCACTTTAGGAAGGAAAGCTGGGTGTGGTCGGAGCTGGACCTTGTCCTTGTAGAAGACCGTAAAGGGGGGGGTCTGAGGTCAAGGCCCTGAGCTCCGACACCCGTCAGGCTGACGTAATCGCCACGAGAAACGCTACCTTCCAAGAGAGGTGAGACCAGGAGCATGTGGCCAGGGGGTCGAACGGGGGCTCCATGACGCGGGATAACACCAAGTTCAGGTCCCACTGAGGAACAGGGGTCCTGGCATACAGGAAGGACCGGTCTAGTCCCTTGAGGAAGCGCCCGGTCATGGCATGTGAGAAGACCGAGCGACCCTGGACCGGCGGGTGGAACGCCGATATAGCCGCCAGGTGCACCCTGACGGAGGAGGGAGCTAGACCTTGCGTTCTAAGGTGGAGGAGGTACTCGAGGATAACCTGGAGCGGGGCGTCAATCGGGGAGGTACCCCGCTCGCCCGCCCACCTAGAGAACCTGGCCCACTTTGCCAGGTAGATCCGGCGAGTGGAAGGTTTCCTACTTTCCAGGAGGATGCTCCTGACTCCTTCCGAACAGATAGTCTCCTCCGCGTCTAACCACTGAGCAGCCATGATGTCAAGTAAAGGGAAGCTAGGTTGGGATGAAGGAGGCGGCCCCAGTCTTGGGACAAGAGATCCGGTCGGAGCGGCAGCGGACGCGGAGGGGCCGCCAGTAACCCTAGGAGGGTCCCGTACCAGTGCTGTCTTGCCCAAGTTGGGGCGATCAGGAGGATGCGGGCCTTGTCCCTCTTTACCTTTTCCAGGACCTTGTCTATGAGGGGAAAGGGAGGGAACGCATAGAGGAGCTGGCCCGACCATGACAGGAGGAAGGCATCCGAGAAGGCATCCGAGAGTGCATCCTTCCCCAGCCCCCCCACCCCCCCGGAGCAGAAGCGGTGGCAACGCCGGTTCTGTCGGGTCGCAAACAGGTCTACTTGGGGAGTGCCCCAGGCTCGGAAGAGCTGACCTGTGACCTCCGAGTGGAGGGACCACTCGTGCTGGGAGGAGAAGACCCTGCTCAGGCGATCGGCCTGGGAGTTGTTGACTCCTGGCAGCTGAAAAGCCCTGAGGGAGATATCGTGGGCTATACAGAACTCCCATAGGCTGAGGGCTTCCTGGCAGAGAGCCGAGGACTTCGTCCCTCCCTGCCTGTTGATGTAAAACATCGCGGCTGTGTTGTCCGTAAGGGACCCTGATCGTTCTGCCGCTCAGCCGTGAGCTGAATGCCACACAGGCCAAGCGGACTGCCCTGAGCTCCTTGACATTTATGTGTAGGGATAGCTCTGCGGCCGACCATAGTCCCTGGGTTTGGGAATCCCCTATGTGGGCTCCCCAGCCCAAGTCCAACGCGTCTGACACCAGGTCTAGCGACGGAGGCGGTTCCCGGAAGGGGATCCCTTGCAACACATTGGTCATCATAGAATCATAGAATCTCAGGGTTGGAAGGGACCTCAGGAGGTCATCTAGTCCAACCCCCTGCTCAAAGCAGGACCAACCCCAACTAAATCATCCCAGCCAGGGCTTTGTCAAGCTTGACCTTAAAAACCTCTAAGGAAGGAGATTCCACCACCTCCCTAGGTAACCCATTCCAGTTCTTCACCACCCTACTGGTGAAAAAGTTTTTCCTAATATCCAATGGTCAGGACGGTCCACCACTGAAGGGAGGTTAGCACCCGACCGGGTACCGTGAGGACCTTGTCCAGACCGTCCCGAGCCTGGGAGAATTCTGAGGCCAGCCAGAGCCGGAGAGGCCTCATTTGAAGCCTGGTGTGGCGTACCACGTATGTGCACGCCGCCATGTGGCCCAGGAGCTATAGGCAGGTCCTGGCCGTGGTCACGGGGAACACCGTGACCGTGGCTATGAGCCCTTTGAGGGTCTGGAATCTGCCCGGGGGAAGAGAGGCCCTGGCATTGGAAGCGTCCGGTAGAGCACCTATGAACTCTATGCGCTGGACCGGAACCAACGTCGACTTGGCCTCGTTTACCAGAAGGCCCAAGTTGGCACAGGTAGCCAAGAGCAGCTCCAGGTGGTTCTGCACCTGCGACCTCGAGTTGCCCTTGAGCAGCCAGTCGTCGAGGTACGGGAATAGTTGGACCTCTCGGCGTCTGAGAAAGGCCGCCACGACCGCCATGCACTTTGTGAATACACGAGGTGCGGTGGACAGGCCAAAGGGGAGAACCGTAAACTGGTAGTGGTCCTGCCCAACCAGAAAGTGGAGGAAGCGCCTGTGTCCTTCGAATATGTGCATGTGGAAGTATGCGTCCTGGAGGTCCAGGGCCACATACCAGTCGCCCAGGTCCAAGACGGGTATAATCTTTACCAGGGAAACCATGTGGAATCAGCATTTGACCATGAACCGACTGAGACCGCGCAAGTCTAATATAGCCCTGAGGCCCCCTTTTTGCTTTCGGGATAAGGAAGTAACGGGAGTAGAACCCTTTTCCTTGGAATTCCCTTGGGACTCCCTCTATGGCTCCGAGACTGAGGAGCCGGCCCACCTCCTGCTGCAGCAGGGGTAGACGTGACGGGTCTACCGTGCTGTACCCAGGAGTGGGGTGGGAGATCGGGGGTGACACGAACTGGAGCGTGTAGCCCCGGGAAATGGTACTCAGGACCCACCGGTCCGAAGTTATATGGGATCATTGCAAAAGGAACAGGCGCAAGCGGTTGCTGAAGGCCAACTTTATTTGTCGGAGGGTTCTCTTGGGGTTCACCCGGGTACCCTCCTGCCCCCAGTCAAAACCGTCTCTTGCCCTGCTGCTTGCCCCTGGAGGGTCCAGGCTGCGGGGCAGAGCGGGACTGCCGCTGAGGTCGCCTCTTTTGGGATCTGGACCTCTTGTCGGCTGTCTCGTAGCATGGTTGGGGCACCTGGGCGGGAGCCTGCGCCTTAGGCTTTCCCTTAGCCGGCAGGATGTAGAGCCCGAGCGTCAGCAGGGTGGTATGGGAGTCCTTCATGCCATGAAGTCTCACGTGCGTTTGCTCCGCGAACAGGTCCTTGCCGTCGAACGGGAGATCCTGCATCACGGACTGCGCCTCCGAGGATAGTCCCGACAGGAGGAGCCACGACGCCCTGCGCATGGACACCGCCAAGGCGATGGATCGTGCCGCCGTGTCTGCCGCATCTGATGCCGCCTGCAGAGCAGCCTTTGCAGCAGCAGCCCCCTCCTCCGCCAGCGCCTTGAACTCTTTCTGGGCACACTCTGGGAGGAAGGGCTCGAATTTTTGTAGGGACCCCCACAGGTTAAAGTCGTAGCGACTGAGGAGGGCCTGGTGATTTGCCACCCTGAGCTGGAAACTTGAGGACGAATAAAACTTCCTTCCAAATGAGTCCAGCCTTTTTGAGTCCTTATTCTTAGGAGTAGGACCCGGTTGACCCTGACGCTCCCTGTGGTTTACGGATTCCACGACCAAGGAGTTGGGCGCCGGGTGGGTGTACAAGAATTCGTGTCCTTTCGTAGGTACAAAATACTTGCGCTCCGCCTTTTTGGATATGGGCGCAAGTGAGGCTGGCGTATGCCAAAGGGCTTTCGTAATATTGGCAACCCCTTCGTGTAGCGGGAGCGCCACTCTGCCCGGTGCCGAAGACGAAAGGACATTGAAGAGCGAGTCTGAAGGCCCTTCCACCACCTCAGCTTGGAGCTGGAGGTTGGAGGCGACTCGCTTCAATAGCTCCTGGTGGGCCCTGAAGTCCTCCTGTGGTACAGAGGATGGCGGGGCCGCGACCTTGTCCTCCGGTACGGAGCTTTGTGCATCTGCTGGCACTGCGGGCTCGACGCCTTGCTCAGAGTCCGCGTGCGGTGCCGAGGACCCTTGGTCCGCAGATCGATCTCTTGGAGCCCTGGATATAGTGGCCAAGGGAGCCTCGAATGCCCCTCGACCGATCGAGTATCCGGCTGGGCTTGTCCCGGGGGACAAGGGGTCCACTGGCACCACTGTCCCTGCCATGGAGCCCCTTGCCATTGACCCTGCTGCGGCACCGGCGGCACCAGCTGGTCAGGTTGGAACACGGAAGGCCTTGTGTGGCTCACCGCTGGCGTGAACGTCGTCCGGTCGGTGCCGTGGGAACGGTAAGATCTACGGCGCCGACGATGACGTCTACCTCAGGACCGGGATTCTGACGACGAGGAGCGGTACCGTCTCAAACTACTGCTCCTTGAGACACTGCGACGCCTATGTCCGCGACGATGCAGAGTCGGCGACCTCTTACGGGAGTCATGGGTCTGGTGCCTCGAAGAATGGGAGCTGGAGCGGGAGCGTCGGTGGCCGTGACAAGAATGGCTGCGGTAGCTCCGACTCGACCGGGAGCGTCTACGGCGCCGGTGCCTGCCGTGTTGCGACTCCCTGCTCTGTTTGGAGCGGTGCCCGGAGCTCTGATCCGACGGCACCTTGCCCGAGAGCCTCACCATCAGCGACGGTGGAGGCTGTGGGCTACGGTCGGACCGGGCGCTGAGGGGCGAGAGGCCCCGGGAGCAGTCCCTTGACCGGGATCTGCGCCTGGTCGGAGTCGACGGCCTGGAGCCCAATGGTGGCTTGCCTCTGGAGCGGACTCCTGGTGCCGGGACTGCCGGTACTTGGAGCGTCAGCAAGTCCTTGGCTGCCTGGAAGGCCTCCGGCGTCGACAGCATTTGGGCGTCCGGAGTGGCCTGCGTCAATGAAACCGGGCTTCTCCGCTCAGCGTGAGTCGGAGCGCTGGGGCCCGGGGGAGAATTAGGGCTCCCCGACGTGGGTCTAGCCTCTCCCTTATCCTTGTCTCGACGACGATGCGAAGTCGGTGCCTTCCTCTGCTTACGCGACAGTGAGCGGTGCCAGCCACTCGAAGGCGCTGGGGGATCGCCGCGCACCGAGGACAAGGTACCGGGTGCCGATTCCACTCGGCACACCCGGGTAGGAGCCAACGTGGACTCCATAAGGGCCCGGAGTCGAATGTCTCTGTCCGTTTTTGTTCTTGGCTTAAAGGACCTGCAGATTTTGCAGCCTACGCTGACATGGGATTCACCCAGGCAGCGGAGACAATCCGAGTGTGGGTCGCTTCTGGGCACAGAACGCCTGCAGGACTCGCACGATTTGAAGCCCGGGGCCCGGGGCATGCCCCAGCCTGGACACTAACTATTCTAAACTAACTTACAACTAACTAAAGATACCACTAACAATGAACATGAACAGAATTCTAGGGAAAAGGCTGCAGCAATGAAGCTGGAGCAGAAGTTCCGACGCACCTACATTGGTGGCAAGAAGGAACTGAGGGTGGGGGAGCGCGCAGCCCCCTATATAGCACGCTATAGCGGTGCCACTCCAGGGGTCGCAGTGGCGCTCCCCCCTACGGATACTGCTAAGGGAAAAACTTCCGGCACCGATGCATGTGGCGAGCACGCACACCCTACTGTGGAATAGACATAAGCAATCACTCGAAGAAGAAGGGAACTGAACTATGAAAGCTTTTCAAAGCTCACATTGTGCCGAGGACCCACTGGTGAATGATACACAGCAAGACAGAAGAGCATTCACCGGGGATTACAGGTCTTCCAGCCTGGATACTGAGGGAGATCTCCTAGTCAAGAGTGGCAGGAGGCTTATGCTAGGCACTGCCTGCTATAAAGGCAGCAAGACAGGAAACTTACCAATGCCAGATGAAACTTGCTAGCACGTAGGACTTCCCAGGGGCAGTGCAGGGATTCTGAGCTAGTGGAGATGTAATGCAAGAGCCAAAAGTACCCGGTAAATCCCTCTCCTTCAGTTCCTGCATAGCTAAGCTGGCTGAGGCTACTGATGGGGAATGGCGGGTTGCCCCAGGACAACTATGAAGCACTGCAGCAGCACTCAAGTGGACGAGGACAGGATTGGCTAGTGAGGAACAATCATCTTCACCCCAAACTGGTTTCACTGGCGCAAACACATCCAGCCTCTGGCAAGGCTTGACAAAAAGAAGGGGAGGGGAACGACCTGCCCTGAAGATAGCCCCGCTCCCTCCACTCCTGCACACTCTTTTTTTTGCCAAGGAGGCAGCCGTGGTATTTTTCCAGCAAAAGGTTTATCGGAAACCTGGCGGGGCCTGACATGTTCCATGAAATACTCTACGGCCATCCTGACATCGCATGAGTGCTGCTTCTGTCCCTGCAGGCAAGGAAGAATCAGGACAGGTGTTAAGAAACACTGGCTCCTGATGAGAGTCTAAGTGGGTTGTCCCCAGGGGCAGCAGCTGGGGTTTCCCCCCTTCCTATGAAGCATCAGATTGGGACTATTGCCAAGGGCTGGATATCGGATTAGATCAGGGGTCTCAAACACGCGGCCTGCGGGCCACATGCGGCCCATGGAGTTATTTCCTGCGGCCCGCCATAGGCGCCAACTCCACTGGCAGCCAAGCTCCAAACATTACTGAGTGTTTATATTTTATTAAAACCCCTCTTTGCATTACAGTTTTTAAAAAGTTAATACATTGACTTTTAATAGAATACTATATTACTCTTCATTTTTTTCATTTTTGACTATACTTTTGTATCATTGTATGAAAAGGTTTCAGTGATGCGGCCCTCGGGCCAATTTACTAGTTCTCATGTGGCCCTCGTGGTGATTTGAGTTTGAGATCCCTGGATTAGATGGACCAATAGGCTTATCGAGCAGGGCAATTCCTATGTTGCCATAAACCCTCAATCAGGTAGCTGCCTGTCCATGCACACTTCCCTGTCTCCACTGATCTCAAGCACTTCAGCAGTCCAGTGCAAAAAGGCAAACTGATGGAGGAGGCTCAGGAAAGAGGCTGGTGCAGTCTCTTGAGAACCTGCGTCCTTTGCGTCCCAGGACTTTCCAGGCACTGGTGTTGGTGGGAGACCACTTATGGGCAGCAGCAAGTCAGCACGATGGAGAATGCCAAAGCATCAGCTGATGAGCCCTCCCGGCATGGAAGCTGCAGGCATGTTCAAAGGGGCCTCAGCACAGTGTCTGTTTTTGTGCAACTAACTTCTGGTGTGTGCAAAACTCGCACACACCTTTTAGCCCGAACACCTGTGCATGCAAGTGTTTGTGTGGGCAAAGTCACTTTGGGTTGTTTTATCTCCTCTGTAGATGTGGACCTCCCCTCTTGCCAGCTTTGGAAGGGAAATCTGCACCCTGCCAGAGGCCAGCTCAGAAGCACCTTCTTCCCTGCCATACAAGGACAGACAAACCAGAGCTGAAGGATTTGCCCATGCACAGGAGTGCGGGGACCCTTCAGGGACTGGATGTATGTCCTAGAGCAGGGGTCTCCAAACTACGGCCCGCGGGCCTCGATTTGTCCGGCCCACATCAGGCGGCGGGACCTCTGCGGCAGCTCAATTGCTGCCACGGCGGCACTTCGGCGGCAGCTCAAAGGCTGCTGCTGCCTCGGCGGCATTGCGGCAGCGGGAGCCCTTTGAAATCGGGTCCCGCACTCCCTTCGGCCCGCGAAGCCCCTTCAAAACTGTAAAATGGCCCGGGGCTCACAAAGTTTGGAGACCCCTGTCCGAGAGCCTGGACAACTGACAACTTGAGGCTCAGGTGCCGCCAGGGATTTTCAAAGTTGCCGCGAGAGAAAGGACCAAGCAGTTTCCTCCATCCACAACCCACTCTGCTTTGGGAATTGGGGTTCTCTTCTTCTCACTCTCCATCCAAATGCAAACACTCAAATGGCTGCACAATACAGGGCAGAAATACCACCTGCCAGAGTGGAAGGCAACGGCACTGCCGAGGCACAGCAGAGGCCTGCCAGCATCTGAACCCAGGAAGTACGGAAGCTCTGAGGGGCCTATCAGAACCACAGATGTTCTGCGAGTTTGCACCCTGGCCGTAAGATGATTCGTGATGGTGTGTGTCCGCTCACACCGTGGCGAGAGCATGACGCCTAGCCACGTGGGTGAGCTGCGTTCTGACCATGCTCACAAGAAGGGCAGTAGCACAACTGCCAGGCACTACCTGGGACCTAGAGTGGTTCTTCTGCTGTGCCCACAAACGGTTAGCGAGCCCCACTTCCCTGTGTCCAAGGGGATCCCACGTGAAAACCCCCACAATTCCCTGCTCTGGCTCTAGCAGCTGAGGGCCTATGAGATTGCTGTCCAGATTGTCCCACAATCCACTGGTGCAACTGTGGCTGGATAACATGGTAGGCTGCAGTCAGGTCAACCCCGTTAACACATGCCTGATGCTGCTGTGTAGATGTGCTGTGCCCATCTGCATGTTGGATTGGTGGGAACTATCTATGGCATAGACAGTGATGACGGCTACAGTGTTTTCAGGAGTGGGCCCACCCACATGGGGGCTGTGTAAAACAGACAGGTCTCGGTCAATGGGAGGGATGGGTGTGCAGCACCGTGCAGGGTCAGGCCCACAGTAAGCTGCTTTGGCTTGCTCACAGCACACATCTGATTTCCTGGGCAAATTTATCTTGGGGGCTGAGCGAGCACCACAGCACAATCAGTGTTTCTCAACAATTTCTGCAATTTGAAATCAAATCACTGGAGGAGGCAAAAGAGCAATCGGGAAAAGATACTTTTGTGCTAGCGACATATCTGGTCAGCAGGGACAGGAGTGAGTGCTGCCTTGGGAGCAGGGCTAGTCCTGGGCCCCAGCCGGGATTTCCAGAGGAAACGTCTTTTGCAAAAGACCTTTCGTTCATTCCCTTTGAAGCACCTGGCACTGGCCACTGTCAGAAAATACAACACTGGGCGATGGTCCATTGGTCTGACCCAGTGTGGCCGTTCTTAGGTTACGTTCAGATGGCATCAGATGAGCCCAGCACCTGCTGTCTATGGCCCTGCCCATGCTATGGCTCAAAACGCAAGAGCAGCAACCCTCTTTGAAAGGGTTGGCCAAGACCATTCCGACGTGGCTGTTGATAGCAGAGCGTCACTGAACATTCAGGGAGGGGATATTTTAGGTGATGGACAGCCATGCTTCTCACCCCCCCCCCCCCCCCCGTGATCGACAGCTCACTCTGCCACCGCACATGGGGTGGACACAAAACCACGGTACAACCATGTCGAGCCAAGAGAGGTGCCCTCGCCTGGGCAGAGCCCAAAGGACTGGCCGTGCGCAGAGGCTGCTACTTCCTTGTTCCTCATTCACTATGTGTGGGAGGCCAGGGTGCAGATGCAATGAGATTTCCTGTCTTTTCATTCTTCATCTGACATGGTCTAGCAGCCTGGGCTCTGGCCTTCAGAGCCTGCCCTACTGGGACACTAGGGACACTAGCGGCTCCCCATCCCTCGGGCGGTCTGACGTGCAGAGGGAGGGTAATGGCGATGCTGAGATGAAGTTTATTTTATGCCACCATAAAGACTGAAAGTGATTTTTTTTATCCACAGCTGTGCTCCTTTCGCTGTCTATCAGAGGGAGTTGTCCTGGAAAAGCTTCTCTCTCCTCTCCCCACCTCAACCACCAGAGCCTTACCCCACTGCAACCTTCCTTGACCAGGGCGGGTTAGCAGGGACTGGAGCCCATCGATGCCTTCCCTGCCTCAGCCACAGAGGTTGTGCCAAGTGAGACTGACTTTCACTGACACCCCACACAGGCCTTATGTTGCTGAGGACACCAGTGCAATCAAGAGGAGTCACGGGGGCCACAGATGGTATGGAGTCAGAGAAATCAAGTGACTCTTAGTGAGGATATGCCTTTAAACATAGTTTTCTGCCCATGCCCTGCGCTGCCTTGTTCCTAAGGGCTGTGGACTGAGGGGCTGTCTGCCTGAATTGAAGCCTGGCAGTGCACAGCCACGCTGACCTATGGTACATGGACACACTCCCAGTGCACAACATGGGCAGGGAAGGAGCCTAAAATGCCAAGATCCCAAGGGCCTCCCTCACCTCCAGCATTCAGCCTGCTCTGAGGAACATAACTTTTGGAGCTGCTCAGCTGATAATACTAAACCAGGAGCCAGGCATGCCGATCTGAAAGGCAGATCCAGGGCTTTATTTGGAGGAATACAGGTTCTAGAAAGATCAGGACAATTAAGAAGTCCCAGGTCAAAGATGAGTCTGGAAAGGTTATAAGACACTACGGGCCCAATCTCTTGTCTACTTGGCAGCCGGTATCAAGTGGAGTGCCCCAAGGGTCAGTGCTGGGGCCGGTTTTGTTCAATATCTTCATTAATGATCTGGAGGATGGTGTGGACTGCACCCTTAGCAAGTTTGCAGATGACACTAAACTGGGAGGAGTGGTTGATACGCTGGAGGGTAGGGATAGGATACAGAGGGACCTAGACAAATTAGAGGATTGGGCCAAAAGAAATCTGATGAGGTTCAACAAGGACAAGTGCAGAGTCCTGCGCTTAGGACGGAAGAATCCCATGCACTGCTACAGACTAGGGACCGAATGGCTGGGCAGCAGTTCTGCAGAAAAGGACCTAGGGGTTACAGTGGACGAAAAGCTGAATATGAGTCTGCCACCCTGTCTTCACCTACTACACACATGGACTGCAAACCAGGTGAGCAGTGTGAATGAGAATGCAGTTTCTGGGGTGACGTCATGGAAAGAGTGGCCATAAATGTACAGCATTTGAGGTTTCGCCCTATTTTGGTGACTGTAAGTTCCTTAGTTCTCCAAACGATGGAATCTTACCTGAAACTTTAGAGCCAATAACAGCTATCAATCCATTTCTGCCTATGCACCTAACCACAGCTGAAATTCCTGTTGAGTCACCTGTCCTACACCTATGCCTTATTCCAAACTCACTCAGAAAGGAGAGTGACCTATCCACTCAGAGGCCCCAAATCATAAATTAAAAGCCCGATTCCAGTGACTCTGATTTCCCAGTCAGTCATAGAACAGGAAACAAATCAAACGGGTGAGCGTTCGAAGGGCTCCCCATGCAATTTAACTTCCATATAACTCATATTGCAGGAAGAAAACCCTCTTCAACCTAATGTGAGCTGTGGAATCAATTGACCTGCTTTAGGACTCTTCAGAAGAGATGAACTTTTTTTCCCCCCTCTCCCTTTTTCCAGATCACTGACTCAGCAAATTAGAACAAGAATATAATTTAGCAATACAGCGGTTTTTGAAAGACACCGGTCCCCCCCCCCCCCCGCCCTACTCCCACCGCCCAAATAGATTTTTTTCCCCTTCACTATTCATTCAGATCTGATGCTAATTGAAAACTTAGAATGTGTCTAAGAAAACAGTAAGTTTTCTCCTTCAGAAGACGTCAGAGGTTGCATAATACCCTTGCAACCTGGTACAACATCTTGCTGCCTCAGCTGAGGCAGAGGTGTTTTTAACCTTTGTTGGCTTCACAGGAGCAATCTTCAGCAGGAGGAGGAAGGCACACAGCCTGAGCGGTGGTCAAGCTACCAAAAATCGACCGTGGATTAAATGGAATATACAGAGGACTTTGTTCAGGGGACTCAGCCCAGCCAAGAGTGGTCACTACTCACAGCACAAAACACTCACTCGCGCTTTAGCCATTTCTGCTCAAGAAACAGCAGGGAGATTCAGTTCCTTCGTATCTGCACAGCTCTTCCAGGTCAAGCTTGTATCCTTGATATGCAAGGGCTTGCTTTTGTTGCTACCTACATTGCTTTTGTGCTAGGGCTTTATAAAGCGCTACACACATCCCTACTGAAACAAAACGAACACATAGGAATCAGAAAACATCTCTGGTCAAAAGAACGTTTCCAAACAACAGGTCTTCTGGGATTTCAAATTCAAGCAAGAAACCAGACAGCGGGTGAACTGTCCTTCCACAGCTGAACTTCAGAAGCCCTGGTCACCCACGGCTAGGAGATTTTATTTTAAAAAGCCAAAATACAGAGACAGATTTATAGGAAGAGCACCTGATGATACAAAACAACCATGCCAGGGATTCCCCCAACCCCCAATTTTATTGACCTTTCCTCATTTAAGGGATGGATAAAGGAGTGAATAGATGCATACATGTTGGCGTTAATAATAAAGCACAGTAGTTCATTGCCATCTCATGTCTGAAACATGCCCAGAGGCACTGTATGCTCCTAACTTACGCCTAACTTTTCACATAATTTAAGCTGAAGTTTACTGGGAACAACTGAGTTCTGACCTTGCTCCACAAGGCTCTGGTTGAATGTCAGACATGTCTGATCACTCAATCCACGCTGCCTTGCATAAGGGCTCCAGATTAATAACCCATCTGCCTGCACTAGCACTTGATCAGGAATCAGCTTCATAAACCAGTGGGATATGTTGGGGCATCGTTTTTCTAGCGCCGAATCCTGCAGTCCTTACTCAGACTAAACTCCCAGTGATCTTACAGAGTGTTTGCCCATGTAAAAATTAAGGACCCAATCCTAAAAGGAGTAGAGCACCCTGGATGCTCACTGGATTCTCCTGGCTCGCAGCTGCTCCCAGGAGACACCCAGCATGCTCCGGAACAGTCCAGACATAAAAAAAGGAAAAATCAGGGGCCAGATTCCACCAGATTCCCAGTTACACCAGTGTATATCTTTCTTCAGTGGATTCATACTGGTGTCAGAATCACATCTAGCTCAGAATCTAGCCCTAGGTAAGCTTAGGTTGTCTCAGCACTGGACATGTTTCCCACTGAAGTGGCCATTCCCCAGTTGATCACACCAACTTTCAAGAGTTCATCCCCTAACAATTTGCACACAGTACAATCATTTTCATAGGAATTAACCACAGCCTGTTTCTTCCCTTTCAGAACAAGGGGCAAACTAATGACTTACAGTGGAACACTCATTTGGAAAAACAGGTTTAACAGATTGATAATGGCAGGGTAACTGCCTTGAGACCTGCCCTGAAAAGCCAAGAATTTAGGGCCTGATCCCAGGCCCACTGTCCACAGAAAGACTACCACTGACTTCAGTAGGCGTGGATCAGGCCCTCATCTCATGATTCACTTACTGGCTCAGGAATTGTACTAAGCAATGGCTGGCTAGCTGGCAGGTACAATTGTGAGACACTCCCCATCATACAAGAAAGGGGTATTAAAACTCAAAAGCCCCTATAGGAGTCAACAGAAAAGATACAAATCTACAGAGGGTTGTAATCATCATGGCAAGACCTATTTCAGGTGATATTATTGCTAATTACTAATCAGAATACAGTCGATCAGCATGGGGGGATCGCTGACAATTTGTGTGTGATGCTACAGGCAGGAATTGTTAAGAAGAAGGAAAAAGCCCTGGGATTTTATCATCTCTATCAACATCCAAAGGACAGCAGACCAAGAGAAAGGTTAGGATGTTGGACTACAGCCAGTTACCTCCAGCGCTGCAGAAGGCTTCTTTTTGAGTTCCTCACATTTTCGGAATTTGCAAATCTGGTGGCCAGTTTTGCGATTCCTACAACTGCTGCACTGCTCGCAGTTTATCCGTCTTCGGCACGGAGGGCACATGCCACATCTTTTCCGTTTCTTTTTCCCAGAATTGATGGCAGATGCCAATTCATTCTGCATTGGGTACTCTGCCAAGCCAGCCATATGGAGCGCGCTCTCTGCCAGAAACACGCCAGCAGGGGTCATAATGAAAAGGCCTGGGTTTATGGGAAAAGCCCCCAGGTAAGGAAAATCAGATGGGCTGTTCATTGTCTCTGCAGCTGAGACCGCTTCCATATCAGAAATACCAGTCCCGTGGTCATTTGGTAAAGGAATGTGCTCCTGTACCACTCTTTTGAGCATATCTGTTGACTGAGCAAACTGTTGTAGGCTGATCTGTCCTTCTGATGAGATTTCTGATGCCCTGTCTGATTTGCTCAGCATACTAGAGATGTTTTTGTGCTTTGAGGTAGAGTGACTTTTATCCACAGTTGTTGCTTCATTGCCATTAGCTAAGGAGGTTGCTTTCTCTGAATGTTCGCTTACCGAGCTGCTGCTGCTGAAGGTGGAGTAGTGGGAGAGTGGACGTGATTTCTTAAGACTTTTGTTCAAAGGTTCACTTATTATCCCACTTTTGTTCCTCCTCTCGGAGTTGACGGGGGGTTGCAAGTCCTCTTGGTTATTTCTGTCCAACATGTTGGGCTTGTTACTAGCGTCTTGAGGGGCGCCAGGATTAGACATGGTATTAAAAAACCAGAACCAAACCAAAAACCAAAACCCCACTCGCCGTGGCAACTAACCAACCAACCACCAAAAAATGAAATAATTATAATCAACGGGGAAATCCTTCCAACGCTGCTGCAGGGGTTTTCAGGGCAAGGTCAGTGCAGGAACATCATCTGCGGCGCTGGTATAAAACATACGGCTCTGGAAGTACAAAACAATAGACAGTTAGCAGTGGCACAAGCCTGCAATGAAAGCCTCAGCTCCACTAACAATGAACCGACAGGGCACGGACCTAGACTGGGATCAGTTATTCTACACTGTCACGTTAAAGAGTCACCATCATGGATTTCAAAGGAACGGCCTGGCCTGGCTGACTAACAGCGCCCTGCACTGCTAATGCTCCAATGATTTGATTCCCCTTTCCCACTGGGGAAATGAAGAACCCCACCGAAGCCAGCGGCCCAGATCCTCTGCTTCGGCTGAACCGTGTTCAGCACAGGTCCGTGAAGTGACGAAATGTGGCTTTAAGTCACCTTTGTGCTGCCCTGATTCTGAGGCTACCAGCCTGGTCCCTAGAGCACCATTGAATCTATTTCCTTCCCACATCCCCAGCAGCCATCCCTGCAGCTGAGGGTCAGTCAGACACATCTGGTCCATGCCCCCTTTTTCCTAGCCACACACCCAGGCAGACAGATTTCTCTTAATGTCGGGCTTGAGGTTGCTGAACCAGAGCCAGGGACTGGCCCAATGGCATTGCACTAGGGTACAGCTGGTGTGAGAAAAGAACCAGGCCCCAGCAATCTAATCTGTTTTCCCCATTTATGCAGATTCATTTTCCCTTGTCTCACCCAGCTCGGGCAGCGACTAAATGGGTCAGTCTGTGTTTCTGGCCTGTCTCCCTCTCGTGTCCTCAATCAATGCCCCAGCACTGCTGCTGCTCAAGGAGTTCCTGGAGCTGCAGGGGGGATTGCTGCTTTGTCTTCTTTTTCTTTTTTTTAAGAGTGAACGCTTGCCTTGGGAGTCAGAGAGGAAAGTGACGAGACCATCCCCTGTGATGAGAACGTCCCTCTCCGTGCTGTATAGCAGACCCCAGAGGTTTGGCCTACACTGAGCTGGTGTAATCCCTCTAGTGAAGTAGTCCTCAAACTCTGGGTCGGGACCCCAAAGTGGGTCACAACCCCATTTTAATGGGGTCACCAGGGCTGGTGTTAGACTTGCTGGGGCCCAGGGCTAAAGCCAAAGCCTGAGGGCTTCAGCTCTGGGTGGTGGGGCTCAGATTACAGGCCCCCTGCCTGGGGCAGCAGGGCTTTGGCTCGCCCACCTGGGGTGGTGGGGCTCGAGCAGGATCAGGCTTCGGTCCCCCGTCCTGGGGTCGTGTAGTAATATTTGTTGTCAGAAGCAGGTCACAGTGCAATAAAGTTTGAAAACCCTGCTATAGTGAACGAGTCTGCAAACAGCAAAGACAATCGGAGAAGCTTCCTATGGCCACATGGGCCTGATTCTGATCTCACCTACTCCAGTGTAGCCCCACTGCCTCCAGCTGCGTCCCTCCTTGCTGTGTAAGGAGGTTCTGGTACTGCTGCCCTCAGCATTGAGCGCCCGGGTTCCTTTCCTTAAGGGTGGCCTCCCCGGGGTACTGCCCGTGTCTGGGTCACTGCAATACCACAGCGGGCACAAGCTGAGGTGGGAGGAGGAGCCACTCAGACCTGTGCCCACAACCCATTCTACGGGGCTCAATGTGCTGGTGCAAATTCCGCAGCCTCAACCTGCTCCCGCAATCAGGGAGGTCAGGGCCCAGCTTGGCTGCAGGGAGACTCATTAGCGCAAAGTTCGTCCCCCACGCCCAACAGCACAAAACCAAAGTAATCAGGCTTTAGATGAGAAAAGCTTAGGGGCATCGAGTCCACATGCCCACCCACCAAGTCGACTGCAGGGCCACGGGGCCGTCGTTTCCTGAGCTGGAGGCCGGCCATGGCCTTCCTCATGGGTCTCAGCCATTGGGCAGGCCCAGCGGCTCCCACCAGCAGCACTTTATCCACACTGGCCTATCAGGACCGACCTGTGGTGCCCAAGGGGCATGATAACCTCCTGCCCAGCTGCTTGGAAACAGTGACGTAGCCAGGACGGGACACTTGGGTGGGTCCTGACTTTGGGTGGGTGTGCAATGACAAGGGGCAGGGGAGGAGGAGCAAGAGGGATCAGGGCCGCTTCCCTCACCTCACCCTCCCCAGCCGGCCTTGCGTGGGGCGATGGACATGCTGGCCAGGGGGCCCCTGGGGCTCAGGCATGCACCCGGGGAGTGGGGTCAGGGCGCAGAGGCTTGCCCCACTCAGCCCACCCGCTCGGTGCTCCATTGACCAAGCCCCCACACCCCGACCCCGCTCCCCAGCTGGACAGCTGGGTGGCGGAGCGGGGTAAGCCCCCCTCCCTCCCAACACCGCTCCCTGGATGGAGCACTGGGCGGGCAGGCAAGCGGAGCGGGACAAGCCCCCAACCCCGTTCCCCAGCTGGAGCACCGGGCGGGCTGATGGGGGTAAGCCCCCCCACTCCGACGCCACTCCCCGGATGGAGCTCTCGGCAGAGCGGGGTAAGCGCTGCGGCCAGAGTGGAGCCAGGACTGTGGGGGTGGGCATGGAAGCTAAGTGGATGGGCCATGGCACACCCAGGTGCACCTGTGACTATGCCCCTGCTCTGACAATGCCCCCCCCCCCCCCCCCCCCCGCCACTGCCTCAGGGCCTGAGCCACACAAACCCGCCCAGCCTGGCCCATTTGGCGTCACAATGTGGCATCTTCTCTGCCTTAAACCAACAAGCCCTGATTATTCCCAGCGCCAAGAGTGACAGCTGCGTTATCTCCTTGGCACGCTCCTCGCTGCTCTTGTCTATCCGTCATTTCTCCCTTTCTTCTAGGTATTCTGCAGCGAACGTCTTATTCAATACGACTGCATGGCCTGACCCAGCTACAGTGTTTAAATCTCTCCTCAGGCCTGCTGTAATTAAAGGGAAGAGGCTTGCAAATACAGGATCATACAGTCTTCCCACATTACATGACCTCTCTGCCAATGGACAGGCACACAGACACGGCGGTACCAGCTCTAAAGTGAAATCTGTACCTCCTCCTGGCAAGATCAGTGCACCGGGAGACCATACTGGAGGAAAGGGAAGAGATCCCATCTCACCCTAATAAGGGAAATGCCTTGACTCATAAGAGAAATGTTCCTACCACTGTACTATTAGCCCTTTCTTCAGCGCTTGCATGTTGTAATGTAACGTGCAGCTATGTAGCCTTTCAGCCTGGAGGTCACAAACAGGGGTCAGGGCATTGTGGCTGCCCTGCTCCCCCCGCCCCCATGTTAGTAAATGTGCAGGGGATCCTGGCTAGCTGGAAGGGATGGGGCTGAGATATGGAGAAGGCTGAGATGTAGGATATTAGCACTGCTGCAGCAGTGACAGGACCAGCTCAGGTAAACCGGTGCAGCTCCCATGAAAATCTATGGGCCAAAGTCAGCAGTGACATAAAAGATGGTGAGAGGATGCACATAAGGGATGAAGTAGGGTATTTTGCACCAATCTGTCACGGAGTCAGCGTGCAAAGTCATAACCGTCGCCGCTGGAGCCAGCGGGTCCCAGGCAAGTCTCTCTCCAGCAGCACTCTGGGGTGTCACACCTTTATTGCAAAAACGCCTGTCACTGGCATGCCAGGGGCCCAGAGGGGAGCGAAGCAGGAAAAGCATCTAACAAGAGGATGTGAGATAAAGTCACCCAGCCTCCTTATCTTACACCCTCCTGTTACAGCTTTTCCTGCTGCCCCTCCCTCCACCACCCCCTTGGTGTGGAAGTCACACTTGTTTTGCACACCTACGTGCTGAGCGGCTAGCACCCGGCCTGTAACTCTCACCCAAGCTCGACATTTTCAGGGCCCCAATCAGCTGAGTCTGGGAAGGGTCGTGGGAGGCCTTGGATGTGTCCAAACAGGAACGGTTCTGCTGCATAGGCAGAGAGAGGGTGCAGAGAGACCAGCATGAGCTGGGTGCTGTGGCAGCCTCCGCAGATAACCCATGGGGAAGGGGGATGATCAGGGGAGCGGGGGGGGAGGGATCGCCTCATGGCAGGATCAGCGTGCCAGGAGACCACGTTGGAGGAAAGGGAAGATCTCCCAGCTCAGCCAGGTAAGGGAACTGGATCGACTGATGAGAGAAATGTTCCTACCCTTCTTCAGCTCTCGTGTGTTACAATTTCAAGTGCATCCATGCATCCTTGCAGCCTGGGGGTCACAAACAGGGCTCACTGGGAGCAAGCGGTGGCAACCCCCACACAAATCAACATACCAGGCGCAGCCTGGCCATCACACTGGAAACAGAAGCCAACGTGGCAGGCGCAGCCAAACAGGGACAGACAAATCCAGTACGGGCACAAGGGGGCGCAGAGCCACTTATGGCCTCGGTGAATCAGTGCTAAGGGCTCCCTGAAAAGATTAAGCCCCATGATGCTAGCCCCACGGATAGTTATACAGGGCCCTTCATCCTAAAGGTGCCCAAAGAACTGGCAGACTAGCAGCTCAGATCTTCTTCCCCTCATTGCAAACCCCACATGAACCGGCCTTGCACAGGGGACTCTGCAAAGTGAGGGTGGCACCCCTGCCAAACACAGGAGGTGGATTGCATCCACATGGCTGCAGATCGGCATTAGCCCCAGATCCTTCCCCTACCCCATGGGGTAATTTGAGGAGGCTGCCACAGCACCCATGCCAGTCTCTCTGCACCCTTGCCCTGCCTATGCAGCACAACCGTCCCTGCTTGGGAGCATCCAGAGCCTGCTACAGCCCTTACTTGGCTGAGCTGATTTGGCCCATAGAAGCTGTATGCAATGTACAGATGTGTCTACATGCAGCACATGCCAGTTCTGATGGGCAGTCAGGACTTCTACAGCCAAGGGAGCTGATTTCCTCCCGGTGAGCAGGGCTGACTGTTAGCGCCGCTGTTTATCTGGGAGGCAGATGCTCCCACTGAATACAAAATGGATTGCTCCCCCAGCACCCCAGTCCCTGCTGGGCTTCTAAGCTCCCAGGAACAGGAGTGGAGCTTAGGCGCTTCAGAGCTCATACAATCCGGTGGCTACAACCCCTGCTGAGTTTAGAAGCGGGATGTCTTCGGATAATTAGGACGGCTCAGTAATTGGGATAACAGGCTGTCCAGCAGGCTGCTCCAATTAAGCAGCTTCTTCTCTATAGGCAGCCACCTCTGGGGTGGAAAGTGGCAGGTGTTGCAACACTGTGCAACAGTTCAGGCCCAGAAGCGAGCACAAGCCCCACCTGCACTTGGAACTGCAGGGGTAACGTAGTGAGGTAGAATGTAATTACCCAGCTTGCAATTTAGCTAAGACTCGAGGGCTAACATCGGGACGGGCTTATTAACAACCCTGCACAATCAGGAACGTGGGTTTTAGGAACTTGTCATTAAACTCATTTTGGGGATTCTGATCTCAACAGGCCTAATGTAAAGGAAAAGGAAAACCCAAGATGTTCTTTCTTGTGTCCACATTCGGGAAGCCTGCTCAGGGCCACAGACATGCTGCCTAGATAGAAATCTGCAGGGCTTGTGCAGAGCACTGAATCAGGCCTGGTTTTACTGGCATGCTCAGCTCACATTTCCGGCTCATTTGTAAGCGCCAGAAGTTTCAGCTGTAAACGACTTTGCTAGGGCACCTTTCGGTGCTCCTGACATTTCCTCTGAATCGTGCCTCAATGTTTTGTTTGCTAGGAAGTGTCAGGGTTACAACGTTAATCATGGAAAGGGAAGACACCCATGTGAAAATAGAGATCTCAAGTTCTCTGTAGTTCAGACCAATCAGGGTAAATATTATACATTCAAAGAATGAAATGGATGCCCTGTGGGGAATGGTTGATTATAGGATATGGAACCTTGCATCTCTAGGTCACTGAATACAGCTTACAGTTGATCAATATTGACCAACACTCATTACCATGTCATGTCAACATAATCAAAAAACACTATCCCAGCCAGAACCCTACCAGCTCCCATTTTTGTCAGTCTTGTAGGTGTCTGTATAGCTACCTGCTGGTCAGTATGTGTCTCCAGCAATTATTTACAAAGGCAGATCCTCTCTCATGGGCAGCAGTAATGGCCCAAATGCTACAGCAGTGGTTTTCAACCTTTTTTCATTTGCAGACCCCTAAAAACTTTTGAATGTTGGTACCGACCCCTTTGGATATCTTAGACATAGTCTGCAGACCCTCAGGGGTCCCTGGACCACAGGTTGAAAACATCTGCACTATGGTTAACAGCAGTGATCTGATCTTAATAATACTGGTGTGAATGAGAAGTAACTCCACACAAGTAAATGGAGTTACACTAGCGTAACCCTGATGTCAGTGCACCCATCTGTCCCAGGACAATACCACGGTATCTTTTGATAAGGGATGGTCATTACAAAGCATGAAATTAGGGGAATGATTTTAGGTGCTCATCATAAATGGTTTTACAAAGGACAGCTAGATTGGAGGAGGTTTACTGGCATCTGAGCTGTTGTGAGATCACATAGGACCTGAGAATCCGGCCTCTCCCATGCATGGGATCTGGTCCTGGTCAAAGACAATGGCCACATCTCATGTGTACGTGCATGTGTGGGTATGCGCGTGTGCATGCACAGCTTCAGCGAGCCCATTTGTATCTCCTAAGCGGGTTTCATCTCTCATCTGACCCCATTCGGCTCTCGGGTTAAGTGTAATCCATGCATGGCTTAGTGAGGCAACCCCCCTTGCTACCCGCTTTCTTGATGGGCACTTCTTGGAGGGCCCTTTGCGTCAGAAAACAGAAGACACTGCAATGATCAATACAGATGAAACCTGTGGGGAAGGAGAGGTGGTTACCTATAGGCACCAACCTCACTGGAGCAAGAACTATAAGTCCCTCTTGCCCAGTAAAAACAATGGGGAGGAAGAGAAGACACATGACGGCTGGAGGAGATAATGGCAGGGTGGGAGAGACTTCTGGTAGGTCATTTAGCTTCTCCAAGCGGATTGTGATGGGACAGATTTCATTATCCCTGATAGCTGAGCATCCAGTCTAGCCCTGGCCAGCTCCATGGTGGTGCAGCCTGTCTGAGATGGGTAGGACTGGACCCCTCTGTCTCAGGGTCTTTGCATCAGTTGACTTCTTCTGAGGTTGTCAGTGATGGTGACCTCATTGTTTACAGCCTTGACTATTGCAGCTCCTTCCCCTACAGCCTCCCCACCTCCCAGCTCGCTTGCTGCTGCCCATCTTCTCACACATGCCCAGTGCCCCATTCCCTCTGCTCCCCTAGCACCAAAACTAATCCTCAGGGCTTGTCCACACGTGCAGCTATTCGGGAGTAGCTATGCCACTTGAAATCCACACCCTAGCTTCTTCCAGAATAGTTTTCCTGGGGAGATAAGCCCTTAGAGCTAAAAAACAAAACAAAACATACACCTCCACAATGGGAGAGGCAAGATATTGGAAGGGGAGATATAAGAACCGGGATGGGGAAGGAGGGAAAGAAAGAAAGAAAGAAAGAAAGAAAGAAAGAAAGAAAGAAAGAAAGAAAGAAAGAAAGAAAGAAAGAAAGAAAGAAAGAAAGAAAGAAAGAAAGAAAGAAAGAAAGAAAGAAGCAGACTAGAAGGAGAGGTCGAGAGGGAGGAAAACAAAGACAACAGCAAACTCAATGGCAGCTCTTGTCGCAGTCAGGAAGCCGGTCCAGGCGCCGTAAGCAGCAGGAGTGCCTGAGGTGGCTGGCTTGCTGACCACAGGAGACTGGCCTTTAGGCTGGCAGACGAACTGAGGAGTGTGTCTGGGAAACAAAGGGGCCTCCGCAGCGACTCCTCTGGCCATCTGAATTACAGCACCAAGAGGCAGTCCCGTCCAGTGGGGCCAGGGAGAGGAGAGCTGTGATGGGGCGAGGGGAGTGTTTGGGGGCAGGGCTCTCACAGGCACTGGGCAGGAGAGGGGCAGCTGGATAAAGGAAGGAAGAGGGCTCAGGACTTTCCAGGCTACCTCTAGTTTTCAAGCTGCCGGCTGGGCTCCAGCAGAGAAGTGTGTGGAGCTCCATGGAATTCCCTGCAGGCGCTAGGAACTGCCCAGGCACAGGCCATGCTCTGTGTGTGTCAACTTTGTGGGGCCCCATCCCCATTTCCTGAGGGGATGTCAAACCCCAAGGAGCATTAGTGGCTCTCCTATGGTCGCTGCCCTGTGCTGACTAGTGCACCCCCTTCTTACTCCGCGGAGCCTTGTTGCTGGCTTTTTAACGACCCTACTCCTCTCTGCAACAATGGACCTTAATTAACAAATAATTCTGTAACGAAAGAAGACTTGCACCCCCCGTGCCGCCCATCCCCCCGACAGTTCACCGGGCACAGTGTGTCATCTGGGCTCCGTCCGAAGGTGCTTAGTTTCAGGCAGAGCATTAAGTGTCATGTGACGCACCCATTCATTCAGGTCTTTATACAGGGCAGCTTAGCAGGCTGGAAAGATGCCAGGGTTAAAGGGGACGCTGTCAAGGTCGGGAGGCCCCAGATTGACCCTATCAGATTTAGAGCTGTTTGCAAAGGTCAGGCAGCTCCTGGGGTTCCTGTTTTAGCCCAAATGCTTTGGTGCTGTTATTCTATTGCCCACTCCCCATCCTCCCTGCTTCGCCCGAGATTATCCTGTAATGGCAAACAAGCCAGCCATGCAGCAGCCACTGCACACAACCCATCCAGCCACGGGCAACCCTGCAACAGCGAGTGACAGTGCACTGATCCCAGGGACGCATGGGCAGTGCCTCAGTGGTAGCCAGGCCAGTGTGCACAGCACAGCTGCTCCCAGCCACTTCTGAAAGCCAGCATGGCGAACTTAAAAACATGCCGGCTCGTGTGATCCAGCAACCCCACAACAAACCAGCTCACACAGCCCGGGCACTCAGACCAGCAACCCTACAGGAACAAACCACTGCACACAGCCCCAGCACTCAGGCCAGCAACCCTACAACAACAAACCAGTGCACACAGCACCAGACAACCCTACAAAAACAAATCAGCACCAACAACCCTAGCACTCAGGCAGGCAACCCTACAATAACAAACCAACATGTATGCAATGAAGCAAGTGGTTGATAAGGAATTTCAAGCTTCCAAAGATTTAGCATGTCTATGGTGAGGGGGTAAGAGCTTTATAAGTTATTGAAATCCCTTGAGATTATCCTGCCAAGCCCATAGCCTGGTGCTAGGCCATAGGAGCAAGCAGCTGGCAGAAGGAAGGAAGCACAGAGAAGGCAGAGGTGACTGATTTTGACGCCAGTCGGTGCTAGCTCAGCATCCCTTCCTAGAGCCCTGCACCCTGCGCTGAATCAATGGGAGACGGGAAGGAGGGAAGCTCGGGCTCTACACAATGAGCACTTCCTGGGGGAGGCTTTGCTGCCTAACTGAGGGGGCAGCCCACCCTTCGCCAAGACACAGCATGACCCAGAGGGGACTGAGTGGGAGCTGTGAGCCCACAGCAACGTCACAGAAACAGCCTGAAAATGCAACCACACGAACCGCAGGCTGGGCAGCACTCAGATGGGGCTCCCCGCCGTTAACGGTGATGTGCCAGTCCTTGGCAGTTCACCCCCAGGGAGAGAGGGAGCCATTCCACCAGGTGCCCTGCACATTGGTTCCTTTTTTCTTCACCATCAGATCAAACAAAAAACCTCAGTGCATGTTTTCTCCATCCCATCCCCCCCAAAACTGCTCTAGAAACCCCCACCCACCATCCCCCGAATAGGCTCAAATACCCCATCCCCCAAAACTACTGCAATATCCCTCACCCTCCACCCAAAACTGCTTCAATACCTCCCACCCCCCAAATCTGCTCCAATACTCCTCATCCCCCAAAATTGCTGCAATACCCCCAGCCACAACCCCCAAATCTGATCCAATATCTCCCACCCCAAAAAACTGCTCCAATACCCCCCACCCATCACTCCATGAAATATCCCTCACTTTGCCATGCCACTAATCTTAAAATGCCCAGATCTTGCCCTCACGTGACTTTCTTTACTATCCCTCAGCACCTTCCCTCTGCCCATCGTCCTCTGCACCCCCCACTGCTCCTGCCCTGTCCTTCTCCAGTGCCCACGCCCTGTGGAAGCTGCCCTGGGTAACGAGGGCATGGACGTGTTCCTACACAAATCAATGGGCCGGGGGTTGGCCAGTGACTTTGCTGGGTGCCAGAGCGGCTGCAGTGGTTAGGGGTGATGCTGCTTCATGAGTTTTCTGTTGCTGTGACCCCTGGAAATGTGTGGGATACACAGTGCCCGGAGCCAAGGGGCTCTCCAAGCCCTACTCCAGTCCTGGGGACAAGTTGTCCCGATGCACTCACCACCACTGCATACAGCCACGCAGGAGGGATGTGTCCCAGGGATGTGCTGCCCTAGGGGATTCCTACACCTTTGCTCTTGTCAATATTGGAGTCAAAGAACTCGGACCAGCCCCCACCACTCTCCCTGTGTGATTCCAGCTAGTGCTTTCTCCTCAGATGTCCCATCACACACCTTCCGCCCCACAGTGCTGCTAGATCAGGGTTCCCACATGCAGGCAAGCCACCGTTGTGTAGCTTCAAGCCCCACAGCTGCTGCTTATTGCTGGGAGTCGGGGAATCTCCCCATCCTCCGCTGCGAGGCAGAGAAACTGCAGAAGCCAGAGGAGCTGCCTAAGCCTGTGCTCGTGAGAAATGAAGGACAGACACAGCCACCTGCTGCTTGGTGGGGGTGACCCTTCGCTTCCAGCCATGATGGGGATAGCTGCAAAGCTCACGGGAGAGTGCTATTCAATCTAGAGCTGCTCTGTGCTCATGTCTATGGCTTGCAGTACACAGACAACCCCTTCTCAGCCAGAGAGAGGAGACCTAAGGTGGGGTGGGGTTGGAGACCCCCCACAGACCTCCTCCCTATGTAGGGTGACCAGATGTTCCAATTTTACAGGGACAGTCCCGATATTTTGGCTTTTTTTGATATGGGCTCCCATTACCCCCCACCCCCTGTCCTGATTTTTCACACTTGCTATCTGGTCACCCTACTAGTCTGGAGCATTTCAGGGGCTGTAGATCTCTGCAGCTCTCCACACCTGGCTCAGCTCTGTTAGAGAAGTAGAGTCTCGGGGTTTACTCTAGGGATGAACTTGGCCCTGGAGGTGGCATTCCTTGCTGCAATGCTGGCTAAGCAGTGATGATAGATCAGTGCGGTTGGGGGCTCCAGATAAGAATTTCCTTGGAGGAAGCGGGAAGGCGCTCAGGAACAAGAGGGAGGAGCAGAGGGCAAGGCACAGCTGCTCAGAGCCAGCTCACATCCAGCCTGCAGACGACCTGGCTTTCAGAGAGGATATCCCGGAGCAGAGCGGCAATGCAGTCAATGGGAATCTTGCAGTGGCTCACCATAATCTTATTCACAATCCCCGCTTGCTTATTAGAGGTCAGTCTTTTCTGGGCCCAAACCAAAACCCTGGCTCCAAACACCCCCAGTCTCAGAGAGGGGTCCCAACACCAGACTGGAATTCCTTGTTATGATGGGCCAGATCAAAACTCTGAACCCAGCACCCACAAGCTTTAGGGTGCTGGAACCCCACAGCGGAACTGTCTCAACTGCATGGCTTGATCCAACCCTTAGATGAAACTGCTCAGCGGGGATTATCTGAGAAGTGGCGTGACACAGGGGAGAAGGCATTCAGCTAACTTGAGATCTAGTTCTGGTTCTCTCACGGGCCTCCTATGTGACTGGGGTGAGACACTTGCCCTGCCTGTGCTGCCGGTATCTGTACCAGGGAGCCTACACTACCTACCTCACTTAGAGATCTGTGGATGGAAAGAGCTAGATATTATTATGTCTACTCTGTGACTTCATCTTCAAAGGCAATATGTCCAGATAGCTGCCCATGGCACGAGATACACACGTGGCTGTAAAGACCAAGGCAGGCACTGCTAGAATGGCCCAAATCACAGTGCTTTCCACTCATCCCCAAACTTCCATCCAACATCACTCTCCTTATCCAAAGTGTCATGACCTGGGCTTGGGAAGTCAGGCCTAGTGGTAGGGTTGCCAACTTTCTAATCGCACAAAACTGAACACCCTTGCTCCGCCCCTTCTCTGAGGCCCCACCCCTGCGCTGAGGCCCCGCCCCCGCTCACTCCATCCCCCCTTCCTCTGTCGCTCGCTCTCTCCCACCCTCACCTACTCGCTCATTTTCACTGGGCTGGCTCAGAGGGCTGGAGTGTGGGAGCGGGTGAGGGCTCCAGGGTGGGGCCAGAAATGAGTTCATTGTGCGGGAGGAGGCTCCAGGCTGAGGCAGTGGGTTGGGATGTGAGAGGGGGCTCCAGATCAGTGTACGGACTCTAGGGTGTGGCCAGGAATAAGGGGTTTGGGATGCAGGAGGGATCTCCGGGCTGGGGGTAGAGCCGAGGCATTCAAAGTATGGGAGGGGGCTCTGGGCTAAGGCAGGAGGTTGGGATGTGAGGGGCTACAGGCTTTGGGCTGCAGATGCGGGTTCCAGGATGGCACCAGAAATTAGATGTTCACGGTGGGGGAGGGGGACTCTGAGTTGAGGGAGGGAGTGCGAGGGGGGTGCAGGCTCCAGGAGGGAATTTGGGTGTGGGAGGAGGTTCCGAGCTGGGGCAGGGGTTTGGGGTGCGGGAGGAGTGCAGGGTGTGAGCTCCAGGAGGGTGCGGGAAGGGGCTCAGGGTTTGGGAGGGGGGTGGGGTGCGGGGAGCGGACTCCGGGTGGCGTTTACCTCGGGGGGCTCCCTGTAAACTGTGACATGTCCCTTGGCTCCTAGGCGGAGGCGCGGCCAGGAGGCTCTGTGTGCTCCCTCTGCCCACAGGCGCTGCCCCTGCAGCTCCCACTGGCATCGGTTCTTGGCCAATGGGAGCTGTGGAATAAGTGCTCAGGGCAGTACAGGGGCAGCACACAGAGCCCCTGTGGCTGTCCCTCCACCTAGGAGCCCAAGGGATATATTGCCACTTCCAGGGAGCCGCGTGGAGCTGGGTAGGGAGCCTGCCACCCCAGCACCAACCGGACTTTTAACGTCCCGGTTAGCAGTGATGACCGGAGCTGCCAGGGTCCCTTTTCAACCGGACATTCCAGTAAAAAACCAGACACCTGGCAATCCTACCCAGTGGTCAGGGCCCGTGCCAGCTTCCAGGAGTCTAGGTCCAGGGTCAAAACCAGAGTCAAAGTCTAAGAGCAGAAGCCTGAGTCCGGGCCTAGGGTCAGGGTCCTAGTACCAATGCCAGGGGCAGAGCCAGGGATCAACAGAGCCAGGGATCAAGGGGCAAAGCTAGCGTTCGTAGCCAGAGTCAGAGTTCAAGCACCGAAGCTTGGGGTTGGGATCGGAGTCAGAGATACAGGGTGAAAGCCGAGGGTCTGAGCTGTAGTCAGGAATCCAAGAGCGAGCCAAGAGACAGGTCCATTGCTACGGCTGGCAGGGGCGTACCAACACTGCACCAACACTTCCTGGAATTCCTCCTGGGCTTAAATAGGGCATCTGGACCAATCAGGGGCCATGAGGGAAGCTGTCAGTCCAGCTTTCAAGGTGGTACTTCCTGTGGTGTTTCTCTTTATAGGGTCTATGTGGTAATGCATGAGGCCTTACCATGGGTAGCAGCATGGAGGAACTGGCCTGACACAGATCCTTAGAGAAAGCAGCATTTGTATTAAGAGGCATTCTTAGCAAAGAAAATCTTCCTGAGTTTACCCCAGATACCAGTCAACAACCACCCATCCTGGCACCAAAGCAGAGCTACGGCATTCTCTGAGGACAACTCTCTATGGAATATCCATCGGACACTTAATCTAATAAGAATCCTTCCTGCAGTGATTATGATCTGTAGATCTCAAAGCACTTTACAAAGAGGAGCAAGTACCATTCTATCCATAGTACAGATGAGGCAAGGAGCCGGGAAATGACTTACTTCCACAGTGCCGGGGCTGGGAGGAGAGCCCAGGAGTCCTGACTCCTAGGCCAATGCCCCTCTTCCTTGAGTAACAAAACACCCCAGATCTTAAATATCGTGAAGTCATAAAGGCACATTTGAAATCCAGAACAGCCCCTTTCTTCCCTCCCCGATCCAGGCACGGAGTTGCCACTTTGGATTTCTTTGTCGGAACAGAACCTGTGTTTGGCCTCCTGGTTCCCCTCTAGTGGCTGAGCCACATAAAAGGTCAATGAGTCTGTTATCCTCTTTAGCTCAAACCATAGCTATTCATGCTTTTAGATCCAAGCTTTCTGAGCCATCTGGGGACATCATTACCAGAAAATCCTAACAAGCCACAAAATGGCCCTAACCCACCCTGGCTCAGCTCATCTCTCTCCCTCCAAAAAGCCTCAGAACTTTAAGATGCGGCAATTGTCAAATGACAGACTAAGATCTTGCTGATTGTAGAAATCATTTATTCGTGAGAGGGGGACAAGAGAGAGAAGACGACAGATTGAGATTTCCATCGCTCCTGTGTTATTTCACTGTTCGGGGACCAGCATAACTGGGAAGTAATCAGCCTTTTCAGGTGTAAAAACTCTTGTCTTGAAAAATAATTTCCACTTTCCTTTAATTTTAAATAAATCAGTTTCCTCCCGCAGCCTCTGTTCTCTCAGCCCTGCACCAAAGCTGCAGTAAAAGCCTCCCAAAAGAAGCTGAGGCCGAGATACTCCCAAGGATCAAGAGGGGGAAAAAAGAAAATAAAAGTTCTGCTTTTTAGATGATTTCAGAGAAACTGTTTCCCGTGGTGCATTGATTAGTGGCTGCTCTGTGCCTTTGCATTGTCTGATACTTAACAGGAATGAGCAGAACGCCAAAGGAAAACAGACGTCTTTTCAATCTCCGAGACGAGGCACTAAAAGTCCATAATTGTGTACACTACGGGATTTCTGTCTGTCCATCACTTCTGAAAGCACAGCAATCTGCCGCACAGTTTATCTACCTATCTGTCTATCTATCAAGGCATCTGTAATGTGCTCGGTCCTATGGCATAAAATACAGCAATTCTCAGAATCATTGCTGTCCTAAAACAGACTGGTTTCTCATCCTTCTATTGGCTCGGAGCATTCTCTATCGGACATGCAGGGGGTCCTTATCAGGGGAAGGGAAAATTGTGCAGGCCATGTGTGTGATTTTAGCTTCTTCTATTGGGTGGGAACAAGCCTTTGCAAAGGTTGTAGGTAGTTCCACTACCAAGGACCCTTTGGCAAAAATTTCCATCTCCCACTCCTGAGACTATCACCTTGTCCTCCATCCGCTGTAATGTCCCCACGCATCCGAAGGGTTGCATAAATATGGTCCCTGCATTAATGAAGCCCTAGTCCATTGAGGGCTTTGTACTGGAGACTGAGATTTTAATGTGAATCCAAAACTCTACAGAGAGCCTGTGATGCGAGCATGATGTGCCTTCGACAGGAGACAAGCTGCAGCACATGGGACCAGCACAGGATAACAGCAGAGCACATTCAAGCCTGGATGGGTTTTATCCAGTTCAGGTATGGAAAGGCTGCTACTTTATTGAATGGACATATCCTTTCAAAAGGCCCAATCACACATGCCCACCATGCTGCAAACCTAAGGGAGATGATGGGATGTTCAGTTTGTAGCCTAAAATGGGCATTCATTTCCCCTACAAAAAGACTAATCGGCACTAAGGCAAAGCTGTTAAGTCAAGGCCTCAAAAGAAGGAACTGAACCCATGATAAAGGTTGCAATTAAAATCTCTGCACCTCTGTACCCCAATACCTGAGCATGCAACCTACATTGGTTTCAAAGGAAGCTGCACTTTCAAGCCCAAGGGAAGACTCTGGCTCTTGGTGATGAAGTTTCAAAGCAGCAGTTAACAGCTCTGCAGCTCACGGCTCAGCTCCCAAACGTCCAACTTGTACAACAAAAATCAAAGCTGAAATTACAATGCTTCTCTCCCACTTTCTTTCCCAGGTGAGGAAGGCAAAATAAAAACTTAGCTATGGCTTCTAATTATAAATCAGACCAGTCAGTCTAAGCAAAGAGAGGTTCTGAGGAACACAGCAAAGCAACCTGCACGAACCCGACGCTGCTGGGTCTGTTACAACGTTGACCTGAAGACCAAGAGGGATCTGAATTTTGTAGAACTTGTGAAACTGTTTCTTATTGCTTGACAGCAGTTGATTTAACTGGATTACGGCTCAACACACAGTCTCCCAGTAGGGAAAAGACACTGATTGCTCCCTGTCAGTTTTTCATCTTGCCCTGGCTCGTTCCATTCTCCTCCAACCCCATCTTGGAAGCAAGACAGATCCAGAGAAGGATGCAACTGACAATTCTAAAGGTATCATGGCCAAACGTCTCTTCGTATTCACTGTTCCGTGAGAACCTGAGTGCTGCGTGAATCTAGCCAGTATCCTCCAAATGAGCAACTACCACTGCCGATTCTACAGGAGCCTTCCAGAGCTCCAAAGGTAGCAATGATAAGGTACCTCTAACCATTCTGAGCCAGGGGCAATCAACTCTGGTTCCCTCTCTTCATAGGCACATTTTCTGGAAGACCCCGGCTCTGTCTCAGCCCTCCCATAAATGGGTGGATAAACATTTGGAATTTCAAGACAGATCTTGTGTCCATTTAACACACAGCGGTAATACTAACGATTCCCCCAGGCTGAGTCAAGGAGATAATTTGTCTTGAGGGTTTTCAATCTTCAGGCTCGCAGGCAGAATACTGACTGTAAACTGACTGTACACACTGTAAACTGTCTCCTAAATCGTAAAGGCTTTAGGGTGGGCTCTGTGGATATTTGTGCCATGTACAGCACTGAGCACATTGTTGATTCCTGGCAAATCATCATTGCCATTAGCTGGACTAGAATTTCGTCACAATTCAAGAGGGTCTCCTACCCTTGGGTCATTGCCTGGAGCTCCTATTACTCAGTCCCAGATTCCACAGGTTGGTCTTCTTAAAGAGCGGTTATGTGACACAAATCATCTTCCAGATGCAGAGGGAAACATCACAAGAGACTGTGACGATTCCCCAAGTGATTTCATTACATTAGCTGTGGTTTATTTCTACTTATTCGATAACACAGTGTGTCTATTGCCTGGAAACTTGTGCAGATCACAGATTAAGATAAAACAAACATCAATTACAACTCAAACGTGGAAGAAGACCACAGAGCCTTGATTTCATTGGGCTAGGTTGTGGCTGAAACGATGAGCCATGTACCTTGCCTCTGAAAACTAACCAGGTTAAGGTCTGACAGACCACCCGACGAGGGAATTTTATAGACAGATCTCCTCCAGAACGCTCTTCTGAGGGCTGTCAGCACAGCCTCTCTGCTGATCTCAGCTGCTGCAGTGGTGTACAGGGACATGTATGGTCTCTAAGGAAGCCAGCTCCTAGATTACAAAAGGTTTGGGAGATTAAATGCAGCACTTTGAATTGCATGTGGGAGCAGACGGGACACCATCATGGTGCATGGCCAACAGCAGTAACATGCTCGTATAGCCCTTCTCCACCAAGCAGCTCGCCATTCTTCTCCACCTAGTTTCCAAGCAGTCTTCAAGAGTCACCCTGAGTAAATAACACTGCAATAGTCTAGCCAGGAAGTGACATAGATATGGATGACAGTAGCATCCGCGAGGGAAATCAATAGCCACTCAGCTAAAAACACTGTGTGGCGGGGGGAGGGGACAGCGAGTGAGAGATCGAGCGAGTTAAAGGCCTAGGTCTCTAGTCCCAGCTCCCCCAGGATGAATGGATAGGGGCAGGGGGATTATCTAGTAACCACGTCTATTGTCTGCACCACATGGATTTATTGTATCACCTCTGCTGCTGTATCTGTGTATCCAAGAGTTGCTCAGGGGCCAATAAATACCTTGTTGTGCTTTCCAACCCAGAGGTTTATCGTACTAGTAACAACACCCCAGAAGAGACATTTCCCATCAAAACAGGCAGGCCCCACTGAAGTCAATGGCAAAACTCCCACAAGCTTCCAGGGGTGGTCAGGATTTCACCTGAAAAGCGTAGGAAGGTGCAATCAGCAATGCCACCATCTTGGGGTGAAACAGTACCCTAACACAAACTGCCACAAACATGCTATGTGCCCAGAGACTGCCAACCTCCTCAGCAGTGGGGAAACACCCTTCAGTGGGAGCAGTCACAACCCTCCTCCACTCCTCCAGTCCCAGCGCCACTGGGGTCTTACCTGGCTGGCACCTCATCCAGCACCAGGACTGCCCAGCTGGGAGCTGATGAGATGGAAACACAAACCTGAGCACCAACCACACCATGAGGGCACCGGGGCCCCAAGTGCCAGGCATGATGCAGTTCCATGGGATATGCCTCCAGATCTGCTGCCAGTTGCCACAGCAACTCGAGTGCCCCTCTGTGTCCCACCGCGAGGCATGGAAAGTTGCTCCCTATTTATTTTACTGGTGGTCGCTATGGAAATAAGGAGACATGCAAATGTCAGACTACCCAGGCGCTTGTTGGAAATCCACTTATCTCCACGGCCGCTTGGAATGTCCAGATCCAGGGTGGTCATGGAGATAAGGCAACTTAAAATGTCCATCAGAATATGCAAAGACTCCGCTTGCCCTGTGGACAACAAACGGCTTCTCTTCTTTCCCTCCGCACTCTGTAGAGACGTGCTCCAGGGGCCACAAAGTGGACAGAAGGGCTGGTCAAGCCCCCCTCCACCTAGTGAGTCAAGAGGCTGCCCACCACCTGCATGCCCCCTGCAATCCCACAGATGCCGGTGGCTTGGCAGGCTCACAACTCCTGATGTCGTCAATGTGCGGCTCATCCGCTCCCCCCTGCCCTCGGCTGCCAAAGCTGCTGCGCTTGCTGCCCAAATCCTAAAGTGACTGTAACTAAAACCTATCAGATTGAGACTCAGGGAGGAAATCGCCAGATTTTTTCACCCCTCTCCCTCAAAATGGGATTCAACAGATCTGTGTGTACGGGCTGGTCTCTCAGCCAACGGGCAGCAGCATCTGCCATTCAAGTACCACAGCATGGCTGTCTCTGGGGGGAGCATTTCATTTCTCTCCCACCTTTGCTGGCTGGTACAGGCTTCCTAATGCTGTCCTTCTCCTTTGTTTGGGGGAGTCTCGAAGGCTGTTGTAAAAGGAACCCCTGTAACCCAGAGATGGACAGATAAACCCAGCACACTGGAGGCAGATGGGGACAGTCATTTTTTACTCTTATTCAAATATTTTGCACGTCAATTTGGGGGTGGTTGGTAGGGCCGGACTGGCAATGAAAGATCAATCAGAGCATGGGCAGCAGTAGTGACATCTTCTCCCACACAAGTACCTCTTCAGCATGTCTCAGTCCTGCCCTCCATAGAGCAGGTCTATGGCCCATTCGGTCCTCAGTCTCTCTGCGAAGAAGGCTACCAAATAGAATTTGTGGCCGGTGATCCACAGATCAAATTAGATGATCTAATGGTCTCTTCTGGCCTTGAAGACTATGGTTCTATGGTGATTTATGCAATATGGACTCATGCCTATGCGAAAGTGCACTAAAATCTAGCACAGTCAGCCACAGACATCAGCAGATACCAACTTCCGCCATGCAACTGGGCTATAAACTTTTGTAACCCTGATCCACGCCATATGATTGGGACCAGGTTAATACTGACCAGCTCCTTCCCAGCACTCCTTTTTCCTCTGACACCTGGCATCAGAGGAGAACTGCATGTATCTCTAGCACAAATGGAGCAAAGGAAGCCACCTGAATCCCTCAGACCAGAGGGGAATCTGGCAGAGAGCTGAAAGAGCTGCTAGCAGAACTTCCAAACTTTCCTACAAGCCAGAAGTACTGCAGAGCAAACTGAGAGGGCCAGACCCTCCATACTATTACCTGTGGCAAGCCCAGAGGCTATTGACAAAACATTCCATTCCAAAGACCGCAAACTGGTGCACAAAGCTATTCAAAGCATTTCAACTACACTGTGATCTATATGACAGTTCGCTTGGGGAAGGCACATTTTTGTTACAAGAAAGCAGCTGCCAGGTGAGACCAACTATCATGACGTTACACACCAGGGTATTAGAGCTAAGACATGGGAATCTCAACAGTTAACCAATGGATTTATTAAAGCCTGAATTGTTTGGGGGTATAACTGATAACCACTTCACAGTGAGTTCGACTGGCAAGAGAGACGTTTTTGGAAGTTTAAAGAAAAAAAAAGTTGTCGCAGATACGTCACTATGGAAATATTTTGTGATAAGCAACGTGTAAGGTCTCAGTCAATCCAGGCTCACAGAAGCGGGGGCTGTCTTTCTGTAACAGGAAAGATTACCTCTTATTAGAGGACTAGTACTCAATTTTCTTAGCAACGTATTACCCCATTGTAAATCAGTTTGCTCACCACAGGCTTCCAGATGAGTTAGTACCAGAGATTGGCCAACAACTCACAAAAGGCTCATTTCTGCAATTCTCTGAAATATTAGTTCAAGCACCTTATGCCAAGCCTGTGCGATGTATCATCAAACAGGCTGGCCAAACAGCCAGCGCAAATAGCAAAGAGCATGCTAAAAAGAAAATGCTAGAAATCCCTTGGCTGATTCAAGGGATTCATGTTTAGCATCGGGAATATATCACAACCCACCACAGAGTGCTTGGTTAGGATCAGAGGCATGTGGGCAGGGCAGAATCCTTAGTGCCCATATCTAATAGGCTCTGTAGGAATTATAAAATAACTAGATGGTGGGAACCAGAACAGAAGAAATACTACGACAAAGAATGCCAAGTGGCTGCCCCCTCTACATACAGGAGAGTGTTAGAAAGGGGTTGGCAAGCTGCCACGGTAACAGCTAGACCAGTCACACCATGGTGATGTGCCATAGCTACCCCCTTAGCGCTGGACCCACAAGAGCTATAGAAGACATCTTGACAAAACTAAGGCGGGCAGCGGTAGAGACCCAGGATGCTCTCTGACAGTGCTGACAGGAGTAGCACATGCCAACCCCTGTCCCTGGCCATGCCAAGCACCGAGAGCAGTCAACTGGGGCTCCAGATGACAGACCCTCCGCAATGCTGACCAGGCCCCTGCAGAAGGAATTGCTCTGACAAGTGGCCGTGCAACGGGAAGCCTGATGGGGTTCCGAGATGGTGGCTACTGACAGATGTCTAATGAGACAGCAAAATCCTGCCTCCTCTCAGGAGGATGCGGGTCGTCCCCATCCTACCCATGGCTATCTGTGGGGTTTGTGACTGGGCTGTATTAGTTTGTAGTTGCAAGTTTTGGCTGATATTGTGTTTTATTTGGGCTTGATTTTTAAAGAGAGAAAGGTGAAGATTTAACAGTAGCCCCTGGAATCAGTGGATACTGACCTCTGCCATGTGACCTTTGTAATCCTGACCCGGACCACGTGACTAGGGCCGGGAAATAAAGCTCAGTCTCTGTCACTCCTTCGTTCCAAGGCCCTGAACTCACTGCACATAGCCCAAACAGCCCGGCCAGTGAGCCCCATGGGGCAGGGATTCTGCAGCGGAAATGACACCAGCCAACAAACGAAAATGGCTAGCGAGCTGATTCGGCAGAGGTCACCTTTGGAATAACGAGTGTGTTTCACCAACACGAGACAACGGGCAGCCTGAGCATGGTGAAGGCACGGCCAACATGCCACATCCGGCTCCTCTCCAAGGGGCTCCGAGTCAGACTGGGTTAGGTTCTTTGTCTCCAGGCTAAGACGGGCTAGAAGCAGGCAGCCGGGCAGTGGGGCGGGGTGCCTTGCCTTGCTCTGCAGGTACCTTCTCTGGCCAACTCAGGAGTAACATCCTAAGGCTCTGGAGAAAGCCTTACCCTGCCCTCTACAGCCAGGTATAATGTGGAGGCCTTGCCATGTAAGGGGGGGCAGAGGAGAGGGATCCAGGGGACTCCCAGAGAGTCTCTGAAAGATTCACAAAGAAAATTGACAATCACTCATCCTGGGATCAACCTTGAAGCATTTTGCTCTCTATCCAAGCCCTGGAAGCTGGGTCTTGGAGACCTCCAATGCTCCCCATTAACAGGTCAATCTGCAATTTTGTGCAGCAATAGTCAGAGAGCCCAATGCTCATTCTGCCTGCAAAACACTCAGACAGTGAAACCCTCCCTCCACGCTCGGCGGACTTTCAGACCGACCGCCCCACTTCCTGAGAGCGAGAGAGGGCACGCTACACAAAACCATTCTCCTGAGCTTTCCCTGCACTCTGTGCCGCTTGTCATCTGAGCAACCCTGTGGCCTTTAGTTGCCAAGGTTCCAGAGCTGTTCCAGAATCGGAGTTAGCTCAGTTTCTGCCCTGGAGCAAGGAATCTGAAATGCTGCCATTGGAAACGAAAGAGAGCATCCATCATTTCTCTTGCCAGGAATATATCCAGCCCAAAACGAAATACTGCCTGCGAAACAGCGCACAACAAAAGCCCTCAATTTCATCAGCAATGCAGAGCCAGCTCCTCGCCTATCGGTCATTTCCACGAAGGTCTCGATTGTCTGCATTTAGAGAAAGAATTAAACATCACCAATGCAACCTAAACAAAAAAGAGCAGCTAGGTTTGGACGGGCTGCAGGAAACAAGGCTCTCCAGGGGACAGGCCCAGCTCTGAGTCGTGATCGATGCAGGGTCTCTGGCCGAACTGTACGCCACACCCATGATTTATCAAAAGTCAAAGACTGCTGAAGGTGGCGGAGCTAGGGTTTGCGAGAACGACAGCTCGCTCTCCCTATCCCCTGTGCAAAAATCCAGCTGTGCCCATCCACAAGCCCCACCTGGGGAGCAGCCTCCAGGAAACGATGAGCATCCTGCTACCAGCCAGTGGAGCATCATTTAATAACCTCCCCGGGGAAACAGACTTTTAGGGCCTGTCTAAATGCCATCCATAGGCCAAAGGCAAATGGTGAGGATCCCCCAGACACAGCCCCAGACTCAACACAGACAAGCCAACTGAAATGTCCACAGAAGGCCCTCTTTCCATGTGGCACACAACAATATGCAGTGTCCACGTGCTCCCACAATGCCTGATTTAAATGCCCAGGCTCCAGGGGAATACAGCACAGTCTACCTGCCAATAAGCTAGCAGCTAGCCTGCCTTAAGAAACAGACAATTCTCAGATTTACATAGAAAATAAACACAAGCCAAATCCTGACACCCCAGTTCATCCTCACTATCCCAAATGCAGCAAGTCTGATTCACTTGCCTCTCAGTCCCTTATCTATCTGCGTGGGTGTTTATACGGCTCCATCGCCATGGCATGAGGCAAGAGCAAGGCTGAGCAAACTATGGCCTGGGGGCCGCATCTGGCCCTTCAGACATTTTAATCTGGCCCTCAAGCGCCTGCTGGGGAGCGGGGTCCTGGGCTTGCCCTGCTCCGCGCAGCTCCCGGAAGCAGCAGCATGTCCCCTCTCTGGCTCCTACGTGTAGGGGCAACCAGGGGGCTCCGGACGCTGCCACCGCCCCAAGCGCTGCCCCCACAGCTCCCAGCGGCCAGCAACTGCGGCCAATGGGAGCTGCAGGGGTGGCGCCTGTGGACGGGACAGCGCGCGGAGCCGCCTGGCTGCGCCTCCACATAGGAGCCGGAAGGCAGACATGCCGCTACTTCCAGGAACTGCTTGAGGTAAGTGCCACCCGGAGCCTGCACCCCTAACCCTCTCCAGCGCCTCAACCCCCTGCCACAGCCCTGATCTTCCTCCTACCTTTCGAACCCCTCAGTCCCACCCTCCAGCCCCCCAGAGTCCACACCGTCAGCCAGAGCCCTCTCCCCCTCCCGCACCCCAACCCCCAATTTCATGAGCAGTCATGGCCTGCCATACAATTTCCATACCCAGATGTGGACCTCAGGCCAAAAAGTTTGCCCACCCCTGGGAAAGAGCCTACTGAAGTCAATGGCTGCTCTGGGCATTAAAAACTACAACAATTCAGGGTTGTACTTAAGCACATGCTTCATTTTAAGCACATGATTAGTCCTGTTGCAATCAATGTGATTACTCTGTTGCTTAAAGTTAGGCACATACCTGAGCACCTGCCTTAGAAACAAGCACCTGGAAACATGAAGGGGGAAGGGATAGCTCAGTGGTTTGAGCATTGGCCTGCTAAACCCAGGGTTGTGAGTTCAATCCTTGAGGGGGCCATTTGGGAATCTGGGGCAAAAATTGGGAATTCGTCCTGCTTTGAGCAGGGGGTTGGACTAGATGACCTACTAAGGTCCCTTCCAACCCTGATATTCTATGAATTGCCCTGGATCTCCAAAAAGCAACTGGAAATCACAGCAATGACAAACAGCATGAAAAATGCCACCTGAGACAAAATAGAAGGCTATTTGCTCAGTGCACCATCCTCTCCCTTCCCTCCTTGCTTTGGGACATCTGAATGAGCAAAGGACCTTTGCCACTTATAGTGCAGCCCTGAAGTTTATTTTGAAATGTACACAGTGAGCCCATTTTTGGGTTCCTGAGCACAGCTATAATGAGACGATATTGCAACAATACAACAGACTGACCGTGCTCAGTTAAAGAACCTCTTCCTTCAAACTTATCTCTTCAAGTCATCTCTCCTCCCTTGTTCGTCACGTCCATAGTGCCCACACACTTGTCATCCCAACCCATCACCATGCCTCTTGTCTGGTGTTTGTTACTCTTGTCTTACTTACTTAAACCTTTGGGACAGGGTCTTATCAAGGACTGTAAGATGTCATGTAAATGTACAGCCCTATGTAAACTATAATATACTACTACTATCAATAGAAGACCTAGCTGACTCTAGAAAGGCAGTTTGGTGCAGCAGAATGGGCATCAGCCTAGCATTCAGGTGACCTGGTTTCTATTCCCAATTCTACCACTGACCTAGGGCGAGTAACTACAAGGTCTTTGGGGGGCAGGGATTGTCTCTCAGCAGCTCTTTCTACAGTGCCCAGCACCATGGAGCCCCAATCTCAGCTGCGGTGTCTCAGTGCTACTGTAATACAAATGGTAATAACTGATGTAAGTACTCATAAGGCCCTCATCACCATCTGAAGACAACAGGTCAACCAGCTACTCATCCTAAGGAAGAAGGCTGAGTAAGAAGTGAGGCTTTACATCATGTCCTGAAGGTCAGCAAATTCTGGCTCTGAGAGAATGACAGGGCATATGAGGATCCTCCACCGAGAACACCCTGTCCCCAAGCTTTCAAATCTAGGGACCGCCAACCAGTATGTCCCAGCAGGTATGAACTGCGGAGATGATGCAGAGGGAGAGAGGAGACATCACAACTGTGAAATCGGTTTCAACAGCAACCTATTGTGATGCCATGAATGGGAAATTCTGCTTTCAGTAGGGTATGCGCAGAGGAGCTGACCTACTCTTCCTTACCATGTATAACTATAGATGTTATTGACAGACAGAAAATTATCCCGTTTACCCACACACAACCTGACGTCGGGGTAGGACACTTTCAGGCACTGGCACCATGATCACTGCGGATGTTCAAGACCTGGAAAGACATCCACATTGCATCTAAACACTATCCGCACGGGGCCAAGCTCTGGGGTCAGATATGAACGTACAACCCTCCCTGAAGTGACAACGAGATGTGCGCTCACATCGGAAGGCAGAGTCAAACTCAGGGTGTTCTCAAACCCACATACCAGACTTCTATCAGCTCTTCTATATCTTGACATGTGTCCATATAAAGAGAATGTATTTCCTAGTTTTTTACCCCCTTCTCCAACCTCCCCTACAATACCACCATACAGTATCTCTCCGCTTACCAACAGGGGGATATCAATCCCAGGCAAAATAGTGGAAAAGCTGCTTCAGGAGTCAAGTAATAAAGAACTGACAGATAGGTATACAATTAATGCCAGTGAGCATGGGTTATGGAAAATAGGTCTTGTCAAACAAACCTGATTTCATTTTTTGAGAGATTACAAATTTGTTTCACAAAGGTAACTGTGTCGCTGTTTTTGTAAGGCATTTGACTTCGTGCCGCAGGACATTCTGATTACAAAATTAAAGCATTATATAATATCAATAAAGCATATGTCAAATGAGTTAAGCACTGACTAATTGACAGATCTCAAAAAGTAGTCATCAATGGGGAATCATCATGGAATGGGGATGTTTCTAGTGGGGTTCCACAGGGATCAGCTCTAGGCCCAATGCTATTGAACAATTTGATCAATGACCTGGAAATATAAAATCACGGCTGGCAAAATTGGCACATGACACAAAGATTGGTGAATAGTGATGAGGCCAGGGTCAGCCATACAGAGCGATTTGGATCACCTGGGAAGTGGAGCCCACTCACAAAATGAATTTTAATACAGCCAAATGCAGTTATGCATCTAGGTCATAGCTACAGAATGGGGGACCATATCCTGAAAAGCAATGATTCTGAAAAAGATTTTTGGGTCATAGTTGACAAGCAACTCAGTATGAGCTCTCCGTGCCACGCTGTGGCAAAAAGAGCTAATGCAATCCTTGGCAATATCAACATAGGAATAATCAGTAGGAGTCGGGAGGTGATTGTACTTCTGTTTACAGCACCGGTACAACTGCTACGAGAACACTACACACAGTTCTGGTGTCCACGTTTTAAAAAGGATGTTGAAAACTGGAGAGGGTGCAGGAAAGAGCCATACAAACGATTCAAGGGCTGGATAAAATGCCTTATAGTGATAGACTGAAAGAGCCGAATCTGTTTAGCTTATCAAAAAGAAGATAGAGAGGTGACTAGATTATAGCATATAAGTACCTCCATGGGGAGAAAATACTGAGCACTAAAGGGCTCTTTAACCTAGCAGAGGAAGGCAGAACAAGAACTAACGGCTGGAAGCTGAAGCCAGACAAATTCAAACTAAAAATAAAGCACAAATTTTTAACGGTGACTGTGATTAACCGCCGGAATAAACGACAAGGAAAGGGGTGGATTCTCCATCTCTTGATGTCTTCATATCCAGACTGGCTGCCTTTCTGGAAGGGATGTTTTAGCCAAACGCAAGTTATTTGGCTCACTACAGGGGTAACTCGGTGAAATGTCATGGCCTGTGACATGCAGGAGGTCAGACTAGAAGATCTAATGGTCCCTTCTGGCCATAAACTTTATGAATCTATTAATCAAAGAACTGTTGAACTCAAGTAAGATGCAGATACTTCTGCCCTTTTTGTCTCTTACTCAGTTGAGAAACAAAAGAAAGATTACCCACAAGAATGAGTAAATTCTCCACCATTGCAAGCCTCGTCCCCATTCTGTGCTTGACTCCCAAGCAAACAGAAGGTGTAGAGAGCACCCATCCACTTACCATGAACTGCAGCATGTAGACCTCATGACGCCAGGTCTTGAGAAAACATTCTCTCCACCTCTTGAGAAGAGTTTAGTCTTGGTTTCCTATTTCCTGAACTTCCTGCCAGGCCCAGGCCCAATCAAACCTATGAATAGCTCACCTCACACACCACCTAGACAGAAATGTTATTTGACTAATATACATGAGACATTATGAAGCTATTTTAAAGCTCCCTGGCCAAAGTGCTGTGGAATATACTGTAGGGAATGATCCCGCGCTGGTCCAAAGGGAATGGACTAGTAGAGCAGGCAGTGAGACATGACAGCAACAAAACCTTAGGAGAGAGAACTCAGTGTTGGGCTGCACACACATCATCTCACACAGCAAGCAGGAGACAGGGAATAATCCAGCTCATTATGACTCATCTGGGAGACTGCATTCAGTTCTGGGTGATGCAGTACCAGGAAGATGCAGATAAGTTGGAGAGAATTCAGAGAAAAGCAACCAAGAGGACTGGGGGCGTGAGGGACTAATTTATGAGGGCAGATTAAAGAACAAAATGTGTATAGCCAGCGTGGCTAAGTGATGACTAATGGAGGGCATGATAAACTGCCTCTGCAACCCTTTAAAGACCATCTCCCATCCACATCTATGCTTAACCTGGCTGCTACGGGCAGGAAACGCCACACAATGCAAGAAGCAAGATCCTCCCAGCTGAGAGGAGAAGGATGAGGAAATGCAAGGACATCCTCCAGAGAGCTCAGGCTGAACCACTTGCTCAGACCTCTGTTGTGAGTATCCAGGTGCCTACCAACAAAATCATTGGCCTGCTTGGGGATAGCCAATGGGACCAGGCGTAAAGACATGATCTATATTTTAAAAAATCCCATAAAGCCCCCGGGTTAGAACCTCCCTGCACATCTCGAAGCTACCCTGGTAAAAGGGGACAAACAAACTGTTCCTCCACATTAGACTGGAGCTATTTCACGTCCCAGAACTGTGGGGGGGAAAGACATAGGAAAAGAGGTCATTCCAAGCCAGGCCTTACCAAAATGCTGGCAATAATGGCTCTAGTTTGCTCAGGGTGGTTTCCCCCTTCCTCAAGATCTGTCTCAGAGCTGCATAGTTCCCAGGGAGAGAGGCCCCACGCGGCCCCTGTCAGAGATCCACCGGCCTACCAAAGAGGCTATAGGGACAGGGCTGCAAGATACATGGGTGAAGGAAAGATACTCCCAGAGGGATGGGACCATGGCCCAGGAAACACATCCTGCTGAGGAGGCTGGTCTGGAAAAAGAGTCTGGAAACCTATTCCATGTGGGGCAACTGTTCCCCCTAGGCGCTTCCCTTCCTGGCAAGAGAGATTCCTGATGCCCCTTTTACTGCAAACAGGGCCAGAGCACAGCTCTGGAGAGAATGGGGAAGGGAATGGACACACTGCATTCAAGCCTGGCCTTTGAGAGAGCTGGGAAGGGTAGGAACAGACCCCATGAAGTGGAAACCACCACTGGGGAAGTAGCTTCTGTGACCCAAGATACTCCTGTTCCCAAGTGTCTACTCAGAATGCAACTGGCATCCACACAGGGCCTTCTAATGTGCCCAGTTCTTTTGTCATCCTTCCTTTTCTTTTTATCTTCTTTACCTAAATGCGGAGAGCAGGAGGCCAGGAAGAGCTGAGTCATGGACTCAACATGCTTCAAGAGCGAAGGAAACAAAGACTAAGGAGGAGGAAACACGAGGGTAGGAGTTTTCACACCTAGCCTTGACTGACAATTCCTTTGTTCCGCAGCTTCCCGGAGGTAGGCACATCCCTGTGTATGGATGAGCTGTAGCACAGGATGTGGAGGGGCAGAGGGTGTCATAGGAGACAAACTGAAATTAGCAACGAGCAAATCATCAAGGAAGATGGCATCTTCTACATGTCCATTTCCTCCAGAGTGCTGGTCCATCCTGCACCTGGGAACTGGTTTGAAAGGACAGCGGTGAGTCCCAATCCTGCTAGGAGCTGAGCAGACCAAACTCCATAGGGGTTGAGGGGCAGAGCCAGTTAAAATTTGGAGAATGAATTTTTTTTTGTCATGAAGAACCGTTGACTTTTTGGAAATTTTTCAGGACATTTTTCATGACTTTTTATCAGTGGGTTTTCGGTGAGTTAAGAATGACCATAATCGCTTTGATAAAGATTTCATTAAGAACATTTTGCAAAATGAATGGGGAAAAAGGAGTCTTTTTTGAAACCTGCAAAATGGAAACAACCTTGAAATATTTTGCTAATGTTTTATTGTTTTGTGCAGCATAACTCAGCACTTCACAGGCCTCATCCATAGTGATGGAATAACATACTGGGCTTCTCTATCCTTATCAGCCCTGTTATATCACGCCAGCCCTATTAAAAAGTCATACAATCATTCTGCTTATTGACCGACTCCACCTGGGATCTGCGAATCTGGTTGGGTTCTTCCTATTCCACACATTGCCACTGATAACAGAGATTCTCTCCTCAGAAATTAGCTGCTGATTTTCCTGATGCTGCACAAGGCAGAAGAGAATCCAATTTGCTCTACTGTACCTGTATCAGCTCTACCAGGATTAAGAGTGGTACAAACTTAGTATGGACCCGACTCTGAAGTTAACAAGAGTTTTAGTTTCAGGCGTGCAAGGAATGCACGGCAGTCAAATAAGCAGATATGATGATAAGAGACACAGGGGCAAATTTTCCTCCTGATTACTTAAGAAAGCTCCTCTCACATTAAGTACATAGCTGATCAGAGGATTTGGCCCACAAGCAGCTATGCTAGAATTTCAAATGAAGTAGATAATATCTCTGGCGTGAGAAAGACACTCCTATTGCGTGACTGAGCTAAAGACCCAAACAAAAGCATTTTAGGCTTAGGATGCCCAACTATACATATAAAATGATGGGGTCTAAATTAGCTGTTACCACTCAAGAAAGAGATCTTGGAGTCATTGTGGATAGTTCTCTGAAAACATCCACTCATTGTGCAGCGGCAGTCAAAAAAGTGAACAGAATGCTGGGAATAATTAAGAAAGGGATAGATAATAGGACAGAAAATATCATGTTGCCTCTATATAAATCCATGGTACGCCCACATCTTGAATATTGTGTGCAGATGTAGTCACCCCATCTCAAAATATATTGGAATTGGAAAAGGTTCAGAAAAAGGCAACAAAAATGATTAGGGGTATGGAATGACTTCTGCATGAGGAGAGATTAATAAGACTGGGACTTTTCAGCTTGGAAAAGAGACAGCTAAGGGGAGATATAATTGAGGTCTATAAAATCATGACTGGTGTAGAGAAAGTAGATAAGGAAGTGTTGTTTACTACTTCTCATAACACAAGAACTAGGGGTCACCAAATGAAATTAATAAGCAGCAGGTTTAAAACAAATAAAAGGAAGTATTTATTTACACAGCGCACAGTCAACCCGTGGAACTCCTTGCCGGAGGATGTTGTGAAGGCCAAGACCATAACAGGGTTCAAAAAAGAACTAGATAAATTCATGGAAGATAGGTCCATCAATGGCTATTAGCCAGGATGGGCAGGAATGGCGTCCCTAGCCTCTGTTTGTCAGAAGCTGGGAATGAGCCACAGGGGATGGATTACTTGATGATTACCAGTTCTGTTCATTCCCTCTGGGGCACCTGGCATTGGCCACTGTCAGAAGACAGGATTCTGGGCTAGATGGACCTTTGGTCTGACCCAGTAGGGCCATTCTTATGTTCTTTTGCTTACCTTGCCAAGGCTTTAACTTGGGTGACTGTGCCAGCCCATGATACAGCACAAATTCCTCTGGGCAACTGTGACTCTGATTGACTTGCCCAACGTGGCAAGTTTAGTCACCCATCCCCTCATCACGGATCCCCCTGAATGCAGCGCAATGCAAAGCCTCCTTTAATGGCTCAGCAGCAGTGGCAAAAACTAAAGACAGCGCTTAAAATAAACCAGCATGCCTCTGAATCCAGCTGACCTCCCCAGGGCACTGCACCCACTGAACGTAAACTCCAGAGCTGTCCGTTCCACCAATGGGGCAAGGACAGGAAGTCGATACACCAAGAGCTGTGCTACCCCTACTGCCTCCCTCCTAGAGAGAGAACTGACCCAGCTACCTCCCCAAGCCCAGATTATATGCAGCCCCCAAAGACTCGGGGCTACAACACCTCACCATCTGAATGTATCTACGCATTGATCCATATTCCTTTCCAGTCCCTGGTTTGTATGACCTTAAAGGAGAACTGAAATGCTTTTTTTAAAAAAAGGATCTTACATTACAGAACAAGTTTGAAAAACAAAGGTATAGTTTTCTCCTTTGATTCTATGTTTAAATTGTTTAATCATTTAATCAATGGTTTGCATAGCCAAGAGGCCAAGCCATGAAAGTCACTGGTTCACAAACCTCATTGAGTCATTGGGTAGAATGGACTTGTGGTTAAAGCCCTGACCTTTCACTCAAGAGAGCTGCGTTCAACTCCTGGCTCTGCTAAAGACTGCCTGTGTAACTCTGGGCTGGACACTTAAGCCATGGCTACACTATAAAATTATGTCGACTTAACGTTTGTCGGCACACGGCCACCAGTTACTAAATCACTTGGCTCCTTGTGTCAGCAGTGTGCATCCTCACCAGGAGCATTTGTATCGATTGTGTTATCAGTGTGGGGCATGGTGGGAGAGTGCCTGAAAGCCTGGGACAGTTGATATAAGTAATGCAGTGTAGACACTGCGTTGACCTAATTAAATCCACCATGACTCTACGCCGCTTGGGGAGGCGGTGTTAATAAATGGGCATAGAGGCACTTACGTTGACGGGAACCAAATTTAAGTGCAGACACTTCCACAACTAGTTCGATGCAAGGCAGCTTACGTCAACCTAACCACATAGTGTAGACCAGGCATCAGAGGACGTCTACACTTGGAGCTAAGGATGTGATTTCCAGCTCATGTAGATGTACTCACATGAGCTGTCAGCTGAGCTAGCATGCTAAAAATAGCAGTGGAGCTGCAGTAGGTTGGTGAGTAGTGGCATGGGCTAGCCAGTACAAACCTTCCTAGACCCCAGGAGTATGTAGCTGGGGTAGCTAGCCTGTGGCTATCCTGCCTTTCTCCCACTGTCTGCCTGTCTTGTCTATTTAGATTGTAAACTCTGCAGGGCAGGGTTTGTTTCATTCTCTGTGAACGTACGGCACCTAGCACACTGGGCCTCCAGGAGCCACTGTAACAGAAATCACCATCCTCATAAGAGGAGAAGATGTAAAATAAACTAACTTAGGGGAACAACCCAAGAGGGGTTCTCAGGGATCGTGTGCATGGAGAATTGCAACTGTTTAACTTAAGCTGTGAATTTAAACTGGGTTAGTTAAACCAGTTTCATTAAACTAGCGCAAATACTCATGTAGATGCTCTTACTTTGGTTTAAGAGTGGCTAGCGTAAGTCAATTAAGAACAGGCTTAAGCTAAATGGAAATAAGCCATTATTATATACAATTTAGAGTGTCCATACAGGGGTCTACCCTGGTTTAACTAAACCAGTTTAATTAAACCAGTACCATTTTGTGTGTGGACAAGGCCTACAGGTATATATCTCCACAAGATAGTTGCACCACTTTATCTTAAAATGTGAATTTAAACCACGTTAGTTAAACTGGTGCAAACCTCTAGGTGGATGCTCATATTTCAGATTACACCAGGCTTGTTTCAGTTAATTAGGAATCGGTTTAAGATGAACCAAAATGAGCCGCTCTTAACTGAACTGGCTTAAAAACCCACTTGAGTTAAACCAGTGCAACTTTCTCATGCGGAACAAGGCTCTTGTGCTGCTAACCGGCTGCAAGTGTCTAAAAGAGGGCTCTGAAGAGCTAGCTGGGTGGGGGCCTTACAGTGACAATACCCAAACACAGCCATAGTTTCATGCAAGGGCTGTTTCACTGAGTGCACGGAGAATGGGGAGTGCATAACTGGACGTGCACTCACCATTATCCGTTCGTGCAAGTGGCCAGATAAAAGCTGGCCCGCAATGTTTTGCTGGTTTACCAGGCAGGGCTCCCGCCACTTTAGCAGAGGACTGTGGATCGCTCAGAGCTGGGCCTGGGCGTGTGCCAAACATGCAGGCCTTCAGAGCATGGTGCCCGGGGGAGACAGGTCCTGTACTGTCACCATCCTCTGTGACCTTCCCCTCCGGCCGGAGATCCCCCCCTTTCCCTTCACACACACACCCTGAAAGAGACTTGGCCTCCACAGCCCTCAGTCATAAATGACCCACCCCATATTACCCCTGCCAGCTCCAGCCCTCCCCATAAAGGCAAGCACCCCAATCCTGTATACCCCAACCCCAGCACTGGGTTGTGAAGCCTGCCTAGTGACCCACATGGCATTATCCACACAAAGCCCCTGCAATCCTAGGCCCGGCTCTGGGCTCCCTTTCTAGATGAAATGCTGATGATTTTCCCTTTCCTCCACGGCTCTCTCCCTCCCTGACCTTGGGAGCAGTCGTCACGCAGGCAAAGGGGAGGTACAACAATTAACCAGCAGGCCGGAGTGGGGTGAGCTCATCGGCTGGATGAATGGGCAGCCTGGCCCAGCTGGAATTCGGAGCACTGCAGACAACACTGAGCCGGACGCATTCATCTGCAGCAGGGGAGAGATGAAAGCGTTTCCTGCGCTGGCTGCCTGGCTGACCACAGCACCAAAGCCCCCCCCCCGCCGAGCCCTCCTGTTGCTGCTTCGGTGGAAGCCAGCGAGCAAGATGCGGGTGATAGGCACATGTCGAGGGACGCGCAGGGCTTTGCCGACTATGACTCTTTAATCTCCTAGGCCTGCCGTAGTCACAAGCAAGGGCTAAGCCATTGCAGCAGAGAGTGCGAAGGAGAGAGAATAAGTGTCGGGCAGATGCACAGAAATGAAACACAGCGGTGCCCTGTGTCTCTGGATCCCTGCTCAGGTAGGTCTGGTGCTGGGGGAGCTGCAGGCTCTACAGGAGGAAGTCCTCTGTCTTACCACAGGATAAACACAAGCACCAGCACTGCCCTGTCAATACACCTCAGTGCTGCCCTGGGGGACAGTCATCACGGGGTGGGTTTTAAATGGCATAGACGCCTGCCCACTAAGGGATGGAGGGAGCCACCAGCTCCTTTCACACAGGAGCCTGATTCAGAGCTTCAGACCCCTCCTGAGCTGGAACTGAACCAGCACCCTCAAGGCAGTCAGCTCTCTAGCCCTGCTCCTGAGCCCCACGGCCAGCCAGTCCCCCACAGCCACTTTAAACTGCTCGCTTGCCATCTGCGGGAGACTCATCAATGTACATTACAAACAGGCCAGCATGGGGCGGGTGCAGCCGCCCAGCCAAGTGCTGGGCAAACACAGGAAAGGGAGAGAAAAGCCGCAGGCGGAGAAAAGGAACAGAAAGGGCAACAGATATTAGGAGAGGAAAGAGCGGAAGGGCCGAGATAACGAGCAGAGAGGAAGGACACACACGTACTCTCCTTTGTCAAAGGGTTACAGGGCTACGGCTCGAGCGTGACGTGGCTGGCCCAGCCCCGCCGTCCTCTGACAGTACTGAGCGACCCGTCAGGCGGCAGAGCGGGCAGGGAAGCGGCTTGCAGCACAGTCGTCCTCCCACACGCCCTATACTCGGGGTAAGCCACCTCCCCAGCCTGAAACAGTTCAACATGGAAGAACACTCAGAAAAATGACACTGATACTAGCACCCATGGGATTCCGGCAGAGGGCGCAGGACGGGCAGAGCTTCTGGGAAATGGCCAGGCTCTCCCCCTTCTGCCCAGGCCCATCTCAGAGTCCTCTCCTCCCCACCTCTGAGTCCCTCTTAAATCACACCTCTGCCGAGCTGCCTACAATGCCTCTTGTTGATTTGTATGGACAGTCACTCCCTTCTGCCGTTTCCCATCCCTGGCCTCTGTCTGTCTGTCTGCCCTTAAACAACTCGGTGGGGCAGGGTCTGCCCAGATTCATTGGTCTGGAAAGTATTCGGCGTATCACGGGCACTACGGCAAACCACCATGTGACGCGGGGTCAGTGTTGCTGCCAGAATAAGCAAGGATCCGCAGGACGGCATTGTTAGAGGCGCAGTGCACAGCCCAGCTGCATCTTCAAACCAGCCCCTCTTCCCTGACCAGGTGGTCTGCCCGGGGCTTTGCTGAGAGGCATGAGTGCCTGCCTCAATAACCTCCTTGAGACTGGGTGTGAACACACCCTTCAACTAACATAACTCTCAGGAGGAGTTCAGCACAAGCCCCCCCTCAGACAAAAGCGGTGTGGAGACACGCGGGAGTTTTGATCTGAGTGGATGGCAGAGTTCTGCTTGGTGTCAGTATGTGCTCAGGAGACACGGCATGGGAGAGTCAGGGCCAGAACTAGAAAGGCAAGCAGCAGCCTGCAAGCACAGGGCAACCCTGGAAAAGCCTAGACAGGTCTGGTTCGGGGGTGTTGGCTGAACCAAGTTTGGGCCTGCGAGCTAAGAAATGGCTCCTTCTGGTTTTGATTCGGAGAAGCTGCATCAAAGAAACAACCTTGCTCCATCGTCAATTTCTGTTCCCACCTGAGACATCCCCAGGGGTCCAAACTTGGACTACCCGCTTGGGTGACACGGGGTAACATCCGTGACAGCTGTGGGGCCCTTTTCACACCTTCCACAGCAGAAGGCAGCAGATCCTCGCCCTGTGCGCTGGGGCCTGATGATGCCTCTGCTGCAATATGGGGATCAGCCAGGGGAACCTGAGGATCTGAACTCAGTTCTCAGCAGGTAAAAGGCCTTTCAAATGTCTTTTAACTAACAAGTATGTCTACAAGCATTCTTCCAGGGCCTCTGAAGCCAGTGGACCAACTCCCCTTCACTTCACTGGGATTTGGAATGGGTTGGCTTTTCTCTATAAAGCCATGCCTGCCTTAGGCCCTGGCTAGTTGGAGGCAGCCTCTCTCCTTAGCTGATACCATGAAGCTGCCACAAGCGGAGCAACTTGCACCAGCAGCCCCTGGGTGTCAGCAGGATGGAGGACTCGGGGTGAGAGCGTTCAGCAGGGGTGTGCTCAGCTCAGGGACGCTCTCCCTCGCCCCTTTGGCCTGACAAGGCTGGAATTTGGAGACTTTCAGGTCAGGCCGCAAAGCTTACTTGTTCTCCTAGGAGGGGAGGGCATGAGGGGAGGGTCTGTGTTTGGGACATGGGATTTTCAGTGCATCAGAAGCAATCGATCAACTGTAATTAGCTTTAGCGCCTCTTACTGAAGAAATCGGGTCAGTTCCCCTTTAAGGATGAGTTTGCTCTTAACTTCAAAAACCAGCCCTCTGATGGGAACTGGGCGGAGAGGGGGAAGGGTGTGTTGAAATTGTCACACACAGTGTCACTCGATATGGCACTCCGGTGACAGCGGAGAATAACACAGCAGTGGGATCGCTTGTGTGGCCATCGTGGGGAGTTGTATCAGCACTTTCTTTAGAAATCCTGTTTTTCAGGGGTTTATAACTCAACCATAACAATTTGCTCTGGCAGAAAACTTTGCATACAATTGTAGCAGCCTGGGCCAAATTCTCCTCTCTACATATTTTTGCCTTGCATGAAAGCAGCATCTGTTGTATTTGAAAATGACCCCTAAAATACTAACGTATATTTTTTAATGAACACATTTTTACTTTTTAAGAAAGGTTTGCTTTCCCATGACTCAAAAACTGGCCATTCTTTTACACTGAAACATTTTCAGGCTCTCTCTCCCTAATGTAGGCTTCTGCCTTTGGGTATTTTCAGGGGGGGTGGGGGGAACCAGAAAGCAGCTGAGCTACTGAGATTTCCATATCAGCTGCTGTACACACACACACTGCATGGAAAAAAATCCTTAGGAAATTTCTGTGAAAATAAAATAAAATAGAGACCTATGCAACACAGAGCTAGCTGGACACACCATGCCAGGAGGGTCTGACAGCGCTGTTACGGTCTATCGGGCCAGTAATCCACAAACTAAAACGGATTTATTGTACATGGCAGATCGTAACAGCTCCAAAGAAACCATCACTGTCTACTGTGCTTAAAATGCACTTTCTTTCTTTTTTTAAGGGCCAAAATATGGGTTTACAAGATAAGATGCACCAGTTGTTCAGATCTGTTGCGTACATAACCCCTTGCAAAATATATACATATTCCTCCAACCCAAGTAGCATTGCACTGCCAATGTCATAGTCAAAACACTTGTCGTTAGCAGTGGATTACCAGGATGGTTTTCACCTTGGCTAGCAAAATGGATTAGCAGTACCATTGTTTCCACCGTGATATTACCACTGAACACATGGGAAAATAAAAGGAGTTCATTAAATCTGACCCAGGCCCTGCACAAATCCAGCCCAGGCTTAGTTATTTTCCAGGTGGAAAGAAAGTAGCGAGGGACGATCGTCAAAAAAACAAGTTGGGAGGTTTGTCTCGGACCAGCACCCGCAAATTGGGATTTTCACGGGTCTGCGCTACAGCCAGGATTATCATCAGGTTAGAGAATGCTAAAATAAAAACAACCCACAGCTTTCTTCCTTTCGTTTTATTTGGGGCCATTTTAATGCAGACAACGTACCCAGATAAGAATCCAAACAGCTGAGCACATGAGCAGAGCAAGGTTGAAACCATAACAATTCCGGAGCCCGTTCAAATCATTCAAACATTGGAAATCATTCGGGACCCAGGCAAAAGCTTATGCTGGAGATGATAATATCAGAGTGGGATAAAAGAGGATAAGCTAACAGGTTTAGTGGACAGCTTGTCTGAGTCAGTGTCGCTGAGGGAGGGGGACCATGCTCCTGATTTACGCCAGAGAAGAGAATCAGGCCTGGGCCTGGCTGATTCTTCTCATGTACACATTGGTGTAAATGAGGAATGACTCTACTGCAGTCAATGAAACATTTACATCAGTGTAAATGAGAGGAGTACCTGCCCTCATGTTTTCAATGTATTTTAAGGCTTGTAAATTTCTCCATCCCCATTAGACCAGGTGCACAAGGTGGGGTTACGCCATCCAGCTGTGACATGAGAGATGAGCAGCTGTTACACAAATGGCAGATCACAATGGGACGCACAAGTGGAGATCGGTGCCTATGCTGAGACAGTCATTTCCTCACAGGCGAAGCTCGATCTCCTCTAGAGAGGGAAGCTCTTGTATTTTCCTATTTCACCCACAGAGTCAATCTTCATGCAGAATTTTACCGGCATGGTCTTTTGTATTATATAGAACACATTAGTGCCACAGTTCATGAAGAATGCCGCACCGCCACACAAGAAAGAAAGGGTTGTCTAGTGTTTAGAGCAGGGGGCTGGAAGTCAGGATTCTTGAGCTATCATCCTGGAAAGTTTGGCCTAGCAGTATAGTTAGAGCAGGGGACTGGGCATCAGAACTCCTGGGTTCACTTCCCGGCTCTGGGCAGGGAGGTTAGCCTAGCAAACAGAGATGAGGGGCTGTGGGTCAGCAAACCAGGCATAACCTCAGCAATTTTGACAATAAGGTAAAACGTGGCAGTTTCAGCAGAGAGCCTCCGATGAAAGGGGATATTTATCCAGGCAAAGAACTAGACTCATAACAATTGCACTATCAGGTACCAGCCTTTCAAAACATGCTGCTTTACAATCCGCTGCAAAACATTCGCATACACGAGCTGCAAGACTTTAAAAATAATTGGAAAAAGAGATGTGTTTGCAAACTAAACTTGGAGTAACAAGGAACCAGAAGGTGGGACCATGCCCGTCGTGAGTCCTTGAAAATAATGGCAAGCAACAGAGAGACACAAGCCTGTCCCTCATCCTGTATTTGAGGCTCACATGGAAAGATGGTTAAGTCCAGACTCCATATCTGACCTTGCCAAATGCTGTGCTTCTGATGCCCTAGAGAGAAGAACAGACCATTGCAGATTCTCCCTGCACAACTGCAGCATGCTCTAAGATATATATTCAAGGTGAGTGTTGGCCTGGAAGCAAATCCAGTCTACAGTTGCAAATTTCCTAACAGGAACGTCTTGGTCACTTTGGCCTGACTGACACGGCTCCAGTCAGAGAGGTGACAAAGAGGGAGGAAGGCAGAGTGAAGAAAGCACAGTCGGGGCTAGAAATCATGACGCCTACGTACGATGGGTGAGCATTTCTCAACATGTCAAAGAAATAATAAAGAGGAGAGTTTAATTAACCCTGAAATTATATCCTTAAAAACAATAATTAAATGTCAAATAAGGGAAATCGACACGGCAGGTCAGTGCCAGCGGGTGTTATCGCACCACAGAGATGCTGTTTCCTTCAGGACGCAGGGGCTAGTCCTACACAATCACAGCTGTCCCTTGCCAGATAAGTCCTGAGAGGTGGAATCTGAAATGAACGACCAGCTCACAAAACCAAGCCAGACAAGTGCACCTGGGTCCGTATTAGGGGAAGGATCTGGGTCTTACTCCTTACATAGGAAAAATTCTGCTGTGCTTTGTGTAAGGGCTGAGCAGGCACTGAGTACGGTCCCACTGTAAGCAGAACTCAACCTCCTTATTTCTAGCCCACCTTTTAGAACCCCAATCCAGCTCTTCTCCTCCCCCATTTGCTGTCCCCTCGCACTTTGTTTTCCCAGCTGTGTGGAAGGGCAAAATGTTCACAACTACATCCCAATCTAACTGATGCCAGTTTTACACCAGACTCACCCAATGGAGTTATTCCTGATTAAACCTGTGTAAGGAAGACCCGAAAGAGGACCATGCAGAAGGCTGGGGAAATCTCCAGTGCAGCCCCAATCACTTTCCTTCAAAGCCAGTTTAAGCGGTACAGAGAGGGAAGGTGGGGAGTGAAAGTGATTAGTGAGGCCTGCCCTTCTGGATGTGAGACTTTAGTCACTGCTGAAGTGGGTTTGGTGTGGACTCAAACCAAGTTCCAGTGGGCATTTTAGCACACAAATAAACCCACTCTCTGACCTATCCCTACTGGAGGTCTCCCTGCAATGGACAGCACCGTAAGTACCAGATGGGCAAGAGAGAATCAAGGTAGGGTTGAGGTGCTCTGGGGCATCTGAGCATTACATCTATTATTAAAGAATCATTATGAAAAGGAGCATGTAGGGCCAGATCCTGAAACCTGAAAACCGTCGCTTGGCTTCTGACTTGAAACCAAAAGGGAATGCATTACTGGGAGGAGAAGGTGCCACGAGAATCTCATTTTAAAATCATTAAGCAGTGTTTGAGTTCCAGGCGTGAACTAACCGCTGCAGCGTTGACTTTCCAGGGGCAAAACTTCAGCAGAAGAATTTTAATGCATTGAAAAATCTCTTCCAAGCAGGGCTGCCAAGACCTGAATTCACCTCGCAGTTAAACAAGCACAAAGCAGCTGAAGCCAAGGGGGTTGCACTGGGGTAACAGAGAGGAAAATCTGGACCCGAGTTTTCAATTCAGAGGATTCCCCCAACTTTTCCTTCCTGTTCTGCTTTCATGTGCCCAGCAGTCTTTTGGGTATGCAGTGGGAAAGAGTGGGACTGGACTCTCTGAGTCTGATTCTCCTCTCACTCACACCCATCTATACCAGGATCAGCTTCATTGCAGCCAATGGACCTCTACTGGTCCAGGAGGAGAACTGGGCCCTGCTTTCTAAAGTCAGGCCACTTCCTCTCAAACACTACTGAGCAAGGACCTGCAGAAAAGGACCTGGGGATTACAGTGGATGAGAAGCTGGATATAAGTCAGCAGTGTGCCCTTCTTGCCAAGAAGGCCAATGGCATATTGGGCTGTATTAGTATGAGCATTGCCAGCAAATCGAGGGAAGTGATTATTCCCCTTTATTCGGCACTGGTGAGGCCACACCTGGAGTATTGTGTCCAGTTTTGGTCCCCCCACTACAGAAAGGATTTGTTGGGGAAGGGTCAACTCAGTTTTTGTAAAGGGAAATCATGCCTCACCAATCTATTAGAATTCTTTGAGGGACTCAACAAACATGTGGACATGGGGGATCCAGTGGATATAGTGTACTTGGACTTTCACAAAGCCTTTGACAAGGTCCTTCACCGAAGGCTCTTAAGCAAAGTAAGCAGTCATGGGATAAGAGGGAAGGACCTTTCACGGATCAATAACTGGTTAAAAGACAGAAAACAAAGGGTAGGAATAAATGGTCAGTTTTCAGAATGGCCAGGGATAAATAATGATGTCCCCCAGGGGTCTGTACTGGGACCAGTGCAATTTAACATATTCATAAATGATCTGGAAAAAGGGGTAAATGGTTAGGTGGCAACATTTGCAGACGATGCAAAATTACTCAAGATAGTTAAGTCCAAAGCAGAATGCGAAGAGTTACAAAGGGATCTCCCAAAACTGGGTGACTGGGCAAAAAAATGGCAGATGAAATTCAATCTTGACAAATGAAAATAATGCACATTGGAAACCATAATCCCAACTATACACACAAAACGATGGGGTGTACATTAACTGTTACCACTCAAAAAAGATCTTGGAGTCATTGTGGACAGTTCTCTGAAAACATCTGTTCAATGTGCAGCAGCAGTCAAAAAGGTAAACAGAATGTTAGGAAGAATGAGGAAAGGGATAGATAATAAGACAGTAAATATCATAACGCCTCTATATGAATCCATGAATACTGCTGGTCTCCCCATCTCAAAAATACATATTAGAATTGGAAAAGGTACAAAGAAGGGAAATAAAAATGACTAGGGGGTATGGAACAACTTCCATGTGAAGAGAGATAAAAAAGACTGGGACTGTTCAGCTTGGAAAAGAGACAACTAAGGGGGGATATGATAGAGGTCTATAAAACCTTGACTGGTGTGGAGAAAGTGAATAGGGAAATGTTATTTACCCCTTCACATAACACATGAACCAGAGATCACCAAATGAAATTAATAGGCAGCAGGTTTAAAATAAACACAAGGAAGTACTTCTTCACACAATGCAGAGTCAACTGGTGGAACTCTGCCAAACAGGGGAAGGCCAAAACTATAACTGGGTTCAAAAAAGATAAGTTCACAGATAGGTCCATCAATGGCTATTAGCCAAGATGGTCAGGGATGCAACCCCATGACTGCCAGAAGCTGGGACTGTATGCCAGGGGATGGATCACTCGATGGTTGTACTGTTCTATTCATTCCCTCTGAAGCACCTGGCATTGGCCACTGTTGGAAGACTGGATATTGGGCTAGAGGGTCTGATCCAGTATGGCACTCCTTATGTTCTTATGTAGCGCCTGGAGCCATCCAAAGCACTTTAGCCAACTAGATATGCTTCACCTAGCACTGAAAAGCAGCTAACTCTGGTATGGAACATTGAATCTGTTTAACAGCCCACAACAACAATGCTCAACAATTAGGACTGTATATAAAGAAGAATACTGTGTACAACTGAAGTTGCAGGTGGAATTTAGGAAGGCAGGATGGAATTACAAATACTGGAATTTGACTAGAATGAGGCTAAATGGGATCTTTATTGACCGCTAGCAGTCAGACCCTCAGTTTTCCGTCTCCTCTAAAACCTAGATATAAAATGGAGTTTTTCTCTTGGCAATGGAGCAGCTGATTACTTTTTAAAAAAATTAGAATCCAGGGCACATTTCTGATCAGATAGATAGATAGATATTTATAGTAGGTCAAAACCTAGACCAAAACGACTTGTCGGGATCTCTTTAATTCCAACGCTGCCACTGGGCCCTTCGAGAAGATGCTTCAAAGTTTGTCCTTAATTGGTTTCATTTTTGCCTCATCAATGATTCACGACGCTAGCGGGGCTTGAGAAAAAGGTTGTGACAGAGCAGTTTGGAAGCAGCTTTCCGTCCCCTGCACCACGTCTCTGCCCCCTGCACCACGTCTCTGCCCAGGCGAGAAAACAGGACAGTTCACAGGGGCAGTGCAGCAGGGTCGGGGGCAGTGCAGCAGGGGTAGGGAGGGTTTCAGGGCTGGGGGGAACATCTGATCAGCTCACTGGAGTTTCTCATTAAGGCACAGATCCTGTATTGAAACCCATGCAGGTACAGGGGTCTCGATGCAGGATCAGGACCATGCTGAGAACAGATAGGGCCTGATCCTGGGAACAGGCTGATTATCCTGAAGGGCCCCTGGAGCCAACACATGGCAAGGTCGGGGCCTGAGTTCAGTGGGGAAAGGACCTGTTGTATTCAAAGATCATCTAATGGGGCCAGAAGGCTCCTGCAGCTAGAGGGACAGGGTCAGGTAATGTAGGCCCTGAATCAAACACAACTTGCAAGATGACATGCCCACACTCTGCACACAGAGCGCCCTGGGGCCGAATGGCCTGGTCCACTCAGCCCATTTAAAGGCTGGGATCCCATGGGCTGCTACGGCCGGCCGGGAAACAGGAGGGGAGGATGCCAAGAGCACAGAGCTGGTGTGCAGGCACAGCGCCACTGCATGGGTGGCCCAGGTCTCCCGCAAACCACATACATCCCTGTGGATTCTCCAGGTTTGGGGAGGCCCCCATGGCCATCGCCAATGCTGCAGAAAGAGCTAATCCCTCTCCCACCCCAACAGAGTGACCGGGGAGGGGAACCTCACTGTAGTTCCCTCTCTCCGCCCCTTCTATGGGTGCTACAGCAGGAGAGGGCGATCCAGCACCAAGATTTCTAAAAAGAAAACCACCCTACGGGCCTTATCTCACATAACACTGAGTCACACTCGTGTGTCTTCATTAACTTCAGTGGAGTCACCCCAGATTACACAGGTGGGACTCAGAGCAGAATGCAGCATTGTATTGCCAGCTCTTGCTGTTTTACTGCGAGTCTCATGATGCTCGGTGCTTTTCTTAAAGCCCCAGCTCCTGGAGTCACGGGGTTACGTGCGAATCTCAGCTTTTCTTTTAAAAACAACGTTTCTAGCTTTCATTGTTGCGAGGAAAAGCTCAAAAAGGTGAATTCTGAGGGTCCAATAAGAACCCAACACTTATTATTTTTTAAGTCTTGTGACTTTCGGGGCCTGGCTCATGATTTCTGAAGAATACTACAGATATTTTCCAACCACTATTCTAATCCCAATACCAAAGGGTTTGTCCTTTTTAATATTAAGACAGCTTTGCTTGTGACCCAGACAGTAGGACGGTGTACTAGTCTGTTTGCATGGTTCCGTGAAATGCAGCAATAGATACAAGTAGTGTAAATGGGTGAAAAGCACACTAGGTTTCTCAGTGTTCTTACATAACACAGGCAAGGGACTGTTTTTAAATATCCAGGGCCTGATCCCCTGCTCGGAGGAATGCAAATCAGGAGTGTCTCCACTGAACCCAATGGAGTGACACCGGGCTAGTGCCAGCATAAGGAAGAGGAAAATCAGGCTCTTCATTTGGTCCCAGCAGTGACACCTGTCACCCAACCACAGGCAGCAACCTCTTGGCTCTGCACACAAGAGGAGCAGATCAGACAGGGCCATGGCAGCCCCCGGGCACCAAGCGGTGCCAAGGGTTTGATGAAAGCCCTTATGTAGCTAATCAAGTACTAACGACAGATGCATGGCAGACTGCACGCCTCATGGGCGTGGATAAAGGGCACAGGCCTGCCCCACTGGGCTATCAGTTCAAAACCAGGTCAGGCCAGTAGCCCTGTGGCCTGCGCGAAAGGCGTCGGTGGTCTCAGCCCACTCCCTAGTGCACTAGACGTGCCCTCTCCGGAGCAGGGGGGCTGACGCAGGGTAGAAGGGAGGAGCTTGCAGAGCTACGGCCTGTACTACAACGTTTCTGTGGAGGGAGCCAACCAGCAGAGCTGGGATCCTAGATACACCCAGCCAGCCCAGGGACAATGTGGTTTATATTCCTCGAATCAGCCCTCTTTCAGCACAGACCAACACTGTATTGACAGCATTGACGCCACTGGGCGTGTCAGCGTGTGAGCAGCTGCGCCTGCCCAGAGAGCACAGGGAAAGCAACCTTGGGCTGACTCTGAAACTATCCCAATCCTGGCTTGTAGCTGACTCTGCGTCGCTAAGGCAGGAGACAATCTCTCCCCCTCTCTGTAACCAGGCTCCTCTTCCAGGCCAGCCAAAGCCGAGATCGGGGACACAGAGAGCGCTGCAGATGGGCTAGCAATGGGGTGGATACAGCCCTGCATATGAACACGCAGCTGTTGAGGTCTGCATCTGTCAGCTGGCCAGGTTCTAGGGGAAGGGGGAAGTTCCTGCTAGACAGACAGGGGCCCGAATTCCTCCACCCTCCCTTACTGACCCCACCTTCAGCCTCAGCTGTTGACCCAGCAGGTCAGGTGGCCTGCTGCGTTTCCAAGGCTTATGAGTCTGGGAGTGGAGGCATGGACGGGGCCCGTACCGATCTAGGGCCTAGACAAAGAGGAGTTCTGGCTGTGTATATGAACAGGGCTTCCTGAACAGTCGGTGGAAACAGTCTCCTCCCATTGTATGGGCGGGCACTGGGACACACACGGCTAAAGGGCTCCCTGTATCCTTTCCCCACACCAGGAGCTAGAGGAACAAAGACAGAGCAGCAGGGAAGCCTCTAATGCAGGAGATCAGTCACTGGAAAATTACCACGACTTCCTAAGCAGCTGCTCATGTTAGGCGAAGGCCCCCACCTGGGGCCTGGCCCTGCACCCCTGAACTCTGGGGAAATTGCACAACTGCCTTTAACGTGAGCAAGAGACCTGCTACAAGCCACTCTGGCCAGGACAGAGGGAAGAGCATTCTCTTTACCGACATATATTCGGCCAGGTAGAACTGAGATCCAGATGGGGTGGAGCATTTCCACCATTGGCCAAAGGGTTCAAGCTGTCGCAGATTTAAAAACAATAGACAGGGCCAAATCCCCAGCTGATGTCATCAGCGTCGCTTCACTCACCTCAATCCCTTTTCACCTCAGTGGAGTGGCCTTGATTTACAGCCGCTGAGGATCGCGCCCATAATGTCCATACTGTCCTCCCCTTGGGAGCAATTTCAGATTCCCTCGTGCCCAGCACTGACATGCAGCCACCTCTAGGGTGAAATTTAGCAGCAGTCTAATAGCACACAGCACCGCTCCATGGCAGGCTTAGCACAGGAAGCGTGGGCCGGGGAGGTAGAATTGAATCTGATGTCCCCAGAATGGCTAGATTCTTCCCTGTGTATGGATGGTGAACTCCCATTAAAGCTTGTGAACAGGAACATGCATCAAGGGGTGGAATAGACGCGCCATTCTCAATCACTCTCAATACCCCGTACTTGTTATTTCCGATCTGTGTTACAGTAGCACCCAGAGCCCCAAAACAGGATCTGCGCTCCACTGCACTAAGTGCTGTACACGCTCACAGTGAGAGCCAGGGCCTGCCCCAAAGACCCGGCAAGCTAAAGAAAGACAAGGTACCTCAAATTTGTGGAACCAAGAAGCAAAGGGAGGGTGAGGGTTAATGGTGGTGGGAACAAGGGCCGTGAATAATGTCACTAATCCCTGCTGGCCACCATCAGGGAATCCACAGTGAAAACAAATGGCAAAGCATGGTACATACCTAGCCACTAATGCCAGCATTTCCCGCTCTGGGTGCCTAAAGCTAGGTACCCACATTTCGATTCAGGCACTTAAGTAAGTTACCTGATTTTCAGTGATGCTATGTACCCCAAATTCCAGCCAACGGTGGCTGCAGGAGCTGAGTCCCTGAAGCAGGAGGTTGACCCCATAAACGATCTGCTCCAAAGCCACTGAGGCTGGGATTTCCAAGGAGACCTTAGTGACTTTGACTCCCTTTGGAAATGCCAGACCCCATGTGTCGTGCCCCACATTCCCCGGAGACGCTGGATAACAGGCTGAGCCGGGCGGGTGGAGCTAGGGTGACCAGATGTCCCGATTTTATAGGGACAGTCCCGATTTTGGGGTCTTTTTCTTATATAGGCTCCTATTACCCCCACCCCCTGTCTCGATTGGGCACTTGACAGAGGAGCTTCACTGGCTACTGAACTGCGAGAACTAGTGATCCAGAGATCTGTGAATCTACAGATCTGGTGAGAGCATGTAACCAGAGGCACTAAAACCATGGTCCCTTCCTAAGGGGCCTGGGGCAGAGCTAGAGAATAGCAGGAGTTCACTATACGCTCTAATTCGAACAGGAATTCATGGGCCTATGGCCTGTACTATACAGTTTAAATGATCACAGTGGTTCCTTCTGGCCTTAGAATCTCAGAACACACAATGAGTTGGGTCAGCTGTAGCCGTGATACAATGGGAGAGTAAAAACAAAATATCCCCTTCCTCACGTGTGGGGTTTTAACAGTACCTTTCATCCAAGTGTCTCAGTGTTTTATCGCATTAAACTCACAGGCCTTCTATGAGGCAGCTATTATCAGTCCTATTTTATAAACGGGGAAACTGAGGCAAGGAGCTACGAGGTGACTGGCCCAATGAATCATAAGTAGAGCTGGGAACTGAACCCATGAGTCCTGACTCCCAGTTCCCAGCTCTGCCCATTAGCCAGTACTGCCTAGGTTGGGCCATTTGATTTATATTGAAAAAATTCTGGCTCAGCTGAATTCTGATTGCACAGCCCAAATGCAGTGGTCAAGATATTCAAAAGTGACCTGTAATTCTGGACACCTCCCTTTTCATGCACCCTACTTGAGAGACCTTAGACGGGCTTGATATGCAGAGAGCTGGTGCTGTAAATGAGCCCCCTTTTTGGGGTCCCAGGTTGGGTACCCCAAAAATGAAGCACCCAAAGTCACCAGTTGCTTTTGAAAACTCTGCAGCGCTCTTCATCTGAGCATGGGCAGCTTAAAAGTCTGAGGGCTGTGCTCATGTTTGTGACCACCAACTCCCAGCAGCGATTATTACATTCAACAATACACATCCATTAGTCAATATCCAGCAAGGTCCTCTGCATAAAGGGAGCAACAGAGCCAAGACCCCAACTGAATCAAGACCCCACCACATTAGACAGCATAGGAGCTGGTGTTACTCCTGGGGGAATTCTGCATGTGCACAGAATTCATGAACCCCGCAGGTTTCTTTGCTTCCCCGTAGAGAAATGACTTGAACAGGGAAGCTGAAAGAGCAGTCACGCACCACTCCCTAGCAGTGCAGGTACATCATTTCAGGCACCCTGATTAGCCGGCGGAGAGGTAAGTCACCACAGGGCTGGGGACACCCCAGCCAGTGGCTTCTACCCTGAGCCAGGATCAGCTGCTAGTCCCGGCTGGGCTGGAGGCAGGAGAGGATGGGACTTCCTCTTCCCCTGCAAGGAGTGGCTGGGGCTCTGTCAGACTCACCCCCAGAAACCTCCCCCAGCTACAGGAAGCTCGGCATCCTCCCCTGCTTCCTGCCCCCATTGCTTCTCAGCTGCGGGGGGGAGGGGTCAATGTTCTTCAACTGCTCCCCCATCCACTCAACCACTGTGCATCCAGACCTCTCATACTCAGACACCCCCGCCAAGCCTTACCCTGTACACTCAGAACCCCCTTGCCCTCCATACCCGAACCCTACCCCACTGAACCTCAACCCCTGCATCTGGAGCTCCCTGCACCCAGGCCCCCTGCACTCAGACCACCACCGAGCTCCCTGCGCTCAAACCCCCACCCTGACAAGCCCATCCCCTGCACCATCCTGAGCCCCCACATCCAGACCCCCATCCCACCAAGCCCGACTCCCCTATTGAGATCCCCCCAGACCCAGACCCCTCCGCTGAGCCCCAATCACCTTCACCTGGAAGCCCCTGCAGAGTCCAATTCCCCATGCACCTGGAACCCCCCCCCCAAACGAGTTTCTGTGCATCCAGAGCCCCCCACACCTAGACCTTCCACTGAGCTGCCTGCACCCAGATTGTCCCATGCAGAATCCTCTCACACCACACCTGGATCACCCCACACTGAACTCCCCCACACACCTGGAGCCTGCCTCGTTAAGCCTGCCTGCCCCACACCTGGTGCACCTGGCACAGAGGGGCAGGGTATTTCTGGGGCAGGCCCAGGCCTTGTGCTGTGTCAGGGTCGAGTACAGTCTCACTGCTAAATCCACGTCCATGGGGGGGGGGGGGGGGGATTGCAGGGTGATCTCCCACCTTCGTGCAGCCAGTGCCCTGTGCTCCCCACTGCCATAGAATCATAGAATCATAGAATCATAGAATCTCAGGGTTGGAAGGGACCTCAGGAGGTCATCTAGTCCAACCCCCTGCTCAAAGCAGGACCAACCCCAACTAGATCATCCCAGCCAGGGCTTTGTCAAGCCTGACCTTAAAAACCTCTAAGGAAGGAGATTCCACCACCTCCCTAGGTAACCCATTCCAGTGCTTCACCACCCTACTAGTGAAAAAGTTTTTCCTAATATCCAACCTAAACCTCCCCCTCTGCAACTTGAGACCATTACTCCTTGTTCTGTCATCTTCTACCACTGAGAACAGTCTAGATCCATCCTCTTTGGAACCCCCTTTTAGGTAGTTGAAAGCAGCTATCAAATCCCCCCTCACTCTTCTCTTCTGCAGGCTAAACAATCTCAGTTCCCTCAGCCTCTCCTCATAAGTCATGTGCTCCAGCCCCCTAATCATTTTTGTTGCCCTCCGTTGGACTCTTTCCAATTTATCCACATCCTTCTTGTAGTGTGGGGCCCAAAACTGGACACAGTACTCCAAATGAGGCCTCACCAGTGCCGAATAGAGGGGAATAATCACATCCCTCGATCTGCTGGAAATGCCCCTACTTATACAGCCCAAAATGCCGTTAGCCTTCTTGGCAACAAGGGCACACTGTTGACTCATATTCAGCTTTTCGTCCACTGTAACCCCTAGGTCCTTTTCTGCAGAACTGCTGCCCAGCCATTCGGTCCCTAGTCTGTAGCAGTGCATGGGATTCTTCCGTCCTAAGTGCAGGACTCTGCACTTGTCCTTGTTGAACCTCATCAGATTTCTTTTGGCCCAATCCTCTAATTTGTCTAGGTCCCTCTGTATCCTATCCCTACCCTCCAGCGTATCAACCACTCCTCCCAGTTTAGTGTCATCTGCAAACTTGCTAAGGGTGCAGTCCACACCATCCTCCAGGTCGTTGATGAAGATATTGAACAAAACCGGCCCCAGCACCGACCCTTGGGGCACTCCACTTGATACCGGCTGCCAACTAGACATGGAGCCATTGATCACTACCCGTTGAGCACGACCATCCAGCCAGTTTTCTATCCACCTTACCGTCCATTCATCCAGCCCATACTTCTTTAACTTGCTGGCAAGAACGCTGTGCGAGACTGTATCAAAAGCTTTGCTAAAGTCAAGAAATAGCACATCCACTGCTTTCCCCTCATCCACAGAGCCAGTTATCTCATCATAGAAGGCAATTAGGTTAGTCAGGCATGACTTGCCCTTGGTGAATCCATGCTGACTGTTCCTGATCACTTTCCCCTCCTTTAAGTGGTTCAAAATTGATTCCTTGAGGATCTGTTCCATGATTTTTCCAGGGATTGAGGTGAGACTGACTGGCCTGTAGTTCCCCGGATCTTCCTTCTTCCCTTTTTTAAAGATGGGCACTACATTAGCTTTTTTCCAGTCATCCGGGACCTCCCCCGATTGCCATGATTTGTCAAAGATAATGGCCAATGGCTCTGCAATCACATCGGCCAACTCCTTTAGCACCCTCGGATGCAGTGCATCCGGCCCCATGGACTTGTGTTCGTCCAGCTTTTCTAAATAGTCCCGAACTACTTCTTTCTCCACAGAGGGCTGGTCACCTCCTCCCCATACCGTGCTGCGGAGTGCAGCCATCTGGGAGCTGCCCTTGTCTGTGAAGACAGAGGCAAAAAAAGCATTGAGTACACTAGCTTTCTCCGCATCCTCTGTCACAAGGTTCCCTCCCTCATTCAGCAAGGGGCCCACACGTTCCTTGACTTTCTTCTTATTGCTAACATACCTGAAGAAACCCTTCTTGTTACTCCTAACATCTCCAGCTAGCTGCAACTCCAAGTGTGATTTGGCCTTCCTAATTTCACTCCTGCATGCCTGAACAATATTTTTATACTCCTCCCTGGTCATTTGTCCAATCTTCCACTTCTTGTAAGCTGCTTTTTTGTGTTTAAGACGAGCAAGGATTTCACTGTTAAGCCAAGCTGGTCGCCTGCCATATTTACTTTTCTTTCTACACATCGGGATGGTTTGTTCCTGCAACCTCAATAAGGTTTCTTTAAAATACAGCCAGCTTTCCTCGACTCCTTTCCCCCTCATGTTATTCTCCCAGGGGACCTTGCCCATCAGTTCCCTGAGGGAGTCAAAGTCTGCTTTTCTGAAGTCCAGGCTCTGTATTCTACTGTTCTCCTTTCTTCCTTGTGTCAGGATCCTGAACTCGACCATCTCATGGTCACTGCCTCCCAGGTTCCCATCCACTATAGCTTCCTCTACTATTTCTTCCCTGTTTGTGAGCAGCAGGTCAAGAAGAGCTTTTCCCCTAGTTGGTTCCTCCAGCACTTGCACCAGGAAATTGTCTCCTACACTTTCCAAAAACTTCCTGGATTGTCTGTGGACCGCTGTATTGCTCTCCCAGCAGATATCGGGGTGATTAAAGTCACCCATGAGAACCAGGGCCTGTGATCTAGTAACTTCTGTTAGTTGCTGGAAGAAAGCCTCGTCCACCTCATCCGCCTGGTCTGGTGGTCTGTAGCAGACTCCCACCACGACATTACCCTTGTTGCTCACACTTCTCAATTTGATCCAGAGACTCTCAGGTTTTTCTGCAGTTTCATACTGGAGCTCTGAGCAGTCATACTGCTCTCTTACATACAATGCAACTCCCCCACCTTTTCTGCCCTGCCTATCCTTCCTGAACAGTTTATATCCATCCATGACAGTACTCCAATCGTGTGAGTTATCCCACCAAGTCTCTGTTATTCCAATTACGTCATAATTCCTTGACTGTGCCAGGACTTCCAGTTCTCCCTGCTTGTTCCCCAGGCTTCTTGCATTTGTGTATAGGCATTTAAGATAACTCACCGATCGTCCTGCTGTCCCAGTATGGGGCAGGAGCCCTCCCCTCTTGCACTCACCTACTTGTGATTCCTCCCGGTATCCCACTTCCCCACTTACCTCGGGGCTTTGGTCTCCTTCCCCCGGTGAACCTAGTTTAAAGCCCTCCTCACTAGGTTGGCCAGCCTGCTTCCAAAGATGCTCTTCCCTCTCTTCGTCAGGTGGAGCCCGTCTCTGCCTAGCACTCCTTCTTCTTGGAACACCATCCCATGGTCAAAGAATCCAAACCCTTCTCTCCGACACCATCTGCGTAGCCATTCGTTGACTCCCATGCTGGAGCCTCTGCATTTATTTACTGACAAACAAAATTTTGCAGAATTTTTTTAATTTTTTGGCGCAGAATTTTTATTTTTTGGCACAGAATGCCCTCCGGAATATTGGTGTGCATTGCAAACAGCAGAGTTTAATTTGAAGCTGCCCAGAGCTGAGTGGATGGCTATGGGGCATGGAACTTTCCCTTGGCAGTGACCAGTCAGATCTGTCCTGGGTTGGTGCTGACTGACTGGCATCATGGCTGGGTGGCTGGGTCAATGTTCGGTTCCTATTGGACAGGGACAACACTTTCAGAAACTGTCGTCACCAACTGCCCTCCTCGACGGCTATCTCAGGCCAATGACTAAGCGGGCCATGGAGACGGAATTATCCCAGTGCTGCTCCCTCCAGGTCAGGGAGACAGCCAGGGACGGGCAAGCGAGTAGGAGTGAAGCATGACCTACTGACCCCTGCACTGAACCTGCTCTGGGGAGGAGCTGAGGGCTTTGCTCTTCAGGGGTCAGGCAGAAACCTTGCACCTGCCCAGAATTCACTTAACTGAATTAAAATAAGACAGGGCGACGGCCCTGTGATGTTATTGGAGCAGGAGCTATGGCGAGACACCAGCAAAACTCACATCCTTCCCCTGGGCCATGCACTCAAGATAAACAACAAAGGCACAAGCAGCACGGCACCCAAAATTAACACGGGAATGGAAAAGTTCAGGCTTGCCCGGAAGGAAGGAGAAGATGTAATACAATGGACGTGGAGGGCGCGAACAGCCGAGTCACCAGAAAAAACCCTGCCTCTGTCCTCTTGCGTGTATCCCCTGGGACAGGAGGCAGTTTCAGCTACTCTGATCCCAGAGCCTGTCATGAGAAACGGAGTGACAGATGGTCCCTAGTGCAGATTTGGCCTGTGGGATTTAGGGGGTTAAAGGTGACCAGCAAAGCAAAGCAAACAGGCTCATGCCTTATATCCCCAGAAAGGCTGAAAGAATGTTGTTCTTCTTAAAAGCTGTTGATTGCATTAGGAACCAAGCTCTTTTGTACCCTCTTTCCTCTGGAAATCTCTATGGACGACTGGAGAACTAGTAGATTTAGGGTAATGCCAGTGCCAAGAAAGTGAACTCTGACTCATTGAGAAGAAAAGTGATTTTTATTCACACTAGTTAGAACTTTCCGTTTCTTTTGAGTGACATCATTCAATTCAGACGCTGGGCACACAGCTGGGAGGAAAGCTCTTGGTGTGGAAAACACAACAGCTCAGCCCCATCAAATAAGGGCTGAGAAAGCTCCTGATCCACTTCTCTGGGAGAAGGACGTCGCCAGCCAAAGTCAGGAAGGCAATTGCCTGATATTTCCCAGTTCAAATGCCAATAGGAACACTTTACAAACCAGTGAATCCAAGCCTTCCAGGCCCTCTCGAGATATTGCAAAGCAGCAATATAAGGGCCCACTTCTCTTTTTTTTCCTCTGTAGGTTACTTGAAAATACCTGGAAGTATTGAGACCTTGAAGCACAGGGAAGGCCTGATCCAAAGGTCACTGGATCGGTGGGAGTCTTCCACTGACCCCGAGGGACCCATAGATGGCAGTACAGTGTGCGGAACCTGACCCCCCCCCACCCCCACCCCAGCATAAAACATCCCCGAGGGACAAATTCTGCGCTACCTGCAGGGGTAGCATTACAAAGAGACCCTTGGCTAAAAGGTGCTGCTTGCTATCGTGCCTGGCCCTCCCCTATACCAGCCCTGACAACCCCCCGGGCTCTTCTGTTTCAAGGAGCTCCGTCAAGCTGAGTAGAGCCCCGGATTGTAAAAGCAATCCCCGCACCAGCAGGAAAGTGGCCACGCCTTTGTCCCCTCCGACGGCAACACTAAGCCATCCCCACCTCTCCTCTGCAGGGTTTGCAGCCCAAACACCTGAGCACCGTGGCCATGCAGGAGATCCCAGAACCAGAGCAATACTGAGTTGTTTCATCACCAACCCGCGGGAAAGTGGCAGCATCGGTCTGGTGCTGATCCGCCCCAAAGGAATGCCCGGCCCTGCCTTCCCAGGGGGAGGAACTCGGCCCGGCAGACATTCCCTCACCTGTGAAGCCAATAACCACACACTGCTGTAGCACCTTCTCCGCAGGATTGGTAGCACTATTTGAGCCTCAAAACCCCGCTGTGAGATACAATGCAGGTCAGTGGTACTGTTCCTGTCTTACAGGGAGGGATAGTGAATGATGATGAAATCGCATGATGTGCCTCACACCCCCGGCCAGCAGTAGATTGGGGAACAGAATCCAGAATGCGTACTTCCCAACCCCGCTGCACTAACCACTAGACCACGCTGCCTCCTTATGAGTCCCTAAGAGTCTGTCGTTCTAAGCATGCGGATTTGGGGGGCAATTTTTCCAAACGTCTGCAGCATTTTCAGGTTTGCCCAACACTAATTAGCATGCTGCCTGCCCTTCCCTGCAACCGGGTGGAGACTGGCTCCTAACCAAATCGGTTCCTCACTAGCAGTGACTGCAGGGTCATTAGTTCCCACCAGCACCTCACCAGGCCTTTCACACCCAGCATCTTAGCAGAGCTGAAAGAGCCCCCTGCATTCTCTGGTCCGAAGGCAGCACTGACACCAGGCTAGCGATGCACAGGTGCTCTCTTGCTGGGCAGCGCTCTACCTGCATCAGGTGCCGAGCTCGGCTAACTGAGGGGCAGGCGCCTTGGCTCCTGCACTTGGGTGCACAAGCAATTGGTTGTTAAAGAAATATCATGTTAGCGCTTGGATTCATTCTCCAAGTGAGGCTCACAGTCACGTTTGTTACATGTCCAGCCAGGGTGCCACATGCAAAACACAGGGCCTGGGTCTTCACCGCGCTGCACCTCAGATCATCTGTTACTCCAGTGCAGAGCGCTAGTATCTGGAGCATGGCAGTGCGTCCCAGTGGGTAGGGCACTGGCCTAGCCTAGGTGTCAGGGGACCTGGGCTCTGAGCTGCTGTGTGACCACGGCAAGTCGCTTTCCCTGTCTAAGCCTGTTTCCCCTCCACCCGTTGTCTGTCTGGTCTATTTGGACTAAAAGCTCACTGGAACAGGCACTGTCTCTCATGAGGTGTTTGTAAAGCAACCAGCATAGTGAGCCCCAGATCTTGACTGGGGCCTCTAGGTGCAATCATAATGATTTTGCAGTGGTGTAAATTACGGCCTACGGCAATGGAGAATCACACCCGTGTGTTACACAAATCTGTTCTAATCACCATCCACAGCATTTAGCACCAATTCTGTTCCATTTCAAAGTGTTGTACAACCAGAAACTCCTTCGTCCTCACAAACCCCCAAGAGGATAGGAAGGCTGGCATTTTTATCCCCATGTTAGCAATGGGGAAACTGAGGTAGAGAGGCACAGTGATGTGCCCAAAGTCACACAGTTAGTGTCCGAGATGGGACCACAGCTCAGGCATTCTTAGCTTGCACTGCTGTGCTCCCACCACAAAGCTATGCCTCTCTCATATGTTAGCTGATCCACTGCCCACTTTCATGCCCCAGAAAGGGGGCGGGAGGGTTGGAGGGGGAAGAAAAAGAGCAATAACCCTACAAAGGAGAAATTCAGTTGGCCTTGCCCTATAGACCATGCTCCAGTGTGTTCCACTGAAATTGCATGTTACAAACTGAAAAATGCATGGGCAAGTGTGTAACTTATTTGCACATACAGCTACCAGGACATTGCGCACAAAGCAGGTGTTTGCTCAAGCAAGTGACCATGTGGTTGCATTATCAGCCTTTAGTTCCTGGAGCAATGGCAGCTCTGTGTCCCTCTAACCACCATGTGCAATATTTTCAGCCTTCAGGACGTATATTCCCTGTCATGCTGTTGAGGTTGCAACGGGAACCCGACAGAAGCGGAACGCTGCTGGTGTGCTCACCGGCGTGTTGGCAGATTGGCAGCTAAATGCCAGCATGCCAGTCAGCATTATGTCTCTTTGGGTGGAGCGTAGGTGTGAAATGCACGTCAGCCCATTAAACGAGTGGACAAAGAAGTGGCTCTCTGCTGTGAAGAATACACTTTACAGGGTCTTGTAATTTACCCTCTTGTGACCCCCTCACACAGCCCCTCACAAGCACTGCCCTGCCGGGCACCACAACTCTGCAAAAAGTGCACTATACCTGGTTTTGTTCAGAGAGATGATCTCCATGGGCCCAACATGAAAGCTAATGTCTTCTGATTATCAGATCAGCTGTAACATGAATATTATGACAAAGCCCAACCTTCACAATGAAAGGACTTGTCAGAGCAGCATCCAGCCGTCAGCTGAGACATCCGGGGTGTCACTGTCAACTCACCTTGGCAACGCTCCTTCAGCGTGACCTTCACTGGATCCCCCTCCTCCTTCCCCCATTCCCCTTGACGCTCTCCTTCCCCAGGGGCCCGGCCTTGTCTCCTGGTTTTCCTCTCTGTTCCTGGCCGCTGGATGACCTCCCGTGCTCCCACGGTTTCATAGATTCCAAGGCCAAAGCGGAGCATTGCGATCATCCAGTCTGACTTCCCAGATAGCACAGGCCAGAGACCTGCCCCACAATAATCCCTAGAGCAGATCTGTTAGACATACAACCAATATGGATTGAAAAATTGTCAGAGATGGAGAGTACACCACGGTCCTTGGTAAACTGTACCAATGGTTAATTACCTCCCTGTTAACAATGTACGCCTTATTTCCAGTCTGAATGTGTCTAGCTTCAACTCCCAGCCATTGGATTGCGTTAAACCTTCTCCGCTAGTCTGATGAGCCCATTATTAAATATTTCTTCCCCATGTAGGTACTTACAGACTGTGAGCAAGTCACCGTTCACCTTCTCTTTGTTAAACTAAATAGACTGAGCTTCTTGAGTCTGTCACTATAAGGCATGTGGTCTAATCCGTTAATCATTCTTGTGGCTCTTCTCTAAACCCTCTGCAATTTATCAACATCCTACTTGAATTGTGGGCACCAGACCTGGACACGGGATTCCAGCTATTGTTGCACCAGTGCCAACTACAGAGGTAAAATAACCTTGCTACTGCCACTGGGGATCCCCTTGTTTATGCATCCCAGGATCACATAGCTCTTTTGGCCACAGCGTCGCACTGCGAGCTCATGTTCACCTGATTATCCACCTCCACCCCCACCCCCAAATCTTTTTCAGAGTCCCTGCTTCCCAGGATAGAGTCCCCCATAGTGTAAGTACACCATACATCAGTGATACTCAGATGGGAGCTGCAAGTGGCTCTTTAATGTATCTCTGCAGCTCTTTGCAGCGTGATATTAAAACACTGAGATTTAATTATTAACCAATCTAAGTTATTAACCAATTAGGGTGCCTTTACTGTGTTATTAACCAATTGTGGAATACATGGTCAGTCATTTTGCTGTGAGAATAATATATATAAACAGTAAAAAGAACCAATGAATTCACACAACTGTGGCTTGTTTGGGTAATGTTGATTGCTAATTTGGCTCCTGACCCACATTCTTTGTTCCTAGAGGTATATATTGACATTGAGCCATATTGAAAGGCATATTGTTTGTTTGCACCCAGCTTACCAAGCACTCCCAATCCCTTTGTATCAGTGACCTGTCCTCTTCATTATCTACCAGGCCTTGTTCCTTGTCCCACAGCTATCCTGATGACTCTTAGACCTACCTCTCCACCCCTGCCTTCTCTTCCTCCACCCAAGCCCCCAGCTCTCCCTCCTGAGCTCTATACACAGTACACAGCACAGCCTGGACCCCCCATCTTTTCCCCATACCCTCTCCACGTACCCCTTCTACCTTGCCACTGACACCTCCACCAGCTCTCATCAGCCCTTGGGGTTCTCTGCCTCCCCTTCCCTATCCAGTCTCTTCTCCATCTACATCCTTGCTCAGTTCTGACCCTTCCTCTCCATTCCTGCTGTCAAAATCCTGGCTCACACCATGGCTCTCCCCTGGATACCATAGCTTTCCCCTGCACTCAGCCCGCTCTGCATGCCTGTGCTTTTCTGGCACTATAATCAGACTCATTTTACTATTTACTCCCATCTTTTCCACACCCTTTGGGGCAGTGCTAGGATGCTCTGGGTCTGGCTGTGGGAGCCTGGCAGCTCCTTGGAGGAGGGGCAGTGTCTTTTTAAAACTGCCTCCCAAACACCATGCAGAATTACGGAGCTCTGACAATGCACTGCAGAGTTTTTCATACGCCAGCTGAAGGTAACAGACTGCCAGCCGCTATCCCCGCACAGGGCAAGTGCGGCTGCACCATGAGCCTCTGCACATCTCACCCTGACCAGCTCAGTCTCCTTGGTCTGTTCAATTATTGGATTCTCCGCTGAGAGGGCCAAAAGGGGAGCCTGCCAGTGCCACCTGCAATGGTAGATTTGGTGAGGTGCCCACATTCATCTCAGAGAAGGTACCACTCCCCAGATGGCAACATCTCTTGCTCATCACTAATGGGGACTGGACTAGAACTAGCAGCCTGGCAGAGCAAGGTGTTAGCCCACTGAATCCTTTGAACCAGCCAGTCCTGCTCCTCAGACCTCTCCACCCATTTCCCAGAAAACCCCACACCTCCCCCAGCTAACCCTTGGGCACCTCCTCCAGCCCTCTTCCCTCCAGCACTACTTCTAGTCTCACCTCCTCCCCAGATCTGGTGCAGCACATAGAAGTAGATGAACTGCAGCCACCTTTCTGCGTAACGGTACGTTCCCTCTTAGCAGAGGAATATATTTTCTCATAGGAGCGCAGCACTAGCCCTCAGAGGCAGAAGACAGGTCTCTGTACCAACAAGGGGACCGATACTGCTGACCCTTAATGCTGGGTGCAGTGCTTACTGCTCAGCATGGTCCCGTTAGCGGGCAGCGAGTGTTGCGGGCTCTGGCCCCACACTGGAAACACCACAAGGGAATACAAGCACATGAGAGAAAGAGGAGGAGAGTTACCCCAGTGAGCCATCCTGAGATCCCCTCTATTGTCACAGCCACATATTCGCAGTGGCACAGACTTACATTGGCTATTATTTTTCTCAATGAATATTTCAGTTTTCTTTTCAAGACGGAGCAACGTCCTATTCCAGACACAGAAAACGCTTCTCCTCCCCTGCTTGGGTACAGACACTACTACTAATACAGGGCACCAGGGTTTTCCCCAGAGTGTAGACTGACCCCACACACACACATACTTCCATGTCCTTCCTCTCTCAGATCCCCCACCCCCGCCACACCCCTTTGATTTAGCCAGAACGGCTAAGCCACTCCACAGTTATTTTCCAGATGTCCCCCATTCTGGCAGAATCTGAGAACGCCCTCCTCACTCTTCTCGGCAGCTCCCTAATGGGACAGGCGCACACACCACTGTGCTTCGCTCCCGTTCCGTGCATGCCAGTCCCTGAGATGATCAGTCCCAATCGGATCCAGTCTCAAATCCCCTATTGATTTCCATATACACGCTGCACTCAGGCCTCGGCTGCACAGCTTCCGGATCGTATTTCATGCACTAGCTGCGGGGGGCTGGTGCAGCCAGAGGGCTACCCTGTGTTCATTAGCCATGTGTTGATCAGGGGAGGGAGGGTTGAGGGGAGTTATGTAGTACAAACATTCAGGACCGGCTGAGCACCCGCCCCTCCCTGCAGCTCTTCTCACTCACGCTGGTGTGAACCAGGAGCAGTTCCACTGACTCCACTGGGGTTACCATGTGTGGGAGGAGAACCATGGCCCGGCTAGATATGGCCTTGTCTCTTCCCAGCCTCTCCACGCCTTCTAAACCAGTGGTTTTCAAACTTTTTTTCTGGCAACGTAGTTGAAGAAAAATTGTTGATGCCCATGACCCAATGGAGCTGGGGATGAGGGGTTTGGAGTGCAGGAGGGGGCTCCGGGTTGCAGGGGGGGGTGACGTTATTGACATAAACTGTAACCATATAAATCATTGTTGCAACCACTATTATATATTTGCAGCAAATAGTGTACAGAGGTTGTCCTGTGATGTGTCTATAAAAAAAGGTTATGATTTGCTGGTTATGAGTATACATTTTTCTGGAGGGGGAGGGATAGCTCAGTGGTTTGAGCATTGGCCTGCTAAATCCAGGGTTGTGAGTTCAGTCCTTGAGGGGGCCATTTAGGGATCTGGGGCAAAAATTGGGGATTGGTCCTGCTTTGAGCAAGGGGTTGGACTAGATGACCTCCTAAGGTCCCTTCCAACCCTGATATTCTATGATTTTGTATGTGTGTATCATTTTTGTATTTGAAGTTATGAATATTGTATCTCAATGTGTTTTAATTCTAAGTGGCCTCAGTGAAGCATTTGGTCAGCTTCTTGAGAAAGGACTATTCTCAGTAAATGCCCAACCAAGAAACACTTAACTGACAATGAACTTTGGGAGACGCCAATCCACATCTGAGCTTTCCTGGGAACATTCAAACTAACATGTAAACAATGGCGTGGACCTGTAAAGAACTGAGTTATGCATGGACATGTGACTTGCCCATGTGACTCCAAACTCCATCTTGCTGCTGTGATTTTCTACAGTAAGAACAAAGAAGTGTCCTTCTACAGGGCAGAAGATATAAAAGGCCCTGGAAACTCCTCCATCTGGTCTTCAATCCTGCTTCTGACCTCTGGAGGGACTTTGCTACAAACTGATGCTCTGAACAAAGCACTGAATAACCCATCCCAGCTGTGGATGTACTCCAGAGACTTGATTTGAGCCTGCAGTTTATTCCATCATTGCTACAAGCCTGAACCAAGAACTTTGCCATTATTGTATGTCATTGATTCCATTTAACCAATTTTAGCTCTCATCTATATTTCTTTTCTTTTTTTATGAATAAACCTTTAGATTTTAGATTCTAAAGGATTGGCAACAGTGTGATTTGTGGGTAAGATCTGACTTGTATATTGACCTGGGTTTGAGACTTGGTCCTTTGGGATCGGGACAATCTTTTTTTCTTTTACTGGAGTATTGGTTTTCATAACGAGTGTGTCACTCTAGTGGAGATACTGGGAAACTGGAGTGTCTAAGGGAATTGCTTGTGTGACTTCTGGTTAGCCGGTGGGGTGAGACCAAAGTCCTCTCTGTTTGGCTGGTTTGGTGTGCCTTAATAGTAAAGAAACTCCAGCTTTGGGCTGTAACTGCCCTGGTCTAAGCAATTTGCCCTGAATTAATATTTTCAGTTGTGTCCCACCAGAGGCAGCATTGTTACAGGGGGATCAGGGCTGGGGCAGGGGGTTGGGGTGCTGGAGGGGGTCAGGGCTCTGGACTGGGAGTGAAGGCTCTGGGGTAGGGCCAGGGATGAGGAGTTAGGGGGCAGGAAGGGGCTATAGGTTTGGGGAGGGCTCAGGGCTGGGGCAGGGAACTGGGGCGCGGGCTTACTTTGGGCAGCTAACGGTCAATGGCGCAGCGGGGGAGCAGAGGCAGGCTTCCTGCCTGTCCTGGCACAGAAGCAGCCAGCAGCAGGTCTGGCTCCTAGGCAAAGGCGCGCAAGCAGCTCCACGCGACTCTCGCCCGCAGGCACCGCTCCCCCCACCCCAGCTCCCATTGGCCAGTGCGAAGCCAATGCTCAAGGTGGGGGCAGCATGCGGAGCCCTGTGGTTCCTCCGGCTAGGAGCCAGACTTGCTGTTGGTCACTTCCGGGACAGCGCGATGTCAGAACGGGTAGGGACTAGCCTGCCTTAGCCGGGAAGCACCCCCGATGGGACTTTTAACAGCCTGGTCGACGGTGCTGACCAGAGCTGCCGCGACCCAGTTCCTTACATTCCACGACCCAGTACTGGGTCGCAACCCACACTTTGAAAAACACTGGTCTAAACTGCAGCCCAAACCCCATTTCTTCCACGCTGCCGACATCCCCAGGAGCTTCTGACCAACTGCACACACCAGTATTTAACATCACCCCCTTCTCATGCTTCTCCTCTCCTCTTCCCCACTGATTTCTGCACCTCAGCAGCCCAGATTCCCAGCTGATGTAAATGGGCTGTACCGATTTCCACCAACAGAGGGTCTGGCCCTCAGGCTGTAATTCCGCCATGAGTTCTGAGTCAGCTGCATGAACTTGCTACACCCTTACACTGCATTGCATTGTAAAAACAGAATGGCCTGATCTGGATTCCCAGGGGGGAATTACTCTTGATCCACACCGGAACAGAAGAGGAGTCAGGCCTAAAGAATTGTAGGATCAGGAAAAGAGCATCTGGACTAATGCAGCAATTCTTTGAACGGCTATTGTAATGCCATGTTACTGCTTCCCCAGATTAAACCGTCCTGTGTTTCTCAACTATGATAGCTCCGAACACCTTGGAAAGCCAAGGGAGTGAATCCAGAGCACGTGAGAGGAAGATCAGGTCCCTCTGCCTCACAATGCTTCACCGGTGATGCTGGGGCAATGCCAGATTTTCCACAGAGACATCTCCTGGACGCAGTCAGTCTCTCACTTTTCCCAGCAGCTCACACTGTCTGGTTACAACCTCTCAATAATAAACGGGAGCTAAGATGTTTTCATCCCAGTGATGCACCGAGGGGAACTTGCTCATTTCGTTTCAGCGTACACCACCGTACCAGCATCGCAGACACACATGCAGACACCGGTGGGCACCAGTGTAAGCCCGGGAGCAGGGATCCAGACGGAGAGGAGAAGAGGTTTTATCTGATGAATATTCAATATGCAGCTGAAATTTCAGGTCCCCAGCTAATCCTTAAAGATCTCTGCTCCATGGGGAATCGTGGGCTAGGTTTGCGGGATAGAGGATCAGAGGAGCTCAAAATGGAAAAGACCATATATAACAAATGATAGAGTCCGTCACCCTGCAAGGGCAGCAGAGGGGCTCAAAGAGAGGCTGGATTTGCTTCTGCATTCCCAAATGTTCACATTTACTCCAAGTGTTTTCCAGCATTCTCTGTTGAGTTAAATGTCCTTTCAGATTAGCCGCTGAGGCCCTGGACTTTCGGCGGAGTGTCAGTTATTTGGAGGATTAGGCTAGTCGCAATTACTAAGACTTCGACGCTAGTGCAGGTGAAGAGACGACAGCTGAACAGCTTCCATTTTAAAAATCCGCGGCCTGTTTGCTTTGTGCACTTGACAGCACTTTGCCCCCACCCCACCCCCCTGCTGCACTTTTCCCCCAGTACAGTCGTGCAATCAGCCAGCTTTCTTTGTTGCTTTTTCACAGCAAGAGGGGAGAGAAAAAACCTCTTTTGAAATAGGAAAATGGGATCACACGGCTTGGCAGGGGGAGTCCAGGCAGGCCTAGCATATGCTGACACTGACTAGATTTCATGTGGAGGATGTCCCTTGAAGGTGAAAAATTTCACAGTTCAACTCTGCTCCCGCTGAAGACAACAGGAGACTTTCCATTAGCTTCAATCAGAGCAAGACTGGACCAGTACCAGAGAGCCAAAGAAGTTCTGTGTCTGTACAGCACCTAGCTCTGGGGTCCTGGTCCATAACTGGGGCTCCCAGCCGCTAACACCAATGATAAATAAGAAGAATTTGCCTCTCCATAGAGTCTTGCAGGGTCTAGATCCTTTGAGGCACTCGGGAGACATTTAAAACCTGAATTAATTAGTCACACTCTGGTATGGTAATGAAGGGACATTGAGGAATTACTTAGCTCAACCCACAATAGAAATGCTGCCATCTCGGGTGGAACACGGCAGCTGTTCAACTGTTAACAGCAAAACTATGCCACAGTTTAGGAAAAAAGGTGTAGGATCCCAAATCCAACTGAAACAGCAAGGGGAATTTAGGCAAGCACCATGGGGTGCTCTGACTTGGAATTTGGCCAGGACAACAGAGTTAACGCCTCTCCGCTTAGAACAAGGGCCATGGGGTCTTTTAGGAGCACAAGCAGTCAGGCCTCAGCTGCAGGTCCCATCAGAAACATGGCACTCCTAGCAATGCAGCATCCATGCGCGAGTGACTAGCTGGGGGGACGGTTTGGTGTTGACTCAGCAGGGGGCTCGGTGTTGACTTGGCAAGAACTGCACCACCCACTGAATCAGCGCCACCAGTGCCTGGGTTTCCCATCTGAGCACTGACCCTGCCCTCCCTTGCAAAGCAGGAGCTGCAACCCCCAGTGCGCCAGCTGGAACCCCTCCCAGACAGCTCCCCCTTGCCATGCATCGGAACTGCCTGAAAGCAGCAGCCTGGCCTCGAATGGACCACTGTGATTCAGGCCTGATCTGGTTACCTCCTTCTGCTCTCTCTCTCTGGAGTCGGGGCAGCCTCAGAGCACTGAGGCGGGTGCTGATGTGCTCCACGCCTCCCCAGGGGCATCGCAGCAGCCCTGGCATGGCCCCCAGGGAGGCCAGGAAAAGACGAAGCCATTGCTCAGTGCACAGGGGCCGGCTGGCACGGAATCCATCTCATGCATTGCTTTACCTCTGTCCCTGATCCTCAGCCCACTTACTTCTGTCCTTCCGTCCCTCTTCTCCCCCGCAATCCTCACAATACAGCGAATTCATCCTGATTTAATCTTCACAGAGCATCAGCATGAAAAACTTTGCTGTTTTGTCTTAATCTTTACCTGAGGTCATACTTACTAATCCTTTCCTTAATCTCCCAACGCCTTCACAAATAAAAGGCCCCATCCTGCCTAGGGCTGGGAGAGAGACTGAGCCCTGAACTCCCACGGATGGTAGGAGGAGGTGAAGGGGCGCCGCACCCCACAGGATCGGCCCTGAAAAGTTCAACCAGGGAATAAAAATAAGTCCCAGAACACATCAAACCAGTGTGAAGACGCAAATGTGCCGGCACCACTGGATTAGTTTTCAAGGTGAAACCATTTCTCCCCATCAAGATGGTTAATAAGTATTTATTAAAGGATCTGATTTAAAGGAACAAAGATCTAAACACTACAAACGGGGACCTGGAGAAACACTTGGGGATCTGGAGATGTGGAACTGAGGGAGGAAGAATGAACAGCACATATTTCCCTACCCAAATCCCAGCAATTAATTTTAGCTTACGAGCTTCCAACGTTTAATGGAAGGGGACAATAAATAATCTGCTTCTTAAAAGGTACTTGGGAAAATAAGCGCAAGGCTGGATTATTGCTGCTCCTCATGGAAAAATACAAAGACCTATTAGATCCTGCAGCCGCTCCATCCCAAAGCACGCCATGCACCACGGCAAGGTAGGGCAGCTCCCTAGGCTGCATTCTCCAATGCAACAGCCATGGACTGCACCTGCTGTAGCTCTCTTTGGGAGATCATTCCTCAGTCCAAGAAGCCGGCGTGTTCAGAAAAGTTCCCTGATATTCAGCCAAAGTGTTTCCTTGTCTATTTCATCCTGTCACTCCTTGTTCTAACCCCTTGGCAATCAATCCCCCCACTCCAATGATGCTTTAATTATTTATCCAGTGCACAACAGCTTCAGCAGGATGGGTGGGGAGAGCCGCACCTCAGAACACCCCACAGCCTTCACCACAGAGAGTGCAGAGCCTCGTTCAAATCCCTTCTCGCAATCTGCTGAGAAACTCGAACCAGAGGTCTCCCACATCCCGGGGAGCACCCTACCACTGGGCTGGACGACAGGAAGGCACACCTGCCCCTCCTTCCTCCCACCCCAGCTATTTGGTGTGAATTCACCTCAGGGGCCCGATCCAGTAAGTGGCCTCTGAGCACACCTCCGGGATCAGGCCCCGCACACACCTTAGGCAGCTGGCACTAGGGTGACCACCTTTTCAAAAGGCAAAAGTGGGACACATGCAGGAGCCCCACCCCCTCTGTGGCACTGCCCCCCCTTACCGCGAGGCCCCACCCCTGGACAAGCCAGAAGCCAGAGCCAGGCCATGGTAAACTGCCCAGGGAGCCCAGTCTGCTGTGGGGAGCCCCGAATGCTCCACCTGCCCTGGGAAGGGGAAAGGGGTGCTCAAGAGCAGCCCCTGGCTCATATACCCACCCCCCAGGACAAGCTGCCTAGGGCAGGTGGAGGGTATGGGACATTTGTATACACCTCTCCCACCCCCATCCTAGGGTCTGTGCACTCCCCTCCCTTTGCCCCCCCCCCAGGGTCCACACGCCCCCCCCGCCCCCCGCCCAGGATCTATGCATACACCTCCCCCTGCCCATTATCCTATGATCTTTGTATGTACTGGTCTCTCTCCTATAGTGATAGCCTTGGAAGAGGACAGGCCTCCAGTCCTCTCGCTGGCATGCAGCTGATGCACACCACTAACTCCCAACTAGCATTAACAGGAATGTCACAGAGAAAGGAGTGTCTAGAACTGGGACACTGGAGCTCTATTCCCAGTGCAGCCACTGACTTACTGTGATGTCCATGGGCAAACAACTTTCTGTGCCTCGGTTTCCCCATCTGTAAAATGACACTACTTCCTTATCACACAGGGCAAGACACTCTCAGCGGGGCTAGAGAAGTGTTAATACCATGGGACAATGCACTGGTGATCCTGTGTGCAATGCTGGGCACTCATGGTCAGGCAAGGTGAATTCACACAGGAGAAGGTGCAGAGAAGAGCTACTGAGATGATCAGGGGAATGGAGGACCTCTCTTACGAGACAAGACTGGAAGAGCTTGGCTGGTTTAGTCTCACAAAAAGAAGGCTGAGAGGATCTGATTGCTCTATAAAAGGCACGAGGGAGTAAAAACCAGTGAGGGAGAAGAGCTATGGAATCTAAACGACAATGGTGGCACAAGAACAAATGGGTATAAACTGGCCCTGACCAAATTCAGGCTGGAAATGAGAAGAAGGTTTCTAACCATCAGAGGGGTGAGGTTCTGGAATTATGGAGACAAATAAACAACTTAATTGTCTTTAAGAGAGAGCTGGACAAATGTATGAGTGAGATTGTATGATGGGGCTGCTGGTGAGGGGCAGTGTTTGGCAGCCCTGGGGCTCGCATCTGGTTTACGTCTGCTGTTCCTGAAGCTCATGCTTCAGGGCATCCGCCAGCCACCTGCATGGGTCAGGAAGGGATGCCCATCACCCCCCCTGCACTGTGGGGTTTTTTGCTCTCCTTCCTCTGAAGCAACAGAGCTAAAGATAAGACATTAGGCAGGGTGGGCCAGGGCTCTGACAGTCTCTCTCTCAGCTGCTTGGTTCTTGCTCCTAGGCTCTGGATCTAACTGAGTGCTGTATATGGGGTCAGGTATGAATTTTCCCCCAGCTCAGACTGACAGTGACATTGGGGGCTTTCACCTTCCTCTGCGGCATGGGGGTTTGCGGTGATCTGGGGTCCATCAGTCCAGCTCACTGTTCCCTGATGCCATAGAGAGATGAGTTGGGGGAATCAGCCCATCCCCTCCATGCTAGCCAGCCCAGCTGGGAGATCAAACTGCCCCTCGAGATGTCTGTACAGACAGCCACGCCCCAGCAAGCCATGGCCTAGCCCTTGGCATTCCCCAGTGCACCTCCCAACCCTCCGGCCTGTTACACAGAGCTGCAATGACTTTCTTTTTTTTCCCCTTTTTTAACTGTGCAAACTAAATCATTCTGTCAGCATCCCTGCAAGGATCCGAGCAGACTCACCGGGCGAGACAGCGCGCGCTTGGACAGACCTGCTGGCCGGCACGGCAGGCTGGAATTTGCAAGCTGTCCTGATTCATTAAGGCACTAACACCGCACGCCTCACTGCTACAGCGCTCCCCCGGCCAAACAAAATGGTGGCAGTGGGCGGCAATCCTAGCAGCTAGCGCGCTCTGCTCCCTCTCCCACCCCAGCCCCTTCCCACCCTCCCACCACGCGGGAGGGGAACAAGGAAACCAGCAACCACATTTGGGGGTGACAGCAGAGAAATGAGCATGGATTTCCCCTACACTGCAGGCACTGGTGAGCGGAGGGAGCGGGCCGGCTGAGGGGAGGGAGCCGTGCGGATAGGGGAGCACTCTATTTTATCGACTGCTGGAACAGAGGCCGAGGTAAATGGGGGGGCGCAGACGTGCAGCCAGTGCCCCGGGTGCCTGGAGCTGGCACACCAGCCTTTTAAAACCCGTGCCAGACGGGAGTCTTTCCCCCCCCCCCCCCCCGCCACTTTAAATAGCCTCTGAAGCAGAGCCAGGAACAGTTTGTTTGACAAACTCCAGGTCCCCTGCTGCCCACCTCCAGCTAGGTGCTTGGGGCGCGGCACAGACCTGGCCATTAGCACGGGAATGGGTGGAGGAGGTTTTGGAGAAGGGCTCCGGTTCCATGTGGATCCTGCAAATGATGCGAGTTCAGGGGAGCAGGCAGATAAACCTAGCCGGTTAGCAACTGCCCTCTCACCCCGCAATATCTGAGCATCAAGGGATGGGGCAGCGGGATCCCCACAATGATTGGCAACAGGAGGCTTCAAGTGCTGAGACAGAGACTTAAAGGAGCATATATAAGACGGGACACGCTTCCCCTGGGTATGCCCCAGAATTTACCTGCCTTTAATGGGCGGCAAATCCCCTCGGGGAGCCAGGCCTGCCAAATACACAGGTCTCACCCGCTTGAGCTGAGGGAAAACTCCCTTAGCGAACACTTCTAGCAGGTCCAGATCCTCACTGTGGGCCAACCACTAGGAGGCAACGTTGCTTACCTCCACACACAGGCAGCCTCCAGCCGAGGCCTTCTGGTACGGGGAATGGACCCAGGGTGATGGAGCCCCAGCGACTGGCCCAATGCCTCTGTAATTCAGCTGTCCCCCTGCCCTCGCAGGACACTCTGCCCAAGTTGTAGAGATGAGAGCCTTGATCCTGATCTCAGCTCTGGAGGTGTCAATCCGGAGGGGCAGCGCTCAAACCAATGGCGTTTGGCCGATGGACATCACAGTAACTGACAGCAGCAGTGGCCCTGCGTCCCCTGGTTTTGGAGCCAGGATCAGCGTGACAAGCACACAACTGTACTGATCCCTTCCTGAGTTGAACACATCTCTCAGGGCCTGATCTTGCCCCCTGCTAAGTCAATGAGAGCAGTGCCACTCACTCCCCCAGGAGCAAGACTAGAGGCTAAATGCCCTCTTTTCTACCAAGAACTAACCTCAGTTTCCTTAACCCCTTCCTTACCCCTCTGTTCCGCCGTTCCTGGTGTCATCCCTGGTACCCTCCCCAGGGCAGCACCCTCCCCCTGGCAGCAATCCCCTGCCTGTGGCATGCTACCCAACTGGCACAGTGTTCTTGTTAGGTATCTAACAAGGGTCTGATGAGACAGCAGTGTTTCTCTTATTTTACATGCTACACTTTTCCTCTAACAAATCAGTCTCCTGCCTGGTTTTCCTGCTGCTGTCTCCATAATATTCCCCACGCATGCACACAATAACCCCCAAATCTTTCCCCTGATCAGCGCCAGGAAGAACCCCGTAGACGAGTGATAATTTAATTAGCAGTTTCATAAAAGGGTGAGAGCGTCTTACAAATCGGAATGAAGTTTTCAAAGCCGCGACAAAGAGCATTGATGAGGGAAGCCGTGGACATCAGAAAAGCTTTTTGATAGAGCGCCGCACAAAAGACTAATCTACAAGGTCAGTAAGTACAGTATAGAGGGTGAACTACTTGAGTGGATAAAGGGTTAGCTTGGAAATCAAAGACCCAGTTTCCTTGTGAGCGCTAATAGTTTGGGAAGGAGGGAGGTGAGTATTGGAACATCGCAGCGATCAGCATTAGGACCATTTTTTTGCGCTCGCTTTGTCAAGGACCCGGAGGTGCAGCGAGGGGGTGGTGTTAGCAGAGGACACAGCATCAGGGCAGGCAGTCATGTTCAAGAAGGCCAGAGAGGAGCCCAGGCGAGCAGACAAGTTGATTCTGCAATTGACCACGGAGCAATGAAAGGCAGCACGGCTGGAACAGAAGGGAAGGGAGAAGGATAGACTTGGGAGTGGGGGGCAGGTCAGACCCAGCAGGACACAGAGCAGCAGAAGGAAAAAGGAGAAAGGAAAGCCAGAGCCTTTAGCATAGGACAGATCTCCTGCCTAGAAAGTCTGGGACAGTGGGCATGTGAAGGGTGGGTTATTCCTAGGCTGTTAGGCACCGGACACCCTCCCTCCTGCATGTGCCATTTCACTTGATCCAGAGAGCCAGGAGGCTCCTGTGCTTAAGCCAGGAGATCTACTTCAATGCCCAGCTCTGCCCCTGCCTCCCTGTGTGACACGGGCAAGTCATTTATCTCTGCGCCTCAGTTTCCCCTCTCTGAATGTGGGAACGACCCTCCTTGGTCTGTCTTGATCATACACTCTTTGGGTCCAGGATTGTTTCTTACTGGACACTTAGTGCCCAAAACCAGGGGACCCCATCTGCAGTAAGGTCTCTGACTTCTCCTATGATCCCCACATCACAAGAGATTTACACTCTCATACAGGGGATGCACAGAAAACCCACGGATTGGCTGCAATATACTAACTGCCTAGGATAAAGGCAGCACTTCTAAAGGGTGGGAAACCGCAGCACCTTTCAGGGGCGGCTCCTTAGTACCCTAGATAAAGACACCTACGGTGGGTTGTATGGAAGTGTGGGCCACAGACCTCCACTGGGGGGGGAGGGGGGCAGCTCAGGAGTGTGCTGAAGCAGCACAGTGCCTCTGGAGACCACAAGGGGATGCCATCACTGTGCCAGCTGGGAAGGGGACGTGGTGTTCCAGCCCCTTTGTGCCCCCCAGCTGCAGAGTCTAGCCCAGTGGTAGGCAACCTCCGTCCCATCAGAGCAAGCTGCTGGCGGGCCGCCAGGCCATTTGTTTACATTTGCACGGCCACCCACAGCTCCCAGTGGCCGCGGTTCGCCGTTCCCGGCCAATGGGAGCTGCAGGAAGCGGTGCAGGCCTGGACAACATTTCCTGCAGTTCCCATTGGCTGGGAACAGCGGACCACGGCCACTGGGAGTTGCAGGCGGCCGTGCAAATGTAAACCAACCGTCTGGTTGCCTGCCAGTGTCTTGCCCTGATGGGCCGTGTGTGGTCCGCGGGTCACAGGTTGCCCACCACTGGTCTAGCCCCAGCAGTGGCATGGCAGGAGGGTCGCAAGGCGCTGGGGGAGAAGCTCTCTGCATCAGCACTCTCCCTGGTGCATGGGCCAAAACCCCTGTGAAGAACAAGGCCTTCGAGTGACAAAGTACCACACTCAATACAGAGTAGATAGCTGCATCTAACACACACGCACGTCACATAGAAAATGGGTCTGATTGTTAAAGACAAAATCACACACTGCGTGCGGTTTGCATTTACTGCAATCGGGCACCCAAATAACCAGAGCCAATGATTTGTGCGTGCAATTCCTGATTTATATGCACAATCACTGAAACTGCATGCGCAATTTCAAATGCAAACCCAGCATGTGATATGATTCTATATTGTGGCGTACACGCACAACAGGGAGTATAAATAGCCTTATTGAATAATGGTCCCAGGAAATCCTTCTTGTGCTTTGCAAAGAGCCAGACAATGAACCCATATTTGGAATGCTTTGAATACTTTCTGGTCATCAGATTAGTGAGATGAAGAAGGTAAAGCAGAGGGCAACCACAACAATGCCACCCAGAGGCAGCAATCTTCAGTCATTCATAGAGGTTATAGCAACTAGGTCAAAAGTCTCCAGAAATGAAGAACAAAAGGCTTGTCTACGGGAAGAGCCATGCAGAGATGGACCCAAATTCAGGTGCCAGCCAGACAACAGCCTGGGACACGGTGGAGACAGCATGCAGGTGGGCACATACCCTGGAGCTCTGCATGGGGTCAGTAGAGATCAGGAGCACTGCTGGCGGGCTCTGGAAGGAGCTGCTCCTGCCCCATGCTGTGCAGAGCCCCGGAGAGATGAGGAAGGAAAATGTAGTCCCCAAGGGCTGGCCTGTTCTCCCATGGGAGCGGTCATACAGTGAGGAGGAGACAACACAGACAGTATGGATTTGCTTCCTGCTGCCCTGAACTCTCCAACATTTCCTACACAGGACGTATGTGATTGTGTCACACACACACACTCCCACCCCACCTGGGTCAGGAGGGACTTGCCTGCAGAGTCAGGGCTGGGAGCTGCAGTTGCCCAACACAGGTAGGAAGCGGCCCCGGCTGAGTGGGGGCTGGAGTTAGGGTGACCAGATGTCCCGATTTTATAGGGATAGTCCCAATATTTGGGTCTTTTTCTTATATAGGCTCCTATTACCCCCACCCCCTGTCCCGATTTTTCACACTTGCTGTCTGGTCACCCTAGCTGGAGTGGGTAATGACCCACCACCTCCCCAGCCTGCAGGAACTGGACACTGGGTGTCCAGTCAGTAGATCGGACTAGACACTGTTGGGTCCCCTTTTTGACCAGACTTACCGGTCAAAAACCGGACACCTGGTCACCCTATCCTCATCTAGTGTAAACCAGCGAATCACCACTTAGGTCAATGGAACTACACTGCATCCCACCAGCAGAGGATCTGACTCTCTAGGTACAATAAAAGTGGCATGGCCCAATGGATAGGGCTGGGCTTAACTCCTTGCTCTGGGCCACCATAATGGCAGTTTTTAAGCCAAAGCCCTCATCGAAACCACGCAGGGGGGCGGCCTAAAAAAAAAATCAATGGGGATGATTGCCAACTCACCACGTGACCCAGGACAAGTTAGTTGCCTTCTCCATGCTTTGGCTTCCGCAGCTGTGAAACAGGGCTCACAATAATGTAAAGAGCTTTGAGATCTAGGGTGCAACTAAGGACTCAGTGGAGTTTCTATGTTCTATACAAAGCTCTCCAGGGCTCCCACAGCTAGGATGCTGATGAGTGGCAACAGATGCCGAACTTCCAAGTAGCAGTCATTCCCCCATCCTCAAATATAATTTGTATATAAACTTTTTAAAAGCACATTTTCCCATTCTGTTTCTAGGCCGGCTCTGCCAACAGCCAAGCAGGTTACCAAGCCGTACATCAAATCCTAATACAATTCTGGTGAGTTGGAGCGCACAGATCCTGTAATTTATAGAAAGACTGTCATTCTCAAAACAAAAAATCACTAGAAACCCAGCACATTCAGAGTTAAGGTGAAATTTAAATGAAAACCAAACATGGTAAAGAATGAAAATCCAGTTAAGATACTCAAACTGCCTTAACTCTGCCCAGTTAGTGGCACCTGCCTCCAATCTTCCTTGCTTTGATTCTTTCATATTTAGCTCCTGCAGGCTTTCACTCACACCATGAAGATGTGTTTGTTATTTTGAGGATAACACTTTGAGGATAAGCTCAGGACATTTTCTAAGGGCTTTGAGAGGTTTGCCCAGGTCTACACTTCAAAGTTAGCTGGCATAGCTATGTCGGCTAGGCATGTGAAAAAAAGCACCTGACATAGCTATAGACGTTATACCAGCAGAAAAATCCTTTAGCCAGAAACAGCTTATGTCAGCGGGGGAGGTGGTTTAACTAAGCCAATTCCTTTCGTCGGTACAACTGGCGTCTCCACTAGAGGGCTCTTCCGGCATATCTACACCGGTACGGCTGTGCCAGCAAAGCCTTTGTAGTGAAGACAAGCCCTTACTCAAACTGCTGGAACAAACTATCAAGGCACGTGGAGAATTCTCCATCTCTTCAGCTCCAGACTGGATGCCTGTCTGGAAGATGCTTCAGCCAAACACAAGTTACATGGCACAATAAAGGGGTAACTGGGTGAAATGTGATGCCCGGTGATATACAGGAGGTCAGATGAGATGATCTAGAAGCACCACCAACCCTTTAATGATGACCACAGGAATCAGGTCCTCAGGTTTCCATTTCATCCAGGATACAGCACCTTGGGCATTCATTCTTCCCTAGCGACCCTGAGGGGATCACCCCATCTACTGATCCACAAACACCACTTCCAGGGGCAGCAGCATGGGCTTCCCTTGGAGATCTCTCCTCCATGAACTGACCTAGCCTGATCCTGCTTAGCTAGTGAAATGAGCAGGGCCCACAGGGGTACAGCAGCTACACATGAACCAAGGGGGAAGAAATGCAGTAGTTGGGTGACATTCTAAGGCACTGAAATGACAAATACAGGCCTAACTTTGTTTAAACAGGGCCAGAGCCACAGCTGATGTAAATCCGCAGGACGCCACTGAAGCTAAAGGAGCTGCACTGATTTACACCAGTAAATATGATCTCTTATGTGCACTGGTGACTGACAATTCCAAACTGTCCCTTACAACTCAGAAATCCTTGCAAACTAATGCACCTTGGAAGTTCTAATCTACATGTAAACCATATTCTAAACTCAGAACCACTGAGCAGCAAGAACCAGGCACTGACGTGTCTGCTCAGTGCAATTACAGATGCAAGACTGCAACTAACAAATTTAAAGAAGCCCACACAGAAAGAGTCAAGAGAAAACCCTAATGGAAGTATTTCAGCTCACACCCACACCTAATGGTAGGGCTGGGAAGTCAGCACTGGGAACATCCTGAGAGCAGCAGAACCAGCAGCATTCAGGAAAAAGCTCAGAGCATCCGTAGTGAAGGAGCATTAGAGATGCACAGTCTCACAGGGAAGACAAAAGGATGTTCAGGGTGAAGGATAGAGGCATCTACTGCATATGTGACAGAGGTGAATGACAGGTTAAATAACAGAGGAATGGAAAAGAATGGAGGAATGTGTTCAAAAGAGAAACCCCCAGTGGAGAACATCAACAGCTGGAGTAAAGACAAGAGGTCGGTGATTAGGGTTGAAGGAGACATATAAAAGCCAGGTATGTGCAAAAGCAAAGCAACACACATCACATGGGAGGGTGGGGTGGAGAATGACTGAGAACCGGGGGAAAGGTCTGGGAATGAGAACACAAAATTAAAGAAAAAGAAGCCTGAAAAGTAACTGAAAATCATGAAGAACTGGAAAGGGAACTGCTGAAGCCAGACAAGATTTAAAGGCCCAAATTCAAACGCCATACAGCCACCATCCCAAGTGCCGGGGGCATCACTTGCGTGGATGGCTAGATGGCCATCTGACATCATGCTAATCAAGGACTTTAAAAGCTGCGCTTAAGGAAACTGAAGTCAAGGGAGGCCAGCGTCCAGGATGGAAGTGCATCAAGACCTCAGTGCACTGGGGCAAAATCAGTCCTGGGGCATGTGGATGCAATTCCTATTCGTTGCAATGACATTGTGCAGGCTTATGCCAGGCCAAATGGGTCTAAAAATTACTGGGCCTAATTCTACTCTCAGTTACAGTGGCATAATCTGAAGCAAATCCATAGCACTCAGTGGAGTTACTCTGGATTTACATCTGTGAGCAGAACTGGATCCATCGCCCATGGGATAAGATCATATGCATCAATAGGGCCCCGGTAGAAATACCTTGGCAATTCAAATATAGTTTGCCAGTTGTAACCTCAACCACCAACCAGTGGGGCCCAGAAATGATTTTCAGGCACGGATTCTGTTTCCATAGCTCAATAAATCTAGAATCTCTCCAATGGAATCTCTCCAGTGGAGTTACACCACTGGAAAATTGGCATAGGTGAGAGTAGAATCAAGCCCCAAGGATGGATCTGAACCGTGACATAGAAATGGAAGGCTCCATGTCTCACAATGAAGTGCTGGGGATGTTTATTACTCACTACATCAGGGGTCTCAAACATGCAGCCCACAGGCCGCAGAGCGCTTCCCTACGGCCTGCTGGGCTCCCCGTGCCCCCCCGCCCCCCAGTTACTTTCTGAAGTTCCGACGCCAGAACAGCTGTCTGGCGGCTTCGTGGTTTCTGGGAGGGATGGGGGAGGAGCGGGAAGCGTGTACACAGGGGAGGAGTGGGGAAGAAGAGGCGGGCCGCCAGGCTCCCACCGCCCCCCTCCCAGTTATGTCCTATGGCCGCCAACTCCCCTCACCCCCGCCCCCAGTTATGTTCTGTGGCCGCTAAGATCGCTAAGATCCCCGTTCCCTCCGCGCTGCTCCAAGGTTTTATTTTTACCCCCAGGCAGTTCCCGCCACCAGAACAGCTGTCTGGCGGCTTCGCGGTTTCTGGGAGGGAGGGGGGAGGAGCTAGGGTGACCAGATGTCCCGATTTTATAGGGACAGTCCCGATTTTTGGGTCTTTTTCTTATATAGGCTCCTATTACCCCCCACCCCCTGTCCTGATTTTTCACACTTGCTGTCTGGTCACCCTAGGAGGAGAGGGGAGCCACGTGCTCAGGGGAGGAGGCGGAGAAGGGGCAGGGCCTAATGGAAGGGGTGGGAGCGGGGGCAGCGAGGGGGCAGGGGCAGTGATGTGGCCCTTGGGCCAATGCACTAGTCCTCATGCGGCCCTCGTGGTAATTTGAGTTTGAGACCCCTGCACTACATTCTCCAGCTGGAGAACTAGCGCTTGCTCTTGACAAAAGACAGATTCGGTGGTCTAGGTTCTTTTCCATCTCTTTTATGACTTCTAAAAGCTTAAATGGGAAGATGGAACACTCCAGCATAAGCATCATCCAGAGAGGAAGAGGAGGATGGAGGACATTATAAACTCCCAGAGCCCTGTGCTCACAATCTAGCTACATCAATGGTAACCCGAAGTTCCAACTGTTTGCAATGCAGTGATGATATTTGCTATAAAGTGGGGCTCTCTCTGACAGGTGACTGTAAAAATGGCATCAGGGGTAGCCATAGTTGTTGGCTCATGGATCCCATATGGAATCTTCTCACTTGACACATAAAAAGGTGGCATTTCCCTTCTGATGCACCATCCCCAGTAACAATGATTTTGCTGGCCAAATTATACCCTGATTGGCAGTTGTGCCTTTAGTAGCATTGCATAAGCGTGAAGGAATCCAGAATGTGGCCTGTAAAAGAAGCAGCTTATGATTCCGAGTGATGATACACAGGAAGGGGAGAACCCAGCTTGATGCACAGATCCCAGGGGAAGTTGCAGGGCTGAAGACTAGAAAAAAAACGTTATTTGTAAAATGGGTCCATCTAAGATGGAATCAATGGGACAGATGCAGGAGCCTCTTACAGAGTCACTTTTCAAACATTTTAAAGCCTTCGTATTAATTATCGAGAAAGGAGTACACTTTCTAATCAAGGCAAAGCACAAAAGGAGCGCCCTTTAATGAGACAGAGACGGGTCCAGGGAGCTGAGTGAGAAAGATCACTGACCACGTGACAGACAAAAGGAGAAGAAAAAATATGGAACGAGAGGAGAGATTACAGGCCACGAGACCAGAATAAAATAGATTAAAGCAATTCTGCAGCACACATTTGCTAGGGGAATCATTTTTTCACACACCAAGCCTCATTCTGATCTTATTTGTGTCGATATAGATCAGGAGTAACCCTAAATAAGGCAATGGGGTAAACCTGGTGTATGTGTCTCAGAATCAGGCCCTCTGTTTATCTCTGAAAACTAATTTTGGAGCATTTCAAACCTCAGTAGTTAGCCCAATGTGGTATGTAGGCTGATTCAACCGCTTCCATGGAATACAAGGGTGCCCCCTTTGCTTCATTCTGCTGCTTTAAAAAGTTGTGACCTTAAAATCCTTTTCTTCTTCTAATAACAGGCTGCCCCGTGCATTGATATGAATTGTCACAGAAGACCCTGCGATGCCATCCGCCTGCTTCTCCAAAGTAGGGGAGGACAGTGTGGGAAGAGAATGCTCTGCGTGTGCCAACTGACAATGCTCTCAGGGCCGATACCCATTGCCCCCAAAGACCAGAGGCACTCCAAGAAGAGAGGACTTTTAAAGATGTGCCTAACACACCATGCAGCACCCCCTCAGAGCAGGGTGATCTGAGAGGTGATGTGCAAGTCATAGCAGGTAAATGGGCTCAAAAGCTTCTGTAACACATATGTGTCAGAAGATTAAACCTAATAGCCTGGCTGAGAAGGACAAGTGCTGACACAAAGCCCAAACCCACACCTGTTTGATTTACAGGATCACATCTCCTCTCTCCCAGCAATAAATCTATCCTGACACCTCCCAACACAGACACAGAGTAAATACATTCTGGGCTCTCCACCCAGCCCCTAATAACTGAACCCACAGCTTTGCTCCACACCCCTATGAATGAATTCTGAGCTCACCCTCTGCAAACCCCCCCACAAAATAAATGAAATCTGTCCCCCAATCCAAGACTGCTAGGGTCCCCCATCACATAACAACGCTGCTCTGAGGCAGCAGAGCTTCGGGGCACACAGGATACCCTGGGCCTCGGAGAAACTCTTTCTGAGAGTCACAGACGCTAAGACCAGAAGGGATCGTGATGATCATCCCGTCTGACCTCCTGCATCAAGCCCATCCCTTCCGGTCGAGCAAGAGCAGCTCTTCCCTGTTTCTTGCTCCCCAGTTATCTGCAGAGAAGATACCACTGGCTCCCAGGCCCTGCTCAGCCAGCTCGCCCAGGCAACACCCAGCACAGGAGGGCAGGAGGGGAAGCAGGCCCTTCCCCAACATGCCGGAACACGGGCAGAGAAACTCGGCAGGAGTGAAATTAGGAAGGCCAAATCACACTTGGAGTTGCAGCTAGCCGGAGATGTTAGGAGTAACAAGAAGGGTTTCTTCAGGTATGTGAGCAAGAAGAAGAAAGTCAAGGAAAGTGTGGGCCCCTTGCTGAATGAGGGAGGGAACCTAGTGACAGACGATGTGGAGAAAGCTAGTGTACTCAATGCTTTTTTTGCCTCTGTCTTCACAGACAAGGTCAGCTCCCAGGCGGCTGCACTCCGCAGCACGGTATGGGGAGGAGGTGACCAGCCCTCTGTGGAGAAAGAAGTAGTTCGGGACTATTTAGAAAAGCTGGACGAACACAAGTCCATGGGGCCGGATGCACTGCATCCGAGGGTGCTAAAAGAGTTGGCCGATGAGACTGCAGAGCCATTGGCCATTATCTTTGAAAAATCATGGCAATCGGGGGAGGTCCCAGATGAAAGCTAATGTAGTGCCCATCTTTCAAAAAGGGAAGAAGGAAGATCCAGGGAACTACAGGCCAGTCAGTCTCACTTCAGTCCCTGGAAAAATCATGGAACAGGTCCTCAAGGAATCAATTCTGAACCACTTAAAGGAGGGGAAACTGATCAGGAACAGTCAGCATGGATTCACCAAGGGCAAGTCATGCCTGACTAACCTAATTGCCTTCTATGATGAGATAACCGGCTCTGTGGATGAGGGGAAAGCAGTGGATGTGCTATTTCTTGACTTTAGCAAAGCTTTTCATAGTCTCCCACAGTATTCTTGCCAGCAAGTTAAAGAAGTATGGGCTGGATGAATGGACGGTAAGGTGGATAGAAAACTGGCTAGTTGGTCGGGCTCAATGGGTAGTGATCAATGGTTCCATGTCTAGTTGGCAGCCGGTATCAAGTGGAGTGCCCCAAGGATCTGTGCTGGGGCCGGTTTTGTTCAATATCTTCATTAACGATCTGGAGGATGGTGTGGACTGCACTCCTAGCAAGTTTGCAGATGACACTAAACTGGGAGGAGTGGTTGATATGCTGGAGGGTAGGGATAGGATACAGAGGGACCTAGACAAATTAGAGGATTGGGCCAAAAGAAATATGATGAGGTTCAACAAGGACAAGTGCAGAGTCCTGCACTTAGGACGGAAGAATCCCATGCACTGCTACATACTAGGGACCGAATGGCTGGGCAGCAGGTCTGCAGAAAAGGACCTAGGGGTTACGGTGGACGAAAAGCTGAATATGAGTCAACAGTGTGCCCTTGTTGCCAAGAAGGCTAATGGCATTTTGGGTTGTATAAGTAGGGGCATTTCCAGCAGATAGAGGGACGTGATTATTCCCCTCTATTTGGCACTGGTGAGGCCTCATTTGGAGTACTGTGTCCAGTTTTGGGCCCCACACTACAAGAAGGATGTGGATAAATTGGAAAGAGTCCAGCGGAGGGCAACAAAAATGATTAGGGGGCTGGAGCACATGACTTATGAGGAGAGGCTGAGGGAATTGGGATTGTTTAGCCTGCAGAAGAGAAGAATGAGGGGGGATTTGATAGCTGCTTTCAACTACCTGAAAGGAGGTTCCAAAGAGGATGGATCTAGACTGTTCTCAGTGGTAGATGACAGAACAAGGAGTAATGGTCTCAAGTTGCAGAGGGGGAGGTTTAGGTTGGATATTAGGAAAAACTTTTTCACTAGTAGGGTGGTGAAGCACTGGAATGAGTTACCTACGGAGGTGGTGGAATCTCCATCCTTAGAGGTTTTTAAGGTCAGGCTTGACAAAGCCCTGGCTGGGATGATTTAGTTGGGGTTGGTCCTGCTTTGAGCAGGGGGTTGGACTAGATGACCTCCTGAGGTCCCTTCCAACCCTGAGATTCTATGATTCTATGAAACAATGAGCAGGAGAGTAGTGAAGAACCTTCCCCTTCTTTAACCGCAGCTCCAAACAGGGTGCAAGCCATACCGTCTCAGAGCCCCTTCGGCCGGACTCAGCTTCACGAAAACCATTGTTATGCTGGTGCCACTCGGCCTGGCGTCAGTGCAGTCACCACCAATTGCTGCCACGGGGAGTGAGATCTGCTGCAGGCCCTGCTGACCCCCTCATGCCCACTGGCTGCCCTGGAACCTGCCTCTTGTCCACGTCACCTTGGAGTCGGACCCCACAGCTCTGAGTGGATTCCATTGTTTCCTCCCTCTCTGGATGCATAAGAGCTTTGCTGGTTAGGGAAAGGGGCTGCTTTTCCCCCCCCACTATTTGCTGATTGGTTGTCTGCTCCAACCACCTCTTATCTTCTGTCTTCCCAGCCCCTCTGCTGCAGCCTCATCCCCACCTCCCCTACGAGCCCCCTACCCCCGGCAATATTGCTGGTCCTTTTCTCCCTGTAAGCCTGTTAACTCAGCCCCTGCACCCTCCCCACTCACCCCATCTCCCACCAGACATAAAGCTGATATAAGAGGCCATTTGCCTCCCTTCTTGTATGTTACACCTTGTCCATCCCCACTCCCCCTTTGTCTGTCTGGTCTATGCACTGTAAGCAATTCAAGGCAGGGACCGTCTCCTACTCTGTGCAGGATCACGTACAATGGGGCTCTGATCCTGGGGCATCACTGGCTTAACAAACAGTCATCCTCCTCCACTCCACAGGAGGTAAATTTCAATGGAGCCGGGTGTCGCTAGGTAAACAGGCTCATCAAAGAGAGATAAAGATCAGTCCCATTGGAGCTGCCCAGGTCCAACAGGAGACAACTTGGGTTTCCATTAAGGAAAAAAAAAGGATTCAAAGCACTAGCAAGAGGGGGAAATGTTAAATGCTCCTTCAGCCAAGGGAGGAATTAAGTCTCCACCTCTGTTACCAAAGCTCGCAGAGCTGGAGAGGGACCCAACAGGAAAAGCTGGGATTGCCCCCAGATCCGGGGTCCTCTGGGGGAGAAAAGTGCCAGAAAAGCGCCAGAAAGGCCCCCTCTCTCCTGGAAGTTGAAAGTTGAAGCGTGGGGGGGTGGAGGAAAGCTTCAGCACTATATTCTTGTTGAGCACCAGAGCATGAGTAAACACGATGGAGGCTTTTCGTGGTCTGGTGAGTTTAAGCTATGAGCTGAAAGTTTAACTGTTAATACACTTAATCAAGGGGTCCTTCCTGTGCCCGGGTTTGGGAAAACAAATTTGCCATCAGTGAGGAGGGTGGGGGAGAGACCAGGGCAGGTCAGCACTGCCCCAGCGGAACCAGCCTCCTAAGGAGGGGAGTGGTGGATCTGCATGGAGGGTGGAGGAAAGGGGGAGGGGGGGACAGGACTGGAGGGGGCTGGCTCTGGCCTCCTCATTGTGAGCCTGAATGTGGCCATCAAAGCGCGTGATGGAGTGGCAGCCAGACAAAGTGTGGAAAGCCACACCACCGTGCCGGCAGGAAATCCAGACTCTCCCAAGCAGGGAAGGCATTTGAATAGCAAAGGTAGCAGAGTGCCAGAGGAGATGCCTGCTGCTAGGTCCCGGACAGAACGGAATCTAGCCCAGTGCCTGGCCAGCCTGCTGACAGGTGAGCAGGGAGCGGGCCCCAAGACAGCCATCTTGGTGGCTTGGCGTGATTTGTTTCAAGTCTCCTCACCCTGAAACTGGCAGTCACTCCCTAAGGCTCCCCCAGCCCATCCTAAGGATCCCAGCACCGGAACCTGTCCTGCATCGGGAGGGAAACTTCCCACCAAGGAGGCCAGGGCAGCTCCTCAGTGGGTGTGAGCTGGCGTAGTGCCATGGAGCTCCCTAATTTACAGGTCCCTGGAGGATCAGGCCCCAAAGCAAGAGGGTAGGCAGCCCCTGGGGAAAGCTTGGGGACAAACCCAGGATTGGTGTAAATGGTGAAGCGATGGCACTCACACGATCCAGCGCATCTGCAAACCCAGGGGATGGGAGTGGAAGGGACCAGGGGCTGGTAGCAGCCAGAGATACAGTAATGCAGCACCCTTCCCTCCAGGTTTTCACTCACACCTGCACCATCTGCTACCCCCTGGCCCAGGCCCACGTGAAGCCCAGCTGGCAGGGGACCCCTCCATGCATCAGGGATGCAGCCTGGACTCCAGCCTTTTTATGCCCCCAAGAACGGATTCAAGAGGCCAGACCGCTGCCCAGAGTGGGGGCCAGCGTGCACACCAGCCAAACGCCTCATCTGCACGAGCTACGCACCTGTGCCACCTCACAGACGCCGGCTAGCCAAAGTAGACGTAGGGCCTGAGCCTGGATCCAGTGGCATGAGAGCAGAATCAGGCCCAGGGAGAGCAACCGACACCACCGCTCACAGGGGCTTGGCTCACACTGGATTTCAAGCTCCAGACTGGCCCTTACAGGCACAATGGGCCCAATTCTGCTCTCCTGTACACCAGTGTAAATCAGGAGGAACTGCACTGAGATTAATGGAGTCAGACTGGAGTAAACGGAAATCAGGTGATGTGAGCGGAAATCAGATCATCGTTCTCTCTCCTTGTCCCTCGCCCCACCACCCATACTTTCTACAGACTCCTGAGTCTGGCTCAGTCGCAGGGTGGGCACTGCAGCAAATTCACCCGCTCCCCGGTACGGCCTTCCATGGCACCTAAAATGCAGGGGACCAAATCCTCTTCTTGTATAAATTGGCACACTTCTGTAAAGTCACAGGATTCTGCTGGTTTACACCAGCGGTGAGTTTGGCTCAGAGCTTTTAATTTAACACAGTAAACCCCCAATTCCTTCATTGCCCCTTTGCCAAACTCAGCCCTCCTCTGGAGGCTTTGGCCTTGGAGAACGCACATGGGAAAGAAGAAAAAATATCAGCAGAACTTGCCCCACTGCGGTGTAAATCTCGAGTGACCCATGCTGCTAAAGGCAACGACAGGACACCAATGTAACCGAGAAGATGATCAGGCCAGTGATCTGTTGGTATTTTACAATAAAATTACAAGCCCCTCTTGCAATAGTGTCTCTGTGCACGGCAGGCTCCTGCTTTGCTAGGATTCAGCTGAGAACACGATCAACTCATCTCACTAAATGGCTCCCAGTCATTGCTGCACTGGTTGGAACCAGCGCCCTAGAGGTGAAGAGCCCCATGTGACCCCGCCAATCAGTCCCCCCCCCCCAAAAAAACCCCAACCTTCTAATTTGTAATTCACCTTGCTCTGTGTTACCAAGCTTTTAAATCTGAATGGGCCTGTGGCAGGGTGGATACCAGCCCCTGCCCTGAGGGGCTGGAAACAGCCCTGGGAGAGGGCTGGGGATCCCAATAGGAGCCAGGCTGATTGGCAAAGCAGCCACAGCTGTGACCAGTTGAATTAGGGCCCAGCTGGCCCTTATAAGAGGGCAGTGGGCCTGGAGCAGAAGAGACTCTCTCCCTCTTCAGGGAGAAGGGCCTGGCTGTAAGGGCTAAGCAGGGTACCTTGAGTGGAGCAGGGCTGGGGAAAGGCTAAGGGAGCTCCGGCCTGACAAAACCCCAGGCTGTGGCCAACTGGGTACAGGGGTTGCAGGGGGCAGCCCATGGGTAGGTTGAGGCAGCAGGTCCAAACCCCCTTTGCCTGTGATGAATGGCTTATACTGCAGTCTGCCCCAGGGCGTGGGGGCTAGCTGGTGACTGGCAGTAGTCTACGACTGAGGCGAGGTGGGGATAGTGGGTTGGGGGTTCCCCTGGGGAGAGGAGACCCAGATCTGGGGGGTATTGCCAGGGGGCAGCACCCCAGTTAAAGGAGACACCGGGTCCTGGGAGGGACAGGGGCCCGAGTGGTCAGGTGGATCACCGGCCTGCAGAGGGTGCTCCAGAGGCTGGTGAGCTAATTCCCTGGAGAAACCAGCAGGAGGCGCCATGGGGGTGAGTCTGACCCCGTTACACGGCCAAAGGGCCAGATCCTCCGCAGGTGTTGATCATCTCCATTGACATCAGTGGGGCTATGCTGATTTACACCAGCTGAGGGTATGGCCATAAGTGCTACTGGCAGAGCTCAGAAATGAAACCACCAGAAAACCACATTGTGCTTAGGAACAAATGACGATACCGACAGGCAGCCGCATGTCCGCACTGCACGAGAGTGCCCCTGGTGAGAACAAGTCAGGAAATGCCATGAGCTCCCCTCTGCCTTCTCTCTGGATCATTGCTGGGGGGAAAGAGTTTATCCCCCAACCTATGAGGTAGGCAGGGGGGTTGATTCCCCAAAACCAATGGAGGAGACGCCACTGGGTCTGCAGGGAGGGGACACACTTCACCATAGGGGACATTTCCCCTGCTTAGGGAGAGGACAATTTGGCCCCTCTGTGATAGAAGCTGCTAGTGAGATGCACTGGACAAGTCCCTACCACAGTAAACCCCATTTCAGCGTCCCTCTCTTGCACGACTCGTATCAACTGCATCCTTTATCAAGGAGGAACAAACAGTTTTTTGGAAAGAGGCGCCTGCAAATACATCCTCAGACAGTTAAGGTGACACATGCACTTATGGCTGCTGGGCTCATGCTGCAGACTGGATCGGTCCTCAGCCTTCAGTGCATCCCATGCTGCTGGAATGTAATATGGCCCCATGTTATTTCACAGGCACCGTGGGCCAAACTCTGTGCTAGCATAAGCCAGCATGACTGCACCAAAGTCAACCTTGTGGCATCTGCCAGAGACAAAGCTGGGTCCCCTTGCTCCTCAGATCTCTGCCCGTAAGTCCATGTCAGTAGCAACTTGGCTCAAAGCCTCAAGCAATTCATCTATTTCCCCACCAAAATGGTGATAACCTGTGAATGATATGTGCATGCATTCATTCAAAAAGTTTTACATTGTACAAAATGTACAATGCACACACGATACACACACCCCCCCAAACTGCCTGCACCACCCCCATCCCACCACCCATTCAATAACCTCAGCATGCTTCAAATGCCCTTGTTTAGCCCAATGCAGACACATCCAATATCTTTTTATTATCTCTCTAATCCAGGACAAGCAATCACGTTTTGCAATGTGCACTTTGCATTTGCCACCAGTAAACAAAACTCCCACGCAAGTTCATTCAACGAGTTTCATTCATGGAATCAGCCGAACTTTCAAATCATTCTGAACATTTACTATGTCGATTTTATTTGTCCGGCACTTTAAACTGTCATTTCCTCATAAGCCACTTTGGCAGCTTTAATGTGCAGAGGAAGAACATCGACTAGAACTTCAAACACACAGAGCCAAGTCAACCCTCACCACCAGAAACCTATAGGCGCTTCTTTTGTTAGTTTACTTTTATTATCACACTCTGATGAGTTAACCCCCAAAAAACCCTGCAGGCCAGATCATTGGGTCTATAAGGCCGATAAAATGCACATCTTCGCACACAATGGTGCCTACTTGGATTTAAGTGATAAAACGATCCCATTCCCATGGCAGGGGAACACAGTAAATGTTACCAACAGCTCCCAATTCCATAGGGGGACACTATTAAAATCAGGCAATAAATTTACACTTGGCAGCAAAGGGAGCTAACCCCGCCCCTCTCTGCCTCGCCAATGTGGGCAAAAGCCTTGAAGAATGACACTTAAGGGTTTTGTACTCAATAAGGCATTAAAGAAGCCGATTTGTTTTTGACATTGCACTGAGAGTTCTCATCAAGGTCTAAATGCCCAGACTGTTTGTTGTTGTCATTTTTTCAAAAGGCGACACCATGCACAATCTTTTAGGAAAGGAATTTTTTAGAAAGGGAGAAAAGGGGCACTCTGTTTTCTATGTCTAACTAAAGGGTACTTTACACTCCAAAGGAAAAACCTAGGTCTGCTTTTCTATTAATCAACACCTCTTAAAGGCAAAATCCTTGCTACTTGGCCTTCAATTTCAATGGCTCGTGCGTCTTTCAAAACGCACATTAAAGCAAAGCTATTTAACTGTTAGAACATTTTTTTAAATCTCACACAAATAAACAAAAGGAAAAAACCCCAGTTACAGTAGCACTAAGTGAAAGCAAGTATATTCAGGCTGGGACCTTTGTCAGCCCAAGTTCTCCCTATGCCTAGGTGCAGCATAGAAGACCACCCAGTGTTTGGGGAATCCTCCAGCACACAGAGGGGATAAACGGGGTTGGAGTTAACAATGAAGTTGCAGTCTGAGCTCTGAATTTCCTGGCTTTGGTGGGTTTAAGCTGGACCCCACACAATTACTTACAGCAGTTGCTTGTAGGGAAGTAGCCTGCAGGCCAAATTTTCACTCCCGGGTGCTATGGGTGCATTTGTAATAAATCCCACACTTGGACAGGCAAATCAGGGAGAGAAACACCCAACCACCCTCCTGTATAGGCAGCTACCTGATCTGAAGTCACAGGGCCCTATATGCATGCATAACATGGAAGTTCATGGGTAGCTTTGTGGAAGCAGCTGCTGGGAATTTAGCCTCTTTTTTTTTTTTTCAAAAGGTGCAACAGCAAGTGAAGGTGGGGAAGAGTCCCTGTGACAGAATAAGGGGTCCAAGGAGCCTGGAAAAGCCAGGCAAGGGAACTATTAAAGGTCCACTGACACTGTCATATTAGTCAGGGCCTATTCCTGAAGGCATCAAAAACACAACTTCCATTGAGTTCAGTGGTGCAAGACCCAGCCCCTACCCCTTGCATGCAATGTATCTTTCAAGCTGCATGGTGATAAGAAATGTGCCCTACATTCTAATTCAGTGGGTTACACATGGGGCAATCCCAACCATTACATTGTTCTTTTAAAACACGGTAGGTATTTCACAGGTATACTACAACTAAGAGGGCATGGATCCTTTACTCCCTCGAGTAGTCCTCAAATCACTCCAGTCATCCCACCCTCTCTAAGGAGTCTACTCATGGGAGCAAAGATTGCCACATCAGGGTCACATGGAGCTCTGCACACATGTGATCTGTTATCACTGGATGTGTGTACAGCTTTGTTTATGTTTAGGACCCAGAATAAGTAGCACTTCCTTTTTAATTGCTCATTTGAGCAAAGAATTAAAGGACCTAAACCAAACAACTGGGTGGAATGGGAAGGGCATTGGTTACCGGAGGATATAGCATTGGGCCTCAATGAGTTGAGCTAAGATTGAGCCGAGTTTTGTATAATAATCAACAGTACAGTAAATCATTTGCAAAATACACTACAGCTTTACAGCTAGCGGCATGCGCTGTGGATGCATATTAGATAAATTACACATTGTACATTGCAATCGTCTGCTTCCATTTAATCTTTTATTCTTAGTGTACGTTCAGTGCCCACACATCAAATGCAGGGGGAGTGGAGCTCCAGCATGAATCGCATATTACCGGCTCAAAGGCAAAGTGGGGGGAAAATATTACTTGGTTAAAAAAAAAAAAAACACCTTAAGTTACTTGTCACACATGGCTCAGTTCCAGCGAGCCGCACATCCCGCACGCCGGCCATCCCTCACTGACTGCAGTTTGGGAAATAAACTAAAATGAGCAACAACAAAATAGACGGATTTCGGCTCCTCTGTGGATGCAAAATTTGCTTTAAAAATAATAAAACAAACTCAGCCCTCCTATTGCTTTTATATATAAAAAAACCCTGTAGAAAACTCTGAACAAGTGACCCAAACACTTTGAATACCCTCCGAGCTACAGAAAGAAAAAGAAATCATATCCAGCCCGCAAGTCAAAGTGATCAACCCAGGTAACGCTGTTCTGCCGCAAATCCTCTTCCTCCAGCTATTTTTTTTTAAAAAAAACAAAGCAAATTAAAGCCGGGAAAACCCAAAGTCCGGCCCCCAGGGTGCCACCCTTGTGCTGCTCCCCGTCCTCTCCCTTTCCCCGGCAGCGCCAGGCTCTGCATGGCAAGTTGGAGCCAGGCGAGGGAGGGAGGGCGGCCTGGGTTTGTTTGCTGAATCGCCAAGGCTAGGAATTGCTGACAGCCCCTGAGCTGCAGCGGCGCTAGCGGGCGCCGCTCTAATCCGCGGCTCACACAAGCAGAAGGGTCAGCTAGAGCCAGCCCGCTGCTTTCAGACACCATTGTAACCCGGGAAACAAACCAGTGATTAGATCGGGAGGGGGTGGGCTCCTGATCAATAATGCAGCGTCCTGGGATAGAGGGGCTGGCTGCAGCCACACTGCCACCGCCCCGCGTTGGAAACTGACATTTGCCATCCCATTTCCCCCGCCTGTTAATTTCACTCAAAGGGGGGAAGGGGGCAGGAGGGACAATTTCAATATTGCAAACAAAACTTTGCTCATTAAACAAACGCCCCGTCCTCGCGGCCGCCACAACAATCCCCCCACCCCCCACGCTCCCGGCAGCAACCCCAATAACGCGGCAGCGATCTGGGACTTACATGACTCCGAACGCTACAGGAGACACACACACACACACACACACACACAGGGGACTGGTCACTTTCTCCGGTGTCTTTTCAATCGCGGTGCGTGGGGTTTGCCCCACCCCGCAAAAAATACCCAAACCTGGAAGAATAGGGATGCGGGAGGCGATTAGTTTCCCTTGGGGGGGGGACTTTAAAAGGAAAGTGCGGGAGGGTGCATAACCCCCCCCCCTTCTCCTGGGATGGTTCTGCCTCTTCTCCAGGGACCCCTGGTGCCAGCCGGGTGGGGGCGAACCCACGGGTCATCTTCTGTGGGGGATCCCACCACCCTAGCCCCCCCCTCCCCCAAATCCCCTCTTTTTGTCTAGACCCAGTGATCTGAGACCAACCTTCTGCAGCACTTCTCCATCCCGGCGGAGGAAGGGAGGAGGGGGTTAGGGATGGAGGGGGAGCAAAGGGTCTGATCTGCCCCCTCTCCCCTTTCCCCTGGGCCACTGATCAGCACCTGAACGGAAGGGAAATTACAGGGCAAACTTTTTCCCGAGACTTTTCCCCCAACTCTTCCGCCGCCCGTGAATGCATCTGCATATTTAGCGAGCACAGAGGCCTTTTCACTCTCATGCACCTACCGGAGGAAGAGCGATCCGGAGCAAGAGCAGGAGAAGCAGCAGCGGCAGGGGGAGGAAGGAGGAGAAGGGAGGGATGGGAGCTGCAGCCACCACCACTCCGGGCAGTGCGTGTGTGTGTGTGTGTGTGTGTGTGCGCGCGCGAGCTGTCGCCGGCCGGATTAAAGAGCCAAATCCAGAGCATGCAAAAAAAAATTAACACCTGCCAAAAAATTGTCTCTTTGCAAAGCGAGGGGTGTTTGTCTCCCTCCCCTCCCTGTGGGGCGAGGGAGTGGGGGGTAAATCAGCGGGGCGGGGGGGCTGCAGCGCCCAGATCAAAGGGTCGCGTGCATGGGAGGAGGGGGGGCTCACAATGGGAAATTGGAAGAAAAAAAAGAAGTGGAGGGGTGGAGGGGGGGGTCTCGCCTCCAAGGCAGCGTCTCCTTCCCCGCAAACCCACCTCTACATCCCTCCTCGCTCTGGAAGTACATAGACAGCCGAACCACATTGCACAGGGCTGCTGCCCGGGGGCTGCCGGCAAAACCCGGACCGGACCAACTCGCCGGCTGCCCACTGCCGCCTCCTCTGCCACCTCCGCCTCGCTCCCTTGGCCCTGCTCTTTTGCATGCTGAGCGCAGGCTTCTTCCCCCGCCCTCCCCAGCAACCAGCCCCAAAGTGAGCCGCAGCCCGGGGCAACTCCTCGAGCAGAGCAGGCAGCGCCAAGCCGCCTCCAAAGGAGGTTTTTATGCAATCGCGTTGATTATTATCTGATTAACTTGCACCGTGGCTGCTGCCGCCGCATTCCCACTGGCCACATCCCAGTCCTCAGCCCTCTGCCATCTCTCGCTGTCTCCTGCGCTCCCTCTTTTTGCTCTCTCCTGGTGTCCCCCCTCCCCACCACCACCTTGAAAAGCAACTTTAAGTTTATCGCCGTCCTTCCCCTTTAAACAAAATAAAAACAAACCCCAAAGTAAGATGCGAAACTTTGCCCAGCCGGCGTTCAGCAAGCTGGCCTGGGGAGGTGCTAGCCCAGCCGGGCTTGCTTCGCAGGGCGATGTGATTTTTATTTGGGGCTTTGTTAAACTGGCCCGTTCGGAATTTTCCCCTGGGGGGCTGGTATAATACTGAGGTTCACGCTGCTTCCTGGTGAAAACAGGCTGCCTGAGCCTCGCCACAAAATATTTCCAGCACATGGGCTGATTCATTGTGGAGCCTTTTATTTTTTTATGAATAAAGGTTTTCCCAGTGGTTCCTTAGAGGTGTAAATACTTCAACAGACCACTTGTGGTACTAGTGCTAAACTTTGAAGATCCTTTTTATTATTATTATTATAACATGTAGATACAGATGTGTGTAAGAGAGCTTTCCTCAATCGATTCAGATTGGTTGGAGTCAGAGCGCAGCTTTCTGTGGCATTTCAAGCTATTCTGAGCTGAAATTGTTCATACTAGTCTCTCTGTACATTATTAATACATAACATAGGCCCTCAGTATAATGCAATATATTCACGTATTGTATTTTTATTGCATACCTTGGGCACATATATATAAATGCCACATATATATAAATGCCTATATAGCTTCTGCTAACTGTTATAAGGCCCTGTTAAAAGGGATATATTACTTGGGGGATTGATTGGGAGTGAAGATTACAGCAAAAATTCAGAAATTGACCATCAAGATATAATTAAGCTGCAGGTCCCTTTTGTTTTTTTCCAACACATTATGCAGACCTTTGTCCTTATACACATTACCCCGCTGGCCAGGGGATGTGTTATTACATTCTTTAATAATGTATTTTTGTATCATTTGTCTCAGGCTGTTTACCATCTGACAAAGTTTGGGGTTAGCTCACCGCATGATGTGACCTAGTCTTCGTAACAGAACTCCAGGACAAATAGTGGGAGCTCTTCTCAGATAATAATTAATTAATAATAGGATCATGTAATAATACTAAGCACGTCTGTAGCACTCTCAAAGCACTGTGCAAAGCCGGGCAGGTGCTATTAACCCATGCACCGTACATGACATTTTTCCCTCAATTCGTACAGTCCTTCATGGTCACTTTAAAAAATCATATCTGCTGAGCATCTCCTGCAATCCTGGAACGTGTGTGAGGGACCCACACACAGCACCCTGTTGATTTCCATGGGGCTCTGCTAGGGAGCAAGGGTCATCTCCCCCCCCCCACCATGCAACTCTACTTGCAGGATCAAGGTCTTATATTGTACAACCTCCATCAATTTCAAGCGGACCAGGACCTGGCCCAGTGCTACTACTGTGCTCAGATGTGCTGGACAAGATAGACAGATGGCAGTCATAAAACTAGGTCTTAGCTTATAAACCACTTGGACTAGGGTGTGTCTCTCTCCATGATATCATACTGAGCTGCTGTCTCAACAATAAATAATTGTTATTACTGCTTTTCTTTCTGTGTCGCTTATACATCACACATTTTGTTTCGTGTTTGTGTGGCTGATGCCTAAAAAGCCTGGGACTGGGGCCCTAAAAGCTCTGGGTTGAATAAGATAAAAATGTCTCCACTCCCATATAACTCTACACAGCAGCCAAGTTATCCTCCTCCATATTTCAGGTCCAAAGGTCATGTGACCTCCCCTCAGCAAATGTGTAGCTGGTCAATATTTGCTGGTGCTAGAAGCTATTAACTAGCTAGGAGAGCAATAGTGCAAAACTCTTTTCAGTCTCATGAAGCTGTGTCAGCCAATTGTATGACAGTTGGTAAGCAATGGGTGTCATAAGTAAGTATGTCATATATAATTTGGGGCTCATGTAAGTATGACTGGTCAGATGTGAACTTCTTACTGAACCCTTCCAGCAGATATGTGAAGAAAACAGGAAGGTGATATTTCCTGGTCTTGCTTGCAATACAATCTCCAATTTGGTCTGTGATCTCAAATGGACTCAGGACTCAATTCTGCAAATGTACTCACATTGACTAGCAGTTGCTCATCCATGTACTTTACATGTCCATTTAAGGAGGGGGTACCTCCTCTAGCATTACAGGAGGTATGGCTGGCTAATGTCTGCTATAGGTAACGCTGAAAGGCAATTTCTATTCCCACCCTCCATTTCTCATAACTTCTTTTGGGGCTGAAGCATTATGTGGATTCCAATTTCTTATTCAGTTAAACTGATTAGTTATACAGACCATGTGTGTCACCCACACCTACCATAACAGGACCCTGATCTCTGATGGCTACCACACTACAAATTTCCCCATTGCACACCTGGCCAGATGAATTGCAGGGGATAGGGAGCCGGGGGTTGTCTTCCCCTGAAGCATCAGGAATTAGCCACAGCTGGAGACAGGACACTGGATGGGGTGGACTAATGCTCTGAAGTGGTACAGAGAATCCTTTCCAGATGCCTGACTGGTGGGTCTTGCTCACATACTCAGGATTCAACTAATTGCCAGATGTGCAGGCTGGCAGGAACTCTCCCCGCAGTCTGATTGGAGGAACCTTGGAGATTTGCTGCCTGCCTGTGCAGCTTGGGGTGTGGATCACCTGCTGGGATCATTCAGGCCTATCTCACCTACTCAATTCCCTGCCAAGGCAGTGGCCTCGGGCATTGGTGGCCCCTCCGTTTCCCCTCTTCTCTGCCTGAGGATGACATGCTTTAGTCTCACTCAAGTTATTGAGCTCAATATAAGGGTAACTGGGTAAAAATGTCAGGCCTGGGTTTTACAGGAAGTCAGACTAGATCTAAAAGTCTCTTTCCCCTTAAACTCTATGAAGCTATGAAATAAGGGGAATATTTTCAAAGGTACAACCAGGAGCCAAGGCACCGCGCTCCCACTGACTTTCAAGGAGAGTTGGGTGCCTACCTGGCCCATTGTACATTTGAAAATCTCCAACTCAATAAAGACAAAATAATACATCATTTCTATACAAGGCCCGTTACAAAAACCTCAGGGGATTAGATCCCTACCTCAGACACTGGAAATATTGAAAATATTTCTTTCAACCCCATTTTAATGGCTTTGTCATCAAAATGGAAGACTTACACAGGACATCTACAGTTTTCAGTACGTGTTTCAGGTTTTCCACTGAAAATAAATCTAAAGCCACCAAACAGATTTTTTTTTTATTTTCATCAACTGAAAACCAATTTCCACTAAAAACTAAAGAAAAAGTGGTTTCTGGCAGAAATGTTTTAGCTTTATGTTATTGAAAATTGAAACTAACCTCTGTTTTTAGGCTTTTGCTTTTTGATGAATACCCAAAATTTTCTGAAGAAAAATGTTGAGAAAAAATGAAAAACTGTTTTCATTGGCTTTTTCTTTTCGGGGTTGGGGGGACCAAAATCATGTCCCGACCAGCTCTACTTATAATCATAAGTGACACAAAAATGCAGACAGTATGTGTATATTGGGGAGGGAGGAAAGAGGATTGAAAATGAAAGTAATATGGGTAAGCTGTTTGTGTTTGGCACACATCTGGTTAATTCCAAGAGTTTTACACATATCTGGTGGGAACGCAGTACTGGCTTCACTCTGCTCCTAGTGAAGTCAATGAAAGTATTACACCTGACTTCAATGGGAGCAAAGTTAGGCCAGCGCTAGGTGCTTTGAAAATGACATCTTCTATCAGGGATGGTCTAGACAGTATTTGGTCTTGCCATGAGGGCAGGGGGCTGGACTCGATGACCTCTCGAGGTCCCTTCCAGCCCTAGAATCTATGAATCTATGAATCTAAGGTAAGTTAAAAGGCTAAGGAATTGTAGCCTCAGACGGAGCAATTTGCAGGCGGCTAGGCCAACAGGAACAGCTGTGTCTGCGAGGAAAGGCAGGTTGAAGCACCACTGCTGCCCTCCACTGGGAGGCATTTTTAAACATTTAAGATAACATTTTCAAAAACGCCTAAATGATCTAGGAACCCAAGTCCCATTCTCAGAAGGGACTTAGACATCGATGGGAAGTTAGGGGCCTGCTTTCAAAATCCCACAGAGCACCTATCTGCATCTTCAGGCATCTGCATCCCTATACAACACTGGTCCTAACTCACTCATAGGTTTTTGAAAATGTTACCAACAAAATCAAAATCTGCTTTGGAAGTTAGGCCTATGCAGCTTGCGCAAAAAAAAAAAAAAAAAAAAAAGCACACAATGCCAGTGGGAAAGCCAACTCCTAAGCCTCATTATCCATCCATTAGACCACAGATGTCCCATAAAGTTACTTCCAATTCTAACCACCCCCAAGGCTACACACAAAGATTGGAGTTACACAAACAGCATATTGGGTGCTGCCTGCTAGCACAGCCTAGCGCTGTATGATACAGCTCCTAAGCCAGTGAGGCTTGGCATTGGTCACAGGTATCTCTGCTCGGGGTACTTGTATGGCCCCCATGACCACAGTACCCAAGTGCCCTTCAACACAGCCTGTGAGGCAGGGAAGTGCTATTATCCCTGTTTTACAGAGGAGAAACTGATGGCCAGGGAGACTAAAGGTGGGAGCCACAAAGGGACATAGGCGGTAACCCCCAGACTTAGGCACCTACAGCCCAGTGTTGGCTCCAATGAGATGACTGAAGTCACCTGATGCCTCCGTGTTCCTGCGCTCCTGCTTCTGGGCATGTGCACTGCCTGCCTCCATCCGGGCGTCCCAGCATCCAGCTTCTGATCTCCTCCCTAAGCCCCAGGGCGATTCAACAAACCATGGGAAAGGCAAGCCTTCAGCTGCCTAAATCAAGGGAGGGCCTGATCCAGTAGGTGTGCTCAGAGGCTATGGTATCAGATTGGGTCCCATTCAAAATCCAGCTGCAGGAGGAGGAGTCCAGTTTATAACTTTTAGCCCAGTGGTTAGAGCACTTGTGGAAGTGCTCAGAGGCTACCTACCAGATCAGCTCCCATGCAAAATCTGGCAGTCTCTCCTGTTGAAGCTGTTGCACTGTGGATAAATAATGAAAAAGGGATCGGACTACACAAACATGAGGAAACTAGTTCAATGGAAATTAAAAAGTACAGTCCCAAAAGTGAAATGCCTGCAAACCGCATGGAAACTTTTATAAAACACCATAATAGAGGTGCAAATTAAATGTATACCCCAAATTTAAAAACTTGGTAAGAGGATCAAAAAAGTGACACCGTGGCTAAACAAAGTAAAAGAAGCGGTTAGAGGCAAAAAGGCATTGTTTAAATATTGGAAGTTAATCCTATTGAGGAAAATAGAAAGGAGCATAAACTGTGGCAAGTCAGGTATAAAAGTATAATTAGGCAGGCCAAAAAAGAATTTGAAGCACAACTAGCAAAAGACAAAAACTAACAGCAAAAAGTACTCCAGAGGCAGGAAGCCTGTCAAACAATCAGTGGGGCCACTGGACGACTAAGGTGGTAAATGAGCACTCAAGGAAGATAAGGCCATTGCGGAGAAACTACTACCACTTTTGTCAGTATAACTTATGTTGCTCAGGGGTGTGAAAAAACACACCACTGAGCAATATAAACTACAGCGACAGAAGTGCCCATGTGGCCAGCGTTACCTTGCCAGGAGAGCTTCTCCTGCCAACATAGCTACTGCCGCTCGTGAAGGTGGTTTTATTGTGTCGATGGGAGATCTCTCTCCTGCAAGTATAGAGCGGCTACACAAGTGATCTTCCAGTAGCACAGCTGCATGGGTAGGGCTGTGCTGCTGTACGCTTGCTAGTGTAGATATGTAAATTAACTCTTTGCATTGGTCTTCACTGCAGAGGTTGTGAGCAAGATTCCCACAACTGAGCCATTCCTTTTAGGTGACACATCTGAGGAACTGTCCCAGAGTGAGGTGACAATAGAGGAGGTTTTGGAACAAATTGGATTAATTAAACAGTAATAAGTCACTAGGACCAGATGGTATTCACCCAAGAGTTCTAAAGGAACTCAAACATGAAATTGAAGAACTACTAACTGTGGTATGCAACCTATCATTTAAATCAGCTTCTGTACCAGATGACTGGAGGATAGCTAATGTGAGATCAATTTTTTAAAAAGGCTCCAGAGGCGATCCTGGCAATTACAGGCCAGAAAGCTTAACTTCAGTACCAAACAAATTGGTCGAAACTATATTAAAGAACAGAATTATCAGACACATAGATGAACACGATTTATTGAGGAAGAGTCAACATTGCTGTTTAAAGGGAACTTATGCCTCACCAAGCTATTAGAATTCTTTGAGCGGGTCAACAAACATGTGGACAAGGGTGATCCAGTGGATATAGTGTACTTAGATCTTCAGAAAGCCTTTTCTTTCTTAGACCTAACCAAAGGCTCTTAAACAAAGTAAGCCATCATGGGTAAGAGGGAAGGTCTTCTCATGGATCAGTAACTGGTTAAAAGACAGAAGACAAAGGGTAGGAATAAATTGCCAGTTTTCACCATGGAGAGAGGTTAATAGTGGTGTCCCCCAGGGATCTGTACTGGGACCAGTGCAATTCAACATATTCATAAATCTGGAACATATTTAATGATCAGGAAAAGGGGGTAAACAGTGAGGTGGCAAAATGTGCAGATACACAATTATTTAAGATACTGAAGTCTAAAGCAGACTGTGAAGAGTTACAAAGGGATCTCCCAAAACTGGGTGACTGGGCAACAAAATGGCAGATGAAATCAATGTTGATAAATGCAAAGTCATGCACATTGGAAAACATAATCCCAACTATATACACAAAATGATGGGGTTTAAATTAGCTGTTACCACTCAAGAAAGATCCTGGAGCCATTGTGGATAGTTCTCTGAAACCATTCGCTCAACGTGCAGCGGCAGTCAAAAAAAGCTAACAGTGTTAGGAACCATTCAGAAAAGGATAGATAATAAGACAGTAAATATAATGCTTCTATATAAATCCATGGTACACCCACTCCTTGAATACTGTGTGCAGTTCTAGTCACCCCACCTCAACAAAGATATTGGAATTGGAAAAGGTACAGAAAGGGCAACAAAAATGATTAGGGGTATGAAACAGCTTCCATGTGAAGAGAGATTAAAAAGAAGTCTGTTGAGCTTGGAAAAGGGATGACTAAAGGGCGATATGACAGAGGTCAATAAAATCTTGGCTGGTGTGGAGAAAGTGAATAAGGAAGTGTTATTTACTCCTTCACATAACAGAAGAATCGGGGGTCGCCCAATGAAATTAATAGGCAGCAGGTTTAAAACAAACAAAAGGAAGTACTTTGCACAGTCAACCTGTAGAACTCATTGCCAGAAGATGTTGTGAAGGCCAAAGTTCTAGTAGGGTTCAAAAAAGAACTAGATAAGTTCATGGAGGACGGGTCCATCAATGGCTATTAGCCAAGATAGTCAGAGAGGCAACCCCATGCTCGGGGTGTCCCTAAACTTCTGTTTGCCACAAGCTGGGAGGGGACAATAGGGGATGGATCACTCAATGTTGCTTGTTCTGTTCATTCCCTCTGAAGCACCTGGCATTGGCCACTGTCGGAAGACAGGATACTGGGCTGGATGGACCATTGGTCTGACCCAGTATGGCCATTCTTATGTTCCTAGGTTGGAGCAGGGGGATGGGACCAGGGTCATACCCCTCCCACATGGGAGCCTAACCATTGGATTAGAGTCATCTCCCTTCTCTGGCCCAATGGCTGTGTTTATCCTCAGTGGAACAGATACAACAGGAGAAAGTGAGGAAGCCCAACATCAGAATACCTCATAGCCCAGTGGCTGGAGCATGCCCTTGAGAGGTGTGAGAGCCTCTCCCCGCTGGCAGAGGAGGAACTGAACCTGGGCCACGCACATCCCAGGCCAGTGCTCTAACCACTGAGCTAGAAGTTATAAGGTGGGCAGGGCCTCTTCCCATCGCCATTTTGCATGGAGTGAGACAGGCACTTAACTCATTCCCTCAAGGAGTGACTCCGGGCAGCGGGTCCCTGTTCACAGGTGGCTATGCAGAGCTAGGCACCTTCTTCACCCTGCACTTAAGGGCTTAGCACACACCCCTCTGGTCAGCATTTCCATTGGCTAGATTAGGGATCTTCCCACCTAGCCAGCTGGCTTTTGTTGATCCCATTCTTAGGCGCCTCTCTATCCCCATTCATTGTATAGGGAGCCAAGTTACCTATCTCAGGATTTGTGAATCGTAGCGCTGTTCCTGGGATTTTCTAGGTGATACCATGCTGAGGGTCACAGCACCCAAGTCCCTTTGTGGATCCCACCCTAAGTGATTTGCCCACAGTCACAGAGAAAGCCTGTGGTAGAGCCAGGGTTGGCTGAACCTGGAACTCTTGAGACCCAGGCTAGCCCCCTTCCACAAAGCCATCCTTCCTCTCTCGATCAGCTCTTACCACCAGTGAACTGACTCAGAGTGAGTTAGTGATTAACACCATTTCCTCTGTTTTCACCTAAACCAGCAAATTGAAAAAATGAACCTCAACAGGCTTCATCAGGTGCATACGCTCAGAAACCACTTAGGCCGTTTTGAAAATCCAGCCCTAGTCTTGTTTAGCAGCACTGTTGGGAGCAGGGAAACCAGATCTCCATTCAGGCTGATCGAGTTTGGATGGTTGGAACTGCAACTGTGACCTACCTTGGATTAACAGCTGAAGTTAGCCACGGATTCACTCCTTTCCTGTAGAAAGAATTTGAGTGTATAAGAAAACGAGGTCTTATCAAAGCCATTCCCATATGCCCATTGCCCAGCCAATTCCCAGATCCTCTCCCCTTCCCTGGCCCACCTTATCCCAAGTCCCATAGCCTTTCCCTGCCATGTCCTTTGAGCTTTGTTATACACGCTATTCAATAGACTGGAAACCTTGGTTGTAGTCCCAGTTCAGCCATGAACTCGCTCTATGATCTTGGGTAATCTGTCCCACAATTTCTTCTCTCCTTCTTTGTCTTTTCTGGTGCTGAGAGAACACATTTGTAGAACACACAGCACAAGGGCATCTAGACACCACTGCAATGTAAAAAATGAAGAATAACAGTGCTTCTTAAGGAAGGAAAATATACAAACAAGAGCTGGCTAGCACTAGCCCAAGCCAGCCATTGAGGAGATGAGCCACTAAAGAGAAGAGCAACTCTCTCTGGGGTACACATGCTAATTATTTTTGGCTTGAACCATAGCACCTGCTGCGGTGATCCCTTCAGATCTAACAAGGTGAGAGGGGTCAGAACCAATCAGTACTGCTGGGATGTGAACTCTAATGTACCTGCCAGTACATGCTGAAATGGGGCTGGCAAAGCTTCCCTCTGCATTGGCTTGTAACTTTAGTAGACCTTCAAATGAATAAAAGAACCCACCAGCTACCTTGCAGCAACAAGACTTGCTTCATGGCTTTGGGGGAGGGATAGCAGAGTGGTTTGAGCATTGGCCTGCTAAACCCAAGGTTGTGAGTTCAATCCTTGAGGGGGCCATTTAGGGATCTGGGGCAAAAATTGGGGATTGGTCCTGCTTTGAGCAGGGGGTTGGACTAGATGACCTCCTAAGGTCCCTTCCAACCCTGAGATTCTATGATTCATGGATTCTCTACACTTAGACTTAAGATCGCTGCTGTAGTCCCATCATATGTAAAGCAGATGTCATTATTAGTATTAAAATAACCTTAGAGGGCTCAACTGAGATCAGGGCCCCATTGTGCTAGGTGCTGCACAAACACATAGTAAGGGATGGTCTCTTTCCCAAAGAATTCCCAGTCTAATCACAGAGAAAAAGGGACGGGCGAATGGAACATTACACCCATTTTAGATATAGGAAACTGAGGCACAGAAAGATTACCTGACTTGCTAAGGATCATACAAGAAGTTGGCTGAGCCAGGATTTGAACCTTGCTCTCTAGTGCTTCATTACAGCAACTTAACTAGAAGACCACCCATCTGCCCAATAGCTACAGTGGCCTATTCATTTAGTGTAAAACTGCACAGCCTACCCACACAGCAAGGTCTGCTTTCTTACTATTGACCAGTTCAACTACTGTCTCAATCACCTTTTGGGAGAAAAACAAAGATACCTGAGAATGAGACCAAAAAATGCACATTTTACACACTCGAGAAAACGTGTAAAATTATTAAATCCCTCAAAATGTCCCTGCTTAGACGTGGAAAAAAACCCCCAAAGCATCTGGAGCCATGTAATTTCCTAGTCACAAACCATGATTCTTTATGTATTTAACATTTGTAAGAAGTTAGTTCCTTTTAAAAAAATCTCACTGTGCTAGGCTGCAGGAAAATCAGTGTTGTCAGCTCTTGCAAAAAAACCCGTTACCTGCCTTTCGTAACGTGTTGTTCTTTGAGATGTGTTGCTCATGTCCATTCCATTCTAGGTGTGCACACACTCACATGCAGTTGTCAGAGATTTTTCCCTTAGCAGTATCCGTAGGGCCAGCTATGGCACCCTCGGGACCAGGGCCGGTGAAAGGAAGTTTCGCGCCCTAGGCAAAACTTCCTTGCACCAGCCCTGCGCCCCCACCCCAGCCAACACCGCCCCCGCACAGCCAACTCCCCCACTCGCGGCAGGCGGCTCCCCATCCTGCCTGCGGCAGCTCAGCACCCCCTGCCCACGGGCCACAGCAGCTCCTCACCCACCCGCTCGTGGCAGCTGAGCATGGAGCTGGGAGGCAGTGGGTAGCTTGCCGTGGCTGCCTCCTGGCTCCAAGCTCAGCGGCTGACCATGGATCCGGGAGGCAGGAGACAGCTGCCCACCACCAAGGGTGGCGAAATGCCACCCCCCAAATTCTGGCACCCTAGGCGACCACCTAGGGTCGCCTAGTGATAGCGCCGGCCCTGCTCACGAGTGCCACGCTCATGCGTCAATGTATTAGATGCCTCCGCTCCAGCCTTACGCCCTAGAATTATAGAATCATAGAATCTCAGGGTTGGAAGGGACCTCAGGAGGTCATCTAGTCCAACCCCCTGCTCAAAGCAGGACCAAACCCAACTAAATCATCCCAGCCAGGGCTTTGTCAAGTCTGACCTTCAAAACCTCTACGGAAGGAGATTCCACCACCTCCCTAGGTAACCCATTCCAGTTCTTCACCACCCTACTAGTGAAAAAGTTTTTCCTAATATCCAACCTAAACCTACCCCTCTGCAACTTGAGACCATTACTCCTTGTTCTGTCATCTTCTACCACTGAAAACAGTTTAGATCCATCCTCTTTGGAACCCCCTTTCAGGTAGTTGAAAGCAGCTATCAAATCCCCCCTCACTCTTCTCTTCTGCAGGCTAAACAATCCCAGTTCCCTCAGCCTCTCCTCATAAGTCATGTGCTCCAGCCCCCTAATCATTTTTGTTGCCCTCCGCTGGACTCTTTCCAATTTATCCACATCCTTCTTGTAGTGTGAGGCCCAAAACTGGACACAGTACTCCAAATGGGACCTCATCAGTGCCGAAGAGAGGGGAATGATCACGTCCCTTGATCTGCTGGAAATGCCCCTACTTATACAGCCCAAAATGCCGTTAGCCTTCTTGGCAACAAGGGCACACTGTTGACTCATATTCAGCTTTTTGTCCACTGTAATCCCTACGTCCTTTTCTGCAGACCTGCTGCCCAGCCTTTTGGTCCTTAGTCTGTAGCAGTGCATGGGATTCTTCCGTCCTAAGTGCAGGACTCTGCACTTGTCCTTGTTGAACCTCATCAGATTTCTTTGGGCCCAATCCTCTAATTTGTCTAGGTCCCTCTGTATCCTATCCCTATCCTCCAGCATATCAACCACTCCTCCCAGTTTAGTGTCATCTGCAAACTTGCTAAGGGTGCAGTCCACACCATCCTCCAGATCGTTAATGAAGATATTGAACAAAACCGGCCCCAGCACCGACCCTTGGGGCACTCCACTTGATACCGGCTGCCAACTAGCCATGGAACCATTGATCACTACCCGTTGAGCCCGACCATCTAGCCAGTTTTCTATCCACCTTACAGTCCATTCATCCAGCCCGTACTTCTTTAACTTGCTGGCAAGAATACTGTGGGAGACTGTATCAAAAGCTTTGCTAAAGTCAAGAAATAGCACATCCACTGCTTTCCCCTCATCCACAGAGCCAGTTATCTCATCATAGAAGGCAATTAGGTTAGTCAGGCATGACTTGCCCTTGGTGAATCCATGCTTACTGTTCCTGATCACTTTCCTCTCCTTTAAGTGGTTCAGAATTGATTCCTTGAGGACCTGTTCCAAGGTTTTTCCAGAACTGAGGTGAGACTGACTGGCCTGTAGTTCCCCGGATCTTCCTTCTTCCCTTTTTTAAAGATGGGCACTACATTAGCTTTTTTCCAGTCATCCGGGACCTCCCCCAATTGCCATGATTTTTCAAAGATAATGGCCAATGGCTCTGCAATCACATCGGCCAACTCCTTTAGCACCCTCGGATGCAGTGCATCCGGCCCCATGGACTTGTGCTCATCCAGCTTTTCTAAATAGTCCCGAACCAGTAGCATAGCCGGGGGGGAGCAGGGGGAGCGGCCGCTCCCCCATGAGGAAAAGCGGTGCTAAGGTGCGGCCAGAGCCTCGCTAGGGTGGCGCTTTAAAAGGCCTGCGGCTCCTGCCGCTGCAGGGAGCCAGGGGCCTTTTAAAGTGCTCCCCCAGCCCCGCTGCTAGAGCGGGGGGGGGGGGGGGCCTTTAAAAGGCCCGCAGCTCCAGCTGCAGCAAGCTGCCCCTATTCTCCCCGCTCAGCCGCTGAGCGGAGAGACAAGGGGCAGCCCCGGTGAGCCGCCCCTTGTCTCCCAGCTCAGCGGGGAGGCAGCGGGCAGCCGGGTGACGTTGCGGGGCCCCGACGCCGGGTGACGTTGTGGGGCCCCGACGCCGGGTGACGTTGCGGGGCCCCGCCCCCGATGCAACATTGCCCAGCGTCGGGGGCAGGGCCCCGCAACGTCTCCCGGTGCCCGGTAAGTTTGCCGTGGGTCCGGGGCGGGCGGGGAATTGCCGGTGGGTGCAGAGCACCCACCAATTTTTCTCTGTGGGTGCTCCAGCACCGGAGCACCCACGGAGTCGGCGCCTATGCCGGAGCCCCGCTGCCAGATCTCCGGCAGCGGCGCTTTAATGGGCCCGGGGCTCCGCAGTGGCTGGAGTCCCGGGCCCTTTAAAGCGCTGCAGGGTGAGTACAGGGGGAGCGGGAGGTGCCTTTTTATAGCGCCGCTCCCCCTGTGCTCCAGACCTGGCTACACTACTGTTCTGAACTATTTCTTTCTCCACAGAGGGCTGGTCACCTCCTCCCCATACCGTGCTGCGGAGTGCAGCTGTCTGGAAGCTGACCTTGTCTGTGAAGACAGAGGCAAAAAAAGCATTGAATACACTAGCTTTCTCCACATCCTCTGTCACTAGGTTCCCTCCCTCATTCAGCAAGGGGCCCACACTTTCCTTGACTTTCTTCTTGTTGCTCAGACACCTGAAGAAACCCTTCTTGTTACTCCTAACATCTCCGGCTAGCTGCATTTCCAAGTGTGATTTGGCCTTCCTAATTTCACTCCTGCATGCCTGAACAATATTTTTATACTCCTCCCTGGTCATTTGTCCAATCTTCCACTTCTTGTAAGCTGCTTTTTTGTGTTTAAGACGAGCAAGGATTTCACTGTTAAGCCAAGCTGGTCGCCTGCCATATTTACTTTTATTTCTACACATCGGGATGGTTTGTTCCTGCAACCTCAATAAGGATTCTTTAAAATACAGCCAGCTTTCGACTCCTTTCCCCCTCATGTTATTCTCCCAGGGGACCTTGCCCATCAGTTCCCTGAGGGAGTCGAAGTTTGCTTTTCTGAAGTCCATGTTCTGTATTCTACTGCTCTCCTTTCTTCCTTGTGTCAGGATCCTGAACTCAACCATCTCATGGTCACTGCCTCCCAGGTTCCCATCCACTATTGCTTCCTCTACTATTTCTTCCCTGTTTGTGAGCAGCAGGTCCAGAAGAGCTTTTCCCCTAGTTGGTTCCTCCAGCACTTGCACCAGGAAATTGTCCCCTACACTTTCCAAAAACTTCCTGGATTGTCTGTGCACCGCTGTATTGGAACTCCAACAGAGGGGTAGGAGGGCGAGGACTGGAATGGACATGAGCAACATCTCGAAGAACAACAGTTATGAAAGGTAGGTAGCCGTTTTTTCTTCTTCAAGTGCTTCCTCATGTCGATTCCATTCTAGGTACAGTAACTCACAAGCAGTATCCCTGGCAGCAGGCTCGGAGTTCATGGTCATGCGGCTTGCAACACTGCTCTACCAAAGTCAGCATAGTCTTGGGCCTGCTGGGTAAGCATACAATGAGACGTGAATGTGTGGATGGATGACCAGTTAGTGGCCCTGCAGATGTCTTGAATGGGCTCTTGAGCCAGGAAGGCCACTGCCGAGGCTTGCGCCTTAGTTGAGTGAGCAGTCACAATCGCCAGTGGAGGTACTTTTGCCAGATCATAACAGAAGCTGGAGTCACGTTGTGATAAATCACCAATGAGGTTTTCGGAAACAATCTGTGGTCTCTGTTGCATCAGTGGAGTCGCTCCAGATTTAAACCAGGGTGGCTGAAATTAGAAGGTAGCCTAGGGCCTGTTTCACCACTGCAACTCTCCAGTTTCACATGCAAGTGATTCCACTGAATCCCGACATAAAGCTGGAGTAACACAGCGGTGAATCAGGCCCCCACACTTACCATGTAGTGACTACACAAATAATCTGCCCCTAATTCTGATCTCTGTTACACCGATGTGCATGGAGTTACCCCAGCATCACACAGGTGTCGCTCAGACCTGAACGTGGCTCAGACTAACTGAATTTTAAGTGGCCTATACCTGTTTATGCTCATAGAAGAGCTTGTTAATTTTTAACCCCAGCTGTCTGCGGTGTGGTGAGCTCTAACCACAGCAGCGGGTTCCGGCTGGAGTTATCAGGTACATGCAGAGGTCAAACAGCAACTTCCCCAGGAATCCGCTCGCCCTTACCATATATCACGGAGCAGGCAGAGGGATACAGCTGTCTTAGCTCTCCAGCAAATTTGTCCTCCTGGTAGGAGGGCATAGTATTTTGACACCCAAGACATTGTGGGCTGAGGTTTCGACTCTGCTCCTGGGTGGCACAAGCAAAGCGTGCCGTTGCATTCAGGAAATGGGTAACTGGGCCCGTGGTTTGAGATATCCCAGTGGTTAATCTGCAACTGGGACTGCAACTGCATGGAGAGCATTCTCGCTGGAATTGCCCTTAGAGGCAGGCCCAAACCACAAACCACATAGCCAGCTGCAGGGGTGTAGGGGGTGGACACTGGTCACCCCAATGCAGCTAGCTCTGGGGGGGACCCAGCTCGGAGGGTGCGGGTGGGGACCCAGCAGCCTTTGTGCATGAGCCACACCACACAGGGGCAAAGGGGGGTTAGTCAGAAAAGAATAAGGTCTTCAGCTGCAGCAATGGGTGGGGGGAGGCTGGGTTGGAAGCCTCATAGGCGCTGACTCCGTGGGTGTTCCGGGGCTGGAGCACCCACGGGGAAAATTGGTGGGTGCAGAGCACCCACCGGCAGCTCCCCACCAGCCCCCCCGTGCCCAGCTAACCTCCGCTTCCGTGTTCTGCCTCCCGAGGTGCCGCCCCGCCAAGCCGCTTTTCCTCGTTCACAGACAGGCTTGCCGCGCATCAGCTGTTCGGTGCGGCAAGCCTGGAAGGAAGGGGGGGGAAGCGCAGCGGCGGCGCCTCGGGGGAGGGGTATGGTGAGGAGGTGGGGCCGGGGGTGGAGTTGGGGCAGGGCCGGAGGCGTGAGCATCCACCGGGGCCGACAAAAGTTGGCGCCTATGGGAAGCACCCCATTTTTACCCTGGCAGGAAACTGTTACCCCCTTATATGAGGGATGGTGAAAATCTGTCCCTTCCTGCTCTGTACTGGGTGAGGCATCCTATGGGAGGTCTGCAGCTGTCTGGGGGAGGTAGGGGTTGGTGATTGCTAGGGTGATATTCGTCTGTTAGGGAAGGGAAGGATGGCTTGGGTAGCCGCCCAGAGGTCCTTATCCAGGTGATCAGCAGTAGCAGTTATCTCCGCTGGAGGCTGGCCAAAAGGGTAATGCAATGCTGCCATGCACTGGGGAGACCCAAGAGGCTGGGGGCGGGGACTCCTCAATCCCTGCAGTTATGAGCAGGGTGAGACCAGGCAGGAAACGTGTATGCAGAAGACCGGGATGGAAGTGACAAGTCTTGGTTCTATTGGCTTGGGTCACAGGTCTCTCCAGGAGAGCAGGGTATCAGGGGACACTGGCCTGGGGACCATGGGGGTTAAGTCACGAAGGACGAGCCCCATGATTTTGCATGTGTGGCTGCAGGACACGGCTGGTGCTGCTGTCTCCAGCTGGGTATTCAGTGAAGTACGAGCCGAAGGGGGGCTCAGTGAGGGGGGTTGGGTGGCTGTGTTATTTTCACCCAGCCTGAAATGCACCCCAAAGCAGTCACGAACACAGCACATCCCCAGGGCAGCATTCAGACGCGACTGGCTGTCAGCGGGCAGAGCACACCACTGTGTGAGCTGAGGACATTCCTCACCAGGGCAATGCTGTAAACGTCAGCGTCCTGTGGACGGTGGTTCTCCCGAGACAGCTCCAGATTTCATGGCTACCACAGCAGCTACAAGGGGACTGTCTGAGGCTCATAGCGGGCACCTGGCCATACTGTTGATCCAGTGAATGGGATGGGATTGGAGGTGGGGCAGCTGGAGATGCAGCCCGCATCATGGTCTTCCTGCATCTTGGGGTCCCCTTTCCTGGTGGGGCAAGGGACTTGGTTTGATGGTCCCACCTTGGAGGTTAATGGAACCAGGATGTTTCCCAATGGCTGGGAGGGAGGGGCTGGCAAGATTTTATAACATCAGTTATACCCTCTTCCCCAGCGTTGGCCTCACAGGTCACCTCGGCTGACGGATGAGCTGACAGCAGAAGCAGCGGGGAAGCCGGCTGGAGGGTAGGGGTTGGTGATTTCTAGGGTGCAGTTGTGTCAGAAAGACACTTTCTTTTACCCTCAGTTCCCACGGTTGTGTGGAAGGCCAATAAGCAGCTCTTGGCCTTTTCCACTGCCTCTGCAGGCCTGTTCCAGGGAGTGGAATGAGCTGCCCAGGCACCACAAGCTGCTTTCACTCTGCATCTGGCTTAGGTCTTCCAGTTGTGAGGCAATTTCATGTTGCTTTGCTGAGCAAGCCTCACAGATTCAGACCCAATGATCTGTGTCCATGGAGGCAGGGCAAGACACTGTCTTCCCTGCTCAAGTTCCAGCCAGCCGTGCTTCTGGAACTGTGCACCACAGCTGTGCTGGGGACCCATGTCCCCGCTGCCTGGTGAAGGCCAGTGGAAAAGCAGATGGTGATCACCCATGCCTTGCTTAAGGAGGGCTGCTCTGAAGAAGCCGTTCCCTTCACGCTGACAATCCAGCCGGGATCACCCACTCTCAAATCGTCTGTTTCAGGATGAGATTGTGGAGAAGGCCGCAGGGAGAACATTCTCAGGGCCTCTCCATGCCTCTCGTTTCCTGGAGCTTGTGCTAATCTGTAGGCCTGGAAATGGCATGGAGACTGTACTGGTGGCATGGACAAATGGTCTCCTTGTGGAGATGGATGAAGATCAGGTGTCTTTGCTGATACTGTTGTGTCTATCAACTGCCATGGAGACTGTTGATCACGACCTGGTGCTGACTCATCTGTGGACAGGAGAACGTAAGTGGCTCTGCTCTTTCATATCTGAGAGATCTGCACTGGCTGCCTGAAGGCTCCTGGGTGGAGCAGATGGTGTGGTATGTGATCTAGAAAACCATCAATGGCCAGAGAGACCCTTCTTACCCCGTGCTCTGCTGCAGCAGTGGTTATCAACAGGGCTCTCAAGCTGGAGTCTTTAGGAGCTAAGGGGCGGCTGACAGGGCATTTTCTGTGAAGTGGGTTGCCTTTGGAATGCCCTCCCCCTTCTGGGTCCAAAATAGCCCAAATCTGACCTGTCGGGCACAGTGCAAAAGCCACCTGATTGCTCAGGTGCTCCAACATATCGGTAGGGTGGGGCAGTACAAGATCCTTTCATGCTCTTTTTGCCACTAGTGGTGAATTTCTGCTATGGGCTCAAATCACGCTGTGAAATCTGCTGCTGGCTGACTGCATTTTAAACATGTGTCAAAGGCACCAGTGGCCTAGGAGATGCACCTCACTAGGCTTTTGAGAGAGAGAGACACTGCACTAAGCAAATATATGGATTTGGGCAGGAAAATGGCCCGATTGCCCCCATCCCTGTGTCATGGTGCCACGGGATCTTTCATAGCCATGGAGAGGGCAGAGCCTCGACTTTATGGCTCACCCCAAGCACTTTGCCAGCCTCCTCCCAGCAGTGCTTGTGAATACACCGGAAAGATAAAACAAAAGCCTCTCTGAGCAAAGAGGGAAGGCTAGGCCCAGATTCTCCAGATGAGAGCACTCAGCACAAGTGCAGCTGGGAAGGTACCCGGTGGCAATACATCACTATTCTGCTTCCCTGACAATAAACCTGCTGAGTGCCCAGCTGCTCCCTGACTTAAGTTAGAGCAGCCTGAAGGCTGTTGTCTACCCCAGCTACCAATGGCCTCCAGCAATTATTCCAGCAGCCAAAGAATGGCTAGACCTTTCCTCTGGCCACGTTCCTTGTGCTGGTGCCTGAAAGTAATGTGGTGACATAAGAGCCGCTAGCCATTGGAGGATTCCCCAATCCAGGCCAGAGCCGCTGGCTTTACGGCAGCCTTGCCCCACAAGAGCAGCCCCAGTGCACTGGGGAAGTCAGGCTCCGAATGGCCAAGCTGCCGTGCATTCTGAGCCACCGACAGCATAAAGAGCGGGGATTGATGTGGCCTGCTGAAGCATTTCATTTGTGGTGGATCTCCAGAGGAGGAGCAAAAAACCATTGACTTTTAATTGAGATTGCAGAGTTAGGAAAGATTCATAAGTTAAATTATTCCCCGGGGATATGTAAAAAGTTACTTATGGCAAGAACTAAATTGGGCATGCTTCAATCAGGAGCTGTCGGGAAACCATTACGATATATAAGACGGTTCTTTCCTCTTGTGAGCATGGTAACGAGGGCCCGCACGGTTCCTGCAGGAGTGGTACAAGCAAGGCAGGAATCTAAGCGCAGGCTGCCAACCCCACTACCTGTATTATAGTGACCAGCCCAGATCAGGGCCCCATTCTGCTAGATGCGGTGTGTACACATGGGGAGACAGTCCCTGCTGCCAATAGCTAAACCATTTTACAGATGGGGCACAGAGAAATGGAGTGATCTGCCCTGAAAACACCCTGAGGCATGGCCAGGAATAGAACCCAGAGCTCACGAAGCCCAACCCAAGGCTTGGCCCACGAGACCTGATCCTGCCCCTCCCTGTAATGCCCCTCGTGGCAAGCAGCTGTTGTAAGCTACCCTACTCCTTCCCCCCATGTCCACTTGGCCTTAAGGGAGGGCGATTCTTCCACTGGTGGCAAGGGTGGAACTGCCAGTGCTGTGAGCAGTCAGACGGAGCTCACCTGGACGAGGTGAGTGCCATCTCTGTGGGGCTTGCAGTACCTGTCTGAGGAACCTCTCCACAGCAGCAATAGGTGTTGATCCAGGGAAACCGCTGGCCAGCTCTCTGTGGCATGGCTCCTTTGGAACTATGCTGACAAGGAGTGAGATGGGGGCTGTAGCAGAGGGTGACCAGATGTCCTGATTTTATAGGGACAGTCCTGATATTTGGGGCTTTTTCTTATAGAGGCTGCTGTTACCCCCCACCTCCTGTCCCAATTTTTCATACTTGCTATCTGGTCCCCCTTCTGTAGGGGCACAGAGCCAGGATGGAGGCAGATCCCTGGGGATACCTCCAGGTTTGGGGACTGGCTCCATGGCTCATTGGGAGAGGGCGCTAACCCCGCCACCGAATGGCATAATCGGGGAGAACTGTCAGAGATCTCCTTCCCCTTACCCCACTCCAGCAACTTTCGCTGCTCAGTCCAGCCCCTACTGATCGGGCATGCCAGTATATGGCGATGGGCAACAGAGAGGGCTATGTGGGAGGCCGGCTCCATATTATTAAAGGCTTTGAACAGCGAGAGTCAAACCTGGGGTGAACTCCGAGCCAGGCTGAGCCTCTAGTGCAGAGGGCGAGGCTCAGGCATTGCTAGCTCTTGCAGGAAAATCAGGTCACTAGATCACAGAACATGGCAGCACTAAGGTCTATGTTCAGAGAGGAGTGTACGATGATGTCACTGCACCTTCCTCCCTAGCTCTGCCCATGGTACATTACACCAGCTGAAAATCCTAGGGCCGGAGCCCTGCTGGAGTAAACGGGCATTGTGCCAGTGACGTCAGTAGAGCAATACTAGTTTAGACCAATTGGGATCCAGTTCTAGCAGTGGGTGTAAATCCAGATAACTGCACTGGAATCAATGGATTTACACTGGTGTAAATCTGAGCAGGCCTTACTCCTTCTGAATTTTGCCCTATAAACAGATATCCAGTCCGGCCACCTAAACAGCCCAGTGCAAGAGTCTTGCCTAGAAGGCACCCAGGCAGAGATCCCCATGCTGAGGTCTCTCGAAGCCCGCCATATGCCTGCATCTAGAAACAAGCAGCACAGCTGGTGATGTTCTCCAAATTACAAGACCACCAGAGCACCATCTGCCACGTCCACCTCATGCTTCCTTCCAAAACCGTGCAAGCTCGCAACCTGTCAACCCCACCAATAGGCTGGCCTGTCACCAAACACTGAAGGCCTCGGGAGGTTTCCCCATTTCCATCTCAGCCGGGATGAGTCTCGGCCCGCACCCAGTCCGTGGTTTTGCACGGAACCCAAGCCACAGCCAAGGTGGGATTGCTGTGACCGTGAGAGTGCTACAGAGGGCTACAGTGCTATCATTGGGCTGCTGCTGCTAACTGAGGATGAACATCTTACTAGATCAGAGTGGCTTCAAACACACCTCACAACAATGGTGACAAGGAAGCCCCCATTGGGTCAGACTCCACATGCATGGCTCCCCCACTTACCTGCTCAAAGCAGGTGACCCTTAGCCAATTACACTGACTGACCACTATGCAATAAGGAGACTAGAACCACTCCAGGATGTCCCACACACCCCAGCCAGTACCTGGTGTGGAGTCAGCAGCCGCTTGTGATCAGTGTTATCGAAAGCAGCTGACAGAGAGCCGGCAGCTTTCCACAGATCTATCACTCTAAGACCATCCATCACCCAGGCCAATGGGCTTTCTGTTCAGCAGCCCAGAATGGATTGGAATATGTTGGAGAAGCCCGTTAGATGCAGATATTTCTGCCATTCCCCTAGACAGGGAGGTTTGAGGCTGAGCAGTAGCTGTGTAGGGCCCGAGTGGCTTTGAAGCACTTAAGGGAAAACCTCAGAATCTCTCAGCTGCCCCAACACCCTCCCTGCTTCAAAAGACACCGATACTAGAACCCAGCCAATAGGATAATTCCAAATTGTTGGCTCCCCATGTTAAGATAGGGAAGGATCCCACTGATGAGGCCTGGCTCTAAGCTCCTCTGGATATCAGAGGAAGCGATATTGTCCAACCCAACAAGAAGAGCAGGTGCATTTACACCCCCTTGCTCTGTCACTCCCTGCTCGCCCCAGGAGACCAGCTCTAACAGAGGCCATTTTTGTCAGTGAAGAAGTCATAAAGTTGCTCGCAGAGCTTGTTGATTAGCCTGGTTGCAGGAAGAGCCTGTCTGGATGAACCTGCCTGAATGCTCCATGAGAGCTCTGCTGGGCAATGCTTTGCCATGCTGAGAGCGAGGCACGTGACACCTCTCGGCCTCCGCCACCACAGCACTGTGATATGCCTGAGCGCTGGCTCCAGGGAGCATTCTGCTGTCCTCAGCCTAAGCCCTTAAATACACTCTAGCATTCGCCCTTGGTGTGTCATTTCCCCGAGCTCAGCTGAGAGCCAGGTGCTCTGCAGGAACGGTGGGCACAGACTGCCCTCACCCCTACGAGACTAACCATAGCCGAGAGGAACTCTGGCACCGTACAGCAAGTTGTTCCATTAACAAAGATAGACTGAGGAGCACCTAGCGTTCAGGAGAGACAAATCCCCCTTTCCTTATCCACCCAGACCAACTGGATTTGTCAAGGGCAAGGAAATTTATCAACATCACTCCCATATTGTTCCAGATGAACGGATATGTGAGCATGAGGAGGCAGTGTAGTCCAGTGGCTAGGTAGTCGAGATTTCTGGGTGTTATTCCCAATTTGGCCACTGCCATGCTGTCTGACCTTGGGCAAGTCCCTTCCCCTAGCCATAAACATGGGCAAGTCTCAGCTGGTTTTCTTCCCCATACCCCAAAAGCACATTATGGATTTCTCAATCTAGGTGACTTCTGTTTCAAGTTAAGGAAAGCAACCAAGAATGAATAATTATAAAGTCTCCAGGAAGTAGAGAGAGCAAAGTGGGTCTTTCTATAACATGCTGCATCTAATCTCAAACAACATGGCAGCTGCCTCACAACTGGGCAGTTTCTTCTATGTCTAAAGGTGCAGTATACAAAACCCAGAATGACATCACCTCTGAAAACACCCACTGGCCTCTGATGAGCACTATGAGGCTTAAATAAGATTTGCCAAGCGCACCAAGATGTTCAGAAATGAACTGCACGATTATTAGTATGATTATATTCACCTAGCAACATTTTCATGACATCAAGATCATAAGTACTGAAGATGCAGGGCAATGTACTTTGCAAATAATCGCATGGAAGGACCAGTCTAGGAGGTATTAAAGTCCAGCTCTTCAAAGTTAGTATTCCAGTTCCAGAGATCATTGCCCAAATTCAAGTCCTTTATATAAATCTAGCAGGGGGGAGTGACCTTTCCAGTGGTATATGACACACTCATTCATTCCTAGTTACCAGCTCAAGTCTGGCCTTTCTTACCACTTTCAGGTAATTAACCATCCAGTTAATTTAGTCTGTGTTTGATTCAGCCAAAGCAGATTCCTTGGCATGTTCTCGCTAAGGAGATCCATAACCAGCCTTGGACCCTCTGGACTGGATGGAACAATAGGTTTTGAGATAACATTATGGGCTGGTTGCACCCTCCATCATCCAGCCTGTGATATATCCCAAGGGGCCTGGCCAAGTAAACTCAAGGCCAGAAATTTGCAGTTAAAAATGGTCGTTCATTAACTACCAAGCACACACAGTCAAACTCAAACAAGAAGAATCCAGCAATATCATTTCACAACCTCCATCCAGGCTTAACCTCCATATCTAGTGCAAGAGGTATACTAAAAGAAACATTACGGAAGAATGAAAGAAGAAGAGGTACACTAAAAGAAACATTATCCCTAGAAGCCAGCTCCGTTGTGCTAGGCACTGGGCAGAGATGGTCGCTGCTCCATAAAGCTTACAGCATAAGATGACAGACAAGCGGTGAACGTAACAGATTGGGGAGTGCAAGGGAACACTGGAAAGCACAAGGAAAGCACAATGCCAGGTACTTCAGACATCAGTCGAGGAAACCTCTGCTCCATGGGACATCCTCTGTCCTCCCCACTTTTTATTGTTCCTGGCAACCTCTTGGAAATCATTCCAGCTGGTCACAGCCCCTCTCTCCAGACAGCTCTCCTCTGGGCTGTCACACTCACTTGGAAAGTTGCTCCCCTTGTCCCTAAGAGCTCACATCCCCTGGCCAACCCATTCCCTGCGAACCACACTTGAGGCCTCTAGGCACTGCTATAATTGTTATTATTGTTGTTTTCAATGTATAAACCTTTATTGCTTCCTATCTCATCCAGTGCTTATGCAGAAAAGCACTGCCTTGATTTCCTTGCAATGGCCACAGGCCATAAATCAAATACCATTCTCTATTGATGCCCAAGGAGGGAGGAGGTATGGGCCCCTGATTGACTATTAAAGTAGGGAGTTTCTATACCAAGCCTGATGAAGCTCTATACTCTTGCAGATTCCACGCCTTTCTGGGCATGCTCAGGCATTTGTGAATGATACTCTAAGTTCCTTCTACCTCAGTGATGGTTTGCCTTCATCGCCCACCTTTCATTCATTCCTTGTGCACGCTATTGCCTGCACTGGGGCTCAGGCTGCTTGAAACCCATCTGGTCTAATTAAATATATAGAAACAATGCTAAATACTCTCAGTAATTAACAATCAGCTGCTATGTCCCACCTCAGAGGTGGCAGCATTTCAGTCACAGGTAGTGAGCTCTCTTTGTATGTACAGTACCTAGTTTGTAAAAGTCTGTAAAGTGCTTTGGGATTCTTGGGACAAAAGGGGCTTTGGAAGTGTAAGTTATTACTATGATTCCATTTCATTTTAAAAAGTCACATAGATCCTGTTGACCCCACTGTTGTTTCTAGATCACTTGTATTGTCCTATGTTATGTGATAGTGTTTAGTGCTATCTATCTTTCACATTCTCTTGACATCCACATTAGCACTGTCAGCAGCATCACCAACCTCAAGCATCAGAAACCATGATTTGCGCCCCCCCCCCCCCCCGCAAATCACAAAACTGGTTAAAACCACGAGATTTTAAAAATACATTTTAGGGTCTTTTTTATTTGCCCTCCAGTATTTGATCCTTTAGGGGTCATGTTTTCAAGCTTTTCTCTGCAACCACAAGGGCTGGAGACATACTTTTCAATGAACAGGAGAGTCTAACACAACCCCATGACTCCAGGAGCTGGGGCTTTAAGAAGAAGCACCAAATATCAACTGGCAACATTGTGTCATAGCTGACAGGAGGAAAGAGACAAACAAGCAAACCCCTAAGCCAATCATATGAAAGCAGGTGGCAACCAAATCAGCTCCAGTTACTGTGTTCAGCCACAGGATGCAGAGCTGCTAGTTGGCAATGCTAGTAATCACCCAGCTACTGCAACACTCAGCAAAGGAACCTCCAGTCCTGCTGCCTGAATGAGGAGTGACATTCTGGTGGCTAGAGGAGCATCCATCTCCTTCCAGGCAAACTGCTGGCAGACTGGCACCAACCCTCCCCTAGTTCTGTTGCCCATTTTAAATCCCCATCGCCGGGGCTAAGTCCTGCAATCTTTGTTCAGTCAGAACTCCCAGGGCCTAGACATAAGGAAGAAGTGTGGCCTTGCAGTGAAAGGCAAAGGGTGGTGGGTCTCATGTGGCCTATGTAGTGGCTGGACAAACCTGCAGCCCCTAAGCATCAAGGAGATGCTCCCCCTGGAAGCAATTTACCAGGAAGGGGGCTGGAGCGGCAAGGAGTACGTGGAGCTATGGTGCCATTGCTCTATGTGCCAGCTAATGGAGGTGCCTGGCTAGGTGGGATGGGGAAAGGTGTCCCTTCCTTGCAAGGGGGTCTCAGACTGAACAGCGCAACCAGAGAACTTCAGGAGGCATTTCTCCAAATGCTCCCATCTGCAGTGCGTCTCCACGGCATCCGCCCCCAATGGAGGGTTATGACTAAACAACACAATCTAGGCTTGCAGCCCTGATTCTAGGCCCACTGGATTCAGGGCCCATTGATTTCAACCAGAGTTGAGCCAGGCCCTGTGTACTCTGCGCTCCTCAGACAGAAGGGGCTAACAAAAGACAAGGATTATTTGGCCTCTGGTTTTAATTATTTCCAAAGCTGGGATTGAAATTTTCACACACAAAAATTACCTGCCACTAACGGCAGGTAATTTTTTATAAAGACCCATCCCACAGAGAGTGCACAAAGCAATCAGAGCAACAGTAAATCCTCTCTGCGGCAGCTGGGGCCAGCCATCCCACCCCTTTCTCCCAAATTTATGGAGAAGCGGGTCCCTGCTAGGGAAATACAATAAAATAAAAAGGTGGAATAAATAACACTCACCAGTTGAAATGCAGGCCAGATGGGTCTTTTCTGGCCCTTCTCTTTTTCCTTCTCTTTTTCTTATTTTTCCATTTTAATATTCCCTTCTTTTTCCTCTCGATCAGTCTTCAACTTGCTACATCTGCATCCCCATACTGTTCCCTTCCTCCTTTCTCTTTGTACTTTCCCATTTTCCTTCTTCTCTTCCTGCCTTCCTTTCAAACCAGAACCCTGTTCCTCTCATTCTGTATTGCCTTGTGGATGAGTATAGACTTTTTGTACTGAGTATCCCAGTCAAGGATCAGGGCCCCAACATGCTAGGTGCTGTACAGACACATAACAGAGAGATGGTTTCTGCCCCCAAAGAGTTTACAATCTAACTACATCTCCCCTCTCTAGTGCAGATCCCAGCTCATACCATGATCCCTCTGGCCATCCCTCAACCTGCCATGGCCCAAACACAGGTCATGTGACAAAGACCCAAACCAAGGGATAGACACACTGATTAATTCAGAAGGTGCTGGGAGACTTATCCTGTAGGAAGAGCTCATTCAACCACCTCATGATTATCTACTTCTGATGTAAATAATTATCATTCAGCAGCTAAAGTGAGGGGAGACCAAATCGGTGTGTAACGTAGGGGAGGTTCCTGGAGACAGTGGGGAAATGGTGCTGGCTCCCTTTTCCTGGTCTCTGTCCCCTCTTTGCCCTCCCCTGCTCATGCATGTCATTGGACATGACAATGACAGAACCAATCCAGTCGTATGGAATCCCTTCCCTCCTGTTTGTGCCATTTCTTTAGCCCAGCTCCCCAGAGGGTGACAGCCACGGTCATTCCCTCCCTATGGAACACACCAGCGTCATCCCAAGACACACAAATCGGGATCCTCAAGGCAGCTTCGCCAACTGACACCAGCTGAGGATGAAGAGAGGACACCTGGCAGAGAGGTAGGGGTTGGGGGAGAGCACAGGGGGCACTGTCAGGGTGTCTGGGCAAAGCTAGAGAAGGTATCTTTTCAGGAAGGGGAGGGAGCTAGGATGGAGGGGGTTACTTCAGGTTCCTAAGGCAGCTTCTAACAGCCTAACCACTGACATAAAATACTTCATCTATGCTACACGGCGGAGCCAGCACCCATGTGAGAACCTGAGCATTTGCTGACAGCTGCGTGTTGAAATCTGCAGTCGTAATGGCTCATTAATGTCATTTTCTGCATTTCATTATTTTTGAGAGGGGTGAAAAGAGACAGTAAGTGAAGACAAAGGTCCCCAATCTCGTGGCCCCGGGAGGTTTGCCTGAGTCAGGAATACAGCATCAGTCTCTGTCTTTCCAGGCCTATCGGCATCACCACTTACCCGATCACTTCCTAAAGATCGCCCAGAATATCCCAAGGGGACCCACTATAGCTGAGGTTTCACTGGGAATTCCATACATTTCACAGTAGGTTGACTGTTTTGTATATAGCTCCATTGTTCAGTTGTTTTAATTTCCATGTGGTTATGTTTCAGGTTATACAGGTAGATATTCTGTGTACCTGACTCCCTAACACCGCCTTCATTTTGTACCTTCCTACAGCTCTACCACTGAAATACAGTGCAACCAGAGAGCAGTCCCTCGGCTGACAGTCCATTTTGTCCCACTCCATTTTACAGGGCAGTGGATTCCTTGTACCTTTTGCCTAACTCAAACATGGCTGCTTCACCTCCATTGTTGTCTAGCCACTAGTTTCTCTGCCTGGATCTGTGAGCATGAAGCACTCTGAGGTATCTCCAGCCTGAGAGCGCTATAGAAAAATCAGATGCATCCAAGGTTAGCGGATCAGAGTTCGAGCAAGCAACTACAGTACACACTTGTGAGCACTAGGGAGAGCACAGGGAAGAAGTCAGAAGAAGGAACTGGAGCAAAGACAAACAGTGAGTTGTTTTTCCAGTAATAAAGGGTCCACTTTAAGCCTGCTGGCCACTTCCTTACTTCAGTCAAACTACAACACAAATCAGACTCTGCTCCATTGTATTTTACTAGCTTTATCTTCCCGCCTGCTGATCATGTATGCCCTGATAAGTCAATTTCCCCCTTCCTCACCGTGTAGCGGAAAATCTGCCACTGGAAGCCATTTTTGCATATGTTACACACAAGAGAGGCATGTGGTGAAGTTCCCTCTTCAAAATGAGCTGAGCGCGAATCCCAAACGCAGCCCCTTTTATCATATTCCTGTCTTCCCTTTGTGCTGCTTTTACCTTCTGCTTCCATCGGCTTTGCCTTCCCTTTCCCGGCACTGCTGCAACCAGCCAACTCAGGTGATAGAGCACTGTCATGGTGGAGCGAACAGCTGGTAGTCTTCAAGTTCAAAGGACCCTTCTGGATACAAATTAAAGAGAGTTTCCTAGGGTGTAGCTGCATGCTCGCTGGGTGCTTGGAAAGGCCGGATAGATCCCAGGGAGGGGGAGTTTATGCTACGTTTCTATACGTGCCGCACTGGGACACACTCAGATGCATGAAGGATGCCTCGCTCACGTCTCCAAGACCATCTGCGTTAAAGCTGCGTAACCCCCTGAGTCCTTGCGAGGGAGAGCTCCTGTGCAGGGCCAGGAGAACCCCAGTTCCAGCCTGGATCTGGAAAACGTTGCATTTCCACAGTGCTTAGCACCTTGCCCTGCCTGGCACCCTCACAGAGCCCAGGCCTGGCGCCCTGTTCCAGGAAAGCTCCTTTGTTCGCTCTCATTGGGACTCTCCCAAACTCAAGACGGCCACGGCAAAAGTTTCTGTCTCCCAGTCCCAGCCATCTCTCTTTGCACCTCCAAACCGATTACAACTGAGCCAGGTGATCTAGTTACACCAGTTATCCTGGTTGCAACAGGGTTCTGTAGGGTAGCTGTGACTAATACTGTCTTCTCTAAAGGCTTGGCTACGTTAGGGAATATAGGTAAGGTACATGCCACACTGAAAACTCTAGCTGGGACTTTCAAAGGGGCCTAAAGGAGTTAGACACCCAGCTCTGACATTCAAGGTGAGTTAGGCACCTCACGTTTCCCTTTGAAAATTCCAGCTTCTAATTGTAATACCTAGCTCTTATCATCAGATCTCTGAGCACTTTACAAAGGAGATCAGTGTCCTTAGCCATATTTCACGGATGGGGAAACTGAGACACAAAGAGGGGGTGTGACTTGCCCAAGGTCACCCAGCAAGCCAGGGGCAGAGCAGGAATTGAACCCAACTCATCTGAGTCCCCAATCAGTGCTTTATGCTCTAGGCCATGCTGCCCCATGTTGCAACCAGAGCACATCAGTGGCCAAAACAGGAGTAAAACCATGAGCCCTGACTCCCAGTGCCCCGCCCTAATAACTAACCCCTATTTCACTCCTTTATTGTGGCTGTGGTGTATACTATAGTCCTTCTATGCCAATCCACAGCTAGTCATGACTCTTCATTAGCACTGTGCATAGCTAGACCACATGGGCACAATTACTCTCTCTGGACACTCAGAGCCTGGCACAAAGTAACGGGAGGTTTTGTGACCAGAAAGCCCCCAGGAATAGTTCTGATTTTGGTGCCTCCCCCGTTTCCTGAATGAATTGGTTTCCTGGGATGTATAGAAGTGTTGGCACATTTTGCAAATTCAGCTCACAGCAAACTCATTTGGTTCTTAAGAACAAGCCTCTTTCATTTCATGTTGCACTTTCAGGCTGAGGTTTGATAAGCTGCCTAAGTGTTGGGATCCAAACCCCTTCGGCTGGAAATCTCAGCTTTCAATATGACGCTCCCTCTATTTGAAATGTATCCTTGGCTGGTTTTTAACCACGCTCAACAAGCACTTTGCTCCATACAATTTAAAGGTCAGATTCTGCCACATTTGGTCCCTTGGAGGAAGATACACCCCTGTGCATCTACTTAAGTCCTAAGTAAGGCCCCAAAAGTAGTGGCACTTACAGTATTGCCACCTCCATGCATTTCAAAGCCAGGAATCAGGCTCCCAAAATCATCAGATTGGCTGGAACTCAAAAGATTTTTTAAAAATATTAAATACTGAATTCTTTTTATTTGTGTTCTGGGTTTTGAGTTTTTAGGCTGCATTGATCTTAAAGGAAGTGTTATCTAATGGATATAGCACTTTGCTGGCGAGACTGAGCTGCTGGGTGACCTTTGGCAAATTATGGCCATGATCTGTGCCTCAGTTTCCCCAGCTGAAAAATGGGGATATTGATACTGACCTCCTTCATGCAGTGCTTTGAGATCTACTAATAAAAAGCACTATATAAGATGTAGGTATTATTATTCCTTGAAGGATGAGAGTTTATCTCCCTTTCAAAGTATGGGGTTGTTTGTTTTCTAATTCTTACTGTAACTCTGAATATCATTGTTACCAATATTAATGACCAACCTTTTATTAAAGTCCACCACACTCTACGCTGCATTGAAATCTTGTGGCAATGAGTTCCCCAGCCTCAGCAAAACACTTAGGGCTGGTCTACACTACCGGCCGATTCGGAAACTAGCGATCGATCTTTTGGGGATCGATTTTTTGTGTCTAGTGTAGACGCGATAAATAGATCCCCGATCGCTCTCCTTTCAACTCCAATAATCCACCCCGGACAGAGGTGGAAGCGGAGTCGATGGGGGAGCGGCGGCAGTCGACATTGCGGTGTCCTCACTGCACGGTAAGTCGAGCGAGGTACGTGTAGTGTAGACCTGGCCTTACTCATGTGCTTAGAGTTAAACACAGGCTTAACCCCATCCCCATTCAGCAAAGCACATGCTTAATTTTAAACACATGCATAATTCCCACTGAAGTCAAGGACACTTAACCACGTGCTTAAATGCTTTTCTGAATGGGGCCCAGAGCATTGCTTTAAATGTGGATCAGGCCCCAACTAAGTGGTCACTGAGTGTAACACACACTTATGGCTACCAATTATATATGTATTTTTGTATATCATGTAACAGGGTTAGAAGGAAAAGGCTCTCTTCTTATTTACTTAACTTGTACTAACATTTGTGGAGTGACAGTACAGCAAGTATGTCTCCTGCATAGCAAAAAGAAGACTTGGCCACTCCACCTAGTAGGGACTGAGCACACGAAATAGCAGAACAGCCAGTAGGAAATAGATAAACAATCTTACAAAAAGATATTACAGTTTTTCACAGGAACGGTTCCAAATTCGGACCCAGCACTATCTGAAGCTGCAGGGTTTGCACCATAGCTATATCTTTCATTTAGATAGCACCTTTCGTCCTGATGGCTCTCAGAAAGTACTCCGTAAACTCTGCTATGGTATATGTGCCCCATAACCCACTGCTGATATGCATCCACCTCTGGGGCGGAACAGTGCCAGCATTTTAAAATGCACAGCAACAGCACAGCCCCATTTCAGGGCAGGGTGCAAAGATTAACTCTTTCTTACTAATCTGTGCTGTAATTAGCATTTCTATTGCTGTAGAGCTCAAGGGCCCCCCTCAGGATCCCTTGAGCTCTGGGCCACATACAAACATAAGACACAGCCCCTGCCCCCAAAGAATGTGCAGCTCAAATAGGTGGGTAATTTTAGGCAGACAGAATGGGCCAAGCATCCTTCATGTAACTGCATTGACCGCAATGTGAGTGAGCTGAGCAGGGTTTGACACCTGTTGTTCAGCCCTTGGGTATGTGAAAAACACTCTACTGATCCCCCCAGTAACTTGGGGATAGCGCATGTCTCACGCAAGGAGCTGGGAAGATTCATTAGTTAACCTTTATGGCACATTCTGAAGAGCTAACGCTCCAGCCGAAACGCATAGCTTGGATCTTTTCACACGGACAATGAACCACCCACTTTTCACTAGCCCTCATTCCACAGATCGCTCATTACACGTTCACAAGACTTGCTTCGTCACACTGGTCAGGGGCATTTTTTGCCACTCCATGCTTCGTGATTGCTCAGCCCCTGGAGTTGGTGCTTTAGAAGCAATACTGATGAAAGGTTATTTTTGCATCAGCAGAGAGCTTGTGGTTAAGGCTCTGGACTGGGACTCAGGAGACCTGGGCTCAGCTCTCAACTTGGCCAACGCAACAGGAAAACACAACCTCTAGAGCTCCCCCTCATGGCAGCACCCCTGCCTCAGTTTCCCCCTTCTTCTGGGCTCCTCAAAAACTGCATGGCCTGGTTTGGCTGCTGCAGTGCCTTGGCCCTCCAGCTACGTCACTACCAAGAGTCCACCCCTCCCAGCATACCTGAATCCAAGACAAACAATACAAAATCTCTGTCCCTGTTGCAAACTGGGGCCAGCTGCTCCTTCGGGAGGGGTCTGTCTTTTCTCCTCTAATTCTTCTGCCAACCCTTTGGGCTCAGCTTTTGCCTTTCCTGGGCTCCTTTCCATCTCTCCCCTCAGCCCCTCCCAAGCTCCTTTTGGGGGGGAGGGCACTCTTTCCCCTGCAGGCACTCCCAGCCTTCCCACCTGGTATCTTTCACAGGCCTCTCCCTGCTTCGTCCTCTCCTCTAGCTCCTCAGGGCCACCTGCTGTCCTCTCCAAGCAGCCATCTGCCATCACCCTATTTCTCCCCAGCCCTCTACCTTATCTAGCCCAGAGGCCTGACTGGGTCATGTGACCTTCATTTTCCCCATCTGGGGAGGAGCGCTGACTGAGTCACAAGCAGGGCTGAGACCCATGACCCCTTAAGGGGCCAGCCACAGAGGTCCAGATCCTCAAAGATTTTTGGGCTCCTAACTTCCATTGAAATTAATGGTGCCTAAACACCTTTGAGGTCCCTGTGTGACCTTGGCCAAGTCATTTAATCAGTCTGTGCCTCAGTTTCCCCATCTATAAAAGTCCACTCAGGCTAAGTTCTTTGGGGCAGAGACCATCTCTCACTAGGTGTATGGATGGCATCTTAGCTGTTAATATAAATAGCAAGAAGATGACTCTAAAACATCCAGTAGCCTGTTTTAGCGGCAAAAGCTGTCTGCCCCTGAAAAATGGCCTTACATTCCCTCACCACAGAAGGCTGGTTTTGCTCAGAAACTAGCTGGTTTCCACTGGAAAACAGGCCCATTTTCCCCTTTAAAAGTTCCTGCACCTCAGTGAAAATTTGGTTGCCAATCGGCCCATTTCTGATACAAACCAAAGCCTGGAATCTGGAAGTTTCAATACATATCTTTTGCGCGCCTCCACCTATGCAGGAGAACGCATTGGTGGCATCTTCTCATTTACTCCATCTTCACAGGCCCTTTTCCACTCTGCCTGCCTGTATGCCAGTCACTGTTTTCTGTTCCTCTGCTTGGAGGAATGTTTTCTAAAATAAACATCATCACAGGGCTGTCAGGCTGGTCCTGTCTGAATGAGGGTGATTTCGGGGGGAGGGATAGCTCAGTGGTTTGAGCATTGGCCTGCTAAACCCAGGGTTGTGAGTTCAATCCTTGAGGGGGCCATTTAGGGATCTGGGGCAAAAATTGGGGATTGGTCCTGCTTTGAGCAGGGGGTTGGACTAGATGACCTCCTAAGGTCCCTTCCAACCCTGATATTCTATGATTCCCCAGATTTATGAGGGCGCTTTTAAACGTCTCATTGAAACACATCATGAGCAGGGAAGATTTAAAAGCTGCCTTAAAATTAGTCCCAACTAAGGAAGTTTCCATACCAATGAGGGAAGACGTGGCAGGCCTGGCATTATACGTGTAACATCAAAACTCCTGGCGCAGCGTTCCAAGAGTTTCGGCACACAGGTTCTCACACCATTTCCTTTCTTTCTGAGAAGTGGAGGTGACTTTCAGAAATAAATCCCAAAGAGAATGAGAGCGAGTGTAGGTGTTAGGTAGATGGATCTGAAATTCAGTTTCTCCTTTAGTTACCTGCCAGGCCTCCGCTCTGGGTTCCATTCACCCAGTAATGACAGACATCACCACAGCGGACTCAAAGGTAGGATTTTCAAAGTGGCCCATGGGCATGAAGCACCAGACTGCCAGTGGCTCTCAATTGGATTTGAGCACCTAACTCCCCTAGGCCCTTTTGAAAAGTCGAGACCGAGTGCTTTCTCCAGGAGGTTCTCTGCAGCGCAAGCAAGGAAAGGAGGAGCGGATTGCCAGAGAGTTTGTAGTCCCTAGTGAGCTGTAGGGAGCTGAGGGCCTGACCCAGATTCCAGTGGTATACAAGAAAGGGGCTGCTGGCAAGGTCCCCCACCCCAGGGGCTGGACCAGCCAGAGTCCTTTCATGATATAGCCCTGGGTTCTACTCCTGCCTCTGCCACCAGCCTACTTCACCTCTGTTTCCCCAGCCACTATCGTGTAGTCAGCTTTCTGGGGCAGGGACTGTCTCACTCTGTTTGCACTATGGGGCCTCTCGGTACTGCTGTAATGCAGATAATAATCACCAGGGCTCGTCCCAGTTTAAGTATGCATGTGACTGTTTCCATATAATGCAGGGGCAGCTTCGTCTGCAGGTTTAGAACTCAGAGCCGAGAGCCTTGGAACTCCTGAAGCTGCCACCCTCCTCTGCCACAGACACGCTGCATCACCGTGAGGGAGTCAGTTAATCTCTCTGGCCACGTTGAAGTCAATGGCAAAACTCCCTCTGACGTCAAAGAGTGTTCCAGCAGATGCTGTATGGGATGGTGCTGTACAAACGCAAACAGCACAGGCAACACACAGGAGGAATCATTAACCATCCTAGTGCAATGGCCCCCGGTTTGGGTTGGGAGTCCCCCGGTGTCACTGTAAATATGCCTGCTTTGTACTCAGCTTCCCTAACGCCACCCCTCCACAGCCCCCTAGGCAAATATTGTTTAAGCACATTACCAACACGTGCGGAATAAATATTAATAATGGCCCCTCCTGGCGCCCCCTGTTGGAGAGGTCAGCGCTGTCATCCCCATTCTAATGAATAGGGAAGTGAGGTACAGCGAGGTTCAAAGACTTGCCCAAAGTCACAGGGACTGGGGTCACTAGTAGAGACTTCTCAGTCAGGAGGGTGGGAGTGGTGGAGACCTTATCTCTCTCCAACCCGGTGCTCTATTGCCTCCTCTGTGGTAGTGCATCTGCTGCAAGGGAAGTCCCTGGTAGTGCAGCTCCAATAGAGCCATGCTAGTAGCTGGTCTGGAGCTCCGGCAGAGCCGCCTAGTTTAGAGTAGCCCCGTGGTTTATTCTGTGGGGAGGTGGGAGGGCAGCCCCCACAGAATAACAGTGGAGGAAATCCACAACAGGCGTCATCATGGAGATTTCCTCCCCTTAGCAGGTGATCTGGGTAGACAGCAGAAAGGCGCTGTGCTCTCTTAGCTCACCCCTGTGATGCAATGGCACCTCAGTTATATTCTGCAGAAACAGGAAGTTCTGTGAAAAAAACAGCAAGCCTTATAGAGAAATATTGTTCTTATCCTTCCAGGATTCACCACAGGATCTCAAAGCGCTCTGGCGAGGCTCACAGCACTCATGGAAGGCAGGCAGGTATTATTTCCCCCATTTTACAGATGGGGAAACTGAGGCACTGAGCGATTAGCACGACTTGCCAAAGACTCACCGGTAGAACCAGAAAGCAAGCTCAGGGATCCTGACTTCTATTCCCCTGCTTCAATCAAGAGACCACACTCCCACCTATACCTGGGTAAAGCCTGTTTTGGATGCTCTTAATGTCAGCATCCATAACAGCGGAAAAGTAGCCCCAGGATTGATCCAGCCAACAAAGCAACTCCCAAGAGACTTGCATATGATTTAGCCCTTGACCACCACCAACCCAAGCATTGTCAGGATCCTGAGCATTGCCTCGCTAAGACATGTATGAAATCAGCCCTGTGTATTTTAGCCAGTTTTGTCAGCAATGGTCAGACAACCACAGCAATATAAATGCACCCATCTTACCTTCCTAGTGTGGTGCTGGAGTTGGAAACAGGAAAGATTTCATATGGGAACATGACAGTCTCCAATATGGCTGGGATCAAAGACAAAGCATGGAAGATGGTTACTTAGTTGCCATGGGGCTGTTATATGCCCCAGTGTCCTGGTCAAGCCCATGCATGAAGGGAGGTTAATAAACCATCAGGAGCCAGCAGGATAAGTGGAAAGATAAAGGGGAACTCGCTAAAAGAAAAATATTAATAATTTAACACCCAGGTCCAGTTGATTTCCAGCAGAACAGAAGGAGTGTGGCATAGCAGCTTTCTAAACATAGATTTGAAAATATGGACGCATGTAAATTTCTGTTTCTATCATAGCTACAATTTTTATTTATACACTCTGGTACCGATGGCTAACATTGTCCAACTGTCATACCACTTGTTTATGGCTATTGAAAAACATTAGCATCTTTCTGTTAAATCATTATTCTACGTATAAATAGCCTGGAAATTATATATTTAAAAATATCCTTTTGCTTACCTTTTGCAATGACAGCTTTGAAAAATGCATTGCTTATGTTATCATATTAATACTCAGTCTAAGCATAATTTTTCCAACAGGCTTTCATGTAAAGGGCTTATTTTGTATAGTGCTTATGGTATCCTTGTTTTTAAATTGTTTACATTGTCAATTACAAAGCATTTGAGGTTGGCAGCATAAGGCAAGAGAGATTTCAAAGCATTATCAATACTATGAAAGCTGGTCTATTAAGTCTGCAAACAAGATTCCGTTGGTGAGTAATGCCATTGGTTTATGTACCTAGTATCGGGGCTGCATTTAAAACACATATAAGTCATTTTCTCATGCTCACTCAGAAAATGAAGCCATAGAAAATAGACTCTGTACTCTTTCTGTGTGATTAGTTGGGGGGAAATAAAACAAATCCATTGCCCCACAAGACTGCATGTCTGTCACTAATGTAGCATACTATATAGCCTCTAGGAACTTTGTGCTAATAGCGGGGACAGAACTTAGAGCCTCCTGCTCCAAAAGCACAAGCCGCTTGAACTAATGGAGAATCTTTTTTCTGGTTGAGGTACAAGGACTATGCAACACAGTTGAGCAATTTCTAGTAAAGTGTAGTAGTGCACATAGACATTATCCAGTTGACTACAAAGTAAGTATCAAATCTCTGTGTTGGTTCCATGTAGCTCTTGCAAAGAATCAAAGAAACTACTTTTGATCATCAAAGTTTGACACTTGCAGTTAAGATGGAATGAGATGGGGCATGAAAAATTAACTGGAAAATATTTTTTTTAATATATAGGTAGATTATTTATTTGGTGTTATTTTATAGTGCTGGTCAAATTGATATGGCTGATGCATTCTTTCATCCTGCAATATACTGTTCTTTACTGAAAGGGGAAGACATAGCCCCAGAATGGCAGTCTGGATGGGAAGTGCTCACAGAAACATTGTCATCTCTTCATCCCCAGTTTTGCCCATCCTTAAGGACAGATTAGCAAGGCTAAAAGCAGTCAGAGAGTGACTTACTAAATTCCTAAAGGTGGGAGGCCTGGGGAAAGCAACCCTGAGGTCCGGTAGCCATGCCCAACGGTAAACAGCGCACTGAGGCATACTCAGCAAACAAGAACCCAAAGCACAGAAAAAGATGGGCCCAAATTCTGCAACGGGGTATAAAGCTGGTGTAACCTCACTGAAGTCAGCGGTGTTTAGAGTTACACCAGGGTAACCAAAGGCAGAATTTGGCCTAGTGGCAGACACAGGTGCTAGAACTAGAGGGGTTGCTGCACCCCCCTGGCTTGAAGTGGTTTCCATCATATACAGGGATTACAGTTTGGTTCAATAGCTCCCAGCAGCACCCCCAATATACAAATTGTTCCAGCCAACCTGGTGGCAGAGGACACTGCCTTGGCTGGCTGGGAAAGAGAATGAAAGGATCCCCACAGCCCTTGGGACAAACCAGGCGGCGCACACTGGCTGCTGGGCAAATCTGTGCTCCTCTCTCTCCTCCTTGGGCCTGAATCTGGTCTCCCATCGGCTGCACGCCCAGCCAGGTCCCGGCTCTTTTTCCTCTCCCTGCTCCCGATCTCGGGAGCCAGCGGCTCCGGCCCAGCTCTTCGGTGCAGCCGAGCGCGCTGGCAGGCGGCCAGGCGAAGTGTGTGGAAATGACACCGCCAGGGCGGCAGAGATTTTCCCTAATTTCTCTGCTTGCCGAGCGCAGCCGGGCTGACATTGGCTGGAAAGTGGAGCAGCTCGTCAGGGACAATCAATGGGAATCGATCGCGCTGCTCAGGCTCGGCGCGGGGCTGGGGAAATAGCACCGCCGCCGCCCCAGCCCGCGGTCACACGCAGCTCCGCTCCCCGCGGCCCCTCCAGCCGGCAAAGTTCGGAGGAAGGGGCCGCTCGCGGGGGCCCCCCGGCACAGATCTCCCCACCCCCGCGGGCGCCTCCAGCTTCACGGGCTGCCGGTCAAGTGGGCAACTTTGCACGGGGGGGGGCTCTGCCTTTCGCCCACGCGGGAAGCGCTCGCGGGTGGGTTCGAGTTGCCCAGCCCCCGTGGGGGGGAACCACCCTCGGTTGCACCCGCCACTGGAATTGCGCCCCCGGCCGAGCTCCGCGCGTGGACGGACGCGCCCCACGGGGGGGTCAGCCCTCACCTCCCCGAGCCCACCGGCTGGCTCGCAAGGCTGGGCGAGCTCGGGGGCGGGCCCGGCGGGCGGCACCGTGGCACTCCATCCCGAGGGGCTCAGCGGGGTCGCGGCTCGGGCACCTCCTGCTGACTCGCAGTCGCTTGTTAAGCACCAGACAAGGCTGCAGCACAATGGGAGGGGGCGCCGCTGCTTGGCTCTGGGGGTTAATTTCTCTCCCTTGCATGGGACCCCCGGGGGGACCCGCTGGCTCCCCGGCCTTTGCCATTGCTCGCAGCCCGGGCCGATCTCCCCCGCTGCAACCGGAGAATGGGGGGGGGGGGGCCTAACGCAGAGACCAGGCCATGAACAACCACCCCCATGTACCGCTCTGGGGTCGGGGGCTGCAGGGTCAAAGTGGTTCGAACGCAGCTAGCCCTGGGGAACAGAAGCACAAGCCCCCCGGATGTATTTTCCTCCAGTTTAATGGTCTGGGGTAACCGAGCCCCAGCCCCGTCTAATCATTAACCTTGGGCCTGAGATCTGAAGGGTAACCAACTCCACGGGCTACCTTTCCTGCTCCGAGCCGCCTCTCCCCTGGGAGCTGGTGGGGGGGTCAGGGAGAGGAAGCCGGGCTGGGGCGTTTTTGGCAGCACGAACTCGTTTGCAGCCTGATCTGCCGCGTGGGCTGGGGAAGGACAAGCTGCTACAGGTTTGCGAGGGATTTGCAACCAGGCGGGGTCTGGGGGTTGATTGGCATTCACGTTTGTTGTGGACGAGCCAGGTTCCTTTAATAGGGGGTCTGCCCTCGTCCCAGGCTTGTGCCGAAACTCTGTGATTGCAGAGTCTGGCTGCTTGGTTTGGGGTTGGTTGTCAGCTTGCTAAGAATAAATCAGATAAAAGAATGGGTCCTAGGAAAGGTCACAGGCTACAAAACTCCACACATAATTCTAACAACCCCTCACCTCTATTTATACCTGATTGACTAGTTGTTCCCCTTTGCTGAGCATGCTTAAGAAACTGTTTTCAGCTCAAGCACTTTAGATCCTCTGGAAGATGCTAAGCAGAAAGTAACTAGTATTTTATTATTAACGCTCCTTTAAAAAAAAACCATTGGAATCTGTTCTTTTCAACTGATCTCTTTTGCATTAACATGATTGTTTTTAAAAGGGGTTCGGCATGGCTTAGATCTCAGGGGCCAGTGCCGGTCCATGGACCGCTTGTTGAGAAACACTGACTTAGACAGTGCTTTGCAAGAGACAAAGGCCAGACACAGCTAAAATAATTGCAAGACCCCGATCCTGCAGTTGAAGTCATGTTGCCGTGCACTAAACTTACCAGACTTGCCAGCTCTTGCCATTGGGGCATACATCTTGCAATACTGTGTGATTTTATTTCAGGCCCAGGCCTTGGAAACGTGATTATGGATGTGATAATTTCAGTCCTGGTTGCAGAGAAAAACTTGAAATCACAACCCCCTGAAGGCCCAGAAACCAGACGGCAAATAAAAAGGAACCCAGCATTTATTCGTTTTTAAAATCTCATGATTTTTGAGCCCCCCGCCACGTGGTTTGGGGAGTACTTCGTCACACTCTTGGAGGGGTCAGTGATGGCATAACATGTCCCTCCCTGGTTATTAAAGTGACAGTGTCATACATGCAAAGAGCAAATGTTCCTGAACTAGGCTGACTGCCGGAAAGCCACTTGGAGATGGATCTCTCAAGGGAGTTCTGCAGCGTTTTGCCCATGAAATAGTTAATCCGGGCACCAAGCCCACAACGCTTAAGTAAATAAAGATAGTTACTTTTTCACAGAGCAGCCTTAATTAATGGCAGAATTTCCTGACATGCTTTTCCTTGGTGGCTGTTGTGTTTGCTGGGAACGGCTGCAGGGGTTTTAGCCTTCCAGCTCTGAAGCCTATTGTGTTTCAGTTCCTGCTGTAGACCCATTTCCCCTGGGGGAGTCTCCCTCCCCCTTCCTGCCCCCACAAACTCCCCCCTACTCCTCTGTTCTGGACACTTCCTAATCTTATTCCAGTAGGTCACAGGTTTCACTGTATTCCACTATTGTCTGATGTTGATCTTAATAACAATACTGTGGGATCCTCTTAATTGGGACCCCTCCCTGCCAGGGACAGTTTAGCATCCAGATTAACAGAGGTGTCCATTTAAAATGAAAGGGTCTGAAAAGACATGAAAGGAATAAAAATACTGTGCTGAATAAAGGCGATATATACTGCATTTCAGAATTGATTCTTCTATACTCATGCCATCTCTACACTGGAGTGCCTCCAGTTGGTTCAGAGGAATTATTCCTGATATACACCATAATAAGTGGGAGGAGAAGTAGTCCCGTCTCTCTTCTTTTTAAAAACCTTTATTTGACATGGCATGAATCAAGGTAGAATTCTGCAGCTATTTAGCACCTGGTTACAGCCAGTCACCACTAGCAATAATGGATTCATGGCACTTATGCAGCTGCTTTTCATTTGAAGATCTCAAAGCACTTTACAAATGTGGATGGGTGGTATTCATTTCTTCTGTACAGATGGGGAATGAAGACACAGAAGCCTAGATTGTCAAAGGTATGGAATCATACCCAAATCAAGGGGAGTTAGGTGCCTGCATACCTTTGAGGGTCTGAGCCAGAGGGGTTATGTGACTTCACCAAGTTCATACGACAAAGCAGTGGCAGGGTGAGGATTCCAATCTAGGGTTGCTAATCTGTAGACCTCAGAGAGGGTGAAAAATCAGCCCTCCCCTGTGCACAGGGCCAGCACAAGGCCTAGACACCACGTACGTCCCAGTCTGACCCAGCCCAGCTCCCTTTATTTGTCAATAAGAGTCTTTGCATGGAATTCAGAGGGGACAAGATTAGGCCCTGAAATCCTAGAAATTCATGAAAGTGCTTTGAGTATGTAAAGCACTATAAAAATGCAAAGTATTATTACATATTATTGCCTAGCACTCATACAGCACTCGACATGCTAGTCAGAGGGGAGCTAAAGAGAAGGTAACTAACCCCATTTTACGAGGTGCATAGAAGTGACTTGCCCAAAGCCACAGCGCACTCAGTGGCACAGCCAGGATTAGAAGTCAGGACTTCTGAGTCTGGACCAAATCCTCAGCTGGTGTAAATCGGTGTCGCACCACTGCTGTCAATAGAGCTATGCTGATTTACTCCACTTGGGGCTCTGGTCCCTTGTGTTTATTCCTCTATGTGCCATGCTAATTAATTTGAACACTACCACCAGTGTTTAATGTTCTTTAAATATACATTCAGACACTGTCAAGATAAATCTGTCCAGGCCGAATGCAATTTTCCACGAGGAACTTCTGTGACTGCTGCAGCGACAGCCACTCTATAAATTAATAAAATACATGATTGAACAGGAATGTATATTGTAAGCATGATTCAAAATGAGTAAGGGCAAACCTATATAACTGCATACTCCATGTGGAATGAGCGTAGGTAGGTAAGTAATTGGCTGAGCAGGTGAATCACAGAATGAAAGCAGCTGGAGATGGAAAAGGCCTAATAGTTCATCTAGTCCAATCCCCTTGCCAGGGCAGACTTGTTCTCTGCAGTATATTTTCTGGTGCTTTGGCTAGCACTTTTAGAGGTCCCAAGCAATAAGGCTTCCTTTGCTTCTGTATTCCATAGTCTATAGCAGGGGTAGGCAACCTATGGCACACGTGCCGAAGATGGCACACAAGCTGATTTTCAGTGGCACTCACACTGCCCAGGTCCTGCCACCGTTCCGGGGTGGGGGTGGGGGTGGGGGCGGGGAGGAGCTCTGCATTTTAATTTAATTTTAAATGAAGCTTCTTAAACATCTTAAAAACCTTATTTACTTTATATACAACAATAGTTTAGTTATATATTAAAGACTTATAGAAAAAGACCTTCTAAAAACAATAACATGTATTACTGGCACACGAAACCTTAAATTAGAGTGAATAAATGAAGACTCGGCACAACACTTCTGAAAGGTTGCTGACCCCTGGTCTATAGATTTCACTATCAGGAAGATATTCCTGATAGTCAGAATAAATTTTCCTTTTCTTAATTACACCCAGCACTAAGTGTGCATGGTATCAGGGCACTGAGATGGCATGGATCCCCGCTACGGGCTAGGGCAGGGGTCTCCAAACTATGGCCCGAGGGCCGGATCTGGCCCGCAGCTTCAATTTGTCCAGCCCCCCAACCAATTGCTGCCGCTGCCTCGGTGGCACTTCGGCGGCAGCTCAAACGCTGCTGCCGCCTCGGTGGTATTTCTGCAGCGGGGCCCCGTCGAAATTGGGCCCCGCACTCCCTAAAACCGGCCCACGAAGCCCCTTCAAAAATCTAATGTGGCCCTCGCCTCCTAAAGTTTGGAGACCCCTGGGCTAGGGCCTTGGTCCTGGACAACCTTCTACCCCTTCTCCAAGGTCCTGATCCTGCACTGAGCTTCACAGCACCTGCACGGAACCCCATGGATATCAATGGTTCCCTACATGGGCGCAGGGGTCTGACTGCACAGAGCTCATGGCAGGATTGGAGTCTCGGCCTGTCTGGTCTCACCTTACAATCCTGCTCCTGCTCAAGCCGAAGTTAGTGACAAGACTCCCAGTGATTTTAAGGAGGGCGGGCTTGGTTTTTCTGTTTGGTGTTGGGGGTTGGTAAACCCAGGGTCGTGAGTTCAGTCCTTGAGAGGGCCATTTAGAGATCTGGGGCAAAAAAAATTGGGGATTGGTCCTGCTTGGAGCAGGGGGTTAGACTAGATGACCTCCTAAGGTCCCTTCCAACCTTGATATTCTATGATTCTATGACAAAATTCCATACAAATCTCTTCCAGCTGTACTTCTATGGCACCCACTCCTGGAGTAATGATGCAATCTGGGTCACAAAATATATGCCCTTCCCCTTACACCTACTGGACTTTTATCCCCTATGCTCGTCTCCTAATGCACGTTATCTAATCTTTGTTAAACACATCCCTCCATGGTGCCTCAACAGACCTCTCCTGGTAACTTCCTTTGCCTAATTGCTCTCACACATTGAGCATTTTTCTTTATACTTAATCGAAACTTCACATTCCTTCGTTTGAATCCAGATTGTCTTACAATACGTCCTTGGTTCAGCCCCAGATAAGTGTCACTCTCCTTTAGATGCCTGTCTGCCAAGTATTTGCACAGAACTGTCATAACCCCTCTCTCTGCACTTCAAACGCTCTCCAAGATAATCACAAGAGGTGATGGAGGGGCCTATTGATGACTGGACTCACTCCACGGGGAAAGCATTTCCTCTGCCTATGCAGATGGGAAACAACAGGATAAAGAAAGGCTCTCTGTGATGTGCCTTCTCCAGTACAGATGAGGGAGAAACAAGGTTCAAAAACAAGATGACATCACGGAAAACATACGGTGCCTGAGGAACCTCAAAGTGCTTGATGTTGACTCTGAGGATTTGGACATATTGATTTAGGGGGTTCTTCTGGCCGTGGGTGTTTTCTAGGTCCCAAGCCCTGGATGTTCTATCACCATTGGCATATGCCACCAGTTTCCACCAGTACGACCTTTTGAAGCCCAAGTTCTCAACCACCATCCTTTTGCCTAGGAGAACTGACAAGAATGTCCTTTGGGGCCTGCCCTTGCTTCTGAGGATGCCAGGAAGGCTGATCCTGAGCAAAGTCAAGCTCTGTCTTTCATCTAAAGGCTATGTGTAATCTCTCACCACCGCTGCTGGTCCCCATCAATGCAGGCACATGGGCATCACCACTACCAACAGCAGAGGTGTGTGTGTGAGGAATAGGGCGTGGCGGGAGTTACTGGGCAAAGGCAGATTCCATTTCTTAGCCCACTGACTTCAACCAGAGAACTCGACTGCAGAGACGAGGCTAGTTGGCTGGCTGGCTAAGAGGAATATAACTAACACAAGTTAGTAGCACTCCCCCTTTACTAGACATCCCTCTACCCCTCTAGTCATTTCGACCATACTCGTCACTGTTCTGTTGGAGCACCTGTTTGACGACCCAGATGAAATCATTCCATTGTTTTCACCAGAACTGGGCAAGCTCAGCGGTTCTGATGAGTTTGCAGGTTTTCTGTGGCTGAACTGGTTCACAGGCCCTGAGGCTAGAAAGCGGTGGAGTGGAAAAAGCCAGTTTTCCAATGGTCTGATCGGCTGCAAACATCCAGGCGAGGTTAGGGTGCACCGGGGCTGCATGGGTTTGTGCTGATTCACCAGCACAGCCTCACTAGAAAATCCCACGCGGCTTTGTCCAGCGCAGGTGGTTCAATGTTGGGGTTCACCCCTGGAGAGCAGCCTCAGGACGCTGTGGAATAATCCCACCGAGAGAGCAACGAAAACCCAGCAGAACTCTGACCAAGTGTTCACAGACACGGGAGCCAGCCCTGCAGGCTCCTTCCGGTCAGTGCCCAGGTGTCCTGTTAGCCACTACTCCGGACTACCCTCCCGGAGCCTGCGTGCAGTAGCGTAGCCAGGGGGGGAGCAGGGGGAGCGGCTGCCCCCCCGTGAGCAGAAGTGGCGCCTTAAAAAGGAAGCGTCACATTTTGCACTCACCTGCGGCGCTCCAGGCCTTCGGCGGCAGGTACCACCGAACACCCGGAGCGAGTGAGGACCTGCCGCCGAAGTGCTTCTGAAGACCCGGAGTGAGTACAGGGGGAGGCGCCTTTTTATAGCACCGCTCCCCCTGCACTCCGGACCTGCCTACACTACTGCCTTCATGGTACAAGCTCACCGCTCTGCAGAACTCCCTTCCCACCTCACACCCCTCCCTCTGGCCTCCCTCACCAGCCCTCGCAATGCTGCCCCTTGCCCCTCCTTCCTGCTGCCGCCCCCTCCTTGCCTCCCATTACCCCACCCAACTCCTGCTCTTATCCAGGACATGCGCTCCATGCCTGAATCATAAAAGAGGATGGCGGCATAGCAACGGCCTTGTCTGGCCTGTAGTTGCTGGATTCCTGCTCCTGCCAGGCCCCATTGCTCTCACACTAGTAGCTTCGTGCTGCGACTCCACTGGGGCCCCTGGGGTAAGTGAGAGGAGACCCAGCCCCTCCCTCATGTTGCAAGCTCCGTGGGGCAGGGACATGGCTGTTTGCCCGCACACTCCAGTGCTGTGCAAACGCGCTCACATTGAGCTCTTCCTATGGACTAGAGGGTGGGCGGCCAGCAGATCCCGGCTCCAGGCACGGCATCCGTCACTCCCGCTGGCCCCAGCCCCGTTAGGGGAGTCTGCCCTTGGAGCTCTGGTCTGCCCTTCTGCAGCAGGCTGCTCCTGGCACGGCTCCCAGCCCGCGTCTCCCGGCTACCCTGGCTGGACTCAGATTCCCTACTTCTCTTCTGTGGGCTCCTTTGTCTCGGGGCTTTCCCTGCTGCCGCTCCTGTTCCTTGGTGCCCCCTCTCTTCCCCGGGGACGGGTAACTGTTCTCAGGCTCTTCCCTTCGCTCCCCACCCCCTGCTCATAGCGACAGGAGCCCAGGGCTTTTTCAAAGCCATTTTCCCTTGTCTTCTTCCTCAGTGCAGCCTCTGTACAGGCCCACGCACCAGCTGGGCCCCCCACCGTGCTACTCCCACTGCCCCTGCTGTGCTGCTGCCGGCACAGCCTTGCTGACTGGCTGCCGCCTGCCTCCCATCACCTGGGCTCTCCAACGGCGAGCTGATGCCTTAAAAAAGAAACGACCCCCCCTCACGACCCCCTGTCTCTCTTTTGATCCTCGCATGGCTTTAGAGCTGGTCCCCGCCTGCCAGGACCACCCACCCTGGTGCTCGCAGACTCCCAACGCAAACAGATCCTTCCAGCCAAGGCCCAGGCGCTTTCAATGCAGAGTTAAGGAGCTCAGTGTTCGATGAGGGGCAGGACAGAGCTGGTCGCTGCAGGACCAGAGGGCAGGGACCCTGGGGAACACTCACCTAAATGCCCTTCCCCACTCAGACCTATCCTGCAATGTCACAGGGCTCCCCTTCCCGCCGCCACAGCCCCCGGGCTCTGCACAGCCCAGACCTTCTCTGCAGCAGCCAACCCTTCTTATCCAGCTCCCCGGCTCAGACCCTGCCCTGCCCCACGACAGGGGCTCTGCTTCCCCAGCTCCCTGGCTCAGATCCTGCCCTGCCCCAGAGACTCTGATCCCCCAGCTCCTCGGCTCAGACCCTGATGGGCAGTGTTACAGTAGCTCCCCGCCTTCCTTCCCATCCCCCTCAAGCCTTGCTACCCCACCCAAAGTCATGCTGTAGCAGGGGAAGCAAGGGAGCTCCCCAATCTCCTCCATGTGCACTTCTACCGCCCCGCCCCTCCTCCTTCACTCATCCTTGCCCTGCAGCATCACAGGCACTCCTGTTTGCTTGTCTCCCTCCCCTGCACACTCAGCTAAGCTGTGCACTGCAGCCCGCAGGAGTTCAGGAATGTAGCCTGGTCTCCCGCGGTGCAGGCCAGCTAGGCCGGGGTTCACCTTCCATGTCTCCAGCAAATATTGCCTGCCACTGTCAGTGTGTGCAAACATTCCTGAGACTCAGCCCCACGAGATCCTGCCCACGGGATCCCCCCAGCCCTCTATTCCCGCCTCATTGACCAAAGTTTTGCTCCCAGGAAGGGCCAGCGCTGTGCATATCCCCGTGACTACACATCCACCTTGGAATTGGCCATGCGGCCATCTTGAGAACGCTTTGTAGGGTTGGAATCATCCAATTAGGGCACACAAACAATACCACCGGACTTTAGTGACCAATCACACAGCAGATATGAAAAGCAACTGTCCAGGTGAGAACAGTTTGCAAGCACCCCATAGGCTGAAGCATGGTCACTCATTTGTTGGATCATTTAACATAATACTGAAATTCACAAATATCTCAGGCCTTGCCCATACTGGAAGAGTATCCTAATATCCTAGTAAAAATCAACCCAGTTAAACCCCTAACAGAGATGGATTTAAATCAATGGCAGTTTAACCCTGGCTTATATTGATCTAGTTTAAGCTGGTGTCTTAAGACTTCTCTGCTGAATCAACTCCATTAGATCTGGTGGGGAATCTGGCCTTGAGGTTGTTTGTAGATAATTTGCAAATAGAAAAAAAAAAAGCCGGGGGGGGGGGGGGGGAGGCGGCTCTGGGACTATATTGTTTTCTCTGAGTCATTCACAAAACTCAAGTTTTCCTCTAAGTCCTAAAATGAGATCTGTGGATCATCAAACTGGTTCCATTAAAAGCAACTGTGTGTTCTCATCTTCACTTTTAATTGTTAAAAAGAAAAGAAAAGAAAAGAACACAGAGGGCTGTTGTCCTGTGACAGAATGTCAAAGGATCTGAAATTGGGACAAAATATGCGTACACTGCTTTTTTTGTCCAGTGTTCTGTTGTGGTTGTGTGCTGATTGCCTGGGTATGAGTGGCTTTAAAAGAAAATGAAAAGCCCACAACGAAAGCCTCTGATTGTGCATATAGGTATATGTGTAGGAAGAATTTTGTTATTGGGAATTGACAGCAACTCCCTTGTTAAAACTGGCAGCAATTTAGATAGTTAATAGGCAGCTAGACGGAACATGGAGCCAAGAATCTAGGATCGATTCTTAACTGCACACCAGGCACCAGCATGTTTCTGGAGGAGAAGATGGTTCTGACCAGGCAGTCTTTGAGACTCAGTTCTCATAACACAAAGTCACATGCCATTGGAAGACCTTGTACTCACAGTGAGCCCTGTTCAGCACCTGGAACTGAATAAACCCTTACGCATCTGTCTACACTGCAATCATATGAGTGACCAGGGCCGGCTTTAAGCCGATTTGTCCGACAAGTCCAGCGGGAGGTGTTTTTTTTTGCTCCGACAAGTCCGGCGGGAGGGTGAGGGGCACCGCTGTCATTCTTTGCGTGGAGCCCCACACCCACTAAAGCCTGGCCTATGTGTGACTGCAGCAGCATGGGCGGCGGTCACTCATAGGTACCCAGGGTCCTCGGTGGGTGGGGCTAGCTCATGCTTCTGCCTGTGCCACCATGGCATCACTGATATTGGTACTAGCTCTAGCTGGATCCAAGCTAGCTCAGGTGTGTCCAGAAGTGCTGCAATCACACCTCCGGACTGCAGTGTAGACATACTGGAAGAGCTAGCATAGGGTACAAGATAAGGAGAGGAGGGATGCTTTGAAACAGATGGTCAGATATCAGAGGGAGGAGGCTCTCCTCCCTATCACCCAGATAGTGTAGGTTGGTTTCCTGGCCCTTGCCACACCAGCAATAGGCAGTGGTGCTGGGCTCAATGCTGTAGATCTCTGAAGCCCCAAAGTGCATAAAATTAGGTTCTTCCTATGGCATATTCTGGGAGAGCAATACAGCGGTGCACAGACAATCCAGGAAGTTTTTGGAGTGTAGGGGACAATTTCCTGGTGCAAGTGCTGGAGGAACCAACTAGGGGAAAAGCTCTTCTTGACCTGCTGCTCAAAAACAGGGAAGAAAGAGTAGAGGAAGCAATAGTGGATGGGAACCTGGGAGGCAGTGACCATGAGACGGTCGAGTTCAGGATCCTGACACAAGGAAGAAAGGAGAACAGTAGAACAGAGACCCTGGACTTCAGAAAAGCAGACTTCGACTCCCTCAGGGAACTGATGGGCAAGGTCCCCTGGGAGAATAACATGAGGGGGAAAGGAGTCGAGAAAAGCTGGCTGTATTTTAAAGAATCCTTATTGAGGTTGCAGGAACAAACCATCCCGATGTGTAGAAATAAAAGTAAATATGGCAGGCGACCAGCTTGGCTTAACAGTGAAATCCTTGCTCATCTTAAACACAAAAAAGCAGCTTACAAGAAGTGGAAGATTGGACAGATGACCAGGGAGGAGTATAAAAATATTGCTCAGGCATGCAGGAGTGAAATTAGGAAGGCCAAATCACACTTGGAGTTGCAGCTAGATGGAGATGTTAGGAGTAACAAGAAGGGTTTCTTCAGGTATGTGAGCAACAAGAAGAAAATCAAGGAAAGTGTGGGCCCCTTGCTGAATGCGGGAGGGAACCTAGTGACAGAGGATGTGGAGAAAGCTAGTGTACTCAATGCTTTTTTTCCCTCTCTCTTCACAGACAAGGTCAGCTCCCAGATGGCTGCATTCTGCAGCACGGTATGGGGAGGAGGTGACCAGCCCTCTGTGGAGAAAGAAGGAGTTCAGGACTATTTAGAAAAGCTGGATGAGCACAAGTCCATGGGGCCGGATGCACTCCATCCGAGGGTGCCAAAGGAGTTGGCTGATGTGATTGCAAAACTGTTGGCCATTATCTTTGAAAAATCATGGCAATTGGGGGAGGTCCCGGATGACTGGAAAAAAAGCTAATGTAGTGCCCATCTTTAAAAAAGGGAAGAAGGAATATCCGGGGAACTACAGGCCAGTCACTCTCACCTCAGTCCCTGGAAAAATCATGGAACAGGTCCTCAAGGAATCAATTCTGAACCACTTAAAGGAGAGGAAAGTGATCAGGAACAGTCAGCATGGATTCAGGGCAAGTCATGCCTGACTAACCTAATTGCCTTCTATGACGAGATAACCGGCTCTGTGGATGAGGGGAAAGCAGTGGATGTGCTATTTCTTGACTTTAGCAAAGCTTTTGATACAGTCTCCCACAGTATTCTTGCCAGCAAGTTAAAGAAGTATGGGCTGGATGAATGGACTGTAAGGTGGATAGAAAACTGGCTAGATGGTCGGGCTCAACGGGTAGTGATCAATGGTTCCATGTCTAGTTGGCAGCCAGTATCAAATGGAGTGCCCTAAGGGTCGGTGCTCGGGCCGGTTTTGTTCAATATCTTCATTAACGATCTGGAGGATGGTGTGGACTGCACGCTTAGCAAGTTTGCAGATGACACTAAACTGGGAGGAGTGGCTGATACGCTGGAGGGTAGGGATAGGATACAGAGGGACCTAGACAAATTAGAGGATTGGGCCAAAAGAAATCTGATGAGGTTCAACAAGGACAAGTGCAGAGTCCTGCACTTAGGACGGAAGAATCCCGTGCACTGCTACAGACTAGGGACCGAATGGCTGGGCAGCAGGTCTGCAGAAAAGGACCTAGGGGTTACAGTGGACGAAAAGCTGAATATGAGTCAACAGTGTGCCCTTGTTGCCAAGAAGGCTAATGGCATTTTGGGTTGTATAAGTAGGGGCATTTCCAGCAGATAGAGGGACGTGATTATTCCCCTCTATTCGGCACTGGTGAGGCCTCATTTGGAGTACTGTGTCCAGTTTTGGGCCCCACAATACAAGAAGGATGTGGATAAATTGGAAAGAGTCCTGAATAACCCCCCCAAAAAAAGCCCAAAAGATTCTGGTTCAGTTCAAAGAGTGGGCAAAGGTTTCTGCTGCTCCTGGGTTTGGCTGGAGCTTGTAGGTCCCTCGGTGTGGTGTGTACATGCAAGGGGTGACTGTGGAGATCAGTGTTACCATTTAGATGGAGAGATGAGAGAGGGGGTTGGTGCGGTGGGACCCTTTATTGGAAGTGTCTGTCATTATTGTGTTTTAATACTCAGCCTTAACTTTGCATGGCTATATTGGAGAGAGTCCCAGGGGGTCACTCATTAAGCCTGCATAGCAGGGTAATTATTGTATATCATTATCACCCGCATCTTGCCGCTTCGCTTAAGATCGCTGCTGCCTCTGGGTTTTTAATCATTCGGCAGTAATTTTTCCCTCCCAGTTTTTTTTCCATGTCTGAGGCATTCCCCCACAGCTGCTCCCTCGGACAGCCCCCTCCTGGTCTACCGACGCAGGCATAGGTGGGAGAGGCAATGCCAGTGAGAGGCGAAGAGTCCGCTGAGGCATTTCCAGTTCTCAGGCTGCAGCATGAGCAGGGCATGCCATGGTTTCTGGGATTTCACGCCAGCGGAAGAGGCTAGACAGACAGCAGCAGAGAAGGACTCTACAGCCCCCACCCAGCATTCGCCCGCAGCTCTTCAGCTGAGGATCTCAAAGCACTGTATAAAGAAGGGTAACAGCCAGGGCTACTTTCAGCCACTGGTTTCCCCCTGTGGTAGAGTGGGGTGTTAGGACAAGCCTGCCTCAGTTTCCCTTTTTTCAGCCTCTGTTTAGCCCCGTATCTGGTAGTTCCTCCCTATGATTCCAGCCAGATCATTAAGTCTCTTCCCTCAGGGCAGTAAAGAATCTAGTGAGTCAGGAAGCCAGTAACCCTAGCAAAAGGTCGACAGTCTCTGGCCTCTTGGGGTTACTAATCCCTCTGCTGGGCTTGGGAGGGGAATCCAGGCCCACCCACTCCCCTGGATGCCAGCCAGGGACCCTGTATGAAGCTGTTGGAACCAGTTTCTCCCGCCCCCTTACTGCTTTAGACTCATGCTCTGTGACTCTCTTCCTCTGGCGATCGGACTACTGTCCTGGGCAACTTCCTGCTAGACTGGTGCTTGAGGGACCCACCCTCAGCAGTGCCTAGCAACCACCCCACCCTCCTCCCCTGCAGCCTTTTTATTTGCCCTGCTCTTGCGGGGCTTCCAATCAGCCCAGCTGGGGAGGCAGCGCATCTCCTTGTTAACCCTTTAGCAGCTGGGACAGCATCAGGTCCGTGCACCCCATGGCAGGTAAGTATCACCGTCCCCCTTTTATGATGGGGAAACTAAGATGCAGCGAGATACAGGACTTGCCCAAGGTCACCCAGTAAGTCACTGGCAGAGCATGGGCTAAAACCCTGTCTCCTGCCCCCAGCCCACTGCTCTAACCCCAGGCCTTGCTGCCAGTCTATTATCTACTTGTGGTCGAGGCGCAAGTGACTAGACCTGATGCTTCCAGAGGAAAGAACTGAGCCTGGCGAGAAGGGAGCTGTGGAGAGAACTGCCAGACGACGTGAAGACAACCGATAAAAGAGTGCACAAATATAGGCAGGGCAAGGAGCCGAGAGCAGCTGAGGCTGCGTGGGCGGGAGGAAGGGCCAGCTCCTGAAGGACACACCGCTAAGGGCAGTCAGGGGAGCCCCGGTGGAGTCACAGCTAGCTGGGGCGGAGGTTTTGTCCCCGGCCTCCATGCCAGCACTGGCAGGGGGTTAGGAATGCTAAGAAGGCAGTACACAGCCCCTGGGAGCGAGAGGGGAGAGAATGTTTTCTGTTACCCTACAACCTCCCCGAGCTCGGCAAGGGGACACAGCCAGCCCCTCCGCGGCCAACAGGAGAATAAAGGCAGGGGAGGAAAAGCCAAGGGAAATAAGGGATCTGGAGCCTAATCCTGGGAGGTGCTGAGCACCCCTCCCTCGGCAGCCAATGGGAGTTGAGGGCACGCAGCACCTCGCAGGCCTGGGCCCTAAGAGAAGAACATGGAAATCCAGGTCTGTGGGCCAGAGCAAGCCCCCGGAGTCACTGAGGATGGACAAAGTGGGGGACATCCAGGCTGGTCAGACACCTAGCAGCAGGGGTGCAGCAGAAGGGGGTGGGCCCAAGGGGGCAGCAGTGGGACCACCCTTTCCTCAGCAGCTGTGAAAGGTTGTGGCAGGGTGGGCACTGCCCTTGGGACACAAGCAGACTCCCGCGCCTCTCGCAGACTTTCATGCAAACCTGGGCGGAGGCATGGCAGAGTGTGGAGAATATGTCCATATTGACTCTTGTTTAGTGGTTTGTGGTCTCTGCAATTCTGGGCTCCAGCCAGGACAAAGGCAGAAAATGGGCCCAAAGTGCTGGGAAAAGGCCGCAGTACCCCAAAACAGGCTCTTCTTTATGCACATCCAGCCTGGTCCACAGCAGGAACGCTGGGGTTCTGGCTGGGGAGATTTGAAGCCCAGCTCTGTGCCCCCAGGTCTGTGAGAGGAGGCTCTGCTGAGTGTCCAAGCTCCTGATCCCAAACAGCCCGCTGAAAATGGGGGACTTCAGCACTTAAAAAATGTCCAACTGCCCTAAATTCAGCACCCAGATTATCACATCTGATCTGGGGCAGTTGTGTCTGCCATACCTCATCTTTCTCAATTGGCTATATTCCAATCCCAGGGATGTCTACAGGCTTTTTGATACTGAATTCAAGTGGAGTAGAACTGGGCTTGAGCCCTGCTTCCATTCATATGGGATCCAATTTAATCTATCCATGATACTCAGGAGCATTTCACTTGCTCCAGGACTGACTCATTTTTTAAACCAATCACTAAAACACTCCTGAAGTTGGCATTTAGGTTACAAACAGAAAAAAAAAATTACAACACGTTCTTTCAACCACCACATTGTTTATGTTTAGGACCTACACTAACTGCCACATTGTTTTGGTTTTTGGGGGAAAAAAATGATTCTTTCCTGGAGGGATTCATTTTTTTCAACAACAAAAATGAAGAAGAAAGCAAAAAAGAGGCTAAACTGGAATTTGAAATATGTTTCTGGCTAAGAACGTCAAGGGTTCCAGTTAGGGGCACAATGTTTGAACTAGTTTTGATTATTATTTGTGGAATACAATTCAAAGGTTGAAGGCAGCGGCCCGGTTTCCTGGGTTGAGGCAGGCTGTTCTGCCAGTTTAACCAGGATCCAAACCATGGCTCGTTGGTTTGTGTTTAGTTGGAAACAGCACATTTTAATGTAACTCATTCAATCAGGGGGAGGTTTGCGGGGGTTTTGTGCCGGAGAGATCTTGCTTTCCCATTAAAGACACCTTCTGCTCTGCCAGTGCTGAATGTAAACTGGGCATGTCTGACACTGAAATCTGCCCCGTGTCAGATGTAGGCATGTGGCCAAGAGTTTCCCTTTAGAAGAAACAGTAGATGCCTCTGAGATGTGGTTTTATTACCCTCGTTCTCTGGTGCTTTTTGGGTTACTTTCATCTCCACATTTCAAGCTGTGCAGAGAGAGATTTAAAAAAACCCAAACGGTGAAGGGTGTGTGCAGTGGTCATCTCCAAAGAGCCAGGCCTTAGCTTAGCATCTGCTGGTTTTAATTAAAAACCATTCACCAGCAAAGTCAGAGGCACTTTCCACTACCGTGTCCTCACATCCCCACTACAGAATAGTGAAATGTCAGTATTAATAATGACATTACAGCAGGTAGAGGCCCCAATCAGCAATCAAAGCCCCATTGTGCTAGGCGCTGCACATAATCAGAAGAACCCGAAACTGGGTCATGATTCAAGGTGGCAGTACGGTGAGAAAGCCAGCTGGCCGCCTTGCTATCGCCCCTTTGCAAAGTCATTAATGTCTCTATCACAGATCGGCCCTCAGATGATGTTTTCAGTTGACTTTGTTTTCTTTTCCTTCCACCGTCGAGCCAGACTACAGCCCTGGCTAAGAGAGACACCAGAATGCTTCTGTAAGCATTCCCAGCCCAGAACCTTGTCCATGCCAACCACGGAACAGCAGTCTGTGCCAGCCAAGAGCTGCATACTTACTTTGAATTTGCTCCCACTCCTTTCCCCACCCCCTCTAAGGGAAACTTTTCCCATAGCCCCAGTGAACTGTCACAGCATTTCCTGACACAGCATCCTGGAGCACTAGAATTTAGAGACATCTGAACGCAGTGGATTTGCTTGGCTTCCCACTCAAATGCAAAGCCACAGGGGGACTTTATTTCACACGCAGGGCTTTTCCCTGCCGGTGACTTGCATGCACGGCTACCCCAGTTTATGAGCATCTGCTTTTATGGCTCCTGAAAGAAAGGGGCAACCCCGGTGTATTCAATAGAGGGGCTGGATTCTCCCCACCCACCTCCCCCTCTGTCATCCACACGCGCACACAAACACTCGCAGAACTGCACTAAATTCTCAGTGGCAGAGATTTTTGTTCTCTCAGCTTAAAAGCTCTCTGAGGACAGGCTCAGGGACCCATTTTAATAGCTGGGTATAATAAACTATATTATATTTCCCCCATTACTCACACGCCCTTTGCTTTCATTCAATCTGATTTCCCTTTTGCTAATCAGGGCTCCTGGATTATATATTCCCCTCCACCCTGCAGTGGCTGGCTTCGTTTTTTTTACACTCTCCAGCCTGACCACATTCTGCCTGTCCCTTCACAGCTTGTCTGCATTCTCGTTTTTTTCACGCGTTGACCCCAACAACCTCTCTTCTCCGAGAGCCACTGCATTCTTCCTGTTTTACACACATTCCATCTGCAGTCTCCCCCTAGAATTCCTAAATCTGATAACCAGGGGGTGTGGTTTTGCTTTGAACAGAGAAAGGTTGACCTTTGCTGGTGGAATGAAGGCTGCATGAAAAAAAAATTGGCTGAAGAGAACTCCCACTGTTGTTTTACAATCCCTAAATAACACAGAGAGGTTTGCTGCGAACACGCTGTAATTTCTCTGAACCCCCAACACCTCAAAATAAAGGAGTCCAGAAAACACCACAAACCAAAAAAAAAAAAAAAAGGCTCGTGCACAAAAACAAAAGCTCCTGAATTATTTAGCAAACAGTTCCGATACAATGGCTAATACTGTTAGCAGACGCCGGCTCCCACCGGCCGCGTGTGTTATGAGACGGCTAGCTGCAAGGACCAGCAATGCTGGTGCTTGCGCAGCAGTAACTCTGCCAAGCTGCCCAGTTGCGATATCATGCTGTTTTAAGGCAGTGATTTTCAACCTGTGGTTCATGGACCCCTGGGGCTCCACAGGCTCTGTCTAAGATTTCCAAAGGAGTCTGCACCTCCATTTGAAAAATGTTTAGTGGTCCGCACACGAAAAAAGGTTGAAAACCCGTGTTAAGTCATTCTCTCTGCCATCCCAGTGTTTAAATAGTTAATTCAAGGAAGGGAATCGGTGCCTGAGTGAAAGTGACAGATTTATATAAATTTTATTTGGAATAACTTTCCCCCTCTCAACTGAGGGGTATACACAGAACAAAGGGTTTGAAGATGAACTGTTTCTCTCTTTAAACAACAAAACCAGCCCCCTGTGCTATAAAGTTTTAACTGATTGTCACACGTAGCTTTTACCAGTAAAAAGTAATAGTCCAAACATTTCCCTCTCTACCTGCACATGCACATAGAAGGACAGATGAAAAGGAGACATTTCCCCCCCTACATAAAATCACCCAGTAACATAAATGCTCGCTGCACTGCAGGGCATGGGAGCTCTTGGCTGAACTACATTTTTGCCGCACCTGTTTTACAAATTTTCGGAAGCGAGTAACATTTTTCTCCGTGTAGCAACAGATGAGACATCCTTACAGTGCATTTATTATGCTAAATTTATTGTGTGATTTGAAATCTCCATTAAGATAATGAACGCTACTGCTGCCTTAATGTATTTCAAGCACTGGAGATTGAAAGCACTAAAAAATAATGCTATAGTCTGACACTATTTTGCAGGAGAATGAACTCCAGCCCATTTCCTGGTTCTTAGACTAAGTTTTGCCAAATGGATAATACATTTGATATTTCCATACAAACTTTATTTTCTTGCTTCTGTCAGGGGAGGCCCTCTGCTGGCATGAGCAGAGCCAAACCAGGCAAGGAAAGCTAAGTAACTGCAAGAATGCCCGTTAGTTCGAACTGGAACCAAGTTCCTCCTAGCATAGTGACTTTATCGAAGAAGGTATGGAAATCTCCCAGAGACTCCCTGATCTCGTAAGTCACAAGTCTTGTCATGTGGCTTTTAGCAAGACTCTTCCTCTCTGTGTACCTCAGTTTCCCCATCTGTACAGTGGGGCAGGGGACAAGCCTGGTCTATACACAAAAATTGTACCAGTTGAACTATTTTTTTAAACTGCTTTATTTAAACCAGTGCCAACCCCTATGTGGGCACCTTTAAACCTGTTTAAAGATATCACGTGTGGGTTGGCACTAGTTTAACTAAATGCATTTTTAAAACTAGTTCAGTTAAAGCAGTGCAATGTTTGAGTGTAGACAAGGCCTGCCCTGCCCACTACACTCCTTTGTGCAGGTGGGTAAACTGAGGCACAAAGCAAGACCATGCCCCTGCTCAAAACCATATAGAGAGAATCACAACTCCCGGGTGGGTGTAGACAAGGCCTAAGTTAGTTAATGTTTGCGATGTCTTGTAAGTGCTGAGGCTGGCGGTTAATCATAGAATCATAGACTCTCAGGGTTGGAAGGGACCTCAGGAGGTCATCTAGTCCAACCCCCTGCTCAAAGCAGGACCAACCCCAACTAAATCATCCCAGTCAGGGCTTTGTCAAGCCTGACCTTAAAAACCTCTAAGGAAGGAGATTCCACCACCTCCCTAGGTAACCCAATCCAGTGCTTCACCACCCTACTAGTGAAAAAGTTTTTCCTGATATCCAACCTAAACCTCCCCCTCTGCAACTTGAGACCATTACTCCTTGTTCTGTCATCTTCTACCACTGAGAACAGTCTAGATCCATCCTCTTTGGAACCCCCTTTCAGGTAGTTGAAAGCAGCTATCAAATCCCCCCTCATTCTTCTCTTCTGCAGGCTAAACAATCCCAGTTCCCTCAGCCTCTCCTCATAAGTCATGTGCTCCAGCCCCCTAATCATTTTTGTTGCCCTCCGCTGGACTCTTTCCAATTTATCCACATCCTTCTTGTATTGTGGGGCCCAAAACTGGACACAGTACTCCAAATGAGGCCTCACCAGTGCCGAATAGAGGGGAATAATCACGTCCCTCTATCTGCTGGAAATGCACCTATTTATACAGCCCAAAATGCCGTTAGCCTTCTTGGCAACAAGGGCACACTGTTGACTCATATTCAGCTTTTCGTCCACTGTAACCCCTAGGTCCTTTTCTGCAGAACCGCTGCCCAGCCATTCGGTCCCTAGTCTATAGCAGTGCATGGGATTCTTCCGTCCTAAGTGCAGGACTCTGCACTTGTCCTTGTTGAACCTCATCAGATTTCTTTTGGCCCAATCCTCTAATTTGTCTAGGTCCCTCTGTAGCCTATCCCTACCCTCCAGCGTATCAACCACTCCTCCCAGTTTAGTGTCATCTGCAAACTTGCTAAAGGTGCAGTCCACACCATCCTCCAGATCGTTGATGAAGATATTGAACAAAACCGGCCCCAGCACCGACCCTTGGGGCACTCCACTTGATACCGGCTGCCAACTAGACATGGAACCATTGATCACTACCCGTTGAGCACGACCATCCAGCCAGTTTTCTATCCACTTTACCGTCCATTCATCCAGCCCATACTTCTTTAACTTGCTGGCAAGAACACTGTGGAAGACTGTATCAAAAGCTTTGCTAAAGTCAAGAAATAGCACATCCACTGCTTTCCCCTCATCCACAGAGCCAGTTATCTCATCATAGAAGGCAATTAGGTTAGTCAGGCATGACTTGCCCTTGGTGAATCCATGCTGACTGTTCCTGATCACTTTCCTCTCCTTTAAGTGGTTCAGAATTGATTCCTTGAGGACCTGTTCCATGATTTTTCCAGGGACTGAGGTGAGACTGACTGGGCTGTAGTTCCCTGGATCTTCCTTCTTCCCTTTTTTAAAAGATGGGCACTACATTAGCTTTTTTCCAGTCATCCAGGACCTCCCCCGATTGCCATGATTTTTCAGAGATAATGGCCAATGGCTCTGCAATCACATCGGCCAACTCCTTTAGCACTCTCGGATGCAGTGCATCCGGCCCCATGGACTTGTGCTCGTCCAGCTTTTCTAAATAGTCCCGAACTACTTCTCTCTCCACAGAGGGCTGGTCACCTCCTCCCCATACCGTGCTGCGGAGTGCAGCCGCCTGGGAGCTGACCTTGTCTGTGAAGACAGAGGCAAAAAAAGCAATGAGTACACTAGCTTTCTCCACATCCTCTGTCACTAGGTTCCCTCCCTCATTCAGCAAGGGGCCCACACTTTCCTTGACTTTCTTCTTGTTGCTCACACACCTGAAGAAACCCTTCTTGTTACTCCTAACATCTCCATCTAGCTGCAACTCCAAGTGTGATTTGGCCTTCCTAATTTCACTCCTGCCTGCCTGAACGATATTTTTATACTCCTCCCTGGTCATTTGTCTAATCTTCCACTTCTTGTAAGCTGTGGCCAGCTCTGGTTGGGTTATAGACTGAGCCGCAGTTTGCAGAGGTTTGGGCAGTGTGGCAGCCATCTTGACTGCTGAGAGCTGCCGGTCTGGACTGAGTTACACTAGGTTTGGTTTACCTCCATGTGCCTGACACAACAGCATGGTGCTGGAGGCAGCACAAATTCCCCCAGCTTTGGGCTCACGTTTCCATCCACCGTCGTCTGACCCCTCAGCGCCCTGAAGGGTGTCACCTGGCAACTCCCCATCTGTACATGTGGTTGTGACTCCACTACGTTTCCTCTCGCCCAGCCTCACCCTTCCTCTGCCTGTGCACTCCCACCTGATCAGCTACCTCTGCGCTGGGCAGCACGGCCTGATGTGCACTCCCCAGGCATGGGAGGCAGAGGATGGCAGGAAGTGGCCTCTGACCCAGAAGGCTTTGCCATGGCGCAGGTGTCTGGGCTACAGGACATACACGAGCGGAAGCGAGCCTCTTCCCTGGAAGCAATGGCAGGACGCACACTTCCAGGACGCAGGATGCGGGGGATAGAAAGGAACCACGCGCCATCTTTACAGGACATGGGTTCATCACCACCTCTGCATGCTGGCACCACTCCCAATGTAGAGGGGCCCCGGTAGGGAGCACCCACCGTCATCCAGTGGAGAAGGTTGATGCATCCCAAGAATGCTCATATGTGCACCCAGAATGGATCATATGTGGATTCACAGTTCCATGGATCTTTATCGCTGTGGGATGCAAACGTTCAGTGCCACTCCCCCATATGTTCTCTGGCTCCTTGTCCCATCAGATCAAGGGGTTCTATGTAGCTCTCAAGGTACTTACGTGGCCCTCAGCATACGGGTGTCTGAGCACCTCCAGGTGTCTTCTACCTCATCCAGGTGGCACCCAGCTGTGCTGTCTCTGGGCTGTCCTGCATGACTGGGCCTCCCACACAGCCCTCTTTCTGCCCAAGGCTTTATTTCTCCTGCTGCCATAGTCACACCTTGCATCACGTCCCCACTGCCATTCTAACCTCCCGTGTCTAGGCTTTTCAAGGAGACCCCAAGAACTGATCAGCTTGGCATGGAAGAGAAAGGGTTCTTCTCTTCACTGACGTGTTCTGAATACAGATGTCCATTCATCTCCCTTCCTGGAATGACCTTGCTGCAGGACCGCAGAGGTCCCCTGGAACACAGCCATTGTGGGAATGGACACCTTGTAGGCTCTCCAGCCTCCTGAACTGTGCACAGCAATCAGCTGGAAAGTCAGCTCCAGCCGCTACTCCACAAACTGGGGTGCTGGCTGTGCATCTGTGGGTTCTCCTGGATGCTGTGTGACAGGGCCCCTTCAGACATGCCACTGAGCCAGTTCAGGGACTGGCCTCGCTGCAAATGTGGCCACGGCAGCCAAGAACTCAAGTGGAATTGGAGATGCTGCTGCCTCGGTGGGGAACACAGCTATTATGCCAGACAAACAGTTGCGGCTGCCTCCATCTCTCAGAACTGGGCCTCTCACATTTGCTACCTGCAAATTCTCCAGGTGGCTAGAGCTGTGCTGGCTAGAGCTAAAACATCCTGCTGTGATAGGTCACACGGGACGCCATTCAGAGAGCTCCACTCTTTGCAGCTCCCAGAAGATCACCCTTACCTTGGTCAGCTGCTGTTCCAGGCATCTTAGCCTGCTTGGGCAACATCCCCACTGTAAGATTGCCAGCTCTGTGGGGCAGGGACCATATTTGTGTGGTGTTTGTACAGTGCCTAATGCAACGTGGCCCATAACGGGGGCTCCCAGGTGCTCCCACACCACAGATAAGAAATAAAACGACACTAACATCCGAGATCCAGACTCCTGGCACATGGCTAGGGCATAATGCTGACCCAGCTCAGGTGATTGGGACCCAGGTTGGCCCCACCACGGTGCCCCCACGGCTCCCACCCATAGGGCAATCAGCCTCCATTGGGTACCCAGTGCCGCATGACTCTCAAGATGATGCTGATGTGACATGTCCGTAGCTACCCTCATGGGTCCCCAGGTCTCCACAGCTGGGCATCAGCCTGGACACCTCACTTTCTCGGGGCTTCCCACTGAGTCTGAAAGCCTTCCACATCGACCCACCCAAACCAGGCCGCTGCAGTGCGAATCCAGAGCTCCTGAAGGTCTGGTGACCCTCACGGAGATTAGGTCCCTCCTCTCCCCCATCAGCCCCACCTCACCCCGCCCCATCTCTGAGTGGCCATTGGTGGCAGTCAGCTGTCCCCATGCCAGCTCAGCAGGGCGTGTCCTACACCACAGCCCCTGTATTTCAAGGGCGGACACTGAGCCCAGAGCCCCCCAAATCCACCAGCAGCATTTTCAGAGAGCACAGAGCTTGATCAGCCCCTTCCCAGCCCTTCAGCAGCAGCATAACCAGGACCTGGTCCTCTGGCTTACTGAGGGCACTTAACCCATTGCGCCCCACAATGCCACCTGCAGGGAGAGAATAGCCCCGGGGGAGGGGCTGGAGTGGGGGTGGAGCCAGAACGTTTCAGCGCATTGACAACTCTTGCCCAGCACTCCCCTGCAAGGGACACTATGTGATATATCGCAGGCTCCCACGCCTGCCATTTTGCCTTCCTGTCTGTCCAGGGTGGTACAGTACCTGTAGGCAACACCACCCACCCAGTTCTGCCTGCTGACATGCCCCTAGCCGCGCCACGCAGGGTGTGCACGGGTAGCCCCATGTGTTTGTCTAGCAATGTCCTCCCCCCCCAGCATTGTGAACGTGTTTGGAATTGGCAGTGCAGTACCCCTCGCACAGGCAGCCACGGGTGTGGCCTCTCGCACTCCGAAACAGGACTGAGACCAGGATGCCGGGTCATCCTGCGCGTGGGCCCCACGTGGCTGCTGACAGCAGACCTTATCCTCCATCTATGGGGAATTGCTGCATCCCCCACGGGCCCTTCCCCAGCCCTTGTCAGTACACACACTCCTGCCATTGCTCATGAGCGATGCTCCATGTGGCATGATGCCACAGCACCTGGAGACATGGAGGGGCGTACGGTGTATGATCTGCTCCCCAGGGTGCTCTCCATGACAGACTCCTCCCACAGCACCTGCAAGGCTGTATCACACTTCTGAGCTTCCCAACACTCTCTCCTGTCTCTCCACCACCAGGGGAACAGGGGAGGAGAGCAATTCAGGGCTGGGTGCTCAAGCAACCCTCAGCTCGGCTTCCATTCCTAGGGTGACCAGACAGCAAGTATGAAAAATCGGGACGGGGTGGGGGGTAATAGGAACCTATATAAGAAAAAGACCCACAAATTGGGAGTGTCCCTATAAAATCGGGACATCTGGTCACCCTATCCATTCCCCACGCCAGCTTCCACCCCTGTTCCTCAGCCTCCAGCACCTTCCTCTTCATCCGCTGAGGCTGGCTTGTCATCCGGACAGTGCTCTCGCATTGTGCACTCAACACACTTTCCTGCACTCAGCCCTGTGCACCCCACAGCTCCCGACAGAGCCACGGTCAAAACAGCAGCGCCTCTCCCGGCCTCCACAAACAGGGCCCAGCAACTTTCTAAGCAGTGACGCCACGAGCCATGGCGAGCAAACAGCTCCACGCCCAGCCCCTCAAAGGCTTCCCAGTCCTCCTGTTCCTGGGGTTGGGTGAATGCCGGCCAGCCCATTGGCTGCGAGAGAGCGACCGGAGCTCCCTGACACTGCTTCATGCGTGGCTGCAGGGCCCAGGGTGACCCGACAGGATCCAAGCGAGACCATTTTGGCTTGGGGACCAGGAAACCACTTTTGACACTCGACTCCTGGAACAATTTGAGCTGCAGAGGGAGGGAAATGTTCTGTTTATAGTTCCCATCAGCTGGCTCCTGTTTCAGGGCTAGCCAGCGTGGGGCCAGAGGTCACAGAACAGCTCCTGTTTCAATGCCGAACATGTGGTGGCGGGTCAGAGATCACGGTGCTTTCTGGGAAGGGTGGGTAGCAGAGCGGGGGAGCTGGCAGCTTCCACAGAGCAGTCGATTGTGCGGGTTTTACCTCCGACACCACAATGGGGAGCAGAGAGGCAAAGCAGCCATGCAAATGTGTGTGTGCACGAAGAGCCAAAGCACACTGTGACGCTGGCTACAAACGCCAGGACAAACTATACCCCCCAGACACAATCATTGAAGCTACAATGTGCACACATCACAGACACAACCCCTCGCCCACCACGGAGACAGACACACACCACAAACAACACACCAGACCTCAGGCACATAGATACCATGCGCACACACCCCAGACACCCACGGCAGACACTAGAACTCACAAACACATCGCACACACCCACACAGATCCCACAGACACAAGAACTCACACACATAGACACAGCAATGCACATGCTCCCCAGACTCTCGAATTCACACACAGACATCGCACAGACACAAACAACACTCCGGCAGACACTAGAACTCACACATCACACACATGCCTCAGACAGACAGACACACACACACACACACATCACAGACACTGGAACTCACACACAGACACAACACATACACACTGCAGATGCACACTGCTGACACTAGCATTCACCCCCACCCAGACCACTTCATTCAGCAAGTGCCAACACCAAGCACAGAGTCACCTCGCCAGCAGCTTAGCTATGCCCACACACCACAAACCTGCCCTCCACAGACACTCAGGAGAGCACACACGGCTCTGAACAGAATCCTCGCTCGCTCACTCGTGGCAGGGACAGGGCAAGAGATGCCAGGCACTCCATGGCTCGGTGCTCAGATGCACCACAGCTCACTCGGCATGCCAGAGGGGACCCTTTGGTGCCTGGTGTAACTTAGAGCAGCCTCGGGCCTGCTGTACACTTTACCAGTGTGTAATGGTCCCTAAGGCATCATTACATTGACAGGGGATTGCACCATGCTCTGGTCATTGTCCCTCTCCGCTCCACCCCCAGCACACTCCTTGCCCCAGGTGTATGAGGAACTCAGGGGTACCACTCAGGACAGTGTCAAAGCCCAATGACACCTGCAGAGCAGTACAAAGGGCCTTTAACATGGGCCCTGTGTGTGCACTTTGGAGGTGCCCAGATACTACAGTGCTGGGCATCAGATAAGCCAGCCAGCTAGAGAAACAGACAATATAAATACAAATGTGCACAAATTCCATAGATGCAAAAGGGACACACACACACACACACACACCCCTGAACCATACAGGCTCTCCAGTAGTTCTGTAATCCGGGGAAGAAGCACAAGGATTTAAGGAGTTGTCTGCTGATAAAGACAATCTCTGCATTCATTAACTTCTCCGGCAAACTTTTTGTTCTCTAGAAACCCTGTAATCTTTCCCTACCCTATGTGGCTGGCTGTACCACACTCAGACACACAATCCTTGTATGACAGGATCATCGCATTCTCTCTCACACACACACCCATGTGTGACAGGCTGTATTGCATTCATATACACTCTCCCCACCATGTGGCAGGCTGTATTGCATTCACACACACACAGGGTTCCTTGGAAACAATTAGTTGATGCTGGCTCTGATCTGAGGAGACATGGAAGCTGATAACCGACCAGCTGGGTCCCTGGGATCCCCAACTCTGCTTAGGGGTGGCAGTCCTAGAAGGTGGGCATGTCCCCTCTGCAGGCTCCTGCAGGCCGCCCCCTGAGCACCCAGGGCTGGGCTGTGAGAGGTCCCCTGTGTGCCCTGGCTCTGCACCCCCCTCACCCTCACAAGGTTCAGCCACCGCTCGGACGGAGGCCCAACATGCATTGCAGAAAAGCAACACAAAGCCTGGCTGTGCTGGGCAAATTCCACTGCCACTGACTCGCCAGAGGCGTGCGGCGAGGCTCCGGCCGTTGCTATGCAGGGTTGGTTATTCTCCTCTCCTCCCCCCACCCCCCATCCCCTCACGCCACTTCACCGACACACTTCAGACTGGAACATCTGTGCTTTCTCCAGTTCTGGCCTCACCCGGAACAGCGCCTGCTGCAGCCGCTGCCTAATTGCGCCGCAGTTTAGTGAAGAGGAAAAATGTCAGATAAGGGCTAGACTGAGAGCACCAGCTCCTGTCGTTTGTAGCCTGCGCCAAATTCAAAGCAAGGCCTGGTAGAGATGAAAGGCTATTGTATGAGCCGCCCGGCCCCTGTGGCAAGCGGGCTCCTAAAATATTAACCAGGCCCCAAGCCTGCAAGGTGCTGAGCTCTCCTGAGAGCATTCAAGCTAGTCGGAGCAGACAGCCCTGGGAGACTGAAGCTCCGTGAGCTTTTTTTGCTGTTCGCTAATTTTATTCTCTAGTTTGTGCCAGGAAATGCTTCCCCCCATTAATCGGTTGCAGCTTCTCAGGTGGAGAGCAAAGGCTTGGGGAATGACAGCGCTGACACTAGGTTAGCATTTTAGAACGCATGACCCACTTCTCCTGGTGCCAGCTGGGCGAGCGGAGCCACACAACAGGGAGAAGTTGAGCGCGAGTGCTGAAAGTTAGCAGGTTTTACAGCCGGTTGCTTGGGGCTTGTCCAGGAGACAGGGCATGGGGCCAACTATTGGGATAAAATAACCCTAGCTCTGGCCTCATGTATCTGTGCACCTCACCCTCATTAATGTATTTATCTCCCCTCCCCGCCCCAGGAGATTGGGTAGTGCTGTTACCCCATTTGTAAAACTACAGCACAGACGGTCTGGCTACACTGCGGCTGAATGGAGCCTTCCAGCCCAGGCAGACAGATGCATGCTGGCTATGCTTGAGCCAGTGCACTGAACACAGCAGTGTGGATCTTGCAACATGGGTGGTGGCTCGGGCTAGCCCACAGAACTTGGACCCAGAGGGTCAGGCGGGCTTGGACTCAGGCGGCTCCAGTCCAGGTCTGGCACCATAAGAATGGCCATGCTGGATCAGACCAGTGGTCCATCTCTAGCCCAGTATCTTGTCTTCTGACAGTGGCCAATGCCAGGTGCTTCAGACAGAATGAACAGATCAGGACAATTATCAAGTGATCTCCTTCCATCCAGTCCCAGCATCTGGCTGTCAGAGATTTAGGGACACCCGGAGCATGATCTTGCCTCCCTGACCAGCTTGGCTAAGAGCCACCGATGGACTTGTCCTCCAAGAACTTATCCAATTCTTTTTTGAACTCAGTTATGCTTTTGGCCTGCACATCATCCCCTGGCAAGGAGGTCCACAGATTGTCTGTGCATTGCAGGAAGAACTCCTTCCTTTCGTTTGTTTTTACACCAAGGTCTTGGGGGCAACTGCCCCCCTTGCCCTACAGCACATGATGGCCCTGCTGCCCTTCATCCTTTGAGAAGCACATGGGAGGGGAAGATCCGTGGCATCTGCAGACGGGCGAGCACAAGCACTGTGCTATACAGAGGCTAGGCCTGCAGGAGGTCACCCTTCGGGGCTCTGGCTCCCAGCTTGCCGGGCAAACATGCCAGATTAAGCCGGTTGCTGGATTGCCCTACGCTCACCACCACCCATTCGCTTCAGCAGGAGCAGACCTGCCTGGCACCACCAAACCCCAGTCTGGTAACAAAGCCCCATTGGCAGGGAGCTGGAGCTTGCACAGTGCAGCACCTCTGGCCTGGGGGCTCCCACCAGCTGGTCCCGGTTCAGGTGCCGGTGATCGGGCGCCGTGACTCTGCCGAGCCTCGCGCCTCATCTCCCTGATCAGTAGCATGGCAGCGGGCTGTATCCCCAAGCCACCCCTGGCCATTACTAGGAGGCACAAAGATATGGTGGGGTGGATGGACTAATGCAGGAGAGGGCAGGGACCCTAGGAGGTGTCTACCTCCTCTTGCCTTGTTCTGCCGCCTGTGGGAGCCGCCCCCCAGGACACACGCGCAATAGGAGCTTTGTGCAAAGAAGGATTTCATGCTGCGGAAAGGTGTCGGCTTGCCAGCCCTGCAGACCATCGTCCGGGCTCTACCAGCCTGCCTCCCCTCAGACCCTGAGACCACTCCTGGGTCACCACCACCACCCACAGTCCTGGTCAGCCCTTGGGCTCTGCACAGAGGCTGCTGGCAGTGAGGGTGCAACCAGTACCCATTGGGAGAGGGGTCTTGGGCTGCCGGGACATATGCTGAGATTCCCCAACTCGCTGCACATAGGCCACTCCACAGCTCAGTGCTAACTGCAGCAGGACCAGAAGCAGAACGTTCTGCCCCAGAGTTCAAGCGGGTGTGGACCCCACATCTGGAGCCTAGCGGCTACTCCTAGCCCAGCAGCCTGGAGATGCAAGTCCCCCACCCTGTCCCGACCCCCGAGCCAGCCAGTCCCCTGGCCGCAGTGTCTGTGTGACCCAGGCAGCCCCGCTTCTCCGCCGCCTCGCGAGAGGTTTATATTGTAATGCCGTTTGGCACTTTAAATTGCCTCCCACCCCGCCCGGCACTGCAAGAGAAAGAGCAAGATAATAACAGCTCCTGTCGCCGGGTCCGGAAGCAGGTCCACACGCAGCCGTCAAATTGGGGCATTTGCATAACCCAGATGGCAGCCCAGGAATGTCAAAGAATTCCCTCGTGATGAAACAGCTGAGCCTCTCCCAGCGCCGCCGCGCAGCTGCTGAAGGCGAGAGAGACACGCCGCACTCGCCGCTGCAGCGGGGAAGCCCGGGAGAAGGGCGCGGAGGGGCACGGCTCCGCAGACGGCTCCATGCTGCGGGGGGCAGGGAAAGGAACACGCTGCCTTTGACGGCTGGCTCCGGCGCCGGGGAGACAACTAGAGCTGCCCTGCCGGAGGCGCTGGATTCATGCACGGGCCCCTCGGGGCCTGCTCCCCCGGGAAGGAATCAGGCCGTGGGACTGGGGCACATCGCACAGCGGGGCTGGCTGATCACAGGCAGGGTGGGGGAGATGAGCCCTGAGCGGCTTTGCCCTCTGGCCCCACTGTGGTGAGGAGACAGATGGGGCCAGGGTGCCTCTTTGCCCCCTCTAGAGCAGGTAGGAGGTGGATGGGGGTCACCGAATGTGGGGGTCAGGCTGTATGGTGCCTCCCCATCTGGGCCCCCTCCAGGGCGTGGGAGGCCAGGCCCCTGAGCAGCTGTTCGCCTGGCCAGCCCTAGTCCTGCCTGTCCCGTGTGTCAGTGCAGTGGCAGGGGGCAGAGTTGGGGGGAGAGGCAGCAGCTGAGGCGTGGGGGGGAAGGGTGAACATTCCTGCTCGGCATCACAGGCCTTTGTGTCCGATCTCCCTGCCGGGGTCCAGGGCGCTGACGACAGCGGCTGCCTCCTCCCCACGTGTCCCTGCGTGGCTGAGAGCGGGCGGCCCACCCAGCTGACGGGAGGGCCACTGACTGGGGGTGCTGCAGGCTGGGCCACTTGCCCGGGGGGGGGGGCCTCCATACACCACAGCTTTGGCAGCAGGCCAGGGAGAGGCAGCCCCCAGCCCACCTGCTGTGCACCCCTTGCGCTATGGCCCTGGAGCCTGCCCCAGGGGTGTGTGACGGGAATTGGTGAGAGGGAGGAGGGGCTGGCTCAGGCCCTGTCCAGCCCTGCCTAGGGCAGCAGCATAGGTCCACTGGCGGGAAAACAGGAATGGCACCCCTGGCACACAGCTTTCTGCACAGAGGGGCGTCCCTCCCTCCCCCTGCGAGCCCTGGTCACAGCAATGGCTCTCCCTGGTGGAGCAAGGCACAGCCGGGGTTCCCGCGGGAGAGGAGGCCGCACCAGGCCAGGCGTAGGCCCAAGACTGCCAGCTTGGGGGGCTCAGAGCGTGGCTCCCATGGCAGTGCAGCCTGGGCCAGCCGAGGGGCTAGCCCAGCGCGGGAGCACAGCTACGGGCCTGTCTCTGCTGCGGACCGGAGCCCTCCTGGCACCAGGCCCCCGGCAGCAGTGCAGATGGGTCTGCACAATGGCTCACACCCTGGGGACTGCGGGCACAGAGCTGTGTAGTGCACCTGGGATTGCGTAGGGCTCGGGGCTGGTGAGGGTAAATGGCCCTGGTGTGTGAAACCTGAACCCCATCGCAACCCCTATCGGGTCTCTTGGGAGCTGAGCCCCCCTGGGCTGGGGGCTACACACACCCTGCAACACTCGGTCCCGGTGCCAAAAGCTTACAGGGCCAACAGACATGGTAGCCAAACGGGGGAGGGGAAGCGATTCGCCCCAGGTCACTGGCAGGGCCAGGAACAGAGCCCAGCTCTCCCAGTGCCTGCTGCCCCTCTGCAGGAGGGCTGGAACAATTCGCATAGTAGGGGTGCTGGGAGTCATTGAACCTGTAAACGCTGCATATGATGGAAACCACTTCAAGTCAGGGGGTGCTGCAGCACCCCTAGTTCCAGCACCTATGCCCCTCTGAGGAATACCCCTCCCTCGACAGAGCCATGCCCTTCCCCAGACCTGCCCTTCCATCACACAGGGCCAGACACTTCCCTTCTGCACCCACTGCGCCCCCTCGCCGCAACCAGCCTGGCAATGAGGGGAGCAGGGCCGCTCTGCACTCCCGCTAGAGGCAGGGAAGCTACAAGAACTGACCTCGCCTGAAACCAAAACCGAAGCTGCCACCCCCAGTGCGTTCCAAGGTTCACCGCGTTTCCGGATGCATCCGGGAGGCACCTCGGGGCTAATCACAGGGTGAGATTAATTATGCTAATCAACCTCCCCAGCCTGACACCATTAAGACTAATTAGCTGATATCTTCCTTTCCAACCCTTCCCCTCCTCTCCTCCCAGGAGACATTGCCTTTGGGATTTTAGACTAGTTAAAGCAGCCATGGCCCGTCACAGCCCTCACAGGTTAGGGGGCCCGGGCCAGTTTCCCCAGCTATCCCTGCAGCCAGCAGGATCGCAGCACTGGCGACTCAGAGCCCCTCTTGCCTTCTGGGGGAGGTGCCACACGCCCAGCCTGCCAAGACCGAGTGTGCAGGGCAGGCAGCCAATCCCCTCTCTAGCGTGGCAATGCAGCCTGCAGAGTCCTGCCCACGGGGCCTGTTGTGCCACACTCCATCCTGTGCCCTGCATAGGAAAGGCTCTGGGGGGCTGGGCAGGCCACCCCACACTGAGCCCAGGGAGCCTAGGGGCTGTGTCCTAAGAGTCTGTAGGCCACCTTTTAGCTGACCCCACAAAAGGCCCAGCCCCTGGCCCCGCACCGCTCCCAGAAGCGGCCGGCATCACGTCCCTGCAGCCCCTAGGGGAGGGGGAGGCAGAGGGTTCCCCGTTCCCAGCCAATGGGTGCTGCGGGGAGCGGTGCCTGCAGGCGAGGGCAGTGCACGAAGCCCTCTTCCCCCTCTTCCCCCCCACCAGGGGCCACAAGGATGTGGTGCCGTCCGCTTCTGGGAGCGGGGCCAGGGCAGGCAGGGAGCCTGCCTTAGCCATGCGGCGCCATGGGGGTGGCAATCCCACAGGCCAGATCCAAAGCCCTGATGGGCCGGATCCGTAGTTTGCCCACCCCTGCCTTATGGGCTTCACGGGGAGCTTCTGCCATGGCTGGGGCTGCCCCCAGGCAGCTGGAACCGGGCCGGGGAGCCCAGTGCAGGAGGCCACAAAGACACCTATCCATGGGAAGTGGCCACCGGCTTTTGTACAGCACTGCCTATAGTCTGGCTTGACAGGACTCCCACCCCATGCTCATTGGCCTCACCCTGGCAGGCATCTCTCAAGGGCTCCTAGTACCCAGATGCACCCAGCAGGGAGGATAATATTAGGGGTGCCCTAGTTCTTGTGTTTTGAGAAGGAGTAAATAACACTTCCTTATTTACTTTCTCCACACCAGTCATGAATTTATAGACCTCTATCATATCCTTCCTTGGTTGTCTCTTTTCCAAGCTGAAAAGTTCCAGTCTTATTAATCTCTCCTAATATGGAAGCCGTTCCATACCCCTAATCGTTTTTGTTGCCCAAGGGCTTCATCTGGGCACGAGAGGGGCCTGAATACAGACCTGGGGCTCTTATTACAGTCACACCTAGAGGCACTAGCCAACCAATGGCCCCACTGCGCTGGGTGCTGTGCAGCTACAGGCCAAGACAGCCACGCTGGGCACTGGCAGCCTGAGCAGACAAGCCAGACAGAGGAAAGGTTCTTATCCCATTTCACAGATGGAGATCGGAGGCACAGATCAATCAGCGTATTTAGGCTCCTAACTCCCACTGAAATCAATGGTTTGAGGGTCTGGGCCTATGGGACTTACCCAAGGTCTCACAGGGCATTTGATGCTGAGCGGTATTGCACCCAACTCTCCTAAACCCCATCGCAGGGCCGTAACCCCAAGGCCATGCTGCCAGTACTGACGTCGTCCCACTGAGTCACAGGCTCCAGAAAGGAGTTGGGGCCCCTTCACGGCAAGGTAGCGTTTGAACGGTGAGTATTGGGCAGTACAGGTGAGCTCTTGGCCCTGGTCCTGCACTCTTATCCACATGGGTTCCTCTCCTCTAGCAGCGTCCAGCCCATTCCACGCAGCACGCAGCTCCCCTGCTGCCGAGCGTGGCATGGCAGCCCAGATTGATGCCACAGTTCCGGGGCTGGGGTGAGCGGATACTGCATCTTTGGGCAGCTCCCTCCATTTCCGTGGCTCAAGATCCCGATCCTGTCGGGCTGCACGGAACCCTGCTAGCGGCTGCTTGTTCGCCAGCCTGTGTGGCAGTGCTCTCGGTCACGCTCCTGACACGTCATAAAAAACAATTCCCCAAGTAGCAGCATCCACAGGCCAAAAACCCAGCAGACTTTGATCGGGAGCCCGTCTGCTGAGCTCTAGAGCCATGCTTCCTCTAAGGCTCAGCTCCTCCAAGGTTTTTAGGTACCTAACTTCCATTGACAGTGGGAGTTAGGCACCTACATCCCTTTGAGGATCTGGGCCTGAGTGAATTGATAGAGTAAGGATACTCCTGTGCCATAGCTGTTGGGTTGGGCTTAGCTACAATAGTTCTCGGCCCTGTACATTAGCCTGGTCAGTCAGCCAGAGCCTGCCCGCATTTGGCTCTCAATCTGGCACCTTTTACTTGTACTAAACTCACCTAAGTTTTTCTCCAATATGTCTGCGTTATAGCTGGGAAGCAGTTGCGAAGCATTTCCAATTTCCCCCCCTCTCAAATCAGGCCACAATGCCGAAATCTCAAACATCGTCATGACCGCAGATGTTTTTGCTTGGCCTTTTCGGGTTGCAAATATTTTCAAGAGCTCGACTCTTCATCCCCATTCAAGAGGTTCCATTTAAACGAAAAAATGATTGGTCGAAAAAGTCCCGCCCAGAGCTCGTTACCCCAAACATGCTTTGCAGAGAGGGTTTTCCACCCACAGAGCCCAGAACATGTCTGAAAGGGGAGGGGCAGCTTTATTAACCCATCTTATGGGTGGGGAAACTGAGGCACGATGCAGGGCAGCTCCCACTCCAAGTCTGTGACTGCTGTGGAACGGAAGGCTGCTGTTGTAATACCCAGGCTGGCTCCCTGTCCACTAGGCCACACTGCCTCCCACAAACCAGGACTGAGCCCTGCTGATAACAGCAGCTTTTGAATGGGACACCCCATCAAGGGCCTGCGCACTGGGTTCATTAACAATCACTTGGCACTTTTTTCACAAGAGGGATTTCAATTTGGGTAGCTACATTCGCCCATAGCTTTTCCCATTATTTAACTGGGTATTCGTCACTTCCTGTCCCACACTGTCCTGGTAATGTTAAACAGCTGCTTTGTTCCACCCTAGAGGTGGCTGCATTTCAGTTAGAACTGGGAAAATACCTTTATTTGTCCAATTCTCCCCCTCTCACTGCTTTTCTGTTGGCGAATTGTCCGTGAACAGATTGTGAATTTCTCAGATTCATTCTAAGTTCTTTGGTGACTTTCTTCAGTGAATCACTCTCATTCCACAGCTTGTTAGCCAGCAGCTCATGGCAAACATTCACAACTGCTGCCCAGTCGGCCAGGTACATCGGTCACCAGTATTATTTATGTTCCTTGATAGGGAGATGTATAGAACTGGCCGATGAGAGCAGAAATGACTTAGCAGAGTGTGAAATTCTCAATTTGTGGGACATTCACACTGGAAAGGAGCTTTTTGTGAATATTCGCACTAGTAACGTTTGCCCACTAGAATATGCACAGGAAGGGAACGCGTGACTAGTCAAATCCGAAGGACTAATAACACCTAGCTTGTCTCTAGCCCTTGTCATCATAGATCTCAAAGGCCCAGACCCTCAGCGGTATTTAGGCTTCCAACTTCTATTGATTTCAGTGGAACTTCGGAGCTGTGATCTGGGCATAGGCACTTTACAAAGGAGGCCAGAAGCATTATCTCCATTTTACGGCCAGGCCCAGAAAGGTTCGGGTGGCAGAAGAAGGCTGGGCAGTGACTGCGCTGCCGAGCTCACGCATTACTCAGTGCTAGAGCCCCACACTCAGTGTTGTCCTTGCCCTCCGGCCCTACTGGCTGGGAAGGCCACAGTGAAGCCAAAGGCAAATACAAAGAAGGACAAAAAAACCCGCTGCAAGGACTAGAGCGTAAGGCATGCGAGAGACTGCGGGAGCTAAATTTACACAGCCTAAGAGAGCGTTGCAGAGGAGACATGATCACAGGCTATAAATACCTGCAAGGAAACAGCCTGGCCAGAGGGAGTGAATTATTCACATCCTCGGAAGATGACAGGCCATTGAGCTAGCCCGGCCAGCGGGAGAGAGTTTAGGAAGAGGGCAGCAAGTGGGCGGTGGGACAGACTCCCAAGGGCAGGGTTCGGGAGAGGCAGCTGTCACTGCTATCCAGGATCAGGCTCCCTGGGACAGAGGGAATGTGGGCACGGGCAGTGCTGTGCTGGGCTCGGAGACATGCCCTAGAGGGCTTCCCAGGCCCAGTCGCTCATGCGGCTTCTCCCTAGAGGATGCTTTTGTGCCCTCAGCTCCATGGAGCTGCAATAAGATGTTCTGGGAGTAGATGAGGCTAAAACACAAAATGGGAAATCCAGTCTCGCCGCCTACCTGCCGCCATCTTACAGGAGAGGCCCTAACAGGGCTCAGTTTCATTGCCCTGCGAGCCGCCCCACTCCTTCCAAGAAGTGAGCTCTTGCCTCTCTCTTCTCCCCTCCTAAAAGGAACCAGCTAAACTGGCAGAGCATGGAGGGAGGAAAGCCAAAGCCCATGTATGCAATTTTCCTGCTGCAAAGGCCTTTGAGGGTGGTGGGAGAGGAACCATCTGCCCGGAACGGCCCTGCACCAAGTGACGGACAGGCTGCACAGACTGGGAAAGAGCCAGTGATGAGCCTGGAGGGAAGACCGAGGGGCAGAGAAGTGAATGGCAACCTGGCCCGGCCGAGCTGCCTTTAAAGGAGCGGCTGAGCCAGCCCCTCCTGCTGCCCCCAGAGGCTCCGCCTGCCCGGCCGGGAGAGGGACCCCAAGGCCAGAGGGGGGAGCCTCTTGCCCAGCTGTGAGCGGGCTGCAACGCCTGGCTGCCCATTGGCGGAGGGAGCGGGCAGGCGCCACCCTTCACCCCCCTGCGAGCCGCCTTGCCCGCCTTCCACGTGCTCCCGCGGCCGCGTTGTTTTTGGTTTGGTTTTTGCTTCGGCAGCCCAGCCGCCCTTTTTTGTGTGCTTGGGGTGGTCGTTGCCCATAGCATGAGTGGTCGCAGCTCATGCCTTTGACGTCCCAGGTGCCAGCATTCGAACCCCAGGGCTGACCCTAGCTGGGTTGGTCTTACCTGTACCTGCCCTTAAAACAGTCCATTCCTGCGGCTCCGAAATCTCCACTTACCATTTCCCCAGCCCGTTACTTTTCATTTTCCTGTGTCCCTGGCCCTTGGCTTCCCTCCCCTCTGACTCCGGGGAGAACAGCAGCATCGGCGCCCTGCTTGATGACGCCAAGTCATGCCACGTTTCCTAGCAGGAGAGCTGAGCTATTATTATTCCCTGCTTTGACGCTGCATGTGCAGCTACAAATACACCCAGAAACCAGGCTGGGAGGCAGGCGGCTCAGACAGCACAGAATCACACTGCCGCTGCCCGAGCTCCCCCTTGGCCTCCTACTGGACCGTAGGATCAGCCAGTCCCACTACATAGCAAAGGGACCTGCCAGCTGAGCAGCAGTGGTGCCAGTGGGCTCGTCCAGCTGGGCCTGGAGGTGTGAGCCAGCCAGGGACACCCACCCACTCCAGCAGGGAACCTAGTGGGTTTCAAACCCCAAAGAGGAGCCTGTTGTAAACTGCAATGAGCGCCCTGCCCTGCCCCATGGGAATATTTCCCAGATCCCATCCAAACAGCTCAGGAGCTGCACCCAGCCCCGTCAGCCCCATTCCCGGCTCTCTCGGGACACCAGCTAATCCCCAGCTGTTTGGGGCTTGGCCAGTTCTCAAGGACTTCAGCGGACAAAGGAGGGTGCTGTTCTGGGAAGAAGGGAGTATTTCTGGCCTAGGAAGGTGGGATCAGCTGGGAGCTGGGCTCGGAGGGCATCCCAGCATCCCCAGCGTGTCTGGCTGCTGGAGCTATGTGGGTGGGGGTGATCTTGCCCTCAAGTGGCAGGTAAAGGCCCTGGGGCTGCTAACAGGCTGGGGTTTGGGAAGTGAAGGCCCAGGGGTCCAGTGCCACAGCCCAGGTGTGGCTGCAATTTACAGAGGGCCTGTGTGCTGTGGCTTGACTGTTCCATTCTGTGCCATCTGTCACAAGTTCCCTCCTCCGCCAGCCTCCCTTCCTGCCCTGCCTCCTGCCACCCCCTCGAGGCAAGAGCCAGACCAGCACTGATGTCAATGGGAGCCAGCCCATCATTGGCACTAAGATGCCCCATGCAGGTGGCATTCAGGGACACTGGGTGCCTGAAGCTGCTGCTTTCAAATGGGACCAAAACACAGACCCTGGCCACCTGTGGGTATTAAACTGCCCCTGGTCATTACTCCACGAGCAGGGGATTCACTCCACTATGTTGGTAATGCCATTCAGCTTGCCTAAATGCCCGCTGCAGTCCAGGCACAACACAGTGTCCTGAATAGAGCATTGCTGGGAGCTGTTAAACAGCTGCCGGGTTCCATTACTGAGATGGCTGCATTTCAGTGGTGGGTAATTGTGTAAGTCACCATTTGTAAGCTGTATAGTGAGAACTGGAGCACTCCAAAGTCAGGGTCGTACATGGCACCTTACCTCCGCCCCCTGGCATCTGAGTGTTATCCACCAGCGCTCAATTCCAGAATACATGCTGCTCCTCATCGAACAGGAACTTACCGGTTTTAAGGCTGCGACTGAGGTGCCCCAGAGTTGGACTCCACCTGCACAATGCACTGAGCTCGCAGCTGCCGCTCTCTGCCCCTGCAGGCCCTATAGGGTCTATAGGAGACCTTTCTGCAGGCCCGAGCGTCCCTGGCTGTTTCAATGCACAGCTAAGTCAGTTTCGGCTGCACAGGCAGTGGATCCATGGGTGCACACTTCACAAGCCAAGGCCCCCTGACCTCAGAGGAAATCATGACCTGGACTTCAATGGGCGTTGGCTTTGGCCATTGAGAACCTCTAGCGCGCAGGCTAAGCCCACAAGCTGCCAAGGTTCACCCCTCAGTCAAACAAAACCAGTTTCCTCTGGAGCAAAGCTGGAGCTTGCTCCTCACTCAGGGCTAATTCAGCTTCGGTACCTTTCAAACCCAGCCTGCTCAGGCAGACCACTGGACACCACGGCAGGCTGCAAGCATTTCATTTGTGTATAGGGTTAGAGTTTGTTTGTTTGTTGGGGTTGGTCCTGCTTTGAGCAGGGGGTTGGACTAGATGACCTCGTGAGGTCTCTTCCAACCCTAATCTTCTGTGATTCAATGAATAGGCAGAATGTATTTGTCCCTGTTCTTCCTTTGCAAAAAGAGAAAAGGCAGATCCTGGGCCATGTCACCCCCCAGTGTGAGTGGAACAGGGCAGGGGGAGGGGTCTAGAGTGGGAGCTCCCATGCACTGTGTGATCAGAGGGATGGTGCCCATGCTGGGCCCTGACCCTGTCATTGGACTGCTGCCGTGGTAGGCGGCCCTGCATCCCGTGAGACACCAGGCAGGCTTCATGCATAGGCGAATCACGATTGCATTTACCCCATGGGCTGGCGAACAAAGTCACACCCATCTCAACACAGCCCAACTCCAGCGCCCACAGTGGAGTCACTCTGAATCACCACTGGGGTAGCAGAGCCTCCAACAGCCCAGCGGGCTCACAGCACTGCATAAACATTGCTCCCTGCTATTTGGTCAATGGACCCTGCCTGAGCAGTCTCCCAGCTGACCTTTCCAGTTCTCGCCATGTCAGCTCAGCTCCCCCCAACCTCTTGCTTTGTTTTCTGTGACTCCCTCGGCCTTTGCATCCCTCTGCTGGGAATAAAACAAGCAGCTTTTCCCTGCGAAGGAATCAGTCCTGCATGTGCTAGGTAAGGGGACCGAGTAAGAGGCCGATTGTACCTTCATTGTCCTGATCCACTGGAGGATGTTGGAGTACAGCTTATGCGCTCGCTCTCCTAGACCTCGCCTTACAGCTGGTGAATCCGTCATGGGCCACATTGTCAAACAGCTGGGAGCAAAGCGTAGCCCCATGGCCAATGGAAACACTCAGCCCCACCTGTGTACACAATTCAGGAGAGATGTACACACCTAGCTTGAAGGCTGCCATGCAGCCACCTCTGAGCTGGCACGCAGGGGAGCTATAACAGCGGACAGGAACACAGGAAGTGAGAGGCGGTAAAAGGAAAATGCAGGTGTAGCTGAACATGCAGGAAGGCTGAAGGTGACAATAGCCGGGCTGCCTGCGTGTGACTGACACCGCGGGGTGGAAGCAGCGGGCTCTTCGCCTTTTAAAAGGGAATCTTCAGCAAACACCCCAACATGAACCAGGGCTGGGGACTTTTCCCAGCCTTAGAAAGACGCTTGTTATTTGGGGCTCTGCTGCCATCATGTGGGACCTGTTGGAATGACACATGGGCTGAGGCCTGTCGTTTGCCATGGCTGGCTGGGCAGTGGAAATGGCCTTCACTGGGTCTCAGACTCCAGGAAACAGACTAGCAGGATACTGGCCCCCCTGCACATCCACTGCTCCAAACTGACAGGCAGAACTGGGCTGGGGCTGAGACACGGTCACCTGGAAGAGGTGGGGGGTTGGTCCACAGGAGGGGGTGAGGGCTTTGGCTGGGGGTCAGGGATGAGGAGTTTGGGGTACAGAAGGGGGCTCCAAGCTGGGGGTTGGGTTGTGTGTGGGGTGAGGACTCCACCGGGGTGTAGGCTCTGGTGGGAGCTGGGGATGAGGGGTTTGAGGTGCAGGAGGCAGCTCTGGGCTGGGGCCAAGGGGTTTGGAGGGTGGGAGCGGTTTTGGGATGTGGGCTCTCAGAGGGAGTTTAGGTGCAGGAGGGGGCTCAGGGCTGGGGTGAAGGAGGGTGAGAGTGCTCTGGCTGGAGGTGTGAGCTCTGGTGGGAGCTGGGGATGAGGCATTTGGGGTGCAGGAGGGGCTCCAGGCTGGGGCTGGAGGCTCTGGTGGGAGCCAGGGATGAGGGGTTTGGGGTGCAGGAAGGGGTGAGGGCTCTGGCCAGACGGCGCTTACCTCAGGCAGCTCCTGGAAGTGGAAACATGTCCCTCTGGCTCCTAGGCACAGGGGCAGCCAGGGAGGCTCCGTGCGCAACCTTGCTCCCAGGCGCCACCCTTGCATCTCCCCTTGAGTGCTTTTCCCAGCCAATGGAAGCTGTGGAGCCAGCGCTCAGGGTGAGGGTAGCACATGGAACCCCCAGTGCTGCCCCTGCGCCTAGGACCCAGACATGCCAGCTGCTTCCAGGAGCTGCAGGGAGCCTGCCTTAGCCCTGCTGACTAGAATTTTAGCAGCCTGGTCAGTGATGCTGACCTGAGCCGCCAGGGTCCCTTTTCGACCAGGCATGCCAGGTGAAAACAGGATGTCTGGCAACCCTAGGACAGAGGCTAATCCAAGCATGCCACTAACCCAGCAGGGGGAGGCTGAGGGAGCACATAGAGCAGCCCAGCTCGCTGGCACGGAGATCAGGCCCATTTTTAATAACTGGTTGAATCAGAGACAAAAAGTGGGTGAGGTAATTAGTGGACTAGCTTCTGGTGGTGAGAGAGACAAGTCTTCATGCTTACACAGAGCTCTGCCACTTCCTCAGAGTGTCCCAGCTAAATAGAAGGTGGAACAGGATGGGTTAGCATAAGTAGGGACCATTTAAGGTGACGTAGCCCATTAATACCCCTCCAGTTCTAGAGAAGAAAGGTGGGAGGGTAGCAGCTAGGAGGCTGTTAGTGGGTTATAGGTTGTTGTAGGAAGCCATAGAGCCAGTGTCTCGATTATTTAAATTTAGCTGGGACACTGAGGAAGTTTCTCAGATCTGGACAAGAGCCCTGTGCGGTGTGACAGCTCCTCTCCTAACAGAAATTGCTCCCATAAAGGCTATTACCTCACCCACCGAATCTCTCTAACATCCAGGGACCGACACAGCTACACCACCACCACATACAATTTTTGAATCATGTCTTTTTGGTGCAAGTCAGCCTGCCTGCACCTGTGGAGATGGGCTGGCTTCCACTGCCCAGAGGGGAAAGCAAGGTACAAGTCAACAGAGTCAAAGAGTCAGCAGGTGAGTGGCAGTGAGTACAAAACTGATTCCAAGTTATTGGCTCCTGTCCCACCTCCCCATCTCTGGGTCAGGTGCCTGAGCCTAAACCAGAAGGACCCCAAGAGCTGGGGTTTTCTCTCTCCTTTGGATAACGATCCAAAGCAGTGCAGACCGATGAATGTTCATTTTCATTATCTGAGTCAGATTTTCTTTTTTGGTGTTTTGGGTTCTGTAGTTTCCGCATCGGCGTGTTGCTTTTAACTCTTCTGAAAGCATGTTCCACACCACCTCCCTCTCAGATTTTGGAAAGCACTTCAGATTCTTAAACCTTGGGTGGAGTGCTGGAGCTATCTTTAGACATCTCACAATGGTACCTTCTTTGTGTTTTGTCAGATCTGCAGTGAACGTGTTCTTAAAACGAACATGTGCTGGGTCATCATGCGAGACCGCTATAACATGAAATATATGGCAGAATATGGGTAAAACAGAGCAGGAGCCATTGAATTCCTTGGGGGAGAATTGGGTCACAAATTTAAAGCTTTTTTTTTTTTAAAAACGAGCATCAGCATGGAAGCATGTCCTCTGGAATGGTAGCCAAAGCATGAAGGGGCACACAAATGTTTATCATATCTGGCATGTAAATACCTTGCAATGCCGGCTACAAAAATGCCATGCGAATGCCTGTTTTCACTTTCAGGTGACATTATAAATAATAAACAGGCAGCATTACATTTAGGGGAGACAAACAAACAAACTTGTTTGAGTGACTGGCTGAACAAGAAGTAGGACTGAGTGAACTTGTAGGTGCTAAAGTTTTACATTGTATTGTTTTTGAGTGCAGTTATGTAACAAAAAATCTACATTTATAAATTGCACTTTCATGATAAAGAGATTGCACTACAGTATTTGTACGAAGTGTGTTGAAAAATACTATTTCTTTTACCATTTTTACAGTGCAAATATTTGTAATCAAAAATAATATAAAGCAAGCGGTATACACTTTGTATTGTGTTGTAATTGAAATCAATATATTTGAAAAGGTAGAAAAACATCCAAAAATATTTAATACGTTTCAATTGGTATTCTATTGATTAGCACTGCAATTAATCACAATTATTTTTTTTAATTGAGATTAATTTGAGTTAATCACGTGAGTTAACTGCGATTAATCGACAGCCCTATTTACGAGCACTAAAAACACCATAATGCAAGCGTGTGGATGATATGATTGTTATTTGCATCACTATAGCACCCAAATAGCACCAGTCCTCCGTCCACAGCCCAGTTGGGAAGCTATGCGTGATCACCCTCCATCTACTTCAATGCCTCAACACCATCAGCTGACTGTAGCATTTGTGTTCACTGTGGGTGAGCTAACTTGACCATGGAATGCTCTTGGCCTAGCGCATGTGATCAAATTTCCCTTTCGTGGCTGGTCTCTGCAAGTAACTGATTTACAAATATCACACTGAGCCCAAGTTTGCAGCTGTTCACTGCTGTGCCTCTAGGTACCCAGCTCAAGACCCCAACTCTCAAAAACTGGGAGTTAGGCCCTCTTAAAAATCACAGGACTTAAATAATACAGCGTGAGTTCGCCTTCAGGTGGTTGAGCTTTTAGGGTGCACTCTGGCTTCAGTTTCAAGCTTTTCTCCACAATCACAAGCCTATCAATTTCCTTTAATAGCGAAAGTCACGATTCTCACCTAAGCACAGCACCCTGGGAGCCGGGACTTCAAGAAAAACATCAAATATCAAGACTTGCAATAAAAATCATACGTTCGCAATGCTGCCCCTTGGCCTGTTCATTAAGAGCTGCTGAGCACTCCCAGCCCCCATTGACTTCCTCTGGAGCTACTGCTATGCACCTCTATAAACCAGCTGCTGGGTGGTATAAGGTGGGCACCCAGGCTGTGTGGGCACTTTTGAAAAACATGATGTCTTCTGTGTCTCCACTTTCCCCTCTAGAACATGTGGATAATGCGGATTACATGAGGTTCTTCTGAGCTTGAATTGTAAATCTCTTGGAGGGCCTTAGATGTGAAGTGTTATATACGTATCCAATGGTATGTACCAGTGACTTACCTGGCTCCGTCCAGTGACCTACCTGTGCAGCAGTGGCCTCTTGCTTGCGCTTCCGAGTCCCGGTACTTGAAGTTCACAGATGCTTGAGGCCAAGCCACTTGAAAGTAGAGAGTTAGTTACCCAGAAATGCCTTATGTCTGGGCACACCCTTGGACAATGGAATGGCCAGGCCTTTGGCCATCACAATCCAGAGAGCCCCAGAGCTGCCAGGGGCTTTAACTCCCACCCACACCAGCGGCCAATGAGAGCAATAGCGTGGTATATTTACAGCAAAAACGTTAAGCTGTCTGCCACTCCTGCTGGCCTGCGAACTCTAGGTGTTCGCCCACCTGAGGGGTGAACTCCTCCTTCCTAGCAATGACTCATCCTCTCTGCCTAGCAGAAAAACTCCATGAGATCCAGACCCTAAAAAGACGTTAAAAAGCGTTCGTTCCTTTCCTGTTGCTCGTGGATCATACTACTACAGCCATGAAGGTTTGCAGGTGTTTCAGCTCCCCCTGCTGGTGGTTAAAAATCTCAGTGCTTTAAGGTGACCTGTAAAAGGGAAGAAAGTGTCTGTGCACACGCTCTTGGTTTTGATGCATCAAGGAGGACTGCAAGTTTGGCATTCCCCTTCCTTCTTTACACCCCCCACCCCACAGGTTTCATTCTTTTACTGCTTGGTTTTTAATGTTAGAAAAATCAGGTCAATTTCCTAATCTTTGCTGGAGTCTGTGGGAGACTAAGTGTGAGATTATGACATCACAAGAGATTGAAAACCTAAGAGAAGAAGGGATTTTTAGTCATACTGCTTAAAACTCTTTGAAGGTGGTTAATGAAAACAAAGAAAACAATCAGATACACAGAGAGGAGAAATGCTCTCTGTGAAAGACTCAGCAAGGGCTAAGGGAGCTCCCACTTCAATTCTTCTACAGGAGTCTTCCAGCAAGAAGGAAAGAAAAGACTTAGTATTCCTGATCTTGGGGGTGGAAAAACCAAAATCAAATTTCAGATATTCACGAAACGACTGGGGGTGGGGGGCTGGAGAGGGGCGGAAAGAGTGGTGAGGAACACACATACAGGTTTTGCTCCTTACCAGATCACCTGTTGGACAACTGATGGCTTAATTCTAGAGATGTGTTTCTCTTTGCCTGTAGCCGGGTGCATCATTTTTTGCTTTGGAACGTAAGGTCCAAATTTTGAACCCGAATCTCAAAGCACAAAAAAAGGCTGAGTTTCCTTTTGCTTTCCACTGAAAACCACAATCCAGCAAACCACATGAATGTGTGAGTGTACACACACACACACACACTCTCTCTCTCTCTCTGGGTTCCATTATGGAAAGGTCCTCACTGCTCTACTTGAAATTGCCTGGGAACTGCAGAAGACAGAGCTTTAGGCTTCAATTCAGCATGAGAAGGTCGAAGGGTGACTTGATCACATTCTATAAGCACCTGTATGTGGAACAGAAATTTGATAAGGGGCTTTTCCAAGGTCCGGCGAAGATCCAATGACTGGAAGTTGAAGCTAGACAAATACAGACCAAAAAAATGTGTACCTTATTTCTAAACAGCGCTGGTAATTAACCACTGGTAATATACCAAGGGTCTTCATGGATTCTCCATCACTGGCAATTTTTAAATGAAGATGGGATATTTTTCTGAAATATCTGCTCTAGTTCAAACAGGAATCAATTTAGGGAAGTCCTAAGGCCTGTATTATACAGGAGGTCAGATTAGATGATCACAATGGTCCCTTCTGGCCTTGTGTGTGAATAAGATACTTAAGTATGTGCCTAACTTTAAGCATGTGAGTAGTCTTCAATGGGACTCATGCTTGGAGTTCGGCAGATGCTTACGTTTATTTGCTGAACTGGGGCCTTATTTAACAATAAATGATGGTGTGAACCCCAGGTCTGTGCTCTTAATAGCCCTATCTTTTAAAGCTGTTTGAGATCTTGTCAGTTTCTCCTTGGGCCCATTCCTGACTGAGTCAAATGTCCCACTGGTTGAGCCCTCCAGTGAGGCTAGTTGCTGCTCTTCTGTTTAAGGTTCAGCTGAAATGAGCATTAATCAAATCTCTCATGTCCCCCTCCTGGTATTTCCCAGGGAAGATGTGAAGACTTGAGACTTGCCCTCCTAAATGTAAATGTAAGATGCCTCTCTCCCCAGCCAGCTGAGGGATTTGTCCTCCCCTTCCACACAGTTTAAGTTTAGACTCATACAGGGGGGGAGAGCTGGCCTCAAACTGTGCAGGGCATAAATGGCCCCATGCCAGCTTCTGCTCCTACCGAACCGTGCTACAGCAATTCATCTGCCAAGATTGAGCTCTCCGCTCTGGTGTTGCTCCCACTGAACCCTAAGTCAGGACAGGAAGCAGCACTCCTCAGCCCCAGGAGGAGTTGAGGGCACTCATGTAGCAAGGACAGTATCCCCATTTAAATTTAAAGACATGTCCTGTACATGTATACTTAGCAGATAGGAAGGTGTCTTTTGCCCTGGCACCTGGGCAACTCCCATTCAAACACAGGGTGACTCAGGCCAGTGCTAGCTGAAGACAGAGTGAGCAGGGGAGCCTGACACTGCATCCTGAATATAGCCATGGGTGGGCTGTCCAAGCACTGGGCAGTGCAACTCCAGGCATGAACACTGAGCACTCCAGCAAGCATCCCGCTCCTGGGATGGAGGGAGGAAGAGAAGTGCTGTCTGTTACCAGGGTTCAGAGTAGGTAGGGGCTCACAGCTCTGGCCAATACCTTGCATCACACCCTGACCTGCAGTGCCTGGAGCCCTGGCATTACGTGCTGCTTCTAGCTCGCTCTGCCCCAAAGGCAAGCAGATACGTTCTGCCCATCTGCATTCCTGACACTTCTGTGGTAGCTAGAGGTGGAGCACAGTGCAGTGACCCAGCTGCAGGGGTAACAGATGTGGGTAACTGCAGGGAGGCCTGCTGCAGAGAGGAAGGCGCACTGCCTCCTAGCCACCCCTAGAGATAAACTAGGCACCTTGGCCACTGTCAATACAGAGTCCTATGGCTGAGAGCTATACCGAAAAGGGAAGCCATACGACCCCCAACGCCAGTGCAGATCCAGCTCTTGCCCATCCCTCTAGATACTCCCCCAAGCAAGTAGCATCACTTCCATCTCCTCTAATGCTGGGCACCTGTCATGTGCTCTGCTCCCAGCACCCAGTCATGTCACTGGGAAAGCACGGAGACCACAGCCTATGGGTTTGATGAAACAGTTTCCCATTACAATGCCTCATACACCCTCATGACCTTACCTATAAATTGGACAGGAAGGGGTGGCAAGATCAGACCCAATGAATATTGCACACCAAAGTCTGGGGGAACCAGCCTTCTAGGATCTCCCTGAGATGAAAGCAGGTGCTGTGTCCTCCCTGAAGAGCAGCTGTGCAAGTTCAAGAGCTTGTCTCTTCACCAACAGTAGTTGGTCCAATAAGAGATATTACCTCACCCACTGGCCTGGTGTGGTGGCGCGCGCCTCTAATCCCAGCTGCTTGGGAGGCTGCTGTTGGCGGATCGCTCAGGAGTTCTAGGCTGCTGTGCGCTATGTCAATCGGGTGTCCGGTGCTACTGACAGCTTGGCCAGCGGGTAGTTGGAGGACTGGCTAGAACAACGCATCTGATGTGTTGTGATCGGTGCTCTCTCTATGAGGGCTGATGGATCGATCAGTGACAGTGACCTCACCCACCTTGATAGGTTTCAGTGTAGTAGCCGTGTTAGTGTGTCAGCAAAACGAAAATAAGAAAGAAAAACTTGTAGCACCTTAGAGACTAACATTTATTTCAGCATAAGCTTTTGTGGGTTAGTACCCACTTCATCGGATGCATGGAATGAAACATACAGTAGACAGATATTTATACAGTCAGAGAAACATGATAAGGTTGAGGTGCATAGACCAACCTTAAGAGGCTAATTAGTTGAGAGGAACCATAACAGCAGGGGAAGAAAAACCTTTGAAGTGATAAACAAGATGGTCACACAGGTGTGAATGAGGATCGTTAACTTAAGGGAAATAGATTCAATTAATGTAATGTAATGTAATGAATTCCAAATCCTTATTTAATCCGGAGGCAATGCAATCTCGTTTGCATATCAATTCGAGTTCAATAGTTTCTCTTTGAAGTCTGCTTTTGGAGTTTATCTGTCGCAACACTGCTACCCTCAAGTCTGTCACTGAGTGATTAGGGAGGTTGAAGTGTTCTCCTACTGGTTTTTGAATGTTATGATTCCTGATGTCAGATTTATGTCCATTTATTCTTTTGCGTAGAGACTGTCCGGTTTGGCCAATGTACATGGCAGAGGGGCATTGCTGGCACATGATGGCATATATCACATTGGTAGATGAGCAGGTGAATGAGCCCCTGATGGCGTGGCGGATGTGATTAGGCCCTGTGATGGTATCACTTGAATCGATATGTTGACAGAGTTGGCATCGGGCTTTGTTGCAAGGATAGGTTCCTGGGTTAGTGTTTTTGTTGTATGGTGTGTGGTTGCTGATGAGTATTTGCTTCAGGTTGGGGGGCTGTCTGTAAGCAAGGATTGGTCTGTCCTCCAAGATCTGTGAGAGTGAGGGATCATCTTTTAGGATAGGTTGTAGATCTTTGATGATGCGCTGGAGAGGTTTTAGTTGGGGGCTAAAGGTGACGGCTAGTGATGTTCTGTTATTTTCTTTTTTGGGCCTGTCTTGTAGTAGGTGACTCCTGGGTACTCTTTTGGCCGTGTCAATCTGTTTTTTCACTTCAGCAGGTGGGTATTGTAGTTGTAAGAATGCTTGATAGAGATCTTGTAGGTGTTTGTCTCTGTCTGAGGGATTGGAGCAAATGCGGTTGTATCTTAGAGCTTGGCTGTAAACAATGGATCGTGTGGTGTGTCCAGGACGGAAGCTGGAAGCATGTAGGTAAGTATAGCGGTCAGTAGGTTTCCGGTATAGGGTGGTGTTTATGTGACCATCACTTATTAGCACAGTGGTGTCTAGGAAATGGACCGCTTGTGTGGACTGGTCTAGGCTGAGGTTGATGGTGAGTACCCAGGAGTCACCTACTACAAGACAGGCCCAAAAAAGAAAATAACAGAACACCACTAGCCGTCACCTTTAGCCCCCAACTAAAACCTCTCCAGCGCATCATCAAAGGTCTACAACCTATCCTAAAAGATGATCCCTCACTCTCACAGATCTTGGAGGACAGACCAATCCTTGCTTACAGACAGCCCCCCAACCTGAAGCAAATACTCACCAGCAACCACACACCATACAACAAAAACACTAACCCAGGAACCTATCCTTGCAACAAAGCCCGATGCCAACTCTGTCAACATATCGATTCAAGTGATACCATCACAGGGCCTAATCACATCCGCCACGCCATCAGGGGCTCATTCACCTGCACATCTACCAATGTGATATATGCCATCAGGTGCCAGCAATGCCCCTCTGCCATGTACATTGGGCAAACCGGACAGTCTCTACGCAAAAGAATAAATGGACATAAATCTGACATCAGGAATCATAACATTCAAAAAGAAAAGGTTACTCACCTTTGTAACCGGTGTTCTTCGAGATGTGTTGCTCATATCTATTCCAGTTAGGTGTGCGCGCACGCGCGTGCACGGACGTCGGAAACTTTTTTCCCTAGCAGCTACCCGTTGGGCCGGCTGGGGAGCCCCCTGGAGTGGCGCCGATATGGTGCCCTATATAGTCCCCTGCCGGCCCGACCCCCCTCCAGTTCCTTCTTGCCGGCTACTCCGACAGTGGGGAAGGAGGGTGGGTGTGGAATAGATATGAGCAACACATCTCGAAGAACACCGGTTACAAAGGTGAGTTACCTTTTCTTCTTCTTCGAGTGGTTGCTCATATCTATTCCAGTTAGGTGAATCCCAAGCCTTACCTTGGAGGCGGGTTCGGAGTTACGGTAAAGCAGCTTGAAGGATAGCCCTACCAAATGCAGCATCATCACGGGAGTGACGGGTGATGGCGTAGTGCGACGTAAAGGTGTGCACCGATGCCCAGGTTGCGGCCCTGCAGATCTCCTGAAGGGGGATGTTCGCCAGGAAAGCCGCGGAGGAAGCCTGCGCCCTGGTAGAATGGGCCGTGACAAGTGGCGGAGGTACCTTTGCCAGGTCATAGCAGGCACGGATGCAGGCTGTAATCCATGATGAAATACGCTGCAAAGAGACCGGTGCTCCCTTTACCCGGTCCGCGACAGCTACGAAGAGCTGAGGGGTCTTACGAAAAGGCCTTGTGCGCTCTATGTAGAAGGCGAGCGCTCTCCTGACATCTAGGGAGTGCAGCCGTTGCTCTTTAGAGTTGGCATGCGGCTTGGGGAAGAAGACAGGCAGGAAGATGTCCTGTGACATATGAAATCGCGAGACCACCTTCGGAAGGAAGGACGGGTGAGGACGAAGCTGGACCTTGTCCTTATGAAAGACGGTATAGGGAGGGTCGCACAGGAGAGCCTTCAGTTCGGATACCCTCCTGGCTGATGTGATAGCCACGAGAAAGGCGACCTTCCATGAAAGATAGAGAAGGGAGCAGGAGGCCAATGGCTCAAATGGCGGGCCTGTGAGTCGAGAGAGGACGAGGTTGAGGTCCCATGCCGGGACAGGCGACTTCACTGAGGGGTGCACCTTTTCCAGGCCCTTGAGGAAACGACGCACCATGGGGTGCGTGAATATGGAGTGGCCCTCTGCTCCTGTATGGAAAGCCGAAATGGCAGCAAGATGAACCTTGAGGGAACCAAGTGCAAGACGGTTGTCTTTGAGGTGTAGCACGTAATCCAAAATAGCCGGTACGGGGGCAAGGTGTGGAGATATGCGTCGTTGGGTGCACCAGGCGGAGAATCTTTTCCACTTTGCCTCGTACGTGAGCCTTGTAGAAGGCTTACGGCTCTCAAGGAGTACACGTCTCACCGGGTCCGAGCAGGCCATCTCTGACCGGTTCAGCCATGAATTCTCCATGCTGTTAGATGCAAGGAGTGAAGGTCTGGATGGAGAAGACGACCGTGATCTTGAGAGATGAGGTCGTGGCTGATCGGGAGAGGAATGGGGGGCTGTATTGACAGGTCCATCAGGGTCGGGTACCAGCACTGCCGCGCCCAGGCAGGGGCTACCAGTATGACGTCCGCCTTGTCCCTGCGAATCTTGAGAATGACTTTGTGGATCAGCGGAAAAGGCGGGAACGCGTAGAGCAGGCGATGTGACCACGAGATCGTGAAGGCGTCCGCACGGGAGCCCGAGCCGCGGCCTCTGAAGGAGCAAAAGGTCGGGCACTTCCTGTTGGTTCTGGATGCAAACAGGTCGAGCTGGGGAAAGCCCCAGTTGCGGAAAATGGAGTGTATCACGTCTGGGCGAATGGACCATTCGTGGACCAGGAAGCGTCTGCTCAGTTGGTCTGCCAAGACATTCTGGACTCCAGGGAGGTAAGACGCCTGGAGAGAGACGGAGTGGGCCAGGCAAAGGTCCCACAGGAGAAGGGCTTCGCGGCACAGTGGTGACGACCGAGCTCCGCCTTGTTTGTTTAGGTAGTACATGGCCGTTGTGTTGTCCGTCAGGACCTCCACGCAGCGGTCTTGTAGGTGAGGCAGGAATGCCTGGCACGCCAGACGAATCGCCCTGAGCTCCTTGATATTGACGTGGAGATCGAGCTCGTGATGCTGCCAAATGCCCTGCGTTGTTAGCTGACCGAGATGGGCGCCCCAACCTAGAGCTGATGCATCGGTCACTAGAGTCAGGGAAGGAAGGAGCGGTTGAAAGGGGACTCCTTCGCCTAATGTCTGTGGGTCCAGCCACCACTGCAGGGAGTCCAGCGTGTGAGGCGGGACTGTGACGACCATGTCCAAGTCGTCGCGGATTGGTCGGTAGACCGAAGCCAGCCAGGCCTGCAGGGGGCGAAGTCGTAGTCTGGCATGCTGGACCACGTACGTGCAGGACGCCATATGGCCCAGTAACTTGAGGCATTGCCTTGCGGTGGTGATGGGAAACCGGCGGAGCGTGGTAATCAAGTCCACTATGGCGAGATGGCGGGCCTCTGGGAGGAACGCCCGCGCTCTGGTTGCATCGAGGATCGCTCCGATGAATTGAATGGACTGAGTGGGAGTCAATATTGACTTGGAGGTATTCACAATGATACCTAGATGAGAAAAGGTATCCATGACCGTCTGTACGTGGGCTTGCACCTGTTGATATGACCGGCCTCGAAGTAGCCAGTCGTCGAGGTACAGAAAGACGTGCACGTGTTGGCGACGAAGAAAAGCGGCCACCACTGCCATACATTTCGTGAAGACGCGTGGGGCCGTGCAGAGGCCGAAAGGTAGTGCTGTAAATTGGTAGTGTGTTTGGCGCATGACGAACCGGAGGAAACGTCTGTGGGCTGGTGAGATAGAGATGTGGAAGTAGGCATCTTTCATATCGAGGGCGGCAAACCAGTCCCCGGGGTCCAGAGAGGGTATGATGGTGGCCAGGGAGACCATGCAGAACTTCAGGTTGACGATGTACTTGTTGAGGTTTCTTAGGTCCAGAATGGGTCGTAGACCTCCCTTGGCCTTGGGAACAAGGAAGTAGCGGGAGTAGAAACCCTTGCCCCTGAATTCGTGAGGCACCTCCTCCATAGCTCCTAGTTCGAGGAGCGCTTGTACCTCTTGATAGAGAAGTTGCTCGTGAGAAGGGTCCCTGAAGAGGGATGGAGAGGGAGGGTGGGAGGGAGGGGTAGAGTGGAAGTGGATAGCGTATCCCGCCTCTACTGTCCGTAGGACCCACCGGTCTGATGTAATACGGGACCAGGCATGGTAGAATCGGGACAGACGATCCAGGAAGGGTAGAGAGGCTGGACTGTGTGGTGGTGGTAAGCCGTCCCCGAAAGTCCCATCAAAATGGGCGCTTCGCGCCCTGTGATGCCTTTTGCTGGCCTCTGTTTTGACCCTGAGAGGGGCGGGAAGGCTTGCGTCGGGTGAAGCTGGTTCTCCGCCGAGAAAAGTCCTGCCTGGGTCTGGGTGGGAAAAACCGCTGCTGGAAATGCGGTGGCTTAAATGGTTTCCTGACTGTGGCCATGGTGTGCATCCCCAAGGACTTGATGGTGTTTCTAGTGTCCTTGAGGTTATGCAACCGGGAGTCAGTCTGGTCCGCAAAGAGGCCTTTACCATCGAAAGGTAAATCCTGGATTGTATTCTGGACCTCAGCAGGTAGCCCGGAAGACTGGAGCCAGGCACTCCGCCGCATGGAAATACCCGTTGCTAATGTCCTGGCTGCCGCATCTGCAGAGTCTAGGGCGCCTTGCAGGGAGGTGCGGCTCACCAACTTGCCCTCTGCAACCATGGCTTTGAGCTCCGTCTGGGACTCAGGGGGAAGTTGGTCTTGAAATTTTGCAACCGCCGACCAGGAATTATGGGCATACCTGCTGAGAATCGCCAGTTGGTTGGCGATTCGGAGTGACAGGCCCGCAGTACAGTAAGTCTTCCTGCCAAAAAGGTCTAGGCGTTTAGAGTCCTTGGATTTAGGGGCGGGGCCTTGCTGACCATGCCTTTCCTTTGCGTTAACCGCATCCACCACCAAGGAGCAAGGCATGGGGTGGGTAAAGAGATACTTGAACCCCTTGTTCGGCACAAAGTATTTCCTCTCTACTCCTCTAGCTGTTGGAGGGATAGAGGAAGGGGTTTGCCAGAGTGTAGTGGCATTGCCGCAGATGGTCTTATTCATTGGCAGTGCCACCCTGGAAGGACCTTCTGGCTTCAAGACCTCATCCACCATGGGGTCATCCTGTTCCTCCACAACCTCCTCTAAGGGAAGGTTCATGCTGAGAGCCACCCTCCGGAGTAGCTCCTGCAGGACCTTGAAATCCATAGGTGGGGGCGAAGCAGATGATGTGCCGGCCACTGCTTCATCGGGGGATGATGAAGAGGTTGAGAGAGGGAGGGGTGGATCTGGCAGGGTATCCCGTTGAACAGCGGGTGAAACCTGTTGGGTAGAGGCAGGTGCCTCCTCTGGCACCGGTACAGGGCCTCCAGAAGTAGCCTGGTCCACGGGCGGGCGGCTGACGGTGGCCACCGGAGGATATGTGCGCACCACTGGATAGGGAGGCAGTGGTGCACCCTGGGCCTGATGATATGCCCAGGGTGTCCAGAATGGCCACTGGGGCTGCCAACCTGCTGACCCTGGGTCTTGCATTGGAGCTACCTGGATCCCCTCAGGCGTCTTAGATGGGCCACGTGAACTGGCCGACGATTGGTCTCTGGACGGCCAGGGTGGGGCGGTGCGCGAGGTAGGGTGATCCCTGGATGGTCTGAAGCGGGAGGAGCGCGAGTCACGTGACCGCGAGCGGGACCAAGAACAGTAGTGGGCTCTGTCATCCCGATGACGTGGGGACTCATGGTGCCGTGGTGGAGATCGGTGCCGTGGTGACGCCGCTCGACGTGGTGACTCACGGCGCCGGGGTGAAGATCGGTGCCGTGGAGACGCCACTCGGCGTAGAGACTCACGGTGCCGTGGAGGAGATCGGGACCGTTGCGACGCTGCGCGCCGTGGTGACTCACGGTATCGCGCTGGGGATCGGTGCTGTGGAGAAGATCCTTGGCGCGGCGGGTCCCGGTGGCGTGGGGACTCCTGTCGGCGCGGCGGGTCCCGGTGGCGTGGGGACTCCTGTCGGCGCGGCGGGTCCCGGTGCCTTGATTGGTCATCGCGGTGCCATGAGTGTCGTGGAGAATCCCGGCATGGTGGGGATTCTCGATACGGCATGTCTCGACGCCTGGGTGAGAGCTCACGTTGCGGCGAGGCTCGGCATCGAGGGGATATTCCCCGGTGCGGTGAGTCCCAACGGTGCGGCGACTCCCGGCGTCGAGGCGAACTCCAGCGTGGTGTCTCCGCAGAGGGACGAGCCGGAGGTGGAGAGCGGTGCCGGGATGGCGTTGCGCTCATCCTGGACACCGAGCGGGACCAGGATCTAGCAAGCGAGGACGACCTCGAGCGTGATCGGCTCTGAGGGTCCGGGCTGCGAGTCCGGCGCCGCGAGTCGGACCGGCGTCGTGAGTCAGACCGGTACACCGCACGGTGCCGGGACTCCGAACGACGCCGGGACTCCGAGCGGCGTGTAGGAGGCTGAAGGTGAGCCGACGGTCCAAGAAACGCCGGCTTGCCCCTGGAGATGACAGGGGGTCGTGCCGGGGTCGGCGCAGGTACGGGGGACGCCGTCATCTCAATGAGCCCCCTGGCAGCCTCGAAGGTGTCTGGTGTCGAGGGTGCCATGACGACCTCGGGACACGGTGGTGCTTGTGGGCGCGGGCTGACATCTGTCTGTTCCGGCACGGCGGAGGGCGGTACTGCACCAGCGTCCGAAGACTTGGGAGGCTCTTTCCGTCCCGATGGGGAAAAGGAGCGGTGCCGAGCGTGGCCCCGGGTCCCCGACGCCGCCCGGCCCCGAGGTGGGCGGGAGTCTTTCCGCGGTGCCGTAGCCGGAGGTGCGCTGCGCACCGAGACGCTGGAGCCCACACCTTGAGGGGGCAGAGTGCCGCCTCCATTAATAGTTGTCTCAGGCGGATTTCTCTCTCCTTCCTGGTTCGGGGCTTGAAGGATTTACACAGCTTGCACTTGTCAGCTGTGTGGGACTCACCCAGACACCGAAGGCAAGCGTCGTGGGGGTCCCCGGTGGGCATGGGCCTATTGCAAGAAACACACGACTTGAAGCCGTGGGAGGGCATGCCCTATGCCCAGAGGGCTCGGGAGGAGCCCGCGAAAAAACGTAGAACTACTAACTACTACAACTATCTAACTAATTACTGAACAATGAAAAACTATTAACACTAATTACAATCGATTAACGGATAGCTAGGGAGTAGTGGAGCACTTGCGAACAAGAGACCACTGTTCCAACGACCGTCACGGGCGGTAAGAAGGAACTGGAGGGGGGCCGGGCCGGCAGGGGAATATATAGGGCACCATATCGGCGCCACTCCAGGGGGCTCCCCAGCCAGCCCAACGGGTAGCTGCTAGGGAAAAAAGTTTCCGACGTCCGTGCACGCGCGCGCGCACACCTAACTGGAATAGATATGAGCAACTACTCGAAGAACAACCAGTAGGAGAACACTTCAACCTCCCTAATCACTCAGTGACAGACTTGAGGGTAGCAGTGTTGCGACAGATAAACTCCAAAAGCAGACTTCAAAGAGAAACTATTGAACTCGAATTGATATGCAAACTAGATTGCATTGCCTCCGGATTAAATAAGGATTTGGAATGGCTCGGCCATTACATTAATTGAATCTATTTCCCTTAAGTTAACGATCCTCATTCACACCTGTGTGACCATCTTGTTTATCACTTCAAAGGTTTTTCTTCCCCTGCTGTTATGGTTCCTCTCAACTAATTAGCCTCTTAAGGTTGGTCTATGCACCTCAACCTTATCATGTTTCTCTGACTGTATAAATATCTGTCTACTGTATGTTTCATTCCATGCATCCGATGAAGTGGGTACTAACCCACAAAAGCTTATGCGGAAATAAATTTGTTAGAAAAACTTGTAGCACCTTAGAGACTTTCTTATTTTCGTTTTGCTCACCCACCTTGTGTGTCTAATATCCAGGGACTAACACAGCTACAACACTGCAAACTCAGGTGAGTTAACTCCCAGCTGGTCACTGAAGTGTCTCAACTGAAGCAAGTCAAGCCCTGAACTTGGGTCTTGGTAGGTAGGTAAAGGAAGAAGTGATTTTTTCCCCCTTTTCCTGTTCTGTTGTGAAAATGTGTGTATTTAGAAGCAATGCCCACTTCTATCACACTACCCATGTACATTTTATGCTTTGGGATATTAAACAGTCAATACTGATTATTACAAATGAGCATTGGGATAGTAACTCAGACCTCAGCAGTTCCAAGCTTCTATCCACATGACTGGTGTGCAGCTCTCAACCCCTGGGACACTTATTTCACATAATTCAGAGTGGTAGCCATGTTAGTCTGTATCAGCAACACAACAAGGAGTCCTTGTGGTACCTTAGAGACTAACAAATTTATTTGCGCATAAGCTTTCGTGGGCTAAAACCCATCAGATGTGCGCGCGCGCGCACACACACACACACACACACACACACACACAAAGAGGGGAGTTGCCTTACCAAGTGGGGGGTCAGTGCCAATGAGGCCAATTCAATTAAGGTGGAAGTGGCCTATTATCAGTTGACAAGAAGGTGAGTAGCAGCAGCAGAGGGAAAATTATTTTGTAGTGACCCATCCACTACCAGTCTTTATTCAGACCCAATGATGATGATGATGTCCAGTTTGCAAATTAATTCCAGTTCTGCAGTTTCTCATTGAAGTCTGTTTTTGAAGTTTTTTTGTTGAAGAATTGCCTCTTAAGTCTGTTATTGAGTGTCCAGGGAAAGTGAAGTGCTCTCCTACTGTTTTGTGAATGTTACAATTCCTGGTATCTGATTTGTGTCCATTTATTATTTTGCGTAGAGACTGTCCGGTTTAGCCAATGTACATGGCAGAGGGGCATTGATGGCACATATCTCATTGGTACATGTGCAGGTGAACGAGCCCCTGATGGTGTGGCTGATGTGGTTAGGTCCTATGATGGTGTCCCTTGAATAGATATGCAGACAGAGTTGGCAACGGGGTTTGTTGCAGGGATTGGTTCCCGGGTTAGCGTTTTTGTTGTGTGGTGTGTAGTTGCTGGTGAGTATTTGCTTCAGGTTGGGGGCGCTGTCTGTAAGCAAGGACTGGCCCGTCTCCCAAGGTCTGTGAGAGTGAGGGATCTTCCTTCAGGATAGGTTGTAGATCCTTGATGATGCACTGGAGAGGTTTTAGTTGGGGGCTGTAGGTGAGGGCTAGTGGTGGTGTTGTTACTTTCTTTGTTGGGCCTGTCCAGTAGTAGGTGACTTCTGGGTACCCTTCTGGCTCTGTCAATCTTTTTCTTCACTTCACCAGGTGGGTATTGTAGTTTTAAGAACGCTTGATAGAGATCCTGTAGGTGTTTGTCTCTGTCTCTGAGGGATTGGAGCAAATGCAGTTGTATCTTAGAGCTTGGCGATAGACAATGGATCATTTGATGTGGTCTGGATGAAAACTGGAGGCATGTAGGTAAGTATAGCAGTCAGTATAGTCAGTTTCCGGTATAGGGTGGTGTTTATGTGACCATCACTTATTTGCACTGTAGTATACAGGAAGTGAATCTCTTGTGTGGACTGGTCCAGGCCGAGGTTGATGGTGAGGTGGAAATTGTTGAAATCCTGGTGGAATTCCTCAAGGGCCTGCTTCCCATGGGTCCAGATGAGGAAGATGTCATCAGTGTAGCGCAAGTAGAGTAGGGATGCTAGGGGACGAGAGCTGAGGAAGCGATGCTCTAAGTCAGCCATAAAAAAGTTGGCATACTGTGGGGCCATGCGGGTACCCATAGCAGTGTCGCTGACTTGAAGAAACTGCAGAACTAGAATTAATTTGCAAACTGGACACCATCAAATTAGGCCTGAATAAAGACTGGAAGTGGATGGGTCACTACAAAAAGTAATCTTCCCTCTGCTGTTACTCACCCCCCTTCTTGTCAACTGTTGAGAATAGGCCACTTCCACCTTAATTGAATTGGCCTGGTTAGTACTGACCCCCCCACTTGGTAAGGCAACTCCCATCGTTGTGTGTGTGTGTGTGTGTGTGTGTGTGTGTGTAAAAAAACTCTCTCTCTCACACACACACACACACACACACACTGCTTACTGTATTTTTCACTCCATGCATCTGATGAAGTGGGTTTTAGCTCACAGAAGCTTATGCCCAAATAAATTTGTTAGTCTCTAAGATGCCACAAGGACTCCTCATTGTTTTATCTTCACATAGTGATTCATCCTTCTTGTACCAGCCAGAGAAGCCCACACTGGTGCAGGGAATTCCCCAGGGACCAGATCCCTTGGCTATATGACCCCTTTATGCTGCCAGAGCCAGAATGAAAGTCACAGTCCAGGGATAAATTGGATCAAACATCTTTATGTACAGAGTTAAATGTTTCCCCAAAAAAGCTGTACACTGCTCCCAGCCAGGAGTCACATCTTCTACCTTGCTGGTGACAAGGTCTGATGAGGGGATGTGGGGAATGCTTGCAGATGACTTCTTCCCCTGGAATTTTTGGCACTTTGCAGAAATGGCTTGTGGTGCCCATATTGTGTAGAGAATGATGGCCTCTGCTGGGGTTGAGGCTTACAGTGCTTCTGCTTTGATGCAGGAGTATAGACTCCCAAGGACCTCAGTGTCACCTGCAGTCCCTCAGAGCATAAAGCTTCATCTGTTTTCTCATTGAGAAAGTTCACAGCCCTCAGATGGAAGATTCCCCCATTGTACTTTGTACTTCCTTAAGGATCCCTGGTGACTAAACCAAGACGGTCACCCCATGGCAATTGAGGCAGCCATAGATCTGGAAGGTATGGCCACAGAATAAAGGACTGCCCTGGAGGAATGTACATGCACCCTTCATAGATTAAGCGTTTAAATTAATTTCTGCTTTCTTGAGGAAGCCCATCTGCAAACTTACGTAGGGAGTCCTGATAACTGCACTTCAACAAGTCGTTGGCCATTCTTGTTTGGAGACTCAATGTAGAATACTTTTCCTAGACGATCTAATTTCTTGGACCCCTTGTCTTGAGGTGTTGCTTTCTGCTGTCTCTCGTTAGCCACAGTGACAGCCAACGATTTCAGTGAAGGGTGCATACAGAATTGCTCAAAGCGCTGGGAAGGCACTTGGTACTGCCTGCAATTCCTCCTCCGAGTCTTGACCAGTCTGTTCAGTAGGCAGTGCAGCAGATTGGGCTGGTTGTAAAGTCCCCTTGTGAGGTTGCTGAGCGGGGGATCTAGCTGTAGATTAGGGTGCAGACACTGGCCTTCTAGCCTGATGCAGCCCTGTAAAGCCAAAGTAAGCATAAAGGGGGAGGAGAATAGCAAGCAGCCTCTCTGTTTGGGCTCCTGTATCTGAGGTAAAATCATAGAATCTCAGGGTTGGAAGGGACCTCATGAGGTCATCTAGTCCAACCCCCTGCTCAAAGCAGGACCAACCCCAACTAAATCATCCCAGCCAGGACTCTGTCAAGCCTGACCTTAAAACCCTCTAAGGAAGAAGATTCCACCACCTCCCTAGGTAACCCATTCCAGTGCTTCACCACCCTACTAGTGAAAAAGTTTTTCCTAATATCCAACCTAAACCTCCCCCTCTGCAGCTTGAGACCATTACTCCTTGTTCTGTCATCTTCTACCACTGAGAACAGTCTAGATCCATCCTCTTTGGAACCCCCTTTCAGGTAGTTGAAAGCAGCTATCAAATCCCCCCCCCCATTCTTCTCTTCTGCAGGCTAAACAATCCCAGTTCCCTTAGCCTCTCCTCATAAGTCATGTGCTCCAGCCCCCTAATCATTTTTGTTGCCCTCCGCTGGACTCTTTCCAATTTATCCACATCCTTCTTGTAGTGTGGGGCCCAAAACTGGTCACAGTACTCCAAATGAGGCCTCACCAGTGCTGAATAGAGGGGAATGATCACGTCCCTCGATCTGCTGGAAATGCCCCTACTTATACAGCCCAAAATACCATTAGCCTTCTTGGCAACAAGGGCACACTGTTGACTCATATTCACCTTTTCGTCCACTGTAACCCCTAGGTCCTTTTCTGCAGACCTGCTACCCAGCCATTTGGTCCCTAGTCTGTAGCAGTGCATGGGATTCTTCCATCCTAAGTGCAGGACTCTGCATTTGTCCTTGTTGAACCTCATCATATTTCTTTTGGCCCAATCCTCTAATTTGTCTAGGTCCCTCTGTATACTATCCCTACCCTCCAGCATATCATCCACTCCTCCCAGTTTAGTGTCATCTGCAAACTTGCTAAGGGTGCAGTCCACACCATCCTCCAGATCATTAATGAAGGTATTGAACAAAACCAGCCCCAGTACCGACCCTTGGGACACTCCACTTGATACTGGCTGCCAACTAGACATGGAGCCATCGATCACTACCCGTTGAGCGCGACCATCCAGCCAGTTTTCTATCCACCTTACCGTCCATTCATCCAGCCCATACTTCTTTAACGTACTGGCAAGAATACTGTGGGAGACTGTATCAAAGCTTTTCTAAAGTCAAGAATTAGCACATCCACTGCTTTCCCCTCATCCACAGAGCCAGTTATCTCATCATAGAAGGCAATTAGGTTAGTCAGGCATGACTTGCCCTTGGTGAATCCATGCTGACTGTTCCTGATCACTTTCCTCTCCTTTAAGTGGTTCAGAATTGATTCCTTGAGGACCAGTTCCATGATTTTTCCAGGGACTGAGATGAGACAGACTGGCCTGTAGTTCCCCGGAACTTCCTTCTTCCCTTTTTTAAAGATGGGCACTACATTAGCTTTTTTCCAGTCATCCAGGACCTCCCCCGATTGCCATGATTTTTCAAAGATAATGGCCAATGGCTCTGCAATCACATCGGCCAACTCCTTTAGCACCCTCAGATGCAGTGCATCTGGCCCCATGGACTTGTGCTTATCCAGCTTTTCGAAAGAGTCCCGAGCTACTTCTTTCTCCACAGAGGGCTGGTCACCTCCTCCCCATACCGTGCTGCGGAGTGCAGCCGTCTGGGAGCTGACCTTGTCTCTGAAGACAGAGGCAAAAAAAGCATTGAGTACACTAGCTTCCTCCACATCCTCTGGCACTAGGTTCCCTCCCTCATTCAGCAAGGGGCCCACACTTTCCTTGACTTTCTTCTTCTTGCTCACATACCTGAAGAAACCCTTCTTGTTACGCCTAACATCTCCGGCTAGCTGCAACTCCAAGTGTGATTTGGCCTTCCTAATTTCACTCCTGCTTGCCTGAGCAATATTTTTATACTCCTCCCTGGTCATCTGTCCAATCTTCCACTTCTTGTAAGCTGCTTTTTTGTGTTTAAGACGAGCAAGGATTTCACTGTTAAGCCAAGCTGGTCGCCTGCCATATTTACTTTTCTTTCTACACATCGGGATGGTTTGTTCCTGCAACCTCAATAAGGATTCTTTAAAATACAGCCAGCTTTCCTCGACTCCTTTCCCCCTCATGTTATTCTCCCAGGGGACCTTGCCCATCAGTTCCCTGAGGGAGTCAAAGTCTGCTTTTCTGAAGTCCAGGGTCTGTATTCTACTGCTCTCCTTTCTTCCTTGTGTCAGGATCCTGAACTCGACCATCTCATGGTCACTGCCGCCCAGGTTCCCATCCACTATTGCTTCCTCTACTATTTCTTCCCTGTTTGTGAGCAGCAGGTCAAGAAGAGCTTTTCCCCTAGTTGGTTCCTCCAGCACTTGCACCAGGAAATTGTCCCCTACACTTTCCAAAAACTTCCTGGATTGCCTGTGCACCGCTGTATTGCTCTCCCAGCAGATATCAGGGTGATTAAAGTCACCCATGAGAACCAGGGCCTGTGATCTAGTAACTTCTGTTAGTTGCTGGAAGAAAGCCTCGTCCACCTCATCCCCCTGGTCTGGTGGTCTGTAGCAGACTCCCACCATGACATTACCCTTGTTGCTCACACTTCTAAATTTAAACCAGGGACTCTCAGGTTTTTCTGCAGTTTCATACTGAAGCTCTGAGCAGTCATACTGGTAACAGAGATTAGCCCTCAACTCCCCTCTGTACATTGGCTCTGAGTATCCTGGCCCCAGGGAATGAATCAGTGATACCTCTCTACTGTCACCAGTGCCTCAGGATGGGAATGACTACTCCTCTTGGAGAGGGGGAGCCAATTCAGCTGGAGTGCTGGGTGCCTCAGAGTGTGCTCAGACTGGTATCACTTATGTGGTTGGTACCGATGTAGGAGCAGTGAAGGCTGGTACCAGAGAAGGTACCTTTACTATTGCCAACAGTGGGGAGTCTGATAATGAAGAGACAGATCTTTAGATGGTGTGTAGGGTTTCAACAGTTTAAATTGACGCTGTAGTCAGGCAGTTAGAGGACACTGGTACCAGGATTGTTGGTACTGTGGGCCTCGGCGCTGAGAGGTGGGTGCCAGGCAAGTTTTGTAGCATCTAGGACACCAGTTTAGTGGCACAGTGACTGGTGCCTGAATGGGAACCAGAGGAGCCCTTTTGGGCTCCCTTTTTCAGCTGAAATTTTATAGGATTTGTGGCTCCTGGAGCAAGAACCTGGTAAAGGAGACCTGGCGCTCTTCCCTTTGTGGGCTCAGGGCTCTTTTCTCCCGGTCCCCTGAAGTTTCCTAGAGGAGAACGGGTCTTTAGGAGCAGCAATCACAACCCCAAGAACTCAGGAGCCAGGAGGAGTACTTTCTGATACATGCTCAGGAGTTTCTGCCCCAGGCATCTCTGGGTCTGAAGAGAGATGCATCGAGCAGGAACATCTGTAAGTGAGATTCCCTAGCTCTCTGCATTCTCTTAGGAAAAGGATTTACACATGGCACAGCTATCTACAGTAACCATCTGGCATGTCCATCATTGGGAGGCATTACTGCCTCGCACAAAAGGCAATTTTTAAAACCTGGAGATTTGAACTCAGTCGTAGTGCCAGGTCTCAGTACTGGGGCAAACTCGCAGGCAAAACAAACAAGTTTCCTTTTAGAAGGAAGGAAAGGCCATCAGAAAATCTAACACTAAGGACAGTCTCACAGCTAAGTATCTATTTACAAGTATCTACAGAACAATGGGTAAAACACACAGTGAGCCAAGAGACTCAGACACTGCAAGTTCCAACTCTCAGCCATGGGTGGCAAGAAGGAACTGAGGGGCAGTTGGGGTTGCCCCACCCTTTATGGCCTTGGCTAGAGGCACAAGAACAGTTGGGATGCAGGCATAGGCCCAATGGACAGCACTGGCCAAAAGAATCTGAACTCAGCTAGCAGTGGAATATGGATAAGCACTCAGAGGAGGAAAACTTCCAAATGTAACTTGAATATAAACCGCTATAATGCTATCTGCCTGCAGCTATAGACAGCTTGAAACAATAGTTCTGAATGATGTAAACTTCCCTTTCACCTCCCAGCACTGTGAACTCAAATCTAATCAGAGTATGGCTGGGGTGCTGCTGACTGTCTAAAGCTACATTCTGATTTGGCTGGCCGGGCCTTTTGAATGATGTCATGTCATGCACCAACTCACAGGAGTGTAAAGGTAGGACCTTGGACTTAAACATATATTCGTACACTTATTCCCCACAATCCAGGATAGCACTTTTGCATGTGCTTAAATTCTACCCTGGATAGGGTTTCTTGAGTCTGTGGCATTATATTTAATGAGGGAGGGAGGGAGAGGAATGAAGCCACAGATTTTAAAAAAAGGAAAAATACTTCCCTCTCCATTAATGATTTAAACAATTAACCATTTAGCTGCTTATGGTTTCCATGAGGGCACTTCTCATTTGGTCATTAGCATCCACTCATTTTCTCCCCTTGCAAAACTGGAGACACAAAGTAACACTGAAGGAACAAAGACTAAATCTTTCCATTTTTAAGCAAGTGTGTTAACGAGGTAGATTAATTTCCCACAATGGCATTTGGAATTTCCATTGACAAGAGCATGGAGCCAGACACAGGGCACGACTGGAAAAAATAAATATTCTCACTTGTAACATCACAGGCAGCACCCAGTGAGGATGGGGCTGAAGCGGCAGGTGACAGGGCTGGAATAGTGAGCAGCTGGAAGAGGAAAACAGAGCTTTAAAATGCTCCCAAAATGCCAAGCTGCAATGGTATGGTCTTTGGGCCATTTCAAACTCCTTTGCTAGAGTTAAAGCCAAAACCTGGGAGCTGTTCACTGTTGTAAATTCAGGCTGAGATTTAGAAAACAACTCAAGAACTGTAGATATCCAATTTCTAGGCATCCAAACCCCTTTGGCAGCTTTGAATAAATCAGCCCAAACTTGTATAAGAGACAGTGAACTACAATTAGTTGCTGGATTACTGCTGAAAAGGGCAGCTGGCAGGGCCGGCACGCCCACTAGGCAACCCTAGGCAGTCGCCTAGGGTGCCACGATTTGGGGGGCGCCTGGCCGTGGCTGTCACCCACCTGCCGGCTCTGCGGCTGAGCCGGGAGGGTGCCTGGCCGCGGCTGAGCCGGGAACTGGGGGGGGGGGGCGCCTGGCCGCGGCTGCCACCTGCCTCCCGGCTCCACGGCTGAGCCAGGAGGGCGCCTGGTCGCTGCTGCTGGGAGGACGCCTGGCCGTGGCTGCCGCCCGCCTCCCGGCTCCACAGCTGAGCCGGGAGCGGGGCACCGCGGGCAGGCTGCCAGGTGGGGGGCTGAGCTGCCGGCCCGTGGGGGGTGGAGAGCCGCGTGGGGGGGGGAGGAGGGGGGGGGATTGGCTGCTGGGGGTGGGCAGTATTAGCTGGGCCTAGGGCACGAAACTTCCTTGCACCGGCCCTGGCAGCTGGGATTCTGTGGATACAGGGTGGTGGGATGGAAGGGGGTCCAAATAATACAAGAAATCTTAACAAAAGCAAGATTATAATAAAACAGAAAAGGACCAATATCTCCAAATTAGCAGAGAAAAGCTATTTATAATTTTCCTCCAAATGCTGAAAAATCATTGATTAGGAACTACTTTTCAGAGTGGAAGTATATTGCATAAAACCCATTCAAATTTATACAATGAACCACCTAATGATGGTATTACAGGCTGTGCATAAATAGGCTCCTTCCGCCTTCTCTCTTTCAGCACACCAATGGCATACAACTCTATCCCACACGCAGAAGGGCCTTATGGCTCTATTTAAGTAGCTCACCATTGTTATCTATTGCACAGCTGCTCATTTTAGTACCACCGGCCAGGGACTATCCTTACTCATTGCTGCTGGAAACTGTGACCGATACAGGGGTGGGAAATAACTGGTTGCTGGAGTGGGGATGAGAACTTCTACACCCTTCTTTGAAAAAAGGAGTCTTAAAGTCACCTCTGCCCTGGATGGACTACAAGGGAGAGTGAACAAGGAGATGCATCCCCTCCTGAGAATCAAAAGCTTCAATTGATTCCTGGGTACCAAAACACCAGACCACCTTCCCAGGTGCCTTCTGCCATTGCAGGGGCCTCAGGCTCTGGTGCACCTTTTGTCCTCTCTGTTCGCTAAGATACACAATAGTTTAGTCTCTGGAGGGCTGAAATAGTTTAGTCCAGGGGTCTCAAACTCAAATGCCCATGAGGGCCACATGAGGACTACTACATTGGCCCGAGGGCCGCATCACTGACCACCCCACACCCTGCCGCCCCGCCCTGCCCCCCCTCCACCCTTTCCATGAGGCCCCACCTCTACCCTGTCTCTTCCCATCCCCCATTCCAACCCCTTCCCCGAAATCCCCACCCCAATTCTGTCCCCTCCCTGCCCCCAGGGGGTGCAGGAGGGGTATGGCAGGGGCTCAGGGGAGGGAGATGGGGTGAGGGGTGCAGCAGGGGGCTTGCAGCAGGGGGTTGGGGTGCAGGGTGTGGCAGGGGGCTCAGGGCAGGGGTTCAGGGTGCAGCAGGAGGTTCAGCTGCAGGAGGGGTTCAGGGGCAGGCTCCAGCCCGCCGCGCACCGGGGCAGGGCAGGCTCCCTACCTGCCTGCCTACTCTGCCCCCGCACCTCCAGGAAGGGGCCAGAACCTGTGGAGAGGGGGAACAGACGGGTCTGTGTGTTGCCCTGGCTGCTCCTCCAGGTACCTCCCCCGAAGCTCCCATTGGCCGTGGTTCCCCGTTCTCAGCCAATGGGAGCTGCAGGGGGGCGGTGCCTTGAGGCGAAGGCAACACACAGATGCCTGTGCCGCCGCCCCCCCTCCTCCTCCTCCTCCTCCCCCCCCTCTCCCCCAAGTTCCAGCTGCTTCCCAGAGCGGTGCGGGGGCAGGGCAGGCAGGGAGCCTGCCCTGCCCCCCGTGCGCGCCAGGCCGGAGCCGCTATAGGTAAACACTGGAGGGGTGGGCTGCAGAAAATGACTCCGCAGGCCGTGTGTTTGAGACCCTTGGTTTAGTCTAATTCTGGTTTGGGGGCTTGGTGTGAGGGGTGGCTAGTTGGTATTTGGTGGCCTGTGATCTACAGGAGGTCAGACTAGATGATCTAGTGGTCCCTTCTGCCTTAAATTCCACATACAACTTTACTGTCCCCCACCCCCACCCAGCTTCCCCCATTCCCAAACTTCCACAATAGTTGTACATTGTCAATATAACATTTTGCTACACTTACGAATGTTATGTACCCATGGCACTGTCCAGTTTCATGCTGGAGTCAACTATTACCTTGAGTTTTTGTTTTCCTAAATCTGCCAAACATTTTAATCTGCTGCCCCCAAGTGCAATGGGAGCCTGGGGCTCTGTGGCAGAAGCTGGGTTTATTTTGCCAAAGAGAACACGCGGCCTTGAGCATAGCTTGTAAGCTACCTGAATGACATCTAACAAAGTATGTTACTACAGATAAGGAACAACAAAACCAGTTTAAAAGAAAAAAGATACTGCAGCAAAAAGGAAGATCTGGACCAAATGCACTGAAATCGGAAAGCAGATCTTGACTTAAAATTAAGACACTCCTAAAGCAGAGAACTTCACATCACAAAGCCTTGTCAGACATGGGTTGGGAACAGTCAATTAGGGTCCAACCAGAGCCCACTGAAATCAAAGGAGGGAACCTAGTGACAGAGGATGTGGAGAAAGCTAGTGTACTCAATGCTTTTTTTTGCCTCGGTCTTCACAGACAAGGTCAGCTCCCAGACGGCTACACTCTGCAGCACAGTATGGGGAGGAGGTGACCAGCCCTCTGTGGAGAAAGTAGTTCAGGACTCTTTAGAAAAGCTGGACGAGCACAAGTCCATGGGGCCGGATGCACTGCATCCGAGGGTGCTAAAGGAGTTGGCCGATGTGATTGCAGAGTCATTGGCCATTATCTTTGAAAAATCATGGCAATCGGGGGAGGTCCCGGATGACTGGAAAAAAGCTAATGTAGTGCCCATCTTTAAAAAAGGGAAGAAGGGAGATCCCGGGAACTACAGGCCAGTCAGTCTCACTTCAGTCCCTGGAAAAATCATGGAACAGGTCCTCAAGGAATCAATTCTGAACCACTTAAAGGAGGGGAAAGTGATCAGGAACAGTCAGCATGGATTCACCAAGGGCAAGTCATGCCTGACTAACCTAATTGCCTTCTATGATGAGAAAACTGGCTCTGTGGATGAGGGGAAAGCAGTGGATGTGCTATTTCTTGACTTTAGCAAAGCTTTTGATACAGTCTCCCACAGTGTTCTTGCCAGCAAGTTAAAGTAGTATGGACTGGATGAATGGACGGTAAGGTGGATAGAAAACTGGCTGGATGGTCACGCTCAGCGGGTAGTGATCAATTGCTCCATGTCTAGTTGGCAGCCGGTATCAAGTGGAGTGCCCCAAGGGTCGGTGCTGGGGCCGGTTTTGTTCAATATCGTCATCAACGATCTGGAGGATGGTGTGGACTGCACCCTTAGCAAGTTTGCAGATGACACTAAACTGGGAGGAGTGGTTGATACGCTGGAGGGTAGAGATAGGATACAGAGGGACCTAGACAAATTAGAGGATTGGGCCAAAAGAAATATGTGGTTCAACAAGGACAAGTGCAGAGTCCTGCACTTAGGACGGAAGAATCCCATGCACTGCTACAGACTAGGGACCGAATGGCTGGGCAGCAGTTCTGCAGAAAAGGACCTAGGGGTTACAGTGGACGAAAAGCTGAATATGAGTCAACAGTGTGCCCTTGTTGCCAAGAAGGCTAACGGTATTTTGGGCTGTATAAGTAGGGGCATTTCCAGCAGATCGAGGGACATGATCATTCCCCTCTATTCGGCACTGGTGAGGCCTCATTTGGAGTACTGTGTCCAGTTTTGGGCCCCACACTATAAGAAGTATGTGGATAAATTGGAAAGAGTCCAGCGGAGGGCAACAAAAATGATTAGGGGGCTGGAGCACATGACTTATGAGGAGAGGCTGAGGGAACTGAGATTGTTTAGCCTGCAGAAGAGAAGAATGAGGGGGGATTTGATAGCTGCTTTCAACTACCTGAAAGGGGGTTCCAAAGAGGATGGATCTAGACTGTTCTCAGTGGTAGAAGATGACAGAACAAGGAGTAATGGTCTCAAGTTGCAGAGGGGGAGGTTTAGGTTGGATATTAGGAAAAACTTCTTCACTGGTAGGGTGGTGAAGCACTGGAATGGGTTACCTAGGGAGGTGGTGGAATCTCCTTCCTTAGAGGTTTTTAAGGTCAGGCTTGACAAAGCCCTGGCTGGGATGATTTAGTTGGGGATGGTCCTGCTTTAAGCAGGGGGTTGTACTAGATGACCTCCTGAGGTCCCTTCCAACCCTGAGATTCTATGAAAGATTCTCATTAAGCACTGGATCAGGTCCATCCAGGGAATTCCACATTACCAACTTACCCCTGGAATCCTTTCATGACATAATGGATTAATTGCCATTAGCACAGGTGCTGGAGATGCATCTCCCTCCTTGGTAGGCATCGGATGGAGCTGCTCTGCGCGGCGTTCAATGCAAGGACTCTGGACTTCACTCACTGCTTGCTTATCAGAGCTCATATTTGTCAGCCTTTCAGACACACTGCAAAGCCCCTCTCTTCTCTAGAGGATTTGGAGGGTTTGTGCTTGGGGGTGGGGGGTTGTTCCTGACATGCTTACTGTGCAGAGAGTTCTATATCAGTGTTTATAAAAGCCAATTGAACACCCATTATATGGAGTGAGATATTTGAATATCACAAGATTAACATAGGTGAAGATTCCATAGATGCAGAATTTAAGGCCAGAAGGAATCAGATCATGTAGACTGACTGTCTGTATGTATATCACAGGCTATTAAAATTTCACTATTACCTACAGATCCCATTATCGGTGTAGCTGTAGTCCTAACAGCCTTAATGATGGATCAGGACCCCTCTGGCTAAAGCACATCTTCCAGAAAGGCACCCAGTCTTGATTTGGCAACCAAACTCAGAGGCATCACATAATATTTATAAATCAACAATGCTAGTAACTGATACTATGAAATTAAATAGCTACATTTATAGTCAACAGCTACCAGAACTTACTAGAGAAATAGGATCTATGCTATAAGCACCACCTGATCCTCGTAACCAGATTAACTCTCACCTGCCTGCGTAGTTGAGCTCTGTCCACGCCAAAAGTATAGGTTGTAAAAACCACACAACACAATAGTGTCACTTTTGCTTGTGCATCTACACCAGCCATTCACCTCAACTTTGTGCACGCATCATGGGAAAATCTAAGCTATCCTACAGTGCCTTAGCGAAAAAGAAAGTGCCTGCAGGCTAGTAGGAGAATGCACACAAAATAGCACCAGTAGCATATCAGGTCATGCATTCTGGATGCCCTTCTTCATAGGCAGCTGGGTGGACAGGGGACCAGCCAATATGGTTACACAGGCCCCCACCCCCAAACAATGCCTATCTATACTGCAAATCAGTGAGACAACCTGTAAGATAACCAAGCTGCCCAGGAGGACAAAACTATGAGCTGCCATGATTACCAAGGCCCCTACAAAGTTATGTACATGCTTTACTCACCTCTGTAGTCCTGTTGACCTCAACAGAACTATTCAAATGCATAAAATAAAGCAGGTGCAGAACTCTTTGCAAGGTTTCAGAGTATTATCCACATTGCATGTTGCCACATTTAAAGCTGACAACAGCACTAGCTGCTCACAAACTGTTAAAAGCTGTAGTGTAGACAGGGTGTTAGGCAAAGATTCAAATGGGGGAATCCCCAAGCTAGAGGAGTGCTTTGATACAATATGCTAGAAGCCATGTTAACGGAAATCCAACACCCTAGACCAGAGAGCTACTGTGGAATTGTCAAACAAAACCAACCTGTCTGGTTAGAGACATCCCAGTTTTATTTATAACAAGCACCTCATACTCATTTCTCTCTTGCCCAAGGGAAAGAGCATTAGTACTCTCCACAGCTATGAACAGAATTGCTTCAGACTATTTTCTCAAAATTACTATACTCTAAAGAATCTGAGGCACATTGGATCCCTCTTACATGCTTTGTGTTTAAAAGAAAGACCATAGTTAGGCAGTGTGTCACAAACAAAAGCCTCTATACCACTCCCCTGACCCTGGCTCACTTTTTTCCCTGTTTCCCACAACTGAGAGAGCCCACAGCACCACACCCAATCCCCTAACAATGATCAGGCTGCTAACAATCTTGAATTAGTCTTGTGAGTCAGCCTTCAACTGATTTCAGGGGCAGGAGTGCCTGTAACCATCTGGGCAAGACCCAGAGACCAAATATGCAGTTAAGAGGGGAAATTAACTGTACAATGTCTTGTCAAATCAAAGAAAGGGGATGAAAGGCGTATGCTAATGCCAGGGTATGGAGAATGTATCCTGAGTAAGTTTATTGGTGAACCTTTGCATTGCTCTCAGATGCAAAAATAGAGAAGTCACAGTAGACACCCATTGATTGCCTAATGGGGCTGGAGTCCTCTGCCCATTGCTTTAGAAAAAATTTTATTTTTTCCCCTCTGCTCCTGAAGACTGAGCTTTCCAGGACTCTCAGCCTCAAGGTATTTGACTTTGGCCTCCGCTAATCTAAACAGCAGACCTGTTTACTTCATTAAGTTCCTGCCTCATGTCCCAGTATCAACTGATTGGCCAACATGATTGTGATGAGATAGACAACTATGTCCAACTTTTAAGCAGAGATCCTTTAGGACAAGCCACACCAGTATGACAGCATGCAGCTGCAGGTTTGAGTGACAACCCTATGCAGTGTGATATGCCCCAACCCTGACAGACCAGCACCTAGGGCAGTTCAAATCATGATGAGGGCTTACTGAAGGTCATGTGGGGTTCAGCACCACATGAGTGAGGTCCAAGTTCCTTTCTGGTCTGAACCCTAAGGACTAGGTTTTCCTCAGTGTCTCAGAGATGGCTCCATAAAATGCTTAAACACATTCATGAAATGGGCCCCAAAGAAGCAGGTCTAAAAGGGAAACCATTATTGTCCATCCCCCCCCCACAGAGAGGATGGACAACTAGTCTATCCTTTAGGTTAAACAGTTTCTACAGACTTTACCTTCAATACAAAGGTGGAAAGCCTTTCAGCTGATGACTCAGACATGTGGAGAGAGTTGCCTAGATGTGGCTCTTAATGGCCCAACTACCCAATGGGAAATGCAGAGTCCAGGTTTCCCCAAGAGCAACTGTGACCATTGTGGGCCCTCTGAATGTTCTTGCAGACAACAAGGCCAAATAGGAACAAAATGATACAGGAAATTCAAGTGGCCCAGGGAGAACTAAAGACTTAGTTGGAGATAGCAAAACGGGGGGTATGAAAGTAGGAATCCTTCTATACAGATACAAAAAGATCACCTCTCCCAGCCTGATACTTCAGGTGGTGGCACAAAGTCTATATCCAGATTCCATTGAGAGAGACCCTGCAGATTTCATGGGGACTAAGTGGCCCTGGAACACATCCTCAGGAATTTGTGATTCACTCATGGCTCCAATTCCCAGAAGATTAAAGGATAACTTTTTTCCCCACCACAGATTAAGGGATTTGGGACACCAGTATTCTAGGGGTGGGGAGATGTGTGCGCCATGTAAATGAGTTCTATAAAGCAAACTTGACCTATTAAGAATGCCTACTGGCCCCAAAAGAAACAGATCCTCCTCCACAAGAGCTCTCCCCCCCAGGGGTGGGTATGGACAGTCAAAAGGACACAGTCTAACTTAAGCAAGGGAGAGATGCTAAATTAACTATCAGGCTATGGAATTATCTATTACGCTCACACCAAATCTCAAACTGAGGCCAATACACAACTGACAGCAAACTTTTCTTTGAGGAAGAATGGGAACCGTCAGGCAAGAAGTCAAACTGTGGTTGGGGGCATCATGAGGTCTGCTGTGGGCATCAGCAATGCCACAGATAGCTGTGCTCCTAAGCATGACTTTACTGCAGCAAGCGGGCCTGTAAACATTGCCTTATGCTGAAAGGAGAAGGCCGCTATGAGCTCTGGCCTCCCTGCTGCTCATTGGAAAGTGAGGGGTGGTAATAGGGGGTGATGTTGCTCTTAGCTCCACCCCCTTCCCTTCTCAGGGGGAAGGAGAGCACAAAGCTGGAGGGGATGCCTATAGTAACTCCCCACAGCACAGGGAGCAGGCAGAAACTAGATTTACAGGCAGCTAGCTAGAGCTACTGAATTCAGCCCTGGAAACACTGTCTTTGAAGGACAGCCTAGATTGGGGGAGCAAGTGGAACAAGATTAGGACTGCTGGAGAGGGCAACACCACCGATGATGGATGAGAGGAAGGAAGGGGCTTGTGATTGGATAAGTGAATGCAGAGAAGTGAATGGATTAGGTAGAAGAATCTAGTCAGACAGAAGGAATGAAAGACCAGTTTAAAAAAGGAAAACAAAGTTAAGCAAAAGCAGCAGTCAAGTCACAGTACATTTAATGCAATTATTTAATGGAAAGGCATTGTAAGACATTAGTCACACATGCAGATTTATGAACATACTCCCTGACTCAGAGGGGCAGTGACAATAGGGATTTCCCCCATACTCCCTCTGTGGTTGCTGTTATTCATGCCCGGTTTGGCCGTTGCATCTCCAGAATGCTCACGATTGTACTAAAATAGCAGGTTCTCTTTAAAATTCCCACAAGAATAACCTTAGATCCTTCAAAATATTTCATAGAATCATAGAATCTCAGGGTTGGAAGGGACCTCAGGAGGTCATCTAGTCCAACCCCCTGCTCAAAGCAGGACCAACCCCAACTAGATCATCCCAGCCAGGGCTTTGTCAAGCCTGACCTTAAAAACCTCTAAGGAAGGAGATTCCACCACCTCCCTAGGTAACCCATTCCAGTGCTTCACCACCCTACTAGTGAAAAAGTTTTTCCTAATATCCAACCTAAACCTCCCCCTCTGCAACTTGAGACCATTACTCCTTGTTCTGTCATCTTCTACCACTGAGAACAGTCTAGATCCATCCTCTTTGGAACCCCCTTTTAGGTAGTTGAAAGCAGCTATCAAATCCCCCCTCACTCTTCTCTTCTGCAGGCTAAACAATCTCAGTTCCCTCAGCCTCTCCTCATAAGTCATGTGCTCCAGCCCCCTAATCATTTTTGTTGCCCTCCGTTGGACTCTTTCCAATTTATCCACATCCTTCTTGTAGTGTGGGGCCCAAAACTGGACACAGTACTCCAAATGAGGCCTCACCAGTGCCGAATAGAGGGGAATAATCACATCCCTCGATCTGCTGGAAATGCCCCTACTTATACAGCCCAAAATGCCGTTAGCCTTCTTGGCAACAAGGGCACACTGTTGACTCATATTCAGCTTTTCGTCCACTGTAACCCCTAGGTCCTTTTCTGCAGAACTGCTGCCCAGCCATTCGGTCCCTAGTCTGTAGCAGTGCATGGGATTCTTCCGTCCTTTCTTGCTCCTTCTTGTAGCTTTGGCAGAAGCAGTCACCTGGAACAACTTTCATCTACCACCCAAACAGTGAAAAGTGCTCAGGACTCTCACAAGGGATGGAGGGGGAGAAGAAACAATTTTGGTTAAAAGTATTAAATACAGGGACAATGTATGAGGTTGGGATCTATAGGCTGAGGAAATTTGAGAGCTTCAGAGTAGCTAACCCGAGCAGGGGGCGGGGAGGGAGAAGAGAGAAGACAGGCTTGTTATCCATTGTTTAAAAATTATGGAACTAGGAAGTTACTGAAGATAAGTTGCCATCCTCCGCTAGAATAAGATGTCACCCACAGGCCCCAAGACCTACACCACAGGCCTCTGCTAGCTGCAGTGTAATTACATTCACTGTCAGCAGCAGCGACGCTTGTGTTATGTCCTTCAAACTCTCTACAGCAAAGCGACATTTTGACAGATTCCTAACTGCTCTGAGCAAAGATGCACTTTTCCACTCCCACATGCTCAGGTGCCAGAGCAGGCAGCTAGTGCTGCTCCCACAAGTGTGTGTGGGGGAAGTGCAATGGGACAAAGACCTATGATCTGTTCTCCACATCATCAAAACGCCAGGTCAGCAGGGCATCACTGGAGCTGCTTAACTGCTTTAAACAGCAGGAAGATGGACTGGGATCATCAAGAGAAGGCAAGCAGGGCAGGACATGTGTCTGTGATTGGCTGCTGCAGCCTGCGTGGAAACCACTACTGCTTGGGCTGCAGTAGCAAGGGAGAGACTACCATTTGCTTAACACCTATGCTAATACAGTGGTGGTTATGAGGAAAGAAATTAGATGGACACTGACAAGGACATTTTATGGTACATTACTTGACTAGCGCAGACATTTTAACAGAAAGTCTCTGACCACACACTCAAACATGCAGCTCCTTTTAGAGCATCAGCCCAGTTACTGAATAGTCTCAGTTGTAAGTACTAGAGCAGATTATCCTTTAGTTACTGCTTGGTAAGAAGTGCTGCAGTGTCCCCCAATTTAGGAACAAATTGGAGGATATACCAGAAACATTACCTGTGTTTAGAACCTACCCTACAATAATTCTATAGAGACATCCTGTTAACTTGAGAGGATAGGATCTGAATGTATCCTCTTAGTAACAAAGAAGATTTGAAGAGATTTAGGCTAAAATTTGTAAGTTTATTTAGGCACTGCAACACAGAGCACAGCTACACTTGATTTAGAAGCCTACATCTCATTTTCAAGAGTTTAGGACTATATCCCACTGAAGTGCCTAAGCCTCTTTTTTAAATGATTGTAGGCTCCTGAATCAGTTAAGTGTTGCAATGCTAAATGTAGCAGTGCCTAGATACCTTTAAAAATCTGGGCTTTGGTTATTAAATATAATCCTTTAAAAGCAAATCCCAGAGTGAAGAGGTTTAAGAATCAGGATTGTTTTAAGCTATCCCATCCCCAAAAACCCTAATGAAAAAACATCCAGATTCATTCCAAGACAAGTATTCCAAATTGAAATTCAGACTGAATCATTATAGCCATTTAATACAACAGACCAAGTGAGTGGAGTTCTTCTGTAAAGCGAGTTTTCACAATCCAACATCCAGGAGTGTATGATTTAGGTTTATACAGAAGTGACAGAATAAAGCACCAATTTGACTGATTTCTCAGGAGCTACAATTATAGAACATAACATATTGTTAAAGCTACAGGTAGAGCATTGGCAGATAATTTTATGAGGCTGCTGGAATTAAGATAGCTGGATGACATTTTAGTGACAGTTCACAATCTGAAACCATTTATCCTTCCATCTGCTTTACTACAGTATATCCCAGGCTACATCCACACTACCCGCCTGATTCGGCGGGTAGCGATCGATCCCAGAAGTGCTCCCCGTCGACACCGGAACTCCAGCTCCGCGCGAGGAGTAAGCGGAGTCGACGGGGGAGCCTGCCTGCTGCCATGTGTACTTTTAAAAATCGATCTAAGATATTAGACTTCAGCTACGTTATTCACGTAGCTGAAGTTGTGTATCTTAGATTGACCTCCCCCCCCCCCCCCCGCCAGTGTGGACCAGGCCCCAGTCTTCATAAAAACATTTAAGCGATTAGCTCTATCATCAGAACCTTTACAGCCAGAGTTTTCAAGAAGGCTCAGACACTCACAATGTGGCCAATTTTTTTTATAAGTAGACATAATTAGCACCCAGCAAAATGGGAACCGTTAGATGCGGAGTGCTTCTGAAGGTACAGCCCTATAAGTCACAGTAGTAACAGTTAAGGTGAACTAGTTAACTGAAACTGACACTGTAAAGTCAAGACAAGCTTTCTGCTAGCTGCACGGTTGGGCAACATTAACACCTGTGCAAAGAACCGAGAAACTACGGGTACGTCTACACTACCCGCCCGATTCGGCGGGTAGCTATTGATGTTCTGGGATCGATTTATCACGTCTCATCTAGACTCGCTCCCCGTTGACACCAGAAGTCCAGCTGCCGTGTGGACCGGGGTAAGTACTTTTAAAAATTGATCTAAGATATTCGACTTCAGCTACGTTATTCACGTAGCTGAAGTTGCACATCTTAGATTGATTCCCCCCTCCCCCCCCAGTGTAGACCAGCCCTAAAGCTTCTTGCAACATGTAATGCTTCAGGATAGGTCTACATTGTAGCCGGGGACATGAATGCAAGCCCATGTAGACAGACATTGGTTATCTGTACTCCAATTTGCAGCAAGCTAATTTAAGTGTACATCATGGAATGGGCTTTAGCACAGGCTGCACAAGCCTGCCTGCCTGCCTCCACAAGTACATACGTAACTGTGCTGAAGCCCTGTGCCATGGCATCCTCACTGCTATTTTTAATGAGCTAGCTAGAATACAACTAGCCTGCACGCATCTACACAAGGTGCTATTCACACCTGCGGTTGTATGAACTCAGGTCCCAACAGCTTAAAAGCCTTCACTTCATCTACAGAGGGTAGAAGTCACTTTACTACAAGTGATGATATCCATGTGTTAGCTGGAATTATGCAGAAGATTGAATACCCCTGTGGTTTTCAATTAGCTTTTAGCTTAGCTCTTATCTACTCTTACCTAGAACAGACTTCTACCACCCCTTCTATTATAACTGACCATGCAAGAGCTTTGTTCACAGCTTTGAAACAGGCTTCCTTTGTTTCTCCATCTCTTCTTATAACACTCCTCTACCCTTGCCTCTCAATCTCTCCTCCACCACACATTTCAGTCCTTTTCAGTAATTTACTTCATGTCCACATAAAAAGGATTAATTTAGATTATATATTCCACTCTCTGGCACTTACAGCAGACTATGGAGACTTTATACAAGATACTCAAAACAGACATGCGGTTAAAGGCAAGTAATTGTTTAGTTATGCTTATTGAAGGTGGCAAGGAAGATGAAACATGGTATAGGAAGTTGTACTGCTGACTTCACAGTACCCAGTGCTTTCCCCAAGTGTCACAGTAGGGTACCAGCACATTTAACACTGGAGCTTTTTTTTTTAATTACTATTAAATATAAGGCCTGATCATAATTGTTAGAGGTTCCAATAGACAGGAGGACTGCACAGAAGTTCCTACTAAACTACAGCTTCAAATTTAGGTACAAGTTATTAAATTCCCGTTCTATGTGGCTCCATCTTATTACTGGTAACAGTATGCATGGTGGGTGAATCAAACCAGACTGTAGGCCCCCATTATGGCTCATTTTTCTATGGCCGTAATATCATATGAACATAGGCAAATACAATTATGCTCTTAGAGAATGCTTAAATAAGGCAAGCCTTTCCCAAGTTCTTTTGTTCTTTCAGTGCAAGTTACTTCACGTAATTGTACACAACTGTACTTTTTCCAAGAAGCGTTCTATATTCTTAGCACATCACCTGTTCAATATATGGCCATACATTCTATAGTTCTCTGCAAGTGAAGCTCTGCTCTGTTTCAGAGCCATTTTAAATCTGAACACTTTGCTTTTCCCCCATGCAATAAGTATAAAAACCTCCAAGTGTAAACCATAGCAGTTACCATGTGCCTGCTATCAAGACTCATTTTTATTTGCAAGTTTTTCCTGTAGCCCGCTGCACAGAAAACTCCAGAGGCTGCTAACATTTACATGCAGAGATGCATAACCAAGGACATTGAGAGATGAGACAACTGGAACAAATTTAGACCAAAAGCAGTGGACATTTATTCCTCATTTGTGCAAGTGTAAAGATGCATTTGAAAATGGATGGGACAGACCCCTGTGGCTGGAGAGCTGGAGGCTATAGCCTCTGCTTCATTTTGATGGCTTGGTTTACAATTATACTAAAGGAGATAAAATTGCCGACTCACCTACTTCACATGGATGTTGCTGGCAAATACACTTGTTTACAAAGTAAAATTTCAAACTACATTTTCACTAAATTCAAGTGAAGACTTTGTTCAAATAAAAGACATACAAGTACAATTTAAAACCATATGAACATTTGCAAATGTTTAGTGCAAAGTAAGCATGTAAAAGCTACATTTTATGAACGTTTGTGCTGATGTGTGTTTGATAATTTTTACCCTTTTACATCCATTACTTTTAGTTACATACGGTTTCACTTACCTACATATGCATTGTGTTAAATCCCATGCAAGTGGGAATAATACCATTAGGCTTTGTAAAATGTTGCTCAGATCCTCATTAAATAAACTGCTTTTTTGGTTTAACAGTCAAGTTGCTGGCACACTACATATCTTGAGTTCGTGTAAGTGCTTTAACCTTACATTTGTCTTGTTCAGGCGCATAGCCTTTTCTGATGCAAACTGAATTGCTTCATGATTCTGAAATAAAACTTTGTGAATGCAGACATTTAAGGACAAGCCACCATTAATTTTAGCCTGTAACAAACTGGTTTTAAAATTAAAAGCCTATTCACACAAAGTTATATGTAATGACTGTAGTAATCAGTTTATTACACAGATTAATCATTCTTGAACGTACAAGCCCCAGGGGAGCAGTTGGGTCTTTAAATATACACGAGTTTTCTGTCAAATGAATTTTTACCCTTACATCCAGAAAGACCTAAGCAGTTAAAAAAATTAAGAAAAATAAGAGCTATTAGCTATGTATTAACTGAGAAACCACATACAAACCAAAAAAGTATGAGGGAGGGGAGAGAAGAGTTGAAATAAATCAACATCACTTGATACACTAATAGCTCCAATCCATTTAAATGTTGACCATTTAAACTTAGACCTTAAACACAGGATGTGGGTACAGGTTAATCTTGTTGGTCGTAACTTTTACCTAAGATGTAGATCCTTCAGAATAAAATGAATACAGAAACAGCTTTGAGTTCTTCACCTTGGTTTTCCATAACTGTTATGAGTTTAAAAGGATTCCATTTAAAAAAAAAAATCCTCCCACAAGTCAGTGAACTGTCTCCAGAAAATGATGAAACCCACCACTCCTCCCCTTTCATTTTATTACCCAATTTAAATCAATAAGGAATGCTTTTAGGCTCACAACTAAGTTATGACTGAAGAACTGGCTTTTCACACACACACTTCTTTGCTAGGAGTCAATGTTGGTACGGGGAATACAGTATTTCTATTTTGTTGTTCCAAGTATGTACAACACGCAGCACTGCTGTACCAGGTAAACATGTGCACAGGGGAAGATGAGGCGTGGGCTCATAGAAAGCAGTCAAATGGAAATCAAAAGGACTTTCTCTTTCAGAGTTCCCCTATCTTTATTTGTAGAGGTTATCCAATAATTTCTTTAATTACATCGCATACTTCTGAGTCCATTCCCGAGCTATTCTGTTGTACCTGTATGTATAAAAAGAGGATTTGCTTAACATGTATCATCCACTCAAATGCAAGAGATATTTTTAACTCCCGTGGAATGTTCTACACATGCCTTTAAGCTAAGTTCTCTTCAGCAACATCAGACCTTTCAGTCAGGTAATTTGAAGAGCAAAATAAAGTTTCACGCAAATAAGTGACACAACTTAACCCTTTATCAGGGCAGAGAGAGTAATCTTTGCTGTGTTTATTTCAGCAAGCAACAGCAAAACAAAGTCTTTGGGGCAGAATTACATAAAAGATCTAGTGTTTTGACAGGAAGACTTAAATGTATGTGTGTTTTCTAACCACTATCTTTGGGCGACACTATGTAACTGTTGTAAATTTTATCTTCATAACAGTCTGAAAGCTCAATATGATGCAATAACTATTCTGCAATGTTTTGCTTCTGCTTTCTCTCCAGTCATCAGCAGTTGTAAGGAAAAAGTAATAACAGTTTCCCATAGATGCTGAGCTACAAGATATTACCAGATTCAAAACAGTGTTACAGCATTTGTTTATTTTGGCTCCAGCTATTATGATTGACTATTTTGACAGAGCAAAAGAGGGATGAAACCTGGGCCATAACAACTTTCAACTTCTAAGGAGCAACCTGCTCCTTACAGACCCAATCGTACAGTCTTTTTGCACCCAGTGCACCCATTGGGGTCAGGAATTATGCACACAGGACATTTTGGATAAAGTCTTAAGTAAAAGCTGCAATACCTCATAATGTTTAATGCATTACTGATATTTGGGACATCTCAATTCCACCTGTCACAAAAAAGTGAGATACACTTCTTTTGCAAACACTTCACTCTGGAGAGTACATTCTATTAGCTAGAGGACACTTGGCCACCTTATAATACAGAATTCCAACTGGATCTTTGTTCCAATAAAGCTATTTAGTCAACTTTAACCTAAGAATGGTTCTTTGCAACGTAACAGGTTTTACTTAGACAACCCATTATATTAACTTCATCATTGTTTAAACTGTTCAAAAGACAAGTTCAAATGTGTTGATAGCACAAGACTAATATTTTCATATTCCTTCCCAGAATATATGAGCAAAACTGAATATATAAACTCGGTGGATTTGTCACTTTTACAGTTGTACCTCTTGCCGAACTGCTGAATACTAATCACGCAGCTTTGATGGCAGACAAGATGCACTAATTTTCCCCAGTATCTGCTTCTGAATTACCAAACATATTATCCAGAAACTTGCTTAATTTCACCTCCCTCCCTACTCACAGGTTGCTGAAGTGCTGTCTTGACTTCATTAGATGGTCGTGTAAGGGAACTGCTGATCAGTTCTGGAGTGGGAACAGCTCAAGGTGGGGAATTAGTTTACAAGCATCATCATCAAGCAATTGCTCAGACAACAGGTTCCCTTTTAAACTGAAGCAGTTTGAGTTACATTAATGCAATTTTTTTTTTTTTTTTGCAATGTGCTCCTTAAAAGCTTTTAAGTCTTCCCCAGATCTCTTTACGACTCTTATCCTTCCCTTGCACCCTAAGTGTGCTGTCAATGAAGCAGAATCAGAGGTATTGGTTACCTCCATGTTCATGCCCTACCATCTAGAACATTAGCACTCCCTGTAATAGTGTTTAACTTGTTCTTCTGCGACTATATAGAATTGAAGCACAGACAGTGAAGGGCTTTTAAAGCGTGTAACTCAAACTGATGCTGTAAAATCTGTATAAAATAGGATTCTTAGTACAGGTTACATTTGTGAGATTTTCTCCGATTTATCAGGGTATCAATCATGAAGGCAAACCTGTAGTTAAAGCAACTAAACAGATATAGATTTGCTTATGGGCTGTGAATTTAGTACACTGTTTTTGGGGTGGTTTATGGCTTACTTAGAAGTCCCTCAATAGAGACTTGAGCTAGAAATACAGACTTCCCTATAGCAATGCCATTAGGTACTACTATATTAAGACTATTGTCAGTGTGCACTGTATCTATAGTGCCTCTTCTAAGCAATGTCTGATTCCAACTGATCAAGACTAATTTAACAAATTCAGAGATTAGTTTTTTGTAAAGTAATCCCATTTTCTTTTACCTCTGGCTTTGAGTACAGATTCTGCTGTTTTCACATTAACGGAAGCATTTAACAGGTTTTTGGATTCCATACTTACTTTTCTCTATCTGTTTTGTAGATCCGTGCAATCTCAGGCACTAAAGGATCATCTGGATTGGGATCACACAACAGAGAACAGATGGACAAAAGTACTAGAGAGAAAAAAAACACATTGCATTAGAATTTAAGTGCTGCTGAAAACACCTGTAAGAAGTAAACCTACTTGGCTGCTATTTTAACCCTTAATGTCTGGAGTCAAGATGTGACCAAAACAAAACAGACATTAACACTAATGAATAGTAAATTCCAGAAAATTTAGCCAAATGACTTTATATACTAAAGTAATTACCATTTCACAGCTGAACTAAGGCTTTGCAGGACCATAACATTGTTATTTTGAGTACACCATGCCAATATGGAGATAGCTGGACAGAACCGTTCAATTACAAGTTGGAATCACCTTTAAAAAGGTGTCATGCAATTTAAAAAAAAAAAAGTGTAAAATTGCCTGAAAGGTCTTAAGATTTATTTTATTTTAATAGAAATTTAGGTCCTGACTTGCCTGGAAGATAACTGGAGAATTAATGTTATGACATAGTCAAAGAGTGAAAGAGCAACTGAGAAGGGGAAGCAACAAAGGGTCCTGTGGCACCTTATAGACTAACAGAGGTATTGGAGCATAAGCTTTCGTGGGTGAATACCCACTTCATCGGATGCACGAAAGCTTATGCTCCAATACCTCTGTTAGTCTATAAGGTGCCACAGGACCCTTTGTCGCTTCTACAGATCCAAACTAACATGGCTACCCCTCTGATACTTGAGAAGAAGACATTTTAACAACTGTTCACAGCTTCAATTTAGTGCTTTGATATTCTTTGTCCATATTGCTACTCATTTAAAGTTAAGATTAGACACCTGAGGCCATGTCTAAAATAGGAAGAGAAATCATATTTGCCAACATGTTTTAAAACACTGCTCTGCATCTAGTGTAAACAGGGAAAGTCATATTTAGAATGTAACATGACCTTCCCTGTTTGAACTAAGTGCAAAGCCGTACTTAAAGCCATTTGCTAAAACTTTCGATAAGTATTTTTTAATATGACCAGTCTTCCAAGACTAAACAGCCTGAGACATCCAGTAGGCCCTCCAGCAAAGAACAGAGTTGACATTCTGATATTTCTGAGGTTTAAAAACAAGCAGGAAAAAAAAAAAATCTTGATCTTATTAATACAGAGGAACAATACTAAGCACATCTTTAAAAATACACATCTTCACATCTTGCTATGACCTTGTCCATCTTATCCTTTGATGCTTCCACAGTAGTATAGACAAGGGCTCCCTCTGCCTCCCAGATGTCCCATAATTCCTACCACCAGCTGAGCTCCATTCATGGTAGCAACAGAAGGAGTCTTAGTACACACAAGGCCTGCTCTGGGCAAGTTTAGATACATGACATTAGCAGTGCTGGGAAATCTTAAACGTTGTATCTACACTAGCAGCTTGGAGTGCAAAATTAAATTAAATATTTGTCTAATCATACTATTTGATGTTTGCTCCATGATGGTTTTGGAAACTCCTTGTAGAAAAGGGTCTTCTACAAGACAGCACGTACTGTTGTCCCATACGCTGAGTGCAAGAGTAGGATGGCTTTCTCACATTCTTCTTAGCATGACAAATTAAAGATGAACTTCAGAGCTAGAGTGAAAAAAGAAATGATCCCAGGTATTTGGGCCAGGTGCTTTCACTAGCATTGGGTGGGGATGAGAGAACAAGAGGTGATCACAGATGCTTGAGTTAATGCAGTTTTCACTGTATTACGGTAGACTCTACTAGTGGGGTATATTAGTGTCAAACTATAGTCCCAGGTTTCAAGAACTATTTTAGGAAAACACATTTATTGATTGGTATAAAATTCAGGTTCTGTATTGGATAAATTCCTGCAGATGTGGGGTCTCTAAAAAGGTCAACCTATTTCTTGTTCTGGGTTAGATTGGTGCCTCTTTTCCTCCAACACCATGTTACCAGTCTACTAAAGGTCACTCTTCAGCCATTTCTGGGTTATAATACCTGAGATATTCCAACAGATTAGTTGAATTTTCATTGGACAGACTATGTTCAGGAAACAACATCCTTAAAGTAGTTGTCAGTGATGAAAAGTATGACAAAATAGCATTCTCCATCAAGAGAATTTCTGCACCCTCATCTGTGTGTGTGTACACAATTTTAGAAACCTTTAAGAGTTCAGGAATGGTCACACTGTTTCAGAGTAGTAGTCCCAATGGTCCAATATCCTGACAGCCCAGTAGTACCAGATGTTTTGGAGGAAGGTACAAGAAACCCTGTAGCAGGTAGTTATGAAATAGGAAAAATACTTCCCATACAAGCAGACTAATACTTGTCAGAGGTTGGCTTGACATGACATGGATTATCCTTTCCAAAAAAACTAATACAGTAACTCCTCACTTAAAGTCGTTCTGGTTAATGTTGTTACATTGCTGATCAATTAGGGAACGTGCTTGTTTAAAGTTGTGCAATGCTCCCTTACGTCTTTGGCAGCCACTTGCTTTGTGCACTACTTACAGGAAGAGCAGCCCGTTGCAGCTAGCCGGTGGGGGCTTGGATTCAGAGTGGATCGGCAGCCCCCCCCCCCCCCCCAGCTCCTCACTCCCTTAAGTTCCCTGTACAGCAGCCGCCCAGCAGGCTATCAATTGCCGGCAGTTCAGCTGTCCCTTCCCCCACTACCATGTGCTGCTCCTGCCCTCTGCCTTGGAGCTGCTCCCCGAGCCTCCTGCTTGCTGTGCAGGGGGGAGGGAGGAAGAGGAGAGCTATCAGGGTGTCCCCCTTCCCCTGCACTTCACTTACCCCATCTTCCATAGAGCAGGGGGGGACACACAACAGGGCTCAGGATGGAGGGAGCTTCCTGGCAGCAGCTGCGGTCTCAGCTTGCTGATCTACTTAACAAGGCAGTGTACTTAAGAGTGGGGTCAGCGTACTTAAAGGGGCAATGTGCATCTCTCTCTCACACAGTGTAGGTCTGTCTGCCATGCTGTCTCCCCTCCCTCCATTCGTGCTGCCTTGTAAAGTCTGAGGCTACATTAACAACAATGAGTTAACCCCTGAGGGCTCAGTCAATTGCTAGTTCATCATTTAGCAGTCAGGCATTCCCTGGGAAATATCCCACCCTCTGACTTCACCATCTCAACCAAGCTTTCACAATCATTGTTGCTGTGTACCAGTATTAAATAGTTTAAAACTGTGTGTGCGCGCATGCGCGCGCACCCTAACCCCATTTACATTCATTCTTATGGGGAAATTGGATTCACTTAACATCGTTTCGCTTAAAGTCACATTTTTCAGGAATACTACAATGTTAAGTGAGGAGCTACTGTATCCTTTGTATTGTAACATCTGGATGTTATGCATAAAACATCCAGTCCTTTCAGCATTCTGCTAAACTCAATACCTTGTAGTTCCATAGGCTAAATGTAGATTATGTGAAAAAGTATTTTCTTTTATCAATTTTTCAATTTCATTCAATGTTCCCTTATTCTGCTATTATAAGATGGTGAAAAGCAGTGCCAGTTCCATCTTCTCTATTCCATTGTTCTGAATACCAAGCCCTTTATTCACCTCCTTTCTGAAGTAGTTTGTCTTTTCAATCTCTTCACATGAAGTTTCTGCTTGGCTGTAGACACTCACTGCCTCAACTTATTCCACTTCCCCAGCCCCCTTTTTTTTTTTTTTTTAAATAGTGTGACCTGAATAGAACGTAGTATTCCAGGTGAGGTCATCTCATTGATTTATATAGTATCTTTATTTTCAGTGTTATCCATCCCTTTCCCCTAAGGATTTTAACATTACCTTTTAATCTGCACAACAGCAGAGATTTGATTTGAGCTGTCCACAATGATGTTCAGATTTCCCCCCAAATACCTAAATTGTTAGACAATTTATAACACAACAAGGTTCATGAACAGTTTTTCCATTTTGCACCACTGTGCATTTATTAAGATTTTCATCTGCCATCATGCAGTCCGTTCACATTGGTGGGTTAGGTCTTTGACGAAGACATTTGCAAGTTTTTCTCCCTTATTCTTGGTCTTGATTTTGTAGATCATTCATTACTACAGATATTTGTCTTTGTATAGAACCTTAGGACACTCTTGTTAGTCTTAATCCCCATAGAGCCTGTAAGCCTTTTAAAGAAAAGGCAAACCTACACACCTGCCACGCTTCAATCCTTCAGCAGAGCAGCTGTTTTAATGACGTCATCTGGTTTGCTAGCAACTCAGCCACTGCCATTCTTAAGCGCTTTCAGAACTCTTGGATATAGACAAACCAATCCTGGCGACTTGTGCTTTACTTTAATCAAGTTGGTGCAGGCACTTCAGTCCTTGACAGCACCTCAATGCCTGAGATGAGCAGATATCTCCGAAACCAGTGTTAGGGTTGCCAACTCTCCAGGATTGTCCTGGCGTCTCCAGAAATTAATCCTTAATTAAAGATTAATCTTTATGACATATGATGAAACCTCCAGGAATACATCCAGCCAAAATTGGCAATCCTACTCAGTGGTGAAGGCTGATGCAAACAAGTCAGTTGGTTTCTCTACCATATCCTTATTGTTCAATTGTTCTGTTTAATCTCAGGTGATGCAGGCTACCTCCTAGTTCTCTTGTAAACTTCCTGCTGCTAGTACATTCTTGTTAGGATTTTTTACATTTATAGTTATTTGCTCTTCATAGTCCATTTTAGCTTTCTTAATTTCCTTTTTAGGTGTTTTGCCTACTGAAGTTAAGTGTTCTTCTCTTCACTAGGCTTGGCTTTCATTTTCTGAAAGTTAATAGTTTTGCTCACGTAACCTCTTGAACAAAGTAAACAAATATGGATAAATAGCTATGTGGCTTTCCACTTCGCTTTCTTCTTTTTGTTAAGTGTATGCAGCTTTTATGACACTTGCGGTTCATTTAAGAAATCTCCGTATCAATTTCAAGGATGAGGGTTTTCCCTACTTTTTGTTTGGAGGGAATTTAACTTTAATCCCCCTCGCCCCGCCATGCTAGTTTGTCATTTTCTTCACTAAAGAGGAACTTAATTATACTGCAGTCATTATTACCTAGTGCTCAACTATAGCTACTTCCTGAACCAATTCTTGTGTATTACTTTGGACTAAGGAGCAGTTTCTCCTCATACTCTGGAAAAGACGTTTACTCACCTTTGTAACTGTTGTTCTTCGAGATGTGTTGCTCATATCCATTCCAATTAGGTGTGCGCGCGCCGTGTGCATGGTCGGAAGACTTTTACCCTAGCAACACTCGGTGGGTTGGCTGAAGCGCCCCCTGGAGTGGCACCTTTAAGGTGCTGGATATATGCCCCAGCCAACCCAGCGCCCCCTCAGTTCCTTCTTGCCGGCCACTCTGACAGAGGGGAAGGAGGGCGGGTTTGGAATGGATATGAACTCATCTCAAAGAACAACAGTTACAAAGGTAACTGTCTTTTCTTCAAGTGCTTGCTCATATCGATTAAAATTAGGTGACTCCCAAGCCTTACCTAGGCGGTGGGGTCGGAGTGAGATGTTGCAGAGTGCAGAATTGCAGAGCCAAATGCCGCGTCACCTCTTAACTGCTGGACAATCGCATAGTGGGCAGCAAAGGTATGCACCAATGACCAAGTGACTGCCCTACCTATTTCCTGTATCGGTACATGAGCCAGGAAAGCGGATGACGAAGCCTGGGCCAGGTGGAGTGGGCAGTAAGGTGTGTAGTTGGGACACCAGCCAAGTCATAGCACACACGGATGCATGATGTGATCCAGGACGAGATGAGTCGGGAGGAGATCGGAAGGCCCTTCATCCGGTCTGCCACAGCAACACAGCTGAGTTGTTTTCCTAAAAGGTTTCGTTTGCTCGATGTAGAAAGCGAGGCCCTGCGAATGTCTAGGGAGTGTAGCTGTTGCTCCCGTCGAGAGGCACGTGGCTTCAGGTAGAAGACCGGGAGGAAGATGTCCTGATTGATACGGAAGGCAGACACCACCTTAGGGAGGAAGGCTGGGTGTAGTCGCAGCTGCACCTTGTCCTTGTGGAACACAATGTACGGTGGTTCCGATGTGAGTGCTCGGAGCGGAGACACACGTCTCGCCGAGGTGATAGCTACTAAGAAGGCTGTCTTCCAGGAAAGGTACAGGAGCGAGCAGGTGACCATCGGCTCGAACGGGGCCCCCCATGAGTTTGGAGAGGACCAGGTTAAGATCCCATGTAGGGATTGGTTGCCGAATCCGTGGGAACAGGTGCTCCAAGCCCTTGAGGAATCTGCTGACCATGGGGCGGGAGAAAACTGAGCGGCTGCTTTCACCCGGGTGGAAAGCCGAAATAGCTGCCAGGTGCACTCTGATGGATATCGCCAAGCCCTGCTATTTTAAGGACAGGAGATAGTCCAACAGGATAGGCATCGACGCTGGTAGGGGCCGTGTGACTGAGCGCACTAGCATGAAAAACACTTCCACTTGGCTAAGTACGTGGACCTGGTAGAGGGTTTCCTGCTGCCTAAAAGGACCCGCTGTACCAAGTGAGAGCAACACAGCTTCGATTGAGTTAGCCATGCAGCATCCATGCCGTGAAGTGGAGAGATTGCAGGTTGGGATGACGGAGTCGCCCATGGTCCTGAGTGATGAGGTCTGGCCACAGCGGGAGTGGGATTGGAGTGTCCACCGACAGCTCTAGGAGAGTGGTATACTAGTACTGTCTGGGCCACGCCAGGGCGACCAAAATCAGATGGGCCCTGTCCCTGCGCAGCTTGAGCAGGACTTTGTGGACTAGCAGGAATGGGGCGGGGGTGGGGGGAAGAAGGCGTAGCACAGGCAATCCTTCCACTGTAACAGGAAAGCGTCCGACAGGGAACCCGGGGAGCGTCCTTGGAGAGAGCAGAACACCTGGCATTTCCAATTCTCGTGGGAAGCGAATAGGTCTATCAGGGGAAAGCCCCACTTCAGGAAGACAGAGTGGATGACGTCCAGGCCAACTGACCACTCGTGGGCCTGGGATGATCTGCTGAGGCGGTCCGCTAAGGTGTTCTGTACTCCTGGGAGAAATGACACCACCAGATGGATCGAGCGGGCTATGCAGAATTCCCACAGTTGAGTGGCCTCTTGACAGAGGGGGAATGACCGAGCTCCTTGTTTGTTGATGTAAAACATGGCCGTTGTGTTGTCTGTGACGACTGCAACACAGCGGCCTTGTATGCGCTCTCGGAATGCTTGGCATGCCAGGTGTACTGCTCTGAGTTTCCGCATGTTGATGTGAAGGGATAACTCTCCTGCCGACCAGAGTCCCTGGGTGTGGAAGTTCCCAGGGATGACGCGTCCGTGACTAGGGACACGGAGGGCTGCGGGGCATGGAAAGGCACACCTTCACACACTGATTTGGGGTCCAGCCACCAGTCCAGAGAGGCTAGTATCTCTGGTGAGATGGTAACCACCGTGTTCAAGCCGTCCCGACCTGGGCGGTATACTGTTGATAGCTAGGCTTGGAGTGGACGAAGTCGTAGTCTGGCGTGCCTGGTCACATACGTGCAAGAGGCCATGTGACCCAGAAGGCATAGGCATGTTCTCGCGGTCAAGATCAGGAAGTTTTGCAGGCTGCGGATGATGCTCACCAGGGATTGGAAGCGTGCTTCCGGCAGAAGTGCTCGGGCTAGGCCTGAGTCTAGGACTGCTCCTATGAATTCTAATCTCTGGGTTGGTACCAGAGTGGATTTTGCAACATTGAGCAGGAGGCCCAGTCGATTGAACATGTTCCTGGCGAGCTGAACATGAGACTTCACCTGATCTCTGGAGTGGCCCCGAATAAGCCAGTTGTCGAGATACGAGAACACTTGTATCCGTTGTCGATGAAGGGAGGCAGCCACAACTGCCATGCACTTGGTAAATACCCTGGGGGCTGTGGACAGCCCGAAGGGAAGGATAGTGAATTGGAAGTATGGTCGATTGACCACAAAGCGAAGCAAGCGTCTGTGTGCTGGGTAGATTGCAATGTGGAAGTGCACATCCTTCATGTCGAGGGCGGCGTACCAGTCTCCAGGATCCAAGGAAGGCATAATGGTCCCCAGGGAAACCATGCGGAATTTCAACTTTACCACGAATTTGTTGAGTCCGCGTAGGTTCAGGATGGGCCAAAGCCCGCCCTTGGGGATTAGGAAGTAACGGGAGTAAAAACCCCTGCCCCTTGATTCTCTTGGAATCTCCTCTATCGTCCCCATAGCTAGGAGTGACTGGACCTCCTGTAGGAGGAGGTTTTCGTGAGCAGGGTCCCTGAAGAGGGACGGGGAGGGAGGGTGGGGAAAAAGCAAATGGGAGGAAGTATCCCTTTTCCACCGTGCGTAGGACCCAACCGTCTGAGGTTATGTAGGACCATGCATGGAGGAAATGGGAGAAACGATTTTGGAAAGGCAGGGAAGGATCCTGAATGGAGACTGGTGCTCCGCCCTCGGGCGCACCTTCAAAAGTTGTGCTTAGGCCCTGCTGATGGCTTGGGAGGGCCCTGGCCTTGGCTGGCTTGGTGCCCAGTTTGCTTTCTTTTACCACCTCGGCCACGTCTTCTAAAGAAGTCCTGCTGTGGCCGAGGGGGGAGGGTAGGATCTCTGGGGCTGTGGTCTAAACGGCCTTCTCTGCGTCACTGGCGTATGCATTCCCAGCAAGTGCATGATAATCCTCGAGTCCGTCAAACTCTGCAGCCTTGAGTCCTTTTTTGGGGGGGAAAACAGGCCCTGGCCATCAAAGGGCAGGGCCTGGAGGGTCTGCTGCAACTCCAGTGGCAAGCCAGAGACCTGCAGCTGCGATATGCGGTGCATGGCTATGCCCGATGCCAGGGTTCTAGCCGCCGAGTCCTCCATGTCCAGGGAGGCTTGTAGGGAGGTTCTAGCCACCTTCTTGCCCTCCTCTACTAGCACCCCAAATTCCCCTCTGGAATCCTGCGGGACCAACTCCTTGAATTTCTCCATGGAGTGCCACGAGTTATAGTCATACCGACTCAGGAGTGCCTGTTGGTTGGCCACCTGAGCTGTAAGCCTCCGGCCGAGTACACCTTGCGCCCAAACAAGTCTAGGTGCCTGGCCTCCTTCGATTTAAGCACAGGGGCCTGCTGACCGTGCCGTTCCTTCTCGTTGACCGAAGTCACAACAAGGGAGCGCGGTTGGGGGTGCGTGTAGAGGTACTCATATTTCTTCGAGGGAACAAAGTACTTTCTCTCCACCCCCTTAGTCGTAAGGTGGAATAGAGGCTGGCGACTGCCAGATTGTCTTGGCATTGGCCTGTATCGTCCGTATGACGGGGAGGGCGATGACGAGGAAGATACCCTCGGAACCGAGGGATCCTGCATGGGGGTCCTCTTATAGAGGATCTTGCTGCCCAAGGTCCTCCATGCTAGGGGTGTGGGCTTGAATTGGCGCTGGAGCAGTCGCCTCAGAACCCCCGGGGGGGTGAGGGGGAGGGGGTGTGCGCCTGACACCATGGCTTCCGGCATTCAGGGCTCCGAAGGGGCAGAACGGTAAGCTCCCGAAGGAACCCCTTGGGCCCTGATAGTATGCCCAGGGGGTCCAAAAAGACCACTGCGGAGGCACCTGGCCCAGGTCCTGTCCTTCATCCGGCCACTGGTCTGCAGTGCCCTCTGCCTGGTCTTGGGCGTAGTGACCACCTTGTGAGCACGACGACGCAGAGGCAGAGCGAGACAGCAAAGGCGGTGCTGTACGTGTCGGTGCAGAGTCCCCCGGTACTGTACAGTGAAGTGGTGGTGGGGGACCGGTGGCGCGATGGAAACCGGTACGCAACATCGAACAGTGCCTGCGGTCGTATCGGTACCGGGAGCCTGATCTCGATGGTGACTTCCACCGAGATTGGTGCCAGGCTCGGCTGCGGGTTGAGTGCCGCTCTAACCGGTACTGTGAACGGTGCCGTGAATCTGATCAGTAACGACTGTACCGCGACTCAGATCTCCATGAGCGGCGTTGCGAGTGCGACCGGCGCCTGGAATGAGATAGGTGCCGGGACTGCGAGCGACGCCATGAATGGTGCCGGGACCGTGATCGGGACCGGTGCCGTTCTGTTTCGCTTGGTGACAGCGGTCGGATCAGGGATGGTTTTCCCTTCGACAGCACCGATCGCACCGGAGGTGCCGCCGGCTGCAGAGGAGTCGGCTCTGTCAGCGCGATCAGGTCCCGTGCTGTTGAGAAGGTCTCCGGCGTGGAGGGCAGTCTCCGCTCGACCGCGGCTTGCGCAGGGGAGCTTACATGCACTGGACTCAACAGCCCTTGCGGCGCTCGAGTTGATGACGCAGGAGCCGCTGCTTGTCCTGTGCGCTCCGGCACTGGAAGCGGCTCCGATTGTGGTGCAGAAGGCGTCGGTGGCTGCCGAATCAACTGAGCAGAGGCAGGTGGCACCTGCTTGGGATGCTGCCTCTTCTAGCCCGGAGATAGAGACCAGCGCCACGGAGGTGCCGGAGAGGCCTGGCGCCACGAGTCTTTGGCAGAGTCCGACCGTGGTGCCGGTCCAGCCAGTGCCTCAAGGGCACTCCGCACCGAGGAAGACGGCGTTGAGTCCCGGTGCGCGGAGGAAGGGACCGGGCTAAGTGCTGCCTCCATAAGGAGCTGCTTCAGTCTAAAGTCCTGTTCCTTTTTGGTCCTTGGCTTAAAAGCTTTGCAAATGGGACACTTGTCCGCTTGGTGGGATTCCCCCAGACACATGAGGCAAGAGTCGTGAGGGTCTCCCGTTGGCAATGGCTTCAGCCAAGCCGAGCAGGGCTTGAAGCCCAGAGACCCAGGCATGGGCCCAGGTGCCGGGGTAGGGGAGCGGGGAGAAGACCCTGTTCCCCCCCACTAATTAAACTATCCTAATTAACTACTAACAACTATTAACAACTAATCACAACTATTAACAGGTACTAAGCTAGGGAGAGTGGAGATCAGCTAAGCTGCGCTCCACAGTTCCAACGACCATCACGGGCGCTAAGAAGGAACTGGAGGGGGCGCTGGGTCGGCTGGGGCATATATCCGGCGCCATAAAGGTGCCACTCCAGAGGGCGCCTCAGCCGACCCACCGAATGTGGCTAGGGTAAAAATTTTCCGACGATCATGCACGCAGCGCGCGCACACCTAATTGGAATCAATATGAGCAAGCACTCGAAGAAGAACTAGCTGTTCTAAAAAATCATTTAAGGTGTCACAACATTGCTTCTTTATACCACGTCCAATTTGAGCAACTTAATATGCAAGTAGGTGAAGTCTTCCATTACTACCATTTTAAATCTCAGTATTGTGAACTCACTTTTTTCTGATTAGAAGGTCAGCAGTGTAACCTTCAGTAAATTTGTATTCTGACAGCTTTGAATTTCTATCTATAAAATTAATCTGCTCTTTCCACTCAGAATCTCTCTCACTAGATTTTATGGAGTCTTTAGATATACTACTCCTCCTCACAGTTACAGCCGTATCTGTCCAGTTTAGTTTATGACCAGGTGTTAATGTACCCCAGAATGTTAGGTAGTGTTGAAATATGGTGGGATACCAATTTCAAGATCGTCTTCCATTGCCAGGGATTCTAGTTCACCTGGACTTGTTACTGTTGCCATGAAACTCAAGACTAAAGAGGTGAAAGACCCTTCTCCCTCTAAAGTATAATGGTTAGAAGTTAGAGAACCTTAAGAGATATGCTTCCCTATGTACTTAGTCATTCTATTTACAATTTCAGAGTTTACTTTACAGATGAAATAGAATCCAGCTCTTAGTTTTATCTCCGCAGTGCTGTCTTGCATATCAGCCACAGAATTAAGGCTGACTGCAATTTTAGTAAAAATGAGAACCCAATTCCTTCTCTCCTGTGCATATCTCAAATTGTGTTTTCAGGAATATGCAAATTTGATACAGAAATCCATTACAGAAATATGAACTTCACAGTACTTGTTTAGGACTACTTTAAAGAGCAGAACTGCACCTTCAAGTCACTGATGAAATTGGGATAAGACTCTTGGCTCCAGCAAGATCCCACTGCACCATTCTAGGAGCAGAAAGGGCCTGTAGCCTAACTGGCCAGTTGAGGATTCCTTCAGCATGGGGAAGTCCCCAGGAGCAATAAGTGCTTGAAGTGCCTCAGCTACCTGGCTAGCAGACTTCACCCTTGGGGCTGTTGGCAGCTTTAAGACAGCGCACTCCTGAAGCCAAAATGGCCCTTGGGTCTGGGGTAGGCATACATAAGGTAAAGCTTCAAATGGATTTTATGTTGGGCCCTAGCTCTCATCTCCCTTCACAAAAAGCCCAATCAACTCTTATCTATATCCCCCGTCCTGTTACAATTTGAGTTTGGCTATACATAGTTAGGATACTCAATATGCTAAAAATAGGCTGTGCTATTTACTAAGTCATGAATGTATTTTAAGTAGAGCTTTCAGTCTGACATTGTGGGCATATCATCTCCTCTATTCCACCATTGAAGCCATCACAGGTTCTTAAAGACTGCATTTTCCAGCTTGTCTTTCCACTCTGCAAGTCAGAGTTCAATGCCCAATAAAGTTTTCAAGGCTCATGCAATAAGGAGACTAATGTTTGTAAGAAATAAGCCTATACACTGTATATAGCCTAAGGGACAGAACTTTTACTCCAGAAGATACTACATGTCCCAATTGTCAAGCCTGATCTCGATGGTGACTTCCACCAAGATTGGTGCCAGGCTCGGCTGCGGGTTGAGTGCCGCTCTAACCGGTACTGTGAACGGTGCCGTGAATCTGATCAGTAACGACTGTACTGCGACTCAGATCTCCATGAGCGGCGTTGCGAGTGCGACCGGCACCTGGAACGAGATAGGTGCCGGGACTGCGAGCGACGCCGTGAATGGTGCCGGGACCGTGATCGGGACCGGTGCCGTTCTGTTTCGCTTGGTGACAGCGGTCGGATCAGGGATGGTTTTTGGGCACAGGACACAGTGCCCAAAAACGGAGTGATTATCTAGGTGCCTTTATTTTCCTTAGCGAATCTGTAGAACTCTTGTTTATGCCTCCAATTTTTAGGCTACACTGTAATCAATAAGCTCTTTTTGTTTAAAAAAAAAAGTGAGAATGGGGAATACTGCTCTAATTTTCTGAAGTCAGGTTCATTCAGAAAGATAACGGGCTCCTATTAGACCAACTTCACTATATACTGGATGTAGGCTAAGACAATGACAAGATTGGACAAATGACTAGGGAGGAGTATAAAAATATTGCTCAGGCATGCAGGAGTGAAATTAGGAAGGCCAAATCACACTTGGAGTTGCAACTAGCCGGAGATGTTAGGAGTAACAAGAAGGGTTTCTTCAGGTATGTGAGCAACAAGAAGAAAGTCAAGGAAAGTGTGGGCCCCTTGCTGAATGAGGGAGGGAACCTAGTGACAGAGGATGTGGAGGAAGCTAGTGTACTCAATGCTTTTTTTGCCTCTGTCTTCACAGACAAGGTCAGCTCCCAGACGGCTACACTCGACAGCACGGTATGGGGAGGAGGTGACCAGCCCTCTGTGGAGAAAGAAGTAGTTCAGGACTATTTAGAAAAGCTGGACGAACACAAGTCCATGGGGCCGGATGCACTGCATCCGAGGGTGCTAAAGGAGTTGGCTGATGTGATGCAGAGCCATTGGCCATTATCTTTGACAAATCATGGCAATCGGGGGAGGTCCCGGATGACTGGAAAAAAGCTAATGTAGTGCCCATCTTTAAAAAAGGGAAGAAGGGAGATCCCGGAAACTACAGGCCAGTCAGTCTCACCTCAGTCTCTGGAAAAATCATGGAACAGGTCCTCAAGGAATCAATTCTGAACCACTTAAAGGAGGGGAAAAAGTGATCAGGAACAGTCAGCATGGATTCACTAAGGGCAAGACATGCCTGACTAACCTAATTGCCTTCTATGATGAGATAACTGGCTCTGTGGATGAGGGGAAAGCAGTGGATGTGCTATTTCTTGACTTTAGCAAAGCTTCTGATACAATCTCCCACAGTGTTCTTGCCTGCAAGTTAAAGTATGGGCTGGATGAATGGACGGTAAGGTGGATAGAAAACTGGCTGGATGGTCGCGCTCAACGGGTAGTGATCAATGGTTCCATGTCTAGTCATCTTAACTTCTGTACCCAGAAAGATAATGCATAAATAATTAAGCAATCAATTTGAAAACATCTAGAAAATAATAAGGCGATAAGTAACAGTCAGCATGGATTTGTCAAAAACAAATAGTGTCAAATCAACCTGGTAGCTTTTTTTGACAGGGTAACAAGCCTTGTGGAGGGGGGTGGGGGGTGGGGGGAGAGACGTGGAATATCTGGACTTTAGTAAAGCTTTTGATACTGTCTCACATGACTGTCTCAAACTAGGGAAATGCAACGTAGATGGAGCTACTATAAGTTGGGGGCAAAACTGGTTGGAAAACTGTTCCCAGAGAGTAGTTATCAGTGCTTTACAGTGATGCTGGAAGGGCATAATGAGTGGGGTCCCGCAGGGATCAGGTCTGTGTCTGCTCCTGTTCAATATCTTAACCAACGATTTAGATAATGGCATAGAGAGTACACTTATAATGTTTGCAGACGATATCAAGCTGGGAGGGGTTGCAAGTGCTTTGGAGGATAGGATTAAAATTCAAAATGAGCTGGACAAACTGGAGAAATGGTCTGAAGTAAACAGGATGAAATTCAATAAGGACAAATGCAAAGTACTACACTTAGGAAGGAACAATTAGTTGCACACATACAAAATGGGAAATGACTGCCTAGGAAGGAGTATTATGGAAAGAGATCTAGGGGTCATAGTGGACCACAAGCTAAATATGAGTCAACAATGTAATGCTGTTGCAAAAAAGCGCGAACATCATTCTAAGATGTATTAGCAGGAGTGCTGTAAACAAGACAAGGTAAGGAACCCGTTTCTGTGCTTGTTTCATTTAAATTAAGATAGAAGAAAAATGCTGCTTTTAACTGTTTTATTATGCCCTTCCAGCATGACTGTAAAGCACTGATAACTACTCTCTGGGAACAGTCATTCTTCCACTTCACTCCACGCTGATTAGGCCTCAACTAGAGTATTGTGTCCAGTTCTTGGCACCACATTTCAGGAAAGATGTGGACAAATTGGAGAAAGTCCAGAGAAGAGTGACAAAAATGATTAAAGGTTTGTAAAACAATGACCTCTGAGGGAAGAGTGAAAAAAATGGGTTTGTTTAGTCTAGAGAAGAGAAGATCGAAAGGGGACATAACAGTTTTCTAATATATGAAAGGTTGTTATAAGGAGGAGGGAGAAGAATTGTTGTTCTTAACCTCAGAGGACAGGACAAGCCCCAATGGGCTTACATTGCAGCAAGGAAGGTTTAGGTTGGACATGCTCCTTCTCCCTCATTTAACATACAGTAGAACCTCAGAGTTACTAACACTCAGGAATGGAGGCTGTTCGTAACTGAATAAAACATTATGATTGTTCTTTCAAAAGTTTACAACTGAACATTGACTTAGTTCAGCTTTGAAACTTTACTAAACAGAAGAAAAATGCTGCTTTTAACTATCTTAATTTAAATGAAACAAGCACAGAAACGGTTTCCTTACCTTGTCAATTATTTTTTAAAATTCCCTCTTTTTTCAGTAGTTTACATTTAACACAGTACTGTACAGTATTTGCTCTTTGTTGTTTGCCTCTGTTGCCTGATTGTATACTTCTGGTTCTAAATGAAGTATGTGGTTGACCGGTCAGTTTGTAACTCTGGTGTTCAGAAAAGACGGTTACTCACCATTGTAACTGTTGTTCTTCGAGATGTGTTGCTCATATCTATTCCAATTAGGTGTGCGCGCGCGGCATGCACCATCGTCGGAAGATTTTTACCCTAGCAACACTCGGTGAGCCGGCTGGCGCCCTCTGGAGTGGCGCCGTTGTGGCGCTGAATAAATACCCCAGCCGGCCCAGCGCCCTCTCAGTTCCTTCTTGCCGGCTATTCCGACAGTGGGGATGGAGGGCAGGTATGGAATAGATATGAGCAATACATCTCGAAGAACAGTTACAACGGTGAGTAACCGTCTTTTCTTTGAGTGCTTGCTCATATGTATTCCAATTAGGTGACTCCCAAGCCTAGGGGGTGGGGGTCGGAGTGAAATACTGCAGAGTGTAGGTCTGCTGAACCAAACGCAGCGTCCTCCCTGGAATGCTGGACTATGGCATAATGAGTGGCAAAGGTGTGCACCGATGACCAGTTGCTGCCCTACGTATCTCCTGTATAGGTATATGCGCCAGGAAGGCGGAGGACGAGGCTTGAGCTCGGGTGGAGTGGGCAGTAAGGTGTGTGGTGGGAACACCAGCCAAGACATAACACGCCCGAATGCATGATCCAGGACGAGATGCGTTGGGAGGAGACCAGGAGGTCCTTCATCCGGTCTGCCACAGCAACGAAGAGTTGAGTCGTTTTCCGGAAGGGCTCCGTCCGCTCGATGTAGAACGCAACATCCTACGGACGTCCAAGGAGTGGAGTTGTTGCTCCCTTGGAGAAGCACGCAGCTTCGGGTAGAAGACCGGCAGAAAAATGTCTTGGTTAATATGAAAGGCCGACACTAGCTTGGGAAGGAAGGCCGGGTGTCATCGCAAGCTGTACCTTGTCCTTGTGGAACACCGTGTAAGGGGGTTCCGAAGTGAGCGCTCTGAGTTCAGATACGCGCCTTGCTGAGGTGATGGCTACAAGGAAGGCTGTCTTCCAGGAGAGGTACAGGAGCAAGCAGGTGGCCATAGCCTCGAATGCCCCCCCCCCCCCCCCCCCATGAGCCTGGTTATGACAAGGTTGAGGTCCCAAGTGGGGACTGGATGGCGAACCAACGGATACAGTCGCTCTAACCCCTTGAGGAACCTGCTGACCATGGGGTTGGAAAAGATCGAGCGTCCATTCTCGCCAGGGTGAAAGGCCGAGATTGCCGCCAGGTGGACCTTTAACGAGGAAAGCGCTAAACCCTGCTCCTTCAAAGACAGGAGGTAGTCCAGAATGGTATGCACCGGCACCTGCGAAGGGTTGATACCCTGAGGGCCACACCAGCAGGAAAAGCGTTTCCACTTGGCCAAGTAGGTGGACCTGGTAGAGGGCTTCCTGCTACTTAGCAAAACTTGTTGAACCGGGTCGGAACAACGTAACTCAGACTGGTTCAGCCATGCAGCAGCCATGCTGTGAGGTGGAGAGACTGCAGGTAGGGATGATGGAGCCTGCCGTGCTCCTGAGTAATCAGGTCCGGCCACAACGGGAGAGTGATCACCGAGAGCACTAGGAGAGTGGTGTACCAGTGCTGTCTGGGCCACGCCGGGGTGATCAGGATTAGGCGGGCCCTGTCCCTGCGTAACTTGAGCAGGACCCTGTGGACCAGCGGCACAGATGGAAAGGCATAGGACAGATGGCCTGTCCAAGGCAGGAGAAAAGTGTCTGTCAGGGAGCCTGGGGAGCGTCCCTGGAGCAAGCAGAACGTGTGGCACTTCTGGTTCTCGCGAGTCACGAACATGTCTATGTGGGGAAATCCTCACCTCCGGAAGACAGAGTGGATAACATCCGGTCGAATGGACCACTCGTGCGCTTGGAAGGACCTGCTGAGGTGGTCCGCCAAGGTGTTCTGAACCCCTGGGAGAAAGGAGGCCACCAGGTAGATGGAGTGAGCTATGAAGAACTCCCACACCCGCATAGCTTCTTGGCAGAGCGGGGACGAACGTGCCCCTCCTTGCCTCTTGATGTAATACATGGCTGTTGTGTTGTCCGTGAGGACCGCGACACAATGACCCTGAAGGTGCTTGGAGAAGGCTTGGCAGGCAAGACGCACTGCCCGCAGTTCCCTGACGTTGATGTGGGGGCTAATTCCTGAGCCGACCACAGGCCCTGTGTCTGAAGACCTTTCAGGTGGGCCCCCCAAACAAGCGATGACGCATCTGTGGTTAGGGCTAGGGAGGGCTGTAGCGGATGGAATGGCACCCCTTCCAGCACCTTCTTGGGATCCAGCCACCAGTCTAGTGAGGCTAGAACCTGCGGTGGTACTTTCAACACCAAGTCCATGCTGTCTCTGCATGGATGATATGCGGACGAGAGCCATGCCTGGAATGGACGGAGGCATAATCTGGCGGCGGTCACAAATGTGCAGAACGCCATGTGACTGAGGAGGCTGAGGCAGCTTCGAGCTGTCGAGGTTGGGAAGCTCTGAAGGCCGTGTATGATGGTTATGAGGGCCTGAAAGCGTGCCTCTGGCAAAAACGACCGGGCGAGAGTCAAGTCCAGTACTGCCCCTATAAAGTCTAACCTTTGGATTGGCTCCAAAATGGACTTCTCTACATTCAGGAGCAGGCCAAGCTGATTGAACATGCTCAAGGCCGTCAGAATGTGCGACTGGACTTGGCTGCAGGAGTTGCCACGGACAACCCAGTTGTCGAGGTAGGGGAACACTTGAATCCGTCGACGAAGGGCGGCTGCCACAACGGCCATGCACTTCGTGAACACCCTTGGTGCCGTGGATAGGCCAAAGATAAGGACAGCGAACTGAAAGTGTCTTTGTCTACCACAAAGCGGAGGTAGCGTCTGTGTGGTGGGTAGATTGCGATATGGAAATACGCGTCCTTCATGTCGAGGGCAGCATACCAGTCTCCAGAGAAGGGATAATAGTACCCAGGGAAACCATGCGGAACTTCAACTTTACCATAAACTTGTTGAGTCAACGCAAGTCCAAGATAGGACGTAGCCCCCCTTTTGATTTGGGGATTAGAAAATAGCGGGAGTAAAACCCCTTGCCCCTGAACTCCCTTGGAACCTCCTCTATTGCCCCTATGGTGAGGAGCGTTTGCACCTCCTGAATTAGGAGTTGCTCGTGAGAAGGGTCCCTGAAGAAGGACAAGGAGGGAGGGTGGGAGGGGGAAAGACAAATTGTAGGTGGTATCCGCTCTCAGCCATGCGTAAGACCCAACGGTCTGTGGTGATATTCGACCACGCACGGAAGAAATGGGAAAGGCGGTCTCTGAAAGGAGGGGATGGGTCCTGTGTTGAGACTGGTGCTCCGCCCTCGGGCGTCACTTCAAAAGTTTTGCTTGAGCCCCGGCTCTGGCCAGTCTGGTGACCCGGTTGCCGCCTTCTACTGCCCCGGCCGCGTGGTCTCCTTGAGAAGTCCTGTCTAGGCCTGGGCACGGTGTAGGGGCGCTGCGCGAAGGGCCGGAAGGGCCTGTGCTGCGTGGCTGGGGTATGCATCCCCAGCGTACGAATGATGGTGTGACCATCTTTCAGCATCTGCAACCTCGAGTCTGTTTTCTCCGAAAACAGGCCCCGCCCATCGAAAGGCAGGTCCTGAATGGTATACTGCACCTTCGGAGGGAGGGTGGAGGACTGAAGCCAGGAGATACGCCGCATGGCGACTCCTGAAGCTATTGTCCTGGCCACTGAGTCGGCTATGTCCAAGGAGGCCTGTAATGATGTTCTGGACACCTTCTTGCCCTCCTCTATCAAGGCTGAGTACTCCTGCCTGGACTCCTGGGGTACAAATACTTCGAATTTTTGCATCAAGTTCCAAGTGTAATTGTAACGGCTCAGGAGGGCTTGTTGCTTAGCCGCTCTGAGCTGTAGGCCGCCCCCGGAGTAGATTTTCCTGCCAAACAAATCCAGGCGTTTGGCGTCTTTGGACTTAGGCGCAGGTGCCTATAGGCCATGCCTCTCCCTCTCGTTCACAGATTGAACGACCAAGGAGCACGGTTGGGGGTGAGTGTACAGGTACTCACATTCTTTTGGGGGCGCCATGTATTTTCTCTCTCCACCCCCGTGGCAGTGGGGGGGGTATCGAAGCCGGAGATTGCCAAATTGAAGTGGTGTTGGTATGAATGGTCCGTACGAACGGTAGGGCTACCCGGGAGCCCGACCTGGATCGCGTACGTCTTGGCGAACGGTAGCAAGGTTGGTCATCCAGGGATCTGCGCTGTGAGCGGCCGCGGGACCAGGAATCATAGTAATGCTGACCGTGCCTGGAGGTCGACCCTGAGCGGCGCCGTGACTACGAAGAGGATCAGTGCCAGGACTGCGAGCGGCGCCGAGGGGGAGATCTGGACAGACGTTGGCCGATCTCCGTGTGCGGCACCGGACGTAGCATGGCTGGCTTGCCTCGGGATGGGATGACTCAACGGTGGTACCCAAGATTGATGCGGTGCCGGATCAGTCATCGCGATCAAGTCCCGTGCTGCCGAGAAGGTGTCTGGCAGCATGAGCTCTACCTCGGTGCGCACCGGGGAGCTGACGGTCACCAAGCTCGACAGACCTTGCAGTATCGGAGTCGTCGGTACCGGAGTCTTAGCTGGCGGCCCCGAGCTCAACGGACCCTGCGGAGCCGGAGTCGACGGTGCGGGCGTCTTAGCCAAGGGCACTGAGCTCAATGGACCTTGCGGTACCGGAGTCATCGGTGCTGGCGCCGGGCGGCTTGGTTGCATGGTCTTGAACGGGCTGCGGTTGCAGCGGCGCCGGGGTTGGTGCCGGTCCCGGGCCCAACTTTCTCAATGTTGGAGACATCGAACGGCGCCTCTGAGGGATTGCGGCCTGAGTTGTCCGGTGCCGGGGTTCTTTGCTCGAACTCGGGCGCTCCGGGGCTGCTGACGCCGTACTTGCCGCCGAAGTTAGTACCGGATTGCGGTGCAGGGCCGACATCGGGCTAAGTGCCGCTTCTAACAGGAGCTGCTTCAAGCGAAAGTCCTGCTCCTTCTTGGTTCGAGGCTTGAAAGCCTTGCAGATACGGCACTTATCTGGAAGATGGGACTCCCCAAGGCACTTCAGGCAGGAATCGTGGGAGTCCCCCATGGGCATCGGCTTCAAGCAGGCCGAGCACGGCTTGAATCCCAGAGAGCCAGGCATCGGCCCAGTACCGGGAGGGAGACAGGGGAGAAACCCCTTATCTCCCACTACTATTAACACTAACTTCAAACAAACAACTATCAGAAACAATTAACAACTACTTAAAACATACTTAAAACTATCAACAATGGTAAACGAGTGCTAACTAAGATAGGGAGGTGGAGATCAGCTACGCTGCGCTGTGCTCCACAGTTCCAACGACCGTCACGGGCGGTAAGAAGGAACTGAGAGGGTGCTGGGCCGGCTGGGGTATTTATTCAGCGCCGCAACGGCGCCACTCCAGAGGGCCCCAGCCGGCCCACCGAGTGTTGCTAGGGTAAAAAAATCTTTCGACGATCGTGCATGCCGCGTGCGCACACCTAATTGGAATACATATGAGCAAGCACTCGAAGAAGAACTGAGTTTCTACTGCAGGGGTCTCAAACTCGCAGCCCCCGCAGGGTTCTTCCCTGTGACCCGCCAAGCTCCCGCAGGCCCCCCCGCCTTCCCCTCTCTCCCCCGCGCGCCACGTCCCCAGCCTACCTCCAGGCCAGGGGTGGGCAAACTACGGCCCCAGGCCGGATCTGGCCCCTCAGGGCTTTGGATCCGGCCCGCAGATTTGCCAACCCCATGGTGCTGAGGGCCCCCCCGCTGCTCCGGGAAGCCCCGGACACACACTGCGTCCCTGCAGCCCCAGGGGGAAGGGGAGCAGAGAGCTCCGTGAGCTCCTGTTGCCTGTGGTTACCTCCCCTGAAGCTGCCATTGGCCAGGAACAGGGAACTGCGACCAATGGGAGCTTCGGGGGAGGTAACCACAGGCAACAGGAGCTCACAGAGCTCTCTGCTCCCCCCTCCCCCCCCGGGGCCGTAGGGACCCAGTGTCCAGGGCTTCCGGAGCAGAGGGGCCGGGGGCAGGTAGCAGGCAGGCAGGCAGGGAGCGAGCGAGCCTGCCCTTGCCCCTCTGCCACCCTGGAGCTGCTCCAGGTAAGCAGCACCGGGCTGGAACCCAAACCCCTCCTGCACCCTGCACCCCAACCCCTTGCCCTGAACCCCCTGCCACACCCCTCCTGCACCCCAACCCCCGGCCCTGAGCCCCCTGCCGCACCCCAACCCCCGGCCCTGAGCCCCCTGCCGCACCCCAACCCCCGGCCCTGAGCCCCCTGCCGCACCCCAACCCCCGGCCCTGAGTCCCATGCTGCACCCCAACCCCCTGCCCCGAGCCCCCTGCTGCACCCTGCCAGCAGGGGCGTGGGTAGAGTGGGGGGCGAGGCCAGGTGATGCAGCCCTCGGGCCAACGTACAAGTCCTCATGTGGCCCTCCTGGTGATTTGAGTTTGAGACCCCTGGTCTAAGGGGGTCTTATCTGTGTGTCCATCAAGCCCCCGGTGAGAATATTGTAATAGCTCCAGGTAGAGTGTAAAAGACAACATACAAGCTCCAGTTTGTACAATGCAGCAGTTTTTTCCACTTCAGAGGAGAGCTGCTAAGATTATCTTACAAGTGCTCCATGCCCCCCACCTTCCCCAGAGGCTTCACATTAGTTTCTGGATATAATTAAAAAACTTGATCCTATTCTTGAGGGCCTCAGTGGGCTCTGAATTTCAATGATAGACCACCATGACATTCATTCCCTACTGTGACAGCTGCACCCACTGCAAATGCTGTAGCAATCAGGGTACAAGGGTGAAAGTTTCAGGAGCTAGCTAGAGACACAGTGTTTTCCTGAATGCCCTCAACTTTATGGAACTCTAGTTGAGAGCCTTAGCTAAATGTTGTAACAGAATGATGCAAAACACTCATGAATTCATGCTCCCAATAACTCAAGCCAAAGAAAACGTGAATAAAATCTTGGATCATTACTGAAATTCTGTTATAGGTGGTGCAGATAGTAATGCCTATAGTAAAGGCTGCCCAGCACTTTCAGTATCAGAAATGGAAAACAGAGTCTTATCTTTATTAAACCAACCATTTAGGTTGAAGTTTTTCATGACAGGTATCTGCCTCAAGAGCTGAATGTATTCTCAGTGAAAATGTGAGATCTCCAACTAACAGTTCAGCTATTTATGAGAATGAGATTAGGGAAAAGTTTTGCCTGTGCTTAAAAACATTACAACTACCTCACTGAGACATGCCAGTGCCACCATATTGAAATTTGGAAAGGGTTCACTGTAATGTCAGAAAAACACCTTTCACCATTCCTATAAAAATCTTCCCAAATTTGGCTGAATTATAAGCCTCTGAAAAACCTCAGCTCACACATGCTCAGTAGAAACTTGTTAAGAGCTTGGCAACTAAATTCTTCAAAGATTTATCTGCAGTGAGCATGCAAAGTTCGTGTTGCGACCCAGTACTGGGTTGCAGCATATAAGGCACTGGGTTGCTCTGGTCAGCACTGCTGACCGGGACATTAAAAGTCCCGCTGGCGGTGCTGGCCAGCTAAGGCAGGCTAGTGACTAACTGTTCCGACACCGCACTGTACCCTGGAAATGGTCAGCAGCAGGTCTTGTTTCTAGGCAGGGGGGCCACGGGGCTCTGCGCGCTGCCTCCACCACGAGCACTGCACTCCGGTTCCTGGCCAATGGGAGCTTGGGGGGCGGGGGGAGAAGAGATTGGTGCCTGCGGGCGAGAGCCGCTTGCACGCCTCTGCCTAGGAGCCGGACCTGCTGATGGCCATTTCAGGTGCAGCCTGGTGCCAGGACAGGTGGGAAGCCTGCCTCTGCACCCCAGCTGTGCCGCCAGAGGTTAGTCTGCGCCCCAATCCCCTGCCCCAGCTCTGAGCCCCCCAAGTCCCTTCCTGCACCCAAAACCCCTCATCCACACCGAGCCCAGACCCCCTCCCACAGCCCAACCTCCCCCAAACGCAGAGCCCCTCATCCCCAGCCCCACCCCAGAGCCTGCATCCCCAGCCCAGAGCCCTGACCCCCTCCCGCACCCCATCTCCCTGCCCCAGCCCCGAGCCCTGACCCCCTCCCACACCCCATCTCCCTGCCCCAGCCCCCTCCCTAAACCCCTCATTTCCGGCCCCACCCTGCAGCCCTGAGCCCCTCCCCACACCCCGAACTCCTCATCCCCAGCTCCCTTGGGTCGCAGACATCAACAATTTTCTTCAACTGGGTCCCCAGAATAAAAGTTTGAAAATCACTGCCCCAGATAACTGACTATGCTCCAGCCAAGGGATGCAGGGATTGGATACTCCCTGAAACTGCTCCTCCAAACCACTAGGGGCACTGCGGTGCTGGGCACAAAAATGTGCAATGCTCTCAATGCTTCCCATGCCTGCTGGTACACAGGCAGCCACCTGACTCTAATACAGAGGAAGACTGGGGCAGAAGGGACTCTACCTACCATGAGAGCCCACTCCCTTCCAGAATTTGCAATCAAACCCATCATTTCCCAGTTTAAACATGCCTTTGCTGCTGTTAAGCAAATAGCTGTAAAACCCACTGGCAAAGCGAGAGAGCGCGCGTGCATGCACAAGCTCCATGCAGAGATAGCAGGAGAAAACTTAATTACTTTAATGAGCTCACATCATAGAATGCTGTGCTGAAGAAATAAAGATCTCAACACCAATGATTACTCATGCGAAGGAGAGGTTGTGACGGGGCACACTGGCCCCGCACTGGCCGTGAGAGGGTTAACCCTTCTCTGCTGGCAGAGGAAGCCACGCCTCTGAGGCCCTGCTGGGCATGCTCCAGCAGGGGGCCAGGTATAAAAGCCTGCAGAGCTGCTCAGTCAGGGCTGGCTGCTGAGGAGGAAGGACACCCAGCAGAGGCTCCAGCCCAGGAGCTAGGGCAGCCCTTACCAGGGAGAGCTAAAGAGCCCAAGACTGGAGGCCAGCCGCTACTGGAACTCCAGGAAGTTCAGGGAACTGAGGAGCCTGGAGACTCAGAAAGCATATGGACTACTGCATCAAAAGAGCCGGTAGGGAGTGACCCCGGGGGGGGGGGGCGCGCGCGTGGGAATGGTACCTCCCACCCTAGTGAGGGCAGCGTGTTTCGGTGGGATTCCCCACTGACCCTGGAGGGCTGTGTTACCCGCTGTTAAGGCCCTGGGTTGGGGCCCGGGGCCCCTACCGAGGGCCGCTGCCCTTGGGGGACGGGCCCCAAGCTCAGAACTCAAGACTGCCTTACCCGACTGAGAAGGCACGCTGAAGTAACTCAGGCCACTAGGCTGTGCTATCCCTTCAGGGGAAGAGACTAAGGGGGGGACTCTGGCCATTGAGTCCCGCTGGAAGGGCCGCCAGGAGTGGCATAGAAAATAGACCGGGAACTAGACAGGTGGGGTACCTCCTAGCCCCCCTGCGACTCAGAGGAGCGACGGAGTACGAACCCTGCCACAGAGGTCAATAAGATTCTACACAGTTCAAGAAAATCAATTCTCTTTTCAAATTAAGTTTCATACTTAGGAAGTTACGCAAAAAACTATAGTGAAAACATTAAGGTTGCTAAATCAAGCAACTCAAAAGTTAAGAAATACCAGAGAGTTAAAGTTGCCCATGCAACCTTAGTTCAGCCCCCTTGGATATATGCATTATGCGAGAGTCTTTATTACATGATCACACAGTATTCACCCCCCCACTCCCATGACCCTTCCATAATTCAATGCACAGGCACTGTCCTCTGGGAATGAATCAGGGTTGTGTAGTGAAGGAGACTGTTTGTAGGAGCCCTGTTTCCTTTGTTGAGGAAATTGGAAGTTGTGTGGTGAATTTGGCAGGATGTTGACGGAAGAGGATCTCCTGGTTAAGGCAGTTGAATGTTGCCTTGAGGAATTGGTTTCTATTCCTGCATCTGCCACAGAGGTCTTGTGATGCTGCGCAAGAGAAAGTTTTGGTGTTTTACAAGTGGCAAATAATTGTGTGTACTTCATTTTCTAGGTGCCCAATCTGAGACACCTGAGGTTTGAATTGCAAAAGTGCTGAGTGAGCACTCAATTGCAACTCCCATTGGCATCAATGGAAGCTATGAACATAGCTATATATAAAAATTCCAGGATTCTACTCTGGAGAAGAGTGACAGCTGAGTCAGCATAAAGCAATGGAAACAGCTACATTACAGGGGTTCTCAAAATGGGGGTCCATGAGGTTATTACATGGGGGTCACGAGCTGTCAGCCTCCATTCCAAGCCCTGCTTTGCCTCCAACATTTATAACAGTGTTAAATATATAGTGTTTTTAATTTATAAGGGGGGGGAGGGAGTCGCACTCAGTGGCTTGCAATGTGAAAGGGGTCACCAGTACAAAACTTCGAGCTACAAGCATGGCTGAAAGCTCTTTGTTTAGAATATCAGCAGGTTCAATCACTGGGATTCATGGTCCGTTACCATCCAATTTTTAAATTCTCAGACATTTTGAATTTACAAATTATACTTGTGTGACAGCACAGGCTTTCAACTATTAGTAAAACCATAAAATGCCAAGTATTCTTAAAATTCAGATCCTAGGCTTCTCAAATGGGGCACTGAAAACTAGTGGGCATTAATAATTTTGGCTTTAATCTTTGTGCCTCAGTTCCCCATGCATAAAATGGGGATTCTCCTTACTTCACATGGGTTGTTAAGATAATAAGACAGAGCTTAGTATTCAGTGCAGGTTTTAAATAGTGTGAAGTAATGTGCAGAGCCACACTGAATGAGGTTAAAGAGAAATATTGAATAGCTACCCATTCAGTGGCTATAGTCCATACTGTGCATTGCATAGGCAAGTATGTGGGACAGTATATGATCATGTAGTTAAAGACTGTAGCAAAATACATACACACAAGGGGACTGAATTAGATTGCATGGGCAACCTTCACTGACATTTGCCTTAACTTAACATTAAAAGAATGTAATCTATATGTAATTTGGCAAGTGAAGTCATTGCACACAGCACATGCAAGAAAAGCCATGACCCAGAAGTGGTTAAAGAACAAGTTGAATTAAATTTGTTCAAAATAAGAGGTCTTCATTTATTCTTCCCTTATATCCTATGGGGATAGGAATTGCTAATAAGAAAGGAGGTCCACTTACACAGTAGAACCTCAGAGTTATGAACACCAGAGTTACGAACTGACAGGTCAACCCCACACACACACCCCTCATCTGGAACCAGAAGTATGCAATCAGGCATAACCCTTCCCCTCACCTCCATCAGTTAGTGGTTGGCTTATGCCATGGTGAATAAAGCTTTATATGCTATTTTCTGCTAAGCTCTTAACCTCAGTTACACGCTATAGTATTTAGTTCTACAAATTAATTATGCTTTGTATAAAAATTATTCCTTTTATTCATTTTAAGTTCACTGCCTTTAAGAAAAAACTAGATTTTAAGCTGTTGTCCTTTAAAGAGAGCATTGATTATTCAGTTTGAACCTTCTTTTAAAGGAGGTTCAATAGACTTAATGGCTTTAACGGATTGTTAGAGCTGATCAAACAAACTGATGGAACAATTGTCAAAAATCTGAAGATTGTGGAAGTGTCAATTTTGACAAAGGCTGAGAGAATAAAGGCCAAACAAATTGCATAATTAGATAGTTAAAATATTAAATTTTTGTATTATGTATTACATTTATTTTAAGAAGTCAATTTTTCCAAACAGATTTCCTTTCTTCGGTAAATTTTTACTTTGCTCCAATTTGGAACAAAAACTTCAAAAATGTTGGAATTTCCATGGAACACCTTCTATTTCCTAATGAACTCTAATTGTGTACTAAGAACAAAGTTTCTCTAAGGTCCCTGAACATCTTCCAGGGAACGTAGTCGATTCCCCACTCTGCCTCTACATTGAGAGCTGGCATTCAGAGATGACATGGCAGAGCTAATATTTCCACTACCTCCTTTTTAGTAGGCATTTGGTGGTTTGTCCTTGTATGACCATCTGGGGAATCTGTGTAAATTATGAATGCCAGTTTGGGAGGAAGAGCTCTTTATCAAACAACTCCATTTTGAATGTGAGGCTGAATGCTTTGTTGATTTTTACTTCCATGCTAGGCTGAATTTCCAAGGTATAGTGACAGGGCTAACAAGGGAGGGTCATTAAATCTTGACCTCTAGTCACATGGAGGCTCCCTTGGACAAAGAAACAGCTACCACTCAGCAAACCCCAGTTTTTTTAAATCTGGGCTCCAGGAGACCATAACTAAACAATCTGGTGGGGGACTGCATCTCATGAGACTGATCAGGAGTCCTCTGACAAAAGGGGACTGGAAGTTATCAAATAAAGGATCTCACTGGCAGTTTTGGAAGGAGATGGAAGAGAGACCAGAGAAATTCCATGTTGCAGAGAAGAAGCCATCTACTAGAAGGCCAGGGGTGATAGAAGACTGACTCAAGTCCCAAAGAGGTGAGGAAATTGAGGAAGGGAAATGCATACATAAACATTATATATGTATTACGTGCTTCACTTATGTGCCCCTGGAGAGGTACTGTAAACTAAAGTGCTCAAAAGGTTGGATCTCTGAAGGGTGTGCTTGAGCTACTGTGGTATCTTGGGAGTAACAGGACCTGTTGCCTAGAGCTACAGACTGTTAATCTTTCGTGGAAGTGGGTCCTCCAGGTCCGAAGGACCCACTTCCATGAAAGATTAACAGTCTGTATGAGGAAGTGTGCAAGGGAATATGGAGCCAAAGATGGTAGTTGGAGCCCACCGAGACCCAGTGAAGCTTAAGAAGAGTATAGGTTCCAGCATGTTGGCACCCCAACAGCAGCCTGGGGAGTTTTACCAGAGCTGTCACACCCTGCCTTTTATTTTATACACATTAAACAAACCAGCCATTTGCAATTGTCCTGTTATCTTATACTTTGCTTTTAACGGTTTTCTTTCCAGCTTATCTAGGTTTCCTTTTTTCTACTTTATATATGCTATTTATACTCTTTGCTCATTGCTCCTTTTAGAATCCTCCCTGTAGAGAGAAAAATGTATTTGCTGTGGAGAAGACAGCTTTCTGTGGTAAAGTACACAAAGAAAACTAGATGGTGATTAAAGTTTCTGTAGGCAAAGGTCATAAGTAAGGAAATTGAGATTTTAATTTGACAGTCAAAGGACTCAAGATCTAGCTTATTCTCTCTATTGATGCTGGCTCTTCACTTCACAGCAGTGACCATTTCACTTTCAGCTTCATGAACTAATAGTGATCCCTGATGAGCCAGCAAGTCACATGGTACTAGCTCTTCCAACAGCTCTGCAAATGTACAGGTTCACACTATATACTATAGAGTATCTGGAAGTGAACCAGCCTAACAGCCCCCATTAGGAGCTTTAGTACACAAGAGAAGTAGCAGGAGCTGCTTTCATGGACCACCACCAGCATTAGGCGAACATCTAGAGAGAAGGGAAGAACAAACCTGGAAACCCATGTAGTGGCATGGGAGAGAAAGGTTATGTCAAATTGGACATGAATGGCCCTTTAACATGGGATATATTGCTTGCCCAATACTTCACATATTATGATCCTCTAGTTTGAGAGAAAGCAAAATGTGCCCCACACAATGGCATAGATGGTCATAAAAACAGGACATACCAAGTTGAGATTTTTCAGGACATATAGGGCAGTAGTTGAGGATATTGCGAGACCATTTGTTTTGGAACAATGGGATCTTAGCAAACCCATGCCTCCATGGTTTTATCATTCAGTCCCAGTAAAAAAGTCCCCCCCCCCCCCCCATGTATATTTTCCTCTGAATAAAGGAAGTCTGCTTTAAGATGTTTTACTCATGTAAATTGACTTAAGTAGTCTGATTTTAACAGCTTGTTTGTTAGATATGGCTATATTATTCTAGAATAGCACCTATACACCATGAAATATTCCCTTCCAAGTAAAAAACCTACCAAAACAACTCTCCAATGCACATGCATCTCCCCATGGAGAAAAGATAACAAAAACCACATGCCAGATTCCAGTAGTGTGATTAGCACTACTGTGTAAGTGCTTATACTACAGTCATGAGCAGGGTATGAAAATTCATCACTCCAGGCACTTTCCTGCCCCATGTTCTTAAACTCCTAAACATAAGTTCATTGTTTGAATGCATTTGAACAAAGGTAGAAACCAGCAAGACTGGGTAATGAGATAAGAGTTACCTCTGCTTATATCACTGGGATAAATCAAGGACTCATTGGTATAACTGGACCATAGGGACAGTGTTTAAGATTCTAGATGAAAAGTATATGCAGCACTCATGGAATTAGATATTGAGCTAGAAGTTTTGACGACATGAATAATCAGTAATAGGCAGGCAACAGTTTTCACATAAATTATTGATTTGGATTTATTAAACAAAAGTAAGATTACCTCCAATGCTCATTTAGTTACCTTTTGAAATAGTTAGTGCTGGAGACCACTGTGACCGTAGAATATCAAGACAAATGCTGCCATTACTGTTAATATTTGGATGATAGATTCTTGTTGTAAATGCAACCTGCAGAAGAGGGGAAATTTCAGTTTAGGCTCATCGATGTAGGCTATACAACACAACACCATGTAGATTTATACAAGCCACTCACCTTAGGTGGTTTGAAGGGGTAATCTGTTGGGAAATGAATTGTCAGGAAAAATACTCCACCCTGATAAGGACTGTCATTCTGTTAAAATAAAGAAACATAATTAGAATAGAATCAACTTCAAGGGTTCTTTACACTGATGTGAAATTCATATACTTACTGGTCCCATTATTGTAGCTTGCCAATGGAACACTGAAAAGAGGAAAACACAAGTTACTATAATTTCTAATCTGAAAAGTCCAAGTATTTACAGTTATCACCAAAGCACCGGTTAGTAAACTGTATGCATATGTAAAACAACCTTTTGAAGGAGTAGAGCAGGGGTGGGCAAACTTTTTGGCCCAAGGGCCACATCTGGGAATAGAAATTGTATGGCGGGCCATGAATGCTCACAAAATTGGGGTTGGGGTGCGGGAGCGGGCTCCATGGTGGGGCCAGAAATGGGTGCAGGAGGGGGTGAGGGCTCCAGCTGCGGATGAGGGGTTTGGGTGCAGGAGATTGCTCCAGGTTGGGACTCAGGGGTTCGGAGGGCAGGAGGGGAATCAGGGCTGGGGCAGGGAGTTGGGGCATGGGGAGAGGCTCAGGGGTGCAGGCTCCGGGAAGCGCTTACCGTAAGTGGCTCCTTGAAGCAGCGGCCACGTCCCCACTCCGGCTCCTACGTGGAGTCGTGGCCAGGCAGCTCTGCACACTTCCCCATCTGCAGGTGCCACCCCTGCAGCTCCCATTGGTCACAGTTCCTGGCCAATGGGAGCTGCGGGGGCGGCACTTGGGGCAGGGACAGCGTGCAGAGCAGAGACCTCTGGCTGCCCCTACATGTAGGAGCCAGAGCAGGGTGATGCCGCTGCTTTGTGGAGCAGCGGAGCGCTGGAGTGGGACAAGTGCCAGACCCAGCTCGAGCGTCAGCTTAAAATGGCCCACGGGCTGTTGTTTTCCCACCCCTGGGGTAGAGTATAGTAAGCCAGGAAATTCCTACATGAAGGCCCAAGACTCCACACTTACATGAGCTGAAATACTTAGTACCACACCAGCAATGCAATCCCTAGAAGTCTAAATCAAATTATTCACATACTATCTATTCACACTCCCATCCTATAAGACACCATACATTCTGCTACAGGACAAATCTACACTGCCACACATCTAATTACACAAGATCAAGGTCAAATATTCAGCTACATAGAGACAGTTCACAAGATTTTTTTAAACTACTTTTTAAAAACTTCTTGTAAACTACAAGAGTGAATAATGTTTAGATTTTTTTTTAAGGAATGTTTGAGCAAGCAAAAAGCCTGACCGACTATACAGGCAAAGAGTGAAATTGACTATACAAGTTATCAACTGCACAAAGTTAAAAGTTAGTGTTTTGCTAGCTTCTTTCAGTTCAGACTCAGATGATACTGAGGTATTAATTCTAGTACCATGGTATCAGTACAAGTAACAATTTAGAATACAAGATTCAAACAGATGTAATCCTGAAATTTACTACATCTCTAATTCCTACTTTGGCATACTTGGATTTTTAGAAGAATTCTGACTTTCATAAATGTCTATTTTAAACTAGGAGAGGAGAAACAAAAATATATATTTAATATGAAGCAAATAAGACCTGAATTGTGAAACTAGACCAATTTTGGATGTCTAGGGAGGGGTGTGGGAAGACACTACCTACACAGAAGCCATGAGGGTCCACGCAGGCATAAGGGTCTGCCTCTATGGGTCTATTTGCAAGATCTAGGTCTAAGTTTAGTTTTAAGACAATGGCAACAAACAAGACGACTGATATTTCAGAGGGATTGTCAATTAGCTGTAGATCAAAGAATGTATATGGTTAGTTCAGGTTATGCACTTGACTAATTGGCTGTACATTATGTAGAGTATTTGGAGTTACCAAGGAAAAGACTGCTAAAATGTCAGCAAGTCTCAACCTTTGGGCTCAAAATACATTTGTAAACCTTGATGGCTTGTCACAACCCAGAGACTTCTCCCCTGCGGAGGATTCCCCAGACCTGATGTCCCCACTCCCCTGCAGGGGTCCATCAGGGTGCTCAGAGCTAAGATTCCAGATGCTCTGGCCAGATTTGAACAGCTGAGGACCTCATACAGTGGCAACTGGGAGTGGCAAGCTGAGATACCCCAAAAATAGCCTCTCCCCCATAGCCTGGGGAGGCAAATGGCATTATGGGGCAGGTGAGATTTGGTGACCTGGAGGTAAAGTGGGGAGAATGGGGTATAGTGTGGAAGGAGTTGTGGGTTTGGGGAAGGAATGGGGGCAAAGAGGTGGTGAGCCAACAGCCCCCACATAAGGCCCATGGGGGCAGTGGGTAAAGGGGTGGTATAACAAAAAGAATCATCCAACTATGAGGGAGAACCGCCTATGGGGCTTAGGATGGGGGAAGGCAGAAAGTATGGAAGTATAGAAGGAATTATGATGTAATAGGAATAACAGACTTGGTGGGATAACGCATATGATTGGAGTACTGTCATGGATGGATATAAACTGTTCAGGAAGGATAGGCAGGGCAGAAAAGGTGGGGGAGTTGCGTTGTATGTAAGAGAGCGGTATGACTGCTCAGAGCTCCAGTATGAAACTGCAGAAAAATCTGAGAGTCTCTGGATTAAATTTAGAAGTGTGAGCAACAAGGGTAATGTTATGGTGGGAGTCTGCTACAGACCACCAGACCAAGGGGATGAAGTGGACAAGGCTTTCTTCCAGCAACTAACAGAAGTTGCTAGATCACAGGCCCTGGTTCTCATGGGTGACTTCAATCACCCCGATATCTGCTGGGAGAGCAATACAGCGGTGCACAGACAATCCAGGAAGTTTTTGGAAAGTGTAGGGGACAATTTCCTGGTGCAATTGCTGGAGGAACCAACTAGGGGAAAAGCTCTTCTTGACCTGTTGCTCACAAACAGGGAAGAAATAGTAGAGGAAGCAATAGTGGATAGGAAACTGGGAGGCAGTGACCATGAGATGATCGAGTTCAGGATCCTGACACAAGGAAGAAAGGAGAGCAGTAGAACAGAGACCCTAGACTTCAGAAAAGCAGACTTCGTCTCCCTCAGGGAACTGATGGGCAAGGTCCCCTGGGAGAATAACATGAGGGGGAAAGAGGACGAGGAAAGCTGGCTGTATTTTAAAGAAACCTTATTGAGGTTGCAGGAACAAACCATCCCGATGTGTAGAAAGAAAAGTAAACATGGCAGGCGACCAGCTTGGCTTAACAGTGAAATCCTTGCTCGTCTTAAACACAAAAAAGCAGTTTACAAGAAGTGGAAGATTGGACAAGTGACCAGGGAGGAGTATAAAAATATCGTTCAGGCAGGCAGGAGTGAAATTAGGAAGGCCAAATCACACTTGGAGTTGCAGCTAGCCGGAGATGTTAGGTGTAACAAGAAGGGTTTCTTCAGGTATGTGAGCAACAAGAAGAAAGTCAAGGAAAGTGTGAGCCCCTTGCTGAATGAGGGAGGGAACCTAATGACAGAGGATGAGGAGAAAGCTAGTGTACTCAATGCTTTTTTTGCCTCTGTCTTCACAGACAAGGTCAGCTCCCAGACAGCTGCACTCCGCAGCACAGTATGGGGAGGAGGTGACCAGCCCTCTGTGGAGAAAGAAACAGTTCGGGACTATTTAGAAAAGCTCTACGAACACAAGTCCATGGGGCCGGACGCACTGCATCCGATGGTGCAAAAGGAGTTGGCCGATGAGATTGCAGAGCCATTGGCCATTATCTTTGACAAATCATGGCAATCGGGGGAGGTCCCGGATGACTGGAAAAAAGCTAATGTAGTGCCCATCTTTAAAAAAGGGAAGAAGGAAGTTCCGGGGAACTACAGGCCAGTCTGTCTCATCTCAGTCCCTGGAAAAATCATGGAACTGGTCCTCAAGGAATCAATTCTGAAGCACTTAAAGGAGGGGAAAATGATCAGGAACAGTCAGCATGGATTCACCAAGGGCAAGTCATGCCTGACTAACCTAATTGCCTTCTATGATGAGATAACTGGCTCTGTGGATGAGGGGAAAGCAGTGGATGTGCTATTTCTTGACTTTAGCAAAGCTTTTGATACAGTCTCCCACAGTATTCTTGCCAGCAAGTTAAAGAAGTATGGGCTGGATGAATGGACGATAAGGTGGATAGAAAACTGGCTAGATGGTCGGGCTCAACGGGTAGTGATCAATGGTTCCATGTCTAGTTGGCAGCCGGTATCAAGTGGAGAGCCCCAAGGGTCGGTGCTGGGGCCGGTTTTGTTCAATATCGTCATCAACGATCTGGAGGATGGTGTGGACTGCACCCTTAGCAAGTTTGCAGATGACACTAAACTGGGAGGCGTGGTTGATACGCTGGAGGATAGGGATAGGATACAGAGGGACCTAGACAAATTAGAGGATTGGGCCAAAAGAAATCTGATGAGGTTAACAAGGACAAATGCAGAGTCCTGCACTTAAGACGGAAGAATCCCATGCACTGCTACAGACTAGGGACCGAATGGCTGGGCAGCAGTTCTGCAGAAAAGGACCTAGGGGTTACGGTGGACGAAAAGCTGAATATGAGTCAGTGTGCCAAGAAGGCTAATGGCATTTTGGGTTGTATAAGTAGGGGCATTTCCAGCAGATCGAGGGACGTGATTATTCCCCTCTATTCGGCACTAGTGAGGCCTCATTTGGAGTACTGTGTCCAGTTTTGGGCCCCACACTACAAGGAGGATGCGGATAAATTGGAAAGAGTCCAGCGGAGGGCAACCAAAATGATTAGGGGACTGGAGCACATGATTTACGAGGAGAGGCTGAGGGAACTGGGATTGTTTAGCCTGCAGAAGAGAAGAATGAGGGGGGATTTGATAGCTGCTTTCAACTACCTGAAAGGGGTTCCAAAGAGGATGGATCTAGACTGTTCTCAGTGGTAGAAGATGACAGAACAAGGAGTAATCGTCTCAAGTTGCAGAGCGTGAGGTTTAGGTTGGATATTAGGAAAAACTTTTTCACTAGTAGGGTGGTGAAGCACTGGAATGGGTTACCTAGGGAGGTGGTGGAATCTCCTTCCTTAGAGGTTTTTAAGGTCAGGCTTGACAAAGCCCTGGCTGGGATGATTTAGTTGGGTTTGGTCCTGCTTTGAGCAGGGGGTTGGACTAGATGACCTCTGAGGTCCCTTCCAACCCTGATATTCTATGAAGGCAGAAAGTATGGAAGATGGCCTGGGTTGCAGGGCAGGGGTTACATTGGGGGCCAGTATTTCCCAACTGCCCCCTCCTTGCTCTTGTCCAATGGGTCTGGGTGGGCTCAGCTCCCCACTTCGAATATTACAACCTTTGAGGTCACAGCACCACTCAGGTTTGGCCCAGACCCCAACAGGAGCTGTCCAGGCCTGGATTTTTGAGAGTGACATTGTGACCTGGCAAAGGGGATCAGAGCGCCACTCACACAAACTTGGCCTGATTGTCATAATGATGCGGAGCCAAAGAGGCAGCTTGGCCAAACCCGAGCAGCGCTGCAACTATGGAACAGGTGGCAATGCTCAGAGTAGGGAGTCCAGCTGGTTCTGAGACCCTCTGATGCATTCTGGTGACTCACAGGTTGAGAAACCCTGCTATAAAGAATACAAGACCTCATGCTGCAGGACATAGGCAAAAACTTTGAGGTTAGGAAGAAGTTTCTCCTACACAGATTTAATAAAATATTCACTTTGGGGTTTCTTGCTTTCTCTGCAAGATCTGATGTTAGTCAGAGTTCAAGACAGGACACTGGACTAGTCCACCACTAGTCTGATATCCCAACTTCCTATGAATGTGTATGTTTGTGTGGAAAGGAATATGTCCAAGAGTCTGTCCTGCCCCCATCTCTCCTCAGCTGTGTTTGTGTGCATGGGGGGGTGGGGGGAGAGGGGGTGTGTCACTGTATGGGGAGCTGCTCCCCTGTCCACCCAACCCCCAGTGCATCTGGACCCACCTCATACCCAGATTGCCCCGCCAAGCCTCACACCCTGCACCCAGAACCACAACTGACCCCGAACCCACACTGCAACAAGCTTCACCCTCTGCATCTGGCGCCCTCCTGCACCCAGACTCTCCCACCCTCAGCAAGCCCCACCTCCCTGCATCTGGACATCACCCTGCAGCCAGACCGCCCCCTGCACTCAAACTCCCACCCCGAGTCCCATCCCACATGCACCTGGACCACCCTGACTAGCTATACACACTCCCACTCCCACTCCCACCCCAATGAACCCTACCAAGCCAGCACCCAGACCTGCACCTCACCAAGCCAGGACCTCCCCGCTCCCCCCAGACTGAGCCCCCCATCGAGCCCCAACCACCTTCACCTGGACCCTCCTGCAGAGCCCCATTGTGTCTACACTCAGACCCCACCCCCAACGAGCCCCTGTTCATCCAGATCTCCCTTGCACTCGGACCCCCGCCCCCCAAGCCACCCACAGCCAGATTGCCCCAGACAGAACCCTATCACCCCACACCTGGATCTCACTTCACTAAGCCCCTCCATACTTGGATCCTGCTGGGCTGAGCCTGCCTGCCTACATCTAGCATGCTTGGCACAGAGGGGCAGGGCCCCAGGGTGTTTCTGGGACAGTCCTGGTCCTTGCATTGTGTCAGGGTCAGGTGCAACTTTACCACTGAGCCTATGTTCCGGGGGGAGGGGGTGAGGAGAGAAGGGGGGCACAGGGTGATCTACCTGTGTAGAGTGGCTGGAGCCTCCACATTTATTTACAGACAAATAAAATTTACTAAATTTTAAATTATTGTGCGCAGAATTTAAGAACTTTTGGCACAGAATACCCTCAGGAGAATATAGAGCAGTATAAACAAGTCATTGTCTGTATGAAATTTTAGTTTGTACTGACTTCGCTAGTGCTTTTTATGTAACTTCTTGTAAAAGTAGGCAAATATCTAGATGAGCTGATGTACCCCCTGGAAGACCTCTGCATCCCACCAAGGGTACACATACCCCTGGTTGAGAACCACTGCTCTAAAAGAAGTCAGACTCCTAGATATTAACATTCTGTTTTAATATGTATGGTGGATCCCCAATTTTTCTTCCCTACTTTAAAAACAAAAAACCCACCACAAGTATGACCCAAATCTCCCCTTAATACTACCATAGCTTGATGCGGAGATTGAGGATGGAGATTCTTTTAGTGTCTAAGTTGTTTGACCACAGTAAGAATATGCCCTCACATTCTTCCTCAGAGAGGATGATTTGGAGCCCTCTTCAAGGCTAACGTAGAGGTAACTGGATGTGCAGTTTGTATCAGACTACAACCATGCATTTCTGTTATTAATGCTTTAGGGGGGTTTTAAGCTAAGGTTCCTGTCATGTATCTTTTGTGCAAAGGTTATATTATTTTATGTAAGGGTTATATTTAGTGTGACAACCTTATTTCAAAGCTGCTCCTGTATACATTGTAGTCCTGATGACATCCTCCATATAAAGGCAGATACCCAGACTTAACATATCTTGTGATGCGTTATCTTGCTGGTTTAGATAGGAACTCTGATAGCTACTCCAGCATTTTACCTGCTGTCGTAGAAGCAAGCCATGTCTACCACTATTCATACAAGAGAACATGTAACAGAAGGTAGAGAGAGTTTAAGATGTCTGCAATAATTAAGAGTGACTGGAAGATCTCCACTACCAGAAGAAAAATACTAAGGTGTTGGAGTAGTATCTTGAGGCATACATGGAGTAACATCTAGCACTTATTTAGGATCTTCCATTCAGATAATACTTTACAAGTATTTCCTGAAGCTGGAGACTCCTGTGATTTAGGTATTCTCATTTTAGAGATAAAGTGGAGATCAGTGCCAGTATTGCCGATGAATGTGCATGCTAGATGCCTTATTACTCAGGCAGTACTTACTGTCATCTCCAACAGGCCCTGCTGAACACTGCGCTGGGGGATCACGTGCCAGGTCATTCAACTCCTAAAAGAAAGAATGGATGGATAGTTGATGTTTCACTTAATCCAAAAATCAAATCACATTTTGCCTCTCACAAAAGACTGACAGTGGTACTTCAGCGGCACTTTTCCCTCAATGCTGTATTCCTAAACCTCAAATGGAACTTCATTTATCTGGTGAGGATCATTTCTTACTATGTGAAGTTGGTTTTAAAGTTTAACCATAATCTGCACTTATGACATCAATCTTTTGTCCCCTGTACGCAGTGCTGAACTAGCTTCCCTTTCAGCCAACATACTCAGAAGACCATGTTCCATCTTAGCCTTAAATTCCTTGCACTTGCATCTTCAGTTACTTCCCTTTAGACTATGCTCTATCATATTAATAAGTTAGGGATAGGATCTCAGATAATATAGAAACGAATCAGGTCTGAAAAGTCTATAATCCTGCTTCAAGTTATTTCCATTTGGCTATTTGTGCTTTGACAGTAAGGCATTCTTAAATTTTCACAAAATTAAAATAGGCGACATTAAATCCCACTTTTTAAGCCTGGGCCATGTAACACCCCAAAAAAAAAAAAAAAAGGTTAGGAACCTTGATCCATACCAGAACTCCCAAAAATCAGACCTTTACCCAAAGGTAAAAATGGCCTATGAATAGGGAAATGCAAGTTACCTGCATGCTTCTGCTGTAGTGACCAGCAGCTATTAGTTCAAGTGTATGAGGTAGCATTACCTTCCCTGCATATGCTCTACAGCATTAAGGACATAGATACCTTTTTGCTGGCCCATCCTCCTCCACTCCCACAGACTAGGGAAAGAATGTTATCTTAAGAATTTGAACTTGTTATGCATGAAGTTGCTGAGGAGCATGTAGCACTCAAACTTAAAGTAAAGAGTGCGTACTGAATGCCCAACCAATGGTTAAGTTAGACTGAAGAATCTCATTTTGGAAGTCTCATGCTCCTATGAGCGCTGAAGTCAGTGTTTCATGGTTCGGAACATTTATGAAGGAATTTCAATACAGTTTTAAGTAGCCACAGAATTTTGAGCTTCAGTCCAGAACAGAAAGTAAAAAAAATCCTAAGAGTTTCGTGCTTTATGAAGATTTCCAAAAATGACTATTATAGATTTATATTTTATGTAAGTAATAGATTATCAGTGATAATCCAAATGTTAACTAGTTGGTCCCACTAGTTTTTCCTAGACATCTTATTGTGTTTGAGACACTCTCTCTTACAGTTCAGGGAATTGGGGATTTAAGCAGGAAGCAATGTTGCCCAGTAGATAGAGCTACTGACTGGAACTCAGATGTGGGTTCTATTTCTGACTCTGCCACTGATATGCGAGATGACCTTGGACCACTCATGCTGCCTCTGACTCAGCTTCCCCAACTGTGAAATGGTGATAGACTTTGTCAAGCACTCAGATCTACTGAAGAAAGGTGATATGAGCTAGGTGGTAGGTAGATTGGAGAGGTTTAGTGCTAAAAGGGTTCTTGTTATGAGTTTCCCTGCATTTACTGAACTCCTTACTTTCAAGGTGTTATAAATTAGCTGTTTTGATTAAAGCATTAAGGTGGTTTTGAGAATTTTAGATTAGAGTATTTTGCTTTTAGTTAACTTTTGGCAGCATTGGTTCATTGCCTAGAATGCTACATAAACATGAAGTTATTTTCCATTTGGAACATCTACCACACTTCTTTCTAGCCAACAGACTATGCCTAAACAAGTACCAAGATCCAGCACCCTCTACCTTACCCCATAAACAGAGGGTTCATTGTGTATGTAAAGAGAAGTCAGTCTTCCCCTTAGAACTTCTGCTTCTTCTCATACCCAAGTCTGGAAAATTCAGAGCTCCCAAGCCCCTACTGCTGAGAGAAGTGAAGCATCTGACTCTCCTATTGCTTTCTGGCTGACCACAAATTTGGGGAGCGGGAGAGAGCTCTTTTTCCTCCTCATATCCAAGTTTTTGTGCCTCTCCACCAATTCAGTTATACCTCTGCTGCTTACAGTTGTCTATGAAATTTACAGAATATAAATCATCTTTTGCTGAAGTATTGTTCAGGTTGTAACACCCAAGAACAAGTGGGAAAGAAGCATTGCCCAGGGAGCATTCACATGGAATCTCCGCTTTAAGAGCCTTCTACTATTTGCAAGTTTCTGGCAAATCTATAAATACTGTGGGTTTTTAATCTAATCCACACTTTGATACTGGATTACAATTTTAGCCACAACTGAACTGAAAACAGTCATCTAATAAATCAAGAAATATTTGCATTAAACAGTTCCATCAAAGATTTAGTTACAGTAACTTGTTTATGCACATTTCCTCTATAAATGTCACTAGACTAGGTCTCTAAAATAAATCCTTTATGACTTAACATCTACCTCCCATAGCACAGCCTGCTAGGGTTTATACACAAGCCTTCAAAAGAGGCATTGAACCAAAACTGAAAGTTTTAGTGGAGCCATTCTGGTTCTTAGTAGGACTAACCCACATTTTAATATCTATAGTTAGATCACTGACAGTATTTGAGGCTTATGGGGAAACAGTGGTATTGAAGAGCAAGGATCAAGATAGTTAGCTGTAATGGGAAGAAAGCTTGCAATGTAAATGCCACCAATGGGGGGGGGGGGGGGGGAGAGAGCGCGCAGGGGTCGGCAACCTATGGCATGCGTGCCAAAGACGGCACGCGAGCCTGATTTTTAATGGCACACTGATGCCTGCCGGGGTCCTGGCAGCAGTGTGCCATTAAAAATCCTGCCCAGCCCTGCCAGCTCTTCTCCGCCCGCTGCTCCCCGTGGGAGCAGAAGCATAGGCACCAGGGAGCTCCCTGCCGGCCCCTCGCCCAGCAGCTCACCTCCGCTCCGCCTTCCCTGAGCACGGTGCCGCTTCTCCCCCCTCCCTCCCAGGCTTGCCGTGGGAGTCAGCTGTTTGGCGGCAAGCCTGGGAGGGAGGGGGGAGAAGCGGAGCACGGCAATGCACTCAGGGGAAGGCGGAGCGGAGGTGAGCTGGGGCGGGGAGCGGTTCCTCTGTCCCCCCCCCCCCCCCATTACATCCCACAGCCCTCCCCGTGCCCCCACCCCAGCTCACCTCTGCTCTGCCTCCTCCTCCTCCCCTGAGCACGCTGCCGCTTCTCCCCCCTCCCTCCCAGGCTTGCCCAGGAGTCAGCTGTTTGGCAGCAAGCCTGGGAGGGAGGGGGGGAGAAGCGGAGCTTGGCAGTGGGCTCAGGGGAGGCGGAGACCAGTTCCTCTGCAGCCCCCCACAGCCCCGTTACATCCTGCGGCCCTCCCCACGCCCTCCCACTGCTTACCTCCACCTCCTTCCTTGAGTGTGCTGCTGCTTCTCCCTCCCAGGTTTGCCGAGGGAAGGGGGTGGAGGGGAAATACAACGCGCCCAAGGGAGGGGGCGGGTTGGAATGGGGCTGGGGGGGGGGGCATGCTGTGCGAGCACCCACCAGCGCCAGCCAAAGTTGGCGCCTGTGTCCCCTCCAGCCCCTGCCGTGAGCACCCCACGACCCCAGCCCACACCCCCAGCCCTCTGCCCTGACCCCCCCCCCCTCACATACACCCAGCCCTGTCCTGAGCCTTGCATCCTCCCCACCCCTCAGGGCTCTGCCCTGACCCATGCACCCCCACACACACCCCAGGCCCCTGCCATGACCCCTGAACCACCCTCACACACCCAGCCCTCTGCCTGACTCCTGCATCCCCCACACATCCCCAGGCCCCCAACACCCCATGCCCGGACTCATGCACCCCCCACATCTCCCCACACCGGGAACACCAAATGGGAGCTTCTGCACACACACACACACTCCCACCTGCACCCCTCGCACCAAATGGGAGCTGCCCAGGTAAGCGCTCCACACCCGAACTTCCTGCCCCAACCCTGAGCCCCCTCCCTCATTCTAGCTCCTGGCCAGATCCTACACACCAACCGCCAGCCTGCTCCTTTACCCCCAGCCCTGTGCTCAGTGCACTCCCACCCTCAGCTCACTGGAGAGAGAGGGGTGGGGGGAGGAATGGGCCAGAACCAGGGAGAAGGTAGGTACCCACTCTATGGGGACAGGGCCAGGACCCCAGACCGGCTGCCAGCCCGGCAGCCGGGATCCCGGCTAGCAGGAGCAGGTGGATAGAACCCCTGAGCGGCAGCGGGCTGAGCTGCTCAGCTCACTGCTGGTCTGGGGTCCTAGTCACCGGCCCCACTTGGCCCGCTGCCGGTCTGGGGGTTTAGTTATATAACAGATTTAGAGATCTTCTGAAAAAAAAATTAAAATGTATTTCCAGCACACAAAACCTTAAATTATGTGAATAAAAGACTCAGCACACCACTTCTGAAAGGTTGCCGACCCCTGATATATAGCCAATATCTTTTGAAAAGTTAAAATGAGCGCATTTTAAAATCCCCATCTATCCCCTACCTCCCATCATTGGGGAGGCAGTTTAACAAAGCCCACATCTAATTAAGGGTCAAATATACTCCTTAACAAAAGGAAGTGAAGCTTTATTTAGAGATTTACTTGTTGTTTCATTTCTGTACTGTGACTTTGCAACACAAGGATATCGTCTTGCGCTAGACACAATGGGAAATGAAAGGCTTTTAGATCAGATCTTGTTCTCAAGTATTCCACAGTTTAAGTGTTTCCAAAATTGGATTAAGACAATCTTAGGCTGTATGTACATATCTACACAGGGACTCCCATAGCTTCACTTGTGTTTGAAGCAGTGGTAGCTTGCATAGGTGATCTCTACTATCTGCTGGGATGCCTACAACCATTCCTCAGGCCAGGCTGAGGGGTTTCCAAGATATGCTGCTCATCAAGTGAGCTTGTGCCCATTCAGGAAGAGCGATGCTTCAGCCCCACTCCATGCCAGCAAAAGGACTTGCACACCTCATGCTGTCTGAAAACAACTCTGGAGTCGCATGGGGCTGAGGTCCCATCCCTGCCCCTCCAACTCCTTGACTGGACTGGACTGGACAGGGAGCAACAGGGGCGCCAGCCAGCCTGAAGACACGTTGTAGAAAACCCACTGCCTGTTGTCCTTTGCAAGAGAGGCCCCTTTATGCACTACTATAGCAGAAGAACCAATGTTTGAATGGTATAGTGTTGGCAGCCCTCAATAAAGCCCTATAAGTATTAGTGGCTGCATGCCCCTGCCACCCTAACAGCAGCAGTATCACCCAACTCTGCCTGACACTTTAACTACAGCAGCAGCCCTCAAAGTCTCAAGTGTTTAGCTGACTGCCTGAGCCACCCAGGCCTCCTGCACTGCAGACTGTTCTGATGTAAGCACTGGGCTCTGTCCACACCATTCAGGCTGTATGTGATGACACCCCATGACCCCAGTCCCAGAGAGGACCCTAGGGGTCAATACAATCCTGACTATCTCACTTTGAAATAGATATTTATTAACCCAAAGACTAAAGACTGAGATCTTTAAAGTGACAGGGGGTCTATATCATGATGGTGTCATTATCTGAATGAGGTAACTAAACCAATCTACGACTGATAGTACTCAAAATTCCAGCCCCACAACATATCTTACCTCAGACTAGACCTCCCTCTTACCACTCTTCAACCCACCCACTCCATCTTAGCTATACACTTGTATAGCTGGACCACTACTACACTTAGGATCAAGACTACTACACCTCCCTCACAAGCTACAATGCCTTATTAGAGTTTATGGCCTGCATGTGAAAACTCATTCGGTCCACCACCCTACTCGACACAAAGTGGCGGGACCTTCTACCACCTCTAGAGGGTGAGGAGCCCCGGTGGGCCAGCCTCTATTCCACTCTGATACCGAGGCCCACCGGGGATGTCAGCTGGCGACTCCTTCATGGGGCCGTGAGCACGGGCGTGTATTTGGCGCGGTTTACCCCTGTCCCGGATACCTGCCCCTTCTGTGGTGTGAGGGAGACCCTGGTGCACGTCTACCTGGAGTGCGCCAGGTTGCAGTCCCTATTCCGGCTCCTCACCAATATTTTGTTACGATTTTGGCTGCACTTTTCCCCTCACCTCCTTCTCTATGCACTCCCTATCCGTGGCCCCACAAAGTCACGGGACCTCCTGGTCAATCTCCTCCTGGCCCTGGCTAAATTGGCCATCTATAAAACCAGGGAGAGGAGGTTGGCCGATGGAGGCTCCGGTGCCTGTGGGGCCTGTTTCCGATCCCTTGTCCGATCACGCATCCGAGCAGAGTTCCTCTGGGCGGCGTCCACTGGCTCCCTTGACGCCTTTGAGGAGCAGTGGGCGCTGTCCGGGGTTCTCTGCTCAGTGTCCCCATCAGGCTCCCTTCTTTTAACCCTGTGACCGCACCCCTGACCCTGTTATTTCATTAGTTGTCCCCCGGACTCATTTGGATTCCAGGTCCTGTGGATCCTCCCCTTAAATTAGGGGGGGGTCCTTTAGCAGTGGGCGGGCTTCCGCCCGCCCACTTCCCGGAACCCAATAGGTACAGACCTAAGAACCCATTGTACAGCCTCCTCCTCACTATAAAGCGGAGCCAATAAGTTCCACATACAAACTGTAGTTTTAGCATAAAACCTGTTCACCCAATGCATTATTTAGAGAGGCCACGTTATTTTTCCAAACTATACTATATCATCTTGCAGTGCTGCTGTCATGAGTTGCACTACAGCACTCATTAGACACCATATATATAAGTATGCTACTATCGTGCTGACTTGTGAGATCCTCTGGTGTATATTTGAATAGTAGATGAGGATACAGGGTAGAGTTATGGCTGTCATTAGAAGTTGAGCTGTTACTACAATGATGCTATTTCTTCTTACCTCTAATTAATCTCACGATTAATGAAGTTGCGCGTAGTAGTTTCCCCAGGAAAGCCACGATTCATCAAATCGAGTCATATGTATGTAGTCACGTTAATGATGTAACTGCTATTCTAAGCTGCAAGTTCAGGTTTGGCCTTATAAAGATGAGCTTTATCTCCATCAGCCCTTCATCTGAGGGTTTATTACACTGCAAGTAAACTGGTAGAGCTAGTAACCATCAAGGACCATTTGTCAGGAACTAGTTTTAGAAGAAGCATTAGCAAGATGGCAGTTGAGTGGAATCTGATGCATAAGTTCACTGAAACTGGTAAATGTAAGTAACCCAAGTCCTTTATTTCAAGCCGTGTTTCAGCAAAAAGTAACATCACAGTTCTTGAAGCTTTAGAATGACAAATATGAGGAATTAACGTCCACAAGATATTCTCTTTAGAGCTCTGGTCATATTAACTTCAGCAGGCAAATGATTGATTTTGAACCCTGAAGAGACTAAGATTACAAGATCTGCTGGCAAAGCAGAGGCACTAGTAATCTCTATGTGCCATGTTGTACCAGCATGTTGGCATTTTGATTTCCACTAATCATTTCCCCATAATTCAGAACAGCTGCATTTGCCCATGCAGTTACAATTGCACATGAAACCAGTGTTGGGGCAGGCCTATTTCTTAAGTGTGTGCCAAAAATATGTGCACCCACCAAGTGGTTGTCTGCCTTCTGAAAACATAGTGCACAATACTTCCAGCAAAGTCCCAGAATTTAGAATCTGTGCATAATTTCTCGAGGTCATTGAGTTTTCAACTCTGAGAATCTGTTTGGGCTTCCATGACTTAAAATGAATGATTCAAGACTACAAATAAAGTGTGAGCTTAACTCTTGAGTTGTGCAAAGTACTCCGTTATGGGTCAGTTGGCACAAAAATTAATTGTTACCATGTATGCCAGAGACTTCCATGAGCTATAAGACCCACTAAAGCCTCCAGCAGTTTCTAAGCACCTTGATTCAAGATGAAGGAATAATGAAGTCTGCCATCTTGCTGACACTACTTCTAAAACTAATTCCTGAAAAATGGTTCTTGAGGGTTACTAGCTCTACCAGAGTCAGCTGTGTTAGTCTGTATCCACAAACACAAAGTTCAGTGGCACCTTAAAGACTAACAGATTTATTAGGGCATAAGCTTTCGTGAAGAAGGGTTTTTTTGGCCTTTAAGGTGCCACCGGACTCCTCATTGTTTTAGCTCTACCAGTTTACCTGAATTATGTGTAATAAACCCTCAGATGAAGGGCTGATGGAGATCAAATTTATAACACCTTTTAAGAACTCTATAGCCTCCAGGAGGAATGTGGTTTCGAGTTCTACTAGCTCACCTACAAGAGATTCCATGAACCACTAGTCTGAAGTTAAATCCTCATAGCTTCAGCAAAACATCAAGAGCTTGATCAAGGTTAATGTCTATCTAGAATGGATGTAAAAAGACCAGACGTATTCTGCAACTTAACCCACAGTCATATAGTCCTATCCCAAGCCCCGAAAATATAACATTTGTGTCCCTCCTCAAACTAGGGTGAAAAGGTCCCTCATCAAAGGCTCTTAAGCAAAGTAAGCAGTCATGGGATAAGAGGGAAGGTCCTCTCATGGATTGGTAACTGGTTAAAAGATAGGAAACAAAGGTTAGGAATAAATGGTTAGTTTTCAGAACGGAGAGAGGTAAATAGTGGTGTCCTCCAGGGGTCTGTACTGTGATGAGTGCTATTCGGAACATATTCATAAATGATCTGGAAAGAGAGGTAAACAGTGAGGTGGCAAAATTTGCAGATGATACTCAACATGGTTAAGTCCCAGGCAGACTGCAAAAGCTACAAAAGGATCTCATAACTATGTGAGTGGGCAACAAAATGGCAGATGAAATTCTACATTGATCAATGCAAAGTAATGCACATTGGAAAACAATCCACCCACCCTCTCCCCCTCTCAGCTATAGCTAGATCTGTTACCACTCAAGAAAGATCCACATCCACTCAATGTGCAGCAGCAGTCAAAAAAGCAAACACAATGTTGGGAATCATTAAGGGATAGATAAGACGGCAGAAAATATTATATTGCTTCTATATAAATCCATGGTATGCCCACATCTTGAATACTGCATGCAGTATCCCAAACAAGATATATTGGAATTGGGAAAGGTTCAGAAAAGGGCAACAAAAACGATTAGGGGTATGGAACAGTTTCCATATGAGGAGAGATCAATAAAACTGGGACTTTTCAGCTTGGAAAAGACGACTAAGGAGGGATATGACTGAGGTCTATAAAATCATGACTGATGTGCAGAAAGTAAATAAGGAAGTGTTATTTACCCTTCTCATAATACAAGAACTAGGGGTCACCGAATGAAATAGGCAGCAGGTTTAAAACAAATAAAAGGGAAGTATTTCTTCAACGCACAGTCAACCTATGGAACTCTTGGCCAGAGGATGTTGTGAAGGCCACGATTATAACAAGGTTCAAAGAAGAACTAGATAAATTCATGGAGGATAGGTCCATCGATGGCCATTAGCCAGGATGAGAAGGGATGGTGTCCTTAGCCTCTGTTTGCCAAAAGCTGGGAATAAGCGACAGGGAATGGATCACTTGATGATACCTGTTCTGTTCATTCCCTCTGGGGCACCTGGCATTGGCCACTGTCAGAAGATAGGATACTGGGTTATATGGACCTTTGGTCTGACCCAGTATGGCCATTCTTATGCAAGTCGCAGGGTCCACCAGTTTTGCTGCTAAAACCACATTAATGCCATCAGCTGGAGATATGAGCTTCTTGGCTTTGCCAGCATGTACTATTTGTAAGAGTTATGAACCATTTATTTCTCATAGCAGTTAAAGCTCTGCATGTGCCTAGCAGTTAATAATCATATCTACTTCTCAGTGTACTTTCAAATTCTACCAGCTTTTCCAGCAAAGCTTTAAAGTACTATGTACTATAAACCTCAGGAGATTTACAATCTACTGTCATAGCTCACAAGCACCATGAAACATCCCTCATGGGACATAAAGCAAGTTCTTTTTTCACCCTCATCTGTAGCTGTGTCTCACTGAATTTCAGCCCCACATACTCGAGTCACTGTTCACTTTAACAGAATTTAAACAAGGTCTATGAAGATAATAGGTGCAGATGTTTAAAGTTATGCAGCCAAAAGAACTAAATTGTTCCCCACACAGCCTTAGTAAAGAGAAGCTCTCATTAAGGATTTAATATTAGGCAAGTGTGAAGTTTAGGCAAAGTTGCTGGTATGGTAAAACAGAATAGTGAGTGACACTTGCCTGTACCTTAAAACTGGTCAGAGCAATTTCCAACTTCCTGAAAAACGTATTCTCTGGAAAGAACAGATAAGGGATTACATACCAGTTGTATTACTTGCACAGAAACTATTTCATGTGCCTAGCCACAGAACACTGACTATTAGTTGACAGTATATGGGCATGTTCAGGACAAGCCTTACATTATATAGGTTAAGGGTATAACAAATATCCTACCCCTTCCCACTGTCCCAAGTTACTCTACACCTGCAAATGCCTTTGGACCTGGATTCCAGAATGGAGTAGAAGATTTTTTCCATACGGGCATCTTGTTTTGATGAGTACTGGTGCTTTGGTCAGTTTTTAAATTTTATCACCTGCTTGTAAAGGTCTCAATATATGTCAAGAATGCCCAGAGCTTGATATAGTCTCCCTTTGGTGTTGAATTTTAATAAAACTGAAGTCTAAATAACCAGTTAATGCTTAACTAGTACAGACTGAACTGGTGTCAGTGTGGATTCAGATAAGATTATATGGTTCACCTAGTCCTTCCAGTACTGCCCCACAATACATCAGTGGCCTTCTGAAGTCTCCCAAAATGCACTGCTTCTGGAGCAGAGCTGGAGTTGTGGGATAAGTACCCACAGGGTATTGCAAGTGAAAGTGTGAGTATAGTGTGAACAGGACAAAATTAAATTCATTCAGCATAGTTAGTGTACACAGTGATTTGCGCTTGATCAAACTCAAACACAAACCATTGAGTTACCAGTGCTTCAATTCTCTAGTTATGACAAGCTCTGATGGTAGCACCGTGTGCTGGTAATTACTGTTATCCACTTTGAATCTGAGCTGGTCCTTGAGCCTTTCCTTGCTTCCACATGTTGATAAGTAATCGCCAAAGCAGAGATGTCCTAAGCTGTCATTCGGGTGGGGTGTGGGTATTATACTCTGCAAAGAAGCTACAGATTTAGATTTCTTCAGATGTTTGCAGTGATCCATGGGGCCAGATGCACTGCATCCGAGGGTGCTAAAGGAGTTGGCCGATGTGATTGCAGAGCCATTGGCCATTATCTTGGACAAATCATGGCAATCGGGGGAGGTCCCGGATGACTGGAAAAAAGCTAATGTAGTGCCCATCTTTAAAAAAGGGAAGAAGGAAGATCCGGGGAACTACAGGCCAGTCAGTCTCACCTCAGTCCCTGGAAAAATCATGGAACAGGTCCTCAAGGAATCAATTCTGAACCACTTAAAGGAGGGGAAAGTGATCAGGAACAGTCAGCATGGATTCACCAAGGGCAAGTCATGCCTGACTAACCTAATTGCCTTCTATGATGAGATAACTGGCTCTGTGGATGAGGGGACAGCAGTGGATGTGCTATTTCTTGACTTTAGCAAAGCTTTTGATACAGTCTCCCACAGTGTTCTTGGCAGCAAGTTAAAGAAGTATGGGCTGGATGAATGGACGGTAAGGTGGATAGAAAACTGGCTGGATGGTCGTGCTCAACAGGTAGTGATCAATGGCTCCATGTCTAGTTGGCAGCCGGTATCAAGTGGAGTGCCCCAAGGGTCGGTGCTGGGGCCGGTTTTGTTCAATATCTTCATCAACGATCTGGAGGATGGTGTGGACTGCACCCTTAGCAAGTTTGCAGATGACACTAAACTGGGAGGAGTGGTTGATACGCTGGAGGGTAGGGATAGGATACAGAGGGACCTAGACAAATTAGAGGATTTGGCCAAAAGAAATCTGATGAGGTTCAACAAGGACAAGTGCAGAGTCCTGCACTTAGGACAGAAGAATCCCATGCACTGCTACAGACTAGGGACCGAATGGCTGGGCAGCAGTTCTGCAGAAAAGGACCTAGGGGTTACGGTGGACGAAAAGCTGAATATGAGTCAACAGTGTGCCCTTGTTGCCAAGAAGGCTAACGGCATTTTGGGCTGTATAAGTAGGGGCATTTCCAGCAGATCGAGGGACGTGATTATTCCCCTCTATTCGGCACTGGTGAGGCCTCATTTGCAGTACTGTGTCCAGTTTTGGGCTCCACACTACAAGAAGGATGTGGATAAATTGGAAAGAGTCCAACGGAGGGCAACCAAAATGATTAGGGGGCTGGAGCACATGACTTATGAGGAGAGGCTGAGGGAACTGGGATTGTTTAGCCTGCAGAAGAGAAGAGTGAGGGGGGGATTTGATAGCTGCTTTCAACTACCTAAAAGGGGGTTCCAAAGAGGGTGGATCTAGACTGTTCTCAGTGGTAGAAGATGACAGAACAAGGAGTAATGGTCTCAAGTTGCAGAGGGGGAGGTTTAGGTTGGATATTAGGAAAAAAAAATTCTCTAGTAGGGTGGTGAAGCACTGGAATGGGTTACCTAGGGAGGTGGTGGAATCTCCTTCCTTAGAGGTTTTTAAGATCAGGATTGACAAAGCCCTGGCTGGGATGATCTAGTTGGGGTTGGTCCTGCTTTGAGCAGGGGGTTGGACTAGATGACCTCCTGAGGTCCCTTCCAACCCTGCGATTCTATGATTCTATGATCCAGAGTCTGGCCACAGACAACTGATCCTCTTAGGGATAAAGAAATACTAGAATAAAAGTCTTTTCCCTTTGTAAAGCTCAGGCATCACTTCTAGAGTTAGTTTTGAACCGAACCAAGATCATTTCTCAATGTTTCCCATAAGGAATCCATGAAAAAGCAGATGAGCTGGAATTTGGCATCGAGCTTTGAACAGGACATCAAGCGAAATTACTTCCCCGTCCTGAAAGAGTTGGGACAAGTGTTCCCCAGTTAGTGGAGAGGGAGGAGACTCTGGATCTCCTGACCGGGTTTGAGATCGTCCTGCACATCCTCAGGTTTGTCCTAAGACCTGCTTCTTCCAACAGGGAAGTGGTTCCCAAACTTTCTAGATATGTAAGCCAGCAGACAATGCAGATAAGGTCTGCTGAGATTGCTCCTTGTGCAACCTGAAGGAAAAATTTCTGCAAGGAACAGCCTAACACAACCCAAGAAATCTGACAGTTTATTTTATAGCCTTTAATTTATCCAAGACCTCATCTGTTTTAGGACTAAAGTTTATTCAGAGCACTCGGTCTAGAGAATACAGAACTCCAAAGCAAGTCTCTCTCCTGTGGATACCTGCTGAGTGAGACGTGGCTACTGTATCAGATTTCATACTTCATAGAAGACCCTCTAGGAGCATCCACAACTCTTGACAGTCAGATTTCAAGCAACTTTGCTTTGCCCTCTGAAATGACTTGACTCCCAAGAGGCCATCTCGGACCATAACCCCACCAGGGTGCTGTCCCTGTAAACTGATCAGTGGCTTCAACTTTTGGATCACAAACATACGTACTTCTGTAACTCCTACCCTCATAGTACCAGAATATATCATTAGTGAGCTATCACCCAACCCCCCCTTCAAGGCAAGGACAAATTAGGCAAATTGACTTTGCCCAATGTCACACAAATTCTGTGGCAGAACTAGGAACTGAACCTTGATATCTCAAATCCAAGTTCACAGTGCCTTACCCACAAGGAATATCTTCCTACAGGCCAGAGACTGATACCCCTATTTCCTAACATGGCTAAGAAACTTTCATCTTCCCTACTCCATACTCCAAAGTCTATTGGACTGCAGCTACTTTAGCCACTTCTCACAACTTTCTCCTCTAGTAAAGTTTGAGAGAGAGAGAGAGAGACACAGAGAGACAGAGAGAGAATTTGCTATTCCAGCTTCTGAGGTGGTTTTTAAGGGAGGTCTCCCTCCATGAAGAATTCTGCTGCTTCTCCAGGACTACTTCAGTGCAAAGTACAAACCTTTAAGTTAGTGTCTGCAGCATCAACACAGGAGTTACTGCACAGCACTTTAGCGCACACTGCTATTCACTCCCCATAGTCCAAACTGCAAAGCAGCCTATAGACATGGCCTAAGTGTCAAAATATTTTAAAGAGCTAAAAACTTTTTCAATGAAAGCTTGAATTCTGTACACATTTATGGCTTAGGAGCCCTTCCCACACAAAGGGATTTGGTTTCCCACCCAACACCACCCTGTTTAAAGTTAGCATTTTAGAATGTGCATTTCACTCTACTGGAACACCTCCTATGTTAAAATAAAAAGGCTATATGTAGTTTTAGTTGCTATAGAGATAAACTGTCTACGGCCAACATTTGGCTTATATAGTTATTTTAAATTGCCCCATCCTTCCCCAAAATTATAATTATCTTGGAATACGAGACCAGCATTCCTGGACAGCCACCATACCAACACCCTCATGAACAGATGAAAGAACAGTTATTCTGTTTCAGTCTTCTATCTGTTACAAGGACTGAAATTGTTTCAAGTCTTGAGTTGTTAAAACACAAAGAATTAAAGGTTGAGTGAATAAGCCATGTTATGACCTAACCACTTCAGTCTAGACTTCAGCACTGAAACAAGTGCCTAGCACAAACAGGAAAGTCTTTACGCTAGTACTGTTAGTTGGCTACAACTCCCTCTGGGTACTTCTCAGTTCCTGGCACAAACCTGCAGAGAGAATGGACTCTAGGGGACTTTGAAAAGGCCACTGGGAGAGAACTGTCTGAACCATTTGTCATTTTAGTGCTGTCTATAGGGATGCTAGACTGGTGCAGACTGAAATGATACCAATTAAATTGGAATTTAACTCATCTGAAAGCAAAGGTAATCCAAATGGTATTTGACAGGCGTATCAGTTTGGTGAACGTGTGTAGACCCAGTACTACTACCCTTAGCATATCTGTAAAATCACAATTATTTTCGACATGGGAAATTACCAGCTAACTATAGTGGTTTAACTCCAGAAGAAGAGTGCCTTTTTCCAAGTTAGCTTAAAACACTTGAAAGTGCTGCCAGAGCACCATGAGCTACATCAGAAAAAGACACCCTTACTCCATAAGTACAGGTCCACATGGGGGAATTATATTGCTATAGATAACCTGGTATAATTATGCCAATAAATTTCCCCATGTAGACAAATCTTAAACTTACAAGCTTTTTCAACGTGGTACTTTTTGGCACTCAACGAGCTACTTTAATTTGATCAATGGAAAACATTAAAAGAAAGCTTCCTGAACACTTACAAATGCCATGCAATCACAGCAGAAAAAAAATTAGTCTGCATCTGTGATGCAAATCCACTGCTCAGTGCATCAGAACAGAAATGGCCACAAAGATCTCCACAACAACCACCAGCTATACATTTTATCTAACTTTTGAGTTAGAATCAAAACAGGCAATCCGCACTTGAAAATACACTGGAAAGTTGCACACATGGGGCTTGGACTTAAAAGTCAGAGTTCACGGCTGGATCTTGTTTTGGAGAAGTGTGCCAATTGTTTGGCAGACTAAGCAGGTTAGCAAAAGATTCCTCAGTAGTTTACTCTTCGACAGCTATCCTTTGCAGGTCTTTATTAGTCTTCCCCATAGTACCTCCTTAAGAATGTCTTATAATGCTTTCCAGAGTACAAGAGAAATTGACAGTTCCCCGCAAAAAGACTAGGAGATGGGAGTTTGGAGACTTTTCTGGCCTACAAGGACAAGTTTTTTAGGTGTATTTTCCTGCAGATGTCTTAAATAACTATCTTCTGATGAAGCTACTTGTAAATGAGTAATAGCATACAATAAATGGCATTGTACTGTTATGTCTAGCTGAATACATTCAGCTAATCAGTTTGACAACGATGATCACTTTATCCTCCACTAACAGACAACCCAGTAGTGGTATAGGGGATTAAAAGGGAGGAATAGATTAGGAAAATTTAGTAAGCACTACCACCCACCAAAATACAAGAATCCGATAAAGAGTAGCTTCCGATTAGCAAATATTAAAACTGAAACTGGGTAGACCTAGAATGTTTATGCAGAATAACAATCTAATAGATACAACAGTTACAAAGCTCCATTAAGGCTTTCCCTAGAAGGTTTAAAATTCTTACTAGGTAAATTTTCCATCTGAGGAAAAATACAAACTCACACAGCAAGTACATGTGCCTATTAACATTGCCACACTCAACACTGACATTAAACAAAAGTGAACTTGCACTGGGAAGGACTTCCTGAGTTTCAGGGTCTGGGGTTAGATAGCAACTCCTACAAAAAGGATTACCTTCACCCTCAAAAGAAAACTCCTGGGCAGCACCTTACATGTCCTCCATGGAGGAGGGAGACTTTTGGGGCCTTCCTTAGATCCTAACAGGCTTTCTGCTCAGAGTGACTAAAAAAATACCACCTACCTTCTTACTCAGTATTCTTATTCCCTATATTAGAAATCTTATTTAACTTTAATAATCATAGAATCATAGAATCTCAGGGTTGGAAGGGACCTCAGGAGGTCATCTAGTCCAACCCCCTGCTCAAAGCAGGACCAAACCCAACTAATCAAAACGAGTTTATCACTTTTTACTCTCGGGGATTATGCAGAGACCATGTAACTAAGTGATCAACCAGGATTCTCTTCTGCCTCAGATTTTGTCACCCAGATTTTAAAAAATTTAGTTGATTTAGGTCCTTCAACTCATAAAAGATCTAGAGGCTTTTCTGTTTGTTTACCATTACAAATGTCAGCTTCTGTGGACACATATCATGAGCACTAACCCCCCAATAGCAGGCAAATTGTTCAAGATTTAATAATAGTTTTCTTTAGTCAAGAGAAGTTATTGACCTTAAATACGTGTTGATAAAAACACAGGAGGTTTGAGTCTGGCTACAATCCCACACCGTCAGTTTTTCAGCTTTCACTTTCTGCTCTTACAATGTCACTAATCTCTCGCTATAGGCTACACTTCTCTCGTAAGAGACTACCTGGGTCTTTGAAAGACACCTGCCAGGCCATCTTCGAGCCTCAAAACAACAAAGAGAAGCAAAAGCCCAAAACCGCCCCGTGCCGGGGGTCCCTTCAGGCCAGCTCGGTTCGCCCGGCGATGGCTGAGAAGGAACGGTCCCGGGCGGGCCAGAGCCCGCGGGGCTGACAGCTACGAGCATCTCTACCTCGGCCACGCGAGTCGGCTGGCACCCGATTCAGAGCCGCCTGCGCGGAGCCCCGCTCGAGGGCTGCGGGAAGCCCCTTCCCGAACAGTCTCCCTCTCGGCCGAGCGCACAGGGGCCGGCGGGCAGCCGCTCGGGGCTCGCCTCGCAGCAGGGGAGGCCCAGCTCCTGTGCGGGTAGCCTCTGCCAGCGAGGTTACGTAAGGGGGGGGGGGGGGGACAGGCTGCCCCCCAGCCGGCCTCCCTCACCGCTAGGCCGCCTGCGGCCCCCTGATGGGGAGCAAACAAGGAACCCGGGCAGCACCCCCACCCAGTACACGGGAGCCGGGTCCCTGCGCTCCCCGGGGGGCGAGGCCAGGCCCTTCGCGGGGCCTACAGCACAGCCGAGGCCCGGCCCTTGGCTAGGGCCTGAGCCCGGCCGAGTGCGGACGAGGAGGCGGCCGAGAACAGGAGTCAGCCTCTCTCCTGGATAGCAGAGCCCTCCCTGCGCGCGTCGCCCCAGCCCGTGAGCCCTTACCTTATGGATTCTCTTCAGCGCCATTGTGTGTGTGAGGGGCTCGGTGCGGGGAGGGGGTGCGCGGCTCGGGCGGTGCGGGGGAGGGAGGGGAGCTCGCTCGGGTTTATTTCGCGGGGGGAGGGGCGCGGCGGTGGCGGCGGCGCTATTGGGCGGCGGGAGGTGGCACGGTGAGTAGCTCGGTGCGGCGGTAGGGCCTCACTCTCTGTTCCCCCGGCGGCCGCTGGGCTCTTACTCGCTGCCGCAGCTCCCACCGCGTCACTCCGCGGGGCCTTTATGCGCTGCCGCCTCCGAGGATGTATCACTCCGCCACCATCCCAATAGTCACAAGCGGGGCAGCCGGGCGGAGGGGCAGCAGCACCTGGTGATGGGGCCCGCTCGGGCACAGGGACTATTTCCTCACTTTCCTTTCACACAGAACTCTCCAGAAAGGGGCTCGGAGAAGCGGAGGGATACGATCGGGGAGGGAAGAGGAGGGAGTGAAGTAACTGCTCGCGAGAAGAGAAAGAAAGAGGTTCCGGATAGTAGAGGGGTAGAGTAGTGGGGAGTCCTAGAGCGGCTGCGCGGGGCCGGGAGGGTCTGGTTGGTGGTTACAACCGTGCACCCGGCTGCAGTGCGCATCGGGATCCGGCGCTGCAGGGAAAAGGGAGAGCCACCACCCCCGCCTGGGAACATGTCCCGTTCTCTCTCCGGCCTGGGCCCCCTCCGTCTCCCTTCCCCCTCCAGGGGCCCCCGTCCCCTCCTCTCTCCGGCCGCGCCCGCCCGACCCCCTCGCCTCTCTTTCTCCGCGGGGGCCCCGTGCCGTCCCCTGTCCGGCATGCGCCCACCCCGGCTCCTTTGCCTTTCACACGGGGGCTCTGTGCTGACCCCGCTCCCCTCTAACGGGGGCCCCGTGCTCCTCCCTCCGGTCTGGAGGCCATGACCCAGCTCTAGCTCCCGGAGCAAGTACCTGCGTGCACTAGGGTTCCTTCCCCGGGCTCCTGCCAGCGACTGTGCCCAGGGGCGCCAGTGGGCAAGGTCAGGTGCACTTTGACCTACCCCTTAAGGGCTCAGAATGGTAAGCCTTCGGCCCTGCCCTCTTGGCTGGTGGTGACCCACAACATGATCTAAGCCACCGCGGTGACAAGGGAGATAGATCCTCTCATGGACTTTCTCTAAAAGTCTGGCTGAAAGGAGAAGTTGGAGGTCTCTAGGAGCAATGGGCGTCTGCACAAAGGCTGGTTCTGTGGACCTCTAGACTTTCTGCTCTACAGGCAGTACTGATAGGACTTGAGGCCTAATTGGAGAGACAGGTGGGAGGAGATTCAGTTTTAAATGTATGTGCTAAAGGCTGTAATAACACTAAATGCATTTCCACTGCGTGCATCCGATGAAGTGGGTTTTCACCCACGAAAGCTTATGCTTCTATACGTCTGCTAGTCTATAAGGTGCCACAGGACTCTTTGTCGCTTCTATAGATACAGATTAACACAGCTACCCCTCTGATACTAAATACACACAGAAAGCCATGTGGCCCGCAGTCTTCTGGCAAATTGTTCTCAACCATCGTTCTAGAATATTTTTGAACAGTAATTCATCTTATTTATTATAGCAGTGCCTTAGGGCCAGTGGCATTGTACAAACACAGAGTAGTCAATTCCTGCCCTAAAGAGCTAACAATCTAAATAGATAAGACACACAGGGAGGGAAGGGATAGGACATGAATGGAGAGTGAACAAGGTGATAAAACATGACACTTGCTGCTATGATTTTTGGAGGGGGTGGGTTTACTTAAGCTAAATGAAAAGCGACAAAGAGTCTTGGGGCACCTTATAGACCAGGGGTCTCAAACTCAAATTACCATGAGGGCCGCATGAGGACTAGTGCATTGGCCCGAGGGCCACATCACTGACCCCGCCTCCTCGCTGCCCCTGCCCCCACTCCACCCCTTTCATTAGGCCCTGCCCCTTCTCCGCCTCCTCCCCTGTGCGCACAGCTTCCCACTCCTCCCCCCTCCCTCCCAGAAACTGCGAAGCTCTTCCCATGCAGCCCGCAGAGCTCTTCCTTGGGGCCCGCCGGGCACCCCACCCTCGCCCCCCCATTTAAAAAAAAAAATTTTTTACCCCCAGGCAGTTCCCGCCGCCAAAACAACTGTCTGGCGGCGGGAACTGCCTGGGGGTAAAAAAAAAATATATATATTTTTTAATTTTAAAAAACGGGGGCGGGGAGGGCGTGGGGAGCCCGGCAGGCCGTGGCCCGCGTGTTTGAGACCCGTTATAGACTAACAGATGTATTGGAGCATAAGCTTTTGTGGGTGAAGAAGTGGGTATTCGCCCACGAAAGCTTATGCTCCAATACGTCTGTTAGTCTATAAGGTGCTCCAAGACTCTTTGCCGCTTTTACAGATCCAGACTAACAGGGCTACCCCTCTGATAAATGAAAAGGTATCAGGTGGCGAATGGGACTGGTGAGGGGAGAAGAGAGTGGAGCTGAGGTGAAGAATGAGGGAGCAAACAGCCAATTAACACAAGGCAAAGAAAGTCTAGTTGAAAGAGTAGAAAGTGCTGCTATGGTTTAAATTATAGCATGGACAATTTGTCAACAGCAGCTTTGGAGAAGAATAACTAGCACCAGGCATTTTCTCAGGTTTGTCATGTGCTGTGTGGAAATAAAAACGGCAATTCCAGCTATTTAACCAGCTGCCTAGCTGGAAGTATCTGATTAAAAAAATAAATAAATAAAGATTGTGTAGCAACAGTTATTTTCTGTGATCCCAGCACTTCCACCACTAACAACAGTGGAAATCATGACTTATTATCCATTTGGAGTATAATAATACATATATTATGAGTCACTACATTTGCGTAAGGAAAAGAGAAACAATCAAATTGCTTTATTGGTCCTACCACTTGATTTTGTATGATTTCTGGTTAGGGGCATGCAATCCTATCACTACTTACTCTAGTGGTGTGCTTTTGCAAGGGAGCCATCATGGTGTTTCAGGAAGAAGACACTTCCCTTGCAAGGATCCTCCTCCTGTGTGACCATTGCAAGCCATCTGGAGACCAAAAGCTGAGGAAATGGCTCATTAGTTCAAGTGAGCTAGTAGATGAATCATTGTCATGTAATCTACTCTTGCTGACACAAAATTGGGAGGGTTGGACAAAACAAGGTGGAAACTTCCTTAGTCACACTCTGCCTAATACAATCCAGGTTAAACGTTCAACACCCTTGCAGGAAGGGGTTGTAACAACTGCAACCGATACTCACTGGGGACCCCATCCTGAAAGAAAGCTTTCCTGAACTAGGAATGTAAAATACTAAATAGTTAACCGGTAAACATTAGTCTTACTGGTTAACCCACCCTAACCTTTAGCCCCCAGCCGCACTGGGCCAGCCAGAGTGGCCCCAACCCCGAGCCACGCCAGCCAGAGCAACCACAGCCCCGCACTAGCTGGCTAGAGCAACCACAGCCCCGTGCCTCCGAGAGCAGCCCCAGCCATGCCTACCAGCCCTAGCCGGTCAGAGTGACCCCAGCCCCTCTCCCTTATATCGGTTAACCAATTAAATTTTAATTGTTTAATTAGTTAACTTTCTAAACAATATTTACATCCCTATCCTGAACCCCCTCTTCTGACTTTCAAACCACCTCCCCCCCACACACACGCACACATCTCCAAGCTAATCATCAGAAGCAAGCTCCCCACAGACCCTGCCAGAACAGATGCAAAACCTGCACATATATCTACTCAGCTAGAATAATCAACACCCCCTTCAATACACCTTTCAAGATCCAGGGGTCCTACATATGCCGACCTCAACGTGGTGTAACTCATCCAATGCACTAAATGCCCCTATATATGGGCGAAACCAATCACGATGCTCTCAAATGAGCTCACACAGGAAAATTATAATAGACAAAAAACACCATATTACATGTGGGTGAACACTTATCACAAAGTGATCACTCTATGTCTGACCTATCAGTCCTCATCCTCAAAGGAAACCTGCACAACACTTTTAAAAGTTGAGCCAGGATCTTAAATTCATAACTTTGCTAGATACTAAAAATCATGATCTTAATAAAGATACTGGGTTAATGGTTTATTACAACAATCTGTAACCTACTAACTCCCTTTTTTGTCCTACAACTACCTTCCCTATCCATACAGTTTTGCAACCCCCATGTGGCCCTCAGGCCAAAAAGTTTGCCCACCCCTGCTATAGGGGAAGGATGGGCTCCACCTAAACCAAAATAGAATCAGATTGCTGGCACTTAAAATTAAGAAGGTTGTAGAGCAGTTTTTAAATTAAGGCTGGGGAAAAACCGACAGGTGCGGAGGAGCATGTGGTTCGGACAGAGACATCCCTTAGGGGAGGATCTATTAATGGAGATTCTCTATGTCCAGTAAGGAGGAGAGGATGGAAGATGATAAAATACAGGTAGGATCTGATGAGAAACAGTAAAATGAAAAGTCCCATTCAATTACATCATGTAATGGCTAAAAAGTACTTATATATATAGTTTTTAAAGTGCTTATATACCAATGCTAGAAGTCGAAATAATAAGATGGGTGAACTAGAGTGTCTTGTATTAAATGAGGATATTGATATACTAGGCATCACAGAAACTTTGTGGAATGAGGATAATTAATGGGATACAGTAATACCAGGGTACAATATATATTAGAAGGATAGAACTGGTCATGTTGGTGGGGGAGTGGCACTATATGTGAAAGAAAGCTCAGACTCAAAGTACTTAGACTCAAAGTAAAAATCTCAAATGACCCAAACTGCACCATAGAATCTCTCTGGATAATAATTCTATGCTCTAATAATAAAAATATAGCAAGAGGGATATTTTACTAACCACCTGACCAGGATGTTGATAGTGACTGTGAAACACGCAGGGAGATTAGCTAGGCTATTAAAATAAAAAAACCCTCAATAATAAGGGCGGATTCCTGTGCTCCCAGTCAATCCCCATATTGACTGGGAGCACAGGATCTGGTCCAAGAGATGAATATAGCTGGACTGCTTGGTAATAGTGACCATAGTTAAACAGATTAAAAAGGTATAGTGCCAAAAGTGAAATCCCTACAAGCTACATGGAAAGTTTTTAAAGACACCATAATAGAGGCTCAACTTAAATGAATACCCCAAACTAAAAAACATCATAAGAGAACCAAAAAAAAAGTGGCACCATGGCTAAACAACAAAGTAAAGGAAGCAGTGAGAGGCAAAAAGACATCTCATAAAAAGTGGAAGTTAAATCCTATTAATGAGGAAAATAGAAAAGAGCATAAACTCTGGCAAACAAAATGTAAAGATATAATTAGGAAGGCAAAAAAAGAATGTGAAGAACACCTAGCCAAAGACTCAAAAAGTAATAGCAAAAATTTGTTTAAGTACATCAGAAGCAGGAAGCCTGCTAAACAACCAGTGGGGCCACTGGACGATCAAGATGCTAAAGGAGCACTCAAAGATAATAAGGCCATTAGGGGAGAAACTAAGCCCTGGTCTACACTACGAGTTTAGATCGAATTTATTAGCGATAAATGAAGCCCTTAACATCGACTTCTAGGGCTCTTAAAATCGATCTCGCCACTCCACCCCCAACGAGAGAATTAGCGCTTAAAGCGATATTGCCGAATCGATGTAGGCTTAGTGAGGACGCAATTCGACAGTATTGGCCTCCTAAATCTATCCCACGGTGCAACAGCTGACCGCTCTGGACAGCGGTCTGAGCTCGAATGCTCCTCCCAGGTAGACAGGAAAAGCCCCGCGAACTTTTGAATTTCATTTCCTGTTTGGCCAGCGTGGTGAGCTGCAGGTGAGTGCAGATCTCATCAGCAGAGGTGACCATGATGGAGTCCCAGAACCGAAGACGAGCTCCAGCATGGACTGAGCGTGAGGTACTCGATCTGATCGCTGTTTGGGGAGACGAAACCGTGCTAGCAGAGCTAGGGTCCAAAAGAAGAAACGCCAAGACATATGCCAAAGTCTCCAAGGGCATGCAGGACAGAGGCTACAACAGGGACGCTCAACAGTGCCGCGTGAAAATTAAGGAGCTCAGGCAAGCCTACCAAAAAACCAGAGATGCAAACAGCCGCCCTGGGTCACAGCCCCAGACATGCCGCTTCTATGATGAGCTGCATGCCATTCTAGGAGGTGCAGCCATCACAGACCCTCCCATGTGGTTTGACTCCGTATGTGGATCATCAGAACCCACAGAGGAGCATGATGATGATAATGATGCTGAAAATAGCACACAGACACAGCAAGGAAGCGGAGAAGCCCTTTTCCCCGACAGCCAGGAACTCTTTGTCACCCTGGAGCCAGTACAGTTCGAACCCTCCCAAGGCGTGCTCGATGCAGGAGAAGGGACCTCTGGTGAGTGTACCTCTGTTAAATTAATACATGTTTTATAAGCAAGCGTGTTTAATGATTAATTCGTGGCCAGTACAGCTACAGCTACTGGAAAACTCTGTTAACATGTTCGGGGATGGAGCAGAAATCCTCCAGGGACATCTCCAGAAAGATCTCCTGGATGTGCTCCCAAAGCCTGTGCAAAAGGTTTCTGGGGAGGGCAGCCATATCCTGTGCTCCGTGGTAACACACTCTACCACGCCAGGCCAGCAGCACGTAGTCTGGAATCAGTGCTTTGCAAAGCATGGCGGCATATGGTCCCGGTTTTTGCTGGCAGTCAAGCAACATCCGTTCTTTATCTGTCTGTGTTATCCTCAGAAGAGTGATATCATTCATGGTCACCTGGTTGAAATAGGGGAATTTTATTAAGGGGGCATTCAGAGGGGCTCCGTCCCTGCTGGGCTGTTTGCCTGTGGCTGAATGGAAATCTTCCCCGCTGTGACCCACGCGGTGGGGGGAGGGGGTACAGCGAACATCTTGGATGTGTGTCTGTGTGGGGCGGGGGGGGGAGGGGGAGATTAGGTTCGCGCTGCATGTTAACCCGAAAACCGGCGCCCCTCACTTTTCAATTGCCAACCTGTTTGTTTTAAATTGCCAGCCCACGGGATGTTTGTTATGTGAAATGAGGGGGTTGCTGTTTGAAAACAATCCTGTGAAGCTTAAAGAAGCCTATAGAGTGTCTTACCATGGCTGTCTGCAAGCCGAATTCTGTTGCCCTCCGGACCTGCTTGTGTGATCTCTCACAGCAAACCGGCAGACCCTCAATATAAGAGGCACAGTGCAACCTTGGACCAAATGCACATGTGATATGTAATGTTTGGAGCATTGTTCTCTAATATGTGTCTTTTAAAGTACTCCTCTCTCGTTTGTTTCCTCCCGCAGCTGCAAATGTTTCAACGCCACCCCTTTCATCACCGTCCCAGAGGCTAGCGAAGATTAGAAGTAAAAAAAAAAGGAATCGAGACGATATGTTCTCAGAACTCATGGAATCCTCCCACACTGAGGCTGCCCAGCAGAATGCGTGGAGGCAGACACTGTCGGAGTCCAGGAAGGCAGAATTTGATCGCACGGACAAGTGGCGTGCTGAAGACAATGACTGGCGGGCTGAAGAGAGACAGTGGCGGGATGAAGAGAGTAGGTGGCGTCAGCGTGCAGAGAGAAGGCAGGATGCAATTCTGAGGCTACTGGAGGATCAAACGGAAATCCTCCGGCTTATGGCTGAGGACAGGCGTAGGGTTCAGGAAAGGCCGCCTGAGCACAGACCGCCGCTACAGCCCCTGTGTAACCAACAGCCCTCCTTCCCGAGTCCCATAACCTCATCCCCGAGACGCCCAAGAACGCGTTTGGGTGGCCTCCGTGCACCCAGCCACTCAAGCCAAGAGAACAGTCCAAGCAAGAAAGGGCTGGCATTCAATAAGTTTTAAAGTGCTGTGTGTCCTTGTCCTTCCCTCATCCCCTCCTCCACCACCCATCCTGGTGCTTCCCTTCCTCCACCACCTATCCCGGGAGACTGTGTCAGTTACCCCCATAGTTCCCCCTCTGTGTTTTACGAATTAATAAAGAATGCATGATTTTTAAGCAACAATGACTTTATTTCCTCTGCAAGCGGTGACCGAGCGGGGGAGGGCAGGGCGGTTTGGGTAAAGGGAAGTAGAGTGAATGAAGGGGCGGGGCTTTTCATTACTGGGGAAAAACAGAACTTTCACACAGCATTCTGGCCATTCATGAAATTGGTTTTCAAAGCTTCCCTGATGCGCAACGCACCCTGCTGTACTCTTGTAATAGCCCTGGTGTCTGGCTGCGAATAACCAGTGGCCAGGCGATTTGCCTCAACCTCCCACCCCGCCATAAACGTCTCCCCCTTACTCTCACAGATATTGTGGAGCGCACAGCAAGCAGTAATAATAATGGGAATATTGTTTTCGCTGAGATCTAACCTAGTTAATAAACTTCGCCAGCGAGCTTTTAAACGGCCAAATGCACATTCCACCACCATTCTGCACTTGCTCAGCCTATAGTTGAAAAGGTCCTGACTACTGTCCAGGCTACCTGTGTATGGCTTCATGAGCCATGGCATTAAGGGGTAGGCTGGGTCCCCAAGGATAACTATGGGCATCTCAACATCCCCAACGGTTATTTTCTGGTCTGGGAAGAAAGTCCCTTGGTGCAGCAGCTGAAACAGACCAGAGTTCCTGAAGATGCGAGCGTCATGTACCTTTCCCGGCCATCCCACGTTGATGTTGGTGAAACGTCCCTTGTGATCCACCAGTGTTTGCAGCACCATTGAAAAGTAGCCCTTTCGGTTAATGTACTGGCTGCCCTGGTGGTCCGGTGCCAAGATAGGGATATGGGTTCCGTCTATCGCCCCTCCACAGTTCGGGAACCCCATTGCTGCAAAGCCATCCAGTATGAGCTGCACATTTCCCAGACTCACAACCCTTGGTACAAGCAGCTTGGTGATCGCCCTGGCTACTTGCATGACAACAGCCCCCACTGTAGATTTTCCCACTCCGAATTGATTCGCGACTGACCGGTAGCTGTCTGGCGTTGCAAGCTTCCACAGGGCTATCGCCAGTCGCTTCTCTACTGTGAGGGCTGCTCTCATCTTGGTGTTCTGGCGCTTCAGGGCAGGGGAAAGCAACTCACAAAGTTCCATGAAAGTGCCCTTACGCATGCGAAAGTTTCGCAGCCACTGGGATTCATCCCAGACCTGCAGCACTATGTGGTCCCACCAGTCTGTGCTTGTTTCCCGGGCCCAGAATCGGCGTTCCACTGTATCAACGAGCCCCATTACCACCATGATGTCCACCTTGCGGGGGGGCCTTTTTTGAGAGAGGTCTGTCTCCATGTCCTCATCACTGTCCTCAGGCTGATGCTGTCCCGTCCTCGCCTCCTGTTGCTCTAGCAGCTCCCGGTTCTCGTTCTCCATATACTCCTGGACAATGCGCGTGGTGTTCATAATGGCGATAACAGTTGCAGTGATCTGATCGTGCTCCATGCTTTCCCTGGTATGCTGTTTGCAGGACAGCAGAGTGCGAGCAGAAGCGGCGGGTGGATAACAATGGTGTCAGCAATATGGCGCCCGCATGAAAAAAGGTGCGAAAGGATTTTTCGCTCCCCCCTCAGTTGCTTTCACGGAGGGAGGGGGGAAGCAAGGGTTAGGCTCATTTCCTTCTAGCTGCAGATAGTACAATATGCGGTGAGCAAGGGTTAGGCGCCTTTCCTTCTAGCTGCAGATGGTACAATAAGCTCTCCTGACCCCCTCAAGGATTGAACTCGCAACCCCGGGTTTAGTGGGCCAACGCTCATACCGCTGAGCTATCCCTCTGCCCGTGTTCCAGGCAGTGCTGAATCTCCCTTAAAGAAAACGTAAAAAAGCGCCCCCGGCCAGCCACACCATAGGCCGCCGGCCAGGAGCACACAAATTTCAAGCATATTGTACGATCTGCAGCTAGAAGGCAAGGAGCTTCTGCTGTATGGTCCCGCGACCACAACCATTTATGGCATATTGCACGATCTGCAGCTAGAAGGCAAGGAGCTTATGCTGTGCAGTCCCGCGACTACCAGCCTCAGGCGGAATGGCCCCCTCAAGGATTGAACTCGCAACCCCAGGTTTAGTGGGCCAACGCTCAGAACACTGAGCTATCCCTCTGCCCGTGTTCCAGGCAGTGCTGAATCTCCCTTAAAGAAAACGTAAAAAAGCGCCCCCGGCCAGGAGCACATGAATTTCAAGCATATTGTACGATCTGCAGCTAGAAGGCAAGGAGCTTCTGCTGTATGGTCCCACGACCACAACCATTTATAGCATATTGCACCATCTGCAGCTAGAAGGCAAGGAGCTTATGCTGTGCAGTCCCACGACTACCAGCCTCAGGCGGAATGGCCCCCTCAAGGATTGAACTCGCAACCCTGGGTTTAGCGGGCCAACGCTCAGAACGCTGAGCTATCCCTCTGCCCGTATTAGACCGTGACTGAATCCCCACTAGACCTAATGTGCAGGCGTACGCTGGAGATGTACGGTAATTGTGAGCTGAGCAGGCTTCCGTAGCAAACATGGAAACCCCGGAGACAAGGCGCGAAAAAGATTGCTTTCAAGGAGGGAGGGAGGGACGTTTGATGGCTTGACGACATGTACCCAGAACCACCAGCGACATTGTTTTCTGCCCCATCAGGCTTTGGGATCGCAACCCAGAATTCCAATGGGCGGCGGAGACTGCGGGAACTGTGGGATAGCTACCTGCAATGCAATGCTTCGAAGGTCGATGCTAGTCTCGCTACTGTGGACACAGTCAATCGACCTCATGGTCTTAATGCTCTTTAGTGGGGACACACACAATCGATTCCATTAATTCGGGTTTTAATATATCGACTTCTATAATTTCGACCTAATTCTGTAGTGTAGACGTACCCTAAATGAATTCTTTGCATCGGTCTTCAAGGCTGAGGATGTGAGGGAGATTTCCAAACCTGAGCCATTCTTTTTAGGTGACAAATCTGAGGAACTGTCCCAGATTGAGGTGTCATTAGAGGAGGTTTTGGAACAAATTGCTAAACTAAACAGTAATAAGTCACCAGGACCAGATGGTATTCACACAAGAGTTCTGAAGGAACTCAAATGTGAAATTGTAGAACTACTAACTGTAGTCTATAACCTATCATTTAAATCAGCTTCTGTACCAAATGACTGGAAGATAGCTAATGTGACGCCGATTTTTAAAAAGGGCTTCAGAGGTGATCCCGTCAATTATAGGCCGGTAAGGTTGACTTCAGTACCGGGCAAACTGGTTGAAACTATAAAGAACAAAATTGTCAGACACTTAGCCCTGGTCTACACTATGAGGTTAGGTCGAATTTGGCCACGTTAGGTTGATTTTATAAGCAACCTACACAACCAACCCCGTTCCGTCGACCTAAAGGGCTCTTAAAATTGACTACTGTACTCCTCCCCAGCGAGGGGAATAGCGCTAAAAATCGACCTTGCTGGGTCAAATTTGGAGTAGTGCAGACGCAGCGTTGTGCAATTTGATGGAATTGGCCTCCGGGAGCTATCCCAGAGTGCTCCAATGTGACCGCTCTGGACAGCACTTTCAACTCTGATGCACAAGCCAGGTACACAGGAAAAGCCCCGGAAACTTTTGAATTTCATTTCCTATTTGGTCAGCGTGGTGAGCTCAGCACCGCAGCTGACCATGCAGTTCCAGAATCGCAGATGAGCTCCAGCATGGAGTGAAAGGGAGACACTGGATCTGATTGCTGTATGGGGAGAAGAATCTGTGCAGGCAGAACTCCGATCAAAAAGAAGAAATGCCAATATATATATGCCAAAATCGCACAGGGCATTGTGGAGCGAGGCTACACCAGGGACACACAGCATTGCCACGTGAAAGTTAAGGAGCTCAGGCAAGCCTACCAAAAGACAAAGGGGGCAAACGGTCGCTCCGGGTCAGAACCCCATACAGGGCCGGCCCACAACATTTTAGCATCTGAGGGAGGAGCATAAATGACGCCCCCATACACCCTCGCTTGGGCCAAAACTTTGAAAGGTCTCAGTTCTGTCTTCTTCCTATTCTACTCCTCTCATGGTACTGCTCTGCTACCTACCCCAATAAAGGAGAAACAACAACTTAAAATGCCTTGTTCAAAAACTTTAACTAACACTTAACTTTCAAACGCCTGAACAGCAAATGTAACTTTTCATGTCTGCATTGTAAACACTGGCATTTTTATCTGTTTGAATAATCAAAGTGGTGCTTTCCGTGCCTTCTTGGTTGCAAAGATTTGAACTGCTTCCTGAAGGTCCGCAGTCTGAGCCAGCTCATGCTCTATTGAGACAATTAAGGTCAATTAATTGCCATCAGTGGTAAATAGGACCAATGGTCAATGATGGGATGTTAGAAGTTACTACAGAGAACTTTTTCCTGGGTGTGTGGCTGGTGAGTCTTGCCCACATGCTCGGGTTTCAGCTGATCGCCATATTTGGGGTCGGGAAGGAATTTTCCTCCAGGGTAGATTGGCAGAGACCCTGGAGGTTTTTTGCCTTCCTCTGCAGCATGGGGCACGGGTCACTTACTGGAGGATTCTCTGCATCTTGAAGTCTTTAAACCATGATTTGAGGACTTCAATAGCTGAGACATAGGTGAGAGGATTATTCCAGGGTGGGTGAGATTCTGTGGCCTGCATTGTGCGGGAGGTCAGACTAGATGATCATAATGGTCCCTTCTGACCTTAAAGTCTATGAGTCTATGAGACGGTTGCAAGGCCGACCAGCCTCTCCTGTGTCATTGTGGAGCGTAGATGTGTTTTTATTCAGCTTGGAGAAACTGTGTTCTCCACTGGCAACTGTTACAGGAAGTGTTAGAAGTATGCGCAGAGCAACAAAAGCATTTGGAAAGAATGTGGTCATCTTATTTGTGCACATATATTCCAGAACAGCCTTTGGAGTTGATCCTGCTGAAATGTATCTTGAAAGGGCTTTCAGTTCATCACCTAAATCACTCGCATCAATATCGCGCATGGCATCATGTGTCAAAACTGTCTCTAGTGCCCTGCATTGCTGGTGTAGGTCTTCTTCAGGTATAGTGAGGAGTTTTGGAATATCATACAACATCCCAAATATACTACTGTGTTCCTTGAGCTGCATGAAACATTCAACTGACTGTATTGCACAATCTAGCACCTGGTTAAAGAATTCAACTTTGAATTGTTGTTTGGGTCTCTTATGGGATTATCCAGCACCTCGTAATCTTCTTTGGTGACTCTTCTATTCTTGAATGAGTGGGAAAATAGCTTCAGTGTGAAGTTCCTCTGCCAACTTCTGTGCACTCTTCAGAACATTTTGAAATCCTTCATCTGACCGGTAAGACTGTAGGTATGACTGCTTTGTCCAGTTGTTCCATTGCTCCAGATATATCAAGGTCAACACTTTGGAGTCTCTTGCTTACAACATTTATTTCAAACAGTATGTCATGCCACAACACTAAGCCACACAGAAATTTGAAGTTACGTATGTTTCTGGTGATTCCATTTCCCTCTGCCACTATTCTCCCACGAACAGTTCCTGTCATAGCATTATCCTCCATAGTGGCAACTATGGCATCATCTATCTTCCCAATTTGGTGTTTGATAGGCTTTATCACCTCCACTCGACTTTCGCATTGTGTGGTAGTCAGTGGTTTCAGTGTCAGAGAGGATGTTCCCAGATGTTGCTTCAAACTTTGCCACCGATGATTTGATGCAGAAAAAAATACATAGATGCTTTGAATTACATTAAAAAATTCAGCAGCCTCACTAGAAGCTGATGCTGCATCACTGACCACCAAGTTCTAGGAATGAGAACTGCATGGGACAAGAAAGCTCAAGGGTTTAACTCTCGGATCCGTGTCTCCACTCCTCTCACGTTGTCACCATTATCGTAGCCCTGACCTCTCCTGTCAGCTATCACAATTCCCGTATCTTCCAGCTTTTTAAGAAGCACATTTGTCATACCAGCTCCTGTAGTATCATCAATGTCAATAAATTCTAGAAAATGTCCCTGCAACGGTGACTGTCAGAGAGCATCTTCACTAGGTTCTGTTGCTGTTACAAAATGCACCATTAAAGTCATTTGTTCCGTATGGCTGATGTCAGGTGTGCAGTCCAGAATAACAGTAATATCTTGCTGACTTCAGATCTGCCACAATCTTCTGTTTGACTTTTGTTGCCAGTAACGGTATGATCTCATTTTGAATTTTTTTTCCAAGGTAGTGGTGTGTGTACATTTCTTGGGTGGTGACTCTTCTTAGATGCTCCTGGAGTACAGCATCAAACTCAGCCATCAGCTCCACAATTTTAAGGAAGTTTCCATTGTTTGGCACATACAGCTGATCTGAAGTGCCACGCAGTGCTAGGTTTTGGGGAGCAAGCATTCTCACAATGGCAATGAGCCTTTTCAGAACATTTTGCCAGTAAAGAGACTCTGATGCAATCTTCTCTTGATGCTGATCATCTATGGTGGCCTTTAACCTTAGGCCAGGTCTACACTAGGACTTTATGTCGAATTTAGCAGCGTTAACTCGATGTAACCCTTCACCCGTCCACATTAGGAAGCAGTTTATTTTGACATAAAGGGCTCTTTAATTCGATTTCTGTACTCCTCCCCGATGAGGGGAGTAGCGCCAAATTCGACATGGCCATGTCGAATTCGAGGAACTGTGGACGGAATTTGACGCTAATAGCTCCGGGAGCTATCCCACAGTGCACCACTCAGTGGACGCTCAGGACAGTATTCTGTACTCGGATGCTCTGACCTGCCACTCAGAGAAAGCCCCGGGAAAATTTGAATCCCTTCTCCTGTCTGGCCATTTTGAATCCCATTTCCTGTTTGGACATCGTGGCGAGCTCAGCAGCACTGGCAACGATGCAGAGCTCTACAGCAGAGGTTTCCATGCAATCTCTGAATAGAAAGAGGGCTCCAGCATGGACTGATCGGGAAGTTTTGGATCTGATCGCTGTGTGGGGAGATGAATCCGTCCTAGCCGAGCTCCGATCAAAAAGACGGAATGCAAAAATTTATGAAAAAATATCCCAGGCTATGACGGAGAGAGGATACAGCCGGGATGCAACGCAGTGCCGCGTGAAAATCAAGGAGCTGCGACAGGCGTACCAGAAGACCAAGGAGTCCAACGGACACTCCGGATCGCAGCCACACACTTGCCGGTTTTACGAGGCACTGCATGCCATGCTCGGTGGTGCTGCCACAACTACCCCACCAGTGTCTGTGGACTCCGACGACGGGGTCTTATCTACGGCCACGTCGTCGGAGGTTTTCGCGGACGGTGAAGATGAGGAAGGAGAGGAGGAGGACGAGGCACTCGACAGCGCTCTCACTGCTGATTTCCCCGACAGCCAGGAACTATTCCTCACCCTGACTGAGCTCCCCTACGAACCCTCCCAAGGCAGCATCCCTGACCAGGAATCAGGCGAAGGATCAGCAGGTCAGTGTTTTAGACATTTATTTGGAATACAATAGGCATGGTGTGTAAGCACTGTGTTACTGTTGCTTAATTGGCCTTATGCGCTTCAGCTTGGAGTCGCTTTCCCGTGCAACTATTCGAAAAGTCTGTCAATATGTATGGGGATAGAGGAGTAATCCCCATCTGAGAGCTCCGCGAAGCTCTCCTGGAGGTACAGTGAGAGCTTGTTTATCACGTTCATGGGGAGAGCGGCCTTATTGTCTCCTCCATGGTAGGATACTTTCCCACGCCATGCAAGCTGCAGGTACTGTGGTATCATTGCCTTGCATAGCATGGCAGCATACGGCCCCGGGGTTTGCTGGCATTGACGCAGCATGCAGTATTTCTCTGTCTCAGTAATCCTCATCAGAGTGATATCAGTCATGGTGTCCTGGTTTGAATGAGTGGTTTCATTAGTATAGGGAATGCTTCATTTTCCCTTGAAAGAAAGACACCCGGCGGTTTCCGTTAACGCATGGTGGGAGGGAGTTGGGAGCCAAACCATTCTAACTTAGCGGTGCGCGGGCAGGGAGAGTTCCCGGGACCGGCCACGCGAGGCGGGGGAAAGGGTACACGAGCCGTTCAAACACAGCGGTTCACGGGCAATCTTGGTTCCCGGGAGCGGCCACGCGGAGGGGGGGGGAAGGGTAGGCGAGCCATTCATACTGAGCGGTTCGCGGGCACTTTTCGTTCCCGGGAGCGGCCAGGCTGAGGGGTGGGAAGGGTAGGCGAGCCGTTCATACTGAGTGGTTCGCGGGCACTTTCGGATCCCGGGAGCGACCACGCGGGGGGCGGGAAGGGTAGGCGAGCCGTTCATACTGAGCGGTTCGCGGGCACTTTCGGATCCCGGGAGCGACCACACGGAGGAGGGGGAAGGGTAGGCGAGCCGTTCATACTGAGCGGTTCACGGGCACTTTTGGTTCCCTGGAACGGCCACGCGGAGGGGGGGGGAGGGTAGGCGAGCCGCTTTAGATGAGCGGTTTGGCCAGCAGCAGTTCCTGCCCGCCGCCAGGAACAGTGATTGAGACATGGGAGTAGAGCACTGCTGTGAAGTAATCTCTCAGCAGTCCAAACTCATCACCTTACCATGGTCTTCAGAGAGCTGATTTTCAGTGTTCGGCAAGGCTTCTGGGATCTGTACACCGTGACCCCGGACACTCAGCATTAAGACCTAATATTTGACCTTGTAGTATGTGAACATGTGATAGGTACTGTGCTTGGTCCTTGTGACGGGTTGGGGCCACAGAGACCTGCTTGGTGCTGCCACCTGGTGTGCCAAGGCTGCTTCTGCCCCTGCTTCCAGGCCTTTTCCAGCTTGGGACTCCCGAATCCTGTCTGTTTTGAGCCAGATTCCACTGATCTGCTGCAAACACAGACCCAGGTCCGAACCAAGTCCACTCACCACTGTAAGGCCCCTGGAAGCGCTCTTGCCTTTGACACCCAGCTGCTCAACTCCAAGGAGGCTCAAACCCTTAATAAATCCGTTTTACCCTGTATAAAGCTTATACAGGGTAAACTCATAAATAGTTCGCTTTCTATTACAAAGATAGAAAGATATGCACAGCTGTTTGCGTTCCCCCAGGTAACAACTCAACTCCAGGAAACTTAATAAGTAAAAAGTGATTTTAATAAGTACAGAAAATAGGATTTAAGTGATTTCAAGTAGTAACAGACAGAATAAAGTGAATTACCGAATAAAATAAAAGAGAACACGCAGTTCTATGTCTAATCACCCTGTGTACAGATAAACCCCTCACTAGGTCCAGTAAACAGGCTATCTTCCTTCTAGCCTGGGCCCAGCAATCACTCACCCCCCTAATGTCTTTGTCCTTTGTTCAGTCTCTTTCAGGTCTCCTTGGGGGGTGGAGAGCTTCTTCCTTTAGCCAGCTGAAGACAAAATGGAGGGGTTTCCTCGGGGTTTAAATAGATTTTCTCCTCTGGGTGGACACCCCTCCCTCTCCCTGTGTAGCATCCAGTTACCAAATGGAGTTGGGGTCACATGGACCAGTCACATGCACAACTCAGTTCCAGACCAGCCACATTCCTGGCAAAGTTCAGATGTGGATTGGTGACTGCAAGTTCTATTGTCTGTTAAGTGCTTCTTGATTGGGCACTTAACCTGCACATTCCTTTCTCAAGAAATACAACCGATATTCATAACTTCAACTACAACAATGATACATGCATACAAACAGGAGGAATAAATTCAGTAGGTCATAACTTTCACAGAGATATGTTACATGGCACATGTAGCATAAAACATTCTAGTTACATATATACATTTATAAGCATCTCCCCATAAAGTCCTATTCACAGGGAAAGAGTATGGGCATTGTTCTGGAAAAAGTATCTTTCTGAGGAATTCACTCCCTTTCCCTCATCCCACAGCTGCGAGTGTCTCCCGCCCTACCCGTGTTTCTCCCTCCCATGCGCTATTGCAGATAAGGCGGCGCAAAAAGAGAACCCGGGATGACATGTTCTCTGAATTGATGATCTGGTCCCGAAGGGAGGCGGCACAGCGGAGAGAGGACGTCTCACGGTCCGAGCGAGCAGCCAGGGAACGGGAGCAGAGGGCTGAAGCGCGCAAGGACAGGTGGCGGCAGGAAGAGCAGCAGGCGACTCAAACGCTGCTGGGACTAATGAGGGAGCAAACTGACACGCTCCGGCGCCTTGTGGACGTTCTCCAGGACAGGAGACAGGAGGAAAGAGCCCCTCTATATGTTCTTTCTAACCGCCCACCCCCGCCACCAAGTCCAGTTGTTTACTCACCCAAAGTCACTAGGACGAGGGGAGGCAGGGTCCGTGGAAATATTCACTCCACCCCTGCAGACTGCTCCAGTAGCAGAAGGCTCTCATTCCAAAAACCTTAGATTGGTCCTTTCCCTCCCTCCAGCCGCACCCCTCAACACTTCCCTGCCCAGGTTTCATGTTTAAGCAATGCTCACTTTAATAAAAATGTTTTTTTGGTTCATTGTTGTTTCCCTGACTGTCTTTCACAGGACCGTTTCTTTTTCGGGTTAGTGGGTAACGGGGTTTGTAAGTGCAGACGACTGGCGCCTGACCCAGGGTGCAGACAGGGGAAAGGATCAACTGAAAGGCACATTAAAAATTGCATGCACTAGGCACACTTGTCATTCTGGGTGGGGGTTTTCATGTTTTCTATGGGGGGTGGGGAGGGGGTGTTCGCTGTCTGGTGGGGGAGGGTGGCTGCTGATCTTTAGCGGCCGGCGATAGCCTGCATGACAGATCCATGCACCAGGGGATCCGTGGCCGGTATTCACAGCCAAAAAGTCACAGAGACGCCACCACCCACAGTTGCGAATAGGAGGGGTTGATGGCTCCCTTTAAACAAGCAGTCCAGCACTTAGGACTGCTCTGGGAGCAGGAGCATGTCATTCCCCAAGCTTGGAAGCATACTTTCCAACACTCCACCCGCTCCCCAACCGCAGTATGCGTCCCAGGTTAAAACCTTAACCGAGAAACCAGTACCGGAGACGGTTCAAATGTTTCCTTTATTGTACTTTTAAAGCGTTGAATGAAGAGGGGGAAGGGGGTTGGTAATGGGAGAGGATAGGCAACGGAAACTGTGTAAAGAAACGGGGGAAGGTTCATCATCTGTTTAAACAAGCATAACAGTCACTGGTCACCCTGGTCAGTCTGGAAGCGAGCTTTCAAAGCTTCCCGGATGTGCAGCGCGTCCCGCTGTGATCTTCTAATCGCCCTGGTGTCTGGCTGAGCATAATCTGCTGCCAGGCGATTTGCCTCAACCTCCCAGCCCACCATAAACGTCTCCCCCTTGCTCTCACAGAGATTGTGGAGCACACAGCACGCTGCAATCACAATGGGGATATTTCTTTGGCTGAGGTCGGAGCGAGTCAGTAAGCTTCGCCATCTGCCCTTCAGACGGCCAAAGGCACACTCCACCACCATTCTGCACTTGCTCAGCCGGTAATTGAAGAGCTCCTTTTCAGTGTCCAGGGCTCCCGTGTATGGCTTCATGAGCCATGGCATTAGCGGGTAGGCAGGGTCCCCTAGGATCACTGTAGGCATCTCCACATCCTCAACAGTTATTTTGCGGTCCGGGAAATAAACACCCTGTTGCAGCCGTCTAAAGAGACCAGAGTTTTTGAAAACACGAGCATCATGAACCTTGCCTGGCCATCCAACACTGATGTTAGTAAAACGTCCTTTGTGGTCCACTAGTGCTTGCAGCACCATAGAAAAATAGCCCTTTCGGTTAATGTACTGGCTGCCCTGGTGCTCCGGTCCCAGGATAGGGATGTGTGTCCCATTTATAGCCCCACCGCAGTTTGGGAATCCCATCGCAGCGAAGCCATCTATGATCACCTGCACGTCTCCAAGGGTCACTACCTTTGAGAGCAGCAGGTCTACGATTGCATGGGCTACCTGCATCACAGCAACCCCCACGGTAGACTTGCCCACTCCAAATTGGTTCGCTACTGACCGGTAGCTGTCAGGAGTAGCAAGCTTCCACAGGGCTATGGCCACTCGCTTCTGGATAGTCAGGGCTGCTCGCATCCGGGTGTCCTGGCGCTTCAGGGCAGGGGACAGCAAGTCACAAAGTTCCAGGAAAGTGCCCTTACGCATCCGAAAGTTTCGCAGCCACTGGGATTCATCCCAGACCTGCAGCACTATGCGGTCCCACCAGTCAGTGCTTGTTTCCCTTGCCCAGAATCGCCGTTCCACAGGATCAACGTGACCCATTGCCACCATGATGTCTAGGGGCCGGGGTCCCGTGCTTTCCGAGAGGTCTATGCCCCTCTCAGAGTTCATGTACTCCCGGAGCTTCCGTTGCCTCCTCGCCCGATTTCTCTGCATCTGAGTCTGGAAAAGGTGCACGATAAGGCGCGAGGTGTTGGCAACGGACAGAACAGCAGCGATAATCGCTGAGGGCTCCATGCTCGCTGTCCTGTGGCGTCCGAGCTGTCAATCACCGGAAAAGGGTGCGAATTCATTGCCCGCCGGCGCTTTCACGTAGGGACGGCGGGAGTGTGGGTCGAGTGACGACATTTACGTATAACCACCCTTGACACATTTTCGGTCCCACAAGGCACTGGGGGCTACACCCAGAATTCCAGTGGGCAGCGGGGACTGCGGGAACTGTGGGATAGCTACCCACAGTGCACCGCTTGCAATGTCGACGCTTGCCCCCTTACTGTGGACTCAGAAATTCGAATTAAGATCCTTGATGTGGATTCGCACGATCGACCTTGCAATATCGGTTTCACAAGTTCGGTTTAACAAAAATCGAATTAGTCTCGTAGTGTAGACACACCCTCAGTCTCATCTCAAGCTCTTTCCACCTATGGAATGCTCTCTGGTGATTTGCTGCCTTCTCATGGCATGCCAAATTTCTAGCCAGATTTTTCCAGTCCTTTGTTCCTGTAGAACCCAATGTGGCAGGAACATTAGACTGGAAGAGTTTGCAACAAAAACAGTATGTAGCATTCTGGGTTTTTGAGTACATAAGCCATAGGCTCTCCATTTTGCCACCATTGGGGATTTCACGCCAGTAATGTGTTGGATGGAAGCTTCTATTTTCATTGTCTTTGGGGAACATGAAGTTTTTCACTTGCTGTGGCCCATTCAGTACAAGGAATTCCCTCAGGCTACGGCTCAAGTGGGTCCATAGTCCTGGATCATCTAGATTTAAGGAACTAAATTCATCAGCAGCTGTTCCTTGCGCCTCCACCACACTCTTCTCTGATCTACACTTTTCTTCAGGAGTGTGCATGGTTACATCCATTTGAGATGGAGATATGGATGCTACAGTAGCTGCCAGGTCACCTGCACTCTTACTAACTGGAAGATCAGGCATCTCCTCACCACTCACATCCTCACTGGGGCCAGAAGGCTCACCCTGAACATTTGTGTCTATGTATCTCAGGAGAACTCCTTCCTGCTTAGATAGAAAAGCTTCCTTTGCTTTCTTTCTTTTTCTGAATGCTGCCCCCAGAGGGGCGTTTTCTTCTTTCACTCATGACTGCTGTTCTGTGGCAGCTATAGTGGTTCTCAACACTCAATTGAAGGGGACAAATAAGCAGGCTGGTAGCAGGGCCTGAATGAGGGAAGATATCAGTGTTTTAAGGCCCTAACTGGCTCCTACTACTTCAGTTGACTGCCTGTTCTCCTCAAGTGAGTTCAGGGAAGTAGCAGGAAACAGGAAGCTCCTTGAGAAGCTGGTGTTAATCAGTCCAGGCTTCTGGGGATGGTAGAGAGGTACAAAAGAGGCTCCTCATCCTCTCTCTCCCTGCAACTCCTGCTGCTTTCTGTTATTCCCTCTCACCTTTCTCCTGCCTGTCATGTCTCTTGTGCCCTCCTTCCTCCAGCACAGCACTCCACCATCTCTGTGCATCTAGAGCAGAGAGAGTACATATGCACAAGCAGCAGACACAATTTTTTACACTCTGGGTCCTAATGGTGCCTCCCTCCCCACAGTCTGGCACCTGAGGCAGCCGCCTCATGGTAAGGCCAGCCCTGGCCCCATACATGCTGCTTCTATGATCAGCTGCATGGCATTCTAGGGGGGGGGACGACCCTACCACTATCCCACCACTGTCCGTGGACACCTGCAAGGGGGGAGTCTCACACAACACGGAGGAGGATTTTGTGGATGAGGAAGAGGAGGAGGAGGAGGAGAATGCACAGGAGGCAAGCAGAGAATCCATTCTCCCCAGCAGCCAGGACCTTTTTATCACCCTGGAGCCAATACCCTCCCAAGACGGGTTCCCAGATCCTGAAGTCAGAGAAGGCACCTCTTGTGAGTGCACATTTGTAACTACACTACAGGGGTTAAAAGCAATTGTGTTTCATGTTTGATTTGGCCTGAAGAATTGAGATGCATTTGCGACCAGTACAGCTATTGGAAAAGTCTGTTAACGTGTCTGGGGATGTAGCGGGAATCCTCCAGGGACATCTCCATGAAGATCTCCTGGAGGTACTCTGAAAGCCTTTGCAGAAGGTTTCTGGGGAGGGCTGCCTTATTTTGTCCTCCACGGTAGGACACTTTACCACACCAAGTAGCAAGTAGTCTTGAATCATTGCAGCACAAAGCATAGCAACGCATGGTCCTGGGTTTTGGTCGCATTCATGCAACATTTTTGTCTTTATCTTTCTGTGTTAGCCTCAGGAGAGTGATATCATTCATGGTCATCTGGTTGAAATAGGGGAATTTTTGTAAGGGAACAGTAAAAGGACCCTGTTCATGCTGGTCTGTTTGCACTTGGCTAAAAGGGATCATCCCAGAGAATAGCCACGCGGTGTGGGGAGGGGTGAAGGGATCATCCCAGAGAATAGCCACACGGTGGGGTGGATGGAGGGATGTGCCTCACATTCACCCCAAAACCGCAACCCCTCCTTTTAAATGGCAAACCCAAGCGGCATTTCTTGCTATGGGAAAGGAAGACGCTGCAGTTTGAAACCATTCCCACTCGTTATGAAGGCGGAAGAAGCCAACCCCGCGTACCCTTTGGCTTACCTTGGCTGCTTGGAAACTGAATTTTGTTGCCCAGCCATGTGTAATGTGTCACCATACCGGCAGGCGCTCAAAATAAAAGGCAAAATGCGACCTTGTACCTAAAGCACGTATGCTGTGTATTGCTTAATTCACTGTGAAAGAGTCTCCCTTTTGTTCTAAGAAATGTATCATCTTACATTTTATTCTCCCTTTTTATCCCCCCTGCAGGTGCAAATGTTTCTATGCTCCCTGTATCATCTCCGTCCCTGAGGTTATCGCAGATTAGAAGGCGGAAAAAACCGCACTCCCGATGACACATTCTCCGAGCTCATGCAGTCCTCCCGTACTGATAGGGCACAGCTGAATGCATGAAGGCGTTCAGTGGCAGAGTCCAGGAAAGCATTCAATGAGCGTGATCAGAACACGCAGGAGGTGTTGCTGAGGTTAATGGGGGAGCAAATGGACATCATTAGGTGTCTGGTGAATCTGCAGGAAAGGCAACAAGAGCACAGACCGCCACTGCAGCTACTGTATAACTGCCTGCCCTCCTCGCCGAGTTCTATATGCTCCTCACCCAGATGCCCAAGAATGCCAGTGGGTGTGGGGGAGGCTCCGGGCACCCAGCCACTCCACACCAGAGGATAGCCCAAGCAACAGAAGGCTGTCATTCAAACAGCTTTGATTTGTAGTGTGGCTACAATAAGCAATGTTGCCTTGTCCTTCCCTCCTCCCCCGTCCCACCCGGGCTACCTTGTTAGTGATCTCCCTTTTTTTTAAATAAAGAATGCATGGATTCAAAACAATAGGGACTTTATTTCCTTTGCCAGCTGTGGTCAAAGGGGGGAGAGGGATTGGCTTACAGGGAAGTAAATTCAACAAAGGGAGCAGTTTTGCATCAAGGAAAAACACACACAACTGTTACACCATAGCCTGGCCAGGCATGAAACTGGTTTTCAAAGCCTCTCTGATGCGCAGCACACCTAACTGTGCTCTTCTAATTGCCCTGGTCTCTGGCTGCTCAAAATCGGTTGGTATGCAATTTTCCTCAACCTCCCACCTTGCCATAAATGTCTCCCCCTTACTCTCACAGATATTATGGAGCACACAGCAAGCAGCAATATCAATGGGAATATTGGTTGCACTGAGGTCTAACCTAGTCAGCAAACAGCGCCAGCGAGCTTTTAAATGTCCAAAGGCACATTCTACCACCATTCTGCACTTGCTCAGCCTATAGTTGAACTGCTCCTTAGTACTGTCCGGGCTGCCTGTGTACGGCTTCATGAGCCATGGAAGCCAGGGGTAGGCTGGGTCCCCAAGGATAACTATTGGCATTTCAAAATCCCCAATGGTAATTTTCTGGTCTGGGAAGTAAGTCCCTTCTTGCAGCTGTTAGAACAGCCCAGAGTTCCTAAAGATGCTAGCATCATGCACCTTTCCCAGCCATCCCACGTTGATGTCGGTGAAATGTCCCTTGTGATCCACCTGTGCTTGCAGCACCATTGAGAAGTACCCCTTGCAGTTTATGTACTGGTTGGCAAGGTGGTCTGGTGCCAAGATAGGGATATGCGTTCCGTCTATCGCCCCACCACAGTTAGGGAACCCCACTGCAGCAAAACCAATCCACTATGACCTGCACATTTCCTGGAGTCACTACCCTTGTTAGCAGAAGGTCAGTGATTGCATTGGCTACTTGGATCACAGCAGCCCCCACAGTAGATTTGCCGACTCCAAATTGATTCCCAACTGACCAGTAGCAGTAGGGCGTTGCAAGCTTCCACAGGGCTATCGCCACTCGCTTCTCAACTCTCAGGGCAGCTCTCATCTTGGTATTCCTGCACTTCAGGGCAGGGGAAAGCAACTCACAAAGTTCCAGGAAGGTGGCCTTACGCATGCGAAAGTTTTGCAGCCACTGAGAATCATCCCATACCTGCAACACTATGTGGTCCCACCAGTCTGTGCTTGTTTGCCGGGCCCAGAATTGGTGTTCCACTGTATCAACCTGCCCCACTGCCGCCATGATGTCCCAATTGCCACATCCCGTGCTTTCAGGAACGTCTGTGTCCATGTCCTCACAATCGTCCTTGTGCTGGCGTCTCCTAGCCAGGTTCTGCACATAGTGCAGGATAATGCGTGAGGTGTTTACAATGCTCACAACAGCAGCGCTGAACTGGGCGGGGTCCATGCTTGCCATGCTGTGACATCTGCCTGGGTAACCCAGGAAAAAAGGCATGAAATGATTGTCTGGCGTTCCTTTCATGGAGAGAGGGGAGACTGACGACATCTACCCAAAACCACCCACGACAATGTTTTTGCCCCATCGGGCATTGGGAGCTTAACCCAGAATTCCAGTTTAATTCCAGAATTCCAGCGGAGACTGCAGGATACCTACCCACAGTTCACCATTCCATGAGTCGATGTTAGACCGGTGGGGTTGGACTAGATGACAGATTGGGGTTGGACTAGATGACCTTCTGAGGTCCCTTCCAACCCTGAGATTCTATGATTCTAGACACAGTATTGAAGACGCACTCCACCAACTTAATGTGCTTAGTGGGGACATACACAATCAACTGTATAAAATTGCTTTCTAAAGATCAACTTCTATAAAATCAACCTAATTTTGTAGTGTAGACATACCCATAGATGAACATCATTTGTTGGGGAGGAGTCAACATGGTTTTTGTAAAGGGAAACCATGCCTCACCCATCTACTAGAATTCTTTGAGGGGGTCAACAAGCATGTGAACCAGTGGATATAGTGTACTTAGATTTTCAGAAAGCCATTGACAAGGTCTCTCACCAAAGGCTCTTAAGCAAATAAGCTATCATGGGATAACAGGGAAGGTCCTCTTATGGACTGTAACTAGTTAAAAGATAGGAAACAATGAGTAGGAATAAAGGGTCAGTTTTCAGAATGGAGAGAGGTAAATAGTGGTGTCCTCCAGGGGTCTGTATGGGGCCTAGTCCTATTCAAGAAGGGGTAAAGAGTGAGATGGCAAAATTTGCAGATACAAAACTACTCAAGATAGTTAAGTCCAAAGCAGACTTCAAAGAGTTACAAAAGGATCTCTCAAACTGGGTGACTGGGCAACAAAATGGCAGATGAAATTCAATGTTGATAAATGCAAAGTAATGCACATTGGAAAACATAATCCCAATTATACATGAAAAATGATGGGGTCTAACTTAGCTGCTACCACTCAATAAAGGTCTTGGAGTCACTGTGGATAATTCTCTAAAAACATCCATTCAGTGTGCAGCAGTGGTCAAAAAAGGGAACAAAATGTTGGGAATCATTAAGAAAGGGATAGATAAGAAGACAGAAAATATCTTATTGCCTCTATATAAGTCCATGGTATGGCCACATCTTGAATACTGCATGCAGGTATGATCCCCCTGTGACGGTGTTCCCCATAAAACTTTATGGGGAGATGCTTATAGATGTATATATGTAACTAAAATATGTTTTATGCTACATGTGCCATGTAACATATCTCTGTGAAAGTTATGACCTACTGAATTTACTCCTCCTGTTTGTATGCATGTATCATTGTTGTAGTGGGAGGTATGAAGATTGGTTTTATATTTGCTGGTTTTGTACATAGCCTTTGTAAGTGCATGGGATCATCTTTGGAGCAAAGAATGCCTGTTAAATGCGAGCACTTGACAGACAAAAGACGTTGCAGACCCCAATCCACATTGGGGCCGGGTCTGGAATGCAACTGGTTAGACTGGTTAGGGCGCATGGGCAGGTGACTTGCCCATGTGATCCCAAAACTCCAGGGCAACTGGATCCTACGCAGGGAGAGGAAGAAAGGCTATAAAAGCCCTTGCAAGACCCTTCCATTTTGTCTTCAGCTGGCTAAAGGGAAAGGCTCTCCACCCCGCCCAAGGACATTCCTGAGGGGAACTGAACAAAGGACAAAGACACTAGGGGGGTGTGAGAGGCCGCTGGGCTCAGCTGGACCCAGGCTGATTCTACAGCCTGTAAAAAGGAAAATATCTGAATCCGGTGAGGCTTTTATCTGTGTTAACTTTGAATAGAGATAGACGTGCGTGTTTTATTTTATTTTACTAAGTAACTTGCTTTGTTCTGTCTGTCACTAATTGAACTCACTTAAATCCTATTTTCTGTACTTATTAAAATCACTTTTTACTTATTAAGTTTCCTTGAATACGAGTTGGTGCCGAGGGGAAAGCAAACAGTTGAGCATATCTTTCTATCTTTGAAATAGAAAGCGAACTATTTATGAGTTTACCCTGTATAAGCTTTATACAGGGTAAAACGGATTTATTAAGGGTTTGAACCTCCTTGGAGTTGAGCAGCTGGGTGTCAAAGGCAAAAGCGCTTCCAGGGGCCTTACAGTGGTGAGTGGACTTGGTTCGGACCTGGGTCTGTGTTTGCAGCAGATCAGTGGAATCTGACTCAAAACAGACAGGATTCGGGAGTCCCAAGCTGGAAAAGGCCTGGAAGCAGGGGCAGAAGCAGCCTTGGCACACCAGGTGGCAGCACCAAGCAGGTTTCTGTGGCCCCAACCTGTCACACCCCCCATCTCAAAAAAGATATATTGGAATTGGAAAAGGTTCAGAAAAGGGAAACAAAAATAATTAGGGGTATGGAACAGCTGCTATATGAGGAGAGATTAATAACACTGGGACTTTTCAGTTTGGAAAAGGGATGACTAAGGGGGGATATGATAGAGGTCTATAAAATCATGACTGGTGTGAAGAAATTTACCTCGATTTCAGTAAGGCATTTGATACAATACCACATGGGGAATTATTAGTTAAACTGGAAAAGATGGGGATCAATATGAAAATTGAGAGGTGGATAAGGAACTGCTTAAAGGGAAGAATACAGCGGGTCATACTGAAAGGTGAACTGTCAGGCTGGAGAGAGGTTACTAGTGGAGTTCCTCAGGGATCGGTTTTGGGACCAATCTTATTTAATCTTTTTATTACTGACCTCGGCACCAAAAGTAGGAGTGTGCTAATAAAGTTTGCGGATGACACAAAGTTGGGAGATATTGCCAATTCAGAAAAGGATCGGGATATCATACAGGAAGATCTGGATGACCTTGTAAACTGGAGTAATAATAATAGGATGAAATTTAATAGTGAGAAGTGTAAGGTTATGCATTTAGGGATTAATAACAAGATTTTAGTTATAAGCTGGGGACGTATCAGTTCAAAGTAACAGAAGAGGACCTCGGAGTACTGGTTGATCACAGGATGACTATGAGCTGCCAATGTGATACGGCCGTGAAAAAAGCTAATGCGGTCTTGGGATGCATTAGGCGAGGTATTTCCAGCAGAGATAAGGAGGTGTTAGTACCATTATATAAGGCACTGGTGAGACCTCATTTGGAATACTGTATGCAGTTCTGGTCTCCCATGTTTAAGAAGGATGAATTCAAACTGGAATGAAAAACCTGTCTTATCAAAGGAGACTCAAGGAGCGTGGCTTGTTTACCTTAACCAAAAGAAGGCTATGGGGAGATATGATTGCTCTCTTTAAATATATCAGAGGGATAAATACCAGGGAAGGAGAGGAATTATTTAAGATCAGTACAAATGTGGACACAAGAACAAATGGATATAAAATGAACATCAGGAAGTTTAGACTTGAAATTAGACAAAGGTTTCTAACCCTCAGAGGAGTGAAGTTCTGGAACAGCCTTCCAAGGGAAGCAGTGGGGGCAAAAGACCTATCTAGCTTCAAGATTAAGCTAGATACGTTTATGGAGGGGATGGTTTGATGGGATAACATGATCTTGTCAATTAATTGACCTTTGACTATCAGTGGTAAATAGGCCGAATGGCCAGTGATGGGATGTTAGAAGTTACTACAGAGAATTTTTTCCTGGGTGTCTGGCTGGTGAGTCTTGCCCACATGCTCAGGGTTCAGCTAATCGCCATATTTGGTGTCAGGAAGGAATTTTCCTCCAGGGCAGATTGGCAGAGGCCCTGGGGGGTTTTCACCTTCCTCTGCAGCATGGGGCACAGGTCACTTACTGGAGGATTCTCTGCATCTTGAAGTCTTTAAACCATGATTTGAGGACTTCAATAACTGAGACATAGGTGAGAGGATTATTGCAGGAGTGGGTGGGTGAGATTCTGTGGCCTGCATTGTGCAGGAGGTCAGACTAGATGATCATAATGGTCCCTTCTGACCTTAAAGTCTATGAGTAAGTAAATAAGGAAGTGTTATTTACTCCTTCTCATAACACAAGAACTAGGGGGTCACCAAATGAAATTAATAGCAGATTTAAAACAAACAAAAGGAAGTATTTTTTCACACAATGCACAGTCAACCTGTGGAGCTCTTTGCCAGAGGATGTTGTGAAGGCCAAGACTATAACAGGGTTAAAAAAGAGAACTAGGTAAGTTCATGGAGGAAGGTCCATCAGTGGCAATTAGCCAGGATGGACAGGGATGGTGTCTCCTAGCCTCTGTTTGCCAGAAGCTGGGAATGGGTGACAGGGGATGGATCACTTGATGGTTACCCGTTCTGTTCATTTCCTCTGGGGCACCTGGCATTGGCCACTGTCAGAAGACAAGATACTGAGCGAGATGGTCTGACCCAGTATGGCCATTCTTATGTGCCATTTTACAACTATTATAAAGATATCAAGCAAGCCATATTTTACCTGCAGTATTAAAAAAACCTCTAATGCAGGCCTGCACAACTCGTAAAGTGGCGAGGGCCATATTACTCCAAAGAAAACAGCTGAGGGCCGAAACTCCCCGGCCCCGTGGAAACACACACACACACACACACACCCAGCGCCACCCGCCCCACAGAAACAACCCCTCCTTCCCCAGCGCTGGGGTGTGGAAGCCTGTACAGGGGGAAAGAAACAGCGCGCATAGGGTGACCAGATCACAGCAGTAAAATAGGACCCGCCCCCTCCCTGCTCGGCCCGACCATCACACCCCTCTTCACCCCCCCCAGGGGTCACTATATTACTGCACACAACAGTCAATCAATGCAGTTGTAGATAAATCTCTGCATTATGCATTTTTGTATAACTTTTATATTACTTTGTATTGAACCTTGGTAATATGTTATAGCGGGCCCCTAAGGTAGTATAATTAAGGTAAAAAAATGTCTTTTTGCTAGAAGTAGAATAAGATCTTCCCCCCACTTTGTATTCAATTGCCCCGTTGAATGAATGAGGTGTGAATGAGGAAGGCGTGGAAAGCAGGCACCTCCAGACAGCTGCAACCCTTGGAGATGGGATGGGAACCAGACCAAGGACAATCAAACTTGTCAAGTGGGCTGACTAGAGAAGAGCAGACATACTGACAGCCTTGGGGGTTAGAAGCAAGCACCTTCCTTTGGGAACACCCTCTTTGCAGCATTGGGACAACCCCCAACCCAGAGACAAGCAGCAAAAAGGACCAGCGGACACAGTCCCAGATTTTGGGCCGCACAGTGAGCCCACCTACTCACCCCACCCCCACCCCCCGCGGGCCGCACAGTGAGCCCACGCGGGCCGTATGTGACCCCTGGGCCGCATGTTGTGCAGGCCTGCTCTAATGTGTCAAGCCTCAAGCTTATTGAACTTGTGCTAAACTGTCCATTTAATCTTCTATTTAGCTGTGACACTACCTTTTTCAGACCTGAAGAAGAGCTTTCTGTACATTGCGATGGAGCAGTGGGAAAGTGTTGAGGGGAGATATATAAGCCCTCGGCTAATTAAGGCATGGTTCCCTGTAGACTAGGGAAGGTTACTACAGGTTAATTGGAGCACCTGTAGCCAATTAAGGCCCTGTCAGGAACCTAATAAAAAAACTCTGCTTCAGGTAGACAGGGTGAAGTAAGGAAAGAGAGGACTGGAGTTTGGAGGTGCGTTGCTAAGCACTGAAAGACCAGAGCTCTAGACGAAGGGAGACTCCCTCCTCCAGCATGAAGGACTGAGAGTAACCCTACCTAAGGCGGGAGTAAGAAACCCACAGGGGTTGAGAGGGCTGGGGCTCAGAGTGAGGAGCAAACCCAGACCCCTTCCCTGCTTCCCTCCTCTACCACCTTCCTGGGCCACTAGTGGGGCAAGGGATGGTGTCCTAGCCCCCCTGCCAAGAAAGTTGTGGGGCCCCCCCAATACCAACACTAGCCCTTTTGTCACATGATCAAAAGCTTGTCCCTCTCACTCCAACAGAAGTTTGTCCAATAAAAGTTTTTAGAAACCCTGTTTCTCTAATATCCCAGGACCAATATGGCTACAACAACACTGCATACAAACACCCTGTGAGTCAAATCAAATTTAGAACACTTCTTGGGTATGACTCACTGTGCAAATGTTGCCAAACTTCTAAAAAGGATAGAACTCTGATCTCTGAGTCAAATACAGTGCTTCAAGGATTTGCCCAGAATAGGGTTTACGTTGGGTCTAGGGTTTAATCCCACATGTCCATTTGTGATTAATGCCCATTTCTAATCCAGTGGCAGGTTGCCAGGTAATATGCTGGTATATTCCTCTCAGGTGAAATTAACAGCAGTAGGAGGGCTTGCTGATGTCCTCTTAGACTTACCACGCTTACTAGTTATTTGTATAGCTCTTAAAGGCTTCAATTAGGAGGGGGGCCACATCCTAGGTGCCACCGACATATAGGAAGACAGTCTACATGCCCAAAAACATTTATAATCTTTAACCTGAATTCACAGCTGGTATAAGCAGGGACAGCGCTGTCAAAAGAAATTGCTCCCATCTACCCCAGTGCTGCCTTTGTCTTTGCATCACATCTTACGCATTACCGAAAAAAAGAATGCGTCGTTGGAAAGGACAATGTTGAGGTGTTCTGATCACTATTGTATTATAAATGTGCAGGAGGTTAGACTAGATGATCATGATGGTCCCTTCTGATGTTAAAGTCTGAGTCTATAAACCCTGGTAGCTTGAAACTGAAATCCATGCCCTTTCCTGTTTTTAACTCTCCATTATACCTCCACTATGACTTCTTATTATAGGGTTGTTCTTGAGTGCTGATTAGTAACTTTTTGTGTGTATATGAACATAGATAGCGAGTTTTTACATTGGGTTCTACCTGCACACCTAAAATGGGCATTGGAGCAGACAAGTGGATTTTTCAAGCTGTGTAAAGGAAGGTAAAAATACACAGCTGCCCTGTCAAAGGATTTATGGGCTGATTCTTCACCAGTGAACTCATTGGGAGTTCTGCCATTGATTTCAATGAGAGCAGGGTCAAGCCCTTATTCATCAACACTCAGAAATGGTGGAGAGTAGAGATGATATGGAACTTTGCAAGAAAGTGGTGAGAACAGCTGAGACAAATAAAGCCCATGACAGAAAATGGAAATACCCCAGAAGTGTGTCAAATGACAGGAAAAATATTTCTGGCCACTCATTTTAACTGCTAAAATGGCTCTAATGGGCTAAATTATGCTTTTCAAGGCTCAGGAGGCTAAATTCTGTTACTCATAGTAGACTTGCATTTTTTAACCACAAAGTGACTAGTTTTAGATGAAAGCATACCCAGCAGATCATTTTACAACTATTATAAAGATATCAAGCAAGCCATATTTTACCTGCAGTATTAAAAAAAACCTCCTATGTGTCAAGCCTCAAGCTTATTGAACTCGTCAATAAAGAATTGTTGTAGTAAGGAAAACAAATCATTAAATTATTTAAGCAAATGTAATGCTTGTGAAAAGCACTAGTCTGTTTGAGAGGTCTGGAGAATGAAGTTTTCTAGACACAGAGCAATTACAGCATATATAGCAGTAAAGCAAGATTCTCCTGGAGTGTCCTGCCAGCGCTCCTCAACTGAGCCCTGAAGGTTACCACTTTTAGCAATGAAAGGAAAGTTCCATTCACTTGTTGGCCTCTCCATCAAGAGCGCCAATAACAGTGAAGATTATAGTGGTAGTTTTGTGATGGATGTGCACATGACACCTGTGCATTTGATTTCATGTAGGCTTTCATAGAATCATAGAATCATAGAATCTCAGGGTTGGAAGGGACCTCAGGAAGTCATCTAGTCCAACCCCCTGCTCAAAGCAGGACCAACCCCAACTAGATCATCCCAGCCAGGGCTTTGTCAAGCCTGACCTTAAAAACCTCTAAGGAAGGAGATTCCACCACCTCCCTAGGTAACCCATTCCAGTGCTTCACCACCCTACTAGTGAAAAAGTTTTTCCTAATATCCAACCTAAACCTCCCCCTCTGCAACTTGAGACCATTACTCCTTGTTCTGTCATCTTCTACCACTGAGAACAGTCTAGATCCATCCTCTTTGGAACCCCCTTTTAGGTAGTTGAAAGCAGCTATCAAATCCCCCCTCACTCTTCTCTTCTGCAGGCTAAACAATCTCAGTTCCCTCAGCCTCTCCTCATAAGTCATGTGCTCCAGCCCCCTAATCATTTTTGTTGCCCTCCGTTGGACTCTTTCCAATTTATCCACATCCTTCTTGTAGTGTGGGGCCCAAAACTGGACACAGTACTCCAAATGAGGCCTCACCAGTGCCCAATAGAGGGGAATAATCACGTCCCTCGATCTGCTGGAAATGCCCCTACTTATACAGCCCAAAATGCCGTTAGCCTTCTTGGCAACAAAAGCACACTGTTGACTCATATTCAGCTTTTCGTCCACTGTAACCCCTAGGTCCTTTTCTGCAGACCTGCTGCCCAGCCATTCGGTCCCTAGTCTGTAGCAGTGCATGGGATTCTTCCGTCCTAAGTGCAGGACTCTGCACTTGTCCTTGTTGAACCTCATCAGATTTCTTTTGGCCCAATCCTCTAATTTGTCTAGGTCCCTCTGTATCCTATCCCTACCCTCCAGCGTATCAACCACTCCTCCCAGTTTAGTGTCATCTGCAAACTTGCTAAGGGTGCAGTCCACACCATCCTCCAGGCCGTTGATGAAGATATTGAACAAAACCGGCCCCAGCACCGACCCTTGGGGCACTCCACTTGATACCGGCTGCCAACTAGACATGGAGCCATTGATCACTACCCGTTGAGCACGACCATCCAGCCAGTTTTCTATCCACCTTACCGTCCATTCATCCAGCCCATACTTCTTTAACTTGCTGGCAAGAACGCTGTGCGAGACTGTATCAAAAGCTTTGCTAAAGTCAAGAAATAGCACATCCACTGCTTTCCCCTCATCCACAGAGCCAGTTATCTCATCATAGAAGGCAATTAGGTTAGTCAGGCATGACTTGCCCTTGGTGAATCCATGCTGACTGTTCCTGATCACTTTCCCCTCCTTTAAGTGGTTCAAAATTGATTCCTTGAGGACCTGTTCCATGATTTTTCCAGGGATTGAGGTGAGACTGACTGGCCTGTAGTTCCCCGGATCTTCCTTCTTCCCTTTTTTAAAGATGGGCACTACATTAGCTTTTTTCCAGTCATCCGGGACCTCCCCCGATTGCCATGATTTGTCAAAGATAATGGCCAATGGCTCTGCAATCACATCGGCCAACTCCTTTAGCACCCTCGGATGCAGTGCATCCGGCCCCATGGACTTGTGTTCATCCAGCTTTTCTAAATAGTCCCGAACTACTTCTTTCTCCACAGAGGGCTGGTCACCTCCTCCCCATACCGTGCTGCGGAGTGCAGCCGCCTGGGACCTGACCTTGTCTGTGAAGACAGAGGCAAAAAAAGCATTGAGTACACTAGCTTTCTCCACATCCTCTGTCACAAGGTTCCCTCCCTCATTCAGCAAGGGGCCCACACGTTCCTTGACTTTCTTCTTGTTGCTAACATACCTGAAGAAACCCTTCTTGTTACTCCTAACATCTCCAGCTAGCTGCAACTCCAAGTGTGATTTGGCCTTCCTAATTTCACTCCTGCATGCCTGAACAATATTTTTATACTCCTCCCTGGTCATTTGTCCAATCTTCCACTTCTTGTAAGCTGCTTTTTTGTGTTTAAGACGAGCAAGGATTTCACTGTTAAGCCAAGCTGGTCGCCTGCCATATTTACTTTTCTTTCTACACATCGGGATGGTTTGTTCCTGCAACCTCAATAAGGTTTCTTTAAAATACAGCCAGCTTTCCTCGACTCCTTTCCCCCTCATGTTATTCTCCCAGGGGACCTTGCCCATCAGTTCCCTGAGGGAGTCAAAGTCTGCTTTTCTGAAGTCCAGGCTCTGTATTCTACTGTTCTCCTTTCTTCCTTGTGTCAGGATCCTGAACTCGACCATCTCATGGTCACTGCCTCCCAGGTTCCCATCCACTATTGCTTCCTCTACTATTTCTTCCCTGTTTGTGAGCAGCAGGTCAAGAAGAGCTTTTCACCTAGTTGGTTCCTCCAGCACTTGCACCAGGAAATTGTCCCCTACACTTTCCAAAAACTTCCTGGATTGTCTGTGGATCGCTGTATTGCTCTCCCAGCAGATGTCGGGGTGATTAAAGTCACCCATGAGAACCAGGGCCTGTGATCTAGTAACTTCTGTTAGTTGCTGGAAGAAAGCCTCGTCCACCTCATCCGCCTGGTCTGGTGGTCTGTAGCAGACTCCCACCACGACATTACCCTTGTTGCTCACACTTCTAAATTTAATCCAGAGACTCTCAGGTTTTTCTGCAGTTTCATACTGGAGCTCTGAGCAGTCATACTGCTCTCTTACATACAACGCAACTCCCCCACCTTTTCTGCCCTGCCTATCCTTCCTGAACAGTTTATATCCATCCATGACAGTACTCCAATCGTGTGAGTTATCCCACCAAGTCTCTGTTATTCCAATTACGTCATAATTCCTTGACTGTGCCAGGACTTCCAGTTCTCCCTGCTTGTTCCCCAGGCTTCTTGCATTTGTGTATAGGCATTTAAGATAACTCACCGATCGTCCTGCTGTCCCAGTATGGGGCAGGAGCCCTCCCCTCTTGCACTCACCTACTTGTGCTTCCTCCCGGTATCCCACTTCCCCACTTACCTCGGGGCTTTGGTCTCCTTCCCCCGGTGAACCTAGTTTAAAGCCCTCCTCACTAGGTTGGCCAGCCTGCTTCCAAAGATGCTCTTCCCTCTCTTCGTCAGGTGGAGCCCATCTCTGCCTAGCACTCCGTCTTCTTGGAACACCATCCCATGGTCAAAGAATCCAAACCCTTCTCTCCGACACCATCTGCGTAGCCATTCGTTGACTTCCACGATTCGACGGTCTCTACCCCGGCCTTTTCCTGCCACAGGGAGAATGGACGAGAACACTACTTGCGCCTCAAACGCCTTTATCCTTCTTCCCAGAGCCACGTAGTCTGCAGTAATACGCTCAAGGTCATTCTTGGCAGTATCATTGGTGCCCACGTGGAGAAGCAGGAAGGGGTAGCGATCTGAGGGCTTGATGAGTCTCAGCAGTCTCTCCGTCACATCACGAATCCTAGCCCCTGGCAAGCAGCACACCTCTCGGTTTTCCCGGTCAGGGCGGCAGATAGATGACTCAGTCCCCCTGAGGAGAGAGTCCCCGACCACCACCACCCTCCTCCTCCTCTTGGGAGTGGTGGTCGTGGAACCCCCATCACTAGGACTGTGCATCTCATGCCTTCCAATCAGTGGAGTCTCCTTCTGCTGTGTTACCTCAGATGCATCATTCACTCCACTCTCTGCACTAGTGCCTGTGGAGAGAACATGAAAACGGTTGCTCATCTGAATATGCGTTTCTTGTACATGGACTTGTCTCATACTCTTTCCTCTTCTGGAGGTCACATGCCGCCAATTATCCTCGCTGGTCTTCTGTCCCCGCTGCGCAGCCTGCTCTGAATCCTCACAACACTGCGCCCGCTGAAGCCTATCCTGACGTCTATCCAGGAACTCCTCATTTTCTTTTATGGAACGCAGGGTTGATACTCGTTTCTCCAGACCTTGAATCTTCTCCTCCAATATGGAGATCAGCTTGCACTTTGTACAGACAAAGTCGCTTCTATCCTGTGGAAGAAAGACAAACATGGCACATCCTGTGCAGGTCACGACAGCGGATCGCTCAGCATCCATAGTTCCTTCCTTCTAAGAGTTTCCTCACTTGTGGCAGAAGCTACTCAGGGAAACCTGCAAGGGGGATGCCTCAGTAGGTTCTCTCCAGGCGAACTCCCAGGCTAACTCCACCTGTTTGCTTCTCTGCTATGCGCTGCTCCGCTGGTGCGCAGCTGACTGACAGTCTTTTTAGAAGAGTCCCAAGGGTCCTGTATTTGCTCCTGCTTTACCTGGAGCAATTCCTCTCAAACTCCCCTGTTTGCAGCCCCTGTTCGCAGTTGGAAAGGAAGGAGGTTTCAGTGTAGTAGCAGTCAGATAGTAACTTTTTATCCCTACCAATCAGGGATGGAGTCAAACCAGTAACCATCAGCTGTGTCTTTTTACCAATCTTCTGAGCCATATAATCTCTTCCTATTTGCATAGCTACAACATCCAGGCATGAATGGATGATCATCATGAGTGAGATCGGAAACAAAAGAGCAGCCTATGCTGGACTAACTAGAAGCAGAGAGAGCCAGGGCTAGAAATAGTGACAGGGACACTGACTAGATAAGTATTACTTTAAAAACAAAATCCTTAAACAGTCATGTCTATAGTCTCTTAAAAACCTCTAAATCAAACCTCTTACGAATTTCTATGCTTCTCCCTAAACCTTTGAGTTACTAAAATAGATGTTTTTAACTCTCTGTTATAATAATCTAACATTTTCACTGTTTATAATATTTCTTTCTCCTCAGTCATGGAATGTGTGCATGGGAGGTCAAGCATGAGTGGCATTGTGACTATAAACAGTTCTAAAGAAAATAGAAGATCCTGTGGTGAGCAAGGAGTGTAGGTCCCAATTGCATGTGCTTAACTTGAAGTCATTGGGACTTAAGCATAGTCATGATTGCAGGGTCTAGCCGACTGAATGGAAAGAACATCTGAGTCTGGTTTACTGATGTTCAGTATAACATTCCACCCATTGATTTTTAATTTATTTTGATTTCAAGCAATATATGTTCAAACAAGCACCTATCCTACGCTCTAGGTGCCTCTGCCAATATTTAAGAATGCAATCAACAAAAGCAGAACCACAGCTGCTGTTTACTCTTAAGCCAAAAATAACCAACCACAGCAAAATCAAGCCTGACAGTACTGCCCATCCCCACACAAACAAGAGTCTCTCTTACAATCCTCTTTCCTCCAAAGGCCTGGGCAAAGAGATGTTCCTTGCAGATGGCCATGAAGGTCACCAAATTCAGGAAAACGAAAATAAGAAAGAAAAACTTGTAGCACCTTAGGCTAGGTCTACACTAACCCCCCCTGTCGAACTAAGATACGCAACTTCAGCTACGTTAATAACGTAGCTGAAGTCGAAGTATCTTAGTTCGAACTTACCTGTGGTCCACACGTGGCGCGCAGGCTCCCCCATCGACTCCGCCTGCTCCGTTCGCAGAGCTGGATTACCAGCGTCGACGGGGGAGCACTTCCTGGTTCGATTTATCGCGTCTAGACAAGACGCGATAAATCGAACCCAGAACATCGATCCCACGCCTCCGACCGGACGCGTAAGTATAGACGTACCCTTAGAGACTAACAAATTTATTTCAGCATAAGCTTTCGTGGGTTAATACCCACTTCATCGGATGCATGGAATGAAACATACAGTAGACAGATATTTATACAGTCAGAGAAACATGATAAGGTGGAGGTGCATAGACCAACCTTAAGAGGCTAATTAGTTGAGAGGAACCATAACAGCAGGGGAAGAAAAACCTTTGAAGTGATAAACAAGATGGTCACACAGGTGTGAATGAGGATCGTTAACTTAAGGGAAATAGATTCAATTAACGTAATGGCCGAGCCATTCCAAATCTCTATTTAATCCGGAGGCAATGCAACCTAGTTTGCATATCAATTCGAGTTCAATAGTTTCTCTTTGAAGTCTGCTTTTGGAGTTAATCTGTCACAACACTGCTACCCTCAAGTCTGTCACTGAGTGATTAGGGAGGTTGAAGTGTTCTCCAACTGGTTTTTGAATGTTATGATTCCTGATGTCAGATTTATGTCCATTTATTCTTTTGCGTAGAGACTGTCCAGTTTGGCCAATGTACATGGCAGAGGGGCATTGCTGGCACATGATGGCATATATCACATTGGTAGATGTGCAGGTGAATGAGCCCCTGATGGCGTGGCGGATGTGATTAGGCCCTGTGATGGTATCACTTGAATCGATATGTTGACAGAGTTGGCATCGGGCTTTGTTGCAAGGATAGGTTCCTGGGTTGGTGTTTTTGTTGTATGGTGTGTGGTTGCTGGTGAGTATTTGCTTCAGGTTGGGGGGCTGTCTGTAAGCAAGGATTGGTCTGTCCTCCAAGATCTGTGAGAGTGAGGGATCATCTTTTAGGATAGGTTGTAGATCTTTGATGATGCACTGGAGAGGTTTTAGTTGGGGGCTAAAGGTGACGGCTAGTGGTGTTCTGTTATTTTCTTTTTTGGGCCTGTCTTGTAGTAGGTGACTCCTGGGTACTCTTTTGGCCCTGTCAATCTGTTTTTTCACTTCAGCAGGTGGGTATTGTAGTTGTAAGAATGCTTGATAGAGATCTTGTAGGTGTTTGTCTCTGTCTGAGGGATTGGAGCAAATGCGGTTGTATCTTAGAGCTTGGCTGTAAACAATGGATCGTGTGGTGTGTCCAGGATGGAAGCTGGAAGCATGTAGGTAAGTATAGCGGTCAGTAGGTTTCTGGTATAGGGTGGTGTTTATGTGACCATCACTTATTAGCACAGTGGTGTCTAGGAAATGGACCGCTTGTGTGGACTGGTCTAGGCTGAGGTTGATGGTGGGATGGAAATTGTTGAAATCATGGTGGAATTCCTCAAGGGCTTCTTTTCCATGGGTCCAAATGATGAAGATATCATCAATGTAGCGCAAGTAGAGTAGGGGTGTTAGGTGACGAGAGCTGAGGAAGCGTTGTTCTAAGTCAGCCATAAAAATGTTGGCATACTGTGGGGCCATACGGGTACCCATAGCAGTGCCACTGACTTGAAGGTAAATATTGTCCCTAAATGTGAATTAGTTGTGGGTGAGGACAAAATCACAAAGTTCGGCCACCAGGTTAGCCGTGGTAGTATCGGGGATACTGTTCCTGACAGCTTGTAGTCCATCGTTGTGTGGAATGTTAGTGTAGAGGGCTTCTACATCCATAGTGGCCAGGATGGTGTTGTCTGGAAGATCACCGATGGATTGTAGTTTCCTCAGGAAGTCAGTGGTGTCGCGAAGATAGCTGGGAGTGCTGGTAGCATAGGGCCTGAGGAGAGAGTCTACATAGCCAGACAATCCTGCTGTTAGGGTGCCAATGCCTGAGATGATGGGGCGTCCAGGATTTCCAGGTTTATGGATCTTGGGTAGCAGATAGAATGTACCTGGTCGGGGTTCTAGGCACGTGTCTGTACAAATTTGTTCTTTTGCTTTTCCAGGGAGTTTCTAGAGCAGATGGTGCAGTTTCTTTTGGTGCTCCTCAGTAGGGTCAGAGGATAAAGGCCTGTAGAATGTGGAGTTACAGAGCTGCCTGACAGCTTCTTGTTCATATTTCAACTTATTCATGATGACGACAGCTCCTCCTTTGTCAGCCTTTTAGATTATGATGTTAGAGTTGTCCCTGAGGCTGTTGATGGCATTGTGTTCTGCACGGCTGAGGTTATGGGGCAAGTGATTTTGCTTTTCTACAATTTCAGCTCGAGCACGGCGATGGAAGCAGTCTATGTAGAAGTCCAATTTGTTGTTTCGACCTTCAGGAGGAGTCCACGCAGAATCCTTCTTTTTGTAGTTTTGGTAGGAAGGATTCTGTGGGTTAGTATATTGTACAGAGGTCTGTTGGAAAAATTCTTTGAGTCGGAGACGTCGAAAGTAGGATTCTAGGTCACCGCAGAACTGTATCATGTTCGTGGGTCTGGAGGGACAAAAGGAGAGGCCCCGAGAAAGGACAGATTCTTCTGCTGGGCTGAGAGTATAGCTGGAAAGATTAACAATATTGTTGGGTGGGGTAAGGGAACTGCTGTTGTGGTTCCTTGTGGCATGCAGCAGTTTAGATAGCTTAGTGTCCTTTTTCTTTTGTAAAGAAGCAAAGCTTGTGTTGTAAATGGCTTGTCTAGTTTTTGTAAAGTCAGTCCATGAAGAAGTTTGTGTGGAAGGTTGGTTTTCCATGATAGTATCCAGTTTTGAGAGCTCAGTCTTAATCTTTCCCTGTTTGCTGTATAGGATGTTGATCAGGTGGTTTCGCAGTTTCTTTGAGAGTGTGAGGCACAATCTCTCAGCATAGTCTGTGTGGTAAGTAGATTGTAATGGATTTTTTACCTTTAGTCCTTTTGGTATGATGTCCATCTGTTTGCAGTTGGAAAGGAAGATGATGTCTGTCTGTATCTGTGCGAGTTTTTTCATGAAGTTGATGGATTTCCACTCCATACGGCTGAAAGCAGTGCCTTGCATAATGATAGGTTTCAGTGTAGTAGCCGTGTTAGTCTGTGTCAGCAAAACGAAAATAAGAAAGAAAAACTTGTAGCACCTTAGAGACTAACAAATTTATTTCAGCATAAGCTTTCGTGGGTTAATACCCACTTCATCGGATGCATGGAATGAAACATACAGTAGACAGATATTTATACAGTCAGAGAAACATGATAAGGTCGAGGTGCATAGACCAACCTTAAGAGGCTAATTAGTTGAGAGGAACCATAACAGCATAACCCTGTAAGCCTCCTTCTGAGCTCCTCCTGAGCTATCCCTTGCTTCCTGTTTTATAGAATCATATAAGATTAGGGTTGGAAGAGACCTGAAGAGATCATCTAGTCCAACCCCCTGCTCAAAGCAGGACCAACACCAACTAAATCATCCCAGCCAGGGCTTTGTCAAGCTAGGTCTTAAAAACCTTTAAGGATGAAGATTCCACCACCTCCCTAGGTAACCCATTCCAGTGCTTCACCACCCTCCTAGTGAAATAGTGTTTCTCAATATTCAACCTAGTCCTCCCCCACTGCAACTTAAGACCATTGTTCCTTGTTCTCTCATCTGCCACCACCAAGAATAGCCAAGCTCCATCCTCTTTGGAAACCTCCTTCAGGTAACACTGGTCTACAATTTTTGAGAAGTCGTCTGCTTCAGAGATAAAATGTGCTATTTAGTATGTATTTTGATGTGCTGAATTCAAATATGACAATTAAAACAACTGATTGGCTACTGTTTCTAAGATATTTAAGTTTTTACATTTTATGTCTATGTATATTGTGTAGATAGTAGAGTTTTAATCATAAATTGTAAACCTAGGTCTTTTCATGTGTTTATGGTTGCTTTACATGATACATAGATTCATAGATTCTAGGGCTGGAAGGGACCTCGAGAGGTCATCGAGTCCAGCCCCCTGCCCTCATGGCAGGACCAATTACTGTCTAGACCATCTCTGATAGACATTTAAATATCTCCAGAGATGGAGATTCCACAACCGCCCTGGGCAGTTTATTCCAGTGTTTAACCACCCTGACAGTTAGGAACTTTTTCCTAATGTCCAACCTAAACCTCCCTTGCTGCAGTTTAAGCCCATTGCTTCTTGTTCTATCCTCAGATGCTAAGATGAACAAGTTTTCTCCCTCCTCCTTATGACACCCTTTTAGATACCTGAAGACCGCTATCATGTCCCCTCTCAGTCTTCTCTTTTCCAAACTAAACAAACCCAATTCCTTCAGCCTTCCTTCATAGGTCATGTTCTCTAGATCCTTAATCATTCTTGTTGCTCTTCTCTGGACCCTCTCCAATTTCTCCACATCTTCCTTGAAATGCGGTGCCCAGAACTGGACACAATACTCCAGTTGAGGCCTAACCAGCGCAGAGTAGAGCGGAAGAATGACTCCTCGTGTCTTGCTCACCACACACCTGTTAATGCCGCCCAGAATCATGTTTGCTTTTTTTGCAACAGCATCACACTGTTGAGTCATATTTAGCTTGTGGTCCACTATAACCCCTAGATCCCTTTCTGCCGTACTCCTTCCTAGACAGTCTCCTCCCATTCTGTATGTGTGAAACTGATTGTTCCTACCTAAGTGGAGCACTTTGCATTTGTCCTTATTAAACTTCATCCTGTTTACCTCTGACCATTTCTCCAATTTGTCCAGATCATTTTGAATTATGACCCTATCCTCCAAAGCAGTTGCAATCCCTCCCAGTTTAGTATCATCTGCAAACTTAATAAGCGTACTTTCTATGCCAATATCCAAGTCATTGATGAAGATATTGAACAGAGCCGGTCCCAAAACAGACCCTTGCAGAACCCCACTCGTTATACCTTTCCAGCAGGATTGGGAACCATTTATAACTACTCTCTGAGTACGGTTATCCAGCCAGTTGCGCACCCACCTTATAGTAGCCCCATCTAAGTTGTATTTCCCTAGTTTATTGATAAGAATATCATGCGAGACCGTATCAAATGCCTTACTAAAGTCTAGGTATACCACATCCACCGCTTCTCCCTTATCCACAAGACTCGTTATCCTATCAAAGAAAGCTATCAGATTGGATTGACGTGATTTGTTCTTTACAAATCCATGCTGGTTATTCCCTATCACCTTACCACCTTCCAAGAGTCTGCAGATGATTTCCTTAATTACTTGCTCCATTATTTTCCCTGGCACAGACGTTAAACTAACTGGTCTGTAGTTTCCTGGGTTATTTTTATTTCCCTTTTTATAGATGGGCACTATATTTGCCCTTTTCCAGTCTTCTGGAATCTCTCCTGTCTCCCATGATTTACCAAAGATAATAGCTAGAGGCTCAGATACCTCCTCTATTAGCTCCTTGAGTATTCTAGGATGCATTTCATCAGGTCCTGGTGACTTGCAGGCATCTAACTTATCTAAGGGATTTTTAACTTGTTCTTTTTTTATTTTATCTTCTAAACCTTCCCCCTTCCCATTTGCATTCACTATGTTAGGCATTCCCTCAGACTTCTCGGTGAAGACCGAAACAAAGAAGTCATTAAGCATCTCTGCCATTTCCAATTTTACTGTTACTGTTTCTCCCTCCTCACTGAGTAGTGGGCCTACCCTGTCCTTGGTCTTCCTCTTGCTTCTAATGTATTGATAAAAAGTTTTCTTGTTTCCCTTTATTCCTGCGGCTAGTTGGAGCTCATGTTCTGCCTTTGCCTTTCTAATCTTGCCCCTGCATTCCCGTGTTGTTTGCCTATATTCATCCTTTGTAATTTGTCCTAGTTTCCATTTTTATATGACTCCTTTTTATTTTTTAGATCTTGCAAGATCTCGTGGTTAAGCCAAGGTGGTCTTTTGCCACATTTTCTATCTTTCCTACCCAGCGGAATAGTTTGCTTTTGGGCCCTTAATAGTGTCCCTTTGAAATACTGCCAGCTCTCCTCAGTTGTTTTTCCCCTCAGTCTTGATTCCCATGGGACCTTACCTATCAGCTCTCTGAGCTTACCAAAATCCTCTTTCCTGAAATCCATTGTCTCTATTTTGCTCTACTCCTTTCTACCCTTCCTTAGAATTGTGAACTCTAGGATTTCATGATCACTTTCGCCCAAGCTGCCTTCTACTTTCAAGTTCTCAACGAGTTCCTCCCTATTTGTTAAAATCAAATCTAGAACAGCTTCCCCCCTAGTAGCTTTCTCAACCTTCTGAAATAAAAAGTTGTCTGCAATGCAGTCCAAGAACTTATTGGATAGTCTGTGCCCCGCCATGTTATTTTCCCAACATATATCTGGATAGTTGAAGTCCCCCATCACCACCAAATCTTGGGCTTTGGATGATTTTGTTAGTTGTTTAAAAAAAGCCTCATCCACCTCTTCCACCTGGTTAGGTGGTCTGTAGTAGACTCCTAGCATGACATCACCCTTGTTTTTTACCCCTTTTAGCCTAACCCAGAGACTCTCAACACTTCCGTCCCCTATGTGCATCTCCACCTCAGTCCAAGTGTGTACATTTTTAATATATAAGGCAACACCTCCTTCCTTTTCCCCCCGTCTGTCCTTCCTGAGCAAGCTGTACCCATCCATACCAACATTCCAATCATGTGTATTATCCCACATAAACAGGACAGGTGAAATAGTAACACTTTAAAAATCAGCAAAGGTGTTATATAAATAAAATTTATTATGAAACAAAAGGCAAAAAACTATTATGTACATAGTTTACTCCTATTCAGTGTCTACTCGGCGCTTCTTGGCTTGTCTCTTGTATTCATTAAATGGAGCATCTCTTGTCACTGTCCAGCAATAGTCTGCAAGCATTGATGGGCTCCATTTGCCCTGATAGCGTTTCTCCATTGTTGCAATGTCCTGGTGAAATCGCTCACCGTGCTCGTCACTCACTGCTCCGCAGTTCGGTGGGGGAAAAAAAAAATCTAGATGAGAGTGCAAAAAATGTATCTTTAGTGACATGTTGCAACCAAGGCTTTTGTATGCCTTGAGGAGGTTTTCCACCAACAACCTGTAGTTGTCTGCCTTGTTGTTTCCGAGAAAATTTATTGCCACTAACTGGAAGGCTTTCCATGCCTTTTTTTCCTTGCCACGCAGTGCATGGTCAAACGCATCATCTCGAAGAAGTTCACGAATCTGAGGACCAACAAAGACACCTTCCTTTATCTTAGCTTCACTTAACCTTGGACATTTTCCACGGAGGTACTTGAAAGCTGCTTGTGTTTTATCAATGGCCTTGACAAAGTTCTTCATCAGACCCAGCTTGATGTGTAAGGGTGGTAACAAAATCTTCCTTGATTCAACAAGTGGTGGATGCTGAACACTTTTCCTCCCAGGCGCCAATGACTGTGGAAGTGGCCAATCTTTCTTTGATGTAGTGGGAATCTCTTGCATGACTATCCCATTTGCAGAGAAAACAGCAATACTGTGTGTATCCAGTCTGCAGACCAAGCAAGACAGCAACAACCTTCAAATCACCACAGAGCTGCCACTGATGTTGGTCATAGTTTATGCACCTCAAAAGTTGTTTCATGTTGTCATAGGTTTCCTTCATATGGACTGCATGACCAACTGGAATTGATGGCAAAACATTGCCATTCTGCAGTAAAACAGCTTTAAGACTCGTCTTCGATGAATCAATGAACAGTCTCCACTCATCTGGATCGTGAACGATGTTGAGGGCTGCCATCACACCATCGATGTTGTTGCAGGCTACAAGATCACCTTCCATGAAGAAGAATGGGACAAGATCCTTTTGATGGTCACCAAACATGGAAACCCTAACATCACCTGCCAGGAGATTCCACTGCTGTAGTCTGGAGCCCAAAAGCTCTGCCTTACTCTTGGGTAGTTCCAAATCCCTGACAAGGTCATTCAGTTCACCTTGTGTTATGAGGTGTGGTTCAGAGAAGGAGGATGGGAGAAAATGTGGGTCCTGTGACACTGATGGTTCAGGACCAGAAGTTTCATCCTCTTCCTCATCTGACTCAAGTGAGAATGATTCTGGTGCATCAGGAACCGGCAGTCCTTCTCCGTGGGGTACTGGGCATATAGCTGATGGAATGTTTGGATAATGCACAGTCCACTTTTTCTTCTTTGACACACCTTTCCCAACTGGAGGCACCATGCAGAAGTAACAATTGCTGGTATGATCTGTTGGCTCTCTCCAAATCATTGGCACTGCAAAAGGCATAGATTTCCTTTTCTTGTTCAACCACTGGCGAAGATTTCTTGCACAAGTGTTGCAGCATATGTGTGGGGCCCACCTCTTGTCCTGATCTCCAATTTTGCAGCCAAAATCAAGGTGACAGGCTTTCTTAACCATAGTGGTTATACTGCGCTTTTGTGGTGCAAAAGTCACTTCACCACAAACATAGCAGAAGTTATCTGCACTGTTCACACAAGTACGAGGCATCTCTGCTCACTTTGGCTAAACAGAAATGTGTCCCTTTGCAAAATCAAACACTGACAAATAAGAGAGCACGACACTGTATGATTTCTAGAGCTGATATAGGGCAATTTGTTCAGCAGAGTGATGTAAGCTTCGTTATGATTGCATCATCCATGACTTCTAGGAATAACATGATGCAATTCATATCATGTATGACGCAATACCAGCTTCCGATTGCATCATTCATTGTTTTGCCTAAAAAGTAAGTACTGTCCAAACCCAGTCATAGATTTATTCATAGATCCAGTCAAAGATGTATTTTAGTCATTTCTGGTTTAAATTGAGATCCCTTCCCTTTATAACTCACTTATCCTCCGCCATTCCCAAGTCAAGGGTCGTATATACTGACCCAATAGCATGTCTTGAAAACTAGAGCCAATCAACAATTTTAAGCATCATTTTCGTTCTCAGTGACCCAGAATTAGTAAAGTTTGATGACATTTATTTCAGAAGCATTTTGGCTGTAGAGCAGCTGCTATCAAATCCCCCCTTACCCTTCTCTTCTACAGACTAAACAAGTTCAGTTTCCTCAGCCTTTCCTCATAAGTCACATGCCCCAGACACCTGATCATTTTCATTGCCCTCCGCTGGACTCTCTCCTATTTGTCCACATCCTTTCTGTAGTCGGGGACCCAAAACTGGACGCAATACTCCAGATGTGGCCTCACCAGTGCTAAATAGAGGGGAATAATCACTTCCCTTGATCTGCTGGCAATGCTCCTACTAATGCAGCCCTATATGCCATTAGCCTTCCTGGAAACAAGGGCACACTGCTGACTCATCCAGCTTCTCATCCACTGTAATCCCCAGGTCCTTTTCTGCAGAACTGGTTCTTAGCTAGTCAGTCCCCAGTCTGTAGCAGTGCATGGGATTCTTCCGTCCTAAATGCAGGACTCTGCACTTGTCCTTGTTGAACCTCGTCAGATTTCTTTTGGCCCAATCCTCCAATTTGTCTAGGTCACTCTGGACCCTATCCCTACCCTCCAGCGTATCTACCTTTCCCCCCATCTTAGGCCTGGTCTACACTAGGAGTTTATGTCGAATTTAGCAGTGTTAACTCGAATTAACCCTGCACCCGTCCACACAACGAAGCTATTTATTTCGACATAAAGGGCTCTTTACATCGATTTCTGTACTCCTCCCCGACGAGGGGAGTAGCGCTAAATTCGACATGGCCATGTCAAATTAGGGTTAGTGTGGACGGAATTCGACGCTAATAGCTCCTGGAGCTAGCCCACAGTGCACCACTCTGTGGACACTCTGGACAGCAGTCTGAGCTCGGATGCTCTGACCAGCCACACAGGAAAAGACCCGGGAAAATTTGAATTCCTTTTCCTGTCTGGCCAGTTTGAATACCATTTCCTGTTTGGACATCATGGCGAGCTCAGCAGCACTGGCAACGATGCAGAGTTCTCCAGCAGAGGTTACCATGCAATCCCAGAATAGAAAGAGGGCTCTAGCATGGACTGATCGGGAAGTCCTGGATCTGATCGCTGTGTGGGGAGATGAATCCGTCCTATACAAGCTCCAATCCAAAAGACGGAATGCAAAAATTTATGAAAAAATATCCAAGGCCATGACGGAGAGAGGATACAGCCGGGATGCAACGCAGTGCCGTGTGAAAATCAAGGAGCTGCGACAAGCGTACCAGAAGACCAAAGAGTCAAACGGACGCTCCGGATCCCAGCCCCAAACATGCCGTTTCTACGAGGCACTGCATGCAATTCTATGTGGGGCCGCCACCACTACCCTACCAATGTCCGTGGACTTCAACGATGGGGTATTATCAACGGCCGCTTCCTCGGAGATTTTCGCGGACGGGGAAGATGAGGAAGGAGATGAGGAGGACGAGGCAGTCGACAGCGCTTTCAACGCTGATTTCCCCGACAGCCAGGATCTCTTCATCACCCTGACGGAGATCCCCTACCAACCCTCCCAAGGCGGTAACCCAGACTGTGAATCAGGGGAAGGATCAGTAGGTGAGTCTTTTAAATATTTATTTTGAATACAATAGGCATGCTATGTTAGCAATGGGTTTTTAATGATTAGTTTGCCCTAGGCGCTTTAGTTTTTAGTCGTTGCCAGTGCAGCTACTGGAAAAGTATGTTAACATGTCTGGGGATAGAGCAGAAATCCTTCTCAGGAGTGGGTGGATGAGATTCTGTGGCCTGCATTGTGCAGGAGGTCAGACTAGATGATCATAATGGTCCCTTCTGACCTTAAAGTCTATGAGTCTATCTCCATGAAGCTCTCCTGGAGGTACAGTGAAAGCCTTTGCATAAGGTTTCTGGGGAGAGCGCCCTTATTGCATCCTCCATGGTAGGAAACTTTTCCGCGCCAGGCTAGTAGCAGGTACTCTGGTATCATTGCCTGGAAAAGCATGGTGGCATACGGCCCCGGTGTTTGCTGGCATTCACGCAGCATACGGTCTTTCTCTGTCTCCGTAATCCTCATCAGAGTGATATCAGTCATGGTGACCTGGTTTGAATTAGGTGAATTTTAGTATGGGGAATGGTTGCCTGTTCCTTTAAAGAAATTTACCCGGCGGTTCCCAGCCACGCGGTGGGGGCGAGAAGGGGGAACGTTCATGCTGAGCGGTTTGCCGGCAGAATGCAGGGACCATACCCGGGGACAGCCACGCGGTGGGGGCGGGGAGGCGGACCGTTCATGCTGAGCGGTTCGCCGGCAGAATGCAGGGACCGTTCCCAGGGACAGCCACGCCGGGGTTGGGGGGACAGGGGGAGAGTTCATGCTGGCCGGATCGCTGGCAGCAGGAAGTGGCCAACGCTAGGAGCTGTGCTTGGAACGTGAAAGGAGGGCACTGCTGTAAATTAAGCTTTCAGCAGCCAAAAGTCTACGGCTTACCATGGCCACCTGCTAGCCGAATTCCGTTGTCCGGACCCGCTTGTGTGATCTGTACACCAAGACCCCAGGCACTCAATATAAAGATAGAAAATTCGACCTTGTGCTGAGTGCACATGTTATAGGTAGTGGGCATGGTCTTGTTCACAGGGAAAGACTATATTCATTGTTTGCAGAAATGTATCTTTGTGAGGAATTCACTCCCTTTTTTCCATCCCACAGCTGCGAGTGTCTCCCGGCCTACCCCGGCATCTCCCTCCCAGAGGCTGGCTCAGATCAGGCGGCGAAAAAAGAGAAGACGGGACGAGATGTTCTCCGAACTTATGCTCTCTTCCCAAACTCAGTCGGCATAGCTGACTCAGTGGAGAGAGAAAATGTCGCGAGCATCCAGTGAACGGGAGGAGAGGATGGAAGCGTGGGAGGACAGGTGGCGGCCAGAAGACCAGCAGGCGACTCAGACACTGCTTGGGCTAATGCGGGAGCAAACGGACACGCTCCGGCGCCTTGTAGATGTTCTGCAGGACCGGAGGCAGGAGGACAGAGCATCGCTGCATTCTATCTCTAACCGCCCTCCCCCACCACAAAGTCCCATTCCCCCCTCACCCAAAGTCCCAAGAAGGAGGGGCGGCAGGGGCTGTGGAAACAATCACTCCACCCCTGCGGACTGCTCAAGTAGCAGAAGGCTCTCACTCCCCAAGATTTGATGCGTCCTTTCCTTCCCTTCAACCGCACCCCACCCTAGCCCCGTCCCAGTTTCATCCCGTAACTGTGTAGTCTTTAATAAAAAATACGTTTCTGTTAAGTACTGTTTCCTTCATTTTCTTTTAAAGGACAGTGTGCTTGAAGGGGGGGAAGGGGGTTGGTAATTGGAGAGGATAGGCACCTTTACCAGGGTACAGACACGGGGGCAGGTTCACCAGAAGGTTATACACACATTGCAGTCATTAGGTACCCTGGTCAGTCTGGGAGGTAGTTTTCATGTTCTGTGTGTGGGGGCTATGTGACTTTGTGGCGGGGGAGGGCGGTTACAGATCTTCTGCAGCGGTCTGGAGCCAGGATGATAGAGCCACGCTGCAGGGGATCTGTAACCGCCCTCCCCCGCCACAAAGTCACATAGCCCCCCCACACAGAGTCCCAAAAAGGAGGGGTGGCAGGCTCTGTAGAAACAACCAGTCCACCACTGCGGACTGCTCTAGGAGCAGGAGCCTGTCAGTCCCCAAGTTTAGAAGCCCCCTTTCCATCACTCCACCCGCACCCCACCCTAGCCTGCGTCCCAGTTTCAACCCTTTAACGTGAAATCCTTAATAAAAAAGACGGTTTTCATGAACAATGTTTCCTTTATTTTCTGCTTAAAGGTGTGTTTGAAGGGGGGGGAAGGGGGTTGCTAATTGGAGAGGATAGGCAACATTAACTGGGTAAAGAAATGGGGGCAGGTTCAGCTTCTGTTTAAACAACCGTAATAGTCACTGGTTACCCTGCTCGCTCTGGAAGCTAGCTTTCAAAGCTTCCTGGATGCGCAGCATATCCCGCTGGGCTCTTCTAATCGCCCGGGTGTCTGGCTGCGCGTAATCAGCAGCCAGGCGATTTGCCTCAACCTCCCACCCCGCCATAAACGTCTCCCCCTTGCTCTCACAGAGATTGTGGAGCACACAGCAAGCTGCAATAACAATGGAGATATTGGTTTCGCTGAGATCAGAGCAAGTCAGTAAGCTTCTCCATCTCCCCTTCAGATGTCCAAAAGCACACTCCACCACCATTCTGCACTTGCTCAGACGGTAGTTGAAGAGCTTCTTTTCACTGTCCAGGGCGCCTGTGTACGGCTTCATGAGCCAGGGCATTAGCGGATAGGCTGGGTCCCCGAGGATCACTATAGGCATCTCCACATCCCCAACAGTTATTTTCTGGTCCGGGAAGTAAATACCTTCCTGCAGCCGTCTAAACAGACCAGAGTTCCTGAAAACGCGAGCGTCATGAACCTTGCCCAGCCATCCGACGTTGATGTTGGTAAAACGTCCCTTATGATCCACCAGTGCTTGCAGCACCATTGAAAAGTAGCCCTTTCGGTTAATGTACTGGCTGCCCTGGTGGTACGGTCCCAGGATAGGGATGTGAGTTCCATCTATAGCCCCACCGCAGTTTGGGAATCCCATCGCAGCGAAGCCATCTATGATCACCTGCACGTTTCCCAGGGTCACTACCTTTGAGAGCAGCAGCTCAACGATTGTGTTGGCTACTTGCATCACAGCAACCCCCACGGTAGATTTGCCCACTCCAAATTGATTCGCGACTGACCGGTAGCTGTCTGGCGTTGCAAGCTTCCAGAGGGTTATGGCCACTCGCTTCTGGACTGTCAGGGCTGATTGCATCCTGGTGTCCTGGCGCTTCAGGGCAGGGGACAGTAACTCACAAAGTTCCAGGAAAGTGCCCTTACGCATCCGAAAGTTTCGCAGCCACTGTGATTCATCTCAGACCTGCAGCACTATGCAGTCCCACCAGTCCGTGCTTGTTTCCCGGGCCCAGAATCGCCATTCCACTGCATCAACGTGACCCAGTGCCACCATGATGTCCAGGGTGCGGGGTCCCGTGCTTTGTGAGAGGTCTGTGCCCCTCTCAGTGTCAATGTCCTCACCGCGCTGCCGTAGCCTCCTCGCACGATTTCTAAGCATCAGCCTCTGAAAAAGGTGGACGATAAGGCGCGAGGTGTTGACAACGGCCATAACTGCAGCGATGATCGCAGCGGGCTCCATGCTCACGGTGCTGTGTCGTCCGCGCTGTCAATCACTAGACAAGGGCGCGAAATGATTGCCTGCCGCCGCTTTCACGGAGGGAGGGCGGGAGTGAGGGTTGAATGACGACAGTTACCCAAAACCACCCGCGACACATTTTTTGCCCCAGCAGGCATTGGGGGCTTGACCCAGAATTCCAATGGGCAGCAGGGACTGCGGGAACTGTGGGATAGCTACCCACAATGCACCGCTGGCAATGTCGACGCTTGCCCCGTTACTGTGGACTCACAAAGTCGAATTACTGTCCTTAGTGTGGACACACGTTCAAATTTGTAATATCGGTTTCACAAATTCGGTTTAAGTAAAATCGAACTACTCTCGTAGTGTAGACATACCCTTAGTGTAATCTGCGAACTTGCTGAGGGTGCAATCTATCCCATCATCCAGATCATTAATAAAGATGTTGAACAAAACCGGTTCCAGGACCAACTCCTGGGGCACTTCACTTGATACCAGCTGCCAATTAGACATTGAGCCATTGATCACTACCTGTTGACCCCGGCAATCTAGCCAGATTTCTATCCAATTTACAGTCCATTCATCCAGTCCATACTTTTTTAACTTACTGGCTTGAATACTGTGGGAGACCGTATCAAAAGCTTTGCTAAAGTCAAGATATATCACGTCCACTACTTTCCCCATATCCACAGAGCCAGTTATCTCATCATAGAAGGCAATCAGGTTGGTCCGGCATGATTTGCCCTTGGTGAATCCATGTTGACTGTTCCTAATCACCTTCCTCTCTTCCTAGTACTTTAAAATATATCAGAGGGGTAGCCATGTTAGTCTGGATCTGTAGAAGCTACAAAGAGTCCTGTGGCACCTTATAGACTAACAGACATCAATGTGCCAGTAATGCCCCTCTGCTATGTACATCAGCCAAACTGGACAGTCCTTACGCAAAAGGATAAATGGACACAAATCAGATATAAGGAATGGCAATATACAAAAACCTGTAGGAGAACACTTCAATCTCCCTGGACATACAATAGCAGATTTAAAGGTAGCCATTCTGCAGCTGTTCTCTTGCCGCCTTCAATTCCCATCCTTCTTACAATAATTTTCTAGAAATTCTTCTCGGGTAGTCAAGTTTAGGGTGAATTTCCCATTAATTCCAGTGCTTCTGTTCTGCATTTGGGTTCTCTCTATGGAAATCATGTTCTCATTCCCTGTTTTGCCTTCCCTTACCTCCCTGATACTTGATTAAAAAAAAAAAAAACCCTCATAAAAAAGATTTTTTTTCCTTTCCTGGGATGTTTCTGCTCTTTGATTCAGTTTATGGCTACTTGCTGCTGTCTTTTCACCCCGTTCTCACTGGCGGCAAGTAATATTCTCTTGTGGTGCCCCAGCTCCAGCAATAGTGAAGCCCCAGGGGCCCGGCTCCACCAATGTTTGGGGCTGGGTCTCCCCCCTGGCCCCACCTGCCGCCCCCCTCCCCCAACGCCTCCCCGAATGCCCCCCCCCTGGCACTCCCTTGCTGCCCCCACGCACCTCCCTGGGCTCCAGAGCAGAGCGTCGGGTCCCTGCCTCTCCCCGCAGCTCCATGCTGCCTCCCTGCATCAACTGCCACCACAGGGTCCTAGTGCCCCCCTTCCAAACTAACCCTGCCCTTCCCCCTCAGACCCTTTCATTTTCCAGCAGGACCCTCCACCAGTACAGCCGCCCCCCTGCCCGCAGTCACCGCTCCTTTCCCACACAGGGCAAGGGGCAGCCCCACCCCCACCCCCAGTGAGGCTACAGTGAGGGACAGCAGCAGGGGAGGAATAGCATGCAGCTCCCCCCCCACCACAGGGGAGGCGAGGGAGATTCTTGGACCTGAAAGGGACCCTAGGAGCACGTGCAGTGACAGTGGTGGGGGTGAGTGTGCTGTGGGAGGAGGGAGAGAGAGGGGCCCCTCCCCCAGAGCTCATTGCTGCTGGCAGGGAAAGAGCAGGAGGGAATCCTCCCCTCTGGCTCCAGTCCCAGGGCAGCCTGCCTGCACCCCAAACTCATCACCAGCCCTGCCCCACCCCAGAGCCCACACCCCCAGCCAGAGCCTTCACCCCAACCCTCTGCCCTAGCCCTGAGCCCCTCCTACACCCCCAAACACCTTATCCCCAGTCCCAGCCAGAGCCTTCATCCCCCCACACCCTAACCCTCTGCCCCAGCCCTGAGCCCAGTAGCGTAGCTAGGGGGCAAGCCGGGGGAGCGGCCGCTCCCACTGAGCACATTCCCAAAAGTGGCGCCTTTTAAATTTTTATACTCACTCGGGGGTGCTGCGGGTCTTTGGCGGCAATTCGGCAGCGGGTCCTTCAGTTGCTGCGGGTCTTTGGCGGCAATTCGGCGACGGGTCCTTCTTTCTTCGGCGGCAAGACAAGTGGCAGCGGTGGCAAGGTTTTTCTTTTTTTCCTTTTTTTCCCTGCTGCTTGGGGCAGCAAAAAAGCTGGAGCCGGCCCTGGGAACTCTTGCTCCCCCTGCTGGTAGAACCTGGCTATGCCACTGCCTAAGCCCCCTCCTGCATCATGAACCCCTCATCCCCAGCCCCAGCCCCACCCCACAGCCCTCACTCCAACCCTCTGCCATAGCCCTGAGCCCCCTCCAACAGCCCTCATCCCCAGCCACACCCCTGCACCCCTCCCATCCCCAAACTCCCTCCCAGAGCCTGCACCCTGCACCCCAATCCCCAGCCCAGGGCCTGCACCCCAGACCTCTTCCCTAGGTTGACCAGATAACAAATGTGAAAAATTGGGACAGGGGGTGGGGGGTAATAAGCAATTATATAAGAAAAAGCCCTGAATATCAGGACTATCCCTATAAAATCGGGACATCTGGTCACCCTACTCCTCCCCCACCCACACTCCCTCCCAGAGCCTTGGGCAGTGGGGGGCAGAGTTTGGGCAGGGGCGGGTTCTGGGCACCACCAAAATTTCTACAAACCTGCCACCCCTGCCTGTTCTCTAGCCTTTTCCTCTTCTTCATGTTGCCATTAAGGAACAGACCCTATTCCCTGCAAAAGAGGAAGACAACAGCCTCACTCAGACTTCTCCGTGTATCACACTCATCCCTAGCTTGCAGCCCCATTGGATGACATGAGTATCTGCTCTCCTTCCCTGCTGCTCCCTGCTCTCCATTGTTCCAAGGGGGAGGACATCAGGAGCTGGGAAAGTTCACAAGTGCCAGGTAGAAGTTCAGAACCAAAGGCTAATCCCAGCCCTGGCACATCAGAGGCAGAACTCTCAAGTCATGGGCAGGTGAAGCTTCCCCTGGGGGAGGCTAGCTTCCTGTCCTGCCTCTTCTGCCCGTGGCCTGCCCCACACTTCAGCCCTGGCCCTGCTTGCTGCCGCCAACCACATCCCTCCTCTCCTCCACCCTGTTCTCCCGCAAGGACCCCATCATCCACCACATCCCTTCTCTTCTCCATACTCCCTTCCCCCGCGAGACACACGGCAAGTCAGGGGGCCTCACAGAGGAGGGGAAGTGGAGGAGAGGAGGGACTCAGCCACATGGCAGTGGGAGCCTCAGGGAAGAGGCAGGGCAGGGACAGAAAGATGCAGAGTGCAGGCAGGGCCACCATGGACCAGGCATCTGGTGGTGGCTGCGCCAGGGGAGCCTAAGCCTCCACTAGCCTATTATACCCGCTGCCTATGTCTCAAGCGCTCATTTTGTGGAGCAACTCATTCTCATTTGTTGCCCAGCCAGCCCCACGGTAGTGGTTGCAGCCTGATCCTGCCTAGTGGAAGAGTGTGTGTGAACTTCTCCTTACCAGGACTGAAGAACAGGGAGAAGGGAAGGCACAAGCTGGAGGGAAGCTGCTGGAAGCAGCCAGATGGGGAGCTATTAAAGCGCCTGTGGGGAAGGACTGGGGGTAGCATGTAGGCAGTGGGAGATTATGTTTTGAGGTGCCCAACTGTCTCCTAGAATCTCCTTGATGGACAGAGCCAAAGGCTAACGACAACCCCAAAATCTCAGCAGGCAGGACTTTTTGACAACTCCCCTGTCTCTAGATCACCCTCTGTCTTGGTCATCATATGGCCTCCATCTTCATAGTGTCTGAGTGACTCTCAGACATTAATAAAAGTATCACCACAACACCCCTGTGGGAAGTGTGATTTACATTTCACAGGTAGGAGAGTGAGGCACAGGAGGTTTAGCGCTTGATTTTCAAAGGTACTGAGCACCCACAATATGCACTGGGTCAGGGATGCTCAGCAAGTGACTTGACCATTTCACTTCTCACTTCTTTACATTTCACTTGCTTGGCATCTGTTATGTCATAAAACCACTAGTTGCCCAGTTTGATTAGCGTCTTCCAGGGGAAAAAAAGCATTGACAAGATCTCAATTTCTGATGTAAAAACATGCTGAAAAATAAAATAAAAACTTCAGAGCTTCTTTCTAAATCAAAATGAAGGAACTAATTTCCTACTTCTTTTGCAAGTCACCTTAAACGTGTCTTCAACTGCATAATTCACAAGTAGTGCACATTTAACACACTGACATAGTGTTTCATACTTCCCCTCCCCACCCCGCCCAGGTGGCTGGTTCACATAAGATGGCAAGATAACTGCTAGAGGAGTTATTCCTTTAGCTCAAGTGGTCAAGACCCATGTTTGTAAGTCCTAGTTCAGCAAGGTACTTAAGCATATGTCTAATTTTAAGCAAGTCCTGGTAACTTCACTGGGAGGGACCATTCATGTGCTTCAAGTTATACCCATGCTTAAGTACCTAGTTGAATTGGGGCCCTGGGCCTATATTTTTAAAGGTATTTAGGCAATGCAACGCTTAAGTGACTTAGACCATTAAGTCGCATATTCAGAAGTGATTTAGGCATTTAGGGGGTATCATTCACAAGAGGGACATAGGCACCTAATTTCCACATACAGGGTCTAAATTCAAAATTGACATCCTCAGATCTCCTGCTCAGCTACTGCCTAATGCCATAGGCACCCAAACTCAGTAAGGCCTAAGTTTCCACTGGTAAAGTCCCCTTGGTGCCTACCTTTGTGCTGGTGGGGACATGCACATCCCTTTGATCCTGACACCACTCAGCTGCTTGGCACCTAAGTCCAGTGGGATTCACAAAGTAGGCGTTTCCCTGCCCCTTTCTCCTGCAAGGACTAATCCAGTAGATGTGCTCAGAGGTTGCCTTGGGGCATATCTACCAGATCTGGCCGTGCACAAAACACAGCCAATGGATGATACCCCTAATTACTGGGCTATTGGGTATCATCAAGGATCTGGAAAACCTGGGTTCAAATCCCCACTGTTCCATGTATGTGTGTGTGTATATATATTAAAAAAAGAGAGAGGATTTGAACTCTGATCTCCCATTTCCCAGCTGTGGGGTGGGTCTCTCTCATTCTCTCCTGTTTAAGCTGTTCCATTCTGTATAGTATACTGTACTTAAATTGTCATTAGAGTAGGACTTTGGGTCTCCCTCATCTCAGCTTCAGGCCCTAACCACTGGACTATAGAGTCAGTCAATCGCTTTCTCTGGCCCAATAAATATTTAATACCCCCTTTGAGGGGTGGGGCTTAGGCCTCACCCCTTTCTTTGGCATTTCCTATTGGCTAGCTTCCACACTTAATATACTGGCTACTGTGAAGCACTGTTTTAGGTGCCTAACTCTCTCTATGCATTGTACACCAATCCTTGTCACCTAAGTTGGAGTTGTGAATTTCACTGGGCAGCAGGGCGCCAAAAGTGAGATGCTACAATGCTCAGCCTAAGTCTCCATTGTGAATCCCACCCATAGGAGCCTAAGTCCCATTCAAATTAAAAGACTAAATACCTTTACAAATCTGGTTCTTAGTGCTGAATGCTCTGAGTTCAAATGCTGATGATAACCCATGGGAAAAGGAGAGGTCATTACATGCACATGCACTGAAATTCTGTAAGAAATGTCTCTCCTGAAATATGCATCTTACAACTTAGCAACATTTTTTATTGAGCATATTCAGCTGTTTTTCCTATAGCACAGTGTGATGGACTGTACCAGACCCTTTGAGGCCCTCCAGAGGGCCCTGCAGTCTTACCATACCCCATCCCAGAAAAAGACAGAGTGGGGTCCTCCAAGCAGCCTAGAGAGACTGCAGTCCCCTGCAGCCAATCAGGGCCCAGCAGGCTAGTATAAAAAGAGCTGCAGGGCCAGAGCAAGTTCAGTTCCTTGCTGGAGCATGGATAAGGTGCCTGGCTGGCTGAAGGAGCTATAGGACCTCAGACAGACCAGTGCTGGCAGAGACTGTCGGGAGCGAGAATGAACTCTGGGCTGGCTGCTGGTATTCAACCAGGACAAGGCCCTGAGGTAAGGGTGAAGAATGTTCTGAGGAAGTGGCCTAGAGATTCATAGCAGTGATGCAGTGTAAATAAAGAGATATGGTGGATGGCTACTATCTATAGGGTCCCTGGGCTGGGATCCAGAGTAGTGGGTTGGCCTGGGTACCTCCACTAGCCACTGGGGAAGTGACCAGGACTTTGATACACCCCAGAAGGGGAACTGAGCTCTTTAGTGGCCCAGTAGGAGAGCTGGGACCAGAAAGGCCTAGAGAGGGTGAGGACATTGCCTCCAGGGAGGGCACCCTGGAGTATGGCTCGATACCAGGGCTGAGACCATATAAAGAGTACGGGACTAATTAAGGACCTGAGCCCAAGGAGGCTACAGGGAGAGAAAGGCCACATACACACTCCACCAAGGAGAGGTCCCAAGAGGTGAGTGCCACCCCTGTACAGGCAGAATCAGAGTTGATTGGATGGCTGACAAGAGACTAGTCCCCACCATCTGGAGACCCCCTCGGTTTTGAGATGCTTCCAAAGCTAGCCCCTCTAGACCGTGAAACAAAACCCAAATCTCTTGTCCTCATGCTGCAAAAATAATACTCAGAGAAATTCTGAATAAGAAAAAAATTTAACTCAGAACTTCAGCCATAAATTGAACAGATCTTCCTTTTTCAGGTAGGGCCAGATATATGGAATTAACCCTTCAAAGAGGAGAAAATTTTTAGGTAAACAACCACAAATTCTCCCATTCTCTGTCAGGGCTAGGTCCACAGATCCTCTGTATTTTATACAGAGGTGGTTGGTTGGCTCTGGGCCTGGCAAAGGCCAGACCGGATGATGACCTAAGGCTTTTCTCCAGACCTTTGAGCAGGTGGAAAAGGCATCAGAATGGGAAGAGTCGACTTGGGTGGCCCGCATAGTGCCATTCCTGACGGGTGAGCCATAGAGAAGGCGAAACTATTGCCTTCAGGGAGAAAGCCCTGGAGGTATGGCCCGATACTGGGACTGTTTAAAGACTGCAGACACACCTGGCTAGAAGGAGTGCTTGCGAGAGGTGGGTGCCACACTGTTACATGTACCCAGAGAGAAAGGATTCCCTTACTTGAAGGCACTACCACAGCATACAAGACCTGCCTGCCAAAGCTTGCATCAGCCAAAGACTATCTTGTGAAACTTGGTAAATGTATGCAGGGATGACCAAGTTGCAGCTTTACAGATTTCATCATAAGGGCCCATTCTCAGCCCAGGATGCTGCTGCTGCTTGTACTGAGTGAGCTCAGGTGCTCACTGGAGGATTGAGTTCTTTTTGCTCTATACATCTCAGCAATGCACTAGAATATCCACTGAGACTGATGCTCTAGATGCCTTTAGCACCTGTTTTTTCCTCTGATGAAATAAGATCAGGAAGGCTGTTTTTTCTCATGCTCTGTTCCTTTCAGATAAAGCATTCAGGCTTGCCTTGAATCCCACAAATGCCCTAGTTTCTGTTTTGGGTGAGAAGGATGCAGACAAAAAAGGCAATGAGCTCTTCTGCTCAGTGGAAAAACTGAATTTACTTTTGGGGATAAGGGTGCGATCCATTCTCAAAACCACCTTTTCTTTGTGAAAGATGCAGCAGGATGGATCAACTAACAAAGCTTCCAACTCTGACACCCTTCTTGCCAAAGTGATAGCATTCAAAGAGGTCATTTGGATAGTCAGGTAGTACAATGAAACTGATTTCATGGGTTCAAAGGTTATGTGCATGAAGGCATAGAGCTTGGGTTTGGGATTTGAACGTTGTGCTCAATGTACCTTTAGGATAGCGGAATAGCTGAACTGCTCTAATGAAGCAATATATGTCCTTATGGTGGGGAAATGGAAGATTTTCTGCATACACTCAAAACTGAAAACAGTGCAGAAATGTGAACTTTGAAGGTATTAGCCTGCAACCTGATATCGAACAATCTTTTAAATTCCAGAACATGAGCTATTTTGGCTACATGATGCTAAATGTGTCTGTCTCGACACCAGACTTTGAATTTAGACCAGATTCTTGGTAAGTCCTGTTTCGTTTGTTCTTTTCTAGATGCTAACAGAGTTTTAATGAGACCAGAAGAGTAACCCTTTCATTCTAGAAACCTCATTTCAAATGCCAAGCTGCTAAATTTAACTTGCTTGGATCTTTGTGAAGAACTAGATACTGGGATAACAAACCTGGCATTGGATTTGAGAACAATAGTGGATCCACTGACATGCTCATGAGTTTGGCAGACCTCCTTTCTGATCTTCTGTATTATCCTGGTGGTGATGAGCTGTCAGGGTTCCCTCCCGACTCTAAACTCTAGGGTGAAGATGTGGGGACCCGCATTCAGAGCCTCTAAGCTTCTTTTTACCAGCTTAGGTTAAATCCCCCAAAGTACAAAATTCCCTGCACCCTGAGAAATGCTTCTTTCGCTGTTACCATCAAGTATCAAACAGGAATCCAGGAAAGGAATCACTTGAACTTCCCTCCCCCCCAAAATATCCCCTCAAGTCGTACACCCCCTTTCCTGGGGAAGCTTGAGAACAATCTCCCAACCAATTGGTTACACAGTGATCTAAAAACCCACCCCCTGGGTTTTAACACCATAGAAAACAGTCAGCTTCTTAAAAGGATTTTATTAAAAATAAAGAAGGTAAAATCATCTCTGTAAAATCAGGATGGTAACTATTTTACACGGCACTATATTTCCAAACTCAGAGAGAATTCCCCTCTGGACAAAACCTTAAAGTTACAGAAAACAATGAATAACCCCCCCCCCCCTTTGCCCCTTCTAACACAGGGAATACACTAAGCCGAAATTAAACAGAAATCTATGCGCTATGCTATCTAAACTTACTTCAGAAAAGGGAGGTTTGATTTTCTGCAGGTTCCTTCTGTCTTCCAAGATCACTGTGACTCAGACAAAGACACACACTAAAACCTTCCCCCCTCCCAAAGTTTGAAAGTATCTTGTCCCCTTATTGGTCAGATGCCAGCCAGGTCAGGTGTCAGTCTGGCTACCTGCATTTCTTAACCCTTTACTGGAAAGAGGATTTTATAGCACTGCATCAGACCCTCTCCCTCCTCCCTTCATATTTATGCTTTTCCTCCAGTACTCATGTCATAAAGTAAGCCCTCTGGCCACTTGAGCAATAGGGTATCTACGCTTAGGACTCCTGGATCCCTTTTTCTTGTGAAGTATTGGTGAACCTTCCAGTTTGCCTTGGATGCAAAAAGATCCAGAATTGGAGCTCCAAAACTTTCGATGATCATTCGGAAGGCTGCATGCTGAAGAGTCCATTCCATCTGATTTCCCCCCCCCCCCTTTTTTGCTCAGTCAGTTGGCCTTCGCATTGCCAGTGCCCTTGATATGCCAGTCCCTAAATTGTAGATGGGCCTCCACCCACTACATCAATTATGTTACTTCCTTTTTTTAGATTCCTTAACCTCTTCCTCCTATCTTACACCCCAAAGGTTTACATATGTCATTGCCAACATATTGTCTGTCATTATATCAAGTGGAGTGCCCCAAGGGTCGGTGCTGGGGCCGGTTTTGTTCAATATCTTCATTAACGATCTGGAGCATGGTGTGGACTGCACCCTTAGCAAGTTTGCAGATGACACTAAACTGGGAGGAGTGGTTGATACGCTGGAGGGTAGAGATAGGATACAGAGGGACCTAGACAAATTAGAGGATTGGGCCAAAAGAAATATGATGAGGTTCAACAAGGACAAGTGCAGAGTCCTGCACTTAGGACGGAAGAATCCCATGCACTGCTACAGACTTGGGACCAAATGGCTGAGCAGCAGTTCTGCAGAAAAGGACCTAGGGGTTACGGTGGACGAAAAGCTGAATGAGTCAACAGTGTGCCCTTGTTGCCAAGAAGGCTAATGGCATTTTGGGTTGTATAAGTAGGGGCATTTCCAGCAGATCGAGGGACGTGATTATTCCCCTCTATTCGGCACTGGGGAGGCCTCATTTGAAGTACTGTGTCCAGTTTTGGGCCCCACACTACAAGAAGGATGTGGATAAATTGGAAAGAGTCCAGCGGAGGGCAACAAAAATGATTAGGGGACTGGAGCACATGACTTATGAGGAGAGGCTGAGGGAACTGGGATTGTTTAGCCTGCAGAAGAGAAGAATGGGGGGGATTTGATAGCTGCTTTCAACTACCTGAAAGGGGGTTCCAAAGAGGATGGATCTAGACTGTTCTCAGTGGTAGAAGATGATAGAACAAGGAGTAATGGTCTCAAGTTGCAGAGCGGGAGGTTTAGGTTGGATATTAGGAAAAACTTTTTCACTAGTAGGGTGATGAAGCACTGGAATGGGTTACCTAGGGAGGTGGTGGAATCTCCTTCGTTAGAGGTTTTTAAGGTCAGGCTTGAGAAAGCCCTGGCTGGGATGATTTAGTTGGGGTTGGTCCTGTTTTGAGCAGGGGGTTGGACTAGATGACCTCCTGAGGTCCCTTCCAACCCTGAGATTCTATGATTACACTACTCTACAGCCAAAATGCTTCTGAAATACGAAAATTTAACTGAGAACGAAAATGATGCTTAAAATTGTTGATTGGCTCTAGTTTTCAAGACATGCTATTGGGTCAGTATATACGACCCTTGACTTGGGAATGGCGGAGGATAAGTGAGTTATAAAGGAAAGGGATCTCAATTTAAACCAGAAATGACTAAAATACATCTTTGACTGGATCTATGAATAAATCTATGACTGGGTTTGGACAGTACTTGCTTTTTAGGCAAAACAATGAATGATGCAATCTGAAGCTGGTATTGCGTCATACATGATATGAATTGCATCACGTTATTCCTAGAAGTCATGGATGATGCAATCATAACGAAGCGTACATCACTCTGCTGAACAAATTGCCCTATATCAGCTCTAGAAATCATACAGTGTCGTGCTCTCATTTGTCAGTGTTTGATTTTGCAAAGGGACACATTTCTGTTTAGCCAAAGTGAGCAGAGATGCCTCGTACTTGTGTGAACAGTGCAGATAACTTCTGCTATGTTTGTGGCGAAGTGACTTTTGCATCACAAAAGTGCAGTATAACTACTATGGTTAAGAAAGCCTGTCACTTTTATTTTGGCTGCAAAATTGGAGATCAGGACAAGAGGTGGGCCCCACAAATGCTGCAACACTTGTGCAAGAAATCTTCGCCAGTGGTTGAACAGGAAAAGGAAATCTATGCCTTTTGCAGTGCCAATGATTTGGAGAGAGCCAACAGATCATACCAGCAATTGTTACTTCTGCATGGTGCCTCCAGTTGGGAAAGGTGTGTCAAAGAAGAAAAAGTGGACTGTGCATTATCCAAACATTCCATCAGCTATACGCCCAGTACCCCACGGAGAAGGACTGCCAGTTCCTGATGCATCAGAATCATTCTCACTTGAGTCAGATGAGGATGAAACTTCTGGTCCTGAGCCATCAATGTCACAGGACCCACATTTTCTCCCATCCTCCTCCTCTGAACCACACCTCATAACACAAGGTGAACTGAATGACCTTGTCAGGGATTTGGAACTACCCAAGAGTAAGGCAGAGCTTTTGGGCTCCAGACTACAGCAGTGGAATCTCCTGGCAGCTGATGTTAGGATTTCCATGTTTGGTGACCGTCAAAAGGATCTTGTCCCATTCTTCTTCATGGAAGGTGATCTTGTAGCCTGCAACAACATCAATGGTGTGATGGCAGCCCTCAACATCGTTCACGATCCAGATGAGTGGAGACTGTTCATTGATTCATCGAAGACGAGTCTTAAAGCTGTTTTACTGCAGAATGGCAATGTTTTGCCATCAATTCCAGTTGGTCATGCAGTCCATATGAAGGAAACCTATGACAACATGAAACAACTTTTGAGGTGCATAAACTATGACCAACATCAGTGGCAGCTTTGTGGCGATTTGAAGGTTGTTGCTCTCTTGCTTGGTCTGCAGACTGGATACACACAGTACTGCTGTTTTCTCTGCAAATGGGATAGTCGTGCAAGAGATTCCCACTACATCAAAGAAAGATTGGCCACTCCGACAGTCATTGGAGCCTGGGAGGAAAAGTGTTCAGCATCCACCACTTGTTGAATCAAGGAAGATTTTGTTACCACCCTTACACATCAAGCTGGGTCTGATGAAGAACTTTGTCAAGGCCATTGACCAAACACAAGCAGCTTTCAAGTACCTCCGTGGAAAATGTCCAAGGTTAAGTGAAGCTAAGATAAAGGAAGGAGTCTTTGTTGGTCCTGAGATTCGTGAACTTCTTCGAGATGATGCATTTGACCATGCACTGCGTGGCAAGGAAAAAAAGGCATGGAAAGCCTTCCAGGTACTGGCAATAAATTTTCTCGGAAACAACAAGGCAGACAACTACAGGTTGTTGGTGGAAAACCTCCTCAAGGCATACAAAAGCCTTGGTTGCAACATGTCACTAAAGATACATTTTTTGCGCACTCATCTAGATTTTTTTTTTTCCCCACCGAACTGCAGAGCAGTGAGTGACGAGCACGGCGAGCGATTTCACCAGGACATTGCAACAATGGAGAAACGCTTTCAGGGCAAATGGAGCCCATCAGTGCTTGCAGACTATTGCTGGACAGTGACAAGAGATGCTCCATTTAATGAATACAAGAGACAAGCCAAGAAGCGCCGAGTAGACACTGAATAGGACTAAACTATGTACATAATAGTTTTTTGCCTTTTTGTTTCATAATAAATTTTATATAACCCCTTTGCTGATTTTTAAAGTGTTACATAAACAGGACAGGTGAAATAGTATCATGTAAAGCAACCATAAACACATAAAAAGACCTAGGTTTACAATTTATGATTAAAACTCTACTATCTACACAATGATAGGTTTAAGTGTAGAAGCCGTGTTAGTCTGTGTCAGCAAAACGAAAATAAGAAAGAAAAACTTGTAGCACCTTAGAGACTAACAAATTTATTTCAGCATAAGCTTTCGTGGGTTAATACCCACTTCATCGGATGCATGGAATGAAACACACTGCAGACAGACATTTATACAGTCAGAGAAACATGATAAGGTCCAGGTGTATAGACCAATCTTAAGAGGCTAATTAGTTGAGAGGAAACATGACAGCAGGGGAAGAAAAAGCTTTTGAAGTGATAAACAAGATGGTCACACAGGTGTGAATGAGGATCGTTAACTTAAGGGAAATAGATTCAATTAACATAATGGCCGAGCCATTCCAAATCTCGATTTAATCTGGAGGCAACGCAATCTAGTTTGCATATCAATTCGAGTTCAATAGTTTCCCTTTGAAGTCTGCTTTTGGAGTTAATCTGTCGCAACACTGCTGTCCTCAAATCTGTCACGGAGTGATCAGGGAGGTTGAAGTGTTCTCCTACTGGTTTTTGAATGTTATGATTCCTGATGTCAGATTTATGTCCATTTATTCTTTTCCATAGAGACTGTCCGGTTTGGCCAATGTACATGGCAGAGGGGCATTGCTGGCACATGATGGCATATATCACATTGGTAGATGTGCAGGTGAATGAGCCCCTGATGGCGTGGCGGATGTGATTAGGCCCTGTGATGGTATCACTTGAATCGATATGTTGACAGAGTTGGCATCGGGCTTTGTTGCAAGGATAGGTTCCTGGGTTGGTGTTTTTGTTGTATGGTGTGTGGTTGCTGGTGAGTATTTGCTTCAGGTTGGGGGGCTGTCTGTAAGCAAGGACTGGTCTGTCCTCCAAGATCTGTGAGGGTGAGGGATCATCTTTTAGGATAGGTTGTAGATCTTTGATGATGCGCTGGAGAGGTTTTAGTTGGGGGCTAAAGGTGACGGCTAGTGGTGTTCTGTTATTTTCTTTTTTGGGCCTGTCTTGTAGTAGGTGACTCCTGGGTACTCTTTTGGCCCTGTCGATCTGTTTTTTCACTTCAGCAGGTGGGTATTGTAGTTGTAAGAATGCTTGATAGAGATCTTGTAGGTGTTTGTCTCTGTCTGAGGGATTGGAGCAAATGCGGTTGTATCTTAGAGCTTGGCTGTAAACAATGGATCGTGTGGTGTGTCCAGGATGGAAGCTGGAAGCATGTAGGTAAGTATAGCGGTCAGTAGGTTTCCGGTATAGGGTGGTGTTAATGTGACCATCACTTATTAGCACAGTGGTGTCTAGGAAATGGACCGCTTGTGTGGACTGGTCTAGGCTGAGGTTGATGGTGGGATGGAAATTGTTGAAATCATGGTGGAATTCCTCAAGGGCTTCTTTTCCATGGGTCCAAATGATGAAGATATCATCAATGTAGCGCAAGTAGAGTAGGGGTGTTAGGTGACGAGAGCTGAGGAAGCGTTGTTCTAAGTCAGCCATAAAAATGTTGGCATACTGTGGGGCCATACGGGTACCCATAGCAGTGCCACTGACTTGAAGGTAAATATTGCCCCCAAATGTGAAATTGCGTTGCCTCCGGATTAAATCGAGATTTGGAATGGCTCGGCCATTATGTTAATTGAATCTATTTCCCTTAAGTTAACGATCCTCATTCACACCTGTGTGACCATCTTGTTTATCACTTCAAAAGCTTTTTCTTCCCCTGCTGTCATGTTTCCTCTCAACTAATTAGCCTCTTAAGATTGGTCTATACACCTGGACCTTATGTTTCTCTGACTGTATAAATGTCTGTCTGCAGTGTGTTTCATTCCATGCATCCGATGAAGTGGGTATTAACCCACGAAAGCTTATGCTGAAATAAATTTGTTAGTCTCTAAGGTGCTACAAGTTTTTCTTTCTTATTTTCGTTATCTACACAATATACATAGACATAAAATGTAAAAACTTAAATATCTTAAACAGTAGCCAATCAGTTGTTTTCATTGTCATATTTGAATTCAGCACATCAAAATACATACTAAATAGCAGATTTTATCTCTGAAGCAGACGACTTCTAAAAAATTGTAGACCAGTGTTATCAGAACATAACCATTTTGGCAATGCTGGGGCCAGTTGTTGACCAGCATACTGCAATGGGTTGTTGTTGGTGGTCCCCACTGCTCTGGGTCCATGGGAGGTCACTCGGCCTCACTATGTCCCTGTGTGTCACCCACCATTGGGGAATTAGCGTGGCAACACAGCCTGGGGCTCTGGCCTGCAGTCAGGGCAGAGTAGGAAACATCATTAGGAGTCCAAGCCCTTAGTCAGGGCAGGGTAACAAGAGTCTCTAGCTCGCGCCTGTATTTAGGGTGAAGCAACAAACAGTTAGGAGCCAAAGCCCTTTGTCAGGGTGGGCAACAAGTCCTCAGGCAGGGGTGGAGCACCCAAATTCAGTCAAGGGTGCTCAGGCAGGATTCACAGAGCCTAGTGTCCTAACTTGGTGGACTATAGGCTGACGCAGGCCTCCTGGCTTAAGGAGGGGGAGTACTGCCAGTGTCTAGTGTTGTCTAGTTTCCCTGGGCTACTTCCTACCTCCAGGGGCAGTGCCAGCTTCTTTGCCAACCTAGGCAGTGGCAGGAGAGGCTGCCGCCGAAATGCCGCCGAGGTCCCTGGGGGCCAAAGAAGCTGCTGCCGGAGTCGGCGGCAGCTTCTTTAGCCGCCGGGGACCTCGGTGGCCACCTCTCCTACTGGCAGCCACTGAGGGACCAGAGATGCCACCCCCCCAAATCCTGGCACCCTAGGCAACCACCTAGGATCACCTAATGGTAGCACCGGCCCTGCCTACCTCCCCCTTGGGGTGTACCTAGATCCATAGAGGGTTGTCAGGGTAGAAGGCGCATGGTAGTCTCAGCAACTCCTCTGTGGCTTGGTCAGCGGGTGGCTCTGACAGCTTTGGCCAGTCTCCCAGCTCGGGAGAAGGTATCTGGCTCCTTCAGCGGCTGCAGCACAACTGAGCTCCCAGACCTGCCTCTTATACTTCCTGTCCCGCCCATTGACTTCCAGTGGGAGGGGTGAGTGTGGCCTGGTTCTGCCTACCAGGGCTTAGTGAGTGGTCACTCCCCCTCTGGGTCTGTGGGAGGGCACTCCTCCTCACTACACGTACATTATTGCTTTCAGCTCTAGAAAAATTTCATTCCAAGAAGGACCACATCCCTTGAGCTACCAACTTCTCAGAGAATGTTCCACATGTTTCCCAACAGACTTCTCTGGCTCCACCATTGCCATCCCTCCCTGGAATTCCTCTGGACCCATCCACCAAACCAGAGATCTCCATAAGTGACAGAACATTCACTATCTAGTATGGAAAAAATCAGAAAATGATGTGGAAGGGACAGCAGGAAACTCTGGAGAGTCCCATATGCGTTCTTGTCCAAGGCACTATCCCTATGCAGGACATGATCATCCCTAGAATGCTCATGAGGGTGCCTATCTAATGTCCTCCAGCACCTCCTCAGGAGGGTAATTGTTGATCTGATCTTGTTCCATTTTTCAGATAACAGATTTTGTGGGTCTCTATCTGTCAACACTCCAAGATGAATAGGCGCCGAGATGGTTGAAGGTGACTCTTTCCAAAATTTACTATAAATCCATGCTGTTGCAAGATTTCAATCATTCACTGGGTCATTTGACTTAGAAACTTCCTCTGACTAGAATGCATTTCAGGACAGGGAATACCTGTATCCCTTTTTGCCTGAGAAAAGCCACCAGAACAACAGGACTTTTGTGAACATTTGAGGTGTGGATGACGGTCTGAAAGGCAGCCCTTTGTATTGAAAATGATCAGTCCTATGAGCAAATCACAAATCTACTGTGTGCTCTGGTGAATTGGCACCTGAAAATAGGCATCCTTCAAATCAATTGTCGTAAGATTGCCACTGATATGGACTTAAAGTTCTTCATCTTGAATCTAGTCATCTCTATGAACTTGTTCAGGTGTTTTAAGTCCTCCCTAGATCACTTGGTACCAGAAGCAAGACTTGAGTGGTGGCTTCAGAATATCTCCGCCTTGGGAACATTCTATTGCGCCGATTCACAAAAGATGATCTCTAGCTTTTAGCATATTTCACCTTCTTTTGCATATTTTAATTTGAGGATACTGGAGAAGGGAGACAGTGACAATTTGGAATCTTTGAAAATCCCATGATGTAGCCTTGTCAAACTGCATCCAGGACTCCTCTATTTGATGTGAAGGAAGGCCATTGATCCTTGAATTTTAATAGTCTCCCCTGAGATTTTGTCAGAATTCTCCTGACCATAGTCAGGCATGGTTTCTAGTGTTGGAATTTGCACTGCAGGAAGACTGGTCTCTCCCCTTTCCGAGCTTGGAGTTGTTCCATTTGCTTTTGCTGTAATCTTGCCTTCTGTACTTTGAGGAGCAACTACAAAAAGGATATCTATTCCTGTAATAAGGCCAACTGTCCCTTTTCCCAGATTTGGAGTTCAGAGTATTCTATAAGGTGTTTTTTTGTTTGTTTGTTTGTTTTAATTATTATTATTTGAGGATTCAAATAACTGATCTGAATATTTCAAAGCCCCTAATGTGATTTTGGCCTGTATATCACCCTTCCAGGCTCCTAACCAGAAGTGCCATCTGGTCTCCTCACTGGAACCCATGGCATGTGCTGAAAACATCAAAGCATTCCTGGCTGCATTCATGATGAATGCTGAAACCATAGAGATTTTCTTTAACTCTGAATCTAACCACAATGATTTCTTGGCATTTATCAGTCAGGCTGCCCAATTGTCAGGCCAGGCCAGTACTGTTCTTGCAAAACATGTTGCATCTTCAGAGAAGAAGATGAAGCCTCAGAAGTACAGCACAATGATATTTCCATTCTGCAGTCATTGGGTTCTTTGGGGGGGAAAGTCCCCTTTCATTTGGATAGCAGTGTCTTTGACTAATAATGAAACTGCCCTGTCCACTTTAGGAAGAGACACAAACTACTTTGCTATGGTGTATGTTTGTAGAATTTTTTGGCATGCCTGGACAGTTACATTTGCCCATGTTTCCCATTCACCCTTAATTACTTTTTCCAAAAAGACATGAAAGGGAATGTGTGGTTCAGATTTTGAATAGTTTAGAAAATACATTTTTGTAATTTCTGTGCCAATTCTCTTTCTTCCTCCCTTAGAATCTCTTCTACTGGGCTCATCTGACGGAAAACCCAAGTATCTAATCCCCTTTCAGAACATCTTCTCAAAAGATTCAGTTGGAAACAGATCGTCTTGCTTCACTCAATCCTGTGGTTGGCTCTGAGACTGAGTTCACCTTCCTCCTATGAAGAAGATTGTGACTTTCCTCTTGACTTTTTTCCGCTCTTGGAACTAGACTGAACAGATTGCCTAGCCTTCTTTTTCATTGATGTCCATGAAGACGAGGATGAACATAAATTTGACGAAGAAGAACCAGAAACAAACCTCTCTTCCTTTCTTTTCTTTTTTTAATGCTTTTTCTTTCCAAGTATAAAAACCTTGTCAGCAGAGCTTTTAGCTCTGGCACCTGCTGGAGAGAAGATGGAGGAACTACTATCCGCAGAAGAACAGGACAGTTTTCTCCTAAGTTTCTGAGGTAACTTCCTGAACCCATTTTCCCTTTTTAAATTTTACTCCTTAGAGGACATGGGGATTGGGAACCTGAATCCTGAGAACCTCTTCTGCTAACAGACATCTTTTTATCTTTGCTCCTTTGAGAGTGGGTAGAAGGCCCGTAAGGGGACACTACAGCTGCTGCCCGGGGCTCACAAGATGGTGGCCTCTGACATAAAGGCACTCTTCGCACCAAATCCGAGAGCTCCCTAGCCAAGAGAAAAGGAATACTTGTGGCACCTAACAAATTTATTTCAGCATAAGCTTTTGTGGACTACAATCCACTTCGTCGGATGCATAGAATGGAACATACAGTAGGAGGATATTTATACATTCAGAGAAACATGAAAAGGTGGAAGAGAATTTCTTCCTCAGAGGAAGAGTCCCTTCTTCTCTCTGCCATGCAGAATTCCTGACTTCCCTTGGGGCTAAGGGCAGGAGACCAACCAAATTGCCCGGTGAGGGAAAGGAGAGGCAAACGATCAGACCTGTGCTGCAAAATAGTTGTAGGGGCTGCTCCTTGCTCTGTCTCTGGAGGATTCAGCCATCCCATTAATGGTTTCTCCACATTGGGCCACTGGCCTTTGATGTAATCACCTCCGGTGCCCAAAGGGCTCTCCATCTTTCCACCATCCTTCATGATATATGTGGCCCAGCTGTGAGATCCCCACTGGTGGGGAACTCCTGGGGAACTGGCTCCTGGGTCAGGGTTTGGCAGCCAAAGCAAAACCTTTCTGGGCTAGCAGATGTGGCAACTGGAGTGCACAAGGCACAAACTACTCCTGCACCCTCTGGAGCAGGGGTGGGCAAACTTTTTGGCCCAAGGGCCACATCCGGGAATAGAAATTGTATGGCGGGCCATGAATGCTCCCAAAATTGGGGTGCGGGAGGGGGTAAGGGCTCTGGTTGGGGGTGTGGGCTCTACGGTGGGGCCAGAAATGAGGAGTTCAGGGTGCAGGAGGGGGCTGGGGGGTGTGGTGCAGGAGGAAGGATGGTTACAGCTGGGGATGAGGAGTTTTGGGGTGCAGGAGGCTGCTCCAGGCTGGGACCGAAGGCTTTGCAGGGCAGGAGGGGGATCAGGGTTGGGGCAGGGGGTTGGGGCCTGAGGGGAGGCTTGGGGTGCAGGCTTCAGGTGGCGCTTACCTCAAGGGGCTCCCAGAAGTAGCAGCATGTCCCTTCTCTGGCTCCTATGCAGAGGTGTGGCCAGGTGGCTCTGCACTCTGCCCCGTACACAGGCACCATCCCTGCAGCTCCCATTGGCCGTGGTTCCTGGCCAATGGGAGCTTTGGGGGCAGTGCTTGGGGTGGGGGCAACATGCAGAGTGGATTCCCCTGGCTGTCCCTATGCATAGGAGCTGAAAGGGGCCATGTCGCTGCTTCCAGGAGCTGCATGGAGTAGCCCCCGACCCTGCTTCCCGGCTGGAGCACCAGAGCAGGGCAAGCCTCAGACCCTGCTCCCCAGCGGGAGCTCGAGGCCCCGATTAAAATGGCTGGCAGGCTGCATCCAGCCTGCGGGCCATGGTTACCCCACCCCTACTCTGGAAGGACACAGCCTAGGTCTCCTGTTTGGACCTTTCTCCACCATCTTCCTCACTTGTTATCTGAGCAGTGAGTGAGGAGAGCAGAGTGGGGATGACACGAAGGTGCTGCAGTAATTTCATGCAGGAGACAAACAACCCCTTCAAGGTTTGTTGTTTGTTATGAATTCTCTTGTGCATGATAGGTGCTGGATTCCACTGCCCTGCCAATAGCTACAGGAGGCAGAAAACAGGGAGGGGCTCCAAAAGATGGGGGGCTACTCTCTCATCAGCAGTCCAATCAACTCTGATTCTGCCCCTACCTCTACAGTGAGGCGACTACCCCATGCTGAGGATCTGTGGACCTGGCTCAGCAAGAGAAAGGCCTTATTCAAAAAGGCAAAGGGTAGACAAGTGCAGTAGGTTGTGAAGTTATTCATCAACATGGTCTCCACCCCCGTCCCGCCCCAGAAGTGGAGGGTACTTTCATGCTATAGTGAGGAAAGAGGCCAGCTGGCTATTACCTATAATGTGAACCGAGATAAAGCAGAATTTCAGGCAGAGAAATTGCAGAGAGAGAGAGAGCGTGCAGGGGGGGAAAAAAAATCAATAGGGTCCTGCGGTGATTGAATAGTAGAGTGTGTGTTACAGGACACTTATACCACCATGGGCAGCAGAACTTTGTGTACCTGCACTGGGCACACAATATGCATGTATGCCTCATGTAAACTATGACTACTGACCAAATGTTTTTTCCTGTACTGCTTTTAACATTATCTGATTAAAATATGACTGTATAGATCATTGTTGCAACAACTGTTATATATTTGTAGCAAATATTGTACAAATGTTGTCGAGTGAGGTGTCTATGAAAAAGTTATAATTTGCTGGTTATGATTATGCTATCTCTATGCATGTATCATTTTTGTAAGTGAAGTTATAAGTATTGGCTCTATACTTGGATTTCAAATGTTTGTTCCTGGGGTAATGCCCACAAGGTAGCTAGCCAGCACATCTTGGAGGGACTGTTCAAATTAAGTGGCTCATCAAGAAACACTTGGTTGACAATGGACCATGGGAGACGCCCATCTAGACTGAGTGGACTGTCATGTAAATGTGCTGTCTGGAATGTAGGTAATGGCTTCGTGCAATGACTGAGGGAAATTGAGCATGAACATGTGAGTTGCCCATGTGACTCCAAACTCCATCTTGTTGCTGTAATTTTCCACAGTAAGAACAATGGCATGTCCTCCACATGGCAAAATCTATAAAAGGCCCTGGAGACACCTCCACTTTGTCTTCAGTCCTGCTTCTTACCTCTGGAGGACCTTTGCTACAAACCGAAGCTCTGAACAATGGACTGAATGATCCATCCAAGCTGTGGATGTACTCCAGAGATTTGACTTAAGCCAGCAGTTTATTCCATCACTGCTACAAGCCTGAACCAAGAACTTTGCCATTACTGTATGTAATTGATTCCTTTAACCAATTTTAACTCTCACCTTTCTTTTTATAAATAAACCTTTAGATTTTAGAAACTAAAGGATTGGCCTCAGCCTGATTTTTGGGCAAGATCTAACTTGTATATTGACCTGGGTTTGTGGCTGGCCCTTTGGGATCAGAAGAACCTATTATTTGATGAGACTGTTTCTAAAGAACCACTCATCTCTGAATCCAGTGTTTTTGGTGGTGATATAAGAACTGGAATTCCTAAGGAAACTGCCTTTGTTTTCTTGTTAGCCAGTGTGGTGAAACAGGAGTTTACTTTTGTGGCTGGTTTGGTATATCTTATAAAAGAATAAACCACCAGTTGTGGGTTGTTTTTGCCCTGTTTCTCAGCAGTTCGTCCTAAATTTGGCATCCTCAGTTGTGACCCACTAAGGCACGGTTATACTGCTGTCTCCATGAAGGGTTGATTTCTGATACAAATAATGAAAACATGTATTTTATCTGCCAGTGGAAGGGGTGGTGGCTGCGCCATTCTGCCAGCACCCATTGTATGACAGGGGAGGGGTTTGCCGGGCAGGGCAGCTGAGGGAAGGGAACAGGAAAAGGGGTCAATGGGTATGTGCCCTCAATGCCATGGGCCAAACAATGGCTGGTGGGCAGGATGTTATCACATAACAGAGGCCGGAAGCCTGGATGGAGCAGCTGCCATCTTGGGAATGTGGATAGGGGGACTGAGCGTTGCGGGAGGGAGGCTGCTAGCTCACATCTGCATAAAATGACTGCAGGCATGGGGCACCTGTAGCAGAAGCTAGCACAGTTAATCCTAATAATACATTGTAAAGATAAGTACTTGCCTGCCAAAGATTCCCTCCAGAGGATCTTCCTCTTTGGTCCTGGCCTGGCTTGCTGGCTGGGACTTGGGCTCAGCCAATGCAGGGCAGGAATAAGGCTGTTTTGGGCTAGGACAGGAATCTGGTTGGCTTTTAAGCTGCTCTGAGTCCCAAGCAGATCCTGGCTCTCAGGGGACAGTTCTCCAGCCTCGTCCCACTCATGTGTCAGTGAATGTTGAAGGCTGTCTTGGGGGCTGGTGCGGAGAGCTGGCAGCAGGATCTAAAAACTGGGATGGGCGGTTGTATAACTAAAATCCTGTCCTGGTCTTCATAAAACAGACTAGTCCCATGTCCCCTGCCTAATGTTTTCCTTGCATCCCTCATTTTAATGAAGCCCACGTGAGCTGCTTGGTCTCTCTTGGGCACTGGCAGGCATCCCAATCACGCCCCCTACATCTGCTTTACAATGTCCACAAACAGGTCTTTATTACTGTGTCAGGCAGCAAGAGCTTCCTGCATCAGCACTTGTCTCAAGATGGCCATGAGATCCAGGGTGTCAGGATCTCCAAGCAGCAGCATGAAGCATGTTGTGGGGTTTGTGGGGTAGAATTGCTGCAGTATTACAAGAATACTGATACACTCAAATTCAGGAGCAAATGGGCAAAAATATGGCCCCAGGCCAGCTTTTATACAGGGGAGGGGACATCCTGGAAACTTGACACCAGAGCAGGGGAGGGCACACAGATCAACATCAGTAATAGTCAACCGCAAAGCAGTGTGGGATAGCCATTGACAGCGTGGAGACTGTTGACCCTTTACTAAAACTCAGTGAGGCTTTTTGGTTGGCTAGCTCCCAGTACCAAAAGAAAAGGGGAAGTAGGCTGGGGATCCCATCTTCCATGTGAGCTGGAATTGCCTGGAACAGACTGGGGCTGAGCTAAGGAGAGAGCAGGGGCCCGAGTTGAGCTGGGAGCAGAGCCATGCTGGCCAGAGAGAACCAGAGAAGCAGCCCAGGGAGCAGATCTGTGCTGGGAGCAGAGCCACAGAAGCAGCCCAGAGAGCAGATCTGTGCTGGCAGTGAAGCTGCAACAACCTGGGCCAGAGAAGTAACGCAGGGAGCTGGAGGCAGAGCAGCAGCAACACTGGGTCTGGAGCAGTCCGGATCCCGATGTGGTGAGCAGCGAGGGGGGACCCTGGGCAGAGGGCCCAGCATAGGGAGACCATACCAGCCATGAAGTCTTGCAGGGCACACTTGAGGGGGATGATAACCCTAACGGGGGGGGATGATACTGGGAAGAAGGGTCCTGCCACCTAGAGCCTGAAGGCATGTGGCCACCACTGGAGCAAGTGTCTGATCCGCAGCATCCCTGTGGCATAGCCAGGGCCTGAGCAGGAGGCCTGGGACATGTAAGGAACAGACTGTGAACTTCCTTTACATTCCAGAGATGCTGTTTGTGATGTCCCTGTGCCACAGAGCAGGGTGACATGTTTTCCTTTAACCTTTCCCATTTTTTCCTTATTTTTTAAAATTGGTTGCTGTTTAATATATTGTATTTGCTTTGAACTGCATGAAATGATCAGTGGGTCAGGGAAGCATCCAGTGCAGAGAGAGCACCCCAGAGTGGGGACATCCTAGCCCTTGTCTTAAGTGACCCCGACAAGGTTGGGGGTCAAGCCCCCCAGGAATCCTGGACCCAGCCTTGTTGGGGTTATGAGGACTCAGCCAAACCCAGAACTTGTGTTAGCTGGGCCCTACCTTGTGCTCAGGGGAGCCCAGAATCCATATCCTGACCTACTCCGGTACACTCTTCTCCTTCGGCTCACCTGTGCACAACAGATCAGCATTTTGTGCTATATTTGGGGGGAAACGGTAACATGCTTATATGCATAGATATAAAAAGGATGAACTTATCTTTATGGGCCCATGCTACCCGCAGGGCCATTGTTAGAATGCTAAGAAAAGAGATGCAGCGATAAGACACAATTGGAAAAAGTTACCTCTGTTCTGTGCACACATGAGGTGATCAGCTTCAAAGACACTCGCAGAACAATAGATATGAAATGGTGGTGAAAGTGGAGCTAAGGGTTAGCAAGAAGAAAGCTCTCTCTCTGATGCTCAGAGACAGACAACAAAGCAGTTTGCATTTCCTTCAGAAGCCAGGAATTGATAGGATTTAACTTGTTTCTGTAATTTCAAGTTTTATGTCTTTAGGGGTATGAGACAAATCAAATAGAATGGCTGTAGTAAGATCAGGACCTGAAACATAAGTCCTTGGTATCAGAGGCCCGGTATGAGGCCTAAGGCCTGAACTAAAGTAATGGTCAAGACTTAGCTAACATAAAGCAAAGTTAAGCTGTGAGCCAGAGGCAGGCCCTGCTCACAGAAGCTGGCAAGAAAGGGGATGAGGTTGCATAAACATATATTGATGCACAAACATATATTGGATACCAGAGCTATAAACAAATGGTACGAGAACATTCTTATGCCATCCACATAGATAACAAGGACAGGGGCAAAAGGGTAATATGATGGATACAGTTGGTTTGTTCAAACCAACATGTAAAAGGTAAGAGGCGGCACCTTACTGCGTAGAAGGGTTGTACCTTGCTACGTAGAGGGGTTGCACCTCAATACGTCAGGAGCGTTATGTAACTTGTTTGTACCTGTGTGTAAGAATGCGTCCCTGGGGTGGTGTCTTTGTCTGGCCTAGGGGGCAGTGGAAAGTCCTGCCACTGACTGAGCCAGTCCATTGCCAGGGGGCACATATTCGTAGTATGTCCTGTAGAGTCTACGGGAAACTATTACTGTGCTTCGTTTGACAATAAACCTGGCCGACGTGCCTTCGTACCTTACTAGAGTCTGTGGTCATTGGGGGTTCTCTCGGGTCTGCTGTGTCAGCTATCTGCACAGAGCCGGGGCAGCACACAGAGGGAACACATGCACGCAGCTGACTGATATCAACATTGAACAGAGCAGAGCACCACACCGGTAGCATCTGACGACAATGGCTGTCATATCAGCCACTCTTATTTTCTCTATCCTCATCTGTGTGTCATCTTTGTGTATTCCAAGTCATATTTGCTGACCAGATTAGCTCTGTGGAGCAGGGACAATCCTTCACTATTTATTTGTACAGTTCCTAGAATGATAAGTCCCTGTCCAGGCTCCCCTCTAGGTACTACCCCAATATAAATATAGCATAATAATAGGAAGATCTTACTACTTTTTAGTCCTGTTACATTCTGGAGCGCCAACATAACCGTGCAATAGTGAGCTGTAGTCTATTCTGGTTCATGCACCATCAATAGAATTGTTAATTGTAGAATCTTTATTATTTGGATTTCAGAGCCAGAAAAGAACCTGGTTTGACTCTCAGCTCCTGGGGTGAGTTTGCAGGTTCAGCAATTAGAAGTGCCATCTTGTTTACTGACCAAATTCAATTTAGAGACACAGACTTGGTGGGAATGGAACTCCATTACGCCATTATTACAGTCACTTGTCAGGGTAGACTTTTAAGTCACAATAGCAAAGTCTTTCAAAACCATCCTGGACCAATAATTATTATCTATCTTATATAGAAATAAGTCCTCTGAGAATTCTACTATGTAACATGCACAGCCAAGGCATACTATCTCTGCTCCCCCACACACCCAGAAAGCACAGTACTTACCTGTGCTTAGTGATTACAATGATAAGTACCTAGAAAAGCCTAGCACAGATTGATGATAGATGTATATAGATACCTTCAAACAATACTATATTTATTGATGGACCAGATAAGCCAAAGCCCAGGGCAATAGTAAACAAGGGCACTATCCAACAGTCAAAAGCGAGAAGGATGTATGGATGATTTCTACATCATAGGTCCACTTTTGTTCTCATTCGATTGTATGTGTGTTTTGTTCTGGTGCACTCTGAGGACTTGGACTGAGACACTAGGGCTGTAGGGAGGCTCTCTTTTTTTTAAAACCCCGTTAGGTGAAGTGTTGTGGAGATAGCCACACTTTTAGTCTCTGCTCATATCAACAGAAAAGACATGTGCAGCTCTGTAAGAACATGCTAGTGGTGTGCAGGGATGAGGACTATGGAGAAAACACAACTTACTTTAGTAGCATTAGACTCATTTGATTTTTATAAAGTATGTGAAATCTCAAAACATTTATGAATGGAAATAATGAATCCCTCACGGCCAAATTACCTGGTCAAAAAGGGAGCTAGAAATCAGGCAGGGCCAAGGAGCCACCACTGCCTGAGGCTGCCATGCTCTGGCAGGAAATTGACTGTATAGAAATCGGCCACATGGAATCATAGAATCATAGACTATCAGGGTTGGAAGGGACCTTAGGAGGTCATCTAGTCCAACCCCCTGCTCAAAGCAGGACCAATCCCCAATTTTTGCCCCAGATCCCTAAATGGCCCCCACATGAGCCTAACAGATGATCCTTCCAAAGAGCTCCAGAGAGTCAACAAAACATCAGGGTCCTTGACAGTGTACCTTGGTGGATAATTCCTTCCAGATTCCAAACAGAGATTAGTTTAACCCCCTGAATGTTAGCAAAGTGTTGCAGAACATCGGTCTCCCAGTATCCCACTAGACCATTGATCCATCTAGCTCAGCATCCTATCCCAACTACTGAAGCTGACCAATATCTGAAGCTTTAGACAAAGGTGAAAACCCCAACATAGTGCCCTCAGTGCAGGAGCGGGGAAATTCCTCACTGGCTCACAAGTGGCAGCTGGCATCCTGATGTATGGGAAGAGATTATCCCTTGTTACGAATCTCACGACACAAGCTACAGATGTCATGGAAGTGTGACAGAGCGGAGGTTCACTTTCTGTCTATGGTGTCCAAAAGAAGTATGACAAAAGGAAGGGTTTGTTTTTTCACCATGGTATGGAAGCAACACATTGGAGAAGAGTTTAATTTCTATTCAGGATGCAGAAGCAAGTCAGATGCAATGAACGTAAAGCTCGTGTGCTCTTGCTGTAGTTCTCTCTCTCCGGTTAAATGTTGCATGTGAAGATCCTCCTGAACCCATAGAAACAAGCTTCTCTGTTGCAGTAAAATTTGAATTGAACTATGTGTTGGCGGAGCCTCTAACTTCCCTCAGCCTGAGTCCTAGTGAATGGGCAGGAGAAAAAGTGATGATGTCATCTCTCCACTGTAATATCCCCATGATGTCATCCCCAAACTGCCTTTGAAATGCTGCTGGCCAATGAAGTTGCTGAATTTTGACTCATCACTCCCAAAGACACTATGTAGGTATATGCACCCAACCAGCTCCCATCAGGACTGAGCCCATCTTCTCTGCTACACTTAGTGTCTTCTGTTAAAGCTGATAAAAATAGGAGGGGGAAATCACTGCTTCTGGTGGCTGTCATCTCAGGTCTTGACATCATGTGGTGGCAGAATGTAGAAAAAAGGGAAGAGAATCATGGAAATGTAGGGCTGGAAAGGACATCAAGAGGTCATCTAGTCTTGCCCTTGCATTGAGGTAGGACCATGTAATCTAGACCATCCCTGACAGGTGTTTGTCCAACTTGCTTTTAAAAATCTCCAATGATGGGGATTCCACAATCTCCCTTGGAATCCTATTCCAGAGTTTAACTACCCTTATAAAGTTTTTCCTAATAGCTAACCTAAATCTCCTTTGCTGCACATTAAGCCCATTACTTCTTGTCTTACCTTCAGTAGACATGGACAACAACAGATCACTGTCCTCTTTAGAACATCCCTTAGCATATTTGAAGACTTTTATCAGGTTCCCCTCAGTCTTCTTTTCTCAAGACTAAACATGCTGAGTTTTTTTAACCTTTCCTCATAGGTCAAGTTTTCTGAACCTTTTGTCACTTTTGTTGCTCTCCTCTGGACTCTCACCAATTTGTCCAAATCTTTCCTAAAGTGTCAGGCCCATAACTGGACACCATACTCCAGCTGAGATCTCAGCAGTACCAAGCAGAGCAGGACAATTACTTCCCATGTCTTACGTGGAAACACTCCTATTAATACACCTCAGAATGGATAGACACCCCAACTCCTTTGCAGCGGTGTGATAGGAAAGTGTCATCCTGGAAAGAGAGGGAAACATGAGCACAAAACCGTTGGCTGACTCCCAGTGGAGTGTTAAAGACTGCTGTGCTTAATATGGTCCTTATTTAAATGATCCCAGCTAGGTTTTGTTGGCAATAAGGTAGCCAGGCAATGGTTAAACTGGGAAGGTTCTTCATATGGTATCAGGAACCAATAGGAACTTTTAAATAAAAGCCCAGACTGGGCAGAGAACAACAAGAGTCCTGGACAGACCCTAAATCTGCAGGATCTTGTACCTTCTTCTACCCCAAGCCATGAGCTCCTTAGAAATTCAGCCTGATGAGGGCATTTGCTTGAATGTCCCACCATGTGCTGGCCAATATGCACATCCCTCCAACGTCCCCCAATAAATCAAGGGACATCACTTCACCCTCCAGGCCTCTCTATATTTACTGCCGAGATGGGGTCCTATAAATCTTGGCTGTGAAGGATCCAAGGAATCTCTCCTGGCTGTATAGCCCAAGAGCGTGTCTTCAAATTCCCTATAACTGTCTGGGAGAGGAGGACTGAGATGTAGAGCAGGGGTTCTCAACCTTTTTCTTTCTGAGGCCCCCTCAACATGCTATAAAAACTCCACGGCCCACCTGTGCCACAATAACTCATTTTCTGCATATAAAAACTAGGGCTGGCATTGGGGGGTAGCAAGCAGGGCCTCAGGCTTCAGTCCCATGCAGTGGAGCTTTGGCTTTCTGTCCTGGACCCCAGCAAGTCTAACACTGGCCTTACTTGGCGGATCCCCTGAAACCTGCTCCTGGCTCCCCAGTGGGCCCCGGACTCCTGATTGAGAACCACCAATGTAGAGGATATTTACACATACGTAATCCCCCTTTCTGCCTTGGCTTAGTACCCATAAGATGTGCGAGCAGGAGAGGGGTTCCTCCTAGACTTCGGACTGTTCCAAAGTTTCCATCACCTGGGCACGTTTCATGGTATTGCTGGTAGGTGCCCGCCCGGCTCCTCATCCTGGTGTGCTAAAGAATAAAGCTACTTGGCAGTGCCTTCAGTGAGACAAGGGGCTAACCACACTAAGGCTGTGGCTACCACATTCACACTCTCAGATAATTCCAAGTCAAACAAGCAAACAAACTAAAAACAGTAACTATACACTGTATGTCAGGATTTGATGAAAGAGAAATATACAATCAGTAAAAATAGCAAATGAGTAAAATGATCTGAGATATTAATAATGCATTTTACTTACTAAAGGCTATGCTGGCAAGCATGCTAGGTCACATGACCACACATGCCCAATGTTCCTGCCCAAAAATATCCCCTCCCCCCAGTTTCATCTGTTCCCATATCTCAGGTGGTGCACATGGAGACCCGCTGCAGGCTTGTAAGGAGATGCTGTGAGAAGCACTGTGTTATACTGGGAATTGGCAGTGCAGGTTGTGATGATCCAGGCAGATGAAAGTCCTTTTGCAGATCCAACATGCTTTAATCGTGCAAGATTAAACCCTAACTATAATACAGGGTACTCACTCCGGTTCCTTCTCTGGCTGAGCAGTCAGAAGATTGGTGCTGGCCAGCAGGTCCTCCCTGGAACAGTGGTGACACAGTCTTTAAAGCTTGGAACCCACGGGTTCAGTTGTAAGCAGGTTGTGTCTCTGGATCCAAAATCCCAGATCTGGTGTGGGCTGGCTGCAGGGCCATCAGGCTGTAGGCGGTGGCAGGAGGAGTGGGTTATCCCTTCCTGAGGCTTTTCTGCAGGCTGAGGTCACAGCCAGGGCAGTTGATGGGCCTGGAAGTGCTGTGCCTTGACTTCAATGGGAGTTAGGCACCTGAACAGCTTTGAGGATCGGGTCTAACTCCCTTGGGCTCCTTTGAAACTTCCAGTCATAGAGTTGTCAAATGCACAGGGAAAAATTGAACTATTTTTCTTTAATAATAATTACCATAAGTGTGACTTGTAACAGTGGAGATAAAGCATTTCCAGGCAAAAGTGTGATTTCTAAGTTGATGGTGCCCCAACTTCAATATGTACTAACCCCCAAAACTAAACATTGATCTCCTTCCCATTCCCTCTGGATAGAAGCCCACCCCAGGAATGCTGGCATTCCGGGGAAGCCAGTAGTAGCCTTGGCAGTCAGGCCCAGGACTGAATGGGCAATAGAATCGTAGGACTGGAAAGGATCTCAAGGGGTCATCTAGTCCAGTCCCCTGCACTCAAGGCAGGACTTAGGCTTGGTCTACACTACGAGTTTATGTCAAATTTAGCAGCATTAAATTGAATTAACTCTGCACCTGTCCACACAACGAAGCCATTTTTGTCACCTTAAAGGGCTCTTAAAATTGATTTCTGTACTCCTCCCCGATGAGGGGATTAGCACTGAAATCGACATCGCCAGGTCAAATTAGGGTTAGGGTGGACACTATTCGAAGGTTTTGGCCTTCGGGAGCTATCGGTATTGTGACCGTTCTGGACAGCACTCTGAACTCGGATGCACTGGCCAGGTATACAGGAAAAGCGTCGGGAACTTTTGAATTTCTGTCAGGGTTCCCTCCCTACTCTGAACTCTAGGGTATAGACGTGGGGACCCGCATGAAAAATCCCCTAAGCTTATTTCGACCAGCTTAGGTTAAAACCCCCAAAGTACAAAATTCCTGCACCCTGAGAAATGCTTCTCTCGCTGCCACCATCAAGTGTTTTAAACAGGAACCTGGGAAAGAAACCACTTGAAGTTCCCTTTCCCTCCAAAATACCCTCTCAAACCCATACACCCCCTTTCCTGGGGAGCTTGAGAATAATCTCCTAACCAGTTGGTTACCCAGTGATAAAAAAAAAACCCACCCCCGGGGTCTTTAAACAATGGAAGACAGTCAGCTTCTTAAAAGAAGGATTTTATTAAAACAAAGAAGGTAAAAATCATCTCTGTAAAATCAGGATGGTAACTATTTTACAGGGTACTCAATTTCCAAACTCAGAGGGATTCCCCCTCTGGACAAAACCTTAATGTTACAGAAAAACAGGAATAACCCCTCCCTCTAACACAGGGAAAGTTCAAGCTACAGAAAACAGAAATAAACCTCCCTTTTTACACAGGGAAAGCTCCACAAGCAAAAACAAACAAAATCTATTCGCAATGCCTGATTAACTTACGTTGAAATATTGAAGGTTTGATGAGGTTGGGTTGGAGGAGACTGATTTTCTGCAGATTCTTTTAGTCCCCAGAGATCACACTGACTCAGACAAAGAGCCACACACAAAACCTTCCCCCCTCCCAAGATTTGAAAGTATCTTGTCCCCTTATTGGTCAGATGACAGCCAGGTTGCCTGAGTCTTAACCCTTTACAGGTAAGATAATTTTATAGTAGTGTATCAGAGCTTCTTAACCCCTTCCCTTTCTATTTATGACAATTTCATTTCCTGTTTGGCCAGCGTGGCAAGCTCATCAACAGAGGTGACCATGCAGAACTCGTCAGCACAGGTGACCATGCAGTCCCAGAATCGCAAAAGAGCTCCAGCATGGACCGAACGGGAGGTACTGGATCTGATCACTGTATGGGGAGACGAATCCGTGCTATCAGAACTACGTTCCAAAAGACGAAATGCCAATATATATGCCAAAATCTCCAAGGCCATGATGGACAGAGGCTACAGCAGGGATGCAACACAGTGCCATATGAAAAAAAAGGAGCTCAGGCAAGCGTACCAGAAAACCAAAGAGTCAAACGGATGCTCCGGGTCAGAGCCCCGGATATGCCGCTTATACGCTGAACTGTATGCAACTCTAGGGGGAGCCGCCACCACTACCCCACCCCTCTCCGTGGACTCCGACGATGGGGTACTCTCACTTGCCATGCCTGAGGATTTGGCGGACGAGGAAGATGAGGAGGAAGAGGATGAGGTTGAGGATAGCACACAGCACACCATTCTCCCCAACAGTCAGGATCTTTTTATCACCTTGACTACAGTACCCTCTGAACCCTCCCAACCCTCCCAAGGTGGTATCCCGGACCGTGAAGCCGGAGAAGGCACCTCTGGTGAGTGTACCTTTGTAAATATAATACATGGTTTAAAAGCAAGCATTTGTTAATGATTAATTTGCCCTGATGACTTGGGATGCATTCGTGGCCAGTACAGCTACTGGAAAAGTCTGTTAACGTGTCTGGGGATGGAGCAGAAATCCTCTAGGGACATCTCCATGAAGCTCTCCTGGAGGTACTCCAAAAGCCTTTGCAGAAGGTTTCTGGGGAGAGCAGCCTTATTCCGTCCTCCAGGGTAGGACACTTTACTACGCCAGGCCAGTAGCAAGTAATCTGGTATCACTGCATAACAAAGCCTGGCAGCGTATGGTCCCGGTGTTTTCTGGCATTCAAGCAACATCCGTTCTTTATCTCTCTGTGTTATCCTCAGTAGAGTGATATCATTCATGGTTACCTGGTTGAAATAGGGGGATTTTATTAAGGGGACAGTCAGAGGTGGCCATTCCTACGGGGCTGTTTGTCTGTGGCTGAAAAGAAATCCTCCCCGCAGTTAGCCAAGCAATGGGTGGGGGGGCCATTGGCGCTGAGCTGTTCGCGTTTGGCTATCAGGGATCTTCCCTGATACCAGCCACGCGGTGGGGGGCGGGCCTTCACGCTGAGCTGTTCGCATTTGGCTAGCAGGGATCTTCCCTGATACCAGCCACGCAGTGGGGGGAGGGGAGGTAAAGCGATCATCCCAGAGAATTGGAGGGGGAGGGGTTAGTTGGGTTACTGCTGCACATTAACCTGAAAAGTGCAATACTAAATGGCCAACTCAACGGGTTTTGCTTGGTATGGGAAAGGAGGGCGCTGCTGTTATGAAGGTTGCAGAAGCTGAAAGACTATGGTTTACCATGGCCGCCTGTAAGCCGAATTCTGTTGCCCGGCCCTGCGTGTGTGATCTCTGACACCAAACCTGCAGGCACTCAATATAAGATACAAAATGCGACCTTGTACTGAAAGCACATGTGCTATGTAATGTGAATAGTGTTGTTTACTGTGAAAGAGTATACCCATTGTTCTGTAAAATGTATCTTTTTAAATACTACTCTCCCTTTTTTTCCTCCCGCAGCTGCAAATGTTTCAACCCTCCCCCTTGCATCTCCGTCCCAAAGGCTATCGCAGATAAGGCTGCGAAAAAAAACGCACGAGCGATTAAATGTTCTCGGAGCTCATGCAGTCCTCCTGCACTGAAAGAGCTCAGCAGAATGTGTGGAGGGAAACAATATCACAGTACAGGAAAGCGGCCAGTGAATGTGAGGAAAGGAGGGACGAACGGGAGAACAGGAAGGACGATCGAGATGAGAAGTGGCGGCAGGAAGATCAGAGGAGGCAGGAGGCAATGCTAGGGATACTGCGGGATCAAACGGACATGCTCCGGCGTCTGGTGGAGGTTCAGGAAAGGCAGTAGGATCACATACCGCTGCTGTAGACCACCTGTGTAACTGCCTGCCCTCCTCCCCAAGTTCCATAGCCTCCTCACCCAGACTCCCAAGAATGCGCGGGGTGGGGAGGGAGGGGGGGGGGGGAGAGGCGGAAGCTCCGGGCACCCAACCACTCCACCCCAGAGGACTGCCCAGGCAACAGAAGGCTGGCATTCAACAAGTTTTGAAGTGCGGTGTGGCCTTGTCCTTCCCTCCTCCACCACCCCACCCAGGCTACCTTGTGAGTTATCTCCCTATTTTTATAATCAATTAATAAAGAATACATGGTTTTTAAACGATAGTGACTTTATTTCCTTTGTAAGAAAGCTGTGATCGAAAGTGGGAGGGTGGGTGGCTTACAGGGAATTAGAGTCAACCAAGGGGGTGGGTTTTCATCAAGGAGAAACAAACAGGACTGTCACACGGTACCCTGGCCAGTCATGAAACTGGTTTTCAAAGCTTTTCTGATGCGCAGCGCATCCTGTTGTGCTCTTCTAATTGCCCTGGTGTCTGGCTGCGCGTAATCAGCGGCCAGGCGATTTGCCTCAACCTCCCACCCTGACATAAACATCTCCCCCTTAAACTCACAGAGATTGTGGAGCACACAGCAAGCAGCAATAACAATGGGAATATTGGTTTCGCTGAGGTCTGAACGAGTCAGTAAACTGCGCCAGCGACCCTTCAAACGTTCAAATGCACACACTACCACCATTCTGCACTTGCTCAGCCTATAGTTGAACAGCTCCTTACTACTGTCCAGGGTGCCTGTGTATGGCTTCATGAGCCAGGGCATTAAGGGGTAGGCTGGGTCCCCAAGGATAACTATAGGCATTTCAACATCCCCAACAGTAATCTTCTGGTCTGGGAAGTACGTCCCTTCCTCCAGCTGTTTAAACAGACCAGAGTTCCTGAAGACGCGAGCGTCATGAACCTTTCCTGGCCATCCCACGTTGATGTTGGTGAAACGTCCCTTGTGATCCACCAGTGTTTGCAGCACCATTGAAAAGTAGCCCTTTCGGTTAATGTACTGGCTGCCCTGGTGGTCCAGTCCCAAGATAGGGATATGTGAGGGGAAAGATATTTGGTATTATAACTTGGGACCGTTGGGTCAGCAGGCTGAGGCACTGCCTAGTGCCTAGTCAACAAGGAGTTAACTTCATCTCCACCTCCTCCATCTCCTTGTGTGGCTGATCAGGAGAAGGGTGACCAAAGAGGGGGTAGATAATGGACCTGGTACTGTGCTGCACCTCTCAGGCCCTTTCAGCCACCTTTGTGCCTCACAGATTTACATGTGACCCCTGTGGCAAGTTCAAGTGGCCCCAGCATCTGTTCTAGTTTACAGCGTCTGTGTATGGGCAGTTCTGCAGACCAGAATACCTAAAGCTCTGGCCACCCCCTCCTGGCCCTGGCATCCCCTTACACTGGAGGCTGCAAGGAAGGGGGTGATGTAGGGCCAAGTATGCCATCCCTACACTGCTCCTGTGCTGGCCAAATCCCACAGGGGAGCATTCTGCCCCCTTCACTTCATCTGGAGCAATATTAAGGGGCCCCAGAATCTGGCCCCAAACCCCTCGGGAAGGGCAGGTTCTACAGCCAGGGATCCTAGGTCTGATAGCAGGGGAGTTCTGTTTATTTGTGTTTCTGCTAAGCTCTGTTGTGTTCTTGTTCTACATCTGGCTCCCAAACGCTGAGGCTGGACAGTGGGGCAGAGACCTTCCTGACGGAGACTGGGTTTGCTTAGTCTCTGGCTCTGGGCCATTCCCCCAGCCATCTTTGTGCCCCACAAAGGAGCAGTGAACGGTGTGGATAGGCATCAGTTCACTTCATAGTTTCCCTCTAACCCAGGGGTCTCAAACTCATGGCCCGAGAACCTCCCCACTGCGGCCTGTGGAGGAGAGATGGGAGGGGAGACACAGGCAGACGCTGCCGACAATGTCCACTGTAGGCCCCGCCCCCCATAGCTCCCATTGGCTGGAGGAGAGGGACAGAGATATCATCATTAGTTGCCGGGCAGAGTCAGCCATGGAGGCAGCATCACTTTTTTCCACAATGAATATAAACAAGTCAAAATACCGATGCACACCTTGCTGCAATCCTGAAGGTTTCCACTGCTCAGCCACGGAGGCCAAACATCAACAAACTGACAGAACTGAAGCGTTGCCAGGTGTCTGGCAAACACTAAAAACTCTCTGGCAGGCAAAGAACTGTATAAAGTTATATGACAGCTTTATTATTTCTAAGAAATTCAAAATAAAACATACAATATAAAAGTTTTCTTTTCTGAACGCCATCTTCAGTGACATTATTGGCCTGCTGGGAGGATTGGAGGACTGGCCCTGGCCCTAAGGCAAATTGAGTTTGAGACCCCATCTCTTACCCATCTGCCCACTGGATGTCACTGGTGCCAGCAAATGGCTACCCAGGACACACGGGGCTGTCACTTTCCGCAGCAATGCTCCCATTGGGCTGAATGGTGCTGAAGAGCCTCACATTGCCCTCTGCACGGATAGATGCTGGACTGTCGCTGGGGCCCCTTCAAATCCAACAGCCTATCGCTTTCCCCCTATGTACCTCCTGTTATTTACACAAAGCCTATAGATTTACTAACACAGGGTCTGACCCAAAGTCCATCTATCTCAGTGGGACTCTTTCCATGCACATCCATGGGCAGTGGATCAAGCCCCTAAACTTTAAAGTAACTATCTTGAACAATACCTGCAACTTCATTCCCTGTCCCAGTCTGCTCTGGTGTCATGCCTGTATTCTGACTTACCATAGAGTGTAAGCTCCTGGGGCTGGGATGGTGTTGTCCTTCTCACCTGCAAAGCACCAAGCACAGTTACGGTGCTAAGGAAAATCAGCAGATTATATCAGCTCCTACGCAGGTGCAATAGAGATGAGTGCACAGGCCCTTTCTCCCAAGCCCACACAAGCACACTCATGAAAGAAGCAATGGCAACTCAGTTCCCAGCAAGGGAATCTAATGTATTGGATATTCAATTCAATTCAATAATTCCATAGAGTTTAAAATCATCAAATTTTGGTGTAGACCCGTTTATAAGCCGACCCTCGCTCTTTGATGCTTCACTTTTTTACCAAAAATATTCGGCTTATGAACGAGTATATACGGTAATTTCATCTCATTTCTATTACTCCAGTTTTTAAAGTCATCAAGATCTTCTTGTATGATATTCCGGTCCTCCTCCATACTGGCAATATCTTCTAACTTTGTGTCATCCACAAATTTTATTAGTGCACTCCCACTTGTTGTGCCAAAATAAAAATGTTAAATAAGACTGGTCCCAAGCCCAGGCCCTGAGGAACTCCACTAGTAACCTCCCTCCAGCCTGACAGTTCACCTTTTAATATGGTCCTTTGTTGCCTCCCCTTTAGCCAGTTCCTTATCCACCTTTCAATTCTCATATTAATCCCCATCTTCTCCAGTTTAACTAATAATTTCCCATGTTATATTTTGTTCGAATTATCATTTACCTCTATGTCCTTAACTACTTTCTCTTTCAAAAATTTGTCCTTGCATACAATTGAGGTCACACAGACAGGTCGTTTCCCAGATTTCTTGACCCCCCCCCCCGCCCCTCGCCCTTCTTAAAAACACATACTATATTAGCATTTCTCCGGTCATAAAGTACGACTCCCCAGTTTATAGATTCATTAAAAATCCTTGCTATTGGGCTTGCGATATCATATGCCAGTTCCTTTAATATTCTTGGATGGAGATTATCCATCCCCCTCAATTTGGTCCCATTAAGCTGTTTGAGTTTGACCTCGGATGTGGTAATTTCTACTTCCATATCCTTATTTCCATTAGCCACTCTGCCGCTACATCATAGCTCCTCATTACTCTTATTAAAAACTGAGGCAAAGCATTTGTTGAGGTGTTGAGCTATGCTAGATTATCTTTCATCTCAAACAGTGGCATGGGTTTGTGAGATGTGTTCACCAGCAGAGGGAGCCAGAGATCATCTTCAGAGACACATCATTGTCATTAACATACTTGCTGAAATGGGAAGTCAGGGGAATGGGATAGCTAGAACTTGCAGAGAACTGGGGGAATGTGCTTCTGTGCATTTCCACAAGAGAGATGAAAATCATCAGTGCCACTCGGACAAGTCACAATGACACCCAGATCCTGTTGGTTAAAGGTGTTTGCCTGTCACTCAGAGGCTGGGATCCTATCAGGGCTGGCTCCAGGCACCAGCCGACCAAGCACGTGCTTGAGGTGGCACCTTCTAAGGGGCGGCCAATCTTGCGGCGGCGGGGCACCACTCGGGTTTTTTTGTTTGTTTTGTTTTGTTTCGGCTGGGTGGCGCTTGGGGGGGCATTTGTTTTGGCGAGGCGGCGCTCGGGGGTTTTTTGGTTTTTGTTTCGACGGGTCGGCGCTCGGGGGGACTGTTTCGGCGGGGCAGCGCTCCGGGTTTTTTTGTTTGTTTGTTTCAGCAGGGAGGCGCTCTTTTGGGGGGGGGGTTTGCTTGGGGGGTGGCCGCGCTCGGTTTTTTGTTTTTGTTTTTGCTTGGGGCAGCAAAAAATTAGAGCCGGCCATGGATCCTATCCCCCTTGTTGCGATGGCTTGTGATCCATTTTCCTTTCCTCTTTCCATATGTCATGAACACAAATTATACTAATGACTACCCAGAAACCTGAGTCAGGTCACTGCATGCCTGGGCATCTGATCTCTGCTGGAATGCAAACCTGCCAAGACCCATTTGGAGAGATCGTCTCCTTTGGGACTCATCGTAAGGCAGATTTTAAAGCATCTCTTTCTTAGCCTTTGTGTTTTAGGGAGATATTATCTCAGTCATTTAAACTGAAGACCTCCCTGGCGACAGGATCTCCACAGCTTAAGCTTTGTTGGAGGCTCAGAGAGGCTTACACTGATCTTTTCTCTCATGAGTTTTTCACACCTGTGGGTCAGACTCCCACTAGTGGAAGCCAGCACCACTTCACAAAGTCCCTTTAGTTGTAGTTCATTCCCTTTGCAATGTGTAGCAGACACCACAGGTAGCTAGCCCCAGAGCAGCTGTAAATTGCAAGGCAGCACCAGATTTTTCTCTATAGTCAGTGGCTGGCAGAGGTTAGTGTGTCTTCTGGCTCCCTCTACCAGCTCGGGTAATTGACAAGTAAAGAGACACTGAGCGTTTCCATCCCAGTCTGCTAATTCTTTCTCCTCACCTCTTCTCACTGGAGATGGGCCTCAGATAGAAAACTCAGATCTAGATCCAGATCCAAAGTTTCCCCAATTTTGGGGGTATTGAAATCCAGGGATTTGGGCTGGCCAATTATAGAGATTGGAGCCAACTGCAAAGTTCAGATCCCAATCCATTCTTTCCCCAAGTCCTGGGCATCTGGATCCAGGCTTTTACTTCTGGATGATGTCTAGCTCTCAGCTGTCTGGTTTTGCTCCCAGATGGTTTGTAGGGATAGTTCAAAGCTGGAACCATTTCTCACCACCTTCCCCAGGAGCTTTGGGACCACACCCAGCCCTGATTCTGTTGCTCTTTATTTGTGACCGGTGCAGTTGCTGGTTTATGGTGCAGTTGCTGTTATTTTTTCTCTGGAGCTGTTGGTCACATCATTGCTCTAAAGCTCATTGCCATGGTCAGGGTGATGCTAAAACCTGGTGTGTTTCCTGTTGCTAATTTTATGATATATTTCTAGATAGCTGCTGCTGCATTGCTGATCCAAAATATTCAAAAATCACGAGTCACGCTCCAAAAAAAAAAAATTACAAGATTGGCTTAAAAATCATGAGTTTTTAAAAAAATAAAACATTTTGGGTTCTCTTTATTTGCCCTCTGGCTTTTAAGCCTTTAAGATGCACCGGGGTTATGTTTTCAACCATCTCTCCACAACAATGAAGACCAGAAACTTACTTGTTAAAAAAAATGAATGCTGAGATTCTCATGTCATCACATGATTCCAGGAGCCTGGGACTTTAAGAAAAACACCACTTATCATGAGTTGGCAGTGCTGTTGCTGTGATACTGGTATCACTGATACGAGCCAGTGAGACAGAAGGAAGAAGACAGCATTGTCTAGTGACTAAACCAGGGCACAAGGAATCATTTTACATTTTATTTTCATTCAAATTTTCTGGTGCTGTAGTGGGAGCCATGAGCTGGCCCAGGGAGCTCACTAGAGTTCCTCCTTATTCACACTTAAGACTTCACTCTCCAGGGCTCTCAGGCAATTGCCTTTTGCCAGCATGACACTCACCTTAAAGAGAAATTTCAATTCCTCCTACTGACCTATTGCCTTACTTTTAAGTCAGAAATTCTAATGACAAATAAAATATCAAGGCAGAGACTGAAAATGACACATACCATGATGAAAACAGTACATACATTTGACTGGAAACCTATGGTACCCTGCGGCAATATGGACACAGCCTCATATGAAAACCTATCGTGCCTCCATGAGAATAAACTGTGTGCAGGGCTGAAACTAAGTGATCAGTTCATTTGCCCCAGTTTCTGCTGCTGTTGACTATTGTTTGTCATTTGGGAACATTTGTTATTTGCTAGCCTTAGCTGCCCCATTATTGCTATTGTATGAGAACCACTCCACAGATGTAAAACATCACTTCCCCCATTCTTTCAGCCCTTACTTCTGGTGTTGGTCAGTTACTGCTCCCCTTAACAAGCACCCTCAGACTGGTGTTTTCATGTAATCCAGTATTTCCCAGACTTTACCAAGTTGAGCCCTCCCCTCAACAAAATGAAACCAATTATGACCTCCCCTCTCCTGCAGCCCCATCATGTGTTGCTAAAGGCCTACCTGAAATGAGCGGTCAATCAGAGTAGATAGTGTAGATCTTCATAATATACTACTTTTCTTTTCCCTTCTGCTTTGATAGGCAATGAAATAGTTAACAATGTTGGCACTTAAAATACCATCACTGGCATCTGAGGTGGCACCTATTGAAATGAATGGAGCAGTTCACACCATGAAGCTATTGTTTCAGACTCTCTGCAAACTCAGGCAGCTGGTATTGCATTCATTATACTCCGTTCATTAACCACTAGCGACTTCAAGCCCACATCTTCAAAGCTATCTAGACCCCTAACTGCCATTGATTTCAATGGGAGTTAGGCATCTAAATACCTTTGAGGATCTGGGCCTTACTTTCTTAAAGTGAAAGTTTAGATTTAGAACTATTCAGAGGTCTGCGCAGGCTGCGTCAACTAGGCAGTTGTCCTCTCCCTCCTCTCCTGGGATGTGGGGATACCACACACTTTGGAATATGCTGATTTATTCTATTCAAAGATTGTGGCGCTATTTGAACTTTTTAAAACCCCCATGGCCTCTGTTGACTTCTTCTCTGGGACTTGCTCTAGTTCTAATGATTGTTTGTCTGTGATATGTGATTGACGTCAGTCGATACTCACGAGCTTTATTTCCTGTTCACAACCTGAGGCTTTTGTATAAAGCAGGTTTTTGCTCCTCAAGGTAATTGGAAGGCGCTTCTGTATTAAAATATTAGTCAGAGCCAAGATTTTTGAAAATAGGAGCCTAACTCAGTGTTATCATCTCTCGTGATATTATTGCAAGTCTCATGATATTTACTTGATAGTTGGCTTTCCAAGCCCTGCCTCCTGGAGTCATGTGAATATGTGAGAATTTCGCTTTTGTTAAAACCGGACATTTCTAGTCCTCCCGGTATGGAGAAAACCTTCAAAACATGACCTGTATGTACTGCAAAGGCTCAAAACCCCAAGTAAAAAGAAGCGAAGATGTATTGTTTTTAAAATCCTCCTGATGTTTAAGCAAATCTCCTGATCATAGGGGGCCTGACTCATGGTTTTTGAGTGCCTGGGGTTGGCAATACTGCTAAGTTTAGGCATACAGGCCTGTATTTTAGCCTTGATCCCACAAACACTTACCCACAGGCTTAGTTTAACCTCAGTGACCACTCCCAAAGTCAAGCTAAGCATGAATGAGTCTGCAGGATCGAGGCCGCAGATTCAGGAGCCTCACATTTACCACCAATTATTGAAAATCTTGTCCTCTATCTCAGTGGTTCTCAACCTTTCCAGATGACTGTACCCCTTTTAGGAGCCTGATTTGTCTTGAGTACCCAAAGTTTCACCTCACTTAAAAACTACTTGCTTACAACATCAGACATAAAAATACAAAAGTGTCACAGCACGCTAATACTGAAAAATTGCTGTCTCTCATTTTTACCATATCATTATAATACAAATCAATTGAAATGTAAATATTGTACTTACATGTCAATGAATAGTATATAAAGCAGTATGAACAAGTCATTGTCTTTATGACATTTTAGTTTGTATTGACTTCACTAGTGCTTTTTATGTAGCAAGTTGTAAAACTAGGCAAATATTTAGATGAGTCGATGTACCCTTGGAAGACCTCGGCATGCCCCCAGGGGTCCCTTGATTGAGAACCACTGCCTCTCTTTTATTTTTGAACTATTAATTCTATTTGCTGTCTGGGGGCCTGACCCAAGCCCAGTGAAGACACCCAGGGACTTCATTGGACTTTGATTTAAACTTTATTTCCCTCATATGCGATTCATTAGTGACTTTAATGATTAAGGTTGGGATTTGCAAAGCTGTATAAGGTAATTAAGCCCCATTGAAATATTCAAGTACTATTTATTCCAGTATGTTCGGGGAGGCTATTTTGTGTGCACTGGAATTCCCCAACCTTTACTTCTTCTAATTTGCTGAGCTGTAGCCACAGCAACATGTGGCTGTAGGGGGTGGGGTGGCTGGGCACCTATACACGCGACACTATTTTCCTATAAATACTCCTCATTGTCAGTGCATTATCTGCCAGATGTTAAACGCCTCCAAAGCAAACTGCTGACCTCAGCAAGTTCCAGCCCTGTTTGACTTCCCCTTTTTAAAAAAAAATCAGGCTACAGCCCCGTGGCTGATGAAAGGGGTTGAGATGCAGGCTCTTCTAGGAATGGCCAGTATCAGTTTATGTCAGAGACACCTGCAGCTTCTCACTCATCTTTGCAAAGAACCCAGCCCCTGCACTGCAGATTGCCTGTGTGACCACACAACACAAGAGTTCTCAGCCTGGGCGGGAGGATTGTAAGGGATTAATTGCATGCAGGCTGCTGGTTTCATTTTCATTCTCTGGGCTGCTTTAGTCAATGAATCATCAGACTCTGGATGAGTTTCCACAACCCCCCACTCTGGGTATCTTCACGCAGAGATTTCAGTTGTCGTGTGGCAGAGCGACGGGTTCCAATTTCTGCTCTCGACCTGCCTCAGAAAGCACTAGCTGCAAGTGTGTGGGCCAGGACGTGGAGCCAATCACCAGAGCGGGAGACATCAGAGCAGCTTCAGGAACCACAGGCTGTGAATTGCACAGGTGAGTGCAGCATTCCCCAGCAGGTGCAGAGCAGCTCCCACCCTCCAGTGCCTGGGTAGCTGGGCTAGACCTAACGCCGACAGACAGCTTGAACCCTGCCTCTGTCTTGTTCTTATTCACTGGCGCTTTGGAAGCTGGAGGCAGCCGGGCCTTTGGAGGCCCGTGGTTCTGTGATTCCACTGACAGTGGTTCTCAGCCTACGGCCAGTCCATACTGATCTGGGAGGAGGAGGCGGGGAATAGGGTTGGGAGGTGTCTGGTGGAGGGAGGCTCTCTCTCTTAAACCGCTCCCCAGAATATTGGCATGTGAGCACACTGGAGCGGCAGTCGCCCTCCTGACAGACTGCATCCCACGCGGCCCCCTCAGCACTGGGAGACCTGAGGAGTTTAGACTCACGTGGAGTCTGACCATCTCCCACTAGCCCTGCAGGACCTTCTAGGATGGTGATGCAGCTTTCCTCCCACAGCCTGTTGTCAGGACTCCCCCTCTTCCCGCCCCCCGCCCCCCCAAGCGGAGCTCTCTATACGGCCACTAGGGCCCTGGCCATTGTCAGTCTAACATGAGGGACACTCTGATGCTACGGTGACGGGCACTAGTACCAAACCCAGACAGACAGGACCCAGCTTGGGACATCAGGTCATGGCCAGTGCCACAAGTACAATTAGAAAATAAGAAAAGGAATACTTGTGGCACCTTAGAGACTAACACATTTATTTCAGCATAAGCTTTCGTGACACAGACTAACACGGCTACTACTCTGAAACAAGTACAATTGCCACTCTCTGTAGGGAGGGGGAGGGGAGACTGTTCAGTAGCTAGCTAGGAATTTAGGTCTGCACTAGCCTAGTGCTTGGAAGACCTGGGTTTATGTCCTTGCTCCCCAATTTCCTCTGTGACCCTGGGCCAGGGGTGCTGAAATGGGGGATCCTGGTGGGAAGGGGTGGCATGGGAACAGGGCCTCAGGGGAAGGGGTGGCATGGGTGCAGGGCCATGGTTCGGGCGCTGATGTCAGGGGCACTCAGTTTTGGCATATGTCCTAGCCCCAGGCAGAGCTCTTAACTGAGGGCACGTCTACACTAGCAAAGTTACAGCGCCAGCAGTTACAGTGCTGCTCAGAGAGCGCTGAAGGAAAACTGCTGTTGTGTGTTCACACTGACAACTTCCTGCACAATAGCGTGTTCACACTTGTAGCACTTGCAGCGCTATTCAGAGTGGTGCACTCTGGGCAGCTATCCCACAGAGCAGCTCTTTCTCTTTTGCAGCTAAGACGTGTGCAACCTGAGTTCTGCAGGGAGGTGCGGCTCCCAGGTTGTGCCCCCAGGACAGGGACTCAGTATTTCATTTACAAATAGGCAGAGTGTTTCAGATAAGAAAGGGCTGGTAATTAAATTAAGGATCTGGAAGTCCTTAGGTGAGCCTGTCAAACAGAAATGCCTCGGGGGAGGGGAGGAAAGGGGAGGTTCAAAACAGAACACAGGGGATTCAGAAGACATACAGCCAAGTTACATTAAGAAAAGAGGGAAATATGAGGGGGATAGGTGAAAAGAAGGGGCCAAAACCAAGTGAAGGGATAGCATGTGACACAATCACCATAGTATCTGAGCACCTCACAATGTCTAACCCAGGGGTCGACCACCTGCAGCACCCGTGCCAAAGGTAGCCAATTTTTACTGGCACGCTGCTGCCAGCCGGATCAGCCCGCTGCCTGCCTGGGAGAACCGGGATAATTAGTTGTGGCAGCTGCAAATCAGCTCTTGTTCGTGGGGCTCCGCATGCACCTTTATGGGGCGGCTGGATTAGCTGTTTGGAACTGCAGCGCCCCAGCCGCCTATCAGCTGTTTTGGCAGGAAGCCAGCAGATGAGCAGCGTGTGGCTGCAGTTTCTAACCCGGCTCCCATGGCAGGTAAAAGTGGTCGGTTTCCAGGGCAGAGCAGGGTTTTACTCCTCCCTGAGCGAGAAGTTGATACGGCTGTCCCGGAGGAGCTGGATCAGCAGCTCTTCTCTCCCCGTGGGCTCTGGGCTGTGGAAAATGTAAATTCCCCATTGTGTGGGCTGCTGCTTGGAGGCTGGGAGCAGGAGAGCTGTCTGGATTGCTCTGTCTGCCCCACTCCTTCGCACACAGAGGGAGTCTTTAATGAGTTTGTCAAATGCCCCCTCAGGCTGAGTGGCTGAAAGCCTGTGCATGGCTGCGCGGCGGGGGCGGGGGGCTGCAGAGAGCGGCTTGCCCACGGCCCCGCTCTCCTCCCGGCTGGAGCCGCGGTGGGAGGGCGGCATGCCCGCGGCCCCACTCTCCTCCCAGCACCGCACAGCCGAAGTGAGGGGTTTTTTTAAACAAAGCGCCGCCCCAAGACTGGCCGCCCCAAAGCTGCCGCCCCAAACACGTGCTTGGTTGGCTGGTGCCTGGAGCCGGCCCTGTCTAAAGCCATAACAAGCTCCCTACAGTCTGATCCTCTCTCACCATGGTAACAGAGGGTCACTTGGCCTTAAAGAGCTCCTAAAGCAGGAAAGAGAGGACCCTCAGAAAGCTTTGAGGTTAGATTTTCAAAGGTCACTGCTTGCATTTTAAGGGCCAATTTTGAGCCCTTGTGGGGAAGATGACTGACTAATCACTCCACCAAATCAGTGCACGTAGGCCCAATTCCAGCCCTCTGTGGGAAGTCTGCATGAGAGAGATTTGTACAGGGGCTCAACTAGTAGTTGGGTTGGACACAGTTGGGATGGAGGGTACCTACCCATCCAGGCTAGGCTGGGTTAGCAGTCACCTCTTGCTGCACCTTCTCCCTCCTCCCCCACCACCAGGATTTGGGGCCATTGGATCTGCTCTGTGTTCAGCCTGATTGCCCATGTCCCTGTTGCTTCACCAGCCTGCTTACCTGTCCCCACGCCACAGTCTCTTGGAAAGAGCCATTTCAGAGCAGTGCCCTGCAACATGCAGGGCTAAACCACTCCAGAGGTGGCTGCATGTCGGTGGTCAATGAATAAATTGTGTAGGTTTATGAAGCGCTTTGGGATTCTTCACGACGCTCTAGTAATCCAAGATCTTATTGTGCATGTCCCTTTGCCTTATCCCTAGCTGCTTTTTAACAATGTCTGGGACTGTCCTCTGGGCTGTTGTTTTTATCAGTGTTTAAGATGTCTGGGTGTGTCTGTTTGCTGCAGATGTCTCATGAAACAGAAAGACCCAGCACCCAAACTCCCCCAATCATCCCCAAACCTCGGGGGAAAAGGGCTTACTATGCGACCTGGGGCTTCATTGTTCTCTGCGTCTTTGCCCTGTATCACATGGAGCAGTCCTGGCACCATGCTGCAGAGTTCCTCACCTTCTACTTCACGGCCCTGCAGATCGGAGCGCTGCTCAGAGGGGTTTGCAACTTCTTGGAAGAGATTTGGCACGTGCAATCCAGGTGACTGAGTTTACAGTTCTTTGCTCTTGAGAGGCACGCTCAGGGTGGCACTTGTAAATGGTCCAGAAAAGAAAGTAAGATAATTAATCCCTGTGAAGGAGTCAGGTGAAGGCAGGTGCATGGTTCCTACTAGCTATTCAGGAGCTGTAAAGGAATCCAAAGAGGCATAGGCTTTGCAGTCTGGTCTCTGTGGTGGTTTCCATCTGCCCCACTCTCCTGTCTGTTGATGTCCCTCCCTCTTCTCTCTCCCTCTCTCTAGTCTCTTGTGCCTTTACTATTGGGAATAACTCTGAAGATTGCCCATTACCCATGTAACCCTTCTGGCAGTCAGAGTTGGCAGCAACAAGGGCCAGGTTCAGTATCTAGGGGTTCTGTTCCAATAACACAATGCAAAACCAGCTCAAGCCCCCACCCAGTGACCTGGGACAAATATATATCACCCCCGCCGCCCCCAGGCACCTCTAAGAGGCAATACTTCCCCTCTCGCAAGCACAGAGTCTGAATGTAGCAAAAGCTTTTTAATGACAGAGAGAAACAATGCACCATTATGTTGGGAAAACACCACAATCAGGATTCATAACCAAACCATGAGCAACAAGACCCACCCCAGCAAATTGGGCCGTGTCCTCTTCCTTTGGTTCTTGAGTCCAGCAAGAAAAGTCACCCAAAGTCCCAAAAGTCCAACAACCCCAAAGTCCAGCACCCAAAAGTCTCTGTCCCTGGTCAGTGCAACCCCAGAGTTCAAAAGTTCATCTGCAGAGCCCTCCCCGTGGAAATGGGGGGGGAGGTAAAAAGGCACCTTACGTGGTCGAAGGCCGACCACCTCGCCCCGCCCCGTCCCTCTGTGGGGTTCTACTGCAGCCTTCACAGCAAGCCACTCCACTCTGCTAGCCATCCCGTGAGCCACTCCACACTGCTCCACCAGCCATCCCGTGAGCCACTCCAGCTGTCCCGCAAACTGCTCCACTCTGCCAGCTGCTCCACTGCACCAGCCACTCAGCAATATATCTTCAGGACCCCCCCCCCCCCATGTAACACAACACTCAGTGATCTTAGCTCTTAGTAATGTTAGCTCTTTAGTGATTTCAGCTTGTAGTAAGGGTGAGAGGGGTGCCTCAGTGCAGGTGCACCCTTGGCCCAAAGTGAATCCAGTTCAGCAGTAACAAGACTCCTAACAGAATCCAAATTAGCTCTGATATTCTACAATGGGAAGGATAGGAGGTGCAATTGGGCTCTGAGGCCTATACCACCAAACACAAAGATCTATTCCCAATCTCTTAACTCACTGGGTTTTGGAACCCATGTCCCTTGCCTAGCAAGTGCTGCTTAATTGATGGCGAGTTCCCATTCATCATGACAAAAGGCCAAGTACAGTTCCACTGTCCTTGATTTACATAATCAGTATAATAACAGTTTATTCTTCCTGCCCCAATAACAGAAATTCCTGCCCCAATACAGAAAAACTGGGGATCCTACAGCAGCCCAAAGTGACCAAATGATACAAAACTACTCAAGATAGTTAAGTCCCAGGCAGACTGTAAAGAGCTACAAAAGGATCTTACAAAGCTGGGTGACTGGGCAACAAAATGGCAGGTGAAATTCAATGTTGATAAATGCAGAGTCATGCACGTTGGAAAACATATTCCCAACTATACATATAATATGATGGAATCTAAATTAGCTGTTACCACTCAAGAAAGATCTTGGAGTCATTGTGGATAGTTCTCTGAAAACATCCACTCAATGTGCAGCAGCAGTCAAAAAAGCAAACAGAATGATAGGAATCATTAAGAAAGGGATAGATAATATGACAGAAAATATCATATTGCCTCTATATAAATCCATGGTATGCCCATATCTTGTATACTGCGTGCAGATGTGGTCATCCCGTCTCAAACAAGATATATTGGAATTGGAAAAGGTTCAGAAAAGGGCAACAAAAATTATTAGGGGTATAGAACGGCTTCCGTATGAGGAGTGATTAATAAGATTGGGACTTTTCAGCTTGTAAATGAGACAAGTAGGGGGGATATGATAGAGGTCTATACAATCATGTCTGGTGTGGAGAAATTAAATAAGGAAGTGTTATTTACTCCTTCTCAGAACACAAGAACTAGGGGTCACCAAATGCAATTAATAGGCAGCAGATTTAAAACAAACAAAAGTAATTCTTCACACAGTGCACAGTCAACATGTGGAACTCCTTGACAGAGGATGTTGTGAGGGCCAAGACTATTACAGGGTTCAAAAAAGAATGAGATAAGTTCATGGAGGATAGGTCCATCAATGGCTATTAGCCAGGATGGGCAGGGATGGTGTCTCTAGCCCAGGGGTCGGCAACCTTTCAGAAGTGGTGTGCCGAGTCTTCATTTATTCACTTTAATTTAAGGTTTCGCATGCCAGTAGTACATTTTAATGTTTTTTAGAAGGTCTCTCTCTATAAGTCTATATATTATATAACTAAACTATTGTATGTAAAATAAACAATAAAAATATTGTATGTAAAATCACAACATTTCAAAATGTTTAAGAAGCTTCATTTAAAATTAAATTAAAATGCTGATCTTACGCCGCCGGCCCGCTCAGCCCGCTGCCGGCCTGGGGTTCCATTCACCTAGGCCGGCAGCGGGCTGAGCGGGGCCTGCAGCTGGGACCCTGGCTGGCAAGGGGCCAGCAGCACAGGGCTGCGGGTGAAGGAGCAGGCTGGTCGTTGGTGTGTAGGAGCTGGCCAGGAGCTAGAATGAGGGAGGGGGCTCTGGGTTGGGGCAGGAAGTTTGGGTGTGGAGCACTTACCTGGGCAGCTCCCATTTGGTGCGAGGCTGTGCAGGTGGGAATGTTGGGGGGGGGGGGGGTGTGCAGGAGCTCCCATTTGGTGTTCAGGGTGGGGATGTGGGGGGAGCATGAATCAGGGCATGGTGTGTGGGGGGCTGGGTATATGTGGGGGGTGCAGGAGTCAGGCAGGGGCCTGGGATGTGTGTGTGGGTGCAGGGCTCAGGGCAGAGGGCTGGAGGTGTGGGCTGGGGTCCTGGGGTGCTCACAGCAGGGGGCTAGAGGGGACACAGGTGCCAACTTTGGCCGGCGCCCCCCCCCATTCCAACCCCTTCCCCAAATCCCCACCCCCTCCCCTGGGCGTGCTGCATTTCCCCTCCACCCCCCTCCCTCCCAGGCTTGCGGCAAGCCTAGGAGGGAGAAGCGGCAGGCGCTCAGGGAAGGAGGCGGAGGTGAGCTGGGGGTGGCGGGACAGGCGCGGGGAGGGCAGCAGGATGTAACGGGGGCGGGCAGAGGAACTGCTCCCCGCCCCAGCTCACCTCCGCTCCGCCTCCGCCCCCCCCCCCAAGCGCACCGCCAAGCTCCGCTTCTCCCTCCCAGGCTTGTCGCTGAACAGCTGACTCCCGCGACAAGCCTGGGAGGGAGTGGGGAAAAGCGGCAGCACGCTCAGGGAGGGAGGAGGAGGCAGAGCAGAGGTGAGCTGGCGTGGGGAACCCCGGCAGGCATCAGCGTGCCATTAAAAATCAGCTTGCATGCCGTCTTTGGCACGCGTGCCATAGGTTGCCGACCCCTGCTCTAGCCTCTGTTTGCCAGAAGCTGGGAATGAGCGATAGGGGATGGATCACTTGATAGTTACCTGTTCTATTCATTCCCTCTGGGGCACCTGGCATTGGCCACTGTCAGAAGACAGGATTCTGGGCTAGATGGACCTTTGGTCTGACCCAGGATGGCCGTTCTTATGTTCTTATCAATACAGTGGGGGTCTCTCCTTCTCAGGGCAGGGGTGTGCTGGGCCTGGAGACCCCTCTGCATGCCAATCTGGAGGGCACAGACTGACAGCCCTGTTTCCTTGTCCCTCAGACACCGCAGCAGCTGGTGGAGGGTGGTGAATGCCTGCCTGAGCCCGAGTCTGCGCTGCCACGCACTCCTGCTGCTAGTCAGCATCTGTGCCTATATGGCCCTGTTCAGTGAGACCAGGCTTCAGCTCTTCCTCAACCTCATCCTCGTCTGTCTCTGCCAGCTCCTCAGCTTCGCCTTTTGGCTTCAGGTAAGGGCAGGACACCCCAATCCCCCACAGCCTGGAAGTGCACCCCTCTGCTCCCCAGAGAATCCCCAGCGATCCTGACAGGGGTAGCCCAGGCCTGCGTAACCCAGGCTGTGTGGCGCACTGCCCTCCACTAATGGACAGGCCACGTATAACACTTTGAGTCCTTAGGTACACCCTTTGGGCTAAGGAGTCTGGGTTTTCTAGTTCACATCATGGTCTCATGCTTGAAGGTCCTAAATTCCCCACAAGTGGTGACCCATCCCGAGGTGTCTCCTTGCAGCTGCACATGGGAATTGCCCCAATTGAACCTAATCTGTTTCTCAATCAATTTTGTGAACTTATTGGGACCCCCTGTGGTGGCTGCTCTGAAGTGGGTTGGAGCACCATTCATCTCTGTCTAGCTTCATTCGTCGCCTTACAGGTAGAACTAGGAGCAATGGGATGAAGCTGAGCAAAGGAAAACTGCGACTGAAGATAGCTCATGTGGGAGGGAGCTGTGTGCTGGTGCTGTGCATCCTGTCCAGGCTGTAAACATCACCAGTACTAGTAAGCATTCCCACTAGTAATAGTTAATAACAGGAGACGCTTTTTCAGGATGAGATATCTGTGGAAGACATTCCTTGGTCCTTTACATCTAGACTGGGGCAAGCACTGAGGATTAAGCTGCAGGGAACAATCCTGCTTCACAAAGAGGGTGGAGAGCTGAGCTGCTAGGTCAGGCCCATCTCTGATCCCTAGGCAGGGGCGGCTCTTACAATTCTGCCGCCCCAAGCAGGGGTGGTGGCGCCCCGCCCCCGACGCAGGCAGACGTAGCGGGGCCCTGTCACGTCTGCCTGCGTCGGGGGCGGGGCCCCGCCACGTGTGCCTGCGTCGGGGGCGGGGCCCCGCCACGTGTGCCTGCGTCAGGGGCGGGGCCCCGCCACGTGTGCCTGCGTCGGGGGCGGGGCCCCGCCACGTGTGCCTGCGTCAGGGGCGGGGCCCCGCCACGTCTGCCTGCGTCGGGGGCGGGGCCCCACCCCCAACGCAGGCAGTCCCATTCCGGAGCGGCAAGGGGACAGCGGCGGACCTGCCGCCCCTTTGCCGCCGCGGCAGGAGAGACTGGGGCGGCAGTCCGAGTCCCGCGGCGGCAATTCGGCGGCGGGAAGAGCGGACCTGCCGCCGAATTGCTGCCGCGGGACTCGGACTGCCGCCCCCTTCTCACCTGCCGCCCCAAGCACCAGCTTGGCAAGCTGGTGCCTGGAGCCGGCCCTGTCCCTAGGGAGGTTTAATCTGTAGCAAGGGAGATTCAGGTTAGATATTAGGAAAAGCTTTCTGACTCTAAGGGTAGTTAAACCCTGGAACAGGCTTCCAAGTGAGGTTGTGGAATGCCCATCACTGAAGATTGTTTAGAACAAGTTGGACAAACACCTGTCAGGGATGGTCTAGGTTTATTTGGTCCTGCCTCAGCACAGGGGGATGGACTTGATGCCCTCTCAAGGTCCCTTCCAGCCCTGCATTTCCATAATTCTAGGATGGAACCTCGCCATGTTTGCTGCAGCTGATGCACCCTGCCTTGTATGCACATGCTGCTCTTCTTCCAATTGAACTGTTTTAGAAGCCACAATGCAGCAAAATTCCTTTCATTAGTGCAACTCCATTAATATTTGATATCATCGTCCTGATGCCGCCATCCTTTTCAGCAGGGAAGCTAGCAAACTACTCAATCCAACTAGCTTTTAATGAGCACTACCACGCCAGGGTTCCAGTACCATCCCCAGCACCCACAGAACTCCCACTGCCATTAGAATGTTGGCATTTTTAAACCTGGCACTCAAGCGAATGCTTGAGAGGAAGGGTATATTTAGCTGCTGTCTCCAAAGGGTTAATTAACGGGAGTGCTGCAGACTACCAAAGCTGCCCTCTGCTCTCGATAATGCCAATGTAAATCCAGGGTATTTCTAATGACTTCATTAGGGTTATTCTGAATTGACACTCCAGATTTAAGGACTAGAAAACATGCCTTACAGTGATAGACTCCAGAAAGCTCAATCTAGTTATTTTAGCAAAGAGAAGATTAAGTGATGACTTGTTTACACTCTATAAGTATCTACATGGGGAACAAATATTTAATAATGGGTTCTTATAGCTTTCTCTGCTAGATTGAAGATTCAATAGCTGGAGGTTGAAGCTAGACAAAGTCAGACTGGAAATAAGGCGTACATTTATAATGGTGAGAGTAATTAACCATTGGAACAATTTACCAAAGGTCATGGTGTATTCTCCATCACTGGCAATTTGTAAACCAAGATTGGGTGTCTTTCTACAAGATCAGCTCTGGGAATTATTTTGGGGAAGTTCTCGGGCCTGTGCGATACAAGAGGTCAGTTTACTGATCACAATGGTCCCTTCTGGCCTTGGAATCTATAACACCACTAGAACTGAGAGCAGAGTGAGGCCCATGGTGAGAAATAGAGACCCTTACAAAAAGTTTGAACTGAGAGGATTTTGGTGTGAAGAAGGATCTAGGATGCCCAAGGGGTTTGAACACCTAATCTATATAATACGATTCTGGGATTATCACCAGTCTGTGTGTCACGCTGAAGTTTAGACTCTCTGTTGAGTCAGGGTGAAGTGATGAACACAGCTACAAGCATGGTTGAGAGCTCTTTTGTTTAGAATGTCACCAGGTTCAATCGCCACTGGGATTCACTGACTGTTACCATCCAAGTTTTAAATTCTAGGCCATTTTGACTTCTCAGATTTCACCCCTGCAACAGCAAGGCATGTATATATGCCATGCCAAGAGTCCTAGGTCATGGTGATATCAGAGGTAACTCAGCCAATCACCACCCTTATTCTACAGCTAATTTGCATGGAGTAGTTTCATGGGTTGTAGAGGCAGACTGTGCATATGCTAGATCACGTGGCTTAGCTGCCACACCTGTGTGACAGCATGGGCTTCCAGCCAGTGGTTCACACTAAAATCATCAGACCCATAGGTGGCTTTGAGCATCTCAAGCAGGGCACTTGCAGGCTGGATTTCTGGGCTGTATTCCCAGCTGTGCCACTGAAGCCTTAGGCCTCATAGTGGTGTATAGCAGACCTGAAAGTTACAAATGTGTGAGTGATCAGAATCGGGCCTGCTTTTTGATCTGGGGTAAGACACTTAACCCTGGTGGGCCGCCTTTTGCTCCTCTGTTAAGGGAAGATGATGATTGACCTGCCTTGTAGGGCTGCTGCGGGAGTTGACTAGGGTTGGGTTTGTAAAGCTCTTTGAGGAGCTCTAGACCTGCAGTGTACGGCTCATGCAGGGGAAAGCATGACTGCTTGGCTTTCAGGTGTATTCAGAGAGACGGCTGGAGCCACAGTCACCGGTGGCCGTGGGAGGAAATCCCTCTTAGCTTGTGGGATGGTTTAGTTATGGCATTTCTTCCTTCAATCCATAGAGTCCCTCTGCAGTGGAAATGTCTGAAATCTGTGAAAAGAACAACCGCAACGTAGCACATGGACTAGCCTGGTCTTACTATGTGGGGTATTTAAAGTTAGTTCTGCCACGTAAGTAGTTGTTTCCCAGTTTGTATGGGAATTCAAAATCCTTTGTAATAAAACTCCTCCTTTGCACATATTAAAGGGGATCCAAATAGCCAGTCAGAAAGCTGCTACTCTCAATTCATTTGTCTCTGCTCCATGTTCTCTTCCTCTAAGGCCTTAAAGACTTGATCAGTGAGTTCAACAGAGCCAATAACAATTTGCTGACGTGCAAGGAGACCTGGAAATTGCACATCCTTCTCCCAGTGAGCTGTGAGATATACGATGACCTGCAGAAGGCTGACAGCCACATCCAGTACTGGAAGGATCTCCCGGCGCTGCAGCTGGACCGGGCTGGCACTAAATGGAGAAGCTACAAGCAGAGCATCTATAAAATTTTGGGTGAAGACAAAAAGGTACATTTATCATCACACTTCTCTAGCTGAAGGGCCATGGGAAAAACAGATGTGAGCAGAGATGGGCCTGGGACACAAAGTTTGGCTGTGAATCCAAATTCCCCCAAGGGTTGAGAAATTCAGGTGCAGGATTTTGGGTTGGGCCCATCTCTAGCCAGGAGACATGAATAGTGTAAAGGTGGCCACGCTCCAAGATAGGGCTGTAGAGCCTCCAAAGGGCCAGTTCAGAACAACATCCAGCAGTTGGGATGAAGAGAAGCACATGACTTTGCACAGCCCTGGGATTCACACAAAGCCTCTCCTTGCAGCCATAAACCTCTGCAGGAAAATCCCAGTTTACTTAGCTGGATGCAAACCCTCTACTCAGCAAAGCTCCTGTCTGCACTAAATCCAGCTACACCCAGGAGCAGCACTGACCCTGTTGTATTGGCAGCAACAACAGCCTTGGGCATATAACCCCATGCAGCAGGATAAGGCCTCTCTGTTCCAGCCTCCCTCCATCCCCCCCATACACACACTGCCAGCTTGATCACCATCCCTGATTCCTTCTCCCTGTTCCCATCTGTCTCTGGCATTATCAGGCCGTGGCAGACACTAAAGTGCCTTGTCCCCCTGCCCGCTTGAACAGCAGAGTGCTGACTGCACCAGTCCAGCTGCCCAGTGTAGAGGCAGACCCATCCCCATGCTCATGAGCAGGCAGAGAAAGTGGTTGTGGGGAGTCTCTTGGCTGCTCAGAGGCAGCAGGGCCAGGGTTCAGTGGGGAGGGAGCTGTGTTGGTCCTTGAATGGGCCAATTCGCACAAAGCCCCCAAAAGCCTAGGTCTGACCCTGCTTGGCAGAGCTCTGGCAGCTGCTGCATTGTGCATAGGAGGGGGCCACAAAGGGTTCTGCCAGCAGCACTGGGATTCCCATGGGCTGGCCACCTGGGGAGGGATGTCTTAGCCGTGGTCTCAGGACTGCTGGGGTAATACCCACGTTTCTCCCTCTCCCATCCCTCTAGCTGAATTACTGCATTGTGGAGTATGCCCCCCCGCTGCAGTCCCTCTACGCTATGTCCCAGGATGAAAGCGCCGCCTTCAGCCGGGAGGATCGCCTGGAGCAAGCCCAGCTCTTCTGCAGGACCTTGGGGGAGATCTTACAGCGCTCCAAGGAGTGCATGGGCTGCTACCGGCTCATTGTGTATGAGGGTGAGGAATGGGGGACTGCACAAGGGGAATAGAAGTGCTGGGTTCCTCTCCGCGCCTGATCCTCAGGCACAGGAGCTCACTGCGGCCTCTGGTGCATGCCCAGCACTGCAGTTAGTATCAGGATTATACCATCGTCTCACAGGTGCTCTCTGGTGTTCACTGTGCTGGGTAAGAGGGGCTCAGGGTCCCCGTCATAGAGCCCGTGGGCCCTTTAATGCACATGGGCTCCTGCGGCATGGGTGGCTGGGTCCTCTCACACCACAGCCCCTTGGGCCACGGGGAGGTTTCTGCAGTGCACTGGGGATCTTTCATGTGCAAGGCCTCCTGATTAATGGTGTCCCCAATGCCCCTCCCCAGGCTCTAAGACAGAGGGATCCCAGTACACAGCCACTATCCCTCAGAGGTGACTCTGAGGTTGTGGTTAGGAAAGCCCCTACCCTCTGCCTGTTTCTCCTGAGTTTGCTGGAGTTGGACGACAAAACCCCAGAAGGACTTCCTAAAAAAACACTGGGAGAGGAACATTTCTCATTTTGCTCAAATTTTGAATGACATTTTCCCAGTTTTTTAGTTTTGTTTTGGTGGGGAAAAAACACACCCACTCACTCTCACTCTTTCACTTTTCTCCACCAGAGAAAGGGTGGGAAAAGTTTAAGAAGAGTGAATGGGTTTTTTTCCCTACTTTCTCTTGCTTTTTTGTGTGTATTCCCCTGTTTTCCATTGGGGGGAAAAAAAGTCAAACTGGAGGGGCGGGGGTTCCTATCAAAATGAAAATGCTCAACAAAATTCAAAAATTTATTTTTGAAATTCACTGATAAATGAAATGCTTCAACCTTTTCAGGAGGGGAGAGAGAAAATTTTCATTTTGGTTAAAAGGCATTTTCTTTCCCCTCCCCCAAAAATGTTTGGATAGAAGAACATCTAACAGCTTTACATTTCACCCCTTCTTCCAACAATCAGCAAGTCCAATGCCAGACACCTGGCTGTGTTCGCAGCTGCAAGGCTTGAACCTGTGACCTTTAGGTCTCTACAAACCTACCTTTTTTAGCTCATATTGTAACAGGCTCCTCAACCTCTAGTGGTGGCCTGGCCACCACTAGAGTCACCAGAGTGCCCCACCGAGTGCCCCACCAGCAATGGCACCTCTTCTTGCTGAAGGGTTTGGAGACTCTGCTTGCTGGAGACTCAGCTTGCCTTGGATTCCAGCCCATTGGAGCAGGCGGGGTTTGTTTTCTGTTTTATTTTCCAGAGTCAGGAGACAGCGACAGCCATTTCCTGTCAAAGGAGATCCTAAGACACATCAGACAGCAGCACCTGGAGGAATACACCATGTGTGAGGGGAATCACGAGCCCACCACCTTCCTCTCAACAGAGCCCAACATCCTGATCAGTGACTCGGAGCTACCAGGGTCTCTGCGGAGCGATGGCTTCTGAAACGTGTGGGTGGGACTGGCATATGCAGTCTTCAAGCATACAAAGAGAGAGGACCAAGACAGTCAGGGCTGTCCTTAGGCATATGCAGTGACTGCGTAGGGCACCCGAAAATTTGGAGCACCCTTGGGTCTTAATGTCCACTCTCCCACCTCTTCCTATCCCTGTTCTGACCCTTCCTATAGGCTCCCACCACATTTGGCTTCTGCAGCCTGGTGAGTCTGCCTCCTGAGGGGATCTAGTACTTAAAAGTGAAAAAGCCTGCCAGACCTATTAGCACAACATTGAAACTGTTATAGAGCCATTCAAGTGGTAATGAAGCCATTTAACAGGCATTTGCCAACTCCCAGGTATATACTGCTTGCATCCGAAGAAGTGAGTATTCACCCACGAAAGCTTATGCTTCAATACCTCTGTTAGTCTATAAGGCCTTGGCTACACTTACAAGTTACAGCGCAATAAAACTGCCGGCAGCGCTGTAACTCATTAACTGGCTACACTTGCAAAGCACGTGCAACGCTGTATCTCCTCAGATACAGCGCTGCATGTACTCCACCTCCCCGAGAGGAATAACCACTGTTGCGAAGTGGGTGGAACGTTGGTCTTTCAGTGTAGCCGAGGAACAACGCAGTTACTGATCTCCGGAAGCTGCTTTGTTTTGAAACGGCACTTCCGGGTTGGAGTTCAGAGCTCCGTCTGGAGCTGCTACAAACACAGCTTTACAACCACAGCTATTGTTTGCAGGCAGGGGGGGGAAAGAGGGGAGGGCTCCGTTAGGAATGCTGGCAGCAAAGCCTTGGACAGAGATGGGGGGGGGGAGGCTCCGTTTCCTCTCTTTTATCTGCTCTTTAAAAACAAACAAAGCCCCTGCTGTTTGCTTTCAGTGATTGAGAGACAGGCAGTGGATGTGGAGGTGTGGAAGTAATGAGCTGACACTCTGTGGAGATTTCAAAAAACCCCTCTCTCTCTCAAAACGCTCCCTGTCAAAGTCCCCCTCACCCCCCCCCCCCATTTGAAAAGCACATTGCAGCTACCTGAATGCCCATAATGCACCGCTCCCAATACAACTGCAAGTGCCGCAAATGTAGCCACGTCAGTGGTAGTTACTGCACTGGCGGCTGCCAGTGTGGACAGGCTGCAGCGCTTTCCCTACTCAGCTGTACGAACACGGGTTTAACTAACAGCGCTGTACATCTGCAAGTGTAGCCTAGGCCTAAGTTGCCACAGGACCCTTTGTCGCTTCTACAGATCCAGACTAACACGGCTACCCCTCTGATACTTCAGGTATATACTGTCAGTTTCTGAATTTACTGACAAAAGCAGTTGTGCATTACTGTAATGTTTACTCAGAACATGTTAGTCTACGGGACCTTAGTTTAAAATTTGCTTTAAAAATATTTCATTAGTGTGTTGCTGAAGATTATAAAATCACATCTCTAAAAAATCCTTGCATAGATTTTTAGATGCACAATCTGAGTATTCATCTTTAGCCTTAAATGCTTGGATCTTCAGACATATAGCTTTTAAAATAAATCCTTCAAAAGACCACCCTTATCTAAAATACACATTTTAATTTTAATTGCTATAGTACAAAAAACTTGCTTTCAAAGTCTTCCTGTTCTTTCTGCCCATCCCGTTCTCCCTTCACCCCCCTGTTGAAGAGAGCCCTTCAAGGGACAACACCCCTTTCCTTCCAGAAAGTTGGACAAACGAGTTTCCCTTTCTTTACTTCTGACTATTTGATTAATTAGTTTTAAGAGAACCCTCCAGCAAAATCAGTACCTTAGTAAGATATAAAATCCTTTCTTATGCCTAAAATCTTTGGAAATATATTTTTTAAAGTTGGTGAAATTTCATAAACATGTCTATTGTTATGGAGATCACACAAAGTAAATTAGTGTTCCCTTTTTCTGAAAGCAATGAACATTGTTATGAACACATTAAACCTCTGTGACTGATTAATTTAAAATAATGTCTTTGTTTCAGTGAGTTAAATATGTAGTAATCTGGAATGATTACTTTATGAGGGCTTAAGAGTACATTTAAAATATAAAATCATTTTAGAAATACTGATTTAAGAAAATGTAAAACAGAAAAGCTGCTTCATGTTTTCCATAATATTTAATGTTGTATTCAGCAAGACAGCTGGCTTGCCCTTACTACAAAGTTTTTGCAAATAAATCTCTGACAAACTTCAGGGTATAGCAAAAAACCTGTGCCTGATGTTTTTTATTCCCAAATTTAGTGCTTTTAATTAGGTACCTTCTGCATGTCCAGTCTGGCTTGCAGTGAAAAACATGCTCCATTTTCTTTAGAAAGAAATTGCAGAAGAGTGTTTTTTTCAAATGTCATTTGCTTCATTTGGGTTCAGGGATTTGGCTGGAAGGGGGTTAGCAGGGAAGAGGAGGGAAGAGAGGAGGGAGACAGTGGGGAGTGAGCGGGGCCTGGGCAGTGTGGGGGCGGGGCCTGGGGCAGAGCAGGGGTGGAGTATGGGCATGGCCACAGGCAGAAGGGGTGGGCTGGGGAGCTAGCCTCCCCAAGCGGCAGCTTCACCCACCGCCCATGACAGCAGGTAAGAGCAGATCGGCTCCAGCACACCCAGTGTCCTTAGGCAGGGGCTGTATTCACAGAGCCGAATGCGTCAGCGCCACACATTCTGTGTGAGGGAGAGAGTATGGGGGTCTCTGCAGGATACTGTGACTCTCTGCCACCATGAGGCAGGCCGGGCGGCTCGGTATCCTTTGCTGTCTCGTCTCTCCCCACCCCGGGCTGCAAGCCCTGGCTGCCGTCGGGCTTAGGGGCACCAGTTTAATAATACTGCATAGGGCCCCATAAATTAGGGTGACCAGATGTCCTGATTTTATAGGGACAGTCCCGATTTTTGGATCTTTTTCTTCTATAGCCGTGGTCCCCAACCTTTCTGTGGCCAAGAGCACATTCATGTTTTCAGAAGAGTGTGGCGGGCGCCAACAATTTTTCAAGACTTATTCAGTATTTGTACATTAAATAATACGAAAACCATCATATTTAATATTACATAATATATGAATCCATAAGATAAAAAAGGTAATTTTACATGTAAAAGGTATTAATTCAATTATTCTGCAATTATTCTTTCACCTTACCATGTGAATTTGCTCTTTTTTATCTACCTGTAAGAAAAAATGAGTTTTTACAAAATAAATATCATAAACAGTTTTCATCTTATTTATTTTAATAAAGTAAAACATTGTTGAACTGCTGGTCCAAATATATTTATTATTCTTCCGTTAACATAGCCAGTTATGGTTAATTAGAAATATTTGTTGTATTGTTACTTGTATCTGGATTTCAATAAACAAACAAATATGAAAAAAAGTTAAACACAAGTTGATCATACGCACTCATCGGCACGTAAAGGAAAATAGGTATCATTAATTCACGTGTTTTTTCTAATAGTGTGATTTTTGGCACTGCATTTCTTCAGCCAATTTTTCATAGTTGGGAGAGTAGGATGATATTCCCATTCGTAAGCAATCGTCAAGATGGACATCTGTAAGCCGAGATCTGTATTTTGATTTTATGATGTTCATTGTTGAAAACAGAACTTCGCATAGATAAGTGAAACCGAAATAAGATTTTATTTTGTATGCTACATTTTTTAAGGCAGGAAACTTTTTTCGGTCAACCACATTCCAAAAGTTTTCATCTGTTGCGCAGGATTTTAGAACAATATCATTTTGAAGGTCCAAAATCTCCAGTTCTATGTCTTCTGTTCTTACTTGAATGAGACTCGCAATTGATGTAGCCATTTCTGTTACCTCTATTTGACAAGTAAAAGGATTCACAAGAAAGGCAACTACAGGCTCAATGATGGTGAACTGTTGAAATCTCTTTTCAAATTGTTCCAGAAGTGTTTGAATGTGGATAACAAATGGTGCTGGATTAAAATCACTGTCACATACCATTTTCTTCATACTTGGGAAATGTACGAGAGACTTCATCTTCATATTGACATCCACAAGTTCAGTTTTGCTTTGAATGATTTTACAGAACCTATCATTTGAGCCACATGTTTGTCTTTTCCCTGGAGCTCAAGATTTAAAATGTTCAATTTGTCAGTGATGTCGGCAAGAAAGGCCAAGTCCATTAACCAGCTGGAGTCTTCTAGTTGCTCGAAGTTCTGATATGTGGACTTCAGAAATTCTTTGATCTCTTCAATTAGGCTTAAAAAACGTGCAAGAACTTTATCTTTGCTCAGCCATCGTACTTCTGTGTGAAAGATAAGATCAGATTGTTTATCATCAACATCTTCCAACAGGGCCTTAAAAAGTCAGTGTTGCAAAGGTTTCGCTCGAATAGAGTTAATTATTTTAATAACGACATTCATGACGTGTTGAAAAGGAAGAACTTTGACGCACAAAGCTTCTTGGTGGATAATGCAAGGATAAGACATAAAGTTTGGAAAGGATTCATTCTTCTTGCAGAGTGCAATGAATCCATTGGCACTGCCCATCATTGCTGGTGCCCCATCAGTGGTGATTGCAGACAGCTTGTGTAGTGGCATACTAATTGATGTTGCATATGATTTGAATAAATTATAGATGTCCTCACCCTTTGTTCGCCCTTTCATAGGCAATACTTTTAGTAACTCTTCTTTTACGGTGAAGTCACTAAATACCATCCTCACCATAACTGCCAACTGCGCTGTATCCAATATATCTGTCGACTCATCGAACTGCAGTGAAAACCAGTCACATATTTCCAAGTCATCCTTTAGCTGAGTTTGCATGTCGCTTGAAATTGCATGTATCCTCCTCGTAACTGTGTTGTCTGATAACTGCAAGTCTTCTATTGCTGACAAAATCTCACGCTTATTAGGAAATCCTTGAAACAGGCAATCAGCACCAGTCAAAAATGCTTCCTTCAACAATTCACCATCTTGAAAGGGTTTTTTCTTCTTTGCGAGCAGATGAGCAATTTTAAAGGCAGCAATAGTAGCACTTTTAGACTTTACCACTTGTCTAGTGAAAACAGATTGCTGGGCAGATAGATTTGATTTGAGTTGATTCATTTTCTTCTTTCTCAACTCAGATTTAAGTGGATGGCTAATGTCAAAAGAGCCATGATTAGTTTGGAAATGGCGTTCAATATTATGTTTTTTCGGCACTGCAACAGTACCACCGCACAATAAGCAAACATATTTCCCTTTATTTTCAATAAAACAATAGGATTCTTCCCAGTCTGCATTGAAATAATACGTACGTTGTCTTTTATTTGACCCACTCATTTTAGGGCAAAATGTTAGAAAAATAATAAATTGCAAAGCACAAGAAACCAGCAGTATCAGTCAGGGCAGTGGAAGAATTCTCATAGGCTCCAAGGCCAATCACGTGACTAGGGAAGCACATGCTAAGCAGCCAAGGGTCGCCATTGTGGCCAATCTGGGGCGGCAGAGTCTGAGCGGTGTTCTTTCCTGCTCCGGCAGCTCCAGCAGGGGCAGTCCAAGCTGTTTTTTGGGGGGGAGTGTAGGGGGGAAGCAGTTCTGGGCAGCGCGGAGAGAAGCCGCAGCCCCGCGCCTGCCGGGGACAGAGATCACCGGCGTCCGCAGCCCGGCCGGGGACAGAGAACTCCGGGGCTGCGGGTGCCTGTGATCTCTGTCCCTGGCAGGCGTGGGGCTGCGGCTTCTTTCCACGCTGCCCCGGCCTGCGGGGATAGAGAACACCAGCGCCCGCAGCCCCAGAGTTCTCTGTCCCCGGCAGGCTGGGGCAGCGTGGAGAGAAGCCGCAGCCCCACGCCTGCCAGGGACAGAGATCACCGGCGTCCGCAGCCTGGCCTGCCGGGGACAGAAAACTCCGGGGCTGCGGGTGCCTGTGTTCTCTGTCCCCGGCAGGTGCGGGGCTGTGGCTTCTCTCCATGCTGCCCCGGCCTGCGGGGACAGAGAACACTGGTGCCCGCAGCCCCGGAGTTCTCTGTCCCTGGCAGACCAGCACACATGGAGAGAAGCCGCAGCCCCCAGCCTGCCGGGGACAGAGATCACTGGTGCCGGCGCCCATAAATGCCCCAGCGGGCGCCATAGCGCCCACGGGCACCGCGTTGGGGACCATTGTTCTATAGGCTCCTATTATCCCCCACCCCCGTCCTGATTTTTCACACTTGCTGTCTGGTCACCCTACCATAAATCCTAAGGACGGTCCTGCAGAGAGTGCAACATTCAGGCTTCCTTCCTTCCTCCCCCTGTACTAGATATAATCATGCTATAGCAACCCTATTGGGAAGCTATTGATAGTAACATCCCATTGGTCACATTTATTTGAGATAGCAAAATTAACCCTGATTTCCATAAGCTGCTACATGCTTAACATTCTATCATATGCCCATAACGTATGTATTATTATAGATCTAATGTCAGCTAGTTGTTTGTTTTTACATGAACTAACTCTTAACTTGCTTGGCAATGAAGGTATTTTCCCCTGGGTTTGGGAAGGTTGTTCTTTTATGCCTTAGTATTGTTGGGTGTATACCTTGTGTGCGGTTTAATGTTGGCACACGTGCTGATTCGGTTGTGTTTTGAGAGCCAGTTCTGATATCTATCAGTCACTCATCAATCTGTGTTCCTTCCCTGTCCTGCTGATCGAGTCTCAATATAGTGTGTATTTTGCCATCATTCACATCCACATTCTTGTCTTGGGTACCTAGTGGGAAACTATTTAACGTTTTGGTGAAATAGCTGCTCATCTGCTCCTTTGTTATTTACCTGTTTGACACATGTAGCTTGCTTCCAAGTGCAGGTTTTGTCCTGAGGAAGTAGTTTGATCTCAACAGGGTCTCCTGGTGGTAGTTATGGGAGGTCTTTAGCTTGTCAGTCACAGTAGGCTTTGGCTTTTTCACATCTCTCTTCCTTTTTGTCTGTCACTCCTTTCACCTCTGCTGGCTGTAATAATGCCACCAAGGTATATAGGCACGAAGGTACGTGTTCATCTTGACATCAAGTGTTGCACCAGGCAGCTAGTAAGGCCTTCTGTGGGCATGTTTCTCCATTGAGGAATGGCTTGCCATGTATTTTCTCTGCTTTTTTCAGCTTTCTTTAATGGAATCTAAACAGTTTTAACTGCCAAATTCCCCATTGCCTTTGACTGGTTGTGGTAAGGTGATGATGCGACTTGACTGAATTCCCAGTCCCAGGTGAACTGCTCACTGCAAGTGAACTGGAGTCCCGTTGTCTGAAATGACACCATTTGGAATACCATGCCTTGCTCTGGCTGTCATGGTCGCTGCAGGAGTGTCTGACAGTTTTTCTACTTCCCAGGAGTATGAATAGTGGTCGACAGCAATGAGGTCATTTGTGATGAAAAGGTCTGTTCCGTTCCTACGTCACTGTTCCAAGATATGTTGGGGAAGCTGTGGATTTTCACTGTCTCTGTGCTGCATGGTCTTCCCGAGGTGTATCACAGCCACTCGCCACGTCTCAGAGATCTGCCCAGAGATCTGCCCAGTATACAGCATTTCTGGCTACCAGAGACAGGCTTCTCTTCTGGAATAGTTCCAATGTGTTCCTGAAAGAGTTTCAGTCCTCAGTGATCTGGCTATTCTGATTTGGCTGTCTGTATATATGATGATGCTATCTTGTATGTTCAGCTCGTCTCGATAGTTCCACTATTCTTGAGAGGCAGATGGGACCTCTCCCCTGCTGTCAAGCCATCCTGACAGAATGACAGATGTGAGCACTTGAAAATCTTTGTCTTGTTTCATTCTCAGATTCTTTCTAGACCAGAGGTCCCCAATCTGTGGGACATGCCCCCTAGTGGGGCACCAAGGAATGTTCAGGGGGCACAGTGGGGCCAGGCCCAGCCCCGACAGGGGACGGGGAGGGAGCGCCACCCAGCTCTGCTCCTGGCCCCGTCTGCCGGCCCCACGCCCAGTGCTCCACTCCTGACCCTACACATGGGGTCCTGGCTCCCAGCCCCACACCCGGAGCTCCGCTCCCAGCCCTGTGCTCAGGGTCTCAGCTGCCAGTGTCATGCCCAGGACTCCGCTCCCAGCCCCATGCCCAGGGTCCAGGCTGCCGGTCCCGTGCCTGTAGCTCCACTCCTGGCTCTGCGCCAGGGTCCTGGCTGCAGGCCCCGTGCCTGGGGCTCCGCGCCTGCCCCCAGCTGTGGCCCCAGCCTCAGACCCCTTTCCTCTGTCTGCAGCCCCCCCCCACCCCCCAAGAGCTGAGGCCCCACTCCCGGCCCCAGCTCCATGAGAGGGTGGCATGGACAGGAATAAGTGGGGGCACTAGGTAAAAAGTTTGGAGGACACTTGAAACTGGCACATAACTGGCTTGGCTGATCTTTTCTATCAGGGGGAGATCTCATATTCTTGTTCAGTTGCATTATTTTCCTGTGGCAAGACTGCTGTGGGTAAGAAGTTAGCTGTATGCATCCCAGTCCCTGTCTTGTATCGTACATCTAGGTTGTAGCGTTGCCGTTTGAAAGCATGCGCTAGAGATGTTTGAGGCCACTAGCAGTGGCTTTTTAAAAATGCTCTCTAGTGGTTTATAGTCGCTTTCTACCCAGATGATTTCCCATCCTTGACCATAGTGGCTGAACTCTTCACACACGAACTCTAGTGCAAGGCATTCCTTTTTTCTTTCGGTGTATCTTTGTTCCACTGGCGATAGTGACCTTGATGCAAATACTACTGGCTATGCCTGGTGCAGGAGTGATACCTCAAGCCCATCTCACTGGCATCACATTGTGTGATAAGGCAAGGCCAGATGGCTATAGGAAAGTAGTCCTATTGGGATCCGGGAAGTGGGCGGGTGAAGCCCACTACTAAAGGATCCCCCCCTGCAGCCTAAGGGGAGGGATCCACAGGACCTGGATACCAAGTGATTCCGGGGGACAAAAAATGAAAAAAACAGGACCGGGAGCGCGGTCAAAGGGTCAAACGAAGTGAACCAGAAGGGGACACCGAGCAGAGAACCCCAGACAGCGCCCACTGCTCCTCAAAGGCGTCAAGGGAGCCAGTGGATGCAGCCCAGAGGAACTCTGCCCGGATGCGTGAACGAACAGAGAATCGAAAAATAGGCCCCACAGTCACAGGAGCCTCCATTGGCCAACCTCCTCCCCCTGCTTTTGTAGATGGCCAGTTTAGCTAGGGCCCAGAGGAGGCTGACCAGGAGGTCCTGTGACTTTGTGGGGCTGCGGATTGGAAGTGCATAAATAAAAAGGTGAGGGGGAAAGTGCAACCAAAACCTCAACAAAATGTCTAAGAGGAGCCGGAACAGGGTGCTGCAGCCTGGCGCATTCCAGATAAATGTGCGCCAGGGTCTCCCTCACGCCGCAAAAGGGACATGTGTTGGGGATTGGGGTGAACCGCGCCAAGTACACGCCCGTGCTCACAGCTCCGTGAAGAAGCCGCCAACTGACATCCCCGGCGGGCCTTGGGACTAAGGAGGAGTAAAGGCTGGCCCACCGGGGCTTCTCACCCTCTAGAGGTGGCAGGAGGTCCTGCCATTTCGTATTGGGGTGGGACGTGAGGGTGAGGAGATGAAGGGTGTGAAGCACGAGCGTGTATAGATGTTTCCTTGGCGTGGTTTGGAGGCGGACCGGCTGCAGTTCGTGCAGCCGGCTCGCGGTGAAGGGACAGGGGACCCGGTTGGGTCCACAGGGCAGGGGCACAATAAAAAGGTCCGGAGGGCTGGGGGTGAAGGGAGGGCGGGGCGTGCCCTCTCGCAGGACCCGGTCGAGGTAAACCCGAGCAGCGGGCGGCAAAGCGGCCTTCACCTCCTGAAGTACGCGCCGGGGACTACGAGGTCTGGAGAGCCCCATGCGCTGAGCGAGCATCAGGGGATCCAGCCAGTCTCCTCGGTCGTAGTCCAGGAGGTCTCCGACCCTAGTGACTTCTGCCAGGACCAACCTCTGGCGCACCGAGGGGGACTCCGCCACCTGCACACGGAGCTGGGGGTTGTGTAGCAGGGGCTCCGCGAAGAGATCTGCCCCATCGGTGGCCGCCACGGACTTGGTCGCTGAGAATAGCTTCCAGGTCCGGAGGAGGTCCTGGTAGAAGACCGGCAGCCCGTAGAGGTCTCGCGGAAGACCCCTCGGATGGAGATAAAGGAGCTGCCGGTCGTATCGGAGCTCTCGGAAGCGGCGTAGGAAGGCGTGCGCCAGTATGCTCCACGCCAGACTACCTGCACCGTAAAGAAGCCTCTGCAGGGCCTGGAGGCGGAAGACATGGACCTGAGTGTGTGGACACTTCAGGCCCTGCCCTCCCTCCTCCAGAGGTCGGTGGAGAACCCCTGCAGAGACCCAGTGCAGTCCTGACCAAAAGAACTCCAGAATCGACGTCCGGAGGTTGGCCAGGAAACCCGGGGCCGGGACCAGGGTGTTGAGCCGGTACCAGAGCATGGACAGGACTAATTGATTGATTACCAGTGCCCTCCCTCGAAAGGAGAGGCACCGGAGTAGTCCTGTCCATCTCCAGATCCGCTCTGTGACCCTGCCCTCTAAACCTTGCCAGTTCTCCTGCGGGGATGGAGCCGTGGCAGAAATGTAAACGCCGAGATAGAGCAGCGGACCCGCGCTCCACCTGATGGCCTGAAGCGCGGGTGGGAGGGAGCTTGCCTGCCACCCATCCCCTACCACCAGGCCAGAGCTCTTGACTCAGTTGACCCGGGCAGAGGAGGCCGCCGAGTAGATCGCCTGGCAAGCCTCCACCCGCACCAAGTCGCCCAGGTCCTGGACCACGAGGAGCACGTCGGCGGCGTACGCCGACAAGACCAGCTGCAGCTCCGGCTCTCGGAGCACCAATCCCGTCAACCTTCTGCGGAGGAGACAGAGGTAGGGCTCGATGGCCAGAGCATACAGGTGGCCTGAGAGGGGGCACCCCTGCCGTACTCCTCGCCTGAAGCTGACCGACTCGGTCAGGGCCTAGTTGAGCCTGACCAGACACTCTGCGGAGGTGTACAGCACCTGGAGAAAACCCACAAACTGGGGTCTGAAGCCAAACGCTCGCAGAGTGCTCAGGAGGTACCCGTGATCCACCCTGTCGAACACTTTCTCCTGATCCAGAGACAGGAGGGCGAACGACAGACCATCCCTACACCCAAGCTCCAAGAGATCCCGGACCAGATACAGGTTGTCGAGAATGGTGCGGCCCGGGACGGTGTAGGTCTGGTCTGGGTGGACCACGTCCACCAGCACTGACCCCAGCCGCAGCGAGATGGCCTTTGCTACGACTTTATAGTCCGTGATGACGAGCAAGACGGGACGCCAATTCCGTAAATCGCAGAGGTCCCCCTTCTTCGGCAATAAGGCGAGCACGGCTCACCTGCACGAAAGAGAGAGGACCCCGCCCTGCAAGGACTCAGCCCAGACAGTGACAAGGTCTGGGTCGAGGACATCCCAGAAGACGCGGTAGAACTCCACGGTCAGCCCGTCCAGTCCCGGAGATTTATTAGTTGGCATGCGACAGAGGGCTTCCGAGAACTCGGCCAGAGTGAGAGGCAGCTCTAGCCGGTCTCGGTCGCCCGTGCTGACCGTAGGAAGTTCGTCCCAGAGCACTCTGCAAGCGTTAGGATCGGTCGGATCCGGGGAGAAAAGGCTCACGTAGAAGGCCCTGGCTGTCCCGCACATCTCCGCTGGATCCGTGAGGGGGGTGCCATCTTCTGCGAGGAGGCAGGTGACGTGTTTCTTAGCCCCCCTCTTTTTCTCCAGGGCATAGAAGAAGCAGGAGCCGCGATCCATCTCCCGAAGGAGACGGATGCGGGATCGAACGAAGGTGCCCCGGGCCCGATGATCTTTGAGTTCCCGGAGCTCCTCCCGCTTCTCCCAGCATGCCCCACAGAGGGATGGATCCTCAGGGCTGGTGGCCAGACGCCTCTCCAGCTCTAAGACCTCCCACTCCAACTGCTCTATCGTCGCATCCCTCCGTCGGCTGGCGCCCCGGGTGTAGTCACGGCATAAGAGCCGGGCGCGCACCTTCCCTAGATCCCACCATCGCCGCGCCGAGGGAAAGGCACATCGCTGCCCTCGCCAGGCCAGCCAGAATTCCCGGAAGGACGCCCATAGAATAGTACACCCCGATGCGAGGAAGAAGACTACCTTTCCGTACATTTTGGAGGCCGCTACGATGGCCGTGGGCCCCACCACCCTTGCCAACGCCCGCACATAGGTTTCTACGTGGGGCGAGGCGGGTACCAGGAGGCAACGGACGCCATGCCTCCTGGTCAAGGTGGGAAAGGGGCCCTGGCTGCTATAGATGGTAGCTGAGGCGGTGGGCGGGTTAGGTGACGTTGCGGCAGGTGGGGGGGTTGCCGCCACCTGGGCGTACGCTCTGGGGGCCGGGGGCGAAACTCCCGCAGAGCTAGTAGAGGGAATAGCAGAGAAGGATGCCGTGGCCGGTGGCGGGGCCGCAGCAGTAGTCGCAGCCTCTGCCATGGAGGGCCTGGCCTTTGTCGCGGGGCCCTTACCCTTCTTTTTACCCTGGCCCTTCCTGCCGGCCTGGGGGTCTCTCCCAGAATCATGGGGGGTGAGGGACGTGGCAGCAGCGGAGGTCTCTTCAGTGTCCGCCGCTGCCGGTGCCCCAGCGGGGGCGACAGCAGGTGGTTCGGCAGCGGCGGTTGAGGTAAAGGCTAGGGAAGGTGATGGGGGAACAGGCGGAGTAGGGGCGGCCGTGCCGTCTGGAGGGGCTCCTCCCTCCATGTCGCCTGCCATGATGAGCAGGGCGGGGAGGGAAAACACCTGAGAAAGGAAGGGGAGGGGAAGGGGAAGTGGGTCGACCACTCCTCTCCGCTAGGCTGCAGGCAGGGGAGGAGGGCACTGGAAGGTGGGGGGGACTGGATTGGAAGAGGGTTATCAAGGATTTGTGGGGGATCAGTCACCAACTCAAGGTAGGAATTCCGGCTCCTTTATCTACACTAAGGAGGGGAATATATCAGCATGGGGGCGCAGTGAATCAAGGGGAAACTCAATTAGGGGAGGGGCACAAGTGCATGGGAGGGGGCATGGGTGCACGAAGGCGGGGGGCTAATTAGGGCAAGCAGGAGCTGCAGGGGGAGGGAGACAATCAACTGGGAATGGGGCAGAAAACCAAGGGGCTAGCTTCAGGGCTAGGGCGGGGCAAACAAACAGGCTGCAGAGGGAGAGGGGCGGGGTGGGCAAAACTGAAACTAGCAAGGGGCTTGTACCAAAAAAGGGGGGCAAACAGCTGCAAGGGGTAAATGGGGCAGGTGGCAAGGGACAAAGCAAGGGACGTGCTGCTGGGGGGAAGAGGGTCAGTCCAAGGGGTATGGGGGGGGCACGTGCACCCACGTGCGCTTGCACAAAGTCAATGGCGGGCTGGCTGTCCCTGCAGGCCCAAATGGTGGAACTGGGCGTGGTGAGCCAGGGAAGCAGCTGAGTCCAGAGGCAGGAGCTTCAGGCGGGTGGTGAGTAACCAGCCGAGATGGGGGAGGGGGCAGCGTTGGTGGTGGGGGTTGGGCGGGGGCACAGATGGACCTGGGGGCAGGCTCCACGCCACACCCCTTGTGCCCCCACAAACATATTCAATACCCCCACCACTAGAGCACAGTTCGAAAAAATACTCAGTCCTTAGAAGCCCCCTCCACGGTGATCTGCAGAATCGCCGTGTGCTCCTGCAGTGGCTGATGGTCTTCACTGTCTTCTGGGTGTCAGCAGCTTCCCTGGCCGCAAACACAGCAGCAGCAGCTCCAGCAACTCCAGGCGGTGGTCCGGTGGCCAGGCAGGACCCCTCACAGGTGGTGGTGGTTACAGCAGCAGCAGCAGCAGGGGCTGGTGGAGGGGTCCCTCACTCCCCTCCTCTGGGGAGAGGACCAGCAGCCCCCCACCCCCAGGGGGCTGCAGCAGCAAGAGGAGCAGCAACCAAGATGTGGGGAGGTTCAGCAGCTAGCTGGTAACTAAATGGTAGAATAAGGTGAGGGGTGTCTGGCCCAGCCAGGGGAGTAGCTGGAGCAGCAGCAGCAAACAGCAGCTCGGAGGGCCCAGGGCTTAGCGGCAGCCCCAGCAGCGGGAGCAGGAGGAGGAGCAGGAGCAGCAGCCCTCTACCTCCCTCCTGGCCAGATGGCTATAGGAACGGAGTGGGAGATAGAGATAGTAGCCCCAGGCTAACGAAATCCCTGGTACCAGGATAAGTAAATGGAAGCTGCTCCAGGTCAATTAAGGCACCTGGGGCCAATTAAGAACTTTCCAGCAGGCAGGGAGGATGCTAGGTTGATTGAGACACCTGCAGCCAATCAGGGGCTGGCTGAAACTAGTTAAAAGCCTCCCAGTTAGTCAGGTGGGTGGGCATGTCAGGAGTTGTGAGAGGAAAGTTGTGCTGTTGGAGAGACTGAGCTGTACACACCATATTAGGCACAAGGAAGGAGGCCCTTAGGTAAGGGTGAAGTGGAGTTTGAGGAAGTCGGGGCTGCTGTGAGGAAGTAGCCCAGGGAATTGTACGTGTCCTGTTTTTAAAAGGTCAGCTACCATAGCTGATACTATTAAGGTCCCTGGGCTGGAGCCTGGAGTAGAGGGAGGGCCCGGGTTCATAGAATCATAGAATCTCAGGGTTCGAAGGGACCTCAGGAGGTCATCTAGCCCTGCTCAAAGCAGGACCAACCCGAACTAAATCATCCCAGCCATGGCTATGTCAAGCCTGACCTTAAAAACCTCTAAGGAAGGAGATTCCACCACCTCCCTAGGTAACCCATTCCAGTGCTTCACCACCCTACTAGTGAGAAGTTTTTCCTAATATCCAACCTAAACCTCCCCCTCTGCAACTTGAGATCATTACTCCTTGTTCTGTCATCTTCTACCACTGAGAACAGTCTAGATCCATCCTCTTTGCTACCCCCTTTCAGGTAGTTGAAAGCAGCTATCAAATCCCCCCTCATTCTTCTCTTCTGCAGGCTAAACAATCCCAGTTCCCTCAGCCTCTCCTCATAAGTCATGTGCTCCAGCCCCCTAATCATTTTTGTTGCCCTCCGCTGGACTCTTTCCAATTTATCCACATCCTTCTTGTAGTGTGGGGCCCAAAACTGGACACAGTACTCCAAATGAGGCCTCACCAGTGCCGAATAAAGGGGAATGATCACGTCCCTCGATCTGCTGGAAATGCCCCTACTTATACAACCCAAAATGCCATTAGCCTTCTTGGCAACAAGGGAACACTATTGACTCATTCAGCTTTTCATCTACCGTAACCCCTAGGTCCTTTTCTGCAGAACTGCTGCCCAGCCATTTGGTCCCTAGTCTGTAGCAGTGCATGGGATTCTTCCATCCTAAGTGCAGGACTCTGCACTTGTCCTTGTTGAACCTCATCATATTTCTTTTCGCCCAATCCTCTAATTTGTCTAGGTCCCTCTGTATCCTATCTCTACCCTCCAGTGTATCAACCACTCCTCCCAGTTTAGTGTCATCTGCAAACTTGCTAAGGGTGCAGTCCATCCCTCCAGATCGTTTATGAAGATATTGAACAAAACCGGCCCCAGCACCGATCCTTGGGGCACTCCACTTGATACCGGCTGCCAACTAGACATGGAGCCATTGATCACTACCAGTTGAGCCCGACCATCTAGCCAGTTTTCTATCCACCCTACCATCCATTCATCCAGCCCATACTTCTTTAACTTGCTGGCAAGAGAACTGTGGGAGACTGTATCAAAAGCTTTGCTAAAGTCAAGAAATAGCACATCCACTGCTTTCCCCTCATCCACAGAGCCAGTTATCTCATCATAGAAAGCAATTAGGTTAGTCAGGCATGACTTGCCCTTGGTGAATCCATGCTGACTGTTCCTGATCACTTTCCTCTCCTTTAAGTGGTTCAGAATTGATTCCTTGAGGACCAGTTCCATGATTTTTCCAGGGACTGAGGTGAGACTGACTGGCCTGTAGTTCCCCAGATCTTCCTTCTTCCCTTTTTTAAAGATGGGCATTACATTAGCTTTCTTCCAGTCATCCAGGACCTCCCCCGATTGCCATGATTTGTCAAAGATAACGGCCAACAGTTCTGCAATCACATCAGCCAACTCCTTTAGCACCCTCGGATGCAGTGCATCCGGCCCCATGGACTTGTGCTCATCCAGCTTTTCTAAATAGTCCTGAACTACTTCTTTCTCCACAGAGGGCTGGTCACCTCCTCCCCATACCGTGCTGCAGAGTGCAGCCATCTGGGAGCTGACCTTGTCTGTGAAGACAGAGGCAAAAAAAGCATTGAGTACACTAGCTTTCTCCACATCCTCTGTCACTAGGTTTCCTCCCTCATTCAGCAAGGGGCCCACACTTTCCTTGACTTTCTTCTTGTTGCTAACATACCTGAAGAAACCATTCTTGTTACGCCTAACATCTCCGGCTAGCTGCAACTCCAAGTGTGATTTGGCCTTCCTAATTTCACTCCTGCATGCCCGAGCAATATTTTTATACTCCTCCCTGGTCATTTGTCCAATCTTCCACTTCTTGTAAGCTGCTTTTTTGTGTTTAAGACGAGCAAGGATTTCACTGTTAAGCCAAGCTGGTCGCCTGCCATATTTACTTTTCTTTCTACACATCGGGATGGTTTGTTCCTGCAACCTCAATAAGGATTCTTTAAAATACAGCCAGCTTTCCTCGTCCCCTTTCCCCCTCATGTTATTCTCCCAGGGGACCTTGCCCATCAGTTCCCTGAGGGAGTCAAAGTCTGCTTTTCTGAAGTCCAGGGTCTGTATTCTACTGCTCTCCTTTCTTCCTTGTGTCAGGATCCTGAACTTGACCATCTCATGGTCACTGCCTCCCAGGTTCCTATCCACTATTGCTTCCTCTACTATTTCTTCCCTGTTTGTGAGCAGCAGGTCAAGAAGAGCTTTTCCCCTAGTTGGTTCCTCCAGCACTTGCACCAGGAAATTGTCCCCTACACTTTCCAAAAACTTCCTGGATTGTCTGTGCACCGCTATATTGCTCTCCCAGCAGATATCGGGGTGATCAAAGTCACCCATGAGAACCAGGGCCTGTGATCTAGTAACATCTGTTAGTTGCTGGAAGAAAGCCTCGTCCACCTCATCCCCCTGGTCTGGTGGTCTGTAGCAGACTCCCACCACGACATTACCCTTGTTGCTAACTAGGGTGACCAGACGTCCCGATTTCCTACCATTTGTCCCGCGTCCCGATCGATGGGTGGTCGGGACGCCTCTTGTCCCGATTTTCCGGGATACCAGAGAGGTTTTTTTTTTTTTTTTTGCTCAACAAGTTTGGTTGAGCGGGGTGTTTTTTTGCTCAACAAGTTTGGTTGAGCGGGTTTTTTTTTTTTGTGGGAAGTCCCGATTTTCGGGTCTTCCCATCTGGTCACCCTAGTTGCTAACACTTCTAAATTTAATCCAGAGACTCAAGTTTTTCTGCAGTTTCATACTGGAGCTCTGAGCAATCATATTGCTCTTATATACAATGCAACTCCCCCACCTTTTCTGCCCTGCCTATCTTTCCTGAACAGTTTATATCCATCCATGACAGTACTCCAATCATGTGAGTTATCCCACCAAGTCTCTGTTATTCCAATTACATCATAATTCCTTGACTGTGCCAGGACTTCCAGTTCTCCCTGCTTGTTCCCCAGGCTTCTTGCATTTGTGTATAGGGCTTAGGCACTTAAGATAACTCTCTGATCATCCTGCTGTCCCAGTATGGGGCAGGAGCCCTCCCCTCTTGCACTCACCTACCTGCGCTTCCTCCTGGTATCCCACTTCCCCACTTACCTCGGGGCTTTGGTCTCCTTCCCCCGGTGAACCTAGTTTAAAGCCCTCCTCACTAGGTTAGCCAGCCTGCTTCCAAAGATGCTCTTCCCTCTCTTCGTTAGGTGGAGCCCGTCTCTGCCTAGCACTCCTTCTTGGAACACCATACCATGGTCAAAGAATCCAAAACCTTCCCTCCGACACCATTTGCGTAGCCATTCATTGACTTCCACGATTCAATGGTCTCTACCCCAACCTTTTCCTGCCACAGGGAGGATAGACGAGAACACCACTTGCGCCTCAAACTCCTTTATCCTTCTTCCCAGAGCCACGTAGTCTGCAGTGATACGCTCAAGGTCATTCTTGGCAGTATCATTGGTGCCCGTGTGAAGAAGCAGGAAGGGGTAGCGATCTGATGGCTTGATGAGTCTCGGCAGTCTCTCCGTCACATCATGAATAATAGCCCCTGGAAAGCAGCACACCTCTCGGTTTTTCCGGTCAGGGTTGCAGATGACTCAGTCCCCCTGAGGAGGGAGTCCCCGACCACCACCACCCGCCTCCTTCTCTCGAGAGTGGTGTTCGTGGAACCCATCCCTAGGACAGTGCATCTCATGCCTTCCAATCGGTGAAGTCTCCTTCTGCTCTCTTCCCTCAGATGTGTCATCCACTCCATTTTCTGCACTAGTACCTGTAGAGAGAACATGAAAATGGTTGCTCATCTAAATCTGTGTTTCCGGTATACAGACTTTTCTGGTACTCTTTCCTCTTCTGGAGGTCACATGCCACCAATTTTCCTCACTGGCCTTCTGCTCCCGCTGTGTAGCCTGCTCTGAATCTTCAGAACATTGTGCCCACTGAAGCATGTCCTGACGTCTATCCAGGAAATCCTCATTCTCACTTATGGAACGCAGAGTTGATACTCGTTTCTCCAGACCTTGAATCTTCTCTTCCAATATGGAGATCAGCTTGCACTTTGTACAAACAAAGTTGCTTCTATCCTGTGGAAGAAAGACAAACATGGCACATCCTGTGCAGGTCACAACAGCTGATCGCTCAGCATCCATAGTCTCTTCCTTCTAAGAGCTTTTTAGGAGCTTCCTCACCTGCGGCAGAAGCTACTCAGAGAAACCTGCGAGAGGAAAGCCTCAGTAGGCTCCCCACAGGTGACCTCCCAGGCAAACTCCCTCTGTTAGCCTCTCTGCTGTTCACCGCTCAGCTGGTTTGCAGCAGACTGCCTTTTTATAACAGTCAGGCCCACTCCAGGCTCACCTGGAACAAAGCACTCTCCATTCACACTGTTCAAACAAGCAATCAAACAATCAAGCACATGGTCAAACTGCCAAACTGTCCTCGCAACAGACACTCAGATACTCACCCATACAGTCCCCCTAATGCAGCACTTAGCGTACCTCCTCTCAGTCAGATCCCAGGCAAACTCCTTCTGTTGGCCCCCCCGCTCTATTCCGCCCCCTGCTCTTTGCCCCCTGATTAATCACTAAGACTGGGAGACAACAGAGACTGTGCAAGGGAGAATAGCTTCTCCTTATCTTCCTCGCTGGCTTATGATGACAATGGCTCAGTAGACTGTGACCCTGGTCTCTAGAGAGAAAAGGGTCACATGGAGGGTCACACTGAGCCTCTGAGGTTAGTGAAATCCACCAGGAAATGCAGGATCCACAGAGACAAGGACGGAGCTTTGTCACAATTGTAAGGGTGCCTCTTTGTTCACATTATAGAATGTCAGGTTAGGATAGCTGGACACCAGCCACTGGATCATACATAACCAACGCCACAGCTTTCATAGAATATCAGGGTTGGAAGGGACCTTAGGAGGTCATCTAGTCCAACCCCCTGCTCAAAGCAGGACCAATCCCCAAATCCCCCCCTCAAGGATTGAACTCACAACCCTGGGTTTAGCAGGCTAATGCTCAAACCACTGAGCTATCCCTCCTCCCATGTCCGGTAGTTGCCTCAGTGGGTTGCACACATCTGAGAGGCTTGGAAAAAATGTTGTTAGCCAGTTGAGAAATCCTAATAGTCTCTGGACTGATTTAATATCTTTAGGTAAGGGCATCTGCTGAATTGCTTTTACCTTTTCAGGTCGTAGCCCTCGCAAGGTCAGCAAGTATCCCATGCATGGCACTGCAGTTACCTATCGTCTCCTCTTGTTTTTATTCAATTTAAGATTTACTTCCCTGGCTCTTTCTTGCAGACAGATGAGGTGATGGTCAGGATCTGCCACAGCTAGGGCCAGATTTAGGGGCAGGTGACCCTGGGGTGTCGAGCTTGGGGTGCTGTTTTTATTGTTAATGACAAAAGGGAAAATAGAATTGTGATGGGTTGGTATCACAGAAACCCCCTTGGAGCTGCCACCTGGTGTGCCACGGCTACTTCTGCCTTTTCCAGCTTGGAACTCCAGAATCCTGTCTGTTTTGAGCCAGGCCCATTAGCCTGCTGCAAACCCAGACCCAGGTCTGAACCACATGCACTAACAGCTGTAGGCCTGCCTGGAAGCAGCTCAGGAAGTGCTCTTGCCTTTGACACCCCGGTACCCAACTCCCAATGGGGTTCAAACCCTGAATAAATCCATTTTATCCTGTATAAAGCTTATACAGGGTAAACTCGTAAATAGTTCGCCCTCTATTTCATAGATAGAAAGTTATGCACAGCTGTTTACCCCCTCCAGATACTAACACGTACTCCAGGTAACTTAATAAGTAACAAGTGATTTTAATAAGTACAGAAAGTAGGATTTAAGTGATTCCAAGTAGTAACAGACAGAACAAAGTGAATTACTAAGTAAAATAAAATAAAACACGCAAGTCTATGTCAATCAAACTGAACACAGATAAAAACCTCACCAGTTCCAGCAAACTTCCTTTTACAGGCCATAGTCCTCCTAGCCTGGGTCCAGCAATCGCTCACACCCCCTATTGTCTTCGTCCTTTGTTCAGTCTCTTTCAGGTGTGTCCTTGGGGGGTGGAGAGGCTCTCTCTTTAGCAAGCTGAAGACCAGATGAAGGGTCTCCCAGGGGTTTAAATAGACTTTCTCCTCTGGATGGATTCCCTTCCCTTCCCCTCTGTGTAGCATTCAGTCACCATGGAGCTTTGGGATCACATAGGCAAGTCACATGTCCATGCACCACTCAGTAACCAGCCCAGCCAGTCACATTCCTGGCCAAGTTCAGATGTGGATTGGTGTCTGCAACTTCTTTTGTCTGTTTAAGAGTTTCTTGATTGGGCTCTCAACCTGCGCATTCCTTTCTCCAGACATAGAATCATAGACTATCAGGGTTGGAAGGGACCTTAGGAGGTCATCTAGTCCAACCCCCTGCTCAAAGCAGGACCAATCCCCAATTTTTGCCCCAGATCCCTAAATGGCCCCCTCAAGGATTGAACTCACAACCCTGGGTTTAGCAGGCCAATGCGCAAACCACTGAGCTATCCCTCCCCACATGCTCTTACAAAGGCTATGTATAAAACCAGCAAATATACAACCAATATTCATAACTTCAACTACAAAAATGATACATGCATACACACAGGAGGAATAAATTCAGTACATCATAACTTTTACAGAGATATGTTACAGGGCACATGTAGCATTAAAACATATTCCAGTGACATCATATATATATTTATAAGCATCTCCCCATAAAGTCTTATGGGGACACCGTCACAAGAATGTTTGAAGTAAAATGTTTCAGGTATTCCGTAGGAGTTGAGCCTGTCTTCAAGGAAACTTGTATTCATCAGAAGAAGTGACAATTTGGTTATGAGGGCAGAGATGAGGTGATGGGAAGTTGGGAAGAAAAATTCAAAGGGGAGGTTTTTTGCGTACTCGTTGATACTTCTCGAAGAAAGATTTAGATAAATGAAGCACCACGAAAAGACCGGGGGGAGAGGGGGAAGGAAGGGCGTTTCTATGACCTTAGTAAGCTGCCAGCGGACAGGAAAACACTCTTGAACAATTGTACAGATCTTCACCAGATGCTGACACATTGGGAATGTTCAGACCTCAGTGACACAGACCTCTATTTCGAATTGGACAACATCCATCACATTTTGCCATACGAGAAGCACTCCTCCACTCCAAGTTCTCCAATTCATTCATGATGTAGAGCTGAAGGACACTTTTCCTCGTGTGTGGATAGCTTTGAGGATTCTGCTCAGACTGCTGGTCACAGTTGTGACTGGTGAGCACAGCTTTTCGAAGCTCAGGCTTGTTAAAACATATCTTGGATCGGTGATGGCTGATGAGAGACTGACGTCACTTGCTATTTTATCCTTGAAAATGCCATTGGCCAGTCTCTGGATCTCTCTGATGCTGTGCTTCAATTCGCGAGGACAAAGGCAAGAAAAGCGACCTTAAGAACTCGAGGACGAGGGTTAACGTTCTAAGGCTGTCACCTACTGTAACACTATTTAATACTGGTCCACCCAATAGCGGTGCACAGTTCAATTTCTTGATGTTAGTACATTTCAGTTATTCTTAAAATTAAAAAGTTTCCTTAAACATAGAGGAAACAAATTGTTTTTTATTTGCTTATATAGGGCATGAATAAATACAGATTTACAGATCCTAGTGTGCAAATTTATCGTCTTATATGACAGGGATAAATCATGCATGCAAATCGTGCATCAAAGTCATGAAATGGAATAAAAAAGAAGGTATTCAAAAGTTTAACAAATATGGAGGGGGCGCTGAAGACGACCTTGCCTGGGGCGCCATTTGGTCTAGGGACAGCCCTGGCCACAGCGTCTGCCATGTTACCTGTCAGCTCTGTGTTCTTGGGGAACCAGGGCGCAGTACCCAGCCTGTCTGACTCACAAAAGACCTTTCCCCCGGCCCTCCCAGCCTCTGCTTGAACCAAAACTGATCAGAAGACTTACAAAAAGCAATGAAAAGGCGGTGGGAGACACACCTAAACCCCTCCAGACAAGGATGACAGGATTAAGGAAACTCCCCTAGCCTCATATGCATCGAAGATGGGACAAGGAGACATCTCCATTAGCATACAGAATGGAGAACAGAGAGTCCAAGGCAAGAACCACACGGAACTCTGGGACCAGAAAAGCAGGGAAGTGCTGCGTGATTGGGATCTCTGCTCAGATGTTAATGAACCCAAGCCTGCACACACCCGGCTCAGTAGTTATCAGACCAATTCTAGTAATAAATCCTTTACTGGTATCCAAAATAGTGAAGCTCTCTAATTGCATTGTGAGGTCCTTGGAAGGAACACTGCCCATAGCCAGGAATGATCAGCTCCCATTGTCTAGTCTGAACAAAACAACTTTGGTATACTCCCTTGAGCCATCAGTTTACACATAGACAAATCTAGTGTTCTCTCTTGAACCATTGTTGTTTCTCTACAAAACCCCCTACCCATGCTGAAGTAAGTGTTCTGATGCCTGGATCCCAAATCTGCATCAGTTCCATTGGGACTTCATCTTCTCCTGACTGATCATGCTAGGGGCTCTGCCTGTCTCCAGCACTCCGGACCCTCGGCTACCACCACCATCAGGGACCCCCGAATGATTCAAGCTTCACGGAGTGGTGAGAATCCATCTCTCTCTCTCTAGGTATGGGCTTCTGGCACTGACTTGTGTGATCAGTTATAGTTTTCTAAACCTGACTTTTGTAATCAAATTTAAGTTACATTTAATATTATAATTATTTTGTTTGTTTTGCTCCCCTATGGTTATTACCTGGCAATTAATAACTTTCATGATTAAGATGGTTGCTGTCTTTTTCTCCCCCTCGTGGGTTTGGTTTTTTTTTTTTTTTTGGTTTCCTCATTCGCTCTGCAGCAACACTCCTCATACCTAAGCTAAAAGATCCCTGCAGAGCCCAAAAATCCTGTGGGGTTTGCTCATCAAGTGGGTTACTACCAGAACAATTGTAATGTGAAAGTGGGGATAGGGACATGCTGAACCTGGGACATATGAGGGCGACAGATTGAAAATGCTGCTCGACCCAGCCTACTGAGTCCAGGGACATATAAGGGGTTAGCTTGGGAGTGCTGATTAACCCGATCCTCTCAGATGGTGTGTGTGTGTGTGTGTGTGTGCGTGCGTGCGTGTGTTCATCTGGGGCTGGAAGAACCCAGCCCTGTGGAACCTAGGTCCTGCAGGATAGCTCCACTGGGAGGGAACGTGCAGCAGGGAGAAGTAGAGCTCCATGACAAGTGACACAAACTGTACATTGATAGAAGTACAGAACCCCTCCCCCCCCCGAAGAGTAACCCTAATAAATGAGCATACCCCAAAGCAATGGGCAAAGCTGGTAACAGCCGTGCTGTCTCCATACCAGAATGTCATTAGTTAGGGGCCTGATTGCTGAGAATCCTGCTAGATGTCTTGTTGGCACCGTGAATATTCTTCTACTGCAGGTTTGATCCCAAATGGCATTTTCAGCCATCTGTGTCTACCTGACGGTGTCCAAAATGTGGTGAGGTAGCTGCTTCCCTTATCCAATAGCACTGGCCAATGCCTGTCTTTGCTATCAAATAGTGAGAATATTTTTGCCACATAATATTTCATCTGTTGTAGGCATCTGTTAGCGAGCTGCATGAAAAGAAGGGCGGCTTTAGCTGGTCATTTTCACCTTTGTGGCAGAGAAACTCCTGGCCATTTCAGCCACAAGGAAAATTGACCAGATTGTCACAGGTGGTTGGCTTCAATATAAAGACCCTTGTGAAGTGAATATACCAACCCTGTTTGTCGAGGACAAGAGCAAAGGTCGAACGGGTTTGACTGCGGAACATTTTCAGGTCATTGTGTAAGAGGGAGAAGAAATCCTAGTGGTCAACTGGGGCAGCCAGTTTAGAACAGGCAGCTGCCAGCCACAATCTCTGCAGTTTCATTCAACTTTGCAGTGTTTGCGGGGGAAGGTGGCATCAGCTTGTCCAGTAAGGAATATGGATCAGCCAGAATCTGCAGTCAGTTGTGTTGATGGGATGATAATCTCAAGATGCTCCTCAGCTGTCCACCACCTAAAGTCCCTCTTCAAGTTGAAGGGGGCAGGAAGTTCTGACAAAGCCACCTTCTTTCAACCAAGAAGAGACCTGGATCTCAGTCCATAAGTTGAAGTCTGGGAATTCATCAGGGGTTGGTAACATCACCCCTAAATTGCTGAAGACAGGTCAGAGCATTGTTGAACTGTTGCTGCATAGGTTCTTCCAGACCATCTGGTGCACTGATATTCCCGATAACTGGAAAAGGATAACTGTTCAAAAAGGTTGTATGTAGCAGCTACAGAGGTATTACACTGTTGTCTCTCCCAGGGAAAGTCTTCACTCAATGCTAATGTCTCGAATCAGTGATGTACTTCATGACAAAGGCCAGGATCCTCATTGCGGCTTTAGACCTAATCACTATACTGACGACCAGATCTTTATTTTGGGACGATGGCTGAACTTAATAAGCTGAGTGCAACACTTTTTATAGCCGTCCATCAGCCTTTGAGTCAGTGCATCAGGTAACATAAGGGGCTCTTTCTGTGTCTGCTCTCCTTATGTTTATGTTTTATGTTGGGGATCTGATGAGGCAACTTAGCATCCTTGGGAAGAGAGCATCACTGAGAGAAGAGCTCTATAATGGACCGGAAAGCTCCCTTTAGTCGATGGCAGACACTCAGCATGGTTATACGGCAAGGCTGTGTTCTGCCACCCTCATTATTCAATATCAGCATTGATTGGTTGATGGAAAAGCTTGAGGAGGCAGCAGTGAGTGGTATTGAGCTGAACGCCATTTTGGTTCAAGACCTTGACTAGGCTGATGACATGGTCTTGTTGGCTCAGTCTGGTGAATCACCGCCCCTGACAGCTGATCTGGTCACTCAAGATACAGGACGCATTGGTCTGGCTATTGATCCAGATAAAACTAAGTCCCTGCCCATTACCAGCAAGCAGCCTCCAGTCCTAGCGGGAGGTAGAAGTGCACCTACCCACAGGCAGAAACCTAATCTTCTAGGGAACTTTTACAGCAGAAATTAAATTACTGAGCGAGTTAAGGCGCCCACAGGTTTAGGCAGCAGCTGAGCGGGTGTTTTGTGGAGCATAAAATTGGGACAGGCATTGATGTTCCTTTGTGGATCCAGGCCTCTGTGACTTTAGCAATGATGCCTTCTTTTACAATTTACTTTATGGCTCCCTTTATTTTTTCTGTTGATGAAATGGGTCCTGGGTGAGGCAGATGCTGTACTGGCTGAATTGTTTTATCTGTTTCCAGGTGTAGCCTGCCTGGAAGACATCTCATCCTTCAAAAACATGACAGTAATCTTTCAGCAGCTTTGCTGCAGGGATGCCACCATGCGTGTCTGCTCTGGATTTTTTGTTTTGTTTTGCTTGCGGATCTATTGTATGAATCATTTGTCCCAGGCCGAGTGTCACTAGGTTAATTAATTAACTTGTTTTAGCTGCAAACAGTGGCCTCTGATTAACCTGAAATTTCAGCCTGGATACATTTCCTTGGTGCTCTGGTTGTAATTTACATTGTCTCAGTGGTATTATGGTCATATCATCATATAATTAATTTGACTTTTATTGATTCCAAAGGACCACTGTGAACATCTAGTCAGACCTCCTACCCTAGGCAGGCCATTCATCTGGTTTTAAGATGGACAGTCCTGCTTTTCTAAGGGTTGTCCCTGGTCTTACACTAAGATAAAACTGGATGTGGTTTTGTCCAGTATCAGACAGCTGACACCATTTTGAAGAGCACACAACCCTGCCCTCGCTGGTGTGACCTCACACACATGTTGCATTTGAGGTCACACCAGCGGGGGCAGGGTGGTGCACTCTTCAACATAGCATCCTCCATGCTGCATGACCTTGCACGCACCATGCGTCTGAGGTCATGTCAACCGAGGCAGGATCATGCCAGTGAAGTTGGGCCAATGCTGTTCCCAGAAGTACCAGAATATCCAGTATTCTAGGAATGCGTCAGTGGCCACAGAACTTCCCCAAAATAATTTCTGTTTGAATTAATTGCTTGGTTGCAATTTTGCTTTCCTCTCATACACAATGCTGAGGAAGTCTTCGTTGCACATTCATTGATCCCCCACTGTCTATTTTGCATTTAATTTCCTGCTTGTTTGTGTGATGCTGCCTTGTCTTTGCATCTGGTGTTAGTCTGAGCTTTACAAACGATTCAATGTTGTTGTTTTGTATTACATTAATGTCTCATATGGGCAAAATCTCAGTCATGTGAGGGCATAAACACAAGGAACTATGCTTCGAGTAGCTACAGAACTCCTTCACCAGGAAGCTCCTATGTTTATTAAGCTCCCTGCTATAACACAATCTAGTCCACGCTGGTAACTGTGGAGGATCACGAACTCTATTATTTCCTCTGATTCTCTTGGTGAATTTGTGTATGCTCCCCTTATGTTTCACATTTGGATGTGAGTTTGTTCACTAGCTTTGCACATCTATAGCTCACAATAGAGTTAGTGGGGCTCTGAGCCTTCTCATTCAAAGTGCTGCATCTTTCATCCCTATGTGACATTACCCAAGGCACAATCGGGACTGTTGAACAGCTGTGCCCCCTCAATTCTCCAGCTTTGGGTGCCTTTTAAACTGCTTCACTGTGAGAGCAACCACTCCTGGTCTGCTCATACCCAGCCTCCAGTATGTAAATCACCCCCAGCTATACTGTACAAGTGCTATAGCTAGCCAGATAGCCACCCATGAATTACATTACAGAGAGACACCAACAAATTCCCAGTCCCAGACTCATCCCCAGAAATGTACATCTTGGACTGCCCAGCACCCTCCTAGGCAATACAAGCTCCTAGAAAGTCCATCATTTCATTAATAGAAAATGATATGCACAAATGAAGCTCCCAAACACTTCAATCCAAACACACTGGTTTAGACAAAACAATGAAACAAGTTTATTAACCACAGAGAGTTAGATAGTAAGTGATGACAAGTAATGAGGCATGAAAGTCAGAATTAGTTTGTGTTTTACCTTTTATTTCTTTGTAACCAATGCCTAGCTTAACAAGCTAAGTGAATTCAAAGCAAAAGTCTCTCTCACTACATGTTCATGAATCTTCCAGCCAGGATCTGCCCGCCCCGTTCAATAATGCTTCCTTTGTCTTTCAAGTGTTGTCAATGCATGAGTAGAGATGAAGGGAGAGATTATTTGTCTCTTCTGTTATCACTTCTTATAGTTATTTTCTTCTTTGAAAATCATCTCCAGCTGAGGTTCAGGAGGCAGAAAGTCTGCCCGGGAACCTCCAGCTGTTCCACTGCCAAGATGTAAATTTCTCACTCACACCCTTTTTCCTGCCAAAGAATGGTCACTTAACCAGGTGATAGACCATTTGATTATATCGACACCTGGCTGAGGTGTTGGCTAGCCTTTTGTCTCTAGCAGACTGGTTTGAAGCTGTTTCCCCAGACTTGGAACATGTATTATACAGTAGAATTTAACAACTTAAATTCTTTCAAGGTCTGGAGAAACGAGTATCAACCCTGCGTTCCATAAAAGAAAATGAGGAGTTCCTGGATAGACGTCAGGATAGGCTTCAGCGGGCACAGTGTTCTGAGGATTCAGAGCAGGCTACGCAGCGGGGACAGAAGGCCAGTGAGGATAATTGGCGGCATGTGACCTCCAGAAGAGGAAAGAGTATGAGACAAGTCCATGTAAGGGAAACGCATATTCAGATGAGCAACCGTTTTCATGTTCTCTCCACAGGTACTAGTGCAGAGAGTGGAGTGAATGATACATCTGAGGGAACAGAGCAGAAGGAGACTCCACTGACTGGAAGGCATGAGATGCACAGTCCTAGGGATGGGGGTTCCACGACCACCACTCCCAAGAGGAGGAGGAGGGTGGTGGTGGTCGGGGACTCTCTCCTCAGGGGGACTGAGTCATCTATCTGCCGCCCTGACCGGGAAAACCGAGAGGTGTGCTGCTTGCCAGGGGCTAGGATTCATGATGTGACGAAGAGACTGCCGAGACTCATCAATCCCTCAGATCGCTACCCCTTCCTGCTTCTCCACATGGGCACCAATGATACTGCCAAGAATGACCTTGAGCGTATTACTGCAGACTACGTGGCTCTGGGAAGAAGGATAAAGGAGTTTGAGCCACAAGTGGTGTTCTCGTCCATTCTCCCCGTGGCAGGAAAAGGCCGGGGGAGAGACCATCGAATCATGGAAGTCAACGAATGGTTACGCAGATGGTGTCGGAGAGAAGGGTTCGGATTCTTTGACCATGGGATGGGGTTCCAAGAAGAAGGAGTGCTAGGCAGAGATGGGCTCCACCTGACGAAGAGAGGGAAGAGCATCTTTGGAAGCAGGCTGGCTAACCTAGTGAGGAGGGCTTTAAACTAGGTTCACCGGGGGAAGGAGACCAAAGCCCCGAGGTAAGTGGGGAAGTGGGATACCGGGAGGAAGCACAAGTAGGTGAGTGCAAGAGGGGAGGGCGCCTGCCCCATACTGGGACAGCAGGACGATCGGTGAGTTATCTTAAATGCCTATACACAAATGCAAGAAGCCTGGGGAAGAAAGCAGGGAGAATTGGAAGTCCTGGCACAGTCAAGGAATTATGATGTAATTGGAATAACAGAGACTTGGTGGGATAACTCACATAATTGGAGTACTGGCATGGATGGATATAAACTGTTCAGGAAGGATAGGCAGGGCAGAAAAGGTGGGGGAGTTGCGTTGTATGTAAGAGAGCAGTATGACTGCTCAGAGCTCCAGTATGAAACTGCAGAAAAACCTGAGAGTCTCTGGATTAAATTTAGAAGTGTGAGCAACAAGGGTAATGTCGTGGTGGGAGTCTGCTACAGACCACCAGACCAGGGGGATGAGGTGGACGAGGCTTTCTTCCAGCAACTAACAGAAGTTACTAGATCACAGGCCCTGGTTCTCACGGGTGACTTTAATCACCCCGATATCTGCTGGGAGAGCAATACAGCGGTCCACAGACAATCCAGAAAGTTTTTGGAAAGTGTAGGGGACAATTTCCTGCTGCAATTGCTGGAAGAACCAACTAGGGAAAAAGCTCTTCTTGATCTGCTGCTCACAAACAGGGAGGAAATCGTAGAGGAAGCAATAGTGGATGGGAACCTGGGAGGCAGTGACCATGAGATGGTCGAGTTCAGGATCCTGACACAAGGAAGAAAGGAGAGCAGTAGAATACAGACCCTGGACTTCAGAAAAGCAGACTTTGACTCCCTCAGGGAACTGATGGGCAAGGTCCCCTGGGAGAATAATATGAGGGGGAAAGGAGTCGAGGAAAGCTGGCTGTATTTTAAAGAATCCTTATTGAGGTTGCAGGAACAAACCATCCCGATGTGTAGAAAGAAAAGTAAATATGGCAGGCGACCAGCTTGGCTTAACAGTGAAATCCTTGCTCGTCTTAAACACAAAAAAGCAGCTTACAAGAAGTGGAAGATTGGACAAATGACCAGGGAGGAGTATAAAAATATTGTTCAGGTATGCAGGAGTGAAATTAGGAAGGCCAAATCACACTTGGAGTTGCAGCTAGCCGGAGATGTTAGGAGTAACAAGAAGGGTTTCTTCAGGTATGTGAGCAGGAAGAAGAAAGTCAAGGAAAGTGTGGGCCCCTTGCTGAATGAGGGAGGGAACCTAGTGACAGAGGATGTGGAGAAAGCTAGTGTACTCAATGCTTTTTTTGCCTCTGTCTTCACAGACAAGGTCAGCTCCCAGGCGGCTGCACTCCGCAGCACGGTATGGGGAGGAGGTGACCAGCCCTCTGTGGAGAAAGAAGTAGTTCGGGACTATTTAGAAAAGCTGGACAAACACAAGTCCATGGGGCCGGATGCACTGCATCCGAGGGTGCTAAAGGAGTTGGCCGATGTGATTGCAGAGCCATTGGCCATTATCTTTGACAAATCATGGCAATCGGGGGAGGTCCCGGATGACTGGAAAAAAGCTAATGTAGTGCCCATCTTTAAAAAAGGGAAGAAGGAAGATCCGGGGAACTACAGGCCAGTCAGTCTCACCTCAGTCCCTCGACAAATCATGGAACAGGTCCTCAAGGAATCAATTCTGAACCACTTAAAGGAGGGGAAAGTGATCAGGAACAGTCAGCATGGATTCACCAAGGCCAAGTCATGCCTGACTAACCTAATTGCCTTCTATGATGAGATTGGGCGGGGGGGATAGCTCAGTGGTTTGAGCATTGGCCTGCTAAACCAAGGGTTGTGAGTTCAATCCTTGAGGGGGCCATTTAGGGATCTGGGGCAAAAATTGGGGATTGGTCCTGCTTTGAGCAGGGGGTTGGACTAGATGACCTCCTAACGTCCCTTCCAACCCTGATATTCTATGATAACTGGCTCTGTGGATGAGGGGAAAGCAGTGGATGTGCTATTTCTTGACTTTAGCAAAGCTTTTGATACAGTCTCCCACAGTGTTCTTGCCAGCAAGTTAAAGAAGTATGGCCTGGATGAATGGACGGTAAGGTGGATAGAAAACTGGCTGGATAGTCGTGCTCAACGGGTAGTGATCAATGGCTCCATGTCTAGTTGGCAGCCGGTATCAAGTGGAGTGCCCCAAGGGTCGGTGCTGGGGCCGGTTTTGTTCAATATCTTCATCAACGATCTGGAGGATGGTGTGGACTGCACCCTTAGCAAGTTTGCAGATGACACTAAACTGGGAGGAGTGGTTGATACGCTGGAGGGTAGGGACAGGATACAGAGGGACCAAGACAAATTAGAGGATTGGGCCAAAAGAAATCTGATGAGGTTCAACAAGGACAAGTGCAGAGTCCTGCACTTAGGACGGAAGAATCCCATGCACTGCTACAGACTAGGGACAGAATGGCTGGGCAGCAGTTCTGCAGAAAAGGACCTAGGGGTTACAGTGGACGAAAAGCTGAATATGAGTCAACAGTGTGCCCTTGTTGCCAAGAAGGCTAACGGCAATTTGGGCTGTATAAGTAGGGGCATTTCCAGCAGATCGAGGGACGTGATTATTCCCCTCTATTCGGCACTGGTGAGGCCTCATTTGGAGTACTGTGTCCAGTTTTGGGCCCCACACTACAAGAAGGATGTGGATAAATTGGAAAGAGTCCAACAGAGGGCAACAAAAATGATTAGGGGGCTGGAGCACATGACTTATGAGGAGAGGCTGAGGGAACTGGGATTGTTTAGCCTGCAGAAGAGAAGAGTGAGGGGGGATTTGATAGCTGCTTTCAACTACCTAAAAGGGGGTTCCAAAGAGGATGGATCTAGACTGTTCTCAGTGGTAGAAGATGACAGAACAAGGAGTAATGGTCTCAAGTTGCAGAGGGGGAGGTTTAGGTTGGATATTAGGAAAAACTTTTTCACTAGTAGGGTGGTGAAGCACTGGAATGGGTTACCTAGGGAGGTGGTGGAATCTCCTTCCTTACAGGTTTTTAAGGTCAGGCTTGACAAAGCCCTGGCTGGGATGATCTATTTGGGGGTTGGTCCTGCTTTGAGCAGGGGGTTGGACTAGATGACCTCCTGAGGTCCCTTCCAACCCTGAGATTCTATGATTCTATGAACTTTACTTACAATATTGCCACACATATTTTACCAGGACAATCATGATCAGCAAATTATGGGTTTTCAAATGATGCCTCTGTGACGTTATTGACTTGAACTGGGACTGTATAGAACATTGTTGCAACCAAGGTCCTGTAGTGGCACCAAATCCTGTATAAAGGGGGTCAAATAAGGTGTCTAACAAGATTCTGGTTTGCTGGTGATGATTATGCTATCTGTATGCATGTATCATTTTTGTATTTAAAGATATAAGTATTGGCTCTATACTGTCTGTATTTCAAACTTGTGCTATGCTTCTGGGTGACACCCCAGACAAGTTGGTGTGAGCTCTGCCTAGCCTGCTTGATGGCCCATTGTATCCTAGGGGCAGCAGGTTTAGGAAGAAATCATTTGAGACAGAGAGCTGAGAGCCATGGAAGCAGTGCTTTATTTTCCACACACTGAACTGACCAAACCAGCCAAAACTGTCTGGGCTATCCCCTAATAATCTAACTCAGTTGCCATAGCAACAACAAGGTGCTATTACCACGACAACCAAATACACAACATATTCCTCCCCCCTTAATAAGATCATCCCCTAAATAAAACAAACACTAAACTAGAGAAGGAGGGTAGACTGCCTCCATTCCCAGCTAAACCCCAGGGATTATTGTGCCCCATAACCGTGGGTTTGCCCTCGCTAAAGATCCAGCCATTGAGAAGGTCTTCTGTCTCGAGGTGGATTGCGGCGAACTCCTGGTGTTGTTGCACCTAAAAGTACCGTGGCCGCAGCCCTGACAATGGGCTCAGGGTTCGTAGCACGAACGGGTGAGGAGGTGGTATCAGCTTGTTCGGGGCAAGGGGGTATCTCAGCCGCTGGCAGTAATGGAGGAGAACAGTCAGGAACAGGTGATTCTTGATTCGGTGTCTCGCCAGAAGAGGTGAAGTCAGACAACTCAACTGAAGATGTGTCCTGAGGACTGGCATGATCTGGCAATAGCTGATCTACATGACTCCGCCAAGTGAGATTCTCTGCAGTCTGGTCTGTGTAGGAAACAGGTCCTGTTTGAGCGATGATCACGGCAGGGACCCATTTAGCTCCAGAAGTATAATTCTGAGCCAAAACTGGCGGTCCCGAGCTAAAGGTTCTGTCTTTTGCTCTGGGTGCACGTCTGATGACTTGATATTGCTGCTGACGTTGCACAATTTGTCTGGGTTCAGAAGCTTTCAGCAGATCAAAGCAAGTGCGCAGCTGTCGTCTCATCATTAGAAAGGCCGGGGATGCCTTGGTCGTAGCATGAGGTGTGTTTCTGTAGGACAGTAAGAAGGTGTCCAGACACTTTTGAATGGAGTGTTGTCCCCTTGCTGATTTCAAAGCTTGTTTCATTGTCTGCACAAATCTTTCAGCTAATCCGTTGGTGGATGGATGATATGGTGCTGAAGTGATGTGGTGTATCCCATTTGCCTTCATCAAATTTCAAAACTCCTGAGAGACGAACTGCGGTCCGTTGTTGCTCACAAGTTGTTCTGGCAGACCAAAGTGACTAAAGAGTCCCCGTAGTTTTTGGATAGTACTCTCTGCAGTAGTGGATTGCATTATAGAGACTTCTGGCCATTTAGAATGGGCATCTACCACCACCACCAAGAACATGCTTCCTTCAAGGGGGCCAGCGAAGTCAACATGAATACGTTGCCACGGGTTTTCAGGCCAGTCCCATGGATGTAGGGGTGCCCACTGGACACTGCATTCCTGACACTGCACAGTTTTGTGGATCGGTTCTTGTGACACCTTATGCACCCTAGGGGATGCATTGCATCCTTATGCACCCTAGGGGATGTATTGCGCCTCCTTTGTAGCCAGTTCCATGGAGACTGCAATATCAACAGCCTTCTGTAAGGTAAGCTGAGCCTCTGTCAATAGACGCTTCCGTATAGCTTCACTGTATAGGCCACACACTAACCTGTCATCAGGGCATCATTTAACATCTCCTTAAATTCACAGTGTTCTGCTAGGCTTTTTAAAGTTGCTACAAATTGTACAACTGTTTCATCTTCTTTTTGGTTTCTTTTGGGGAACCTTTATCTTTCAGCAGTTACCAGTGGTTTTGGGGGAAAATGGGACCCCAGGATTTCCACAATGTCACTGTAAGATTTAGTCTCAGGCTTAACAGGGTGTAGTAAGCTGCGAAGCAGGGAGTAGGTCTTAGCCCCTACAACACTTAAGAATATTGACACCTTCTTCTCTTCTGTAATGTCATTTGCAATAACAAAAAGCTCAAAATGCTCAGTATACACGTGCCATTGCACTATATTCTCCTCAAAGGGTTCCAGTGGCCCTGTAAGTGTAGCCATGGTTTTAGTGTCAGGTTTCACAGTCAGTGCAAACAAGCCAGTTCTCACCCCCTTCCAACAGCTAAAAGATTTTGGTAGGTTGTTTTTTTCCTTTTTACCTTGACTTCTACTTCCTTCTATTGCTGGAGCAGCACAGGGATCTCATCCTCATTGCCACTTCGTTGTATCCTAGGGGCAGCAGGTTTAGGAAGAAATCATTTGAGACAGAGAGCTGAGAGCCATGGAAGCAGTGCTTTATTTTCCACACACTGAACTGACCAAACCAGCCAAAACTGTCTGGGCTATCCCCTAATAATCTAACTCAGTTGCCATAGCAACAACAAGGTGCTGTTACCACGACAACCAAATACACAACAAGGACCATCAGCTATACAATTGACCCATTGAGAGAAGGCAGATACACCTTGTGACTCAGCAAGGCATGCAGAGACATGCCTATGGACAGAACTCTGAGGTTTTTCCATGCCATGTGATGGACAGCTTGTCTTTGGGACAAAGAAAGCAGAGACCACATGGCAAGAGAATATAAAAAGCTGCTGTCTTCAATCTTGTCTCCATCTTGTCTTCAATCCTGCTTCTTACCTCTGACGGAACGTTGCTACAAACTGAAGCTTTCAACAAAGGACTGAAGGACCCATCCCAGCTGTGGATGTACTCCAGAGACTTGATTTGACTTGATTTGAGCTTTTATTCCATCACTGCTGCAAGCCTGAACCAAGAACTTTGCCATTGCTGTATGTAATTGATTCCATTTAACCAATTCTAGCTCTCATCTATATCTTTTTCCTTTTATGAATAAACCTTTAGATTTTAGATTCTAAAGGATTGACAACAGCGTGATTTGTGAGTAAGATCTGATTTTTATATTGACCTAGGTCTGGGGCTTGGTCCTTTGGGATCAAGAGAACCTTTTTTCTTTTACTGATGTATTGGTTTTCATAACCATTCATCCCCATAACGAGTGGCACTGGTGGTGATACTGGGAAACTGGAGTGTCTAAGGGAATTGCTTGTGTGACTTGTGGTTAGTCAGTGGGGTAAAACCAAAGTCCTCTCTTTCTGGCTGGTTTGGTTTGCTTTAGAGGTGGAAAACCCCCAGCCTTGGGCTGTACTCCCCTTCTTTAAGCAATTTGTCCTGAATTGACACTCTCAGTTGGGTCCCGCCAGAACCAGCATTGTTACAGGCTCACAAGACATACTTTGTACAAAATGTATCATAGTCCTGTAAAAAGGGTGAATATAAGGGTACAGATTGTCACACTTTATTACTAATCTATCACAAATTAGTTACTCTCTTAAGATTTGATGCTCATGTGAATCAGCTATTTTGCACAGTTTGGCAATATATACTAATCTATTGTTTTGCCAGATTCTTGACAACACTTATTAACAAGATATAAAAGGTACCTGACACTTTTTGTTGGTTGAAAATGCTTTTGCAGCACTTCTAGCATCTTGCTTGGGTTCTCCCATTCTGCTGCCAGAGCCTTTGTTGGAGTTGGTGGTGATCTCTGGTAAACTTATTAGCATGGGTTTACATTCTTATTGTTTTTAATATGTTTTCTCTGTAATGCTTTTACCTTAAGAATAAATGTGCTTGCTTAGAAAGAGCTGAGTGGTACCTTAACTGGAGCAATTACACTGTTTCCAGTCTCTGATGAGAAGCAAAGCAGTCCTGCTGAGGCACCTGCCTTTTGGGGGATTCACAGTGTAGGCAGGGAACCGTGCAGCCTGGAAATATCCCGGTGAGGAGGGAAAGAGACATGGGTCTCTGCCCGAGATAAGTTACAGCTGGGAATCTGGAGAGCTAAGAGTGGGTGCCCTTGCTGGACCATAGATGGGGAATATGGGTGCAGTTGACCTGAACTGTGACAGGTGTCAACTGGAGTCCAGGGGTGCTGCCACTCCTCCTCCCTGTCAAGGGCTGAGCACAGACCCTTATACCCTGCAGGCTCAAGGAGCAGAGGATGGGCCCAGGGCACTGGCCTGGCACCATGGAGAGGCGGTAAGTGGCTCCACCTTCCTGTTCACAACTGGTTGTCTCAGCTCCCTGCCACAAATTGGACACTGGCTATTCCAGAGCCTGCTGGGCTGATGAGTCCCCACATCTGTACCTGCCCCTGCTGGCTGCCTTTTCTCACTGTTCTCGGGGCGCTCAGGCAGAGACGGCTCCCTCCAAGCTAGGTGTAGATCAGGAGGGCTCCCCCTGCAGGCGTACAGGGGACTCAGCCACGGAGGCAGGGGGCAGCAGCAGGGCTGGCACTAAGCTCGCTCCCAGCAGCTCTGCAAGCCGGTTCTCCATGGTGTAGCGGTTAAAGAGAAGTGGCTAACCTAACGGGCCCCAATGGAGAAGTGAGTGAACTCTGTTTACCTTCAACTGCGCTCAGGCTTGCACTTGGAAAGTTGATTAGAAATCGGCCTCTAGACCTTCAGGAGGAGAAGAAGAAAATCCCCAAAAGAGGACCTGAGTGAAACTGCTGCAGTGTGGGACTGCTGCAGTCTGCCTGAGTTTGAAGGCAGCCTGGCAGGATGGATCAGACACAGGGAACAGCCCCACATTCCTCTCAACTATGTAGCCTACTGAGGCCGATGTCAGTTTCATCATCGTTAACCATTTCACTGCCAATCCCAGTATGTCAGAAAGGAGCGGGATGGGGCTGTACAAGAGATAGGCACCCTCTGCTGGGAGCAGCAGCTCACTTTGGTGCTACAGCTATGGGCCATGTGGGGGAGATTTCGCTGCTTAGTTCCTTTCCCCCTTCAGACCCAGGGAGCCAACCAGCCTGAAGGGAGCAGCACAGCCCAGGGGGCACCTCAGCCCCAAGAAGCGGGTGCCAGTTCTGCAGTGCCCAGCCGTGTACTGAGGTCGAGCAGAACCCAGCAAGCATCGGAGCCCACTGATGGGGACCTAGCCAGCATGGAGCCCCCAGGCAGGAGGAGGGAGCAGCAGCCAGTTGCCTCTGGACCTTGCCAGCAGTGAGGGGAGGGGAAGAAGCCAGGGAGGTCAGGGGCTCTCCCCTTAATCCCTTCCTCCCCATTCTCTTCCCCTCTGGAGCCCAGTTCCCTGGGTTGATTTGCAGATCCCCTCTGGCTCCACTTTGGGCTGATCTTTCCCCACCTGGGTTAGTGCCTCCAGCTCACTGCCATGTGTCACAGCAAAGGCTGCTCTCCCGGCATGTGAGTGAATAGCCTGGCATTTCATTAGCAGTGCCTCTCTGTGCATATCCTCTCCAGTGCAGGGAAGGGGAGGGCTGCATTCACGTGCTTTGATGAAAGCAGGGCCTGATGGTAAAAGATTTGAGAAACGCTGGCTGATTGGATCCCGCAGCACTGAACTCAGGCATGTCAGAGCACAACCAATGTCCAGCCCTAGCTGCCCTCAGGCATTATTTTTCAGAAGGAAAAGGGATTGCTTCTGGTTATTTCCTGAGCTCATTCTCCTGCTTGTTTATTGTGTTTGCTGGGTTACCCGCTGGCTCACCCCTTCCCTGCCCAGATGAGAAGTGTGACTGGCTGGTATCTGCGCTGCCCAGGACTGTGAACGTCACAATGTCTCATCTTACAAACAGAGTTAATCAGACTTTGTATCAGGTTTCAGAGTGGTAGCCGTGTTAGCCTGTATCCGCAAAAAGAATGAGGAGTCCTTGTGGCACCTTAGAGACTAACAGATTTATTTGGGCATAAGCTTTCGTGGGCTAAAACCCACTTCATCAGATGCATTGAGTGGAACATACAGTAGGAAGATAGATAGATAGATAGATAGATAGATAGATAGATAGATAGATAGATAGAGAGAACATGAAAAGATGGGGGTTGCCATACCAACTCTAAGAGACTAACCAATTAAGGTAGGCTATTATCAGCAGGAAAAAAAAATTTTGTAGTGATAATCAGGATGGCCCATTTCAAACAGTTGACAAGAAGGTGTGAGTAACAGTAGGGGAAAACTTAGCACGGGGAAATAGTTTTCAGTTTGTGTAATGACCCAGACACTCCCAATCTTTATTCAAGCCTAATTTAATGGTATCCAGTTTGCAAATTAATTCCAGTTCTGCCGTTTCTCATTGGAGTCTGTTTTTGAAGTTTTTTGTTGAAGAATTGCCACTTTTAGGTCTGTTATTGAGTGACCAGAGTGAAGTGTTCTCCTACTGGTTTTTCAATGTTATGATTCCTGATGTCAGATTTGTGTCCATTTATTCTTTTGCGTAGAGACCATCCGATTTGGCCAATGTACATGGCAGAGGGGCATTGCTGGCACATGATGGCATATATCACATTGTTGGATGTGCAGGTGAACGAGCCACTGATGGCATGGCTGATGTGATTAGGTCCTATGATGATGTCACTTGAATAGATATGTGGACAGAGTTGGCAACAGGCTTTGTTGCAAGGATAGGTTAGTGTTGTTGTTGTGTGTTGTGTGGTTGCTGGTGAATATTTGCTTCTGGATACTCTTCTGTGATACCATTAAATTAGACTTAATTAACCGTGAGGTGGTTGTGCAGCCAGTGACTCAATTGCTCCCCTCATGCTTGTTCAGTGGCTGTTGTGAACTGACCTGGTGGTTCAATTTGGTTTCTAGTGGCCACATCTTAACAGCGTAACATCACCAGCCCTGGAGATCAGCCAAGGCCTAAACAGGCCCCGGAGCCTGCCCTCCATTGCTGGCGAGATTATGTAGGTGGATAGGACTCTCCAGGATGTCAGTCCAGCCCCTTTCAGATGCTCGGCGTGGCACACACCTCAGCATGAGAGATCGACAGCAAAGGCACTTTTGTGTTTGCTGGGTTAGGAGCACGGAAGGGTGAGGGGACAATGGCAGGGTCATGGATGCAGAGGAGGAAGCAGTTTGTGATCTGGGGCCTTTGATCTGGTGATGGGTGAGTTCCAGCAGGAGTCCTGCACCTTGTGAGTGTAACCATGGGTGGGCTGGGGCCATCCAACCCCCCGTGTATGAAATGGATGAGGACAGTGTCTCCTGGCGCAGCTTTCCCTGCTGTCTCCCCTATGAGGAATCAACCCGCTCCAGAAATCTAGCCTCAGCATCCTGGATGACAGTGTCCCAGGCAGAGATGGAGAAGCCTGGTCATTGCCTTGTCACCCCTCACCCCCAGCTTCGGGAGGCTCTCACAGAGTCACCATGTTGTGTGACAATGGCAAAGGAATACAGAGAGTCGCCTTCTAACACTGACCAAGGAGCTTTATTGGGACAAGGCCAACAGTGTAATCCATAGAGCTACCCTCTGTGCCTGCTTCACCACTGAGCTTCTGCCTCAAACCATTCCCAGTCATTTGATTTCCTGCTATACACATCCTGCCACCCACTTCTCCCTCATAACCCCCCTCCATCACTGGGCCTAGAGCCCTGGGCCTACGGCTCTGTCATAAATATAAAGGGAAGGGGTTAAGAGGCTCTGATACAGTACTATAAAATCCTCTTACCTGTAAGGGGTTAAGAAACCCCAGTAACCTGGCTGGCACCTGACCGGGCTGGCAGCTGACCAAGAACCAATAAGGGGACAAGATACTTTCAAATCTGAGGGGGGAAAAAAGTCTTTTGTCTGTCTGTGCAAGCTCTCTACTGGAGACAGATCAAGGAAACAAGCCATCCAACTCCTATAGAGTTAGTGAGTAATTTAGATAAAAATGTGTTAGGCTTTCTGTTGTTTTTAGTTTGTGAAATTCGCTGTGCTGGAGGGAATGGATATTCCTGTTTTTGTTGCATTTTTCTGTAACTTTAAGGTTTTGCCCAGAGGGGGATCCCTCTGAGTTGGGAAATTGAGTACCCTGTAAAATATATACCATTCTGATTTTAGAGAGATGATTTTTACCTTTCTTGCTTTAATAAAATCCTTCTTTTAAGAACCTGACTGTTTTCCATTGTTCTAAAACCCAGGGGTTGGGTCTTTGATCACTTTGTAACCAATTGGTTAGGAGATTATTCTCAAGCCTCCCCAGGAAAGGGGGTGTAAGGGCTTGAGGGGATATTTTTTCGCGGGAGGGGAACTCCAAGTGGTCCTTTTCCCTGGTTCTTGTTTCAATCACTTGGTGGTGGCAGCGATACCTTTTCTCAGGGTACAGGGGAGATTTGTACCTGGGGGAATTTTAACCTAAGCTGATAGAAATAAGCTTAGGGGGTCTTTCATGCGAGTCCCCACAACTGTATCCTAGAGTTCAGAGTGGGGAGGGAACCCTGACAGGCTCCAGAAGCACAGGCCTCTTCCACTTGAGGCAAAGGAGATCTTGCTGAGCTACTTCCAATCCTCTGTCTAGTGCCCATCTCTTGTAGCCAGGATGGGTGCACACAGGGGGGTGAAGGGCTATGAATTCACACACTCCTAAGGGCCCAGAGCAGCCCTTTGGAGGTGGCTGAATCTGGGGAGAGTGTTCCGATCCATCTCACGCCTGCACGAGTCCCTTCTTTTGTGCTTCTTTACCACCCTTGAAATGTTTAGCTCTTCCATCTCAGAGCCCGTGTTCCCATTCCCACCACCGAGCACTAGTGTAGCCAGGACGAGACACTTGGGTGGGCCCCGACTTCAGGTGGGTGGGTAATGACAGGTGGCAGGGGAGGGGAGGGAGAGGGATCGGGGCCGCTTCCCCACCACCCTCTCCAGCCGGCCTTGCGGGGGTAGATGGACACACTGGCCAGGGGCCCCCCGGGACCCAGGCACATACCTGGGGAGCAGGGTTGGGGTGTGGGGGCTTGTCCCGCTCTGCCTGCCTGGCACTCCAGCCAGGTAGTGGGGTCGGGGTGCGGGGGCTTACAGGCGGAGTGAGGTAGGCCCCCACTCCCCAGCTGGCGTGCCGGGCAGAGCGGGGGAAGCCCCCACTTCCCAGCTGGCGTGCTGGGTGGGCAGGCATAGTAGGGCAAGTCCTGGAGCCGGAGCAGAGCCGGGGCTGGGGGGCGGGGTGGGCCTGGATGCTAAGTGGGTGACAGTGCACTCGCTGTCTCTCTCACTTCCCTAACACACACACACACACACACTGTCTCTCTCACACACAGACTGGCTCACACCCACTTACACTCTGCCTCTCACGAGTCACAGTCCCACAATACAGATTGTCACACACACACACACACACACACACACACACACACACACACACACACTCCAACACACAATGTCACACAGTGCCCCAACACACAGTCACACACACACACACTGCCCCTCTCTCTGTCTCTCTCACACGCGCTGGCTCTCGCTCACACACACATACATACACACACTGTCACACACGCACACGCGCGCACACACAAACACACTTGCAGACACTTGTATTATTGTTGTTATTACTGCTTGGTACTTCCTGTCAAAATGCTCATGGGTGAGCCAGGAGGGCTAGGGGCTGGAGGGCCGTGGGCTCTGGCAAGATGCAGCCCCCATGTGGCAGCGCGAAGCCTGCCTTGAGCCACTGCTGCAGCATCTGCGGCGTACGAAGCTCAGTGTGTGTCAGCAATGGGGGACGGTTCTAGGGGTCCATGGGCAGCGGTGGTGGCTGTGCCCCCTCGACACACTGGGGTCAGCGGCACCGGCTGGGGACCACCTTCAGTGGAGCATAGGGGCACCAGTTTAATAATACTGCGTAGGGCCCCATAAATCCTAAGGACGGCCCTGGGGCTGGGCTAGGAGGAACAGAGGGTCATGCACATGTTTTCTTGGAACTCTCTTGGTGTTTCTGCTGAGTTTTGCCCTGACCATATAGCAGATGCCCCCATGGTGGGAGTTCCAATGCAGTTCCCAGGCTTTCCGCTCAGACCCTTCCACCGGGCCCAGCTTCAGTCTCAGCTGGCTTCGTTACAAAAGGATTGATTGGCTGGGCTCAGTGCCATTGTGCTGGTCAGTTCTAGTTTGTTGCTGCCCATGTGAGAGCTGGCCGGGCGAAACAAGGCCTTATGCTCTACTCACTGGCATTTCTCTGTTTGCCCGTCTGTCACATGGCAGCTTCTGAAAACCACAGCCGATCAATTGCAGACTCTCAGTGGCCATTCTAGGCATCAGTGGGTGACAGTTGGAAAACCAGAAAAGCCCGATTTCCACAAAAATCCCTGTTTGCACACTCTGGATAGAGCGGGGAGGCAGTGAGCTCCCAATCAGGGGTTAGAGTTGGAGCAGGGCTTTCTCTGCCTGAAGCACCAATGGGCCCTCTGTGTCATTAATTCCTGAGTTGTCCTAGTCCTGCTACTGCCGCTGATGGCCTAGGAAAGTGACAGCAGTTACCTACTGGACAGGGCTGCTGTAAAGTGCTTCATGAGTGCTGAGCATCGTTAAGGTGTAGCATGCAGGCAGACGCAGGGATCAGCTACCTTCTTGGCTCTGCCCTTCTCAGGTCCCGTCAGCTCTTGGGAACAGGCATTGCCTGGTCGCTCCGGGGTGCACATCTAAAAGAACCGAAGAGTGTTTCAAACGCACATTGTGACAACCACCCAAATCTATTTATTTGAAGCTGCTTTTCACCCAGGACACACAACTGACTACTGAGTGCATCTGAGCTGCTGGGGATCATGAGGCAATAAAACCACAGTGTTCCAATACTGGTGAGTCTTTGGCAAATCCTCAGCTCCAAACATTGCTATTCTCCAACAGAGCCATTGTCCCCCTGGCGACTGTCTGACCAGGGCTGGCCTCCGGCCCCGCCACGAACCATTTCACAGGTAGGTGATCTCTATGACATTAGGCTCTGCGTTCCCACAGGGCAGTTGGTGCTTACAGGAGCACTGGACGCTCAGCACAGCAGTGTCGTTGCAGCCCAGTTCTCCCTGGTAGTTCTGAGCAGGCTGCGTCGGGCTGCTTTTCCTTTTGGAGCCCAGTTTCTTCCAATCTGTTAGGTGCACCCCATTCTCCAGATCCTGCGGCATGGGCTCATGGTACAGGGTGATCTGCAGCGTGCACAGCTGCGGACCATAACGCACCAGCACAATGATGACAACAGCCAAGAGGACGAACATGACCACGATGACCGTGATCATGGGAAGGGCATCGGCCTTCTTGGTCACACCTGGGACGACAGAGCCCGCAGTGAATCCAGCCAAGTCCGGAGGCTCATGTTGCCTTGGCTGGCTGCTCGGGCTGGAGATATTCATTGCTGAAGGATGGGTCCTCACCTGTGGAGAAGTAAAGCAGATTGGACATATGTAGCATGTCATCTGAACCATTTTAGTCTGTTACTTCCCGGATATCACTTGGCTAAGCGAAGTGAGAATCCACCTGCAACTCAACGGCATTTCTCTGTTTGGAGGTAACCCGGGAACTTTTGAACGCTGCAGCTGATCAATTGCAAAATTCCCAGAGATGTTCTTGGCATCAGCAAGCAGAACCCTATTGGTTTGGGTGAACATTGGAAAAGTCTGAATTCCATTAAAATCACCATTTGATCACTCTGGATACAGGGGAGAGGCAAGGAAGGGTCAGGGTTAGAGTTCACTTCACTTGACTGTGTCATTCAGTACAATTTCAGTGTGATGGGTCCTCCGTTCTGGTCCTGAACTGTGGTGTGGCACCCAACCCTTGCCCTCCTGTTCCCCTGGCACTTGCGGATCCAGGCCCCATAGTGACCCTTCTGTGGTATCCTCCAGAGCAGGAAGATCGTGCCGGAGGGCCCAGCATGAGGGAGATCCAGGCATGGAGGGTACCTATACATGTGGATCTAAGGGGGATGACTGGGCCTGGTATAAGGAGTTTAGGATACGCATGTTTTGACTGAGCTGATATTACCTGCAGCTATTTGCACACCCAAATGCTGCTCTGAAGCATGCTGCATCCTGGATCCTCTGAGATAGGGATGGGATTCATCCCAGATTATCAAGAAGGAAGAAATCTGTAGCCCTCACTGTGGGGGAATGGCAGACATGCTCTAAGCCCTGCAGTTTCCTCTCTCCGACTCTGCAGAAGCTATCTTGGATAAACCACATCGACAGTAAAACTAGAGCAGCACAGCAGATGTGCCATTATTATCCACCAGCAACTTGACACCAATTGCCAGCAGATTATCTGAAGAAACGGATTATGTAAATGCCTGGTACAGTGGCTGCCAGCTCGCCATTCTGGGGGTGGGCGGGTGGGGGTGGCTGTTTGTTGAGTGAGGTGTTTAAACACACAAGGATGCTCAAACTAGCAGATCTTTTTTTCATTCCATTTGCCCAAATTCTGTCCGTGGGGTAGTGCTGGCTCACTGATACCTTGCAGCGTTCTGTCTGCACAGGGCAGAGGCAGGTAGCTTCCCTCAGGTCTACAAAGTATAGCCACACCTTTCCCTAGCACTTCTTTATAAAGGAGCAGCATGCAGAGGCAGATTAAGGTTTCGTGGGGCTCTGGGCCAGAGCAAGTGGGGGGGCCCCCTCCACCCCTTCTGCCTGGGGTCCTGCCCCTGTTCCGCCCCTTCCGCCTGCAGCCCTGCCCACAGCCGCACCCTATTTTGCCCCTTCCCCCCGCATCCCAGCCCTTGTCCACCCATGGTCCCATCCTATTCTGCCCTCCCCCGCAACTGCCCCAGCAACCCATTTGCTCCTTTGCTCCCCCCTGTTGGCCTAGTGGCTAATCCACCACTGGAGGCAAGCACTGCCCTCAGGGCCTGTTGCACAACTGGGACTGGAGCCATGGCCAGGTCCCAGTCCATCCAGTGTGCTGGCCAGCCCGAAGTCTAGCACTGCAGGCAGTGCTGGGTCTAGAGCCCAGGGGCGTGTGATTATCAGCTCATCAGGAGTAGGGTGACCATACATCCCATTTTGGCTGGGACAGTCCCTTTTTTGGCACCCTTTTTTGGTGAAACTGGGCCTTTGTCCCATTTGCTCTTGCTAACTGATCATCAGTCTGGCAAGAACAAACTGGACAAAGGCACAGTTTTGCCAGAAAAGTGGGTTGGAACCTCTAGCGGGGCACAGAGGAATGTGGGGGGAAGCAGCAATGCCGGCCCCGTGCCAGCAGGAGGGCTAGGGAGAGTGGCTCAGGCAGGCAGCAGGGGGCCGACCCCAAGTGCAGGGGGCTTCAGGTCGGGCTCAGGCCAGGAGAAGAGTGGGGCCTCAGGCGGCCCCCGTGCGAGGGCGGCTGGGGGCTCAGGCAGGCTCAGGGTGCTGAGGGGGAAGGAAACCTCAGGCCAGCCCCACGCAGGCAGGAGGCAGGGAGGGTTTGGGCTGGCCCTGGGTGGGGGAAGGGGGACCTCAGGCCGGCCCCGCATCGGGGAGGGAGAGGGAGGCCTCGGGCTGACCTGTGGAGTGTCCTGTTCTCCCTTTGGGAAAATATGGTCACCCTACTCAGGGGAAACTAGAAGCTAGCCCAGTATTTGGTCACTAATTTCACAGATTCCAAGAGAAGAATGAACCCTGGGGGTCATCTGGTCTGACCTCCTGTGTAACACAGGCCAGAGAACTTGCCCAAAATATTTCCTAGAGCATATCTGTTAGAAAAACATCTTGATTTAAAACATTGTCAGCGTTGGAGAATCTACCACAACCCTTGGTAAGTTTTTCCAATGGCTAATTACCTCCCTGTTAACACTGTTTGCCTTATTTCCAGTCTGAATGTGTCTAGCTTCAACTCCCCATGTAAATGGAGTAAACACAATACCCAGAATCCACCCCTAGATGGAGTTTGGGAAAGGAGTCAGTAGCGGGAAAGTGAAACTGAAGGTTGGGCTCTGACTCAGCAATGCACTTGAGCACACGTTTAATGTCAAGCATGTGTAGTCCACAGGGCCAGCTCTAACATTTTTCCCGCCCCGAGCAAAAAAAACAAACCCCAAGCGCCGCCCCACCAAAACAAACCCCCCTGCCCCCAGCGCCCGTGGAAACAACACCCCCCACCTCCCCGCCCAGTGTTGCTCCGCAACCCCGCCCCCACCAGTGCCTCTTCCGGCCGCAGGAACGCCGCGGGGAGGGCGGCATGCCCGCCCGCAGCCCCACTCTCCCCCAGCCAGAGGAGCGCCGCAGGGGGGCGGCATGCCCCACTCTCCCCTGGCCAGAGGAGCGCCGGTGAGGGGGGTGGTGCCTGGAGCCGCCCCTGGTAGTCCAGCTGAAGTTAGTGTGAAGTGAGTGGGGCTGCTCATGTGCTTAACGTTACATGTGTGCTTACATGTGTTACTGAACCGAGACCGTGCGGCGCTTGTGTGAGTTGCTCCAAAGAATCCCTCCCCCCGCGGTGCTCCTGCCACTTGTGTATCTCACTCAAAGTGCAAATCACTAAAGCACACTGTCAGGGAATCAATTGCTCCACAACAAAGTCAGCCTGAACTGGGCGGCCTGCCTGTCTTTATCAAGCGGGGAATGAGGACTGTAGCTCTTCTGAGCTGCCTGGGTCTGTCTCCCAATGCTACCATATCCCATCTCCTGCCAGGGCACTCTGCATTAATTTCAGGTGATGTAAATTACATTTGAGCAAATAACTTACTCTGCAACTAGAGTAGAAACTGTAAAATTCTCAGCTCCCTTCCTCTAAACCAGTGGCTCTCAACCTTTCCAGACTATTGTACCCCTTTCAGGAGTCTGATTTGTCTTGCGTACCCCAAGTTTCACCACATTGAAAAACTACTTGCTTACAAAATCAGACATAAAAATACAAAAGTGTCACAGCACGCTATTACTGAAACGTTACTGAGTTTCTCATTTTTCCATATAATTATAAAACAAATCAATTGGAATGTAAATGTTGTGCTCACATTTCAATGTACGGTATATACAGCGGTATAAACAAGTCATTGTATGAAATTTTAGTTTGTACTAATGTCACTCATACTTAAAACTAGGCAAATATCTACATGAGTTGATGTACCCCCTGGAAGACCTCTACGTACCCCTAGGGGTGCACATACCTCTGGTTGAGAACCACTGCTCTATACCCTGCCCCTGCTCTGCCAAATTCCCCAGTCAGGCAGCTCTTGGGAAGCTCAGTCTCTTCACAATGCACCAGGATTTGTGCAGTTTGTGCCCAGGACACAGAGTATCACTGAGAAAATGTGTCATAAATGAATGTGAGAAGGGAGGTTGTGAGCTGAGGGGGGAGGAAGTGACTCAGTGACAGGGAAGGGGAGGGGGTTTGAAGAGAAAAGGAAGCAAAGTGAAAGAGTACCCTGCAGCTCAGGTAATACCTTAGCTTCCCAGTCCCCGTGGGAGTCCAATTCATCTCTGGGGAGAAGCTCTGAGCCTCAGGGTAGAACTCGGTAGAAATGGCTCCCAGCAGGTCAGATGGGGACTGAAAGTGCTTTATTGGAACTGGACTCACCCAAGAAACTGCCACATCATTACACACGCACACACCCACTCACCGGGGAAAGAGGAAATGTCTCTTCACATGCGCTTATGCTGGATTTGTGCCATGCCACATCACTCTTATGTACACACATGAGATAGAGAGAGGCACTGCATCACACAGGGAAATGCCACGTTATTACTCTGTCACACATGCATACATACACCCCCACACAAAGCATTCCTCTTCACTCATGTGCCAGAGTTTTATCCCTTTACCCAGGAAAATACCCCCTCACTACACCTACGTGTGTGTATTCACAGCACATACACAGACCCAAAAAGAATGAGAAGTACTTGTGGCACCTTAGAGACTAACAAATTTATTTGAGCATAAGCTTTCGTGGGCTACAGCTCACTTCATCAGACCCAAAAGTTTGTCTCCTGCACCCGATCTCCCTTCTTCCCTGGACAAAAAATCCTCCCTCCTCCCCATTTTTATACTTTTCCTTAAACTTTATTGGGGTTTTAAATAAACAAAGTACAGAACTAACCCAGTCTCTTTCTCTGTGCACCATGATCCTGGCCAGTGTGTCCAAGCAAACTCATCAGAGTCAGCTGAGACATTGTAAAACGTGCCCCACCAGGTGAGCTTTTGGTGAGCACCAGAGGTGTATTGCTGATCTGATGCCCTGAGTGGGTCAGTTTTCTTGGGTGGGTGTTCCCTCTGGTCAGTTTCCTTGTGTGTTCCCTCTGATCAATTTCTCAGTACCTTGCTGTGGGAAGCCATTTAGGAGAGAGCGAAGTGTCACTGCCTGTTTCTAGCAGTGCCAGCAAGGCGCCTGGCTCCAGACAAACACAAAAGGAGGCTCAACCCCTGCCATGCAGAGTTTATGATCCTGATGCAGGCTATTCCCTTGCCGTTTTATCAATGAAAAACACCTGTCTGTATGTAAAGAGACCAACAGTAGCCTTGATATTCTAGCAGGACTAGGTCCTGTTATAATACAGTGGGGAAGTGGATTTAGTTCATTCAGGGCTTATTTTGAACCCACATGTGATTTCTATAGGGGAGAGAGACTCAGTGCTGTGGTAACTTCTGATATACCTCTGTGTGAAATGCCATCCTCTTGTACAAGAGCTCAGAATAGTTTTATGCTAGAGGCAATTAGTCTTGCTGGATGAAACCCACCAAGAATGCACATGATCCGTAATGCACAATCCACCCACCCCCTTCTCTTCACATGCCTTTGCATGTGTGCTCATGAATTTAATCCCCACTTTCTGAATGGTCACTGGACCCAGTCTCACTTCCATTGAAACTGAGGGAAGGATGGCAGGACACAGCCAGCATGATGGCAGAAGTAACTAAGGCAGGCGTCGTGCAGTGCAGACTGAACAATTTATTAGCACACTGCAGGCCTCTAACTGGCTCTATAACAGCCCTGTCCTGAACTGTTTGTACTAATATCTCACCTGTGTTATTCCACACAGTATGATGGCTGTTGGCTGCCCCTCTCTCAGGTACTTATCAGGCCCCTCTACTGGAGTATCTGAGTGCCTCAACTCCTCTGTGAGGCAGGACAGGGCTGTTATACCCATCACAGATGGGAAACTGAGGCACAGAGCAGCTACATAACTGGCCCAAGGTCATACAGGAAGTCTGGCAGAGCAGGGACTTGAACCTAGAGTCCCATATTAGTGCCCGCAATCACTGGCCTAGTCTTCTCTTTTCACACTGGCTAGCAACTGAGATTCCAATGACACCTACCTTTTCCAGAGGGAGTCATAAGGGCCACACAACTGGTACTTAACAACCAGTCAATAACAGCCACTCCAGCGAACATGGGCCCTCTGACTCCAGTTCCACTGATCCGGATACATCTTCCACATCCTGACATCCCGTCTCAGAGTGATGGGAAAACTGGGGTTTCCCTTTCACTGGAAAGCAATCTGCTAACTAGTCCATCAATCGTCTGCTCCCTGCTCTTACAAAAATGATCAGAGTCCAACTGCTCTTACCTTGAGGGTGGCTTTCAAAGGAGTGAGCTCAGGCAAACATCGACTAGGGACTTCATACGTATGGAGAGGAAGGGGCTGGATATGTCTCTGTCCCTTCCCAGCCCAAGAGGCTCAATGAAGAGATTTAGCTGGGTTGCGAGCTGCTGTGACCTGGAATTTGTACTCATTTCAGAATGAAGTAAAACCTTAATCTAGAGATTAATCTCCGAGTCCCACATCTGTGCAGAAAGGGCTGTAATGGATAATTTGTAAGGCTACGTTTTAGTCATGGGTATTTTTAGTGAAAGTCATAGACGGTTGATGGGCAATAAACAAAAAGTCAAGTCCCCGTGACCTGTCCATGTCTTACTAAAAATACCTGTGACTAAATCTTACCTGCTGAGAGAGGAGCACTCTTGAAGACTGCTGCGGGGGTGGGAGGGGCAGCACGGGGCTCCTCTTCCACTGGGGGCGGCCCAGGGCCCCCTGCAACTGGGGGAGAGAGCAGCCCAGAGCCCCCTGCCACTGCTGGGGGGGATGGCCTGGGGCCCCGCTGCTTCTGGGGGGGGGAGGGATGGCCCGTGGCCCCGCTGCCACTCTGGGTGGAGGACAACCCGGGGCCCCACCACCACTGTTGGTCCGGGTGGGGGGGGGGGTGGCCCGAGGCCCCGCCGCTACCGCCACTGGTCCTGGACCACTGCTCCAGGGCAGTACTGGGGACCAGCTGCCTGGGGCTGCCAGAGCACCAGCCGGTGAGGCTGGCCCCGGGCCTTCCCCAGCTGCTGGGGTGGTCCTGAGATCAGCCACACTAGCATTGCAAAATTCACAGAGGTCAAGGTGTGACATTATTGACATGAACTGTGACTGTATAGATCATTGTTGCAACCAAGGTCCTATAGTTGCACCAAATCTTGTACAAAGGAGGTCAAGTAAGGTGTCTGTGGAAAGGTTGTAATTTGCTAGTTATGATTATGCTGTCTGTATGTGTGTTTTGTTTTTGTATCTGAAGTTATGAATATTGGCTCTGTACTTGTATCTCAATGTGTTTGATTCTAAGTAGCCTCAGTGAAGCATTTGGTCAGCTTCTTGAGAAAGGACTATTCTCAGTAAGTGCCCAATCAAGAAACACTTAACTGACAATGGACTTTGGGAATTGCCAATCCACATCTGAGCTTTCCTGGGAACATTCAAACTAACATGTAATCAATGGCGTCAGCCTGCAAAAAGCTGAATCATTCATGGACATGTGACTTGCCCAGGTAGCTACAAACTCCATCTTGTTGCTATGATTTTGCACAGAAGAACAAAGGGGTTTCCGCCCACTAGAGAGAGAATATAAAATGCTCTGGAAGCCTCTCCATTTTGTCTTCAGCTGGCTTGAGAGATGGCCTCTCCACCCCAAAGAGATGTCTGAAAGAAACTGGAACAAAGGACTGTAACTATGGGGGTGTGAGTGATTGCTGGACCCAGGCCATAAACCACAACATTGGTCTCAAAAGGATTGGGCCCAGACTAGGAAAGAGTCTAGTCTGTGAAAGAAGCTTATTGGGACATCTCTAAAGGTGAGATTTGCCTGTATTCAGTTTCCTACTGTATAAGGCTTAGCTTGTGTGGTTTGTTTTATTTTGTTTGGTGACTTACTTTGTTCTGTCTACTATTACTTGGAACCACTTAAATCCTACTTTTTATACTTAATAAAATCACTTTGGCTTATTAATTAACCCAGAGTAAGTAATTAATACCCAGGGGAGCAAACAGCTGTGCATATCTCTCTATCAGTGTTATAGAGGGTGGACAATTTACAAGTTTACCCTGTATAAGCTTTATACAGAGTAAAATGGATTCATTTGGGGCTTAGGCTCCCAGAAAGACTGAATACTGGGTGCTGGGAAAGTCCCCGTTAACTGAGAAGCCCCTGGGCTAAGTGAATCTTAGTTTCTGTGAACTGCAGGGGGCATGGCCCAACCTCTTGGTCTGTGCTGTAGCTGACTGGTGTGTCTAGATCAGCAAGACTGGAGTGGAGGGAAGCCTTCTTTGGCAGGGGGGTTTGTTCTCAGTAGTATCCCAGCACATCTAGTGAGAGTCTTGAGGGAGTTTCTGTGACCAAACCCATCACACACAGAAAGTTATGGAAAGCATGACTTCCATGACCTTCATGAATGATTCGCAGCCTTAATCATTTGCAAAGGCAGTTCGGGGAAACTAGCTAGGGGTGTGTGTGTGTGTGTGTGTGTGCGAGCGCACGCTTGTTTGTTTGGATAGCTTTAAAGTGGGCCATTGAAATGTAATGAACTGGAAAGCACACGCCAGCCACACCAAAAGCACCATGCAGCCCCTGTGTGGCGCGCTCCTGCTGCAGCCTTGCTAATGGCACAGCGACCAGGCGCCTTGCACGTGCAAACAGATGGAGCAGTTCTTAAAGTGATGGTGAAGAACAACACACTGGGACCTGGGGGTGCTCCATGCGTGGAGACTCCCAGGCACTTTAGCAAATCCAGCTGGAAACAAGGCAATGGGCCAAACTGGACTGTGAAGTCAGCAGGGGCGATGCCATTGACTTCACTCAGAGCTTCACCTGTTTTTGCCAGGGTTCAGGTTGGCCCATCACACCTATAAACTTCAAGAAGGACCATTTGGATCCCGAGCCAGAGAGCAGAACCCTCAAAGTCTGGGGTGGTAGGATGCAGGGGTTTGGCACAGCTGTGGTCCAGCTGTGCACAGCAAATCTGGATTCAGATTCTGGCCTCTGTCCCAACACCACTGCAAGCCTTAGAGAGAGTTTGCAACCCAGGTGTTGGTTCTAGCCCCTCCCTAATATGAACCCCAGGAGCTGGTGGAGTGAACAAAAGCCACCTCCCCAAAACAAGACGTCTCCTAAGGAAATGACTGGCCTTCAGCCTTGCCCTGACAGATACCATGTTGCGTGTGGGGAAGACCCTGACTCCCATGTTCTACATATAATTTTGGGAATCCAGGCCCAGAGGTGGATTAAGGTTTTGTGGGGCCCTGGGCCACAAAAAGTGGGGGGCCACCTTCCCAGCCCTTCCGCCTCTGGTTCTGCCCCCATTCCACCCTTTCCACCTGCAGACCAGCCCAAACCCCCACACCACTCTGCCTCTTCCCTGGCCCGCCCCTGTTCCACCCACAGTCCCACCCCATTCTGCCCTCCCAACTACACCCCCTCTTTGCTGCTTTCAGCTCCCCCACCCCAAGACCAGAGAAGCTCTTTCCCCCCCGCCAAGGCCCTGGGGCCACAGGGGGGTGTGAGAGCTTCCCAGCCCTGAGGCAGGGAGCCAGCCAGAGCTCCTCCAGTCCTGGGGCCGCAGCCAGGGTCCGAGCACTGGGGCTTCCCCAATCACCCAGCTCTTCTGCCGGGGATGAAGTCAGGGCACTGGGGCTTCCCCCGCCTGCCCGCCTGGCGCTGCTGCCAGGGAGTGGGGTCGGGGAGCAGAGATTTCCCCCGCCTTGGCAGTTGTCTGCACAGGGCGGGGCACCCATTTTTCCGGGGGCCCCACAATTGGCCGGGGCACCTGAGCACAACAGGCTAATCCTGTGGATTGGCTAATCCACCACTGCAGCCAGCCAGCCAGCCATGCCCAGTTCACTCACTGTGATGGGGCAGAGGGCAGCAGGACTGCCCAGCTAGATGCTGCTGGAACGCTGCCAACCTCGATGGAAGCTTCCGGCTTCAGCTCCCTCCCTGCTCCCCAGCTGCTGCCACAAACCAGCCTCGGGCTCTGTAATGCAGGGGCCTTGTCACCAGCCAGCATAACTGTGGCAGAGACTCCAAGGGGCACAGGAGTGTCCCCCACCCCATGGCTGGGGGAAATACCCCTCTGCACCGGTCCTTAGCTCTGTCAAAACACGGATGGTACCTCCAGACAGGGAGGAGAGCTGGGGAGGTCTCGGAGACCGGGCTGCTGGTGGTAAGGGGCAGACAATGCCAAAGGGACACCAGGGAGCAGTGGGCAAAGTCCTGCGGGAGAAGCCACCTGCTTAGATGAGCTCTAAGCCTTGCTGGGGCAAGCTTCTGGTCTGGCAGAGCACAGGGAGTCAGCTCAGGTGACGCCTTCCCTCACAGCAGAGCTACTGAGGGGTGCAGGAGTGGAGCTCAGCTGTCAGCCAGAGGGGAGCTGGGCTGCATGACCTGCAAAGCAGTGAGAGCTGCAGGGAGTAGCTCCCTGCATGCTGCAGTCCTGGAGTCCGTGTGATCTCCGTGCCAAACTCCTGCCCAGACCCTGAACTCCCAAGGTCCAGGAGCTTCGCATCTGGGCATGCCTCAGTCCTGCAGAGATCCTCAGCCTAGGCTCTCGAATGAGATGTCTCAGGCCACAGCCAGGCTTGGAAATACGGTGAGTGAGAGCTGCATTTCCCAGCGTGTTTTGTCAGGAAGCTCAGGGATACAGGACCATTATAGACAAAACGCCTCAGGCCTGCCATCACCTGACTGCAGGATCAGGGCCAAGGAACCAACCAACCAAACTAATCTCTTTCCCCCCACAGCTCAGAAATGCCCAGACTGGGCTGGTTCTTACTGAATCTAAACCTGTTCAGCCACCTGTAAGTTCCATGGGGACTTCCTGATGATCTGGGTAGAATCCAGAGCAGTCAGAGCTCTCTTTGTATCCCTGGACAGGGTCCAGTGCTCCCCAGTCCTGCAGCTGGACAGTCCACTCCTCATCACAGAACTCAGCTCCAGAATTTATTTAATTAAAAAAAATTGTTTCTAGCTCTTCTGGTTATGAAGTAACCCTTCCAAATGTGACCTGCGCATCAAGCATTGCAGCATGAGCTGCCTGAGAATGCAGACAGCCTGCAACAATAGCTTTGAGAGGCACAAACTCCTCCCATTTGTCTCAGGATGTTAACTCTGGAACATAATGATGATACTACACCATCAACATTGTTAATGATTTCACTGTTCATTGTGACAGCAGGAACTTCCAGCTGATGTTCTTAGCCAGGAAACAGCCACCCAAAACTACTTGGTGCCAAAATCTCCAACTGCTTCTTACCCAGCTGCTAAAACCTTCTGCTACCCCATTGACTTCTAGCGTGTGGTTAGCTGTTATCAATACAAAAATCTATGGCACATTGAAAATGTTGGGGCACAATGAAATAAATACAGCAACACCGAACTGGATCTGAGCCCTGGTCCATCTAGCCCAGAGTCCTGTCTCTGACAATGGCTAGTGTTACCTAACAGCTCTGTGTTCTTGGGGAACCAGGGCGCAGAACCCAGCCTGTCTGACTCACAAAAGACCTTCCCACTCCCCATCCCTACCCCGCCTCTGCTTGAACCAAAACTGTATCAGAAGAAAGACTTATAAAAAGCAATGAAAAGGCAGTAGGAGACACACATACACCCTTTGGATAAGGATGACAGAATTAAGGAAACTCCCCTAGCCTTGTTTGCATCAAAGATGGGACAAGGAGGCATCTCCATTAGCATACAGAATGGAGAACAGAGATTCCAAGACAAGAACTGCACAGAACTCTGGGACCAGAGAAGCAGGGAAGCACTGCATGATGGGGGATCTCTGCTCCAGATGTTAATGAACCCACACCTGTACACACCCAGCTCAGTAGTTATCAGACCAATTCTAGTAATAAATCCTTTATTGGTGAAGGAACGAAAATGGACACCGTGTAGAATCAAGCATGTGGGTTTATTACACTCAGCGCTGGCGGAGTGTCACTTCGCTTGTTAGGCTCAGAGACACTGTCAATCATTTAATTACAGTACGTTATATTGAATTTTACCATGGGCTGAGGGAAGAAATCAGGACAGTTCTGATAGGCTTAGCAGCAAGACAAGATAACACAGAAGCCAATGGTCAAGAGGTTACATCATGTCTCCGCCCATTGTTTCAGGTCAACATATGTGATTAGTATACAGGTGTTTTTCTTTAAACAATCTATAAAGTGTGTTAGTTATTATAAAAGATATATGTATTGAATTCTGATTTAGGATCCATAGGAATGAAGCAGCTTCTTCGATTGTCCATCAGGTATATATCTGGAAATAGAACAAAAAGAGCATTGAAAAGTAAATGGCAATAAAGGGGTTGCTTTTTAGTTGCTTGAGAACCAGACACTGGTATCTGAGGAGGGAGGGAGGAGAAGGAACACCATATCTCATACTGACAGACTTGGTCTTCCCATGAACCTAGGCTGGCATGCAAGAAAGACATTATCTCCTCTTGAAGAGAAGTGCCCCTAAGTTTTCAAAGACTGGGCTTCACTACAGCCCTTTCGTCTGTTTGCAACTGGAGATAAAGGCCCCAATTATTTGCTAGCACCTGGGGTTTTGCTGACCAGCTCATTATAACAGAAAAAACAAGGTTGCTTCATACTTCATACTGGGAGGAGGGATAGCTCAGTGGTTTGAGCATTGGCCTGCTAAACCCAGGGTTGTGAGTTCAATCCTTGAGGGGGCCATTTAGGGATCTGGGGCAAAAATTGGGGATTGGAGCAGGGGGTTGGACTAGATGACCTCCTAAGGTCCCTTCCAACCCTGATATTCTATGATTCTATGATACTTGTTCTGGTCACGTGTCTGGGCCTCAGCCTTTGACCAGACTCTGGACTTTGGGCCTGTCTGATTATTGAATTGACTCATATAGATTTCTGGCCCTTCAATTGGTATCCAAAATAGTGAAGCTTCCTAATTGCAGTGTGAGCTCTCTCCAAGGAACCCCACCCATAGCCAGGAATGATCAGCTCCCGTGGTCTAGCCTGAACAAAACAACTTCGATATTCTCCCTTGTTTACACATAAATAAATCTAGCGTTCTCCCTTGAACCATAGCTGTTCCTCTGCAAAAACCCCTACCCATGCTCAAGTAAGTGTTCTGATGCCTGGATCCCAAATCTGCATCAGTTCCATTGGGACTTCATCTTCTCCTGATTGATCATGCTGGGGGCTCCAGCACTCTGGACCCTCAGCTATCACCACCATCTGGGACTCCCAATCGATTCAAGCTTCACGGAGTGGTGAGAACCCAGCTCTCTCTCTCTCTCTAGGTATAGCCTTCTGGCCCTGACTTGTGTGATCAGTTATAGTTTTCTAAACCTGACTTTTATAATCAAATTTAAGTTAGTTTTAATATTATAATTGTTTTGTTTGTTTGGCTCCCCTATGGTTAAAAGATCCCTGCAGCTCCCAAAAATCCAATGGGGTTTGCTCATCAAGTGGGTTACTACTAGAACAATTGTAACATGAAAGTTGGGATAAAGACATGCTGAACCAGGGACATATGAAGGTGACAGCTAGGAAGTGCTGCTTGACCCAGCCTGCTCAGGCGTACTCTATTCCGGTGCAGTGCCCAAGGCATATGAGGGTGACAGTTTGGAAGTGCTGCTCGACCCAGCCTACTGAGTCCAGGGACATATAAGGGGTCAGCTTGGGAGTGCTGATTAACCCGGTCCTCTCAGACGCGCTCTGTTAATGTGTGTGTCTGTGTTCGTCTCATTCTGGGGCTGGAAGAACCCAGCCCTGGGGAACCTAGCTCCTGCAGGATCGCTCCATTGGAAGGGAACTTGCAGCAGGGAGAAGTAGAGCTCTGTATGAGAACACAAGTGACACAAGCAGTACATTGATAGAAGTACAGAACACCCCCCACTCACCCCCCAGGAGAGTAACCCTAATAAAGGAGCATACCCAAAGTAATGGGCAAAGCTGGTAACACTAGTACCAACTGTTTCAGAGGAAGGTATAAAAACCCCCACAAACAGCAGATAGGATAATCTGTCCTCCAGGAAGGCCTCAGCCTAATCCCTAGGGTTAGAGATTGAATTTAATATCCAAATTACACCAGTGTCTGCACTGAGTGCAGTGCTCCAGTCACATTTAACTCTGCACCAACCCTCTAGTTTGGTGCTTGCCTGAAGCTGCCCTAGCTGCGCACAGCTGGTGACCTTGCTGCAGAGTTTAGGCTCAGCAGGCTGCAGGGCTCACGCTGGCCTGGCCGAGCACTAAATCTCTGCTAATATTCACGCTGTAGCTCATAGGCACCGACTCCATGGGTGCTCCAGGGCTGGAGTACCCACGGGAAAAAATGGTGGGTGCTGAGCATGCACTTGGAGCCCCCCTACCAGAACCTCCCCTTCACCCCCAGCACCTCCTGACCGCCGGCGGGCCCCTCAGATCAGCACCTCCCCCTCCCTCCCAGCACCTACCACCTACCGCGGATCAGCTGTTTCAAGGCTTCAGGAGACACTGGGGGGAGGAGTGAGGGTGCAGTGTGCTCAGCGGGTGGAGTGGGAAGAGGTGCAGTGCGGCGGGGGTGGGAATAAGCAGGGTGGGGATGGGGCCTTAGGGGGAAGGGGTGGAGGGCTTGGGCGGAGCCGGGGGGGAGCACCCCCCAGTAGATTAGAAACTCGGTGCCTATGCTGTAGCTTCCAAATGCTTCCCAGATATGAACCAACTGGACCCTCCATAGCACCCATGAGCTAGTGCAGTACTGAGCCAGATCTGCCCCCGCCAGGGCCCTGAGTCAGCAAAGCACTTCCCTTGAAAAGTGGGTGCTCAAGTGCCATTGAAGTCAAAGAGGCTGAAGCCCATGCATAAGTGCTTTGCCGAACAGGGACCTAGATCTGTGCATGGTGGGGTGGTCCCTTCCACGCAGAAGGGGTGCTCAGCCCCACCCTCCCAAAGAGCCTGCTCCATGCAACATGGGGATAGGGGTGGCTAGACTGGGGTTAGGAGAATGCAAACCATCCCCCCCATCTTATCCAATCTCAGGAGGTTCATTGTGTAGCTCTTTCCCTCCCCCTGGCTCTGCTCCATTCAGAGAGAATCCATCCCAGTTAGCACACTCCACTGAGCCCACCCTGACAAGGGGTGGGAGTAGGGGCACAAGCTGCCAGGGCGCTGTAGAGGCACAGGCCCTCTGCAGGGATACAGAGCTAGGTAAACTGAGCATAAGCAAACAGTGTGTATTTTAATATGACTAAATGTCAATGTATACATCTAGGACCAAAGAATGCAAGCCATGCTTACAGGTCGGGGGACTCTATCCTGGGAAGCAGGGACTCTGAAAAGCATTCAGGTATCCTGATGGATAAGCAGGTGAACATGAGCTCCCAGTGCTACGCTGTGGCCAAAAGGGCTAATGTGATCCTGGGATGCATAAACAATGGAATCTCGAGTGGGAGCAGAGAGGTTATTTTACCTCGGTATTTGGCACTGCTGGAATCCCGTGTCCAGTTCTGGTGCCCACGGTTCAAGTAGGATGTTAATACATTGTAGAGGGTTCAGAGAAGAGCCATGAGAATGATTAAGGATTAAACAACATGCCTTATAATGACAGGCTCAAGGAGCTCAATCTATTTAGCTTGACAAAGAGAAGGTAAAGGGGTGACTTGATTATCGTTTATAACCCTCAGGTGGGAGATTGTTGTGGAGACTTTCTCCTCAAAATCTCTCCTACAATAGCCTTTACCCTAGCAGTGGGTGCTCACACCCATTATGGGCACTTTTCCCATACACACTTACCCTCTAAAATAGGCACCAGAAGAGGCAGGATTAGAACACAGGCCCTCCAGGCTACTAGCCTTGGGCTTAGCCCATAGGTCATACCACCAAAGCGCTGGTGTTATTGCTACACAAATAAATACCATAAAGAAGCTATGTAAGCACACAGCAAACTGGCCCCGCTGTGCACATTTTATTGCTGTTCACTTCCAGTCTGAGAAGAGAGTTCCCTGACAAAAATGCTGCCAAGGTTTCCTTTGCATTCAGTAAACTATGTCTCATATCCTTTTAAACCAGAATGGGCGAAAACAGAGTTCCATGGCGTGGACTCTCCTGTGGATTCAGACTGTTTCCTTCTATTATTTAACAGGAAGTTCTGAAAGAATCAATCCAGGCCAGCAAATTTCTCCTCGCCCATAGTTTCGCTCACAGTATGGACAGAGCAGGCTGTGCAGGCACAAGATACCGAGAAGATGCTGGCCCTGAATGTCCATCTGCTCTTGTGGGTATTTGGCTGCGTTCATTTTATAGGTAAGGCAATTAAATCACACTGCAGGGAGGAGGGGCAGATTTTAGAAAGAGGTTGGCTCCCACTTAGGCACCTACAAGAAGTGTCCGGCTTTTTAATTGTTCCCAGCCCCCAGCAGGTCCAATTGAAAATCTCAGAATCTGTTTAAGTGCTTATATTGGGAGATCAGCTCTTTAGAACATTTGGCCATGTTAGGACTTCTAAAGTTTATTTCAGAGGGATCACACTGGCATAAAAGAATCCCTATCTTGTGATAACAAAGAGACATTGAGGGGGGAGGGATAGCTCAGTGGTTTGAGCATTAGCCTGCTAAACCCCGCGTTGTGAGTTCAATCCTTGAGGGGGCCATTTGGGGATCTGGGGCAAAAATTGGGGGTTGGTCCTGCTTTGAGCAGGGAGTTGGACTAGATGATCTCCTAAGGTCCCTTCCAACCCTGATATTCTATGATAGGTGGTTTTTAGTATTTAATACATCACTTTGGCATAGAACTAGAGTTGCTAGAACTACTGCATTTTGAAATGTGCAAGATATTATTGTCCTGTAAAGTATTTTGCCTCTTCCTCCTGATTGATTGTTCATTTCTTGTAGCTGTAAATACTAATAATGTAGGGCTGTGGACAAGACACTGAAATAAGAACATGAATCACCCTACTTATCCAACTGAAGTTCTGGCAGCAGACAGAGATTATTTAATATTCCGGATTTTAACTGTTCGTTAACACATGATGTTTGGATGCGGGGGCAGAGCAAGTGTTAATCCAGAGCCAGCGATTAATGTTTTGAAGTGTGGCCTGCTGCTTTTCCCTTTGTTGTAGGCAAGCGGGGCGTGCATTGTATTGACAGAGTGCGGAGTGGCTGTGTTTGTTTCTGTATTTAACTGGAGGCAGTGGAGGGGACTGCAAAGTTACTTACTACTGTTTCTATAAGAGATAGCTGCTAAAATAAACACCTCTTCCTACATTTTGGTTTTTATTTTATAACTAAACCATATGAAAAGTTGTCCATGAGGTAGAGGCATTGTGATGTGATGATAATAGGATTTACAGCACCCAGATCAGAAAGTAGAGAATAAACCTATGCATGTCACACAGAATAATGCTATTGACTCTTCAGTTGCTAGCTGTTCATTTATCATGTAATTCCCGGGAGCAAGAGCATATGTCTTTGAAATTATATCCAAATGATGACTGGACCAAATTCATCCCGGATGTAATACCCCTGGCTTCAGGGGAAGAAGGGATTTTGCCCAGTAATTAGATAAATGATTTTAACAGAATTAGAGGGGTTCCTTTGTATGCTATTAAGCTTTCTAGCAGTTTTGGACAGTTGGCCTCTCAGCAACAATGCTGGTTATTCCACAGAAACCTCTCCTGTGGCTTGATAGACCAGCTATGTCCCCCAGTTCTCCAGCTACCTTTTGGATCACTTGGCTGGTATTTAAACTCAAATCCACCTGTCTGTTTGCTTCTCTCCAGAAGGCCTGTACTCTTGGACTTCCCCCCACGGACTTATCCACCATTTCAACAGCTGTTGTTGGGAAGCAGTCTGGCCTAGTAGGTAGGGCCTTCAATTAAGTCAGGTTTCAGAGGGGTAGCCGTGTTAGTCTGGATCTGCAGAAGCGACAAAGGGTCCTGTGGCACCTTATAGACTAACAGAGGTATTGGAGCATAAGCTTTCGTGGGTCAATACCCACTTCTTCGGATGCAAGCAGTGGAAAAGAAGAAGAAGATCCGAAGATCTGGGTATTGACCCACGAAAGCTTATGCTTCAATACCTCCGTTAGTCTATAAGGTGCCACAGGACCCTTTGTCGCAATTAAGTCAGGACACCTGGGTTCTTGTCCTGTGACCTTAGGTAAATCTCTGTACTGGTTTCCCTGTTTAACTAGTACACTCATTTTAAGTTTGTAGGGTTTACTGTCGGATTCAGTTACGGCCTCTGGTCAGCAGCCGGCCATTTAATATGTTGGCATATTTTGTCTCACTGTGTTATTCTTCCATTGATATGGCTTGTCAGTTTTAATTTTAGAGCAAATTCATATGGATGTGTATGCTGCACTTTATTTCAGTTCCCTCGCAGCTGGTGAAAGGGTCTCTGTGTAGGGTGACCAGATGTCCCAATTTTACAGGGACAGTCCTGATATTTGGGGCTTTGTCTTATATAGGCTCCTACTACCCCTCCACCCCCGTCCCGATTTTTCTCACTTGCTGTCTGGTCACCCTATCTCTGTGTGACAGCTGTATGAGGCTTAGCGCAAATGGCAGAGGACTGAGATCAGTGCTGTTTGTCATCAGCTACGCATCAGCTTGCAGGGAGCAGCTCGGGTCTGCTTTTGAAACTAAGATACCACAGAAGAGCTGTATGTACTGGTATAGGAAGGATGGGAATACCATGGGGAGAGAAACTGTGCTTAGCATGTCACAAGAGTATATAACTAAAAAGTCCTGGGAGGTTGTGGAAGAAGATCAGGAAAAAATTCCTAGCAGTGAAATGTATTAGATGGTGGTCTATGCTCCTGAGGAGAAATGGTAGCAACCCCATTGCATGAGCCATTGCAAACTGGGCTGGACAGTCTAGGGAACAATACGTTGCTGGCCAAGGGAGTAGTGGGGCGGACAGGGGGAGTTAAAGGGACAAGGGGAGTTAAAGCTAGTAAGGCTATGTCAACACTTCAAGCTAGGGGTGTGGTTCCCCTTCTGGTGTACATAGACATATTCATGGTAGTTCTCATCGAGTTAGCGGGAGTGTAAATAGCAGTGTAGCCGTGGTAGCATGGGTAGCAGCAGCGGAGGCACAGCTTAGCCATGCCAAGTAGGTACCCACCGGTTTTACCACGTTTGTACTTGGCATGGTTCAGCCATGCCTCCACTCCTGCCACCCTTGCTGCTGCATCTAGTAGGGTTACCACGTGGCCGGTATTTGACCAGCGTGGCCGTTTTTTCTATGGATTTGCCAGTTACCAGAAAAAGAATGTAATCTGCCAGGTTTTCTTTTCCGTGGGTCTAGAGATTTGCATTATTATCACAATGCACTGGGGTATCGAATGTCCAGCTAAAGGTGCTGCAGTGTTCCCACTTCCGCAGTTTAAGGGATAACAGATCACAGCTGTTGAAAATACAGCAGCTGGCTGGCCACCAACACGCACGCGCACGGTGTGGGTTGTGTGACAGGGTCTGAGTCACACGAGAGTGAGGAGACGTGCAATGTTATCAGTCTCGTCTGTATCTGTGATCTCTCTAGATACTATAAGTGGCTGTTGAAGGGGCAGCAGTGACGGAGTTGCCTTGTGGTTGGGGTGTGGTGGGCCTGACTTGCGGGTGGTAACTCTAGCTACACTGGCTGGCACGCTGAGAGCTCGTGCGAGTATGTCTGTGTATGCACCAGGGGAATCACAGCCCAGTCTCACAATGGCATGTGCCTTAGCTCACTGCATTGCTGAGGGGGACCACATTCATATCCCAGCTCCAAAGCTGCTGCAGAGGCCTTCTCTGCCACCCTGGGTGGGAGCTCCTGGGGTTATTCCCTGGCCACCATCATGACCCACAGGCCTCTAACGCAGGTCCACAGGAGCAGCCATGCTGCAACCCTCCACTTGGCAGCCTGCTGACAACTGCTGACCCAGGACCCATGAAGCCCAGCCCCAGTTTGGGGCGCCACCCCTGATGCCCCCTTGGCCAAGTCCCAGGGCAGCCAATTGGATAGCTGGCCCTACTTAAGCCAGCAACAGGAATGGAAAGCTGCCAGAACAAGTGGGATCCACCACTGCATGCATCCGACGAAGTGGGTGTTCACCCACGAAAGCTTATGCTCCAATACCTCTGTTAGTCTATAAGGTGCCACAGGACCCTTCGTCGCTTCTGCAGATCCAGACTAACACGGCTACCGCTCTGATACCTGCTGTGGACTGTGTACCTTGTGCCTCCTGCTCCTGCTCCCGCAGCTTGACTTCCTGGCATCCTGACCTGGCTTGGCTCCGAACCTCTGACTTATGGGTCTGATCTCTGGTTTGTCTCCCGCCTCTGACCCCCTGGTATCCCAACTCAGTTTGACTCTGGTTACTGACTTGTAGTTCTGATCTCCAGTCTCTCCTCGGCTTCTGACCTCCCAGTATCCTGACCCAGCTGACTCCTGACTGTGGACTCCAGCTCCAACCACTACGTCTGGCTGTCCACAACCCAGCCCTGACAGCCACTCCCTTTGACCAACCCAGCAAGGTCCTCCTCCACTCCTTGACCAAAAAAGCCATGCCAGTCTGACATATAGGAGCAAGCGGGAGGGTGAAAAACAGGAGGATCCCAGGAGAACGACCTTCCAAAAAGTTTGCTCACTAAGCAGATCTTCCTGAACTAGTCTAGCTCCCACCCACGCATCATTACAGTACATGCTTCAAGTTCCCCTGAGGATTCTCCAGGGAGCTTCTGAAAACTGTTAGCAACGACCTGCAGGCTGTGCATCCAGGAATAATGTTGTGTCACAGTAGCTGAGTCAGCAGCAGGTTCCTTAAGGGAAATAATAGTGCCAGTAACCAAACACTAGCACGGCTCTGCTTTGAAAGTGGATCTTTGCTGTAACCCCAAGCCCAGAGCTGGCAGAAGGAGTATGCCCTGTACACACCATAAGCAAGAGGCATCACTGCTGAGGCTTAGACTCAGGGCCAGGTGGTCCAACCTCTATGATTTGGTGGCTGTAAACCAGGGGTGGGCAAACTCTTTGGCCCGAGGGCCACATTGGGGTTGTGAAACTGTATAGAGAGCCAGGTAGGGAAAGCTGTGCCTCCCCAAACAGCCTGGCCCCTGCCCCCTCCCACTTCCCACCACCTGACTGCCCCCCTCAGAACCTCCGATCCATCCAACCCCCCTGCTCCTTGTCCCCTGACCATCCCCTCCTGGGACCCCCCGCCTCTAACTGCTCCCCCGGGATCCCACCCCCTTATCCCCCAGCTGGGGGATAAGAGGCTGCAGCTCAGAGGAGAGGGCAGGCTACTAGAGACCCAAGGTACAGAGAGGAGCCACCCTGCCTGGCAAGGCAACTGCCTGGCAAGAAGTCAGACCCACACCAAGGGAGAATCAGAGAATGTGAGTCTGCAAAGGGCCTACATGAGAGGGGAGGTCGGAGGCAGCAAGGAATTGTGGGGAGCTGGTCCCAGCTGCTTAATTCAGGGTCCTGGAACTCGGGGGGGGGGGGGGGGGTTCCCTTGCCAGCCTGCCCTCAGCAAAGGGGATAATAAAATCCAGAGGATTCTGCAGGGGCTTGAGATTATTGAGCTCCTAGTGTATCAGACTCCTTATTGCCCCAGAAGGGGAGAGACTATAAATAATCCAGCTGCAGTCATAAGAGGAATCTCCTCCTGCACAGAAAGAGATGATTGTTGATGGGGTGGGGGAAACTGAGACAGGGTCACTGTGATGATGTGTGAGCACTGTGGTGAGAGGGTGCTGGTTGGCAAAGGCACCTCTGGACAGTACCTGAAAGGCCTGGATTGAACTTTGGGGTTAGAGAGTTGGGTGGAACTTTGCATGAGCCACCTGTGAGCTGACACTTGGCTTCTCATGGGCAGCCCATTCATAGTACTCCCCAGGCAGGCCAAGCAGCAGGAAGCAAAGAAGCCCGGAAGCCTGGCAGACCAGCCAGCCTGAACAGTAGGAGCGGTATGTGTCCCCCACCTCCGCAGCAGCTGTAAGGCGAGCCTGGGAATTCTTTGTCTCCATGATGTGGACAGGAAGCTAATAACCTGGATGACTGGACTTGTCCCCTGCCTTCTCCACCTTCCCCCCGCCTTTGCCTAATCCCTATGTGAGGGACCACAGCACAGCTATGTCCTGGCACATTCCTTAGTACAGGCAGACCAAGCTGCTCTCAGATGGAAGCTGGTGAAAGTGTTTACACAACTTCCCAGGGAGTGAAATGGATGAGTTCAGACAGGCCTGCTTCATCAGGTACTTTCCCTTCCTCCCTCAGCTTTGGCCAGGAAGAACAGGGTGCTCAAGAAATGAAAGGGAAAGGAATAGAAATTACAAAAATCCACCCCCTCACCACCTCCCTGCCCAAACCCAAGCCCTAACGGTGGGAGTTAATGCTGAGCCAGGCAGAATAAAATGAGAAAAAAGCAAAGGCATGTCTCCAGGAGCAAGCTCAGTGTATGTTTCCCCTGTAACATACTGCAGCAGCTCTGAGAACAAAATGGCAGCCAGCCCTAATGCCAGCAGACTCCTTTGAAATTTAAAAGTGCAGTACAAAGAGACAGTTTCGTACAAAATAACTAGTAGCTGAAAGCCTGTATTGTTGCACTGGTGTAGCAGCTGGGCCAAGTAATCCACCAGGTGTGCAGTCTCCCTCATACAACCAATGAAACTGTTGCATGAAAATTAGCTGTAGACTAAGGTGGGTGATTGGTTGAGTACCTCTAATATCACAAGGATCTAGAACAGGGGTGGGCAAACTACAGCCCGGCCACATCTGGCCCGTGAGCCCATCATGCCCAGCCCCTGAGCTCGGCGGGAAGGCTCCCCACTGTCCCTCAACAACACGCTGTCATGCGGTCAGCACTCTGGGAGGCCGGGCTGTGCGCTCCGGCGGGGCAGTGCAGCAGCATGTCTGGCTCCAGCCGCTGCTCTGAGTGGCGTGGTAAGGGGGCCGGGGCTGGAGCCAGGGTTTGGATAAGGGGCAGGGAATCCTGAGGGGCAGTCAGGGGACAGGGAGCAGGGGGAGGTTGGATGGTGTGGAGGTTCTGGGGGTGTGGTCAGGAAATGGGGGGATTAGGCATGGGAGTCCCGGAGGTATGTCAGGGGGCAGGGGTGTGGATAGGAGTCAGGGCAGTCAGGCTGTGGGGTCCTGGGGGTGGAGGGGGGGTGTCTAAGGAGGGGGCGGTCAGGGGACAAGGAGCAGGGGGGCATAGATAGGGGGTGGGATCTCAGGGGGGTGGTGATTAGGGGCGGGGGGTTTCTGGAGGGGGTAGTTGGGACAAGGAGCGGGGGAGTTTGAATGGGTCAGGGATTCTGAGGGGGGCAGTCAGGGGATGGGAAATGGGAGGGGGTGGATAGGGGGTGGGGCCAGGCTATTTGTGGGGGCACAGCCTTCCCTACCCAGCCCTCCATATAATTTTGCAACCCTGATGTGGCCCTCGGGCCAAAAAGTTTGCCCACCCCGGTCTAGAAAAACAACAAGGAGTCCGGTGGCACCTTAAAGACTAACAGATTTATTTGGGCATAAGCTTTCGTGCGTAAAAAACTCCCTTTAGATGCATGGAGTGAAAATTACAGATGTGGGCATAAATATACTGACAGATGAAGAGAAGAGTTACCTCACAAGTGGAGAACCAGTGCTGACAGGGCCAATTCAATCAGGGTGGATGTAGTCCACTCCCAATGACTGAAGGGACTACATCCACCCTGATTTGAACTGGCCCTGTCAACACTGGTTCTCCACTTGAGGTAACTCGCTTCTCTTCATCTGTCAGTATAACAATACCTGCATCTGTAATTTTCACTCCATTCATCTGATGAAGTGGGTTTATGCACAAATAAATCTGTTAGTCTTTAAGGTGCCACCGGACTCCTTGTTGTCTTTGTGGATACAGACTAACATGGCTACCCCCTGATACTTGACAAGGGTCTAGGACTATTGACACAGCCTAGATATACGACTTGCTGCAACTGTACACTGTGCAGGTGTAATTCATAAAGTCAAAATGGCTAAGAACTTAAACCGGATATTACCAGACCATGAAATCCAAGTGATTGACCCTGAGGATATTCTGAACAAAGAGCACTCTCAGCCATGCTTATAGTTGTTTGATCACTTCACCCCGAGTTAACAGACAGTCCAGACTTCAGAGTGACACACAGACAGGTGACAATCCTGGAATCTTATTGGCTAGAAATGCACTATTTTCGGAGTGAACAGTGTCAGAACCCTGCACAATAGCTCTGTTCGTGGATAACGCTTGGGTTAGACAATAGCCATCAGCTACCTGGGCTGGGAGCCTGCAGTGGGTTTCCGATCCCAGCCTGAACAGAAGGTTTTTCTCAGCCTATTTCACTCAAGCATGGCAAGCAGCAGATCCTTCCCCAGGCCAAGCCCAGACAGACCCAAGCAGCCACACAGCGGACAGGCCGAGAGCACCACTGCCATGGAAACCCAGAGCAAACACCACTTTCCAAACAGAGGTGTACTTAGGAAACTGGAAGCACTAGCAGGGCAGGGGATCTCCTGGCAGTGGCCAGTCACCTATTCTGAGGACACGGCTTCACAGAACAGATCTGTTTTGCTTGGACAGCTGACGATGTTAAGGAATGTTGGCATGGGGGCGGACAAACACAGGAGACCGCTCTCCTAGGCCCAGACTTGAGGTGGGCGCTGGAGGGAAGCACATGACATGCTCATCATTCATTGCTAGCTGCTTGACTCAATGGAACTGGTAAAACAGGATTAAACAAATACTGTAATGTGACCGTCCCGTCCCACACATGCCATTTCCTTGCATTGTTTGGCTTTCGGCTTGCTACTTCTTTTCCTTTTTTTTTTTTTTTTAAGTGTCAAATGGTTTTTAATTGGCTTCCCAAAGAACACTGATCCATCTCCAGCACGAGCAGCTAGAAAGCAAACACAGTGAGTAGTGAACAAATGAAAACCAGCCCTCTGCTAGGAGCGTGGAGTTGTGGTTAAAGCTCTTGATTGGGACTCAGGAGATCAGGGCTCAATTCTTGCCTCTGCTGACAACTTTCTGTGTGACCTTGGGTGAGTCACTTGATCTCTCTAGGTCTCAGCCCCCTGTCTGGGAAGTGGGGACAATACTTCTTCCTTTTTCCACCGCATGTTCTGTGTTAGATGGTCGGGCTAGCCCCAAGGAGTCTCTCTCTTACTATGTGTGTAGAACCATAGAAAGGTAGGACTGGAAGGGACCTCAACAGGTCACTAGTCCAGTCCCTTGCACTGAGGCAGTACTACATAGAACATTCGTGACAGGTGTTTGTCTAACCTATTCTTAAAAACCTCCAGTGATGGAGATTCCACAACCTCCCTGGGCAATTTGTTCCAGAGCTTAACTACCCTGACAAGATTTTCCTAATGTTTAACCTGTATCTCCCTTGCTGCAATTTAAGCTCATTGCTTCATGTTCCCATAGGCGCCGACTCCGTGGGTGCTCCGGTGCTGGAGCACCCACGGAGAAAAATTGGTGGGTCCTCCGCACCCACCGGCAACTCCCCGCCCGCCCCGGACCCGCGGCAAACTTACCGGGCACTGGGAGACGTTGCGGGGCCCCGCCCCTGACGCTGGGCAACGTTGCGTCGGCGTTGGGGGCGGGGCCCCGCAACGTCACCCGGCGTTGGGGGCGGGGCCCCGCAACGTCACCCGGCGTTGGGGGCGGGGCCCCGCAACGTCACCCGGCGTCGGGTGGGGCCCGACGCCGGGTGACAGCACCCACGGGCGGGGCCGGAAGTCTGCCCCTGTGCATGTCCCGTCTTAAGTAGATACGAAGAACAACTTAGCACCCTTCTCTTTATAACAACTTTTTATATACTTGAATGTTATCATGGTCCACCTCTTCAGTCTTCTCTTCTCCAGACTGAAAAAAAAAATGGTTGTTCAATCTTTTCTTGTAGGTCAGGTTTTCTAGACCTTTAATCATTTTTTTGTTGTTGCTGTCCTGTGGACTTTCCCCAATTTGTCCACATGTTTCCACAGTATGGTGCCCGGAACAGGACACAGTACTCCAGCTGAGGCCTTATCAGCACAGAGTAGAATGGAAGAATTACTTCTCGTGTCTTACTTACAACATTCCTGCTAATACATCCCAGAATGATACTCACCCTTTTTGGCAACACTATTACATTGTTGACTCATATTTAGTTTGTGATCCACTAGAACCCCCAGATCCTTTCTGCAGTAGTACATCCTAGGCAGTCATTACCAATGTTTCCTCTCATTCCGCACATGGATGGGAAAAATTAATTTTGTTATGTGCACCAATATGGAGGTGATGTGTGGCAGGGATGGGGCCAAGGGGTTTGGAGTGTAGGAGGGATCTCAGGGCTGGGGCAGAGGGTTAGGGTGTGGGGGGTGAGGGCTACAGCTGGGGGTGTGGGCTCTACGGTGGGACTGGGGATGAGGGGTTTGGGGCTGGATCAGTTTAAACTCTGGCTGTTTATAGAAAAAATTCTTTGTCTGCTGGTCTCTAAAACCCCAGTATGAACTGTCTCTGCAAGCTCCCCCAGCTGGCTGTACTTCTCTGGAGTTGTTTGCAACCTGAATGATTCCTGCAATCAGCTCCAATTGTGTTTAATGCCTGGAGGAGCTCTGGTAGCCCTCCTCCCCATAGAATCATAGGACCTCGAGAGGTCATCTAGTCCAGTCCCCTGCACTCATGGCAGGACTAAGTATTATCTTGACCAGAGGTTCTCAAACTCTGGTCCGTGGATCACCAGTGGTCCGCAAGCTCCATTCAGGTGGTCCGCAGATGGTTCCCTCTAAGGTGCGTGCCTGGGTGGCTGCACACAAGAGAATGAAGGGCCACCTGCCTAATTAATGGAGCTGCACAGGCATGGCTCCACTAATTAGGTGCCTGGACCCTGGAGAAGACGCACATGTATGGTGAGGTGGTGGCCTTTGGGGGGAATAAGGAGTAGGTGGGAGGGGGCAGTGGGGTGAGAAGAGGGGATGGGGAGGGGGAATTTGGGACATGCAGGGCTGCGGTGGACAGAGAAAGAGGTGACTTTCCCCAGCTCCAGGGCTGTGGCTGCCAGGGAGAGATGGCCCTCCTTCCCAGCCTAAGCTCTGTGGTGAGGGAGAGACCCCCCCCCCTTCTTCCCTGCCCCAGCTCAGGGGCTGCCGCAGTGGGGGAGAGAGGGCACATCCATTATATTAGAAAGGTAAGACTACTGATATTAAAATATGAGTTGTGTGCTTTTATTTGTAGAACAAAAAAGTTAATTAAGGTTTTATATATATATATATAATATGCACTTTTATCCAAAGCGTGTTATAATAGTTAGCTAACAGTACAAACAACATTTGGAAAGATCATTAAGAGACCCTCAGCAATTTTCAAGTGGCCTGCAGGAAAAAAAAGTGAAAACCACTGATCTAGACCATCCCTGACAGATGTTTGTCTAACCTGCTCTTAAAAATCTCCAATGATGGAGATTCCACAACCTTGATAGGCATATCTCGCTGGAATAAATTGCCTATCTCATAGAACTGGAAGGACCCTGAAAGACTGAGTCCAGTCCCCTGCCTTCACTAGCAGGACCAAGTACTGTCCCCTGACAGATTTTTGCCCCAGATCCCTAAATGGCCCCCTCAAGGATTGAAATCTCAACCCTGGGTTTAGCAGGCCAATGCTCAAACCACTGAGCTATCCCTGCCCCCTCAACCACCCTGGAGTTGCATACAATCCATGGCTCTCGATGTATAAACTTAAAACAATATTCTCCAAAGCCTAAGATCCTGCATGTGGTTTCAATATCTGTTACAGCTAGTAACTACAAAAATTAAATTCTACCTAGCAGAATCTCCACCTGCAGCTTCAATGAGCTATAGGATTCTCCTTCATTGCCATCATAAACTGTTCTTTACTGTTGCTGTGTGCTGTTTGGCAGCTGCTGAAATAGAACCTCGATTATGGGGAGTGGCTGGAGAGGGGCTTTGACCTGGTCTTGGGGTTTTCCCACTCTTCACACATCACAAGACCGAACATAAGTAGACATCATAGAATCATAGAATCTCAGGGTTGGAAGGGACCTCAGGCGGTCATCTAGTCCAACCCCCTGCTCAAATCAGGACCAACCCCAACTAGATCATCCCAGCCAGGGCTTTGTCAAGCCTGACCTTAAAAACCTCTAAGGAAGGAGATTCCACCACCTCCCTAGGTAACCCAATCCAGTGCTTCACCACCCTACTAGTGAAAAAGTTTTTCCTAATATCCAACCTAAACCTCCCCCTCTGCAACTTGAGACCATTACTCCTTGTTCTGTCATCTTCTACCACTGAGAACAGTCTAGATCCAACCTCGTTCGAACCCCCTTTCAGGTAGTTGAAAGCAGCTATCAAATCCCCCCTGACTTCTCTTCTGCAGGCTAAACAATCCCAGTTCCCTCAGCCTCTCCTCATAAGTCATGTGCTCCAGCCCTCTAATCATTTTTGTTGCCCTCCGTTGGACTCTTTCCAATTTATCCACATCCTTCTTGTAGTGTGGGGCCCAAAACTGGACACAGTACTCCAAATGAGGCCTCACCAGTGCCGAATAGAGGGGAATAATCACGTCCCTCGATCTGCTGGAAATGCCCCTACTTATACAACCCAAAATGCCGTTAGCCTTCTTGGCAACAAGGGCACACTGTTGACTCATATTCAGCTTTTCGTCCACCGTAACCCCTAGGTCCTTTTCTGCAGAACTGCTGCCCAGCCATTCAGTCCCTAATCTGTAGCAGTGCATGGGATTCTTCCGTCCTAAGTGCAGGACTCTGCACCTCTCCTTGTTGAACCTGATCAGATTTCTTTTGGCCCAATCCTCTCATTTGTCTAGGTCCCTCTGTATCCTGTCCCTACCCTCCAGCATATCAACCACTCCTCCCAGTTTAGTGTCATCTGCAAACTTGCTAAGGGTGCAGTCCACACCATCCTCCAGATCGTTGATGAAGATATTGAACAAAACCGGCCCCAGCACCGACCCTTGGGGCACTCCACTTGATACCGGCTGCCAACTAGACATGGAGCCATTGATTACTACCCGTTGAGCGCGACCATCCAGCCACTTTTCTATCCACCTTACCGTCCATTCATCCAGCCCATACTACTTTAACTTGCTGGCAAGAATACTGTGGGAGACTGTATCAAAAGCTTTGCTAAAGTCAAGAAATAGCACATCCACTGCTTTCCCCTCATCCACAGAGCCAGTTATCTCATCATAGAAGGCAATTAGGTTAGTCAGGCATGACTTGCCCTTGGTGAATCCATGCTGACTGTTCCTGATCACTTTCCCCTCTAAGTGGTTCAGAATTGATTCCTTGAGGACCTGTTCCATGATTTTTCCAGGGACTGAGGTGAGACTGACTGGCCTGTAGTTCCCCGGATCTTCCTTCTTCCCTTTTTAAAGATGGGCACTACATTAGCTTTCTTCCAGTCATCCAGGACCTCCCCCGATTGCCATGATTTGTCAAAGATAATGGCCAATGGCTCTGCAATCACATCGGCCAACTCCTTTAGCACCCTCAGATGCAGTGCATCCGGCCCCATGGACTTGTGTTCGTCCAGCTTTTCTAAATAGTCCCGAACTACTTCTTTCTCCACAGAGGGCTGGTCACCTCCTCCCCATACCGTGCTGCGGAGTGCAGCCGCCTGGGAGCTGACCTTGTCTGTGAAGACAGAGGCAAAAAAAGCATTGAGTACACTAGCTTTCTCCGCATCCTCTGTCACTAGGTTCCCTCCCTCATTCAGCAAGGGGCCCACACTTTCCTTGACTTTCTTCTTGTTGCTCACATACCTGAAGAAACCCTTCTTGTTACTCCTAACATCTCCAGCTAGCTGCAACTCCAAGTGTGATTTGGCCTTCCTAATTTCACTCCTGCCTGCCTGAACAATATTTTTATACTCCTCCCTGGTCATTTGTCCAATCTTCCACTTCTTGTAAGCTGCTTTTTTGTGTTTAAGACGAGCAAGGATTTCACTGTTAAGCCAAGCTGGTCGCCTGCCATATTTACTTTTCTTTCTACACATCGGGATGGTTTGTTCCTGCAACCTCAATAAGGATTCTTTAAAATACAGCCAGCTTTCCTCGACTCCTTTCCCCCTCATGTTATTCTCCCAGGGGACCTTGCCCATCAGGTCCCTCCCCCTGAGGGAGTCGAAGTCTGCTTTTCTGAAGTCCAGGCGCTGTATTCTACTGCTCTCCTTTCTTCCTTATGTCAGGATTCTGAACTCGACCATCTCATGGTCACTGCCTCCCAGGTTCCCATCCACTATTGCTTCCTCTACTATTTCTTCCCTGTTTGTGAGCAGCAGGTCAAGAAGAGCTTTTCCCCTAGTTGGTTCCTCCAGCAATTGCACCAGGAAATTGTCCCCTACACTTTCCAAAAACTTCCTGGATTGTCTGTGGACCGCTGTATTGCTCTCCCAGCAGATATCGGGGTGATTAAAGTCACCCATGAGAACCAGGGCCTGTGATCTAGTAACTTCTGTTAGTTGCTGGAAGAAAGCCTCGTCCACCTCATCCCCCTGGTCTGGTGGTCTGTAGCAGACTCCCACCACGACATTACCCTTGTTGCTCGCACTTCTAAATTTAATCCAGAGACTCTCAGGTTTTTCTGCAGTTTCATACTGGAGCTCTGAGCAGTCATACTGCTCTCTTACATACAGCGCAACTCCCCCACCTTTTCTGCCCTGCCTATCCTTGCTGAACAGTTTATATCCATCCATGACAGTACTCCAATCATGTGAGTTATCCCACCAAGTCTCTGTTATTCCAGTTACATCATAATTCCTTGACACTGCCAGGACTTCCAGTTCTCCCTGCTTGTTCCCCAGGCTTCTTGCATTTGTGTATAGGCATTTAAGATAACTCACCGATTGTCCTGCTGTCCCAGTATGGGGCAGGAGCCCTCCCCTCTTGCACTCACCTACTTGTACTTCCTCCCGGTATCCCACTTCCCCACTTACCTCGGGGCTTTGGTCTCCTTCCCCCGGTGAACCTAGTTTAAAGCCCTCCTCACTAGGTTGGCCAGCCTGCTTCCAAAGATGCTCTTCCCTCTCTTCGTCAGGTGGAGCCCATCTCTGCCTAGCACTCCTTCTTCTTGGAACACCATCCCATGGTCAAAGATGTCCTTGCCCATTCCCTCCCAGTGGAAGGACTTCCCCAAATGGTCTTTGGTCCTGTTCACCCCAGCATGGCCACTAGGAAGATCGTGGGCTAAGCTCAAGAGCTTTACCTGGTACTTAGTTGGAACTACCAACTGTCTTTGAGGATGCCAGTCTTCCTGGTGCCCACCAGAAAGTTTCCTTGTATAAAAAGTCCTCTTTCTACAACAAAGCGGGATTGATTAGAAGAGGTGAGAGGCGGTGAGTTGCTCCGTGCCGCCGTCCAAGCTCCCTGGAGGCTTTCATCTGCTTCCTGCTTGGCCTGGAACTGTTCCCTTGATGCTGGAGATATTAGTTTCTTACTGGATTGTGGACTTGGGCTTGGTCCCTCTGGAAGCAAGGTAGGTGATGGGTCTGTTTTCGTTGACTGTGAACCACTCTCCGTTGGTGCACTATGTTGTATTTTAGGCTCTGGCCGAGCCTCTTGCGTAGGTTTATCTGCTGCTGGCAGTGCAGGTTCGGTGGTGCCCTCTGGCGTTGGAGTTGTAGACGGGGTTGCAAGCACTGGATTCAGTGCTGGCAATGGTTCTGGTGCTGGTTGCTCCGCCCATTCCGGTTCTGGGATTGGTTCTGGTTGGGTCTCTGGGACTGGATCCACTATGGCTGTTGCAGTCGTTGGCAGGGGATCTGGTTCCACCACCTCCATCTGGGTCTCTGGTAACACAGATGGGGCCCTGATGGAAGGCTCAGGAACAGGGATAGGTGTGAAAGCTTGCTTAGCCTGGCTGCAGGTGGCCATTCCCACCCTCTTGGCTAGCTTCACATGGTTGACCAAGTCTTCCCCCAGCAGCATGGGAATGGGATAATCATCATAGACTGCAAAAGTCCACAGTCCTGACCAGCCCTTGTACTGGACAGGCAACTTGGCTGTAGGCAAGTTTTAAAGTTTGACATGAAGGGTTGAATCGTCACTTGGGCCTCTGGGTTGATGAATGTGGGGTCCACTAAGGATTGGTGCATAGGCGCTGACTTTAGTCGGCGCAGGTGGGTGCTCGTGCCCCCAGCCCTGCCCCATTCCACCCCTTCCCCAAATCCCCACCCCTGCCTACTCCCCTGGGCATGCTGCGTTTCCCCTCCCCCTCCAGGCTTGCAAGCCTGGAAGGGAAGGGGGAGAAGCAGCAGAGCACCCACCGGCAGCTCCCCGCCGGCTCCCCTGCGCCCAGCTTGCCTCCGCAGCGCCGAGGAGGTGGAGCCAGGCTGTAGCTCATCTCTGCCTCCTCCCCTGAGGCGCCGCCGCTCTGCTTTCCCCCACTCCCTCCCAGGCTTGCCACGCGCTGAACAGCTGGCGCGTGGCAAGCCTGGGAGGGAGGAAAAGTGGAGCAGCGGCGGTGCTTCGGGAGGCGGAGGTGAGCTGGGCACAGGGGGGGCTGGCGGGGAGCTGCCGGTGGGTGCTCTGCACCCACCAATATTTCCCCATGGGTGCTCCAGCCCCGGAGAACCCACGGAGTCAGCGCCTATGGATCATTGGTGGATAGCTGACACCTGTGCTCCTGTGTCCCTCCACGCAATAACCTTCTTCCCACCCACACTCAGTTTCCCTTCACTCTGAGGGTATCTGGGAGGCATCTGGGCCTGGGAACCTTTGCTCCGGTGTAATAAACTGCAATCTGTTGGAGTTCTTGGGGCAGTTGGCCTTCACATGCCCCAGCTCATTACATTTAAAACATCGCCCAGCTGACTGGTCACTGGGGCAAGGTGGGTTGCTGGAGACGGGTGTGGTGGGACGATAAGGTGTTTTGGGTTTTCCTTGGGATGTAGGTGGGGCCTTGGGCTGCCCCCAGTGGTAGGGTGTTGTTTTGGGTTACCCCTTCTGATATCCACTCCAACTGCTACTAGCTTTTTTTTCTTTTCCACCACCTCCACCCATTTGGTTTCGATCTCTTCCCCTGCCCCCCACCCCGTCCCCGATTACAGTTTTGGGCTTCCCATCTAGGATGTACCTTTTTATTTTCTCAGGAACACCCTCTAAGATATGCTCCATTTGCATTAGGAAAGGCATATCTTCCAGAGATTTAATGCTTGCTCCTGATATTCAGGCATCCCAATTTTTTTACAATGTGGTAGGCATGTCGGGAAAATGCTCAGGTGTTAGCCCCATTCTAATTCTGGCCTTTTTTTAAAAAAAAATTCGTAGCTGTTCATGTGTTCCTTAGACATTTCAGCTACCACCTCTGCTAAGGGTCCACTGAGCTGTGGCCTCCGCTCCACCATATACTGGTCTGTAGAAATGCTGCACCCAAGGCAGGCCCTTTTGAAATTTTCTAAGAAGGCCTCTGTATCATCGCCTACCTTGTAGGTGGGGAATCTTTTGGAATGGGGAGTAGGTGGGGAGTTTTTTGGAATGGGGAGTAGTACCTGGAGAAGGATTATTAGGGTTATCTGGTAGACCCATCTTAGCCCTTTTCAGCTCTAAGCGCTTCAACTCTAACTCCGTATCCAAGCGTTTCGCCTCTGCCTCCAAGCATTTCGCCTCCACTTCCATCTCCAAGCGTTTTGCCTGTTTCCTCTCCTCCGCTTCCAACTCAAGTGCTTTAAGGCCATCTGTCTTTCATGTTTTTTCTGTCTCTCTTCAGCTTCCAATCTAGCTAATTTTAGTTTCTTTTGGATCTCACTTTCCGTCATTCTAGCCTTCCTGATCTTAGCCTAGCCTAAGCCGAGAGGTAGAAAGAAAAGAGGAAAAAAAAACCCCAGCTTGTGAATTCCCTTTCAGGAACTTAACTACTCTGCCCTCAGGCAAAGGGAAAAAGCTCAAGCTGCTCTCAGCTTTAAAAAAAAGTGTCCTTTTTAAAAAAAACAAAAACAAAAAAAAACCCTCCCTGCTTTTCAAGCAGCCAAAAGGAAAAAACGTGTCCTTTTAAAAATCCTAAGCTCTGTGCTTCTGGTTCAAAATGATCCCACTGCGCTGCCACCATGTCAGGGTTCCCTCCCCACTCTGAACTCTAGGGTACAGATGTGGGGACCTGCATGAAAGACCCACTAAGCTTATTTCTACCAGCTTAGGTTAAAAACTTCCCTAAGGCACAAATCCTTTCCTTGTCCTTGGACGGTATTGCTGCCACCACCAAGTGATTTAGACAAAGATTCAGGAAAAGGACCACTTGGAGTTCCTATTTCCCCCAAAATATCCCCCCAAACCCCTTCACCCCCTTTCCTGGGGAGGCTTGAGAATAATATACTAACCAATAGGTTAACAAAGTGAGCACAGACCAGATCCTTGGGTTTTTAGGACACTAAAAACCCATCAGGTTCTTAAAAATTTTATTGTAAAGAAAAAAGTAAAAGAAGCATCTCTGTAAAATCAGGATGGAAGGTAATTTTTACAGGGTAATAAAGATTTAAAACACAGAGGATTCCCCTCTAGGATCAACTTTAAAGTTACAAAAACAGGAATAAACCTCCCTCTTAGCATAGGGAAAATGTACAAGCTAAAACAAAAGATCATCTAATACATTTTCTTACCTTCACTTACAATTTTTGTAATCATAGAAGCTTATTTCAGGTAGGTTTTAGGAGATGTTTTTTCCTGCCCTGGTCCCTCTCTGTCCGAGAGGGAACAACAAAGAGAGCACAAACAAAACCTCCCCCCACAGATTTGAAAGGATCTTCTTTCCTTATTGGTTTTTTTGGTCAGGTGCCAACCAGGTTATTTGAGCTTCTTAACCCCTTACACGTAAAGGAGGGATTTTAGGCTACCCTTAGCTGTATGTTTACGAAAGGGAGCATTGTGGAAGGTCAGTTCTTAGTGAACAGGCGTGCACACCACCAAATCCTGCACTCAGTTCATGCTCTTAGGGCTGTTATAATTCATCCAGCTCCAACCAGCTGGAACAATGTCAGTAATGTGATTTGCAGATAGACGATACAAGAACAAGGTGTCAGCTGCCCATTTGTTGGGCTGCTCTCTAGGTTTCGGTCACGTGAGCTGCGTGGGAGGAGAGGCCCAACACTTTCATTCTATATCCTCTTTGGCAGAGGAATTAAGTTCATTAATTTGGCTGGAAGCCTGAAAAATGCTAGTGTTGTAAGGGATCATTATCATTCCTTCTATATTTTCCCTGTGGGGGGGGGGGGGGGCGGGGGGGGGGTCACACACAAGTGCTTGATGATAATCCTGGGATATGCTCTGCCTGTGTGTGATAGCAACCACGCTTTGTATGCGTGCGTGTGTGCACGCATATGTGCATGAGAACAGCAACACTAGTGTACATTCTGGGCTTGCACTGTAAGTAAGGACAGAGCCTGTGTCATGATGGGGCTGATTCAACCTCTGGGCGCTGTCTCTCGGCACCTGCGAAGCAGTTTTCACCCCAGTATTGAAGCACTGAGCTGGAACAATGGGTGCAAAGTCTCTGTGGCCTGGGCCTGTTTCAGGTTATATTACATGCAATGATACTGCTGTCCTACATGGGACTGATTGGAGCTGTAGGATCATAAGGATCACTTCCCCTGCAGGATTCACTGCTTTTAGAACTATATGTGCCTACTCCCTCCTTCTTCTACTTCTCTGGTCTCGTGGGAGGCCAGGTCCAATCCTGCCTCTGACACCGAGCTGATGGGTGTTTTGATCATGAGCAAGACATTCCAGCTGTAGACAGTTCCCTGGCTATGGTGGTGCAAAGCAGCTGTAACCTCAGTTACACCCAAGGAGACAGTGCTTGTGTGAGGAAGGGGGCATTGGCTAGGGTGAATAGGGGATGTTCTGCTCCACTGCCTCCCATCTACAGAGCCTCAATGGGAACTAGACTCACTCCCCTAGCAGAAACCCAGAGGGTGGGGATGAAAATGAGGGATGAAGCCCGGCTGCATCCGTTTCACCAAACCTGATCCACAGAATGCCCCACAGGCTATGAGGCTTCTCTTTGCCTAGACAGATGAGGGGCTTTCCCATATACACAGAGCCAGGCACCAAGGGATGGATTTATAGAGACCTGTTGCAAATGGAGCCAGAATGGCCTGAGGGGCTTTACCAAAAGAAACCCCCCTCCCTGCTAGCCTCAAGGAAAATACCAGCCCATTGTTTCATTGACAAGCTGCCTTTTTCTCTTTCAGATGCTGAGAACAGAAATGTATCTCTCACTAGAGGACGCCCAGCAGGTAAAAAACCAAATAATCCTAGGATCTCAGCCCCTCCCTCTTTGTATGTGTCTCTTAGAACAGCCACTGTCTAAAGAAAAGCTGGGATTATGTTTTAGGATGAAATTCACCCCTGGCTGTAGGGGCAATGTAAGGTTTGCAGAATAGTGGGGTGCTTCTGCTATCCAAGGGGCAGGCACATGGAGGTGGACTGGCTCCCCCTCCACCTCCCTCCCCCACCTGTGGTGAAGCTGAGCTCTGCACCAAGCCCACCATGTAGAGTGTGGGGAGGGATGGAGGCATAGCCGTTGGGAGCCCAACTGGAGGGGTGGAGAGTCTGTGAAAGAGCTACATTACTTGAAGTGCCCCCACACCCAAGTTGGAATGGGATCCAACCCTGTCCCCATTTAGGTTCCTAGATACCACCTACTTATGCTGCCTTTGTGCTGGGGCACAGAAGGCATCCCAGTGAAGAATTTGGCAGACTGAGGACCTGGCTTTCAAGGGAGTACAGTGCCCAGAAGCTCCATTGCGACAGTCAGTATGCTGAGTGTGTCAGAAGCCCTGGCTGTAGGTGATGGGCTCACCTGAAAATCCAGCACTAAGACCCAGATCCTCAGAGGGGTTTAGGTGCCTAACTTTCATGGAAACCAATGGGAGTTAGGCACCTAAATACTTCTAAGGGTCTAGGCCTAAGAGCCAGGTTTGTAAAAGTATTTAGACACTGAGAGGTGCAGACAGGCACCCAGTAGAACAAAGCGGGTTGTTTCCCCCCATTAATGTGCACATTTATGAAACTGCAGACCTTTAAAAACTCCACACATGAAAACGCGACCTTTTAGCTGATTAATCTGCAAGGATGAGGGAAACTGGAGCTCTAAGGAGAGCAAGGCAGGTCCAGAAGTGGGACAAACTAAAATGAGCTTTGTGCAATGCAGGAGGAATTGGGGACACAGCGCTGGTGGGTGTTGGCTGTGCTGTGCATAAGGAAGTTTGCAAGGCCATTGGCGCGCTCTCTCTCCCAACTCCAGATTCCCCTCCCCAGATGTTATCTCCCTGTTTACTATCAGAAATGTTGTATCTGGAAACCAGTGCTCTGGGGAATGTTGTCTGTTTTTTTTTTATTTTTGTGTGTTAAAAAATGGTGCCCCTGAGCTGCCTGGCTGGGGACTAATTCCTGTTGTGTCCCTTGTTCTGAGCTTCTGCTACACATTTGAAAGCTGCTGTCACTTATCTAGGCACCATCAAGTTAGGAGCAGTGGCTGCAAACTTGGACTCAGTATTGCCAACTCCATGAATTCCCCAAATTAAGAAATTGGCTTTAAAATCATGAGATATGAAACAAAGTTATAATAATAAACGACTGGATTTATTTATCTGGCCTTTGATTTCTGAGCTTTTAGGGGGCACTCCGCTTTTCTCTGTAACCGTGAGGACTAGAAACTTACTTTTTATACAAAATGGAAGGTGAGACCCTGCTCTAAGCACAGGATTCCAAGAGCTGGGTGTTGACGGCAAACACCAAATAGCACAAGATTCATGGTAAAATCATGAGAGTTGGCAGGACTGGCTAGAGGTGGGAAATGGTGCTTCTCACACATCCAGAACGGAGCAATCAGGGGGGAAGGACAGCATGGTCAAGAGAAGAACGGAAAAGAAATTGGAGTTACCAGAACCCACTGTCTCTCCAGCTCCCTGTCCCACCCAGGCCCTAAAGCAGGGGTGACCAACCTGTGGCTCCGGAGCCACATGCGTCTCTTCAGAAGTGAATATACGGCTCCTTGTGTCGGCACCGACTTTGGGGCTGGAGCTACAGGCGCCAACTTTCTAATGTGCCAGGAGGTGCTCACTGCTCAACCTCTGGCTCTGCCACAGGCCCTGCCCCCACTCCACCCCTTCCTTCCCCCTCCTCTGAGCCTGCTGTGCCCTCGCTCTTCCCCCCAGAGCCTCCTGCATGCCACAAAACAGCTGATAGGGATGTTCGAGGAGGGAGGGGGAAGTGCTGATCAGCAGGGCTGCCAGTGGGTGGGAGGTGCTGGGAGCGGTGTGGGGGAGCTGATGTGGGGGGCTGTTTGGTACATTGGTAAATTCTGGCTCCTTCTCAGGCTCAGGTTGGCCACCCCTGCCTTTAAAGCATAGCATGAGAGTTAAAGCTGAGCCAGGCAGAACCAGTTCAGTGGGTGAGGGGGCCCACTGGGCCAAAGACACCCCCTACCCCAGACAATCTTGGGGAGTCTGGGCCCCCTGTGATACCCCCCCCCCAGCCCTCATACTCCATCCACTACAATAAGTTTTTGAGAGGGTGGCTCTGACTCACCCCAATCCCCAGGCCTCTTTGGGTAAATCTCCACTGCAATTAGACACATGTGACGGGCCCGTGCTAGATGACTTGGGCTAAGGGGCTGTTTAATTGTGGTATGGATGTCTGGGCTAGGACCCCATGACGGGGAGGGTCCGTTCGGGTTGCAGCCTGAGCCCAAAAGTCTACACTGCAATTCAACAGCCCCACAGCCTGAGCTCCAGTCAGCTGGCATGGTCCAGCCACGGTTTGTAATTGCAATGGAGACATACCCTTAGTCTTCTACAGCTCACGCTGTGGGAGCTCACCTAGCCCCAAGGCTGCAGTAGGCATCCCAAAGCTGAGACAAAGGGGCCAGGAACCACAAAGAGCTGCTCAGGGAATGGGGAGCGCTTTGGCAGCAAGGTGCTAATGCAGCCCTCAGAGCCCAGAGCTCCCAACATAAACCCTTTGCATGCCAGTAGGGACCAAGGCCACAGCACTTTACTGCTGTTGGCACAAGCCGCAGCGTGAAAGATGCAGATGCACTAGATGCCCCCTCCTCCCACTGCCACATCCACAGGCTCTGTGTGTGGGGGGTGGGGTGGGGGGGGCGGATTTCATTCCTGGAGAGAATGTGAAGGAAGAGAAGATGGATGCTTGTTCTCTAGCAGCGATGGGCCTGACCTGGATCTGTGCTCTCCCAGACTCTGGGGTGAGCGTTGCTCTTGGGATTCCCAGTCAGGCCTGGCTCTATTCTTCCATCGCCCCCCCGCAGAACAGATTCCCTGTGCACACAAGGTAGGATCCCATTCTCCACCCCTCATGGCAGATCTCAGCTCCTCTGTCCCTGCTCACATGGAACTCTGGGAGGGTGGATCTGACCGCCAAAGCTTGGCCTTACTTTTGTTCTGGCCAGTTTAATCCAGATACGGGGACACTCCCTGGCCCCTCGAGAACAAGGGGTTAACCTCAGCTCAGCTTCCCCCTCCCTTTGCAACATTGCTCAGGCAAAGATCCATAACATGGCTGCTGGGGAAAGGAGGAAATGCCAATGGGAAGGTGGGTTCCTCCCCTAAAGGCAGAGGGCTGGGCTGCATCATAATCAGTGGGAATTTTGATTTTATTCTTTTTTGCTTGTGTTAACTACTATTGATTTCCACTGAAGGACATCCTCCCTCGAGGACAAGCTCTTGCTTGACTGTCCCTGTGTTTTCTTTCTAATGGTTGCTCCACCATCATAGCAGTTGGCAATGTGATTGTGACAGCACAAAAGAGAGGCTTGGGAATTAGATTTCACTAGTGTTAATGGCACCCATCCTTGCCAGAGCTGGTCAAGGACACGCAAGCCCTTCCCCAAATACTGGAAATACTTTCCTTCCCCTGACCTCCAAGGGGCTTTACTATGAAATGTTGCTGGTTTTCATATGCTTATTCCTGTCCCCTGAGGTTTATATTTTAATGAATTCCTGGAAAGAAAGGATCTGAGAAGTTGTCATTTCATGTAATAAGAGACCAAGGTAATTCTGGCACCTGCAGTCCAGTCCAGAGATGAAAACTTTGAGGAGATGGGCAGATTTTTAAAGCGCCACGTAGGATGCCTAGCTGCTTTTGAAAACCCCATTAAGCACCAATCTATATCTTTAGGTCCCTAAATATCTGAACCATGGTGCTCAGCAGCATTAAGATCCCAATTTAACAAATCATTTGAACATGCGCTTTAAGTATTGCCTCAGCTCCAGAAAAGAGATCAAACAGCCTTTCTCCGCCAAGATAGAGCAATGGGCACTAGCTTCTTATTGCACAATGCCAAGTATTGGAAACACGCAAAGGAGCAGCTCAAGAATAATAAGAGACCCACAGAAAACAAAGTTACCCTAAAATGAAGCACTGTTGTACCCTCCTCTTGTAGCCCTGACCATTAGGAACCTGACTGATTATACTGCTATGTTATACATACCCTGTGATGGGTTGGTATTACAAAAACCCCCTTGGAGCTGCCACCTGGTGTGCCAAGACTACTCCTGCCCCTGCTTTCCTGCCTTTTCCAGCTTGGGACTCCAGAATCCTGTCTGGTTTGAGCCAGACCCACTAGCCTGCTGCAAACCCAGACCCAGATCTGAACCACGTCCCCTAACAGCTGTAGGCTTGCCTGGAAGCAGCTTAGGAAGTGCTCTTGCCTTTGACACCCAGGTGCCCAACTCCCACTGGGGTTCAAACCCTGAATAAATCCGTTTTACCCTATATAAAGTTTATACAGGGTAAACTCAAATATTTCACCCTCTATTTCACAGATAGAGAGATATGCACAGCTGTTTGCCCCCCTCCAGGTACTAACACATACTCCAGGTTAATTAATAAGTAAAAAGTTATTTTAATAAGTACAGAAAGTAGAATTTAAGTGGTTCCAAGTCATAACAGACAGAACCAAGTGAATTACCAAGTAAAACAAAACAAAACACGCAAGTCTATGTCTAATCAAACTGAATACAGATTAAAAACCTCACCAGTTCCAGTAAACTTCCTTTTACAGGATATGGTCCTCCTAGCCTGGGTCCAGCAATCATTCACACCCCCTATTGTTCTTGTCCTTTGTTCCAGTCTCTTTCAGGTGTGTCGTTGGGGGGTGGAGAGGCTCTCTCTTTAGACAGCTGAAGACAACATGGAGGGGTCTCCCAGGGGTTTAAATAGACTTTCTCCTCTGGGTGGATACCCCTCCCTCTCCCTGTGTAGCATCCAGTTACAAAATGGAGTTTTGGGGTCACATGGGCAAGTCACATGTCCATGCACAACTCAGTTACCAGCCAAGCCACATTCCTGATGAAGCTCAGACGTGTATTGGTGTCTGCAAGCTCTATTGTCTCTTAAGTGTTTTTTGATTGGGCACTTAACCTGCACATTCCTTTCTCCAGACATTGATCAAATGCTCTTACAAAGGCTATGTATAAAACCAGCAAATATACAACCAATATTCATAACTTCAACTACAAAAATGATACATGCATACAAACAGGAGGAATAGATTCAGTAGATCATAACTTTTACAGAGATATGTTACATGGCACATGTAGCATAAAACATATTCCAGTTATATCATATATACACTTATAAGCATCTCCCCATAAAGCCTTATTGGGTACACCGTCACATACCTGTGGGCCTTATTCTTGGGGGATGAATTCACCCCAGGGCAGAGGTGTGGCATAAGACCTAGGCACCACTTAAATGAATTTCAGCCTGAGTGCAATCATAGCTGCACTTTTTGATTAAATAAAGAATAAAAATAATATAGATTCCAAGGGCAAAAAATTGTGAGCATCTAGTTTGACCTCCTGTAGCACACAGGCCAGAGACCTGCCCCCAAATAATTCCCAGAGCAGATCTTTTAGAAAAAAGATAATCTAATCTTGATTTTAAAATTGTCCGTGATGGAGAATCCACCTTGACTCTGGGTAAATTGTTCCAACAGTCAATTACTCTCCCTGTTACAAATGTACACCTTACTACATGCACATATAGCTCCTTAAACAATACGATCAACAGGTGTCCCATTCTAAACAGCTCATCACCTCTCACTATCTGCTGCTTTTGGGAAGTGGGATTAGGTGTCTTCTGAAGCCTGAGCAGACAGAAGATAGGATGGGGAACACAATCCAAATGATTACCAGAGAAAAACATGGGAAGTGGGGTAGCTTGACTCTCCAGTCCTGACTCTCTAAAAACTACCTCGGTCATGTCATTTCAGATACTACAGCCACGCCACGAATCACAGCCAGCGTCACAGCAGGTACAGTCAACACCTTGAGCCAGTTACAACATCCAGCGCTATCCGGCGGTGGTTTGAGAATAAATAGGGGCCAGATCCAATACAACCCGAGGGCCCCCTGCCTACTGAAGTGTCTCTGTCTTTCCTATGGGACTGCATTTCCTCTCCAATTCTAACTGCTGTGCAATGCAACCCCTCCTCCCTCAGGTCTCTGGGGACAGAGGAAAGAGCAGACCCCTAAAGGGGACATGAATCATGGCCCCAGTCTGGCTCCTCCTCTCCAGGGTCTGTCTGCCTAGGAGCAGTGAGTGGGAGGCTTGGCTTGGCTGCCGGCAGAGGGGAAGACTACTAGCTGGGAGCAGAGTCAGCCAGGAGAAGAAGCTGTGAGGCAGGGACGGGGCCTACAAGTGGCTGTGTGGTGGCCCTCCTGGCTCCCTGCCTTGCCAATGCTCCCCATTCCCCTCACTCCCTGGGGCAGACCGCTGAGCTCTCTGGCAATGGGCCCCCTCCGAGTCCAGGGTCTGGACCTGCCCCTAGCTACATCAGCCTGTCTCAGACCTGGTGATGGATGAAGTCCTCTTCAGTGGTGCTTCCTCCTCACCACATCAATCTCTGAATCCTATGCTGCGTGGAAGACCCCTTCCCATCCACCCATCTCAGCCTGCCTTGGGCCCAGCAGGATGACACCTGCTGCTGGGGTGTGAGGGATCTAACTCTATCACTTTGCTCCTCTTTCAGGTATCGTTTCCTCACCATCGCCAGTCCCTGCAGGCCATAACCGCAGCTCAGGTAAAGTCGGGCAAAGGGGGAGAGCCTGAGGGATACTATGGACATGTAGTCCATGTGGCATTGGATGCCAGCAGAACCCACAGAGCAATGGTGAAGGGAGCATCCTGGCTGGCTTGTCCAGTAACTGGCCTGCGTTGTAGCCTGCTGGGCAGCTTTTGTGTTCAGCCAAGCGAAAACAGAAGCCATTTAGCAGGCAGGTGAACAGGCCAGTTGTGAGTCTACATTTGGGAGGCCTGTCTGCTATGGCCTGCTGAGTGCCTAACTTTGGTGCAGGTCTTGCTTTCAATGCTTACCTTCTCCTCCCCCAGGATTGAGGGGTTTTTTATCCACTTGCTAGTTCACTATATGTATTGACTGTGAGCTCTTCAGGTTGGGGACTCGGTGTGGGTATGTGGGCCAGAGGGATACAGTGTCCCTGGTGTCTGGCCTGGGCCTCTATGTGCTACTGCAATAGAAATAATGATAGCAGCCACGTCCTTCATTAGAAGACGCTTCCCTGCACCATGTTCACTTTACAAAAATTAAGTTTGAGATACACACGTGTCACTTTTTCATTCAAACAAGCGATTAACAATGTGTGGTGCTTGACACCCACTAGCCACTCTTCATAACACCCCTGCTGGGTTGTTATCTCCATTTTACTGAGAGGGACATTGAACCAGAGACTTCCTCTGAGAACTGGGATTAAACCCACACTCCAGGCTCTCAGCCCCAGGTTGAATCTATTAGCCCATACAGGTATGGCTAGAAGAGGGTTCCTGTGTCTAGTTCCATGGAAGCAGCTGTCAAATCAAGGACTGAAACAATGGATTTTCAAATGAAGAGTGCTCCCTGGCCTTATTTTTGCTTCTCTGCCTTCTGGTTCCCCTGAAAGTGGCTCAGGGAGGCTGCTGCGGGTGGCTAGAAGCGAGGACTCCTTCCCAAGAGATGGGAGACAAAGGCTGTCAACAGAAAACTACAAGCTTCAGTCTGCAAATATAAACCCAGATGATAAGCAAGTCTGAATTCTTCCTATTTCGGGTCCACATGTTTGCTATCTGGGTAGATTCCTCTGGAAACATACTGTACCTTTTGTTTGAAAAATTCCTTTAAAGACATAATTTCCCCCCAAACAAGTGAACACAACATGATCCTAAATCAACCCCCTAGGTCTGAACGTCCCTGATCTCTGAGAAAGATTGAATCTGAAATCAGATCTTAATGTCACAACTGGCTCCTATTTCTTTACAATGGGCTAGACTATAACACAATAGCTTTTATACAACACTTTGCATCTTTAGCTCTCAAAGCACTTTTGCAGAGAAGGTCAGTATTACTGCCATTTTACAGATGGGGAAACTGAGGAACAGGGAGGGAAGTGACTTGGCCATGGTCACACAGCAAGCCAGTGGCCAAGCTGGAAATTGAACTCAGGTCTCATGACTCCTACTTCAGTGCCTTATCCACTAGGGCACACTACCTATACATTCTCAAAGTGAGAAAGTTTTACTTCAGATTTAGATCCAGGGTGGGCTTTTCAAAAGCACCTACATAACTTAAGAGCACTGAGGATCAACACAATGTTTGTTCCTAAGTCACTGAGGACTGGTCTAAGCTCAGAAGCTGCACCAACAAAATTCTACTTTGTTCAGTGGATGCAAGTGTGTATCTGCTCAGCTGTGCATCTGCTCCCCTGTCTGTCTCCTACCAAAATAACCATTATTGCAAAATAGCCATTCCCTTTTCATTGGTCAGTATCCTGACCTATGGGACTGAAACATGGCTCCTCACCGTTGTCACCGTTCAGATGAAGCATCTCCAAATGATCAAAAACATTAAATGGTTCAAAGTCAAGTTGGATGAAGAGATCCAGCCTCTAACTAAACAGGTCCTGCTCTCTCAAACGGTCTCCCAACACAATAGAATCTATGATCATTTGCTCCAAATGCCTCCCTGCAAGAATCATCTTTGACCCAATGAAAACAGGATGGAAAAGACCCTTTAGAAGACCTAATACAATCGCTGGATGTCGTCAGCATCCACCTGTCTTTCACAGGCATCCTACCCTATTGATGTGCCAGATTTGGTTTAGGACAGAACTATGGATGCCATAATGTGTTTTGGACAGCGCAGCAGCCTCCAGACAGCATGACAACTAACTAACTAGCTTTTTGGAGCAGCACAAGCCCCCTACTAGCAGAGTTATATTGACAGCTAGAGCCAGTGCAGATGTCCACTGCTACATATAGCTATGCTGATAAAATAAGTCCTCCTACTGCAATCCCACACTGCAACTCTTTAGGTAGTGACCTGGCTGATAACCATTTTCAACTCTGCTGCTCAGGGGTCATAAACTCACCTGAGGACAGATTTACAAAGGGATTTCTGTACCTCAAGATGCAGATTGCTGTCTAGTGGGTTTTTCAAAAGCGCTTAAGTGGATACCTTTGTAACTCTGGCCCCTGGCTTTTACATGGCCACCATATACTTCACAGTCACACCTGTGGCACCAGCAAGTACATGAGAGAGCATCACTCTTTTCCGATGGGAAAAGCAATTGCATTCTGGTGCAACATGGGCCAGAAAGGAGGTCAGCAAGCCCCTTAGATTGTGGGGATCCCCAGGATCCTCTGGGGCACTCCTTCTAAAAGAAGAGTTCCAATTTGCAAAAACCTGCTGCAAGCCTTCTTGTCATCTAATGCATGGAGGAAGAGGGGAATTCAGCATGGCTCCTATTTATCAATCCATGCCTATTCAGCAAAATACTTGCACATGTGCTTAAAGTTAAGCACGTGCTTAAATGCTTTGCTGAATTAGAGCCTAAAGGAGAAATACCTTCAAGCTGTTTTCCCTGCATTTCTTTCCCACCTGACAGCTAGGAGGATTCTCAGCAACAAAAACCTGCGAAGCCATGTGATGCTGCTTCAACTTTCCTTGCAGGGATTTGTGTGCAGCTTGATTTTTCTGCCTCGTTCTGCACAGGGTTCATGCCCCAAAGTTTTGCTTAGAGTGTCATGTTCAAGTGGACCCCCCAAAACTCAAAGCAAACTGCAAAGGTGAATTTCTGTAGCTGCTCTTGAGCCATCCAAGCATAAAGGAAGTGAAACACATAAGCCAGTGTGTGTCAGAAAGCAAACAGTTGTGTGTGGGGGTGATGGGTATTTCTAGGCCAGTACAAACCTCTTTATTTTAAAAATTCAGAAAAAGGAAAAGGTGCAATACGAGATGGAACTCCTGCCGTCGAGCCCAAAGAGTTGTGTTCGCCTTAGCACATGTGAGCAATAAGATTTCTGGCTACTGGTAAAGTCACGGTACTGCAGGCGCTCTGTTCCCTCAAGCAGAATTAAGAAGCAGTTTCCTTGGCTGTTCAACTCTGCTCTTTTTAACAGATTACCCATAACTCCCAGGAGGCCTGTGGATTTCCTGGGAAGGGTACTGCCTTTAGCTGCGCTGTTTCTAAACAAACATGGGTGAGGAGAGCTAATTAAAAATAACCCTACATTTATTCCACAGCTTCAAATGTGTTGACTTTAATTACACCAACTCCCAGGCCCTCAAAGCAGATAACAAAAGGCCATCTGTCTGGCCCAGCTGAGGGAAAATCAAAATCGGCATCAACATCAGCTGCAGTTGGTAAGTGCCTGCCGTGTTCCTAGCACGGTACGGTACACTTCATTGTAATGACACTGAGACTTTGCACACACCGGTTATGTCGACACTGCAGGTGAAGGGTGATTGTAGCACAGGTTGGCTAGCTTTAATCTAGTTAGCAGGGTAACATGAGAAAGATGCACTCTGGTTGCTGCACTGACATATCTACACTGCACTACATGCCAAGTGTGCTACAATTTCACCTTCACTTGCAGGGTAGACATACACAGAGAGTTAGATTGTGCAATCCATGCTCCTGTCAGTGAGTGCTTCCTTATACAAGTGATACCAGGAAGACTGTGTAAGTAAAGGCCAGATTGTTGCAGGCCCAGCACCCAGTGTGTTGAGCCCTTTGGAATAGTAGGCTCTAAGCGCTCACCAACAGGAGTATGAGCCGTGCAGTCTGGCTCATACACTGTGTAGGAACTTCTCAAACTCTTCATGAAGTTTCACACAACTTTCCCCTGTGTGGCTGTTGGATTAGGCAGAAGAGTTATAGAATCAAAGTGCCATAGGATTAGAAGGGACCAAGGGTAATCTAGACTAACCCCCTGCCAAGATGCAGGATTTGTTGTCTAAACCATCCAAGAAACATGGCTATCCAGCCTGCTTTTGAAAACCTCCAGTGAAAGAGCTTCCATGACCTCCCGAGGCGGTCTGTTCCATTGTCCTACTGTTCTTACAGTTAGGAAGTTTTTCCTGAGATTTAATCTAAATCTGCTGTGCTGTAGTTTGAACCCCTTGCCTCTTGTCCTGCCCTCTGTAGTAAGAGAGCAACAACTTTTCTTCTTCTTTTTTATGGCAGCCTTTCAAGTATTTGAAGACCACTATAATGTCCCCCCTTATTCTCCTCTTTTCCAAATGAAACATACCCTGTTCCTTCAGCCTTTGCTCATATGGCTTGCATTCCATTCCTCTGATAATCTCCCTTGCTTCTGGATCCTTTCCAGTTTGGCTATATCCTTTCTATACATTAGTGACCAAAATTGGACACAGTACTCCAGCCAGGGCCTAACAAGCACCGAGTAGAGCACTGAGTCTTTAGTTTAACATCTCAGCCAGTATCTCTGATGATTGCACAGGTAAAATAGTGCATGCCATTGATGGTTTATTGGTAGGCTATCTGATTTTTGGGGCGGGGATGAGGAAGAGACAGTGCTTAATTTGTAATGAAAGAGGTGCGGAGGCTCAAGCAATTTTTTTACTTTCATAAAAGAAAACCCTGGAGTGCCGGGGCTATGAACTGCCAAGCTAGAGGTGCCGGAGCTATGAACTGCCAAGCCTAGAGGTACCAAGGCTCAGCCCAAGCAAGCCCTGGCACAAATTAAGCACTGGGAAGAGAATTTGTGGTTAAATTCAGGTTGAAAAAAAATCATCTGAAAGAATGTAGTAACAACTGCAGGGTTTTTTCCAGCTTGAGCTGAATTTTGGGGGAGGTTTCAGTGAAAGCGACAGTTTCCCCAAGGAACTTTAAAAAACAAAGGGCAGCCCTATAGTTGACTCCCTTGCGCCGACATGCATTGTCTGGTGCATCTTCAGACCACATTCTCCCACACTGCCGCGTTCAGGATCTGCACTAATTTGTTCACAACCTGGGCATTCAGTGTGGCAGGGTGGGGACTGTGGCACTGCAGAGGCTCAGGAAGCTCTTTGAGGTGGAGGGTGGTGGCTGCTGGCCAGCCGAGGGGTGGAATTTTCAAAAGCATCTCAATTGATTTATGATCCCCAGGCTCCTGGAAAATCAATGGAACTTGTGCTCTTAGTCACATACATTATGAAAACATGCCTCTCTCCCTGCCCCCCCCTCAAGGCCTTTTGTTGGTGAGCTGGCACACAGCCAGCATTAAAGTCGAGCCTTCTGATCAGTCAGTAGCACAAATATCCTTGGCGAATGGCTTAGGTGAGTTTCTGATCAGTCACAGGGGAATTTTTAATTCCCTGTTTCCCCGTGGTTTCTATCTAACTTCGAAGCATGGAATAGGGGTGGGGATGGGATACAACCACAGTAGGGGTTTGGTTTTGTTTGGTGGGGAAGGTGTTAAGTCTAAAAACAACGCCCTTTTTCACTGTGTGCCACCTTGGTTAGGGAAAACCAGCGTTTACTTCCATCTTGGTCTATAATTCTTTTAATTGCTACAAACTGTCCGTTGACAAGTCTCATCTCTTGTGTTTTCCTCATCCAGATTCAGAGTCCAGGGGAATTGGGAGCAAAGGCTGTGTCCCTTTATATAACAGCTTTTAATTTAAACAAGAATTCATTGCAGTTGAACTAGTTGGTTTACGGGGTCCAGGTACTCTAAACGTAATCTGACCTTGGAGTTCTGCTGTCCGTAACACCTGGAATAAACGGGGGTGTCATCCCAGAAGTCAATATAGACCAGATGACAAAATCCAACCAATGCACCCTGACTGAACTGTCTGAGTGTGAAAAGAATGACCTCACTTTGAGAGTAAAATGCCCCCTGTAATGTCCTGGAAAGACCCTTGCCATGCTTCTGACATAGGCCCTAATCCTGCAGTCTCTTCCGAGAGACTTCGGAGAGAGTTCTCCCAGAGTAAAGGCTCAATCCCACACTGAAGTCAGTGGAAAAACTCCAATTAAGTTCAGTGGGAGTTGGATTGAGCTCTAAATCCTGAGTTCAGGCTTTGAACCCAAGACTGGAACAACCAAAGTCCACCCCCGCCCCTTCAACAGTCCATTCCAGATTTTACACAAGCCCCAGTGCATGCGTAAATTAGTTCTATCTATGTAGATTATTTGTCCTCAGTAAAGCTAATAGTTCTTTAGAGTATCACAGAGCCTGGTATTTAATTTGAATCCTGCTTTATGTAAAAACTCAGTGCAACTTTAACTATGGAGTTGCTACTGATATTTCCCACTACCAGTTATGTTCCTCCGGCACAGTTCTACTCTGGGAGGCAGCTGTTGAAGGCTGCTTGAAAATTTCAGTCAAAAAGAAGGCTTGGGGGGGGGGGGGGTTTGGGGGGAGGGGAATGTGTTTTGTCTACATTTAAATTTTCCATGGGCAAATGTCAATTGGCATTAAAAATTTCCCTTTTCCAAAGTGACATTTTGAACCAAAACATTTTCATTCAAATTGACATTTTATTTCAACTGAAAATGTCTACATTTTTCATTTCAACACTTTCAAATGGAAGTTTTTCAGAATTTTTCATTCCGTGAACATTTTTGATACTTCACCTTTTTTGTCCTGATTTGGACGAAAACAAATGTTGAAATATTGGAATGTTCCACAGGACAAAAATTCCATTTTCTGACTAGCTCCTTTGGTTTCCACTTGAAAAACCTGTTTGTGCTCCAGTGTAGAAGCCCAAACACGGTGTTACAACCCTTTGTGCATCATATCCTGGATTCAGGGCTGGCTCTAAGTTTTTTGCCGCCCCAAGCAAAACAAATTTTGGCTGCCCCCCACCCCAGCCCTGGTCTCCCCCCCGCACCCCCTTGCTGCCCCAGCCCTGGTCTCCCCACCGCCCCCTGCCACCCCAGCCCTGGGATCCCCCCCCCCCACGTGCACTCCCTACCACCCCAGCCCTGGGATCCCCCCCCACGTGCACTCCCTACCGCCCCAGCCCTGGGCTCTCTCACCCCAACTACACCCTCCTGCCACCCCAGCCCTGGGTCACTGATAACTCGGTCCCAGGGCAGGTCATTCAGCAGGAATTTTGGATGTGCACAGAACACAGACAGGACTGGTTCCCATATAGGGTGACCAGACAGCAAGTGTGAAAAATCGGGACGGGGTGGGGGGTAATAGGAGCCTATATAAGAAAAAGACCCAAAAATCGGGACTGTCCCTATAAAATCGGGACATCTGGTCACCCTATTCCCATATGGTTACAGAACTGCAGTAAAGTGGAACAATTTTCAGCTTGTGTGATTGAAGGATATCTAGATGAATATTATAAGACTGTCCTACATTAATGAGGAAAAGTTGAGGTTCCTTTATTATTCTTTTGTTCCACTCTTTGTTTCTATGGGGAATTTGACAATGCAATATCACCGTCTTCCTTTTAAACAAATAAAACTAAAAAACCCCAAAAACAATAGCTGTTGAAAATAGCAATTCCAGTCCTAATAACCACTGGGAAGCATTTCTTGCTCAATTTTATCCTACTTTTTCTACAGCAAGTTATAGTGGATCAGTATATTTGATTTGGGAGAAATGAAGTAACAGCTGCCCAAAATGAGCTTGAGCACTTCTGAATTTTGAGGGTGTTCAAATCTGGAATGCAGGTGCTAGATTCCCTTTCTGAATATTAGCTAAATCTGGAAAGGAAAAGTCAATTTCTGCTTCCATGGCTCAGAAGTGGAAATCCTCCTACGTGCCTGGTAATGTACCTAAAGCTGCCCAGGTCCTCTAGTAGAGCCACCCCTCCCTTACTTTTCATTTTAAATTCTAGTGGGATCCACCTACCTCCCTTGCTAGGCTTCAGATAGAGAGGTACACTGTCCGTTTAGTCCACTCAATTCTTTCTTTGGGGGCTGCAAGGTGAGGTCACACCAGTGGAGTTCCCTCTCGCTCTTTTTTTTTTTTTTTAATGTTAAAAACCCAACTGTTCACAGCAGCCAGCCCAGCTTTCCATTCACAGCAATGTGCAGCAAGCAGCATGTCTCAGCTATGTCACTCCCTCCCCTTCCCCCTCCCTTTCCTGTTGATAGCTGCCAACGAATGCTGGGAAATGTAGTTCTTTCCCTGCTCCAGGGCTGACTCTATAGGCAGGGAGCTAACCAAGGAACTACAGCTCCCAGGGCTCCCTGCCGCCCCTGCAAATTCGCCGCCCCAAGCAAATGCTTGTTTTGCTGGTGCCTAGAGCCGGCCCTGCCTGGATTGGTGCTATTACGTCACTGTGTCTCAAAGCCATTGCCATAAGCAGAGGCAGAGAGCTAACCAATGTGTCTGATAGTTCCCATATACTCTCTGGAAAACCTGAAAACACCACAGAAGTTTCCCTTCCTTGGGATGAACTGTTCAGGCGTGAAGGGCAGTTGGTTGAGCTAGGCAGGAAAGCTGGTTCTCTGAGAGGAATGCTGGTCTTGTTGCTAAAGCACACAAATGGAAATCGGGAAGTGTGGGCTCTAGGGTGACCAGACAGCAAGTATGAAAAATCGGGACAGGGGGTGGGGGGTAATAGGCGCCTATATAAGACAAAGCCCCAAATATCTGGACTGTCCCTATAAAATCGGGACATCTGGTCACCCTAGTGGGCTCTATACTTGGCTCTTGCTGCATGCGTGTTATACCGCAAATCCCTCAGCCTCTCTGTGCCGGCTGTAAAATGGTAGGTTGTGAGCATTCGCTCATTCATGCAGATCTTTTGATTAAAAGGGGGCACAGAAGTGCAAAATACGGTCCTGCTTTCATTGAGGCCAATGGGAATTTTGCATTGACTTCACTGGGAGCAGCTCAGTCTCTCTCTGCAGTAAGGCTAAATGCTCTTTGGGGGAATGGAGGCACCTTGCCAATGTGGCCTTGGAATTCTGAGTAGAAAGTCTTTAGGTAAAACTACCTTTTCCACAGGTGCTTCGAAAAAAGTGACCTTTACAACCATCACCTCTGACAGGAGCACAAGACCTTCCCTCCCAGACCCTGTCCCGACGGAGGAGAAATCAGCCCTGACGATGGCAGCGTTTGGTAAGGGCCTGTCTTTGGTGACGCGGGGGCAAAGCTTGGTAATGCAGTTGGTTTCAACCCTGGTAGGATTATACCAGGAGTAAACTCAGCCTTTTGGGTTAAAGGTTCATTGGAAGTCAAGATGTATTGTCATTTGAGGATACATTTGAGGACAAAAGAGCAAGAGGTTTCTCAGTCTAGTGAATATCACCTCTCTGGTCAATACATTTTGACGTTAATTACAACAGAAATAAAAATCTGCTTAATGTTTTTCCTTAAGGATGCAATCCAAGTCCCATAGAAGTCAACAGGTCTAACTCATTGACTTCAGTAGGAGTTAGACTGGGCCCCAAACAGACCCATTACATTACCATTGACTAATTATTCTTTTCTCCATTGCTCAGGTGTCATCAGCTTCATAGTCATTCTGGTAGTTGTTGTTATCGTCCTGGCCAGCGTGGTCAGTCTGAGATTCAAGTGTAACCGTTCCAAAGATGCAGAAGGTATTTGTATATGCTTGCGTGGTTACAGTCATTCTAGCGGTGCTATGGGGGAGTTGTATCCAGAGCTAAATGGCATTTCTGGTCCAGATCCCTGTTTTCAGTCACAGATGGGCTTCAGAACTGGGCCCATGACATTTTGGTATAAAAATCCTTTGTAGGCCAAAACTCTCCATGTTTGGTCTCATCCTGGAATTATTCCTTTCCCTCTTCCCCTTTACCCCCACTAATTAGCAAAAAAACTTGATCTGGGCACTTTGAGTAGAGGGGAAGGGGAATGAGCTTAAGATGCTTTTATTAAAAACGGCTTTGTCTTTTAAAACCAAACATAGCGCAGTGGAGTGTAGTCATTTTTGCCTATGTAAATAAAACAATCCAGTGTGAACGTATATTGAAAGACCAAGTCCTACCCTACACATACAAGGGACAGAGGTAAGTCTGGAGCTGCCTCAATGCAATTTGCAGATTTTAAGGGGTTTAAACCTCTTGCTCCACATTGCATTAGCACAGTTTTTTGCACTGAATGTGTAGTAAGATTTCCTGGTGAAGGCTATATTCCAGCTCAAGCACTGTCCACTAGGGGGCAAAGCAGCTCAAAGGACAGGACACTCGATGTTAGCCAAAAGGCTTGAAAGAAACAAGTAAGGCAAACATCAGCACTGTATTCAGCTCACTCAGCCTTATACAGTTTTCTCTAACCAGGGCTGAAATACCTGGCAGAGGCTTTACATTCCATTGATTGCCATTTACGACACTACCAGGGTCATTCTGAATAAACCTCGTTTTGCTCATTGATAGATTTTTTTTTCACCCAGCACCAACTTTTTTTTTTCCCCAACAGATAAACAGAAACCAGGGAGCTCCGTGGTATCTGAAAGGTAAGGCTGCTCGGCGATCACGACTTTCTTCACGGCCCGCTATGAAGGATCAGGGATTATTATCATTTATTCGTATTGCCAAAGCATCTGCAAGCTCCAGGCATGGACTAGAACTGATCTCCTTTTTTTTTCAAAACTCACTCTAGCAAGGGGAGGGAAATGTTTAATGCATTTGGGGTCCAGGGGAATGTTATGAAAAGTGACACTGAGCCTGATCCTGCCCCCAATGGAGTTAGTGGAAAAACTGACTCTCGAGCCACATAGATACTGAATGGGTACTGAATTTCTGAGATGCATTGAGGCCAGTGGGGGCACAGTACCTTCAGGAAATCAGTCTACTTATATTTAGGTACCTAACTATGTATGTAGATGCCTATGTTTAGGCCCCCAGATTTGAAAGTGTCTTCACTGAGACAGGAGTGGTCCTAAAGACCAAATTTCTATGACATGCCCCATTACCACAGTATCTGAGCACTTGGCACTCTTTAAGGTATTTACTCCCAATTTACAAATGAGGGACTGAGAGGCTGAGGGTCTTGCCCAAGGTCACTCAGAAAGTCTGTGGCAGGGAATTAACTCAGGTCTCCCCAATCATAGGCTAGTGCCCCAGCCACTGAACCACCCTTCTCTAAACTGCCTGACAGTCCAATATGAATCAACAGAGTAAAGGTAAATGATGCCTCTGCCTGACTCACTTTTTTCACACTCCTTCACAACACAAACTATAGTAATACCCCTGAATGCTGCTGCTACTTTAAAACAATATGTTCCTGGAGCTTCTTTGTACAACACAATCAGTAATTTGCCTAGTGATTGCCAAAGCCCTGGAGGCTGAACGCCACTGTGTAGCCCCAGAACGGACACAGCATGAGCAACAGTTAGTGCAAGACTCCCCATGCCTAACAATGTGTTCGATCATGGTGTTGAAGGACCATGTAGTGAAAGGGTAATTCAGGCATTCTATCCATTGTGTCCTTGGCCTCTTCGTGGAGTCTGCCAACGATGGTGCTAATTGTGCTGATAGATTTGTTACATGAACATTTATTGACTTAGGAATTGGTCTGAAACCACAACTTGTTTCCCAGAGACCACTGAGGAGGCATCGGATAAGAACTTTCATTTATACCAGTAGAGATGGGTCAAAACCAGAACAGTGATTCCAAGTTCAGATCCAAATTTCACAGAACTCTGCTCTCTCTCACTGATCCAGTTTGGATCCATTAATCCAGAAGCCTCCTACCCATAACTATGGGGAGTGCCAGATCCAGATTTGAATTCTATAGCTTGGGAGCCTCTCTCTTCGTGGATTGGAAATGAACCAGCAACCCTGGGGGAAAGCTCCAGCAGCTAGTCCTGGTCCACTAAGCCATCCTTTTCCCTAGTCTTGTCTGATTGTGATGAGAAACCTCTCCTCTTATTATTGCTTTAATTTTCCAAAGACAGTAATTGTCCTGCACCTCTTCTTGTTTGGCAGTTGCTCTGCTGCTACAGTCAAGGACAGCATCACTCTGATCTCCATGAAGAACTTAAGCATGAACAACAGTACGAGTTACCCCTCTTTGGAAAAGGTTTCTCTTTCTAGCATCACTTTTTAGAGAATTGGTTAGGATTTTGTTTTTCTCCTTGGGGGGAAGATCCCTTTGCTTTCTTAATCCACTGGAAAGGTGGTAATAAACAGGTCCATGCAACTTCCAGAGGTCTGAGTTGGTTCAGATGAGCGTGGAAGAATTAGGGTGGTTATCCAAAACTTACCTGAACTATCTGAGTCCTTGGAAGCCCCAATGGAATGTAGTGTCTGTCTTTGTGGGTATAAGTGAGGGTTACGTTGCCATCTAGTGGCCAGATGATAACACACTGGGAAGGGACTACCACTATGGGCTAAAAAAGCTCTTCTTTAGCTCGAGGTAGAGATCTGTGTTTGAGAGATCAGGGACCACTATTCTCCCAGCTCCCACTGCTGCCTTCATCGCCGCCAATACCGGTGTGTTTGTTTGCAGTACATGGTTTTATTAACATTATATGCCCCCCCACTATTTGACACCTAGTCTAGCATTTGGGATTGTTGGAGGGATGGACAGAGTTCCCAAGTGGCTTACCAAGGGTTAGTCCCTGGGGATACTTGTACTTTGCTTGTTTTCTTTTGCCTGCCAAGAAAGCCCACTGATGCATCATGTTTTGGTTCTTTCGTAGGTATTATGAAGACAGTGACATGACAGGAGCCATGGGGAAACACTACTAGCTAATCAGCACTGACTTTCTATTTTGGCAGGGGGCAGCATTTCCTTTATAAGTTATGACATCATTTCCAATCAATATATGTACTCTAAAATCAAGCACAATAACCCCATGTGTGTTATTAGAGTTTTCTCCAGCTGGAACCAGCCTCTTGCAATGTTTCATGTTCTAACTCTATTTCTGATAGGCTTACTAACTTTCAGTGTGTTCTAGCAGCTCTTAGGGGGAAGAGAGCCAAACAACCTACAACTTCACCGAGGACACAGACTACTCCCTTAATGACCCTTTGGCATCTGTGAGAGATAATCATTGGCTTGCCCCACAGCTGATCACAAACATCCCAGTTCAGCTTTGCACTGAAAGGCATGATCCAAAGCCCACTGAAACAAACAGAAAGACTCCCATTAACTTCAGCAGGCGTGGATCAGGCCTGAAGTCAATGGGACTTCAGCAAATGCTTAAGTAGTTTGCTAAATTGAGGCATAATTGCTGAAAGTCCCTCTCTGTGCCTCAGCTTTTCTATCTAAAACAGGAATGATATTTCCCTACCTCCCAAGGGTTTTGTGAGGCTACATCAATTAATGCCTGGAAAGTAGTTGGAGATCCATGAATGAAAACTGCTGGAAAAGTGCAAAGTATTTTTATTATAATTACTATGAATTAAACTTCAGCCAGTCAGATCAGCATTTTCCTATGACTACAGTATGCTCCCTGCAGGGAATATCCTTCCTTGATGGCAAATGTGGTCTCTGACTATATGATGCTTCCAACAGGTCTGTGCTCTGCTCCCTTCTGAGTGGAGACAGCAACATCTCTCAGATAAAATGATTCAATTACTTGGAATAACACAAGTAAAGTCACTTTAACAGAATGCAGCCCTTTCTTTTCTGCCAGGATTTGGTTCCTAACTAACAGCTCCAACAAGCCACCATGCTTAAGTCTATATCTACATTTAAAATGCTACAGTGGCACAGTTGCGGCTGCTCCACTGTAACACTTCAGTGTAAACAATACCTACAACAACAACTGGAGCGGTTCTCCTGTCACTGTAGTTGATCCACCTCCCTGAGAAGTGGTAGCAAGGTCAACAGAAGAATCCTGTCAACCTAGCACTGGCCACAGCTCAACTAGTTTGCTCAGGGGTGTGGGTTTTTCCACACCCCTGAGCGACATGGCTGGGTCAACCTAATTTTTCAGTGTAGACCCAGCCCTCAGGCAGAGAGACCTTGGCACACAATCACATACACTGGTGGACCTGAACACCAGCCTGAGACAAACAATCAGCAACATGTAGTTACATGTTAGCCCTTTCTTCAGGGCTCTGTTTATTCATCAGCACACAAAAAGAAACGTGGAATAGTGACACAAGCAACAGTCCTGTTTCTGACAGACACTGGCCTCCAGTAGCAAAAGGGTCTAATCTCCTCCAACCTGGGGATCTGCTTGCGCCTCAGAGCCTTCTGCTGTAGCCACCAGAGAGAGCACACTGAACTCTCTCCTGTGCCCTCATTGATATCCCCCAGCTGAGAATCAAACCCAATCATTAGCTGCTGTCCAGCTGGGTCAACTGATCCGCAGCACCTGCCTGCTGGACTTTCCTCCAGAACAGGGCCAGGTGCTCCCTGGCCCAACAAAGAACAAACCACACTCTTGTTACACTCTCTATACAACACTTAACAGAAAACGTCAATGACATTCTCTGCCTAGGCATTTAGATCATGCTCATCACTGTGATGTTTGAGCACTGGTACGTCAGGTTTAACACAGACGTTTCTTTGCTAACATGTCTGTGGCCAGACCACCTCCAGGGTTCTGAACTTTCAAAAGCTAAGCAATGCTGAGCCAAGGTAGTATGTAGATTGGAGCCCTGCAAGGAAGATGAAAAGTGCTGCAGGAAATTATATTGTTGCATGCTCCTTCCACCTGCCAGGGGTGGCTCTATGAATTTTGCCGCCCCAAGCACAGCAGTCAGCCGGCATTCGGCGGCACGCCTGCGGGCGGTCCCAGGTCCCGTGGATTGGGTGGTGTTTCTGTGGGAGGTCCACTGGTCCCGCGCCGTCAGTGGCCCTGCCACCTTATTGCCACCGAAACCGTGGGACCGGCGGACCTCCCACAGAAATGCCACCGCAGGCTGCCTGACTGCCGCCTTCTCAGCGACCATCACGCCGCCCCCCCATGGCTTGCCGCCCCAGGCACGCGCTTCCTGCACTGGTGCCTGGAGCCAGCCCTGCCACCTGCAGTCAGTACTGAATACTGAGCTAGCATGTTGGAGGTGGTGTCCTTTGGGCAAGATATAGAACAGAGATCCTAGGACACTTTTGGTAATAGCACAGATGATCGGTTCAACTTCCCAGCCTCCTGGTATGGCAGAATTACATTGTGCCTAATTCCTACATTTTCCTCACTTGCAAAGGGATCTGGGGATGTTCTACACAGTGCACTATTAAAGGTGATATGCAAAGAAGTTTGTAAGTCAGACTTTTGCTCCTTTTTTTGGCTCCTGTGTGATGTATATGGAGAGTCGGATAGGGTTGTTTTCAAACATTCTGCTAGTTCACCTTTAATAACAGGAATTACGATTATTTACAAGAGGGTCACACCCTTTGTTGCTTGTGTTGGCTAAGGCTGAGCTGTACATCCAGTGCCCTTGCAGTCTCCAGTGTGATCTGAGGGATATAGAAGAGACAGTAACAAAAGCACGCTGTTTCCTGGCGTGTGTGTATGTGTGTTGCCTTCCTACTTATTGCTTCCTGTTCCCTCCCTGGTCCCATTCCTGTTTGTTTCCTGGGTTCCTGAACTCAGAGTTCTAGTTCCTGTGAATACTTAGCTTTGGGGGGGTGCAGTTACACAGGGTGTGCTGCTACATACCTGCCAGTTGCTCTGCAGTTAAATTTTGTTCAGACTGTTCTGACCTAATTGGTTCATGGTTGTTACATGTTTTGATTAACCATCTACCTGAGGATCCTGCTTCTGTTTCCTTGTGTTTAGGGATTGCTGTTCTGGGGTGCATCAGAAGGTAACACCTGGCTCCCCAGAGCAGCCTTGCCTGTCTAAGGAATCCTCCAGCCAGGTAATACATGACAATCCTCGAGGATAGCCCAGACTCCTGTGACTGGCTCCCTGGGTAGCACACCAGCCTAGCCCAGATAACAGCTATGACTTCAAAAAGGTTCATGGGTGAGCACCACAGAACCTGCGAAGACCCAGATGACTAATGCATCCCTTTCTCAGACTAAGGTGCCTAAGGTAACCCCAGCAGAAATCCCTTTGAGGCCAGACAGCACCTCCACTCAACATAGCCAGCAGAGAACTCACAAAGAGAGCTCAGCAAGGTGGCAGTGTGTGGCTATGGGTTATAAACAGCTAGGTGATAAGACAACACCCACCTACCCCAATGGAGTTGGGGCCCCTCAAATTTGGTTAAATGGATCCTGAAACACCACCCCTTTGCACTTGCCTCTGATTGGGTCCCTTCTGCAACCTTTGAAAAGGCAGGAACTAACCCAGGAACAAGCACTGCACTCAGCAATGAAACAACTAGCCCTCCAACAGCACCAGAGATGATTTGGGGGTTTTCTGGAGGGCACGCCCACAACTCCCCCGATCCCTGCAATAGTACAACCAGGAGCTAGGCACAGGCCTCAGGGCAAGTGTGCTCTTTCTAGCCCCACCCCGTGGCAGGCGATCAGCCCAGAGACAGTCCGATGTCCTGCAGCCAATGCCCTGCCCCTGCTCTGGAGGGGCATTCCTCCCCTCCAGTGGGGCAGCTGGCAGGCAGTCGGAGTGGGATTTCCTCCCCATCCTCTAGGGCTAGCCCTCTTGGGGGAAGAGCTGACTCTTCCACGCTGCAGCCACTCTGCACCAGTATTAGGTCATCAGAAAAGTGTCCTGGGTCAGTACAGGGCCCCCCCCAGTTACAGCATCCAAGTTTCACTGCTTCTGTGCCCAGCTCCCTACATGTCTCCCTCCTTCCATCCCCCACAGAGCTGCTCTTGTCAGCACAAGAGCGTTATGCCAGTTTCCCATACCCAGGTATGGTGGTGCTTTTACCCTGGGCTAGCTGACTTGGCTGGGCTATAGACTAAAGCCAGAGTGAGGTTTTCACTTGAGCTGGTCACCCACCCACTTTGCAGTGAGGATGCAGGCTAAACAACTCCAGTCATGGGGAGCGGGTATAATAGGCCAGGGAACCTTCCCTGGCGCAGCTGGGGCCGACCCGCCAGCGGACACATGGGCTGCAGTGGCCCTGCCCCTTCCCCGAGATCCTCACTGCCTCCTGCTGCTGCCTGCCGGTTAGTCCTCCACTACACCACCACCCTCATCCCTCCGGAAGTCCCCGCTGCTTGTCTCGTCCCTCCTCCTCTTGGGAGGGGAAGTGAGGAGGGACATGGCAAGCCAGTGGCGGGCGGGGGCATCTGATGGGGAGGCGGCTCGGTCGGGCGCTGGGGCCAGCCTGGTGCTGGAAGTGGGTGGTTGGGGGGGGGGCAGCAGCTCAGCCAGGAGAGCCTTCAGGAAAAGGGAGTCCAGCGGCTCGGCCTGACGCTCAGCTCGGCCCAGACCAAGGGCCCTGGTGCTCAGTGGGCCGGCGCCCATAACTCCAGTGCTGATAGTCCTCCAATGCCTTCTCACAATTCTCCCCAGGTGCTCAGAAGGACAGGCAAGTTCTCCCACAATTCACTGGGCCAGAATCATAGAGCAGCTCATCTTCCTGCAGCACAAAGAGCCAAGCGCTGTGCCCCCAGCAATTCTAACTACACACGCAGTGAGTGCAGCACGATTGAGGCTGCAGTGCAGTAGCTTGGGTATGGCTTGGCATCCTGGGTTGCTCACATGGGTGGCCAGATCCGGATGCCAATCACTTTAATTAAGTATGCAGTAAAAACACACTCACACTGGCTGAGATTCCCAAGGCCACCTAGGGGATCTGGATCCCCAGTTTCCATTTGATTGAAATGGCAATTTATCATCCAAATCCTTAGGTGGCTTTGAAAATCTCAGCCACTATATTTTGCAATGTAACATTCTAAAGCCCAGATTCCATGATTGATAACTGTACATTCCTCTCTGCCCAGCCTACACTCATGACTCGCTCTAACAAACTTAACTTGCTCTATAGCCTGAAGGAACAGACTTTTCAAAATGCCTTATTTAACATGCTGCACAACATGCAGATATTGACTTCCCTTGAGGTGAACATCAAGATGTATTGATCCTCAAGATAAACATTGATGGCAGTGAAAGAAAAATAAACCTCACTTTCATTGACAAAATAAATATATGTATTGTGTGGCAAACCCAGGACAAACAGCTACCAAGCGGGAGGTAGTAACTAGTCCCAGAGGGTTAAAAGGCCTCTCCCTGTCCACAGAGGGGAGATAACTACAGGGAAATAAGATGCAGCTGGGAAAGGGGTTGCTAGGGAGCTAATTAGGTCCAGCTGTCTGCAGCTGCTGGAGACCTTTTTAAACCCTCCCCTGTGGGAATGGAGGGGTGTGTGAGAGTTGTGTGAGAGGCAGGGAAGCTGTCAGTAGGATACTGAAGCCTTCCTGGAAGGAGGACTGCATTTCCTCCTCAGAAGGGAAGGAAAACAAAACTGAAAGGACTGACCAGGGGAAGGTATAGCCAGACCCTGTGCTACCAGTAAGGGTTTGCCCTGCCCAGGCTTGTCTTTATGCATCCGATGAAGTGGGTACTAACCCACGAAAGCTTATGCTGAAATAAATTTGTTAGTCTCTAAGGTGCTACAAGTTTTTCTTTCTTATTTTCATTGAGTCTGCTGAGGAGAACAAGGTACTTTGCCACAATTGTTACATATACTCCATTGCACCAGTCAATCAGGCACAATCATTTAGCTTGATTTAATTTCATAGGATATTTAAGGATGTATTCTGGAGAATGCAGCATTGAAACATGCTGATGGCAATTATTGACCTGCAGCTGTGTTTTACAGAAGATAATAAAGTGTGTGGAATAGTTACTTGTGAAAACATGGCATTTATTATCGATTGAGTTTCTAAATATATCCATTAGTTTCATCATTTAAAAGTGTGTGAAAGGTGGACTACAAAGAATGTTTATTAAATAACCTGCCAAACTTTTCTGTAAAATTATGGAAGGGAAAAACGTATAGTTTGGAGCTGATTGGAAAATGGAAAAATTCTGGCTGTCACAGTCTGATCCAGTCCCCCTCTCTGGACAGATGCCAGTCTGTCGTGAGTGAACCCCAATGGCTGGATTCCACGTGCTTTTAAACAAACTGGGCCTGGGCAGAAGAGGGTCATTATGAGTCTCTCAGGCACACTCCTGGGTGCAGACTCTGTGTTGCCACCCTTTGTTGGGGTGCAGACTCTGCTGCCCAGCTGCCTTAGACCCCCACCTCTGTAGATCACCTTGAAAATGAAATCTACAAAAATAGAGTACAAATGTTTGCAATATTGAATAATACGAGGGTCAAATTCCAAGAATTCTCCTTCTAGCCCCTAAATCGGGGGTGGGTAAACTACAGCCCACGGGCTGTTTTAAGCCGGCCCATGAGCTCCCGCTGGGGAGCGGGGTCTGGAGCTTGCCCTGCTCCGGTGCTCCAGTCAGAGCGCTGGGTCGGGGGGCGCACCATGTGGCTCGGCCCCGCTCCAGCACTCAATCTGGGGTGCTGGGCCGGGGGCCGCTCCAGCCGGGGTGCTGGGTCGGGGCCACACCATGCGACTTGGCCCCGCTCCGGCACTCCAGCCAGGGCACAGGGTTGGGGCCCGCACCACACGTCTCCCAGAAGCTACAGCATAGGCCCACTCTGGCTCCTACGTGCTCCAATGGGAGCTGCTGGGGTGGTGCCTGCAGATAGAGCAGCGTGCAGAGCTGCCTGTCCGTGCCTCCGTGTAAGAGCTGGAGAAGGGACATACCACTGCTTCCGGGAGATGCTTTAGGTAAGAGCTGCTCGGAGCCTGCACCCCTGAGCCTCTCCCCATACCCCAACCCCCTACCCCAGCCCTGATTCCCCTCCCACTCTCCAAACCCTCGATCGCAGCCTGGAGCATCCTACTGCACCCCAAACCTCTCATCCCCAGCCCCACCCCAGAGCCCACACCCCCAGCCGGAACCTGCACCCCTTCCCTCGCCCCAGCCCTGATCCCTCTCCTGCTCTCGGTCTCAGCCCAAAGCACCCTCCTACATCCCAAACTCCTCATCCCCAGCCCCACCCCAGAGCCCACACCCCCAACCAGAGCCCTCACCCTCTCCCACACCTCAACCCCAATTTTGTGAGCATTCATGGCCCGTCATGCAATTTCTATTCCCTGATATGGCCCTCAGGCCAAAATGTTTGCCCACTCCTGCCCTAAACCATGTGCACATGTACCTCTGAAAATCTGTCCCTTCATGCTAATTGTTCATGGGGTCCAACTGCCCTTTCTCGGTCTCTAAACTGATAGACACAGTCTACAACCAATGAACTCACTTCCTATTCTCCAGCTCTGCCTTGGATCCCTTCCAGTCTCTCTCCTGATATCTCCACTTTACAGAAATTACTCTCAGTAGGGTCTCTAATTACCTCTTTCTGGCCAAACCTCAGGCCCTCTACTCTGTTTTCACCCTCCCTATCTCTCTGTTTTTGACATTGTCATTTATTCCCTGCTTGGCATCCTACCCTCACTGGGCTTTCAAGGTACTGTCTTCTCCACCTACCTCTTTGACTTCTCTTTCAGCATCTTTTCAGCTTCCTACATACTGCCCTAATAGAATTTGGTCATGTAACTAAGCAGTACAGTTGCTCCAAATAAAAGTGTGGAGTGAGGCCACTCAGCTTATGAGGAAAGATGGTCCCTGAGGGAGTCTGTTTGAGGAAGTGGTCGACAACAGGAACAAGTTTGAGAACCACAATATTCAGTCATCCAGCCTGCAGCAACTGATGGGCCCATCTGACTGCAACCTGGGCTGTTACTGCAACCTCATCTCCAGGCTCACTGAAACTCACTTAGCTCCATTCAGGCTGTACAAAATGCAGCTGCCAAAATGATCTTCCTAACATGTCACCCTCCTCTTTGGATCTCACCACTTGTTCCCGCCTTTTCCACTACATCAAAATCAAGCTGATTGTGACTTCCTCATCTCAACATATGGGATCTTGTTTCTTACTGTGATGGTCCCCACCTCCTCCACTCTCAGTGATGCCAGTTTTGTTGCCCCATTTAATTGAATCTCCCACAACTTTCTCTGCATTTTCTTCCATGCTGTCCCTACACACTGAATGCCCTTCCCAAGCTGATAAACTATGACATTATCCTCTCACAAGCAGCCACATCATGTCAGAGTTTAAGCTGTCCGGTCCTGTTTTTGCCCTGTCCAGCACTGATATAAAACCGGATGTGATTTTGTCCGGTATCATGCATCGGGGATGCCATTTTGCAAAGCACTCTGCCAGGGATTTCCCTACCCCCCCCCCCCGAATTTCCCCAACACCCCCTCCCCCCAGTTTTGTGAACTAGTTACATGCCAATTTAATGATTGTTTGGAAATTTGAGTTGAAATTGAAACATTAATACACACTTTAAAAGCATATACAGTATATGATAAAATATGTGCATCTGAAAAAGTATAATAGATTTGAAAAATATGAACATAGACTAGCTTACTTATACAGCTGTTGTTTTTTATGACAATGTCAGTGCATTCATTTTGGTGATGTTGGCCAATTTAATAATTTCAAATTATGATTTGTAAGTAAAGTCTAAATGAGCTCTTCCTGACAGCTAGTGATGAGCTGGGGGCTGGGGGGAAAGGCTTCAGGACCAGCTTGTATTTACATTCACACGTAATCTACCTAGGTATCCAGCAAACAGAGCTGTGTTGCCCAAGTGATAGATTTTGGCTGGGGTTGGGTTATAAATCACTTGAATGCGGGAGAGCGGGAGTAATAAAATGTTGTTGTTCTTATTGTATGAGTAAAGGGCAGTAGAACTGTACTTATCCTGTGCTGATTGAGGGCATCAAGAGAGTGGGTGGGGACAGGTATTTTCCTGATGGTCTGTCTGAGTCACAAGTACTGTTTGACCTGCCCCTCTCCACTGTTTAAGGACATAGCTGATTAGGCTCCATAGATAGTCTTTCGTTTTGTTAAGTGACCACTACAGCTGACATCACTGATAATCAGGTCTAAGTGCTTAGTCCTGCTGTGGGGAGAGTGTGGCTGTGGAAGAGATGGCCCAGACTGCACTAACAGAGAGGTTCCCCCACTGAGAGCTCAGCTGAAATCACCGAGAGTTGGGTGGAACCTCAAGAGACCAACTTGCAGAGGTCACAGTGGCAGGTAGCAGCAGAAGGTGACGGCACAGGGCCATTGGCAACAGAATGATGGAGTGAACGGTGGCACAACGGACAACAGTGGCCAGAGCGAACAGTGAGCAGCTGGAGGAAAGAGCAAGGTGCCTTCTTGCCCCCCACCTGAGAGGTGTACTCACGTGAAAGCAGCTCTGAACTCTTGAGTCTCCACTAACCAAGGACAACACCGGTGAGTGGGGTGAGGTGGAGGGAAAAGTGAGGGGCACGTTAAATAAACATTTGTTTGTTGGACTATATTTTAGTGACTTTGCTCCAGAATACTAGATTTGTGACTGGGAATGGAAACTTATATAAATGTGTTTCCTACTAGGCCAAGATTTTTTTTAAATGCATTATTTGTCAAGGCTGTTATCTCACATCGTTGCTATCTTGAGAGGTCATTATGTTGGGGAGTTTCTGTACTAAACATTTTTATTATTATAATTAATTTTTACATAAGAATGGTCATACTGGGTGTCATAAATGAAGGGAAGGGGGAGAGGGTCTGATGCAGTGCTATAAAATCCTCTTACCAGTAAAGGGTTAAGAAATACAGGTAGCCAGACTGACACCTGACCTGGCTGGCATCTGACCAATAAGGGGACAAGATACTTTCAAATCTTTAGAGGGGGGAAGGCGGTGTGTGTGTGTGGCTTTGTCTGAGTCAGAGTGATCTTGGAAGACAGAAAGAACCTACAGAAAATCCGCCTCCTCACCAATACTCCCTTTTCTAAAGTAAGTTTAGATAGCATAGCGAGTAGATTTCTGTTTATTTTCCTTGGTACATTCCCTGTGGGAGAGGGAAGGGTTATTCCTGTTTTTCTGTAACTTTAAGGTTTTGTCCAGAGGGGGGAATCTCTCTGAGTGCCCTGTAAAATAGTTACCATCCGGATTTTACAGAGATGATTTTACCTTCTTTGTTTTTAATAAAATCCTTCTTTTAAGAAGCTGACTGTTTTCTATGGTTTTTAAAAACCCAGGGGGTGGGTTTTTAGATCACTGTGTAACCAATTGGTTAGGAGATTATCCCCAAGCTTCCCAGGACAGGGGGGTACGGGCTTGAGAGGATATTTTTTGGGGGCGGGGGGGAAGGGACTTCAAGTGGTCCCCTTTCCTGGATTCCTGTTTAGAACACTTGATGGTGGCAGTGGAAGAAGCATTTCTCAGGGTGCAGGGAATTTTGTACCTTGGGGGTTTTAACCTAAGCTGGTAAAAATAAGCTTAGGGGCTCTTAATGCGGGTCCCCACGTCTTTACCCTAGAGTTTAGAGTGGGGAGGGAACCCTGACACTGGGTGAGACCAATGGTTCATATAGCCCAGTATCCTGTCTTCCGACAGTGGTTAAGGCCAGGTGCTTCAGAGGGAATGAACAGAACAGATAGTCATCAAGTGATCCATCCCCTGTTGCCCATTCCCAGCTTCTGGCAAACAGGCTAGGGCCACTCAGAGCATGGTGTTGCATCCCTCCCCATCCTGGCTAATAGCCATTGATGGACCTATTCTGCAGGAATTTATCTAGTTCTTTTTTTTAACCCTGTTATAGTTTTTGTCTTCACAGCATCCCCTGGCAAAGAGTTCCACGGGTTGACTTTATGTTGTGTGAAGAAGTACTTCCTTTTGTTTTTTTAAAACCTGCTGCCTATTAATTACATTGGGTGACCGCTAGTTGTTGTGTTATGTGAAGGATTAAATAACATTTCCTTATTCACTTTCTTCACACCAGTCACGATTTTATAGACCTCTGTAATATTCCTCCTTAGTCATAGATTCTAGGGCTGGAAGGGACCTCGAGAGGTCATCGAGTCCAGCTCCCTGCCCTCATGGCAGGACCAAATACTGTCTAGACCATCCCTGATAGACATTTATCTAACCTACTCTTAAATATCTCCAGAGATGGAGATTCCACAACCTCCCTGGGCAGTTTATTCCAGTGTTTAACCACCCTGACAGTTAGGAACTTTTTCCTAATGTCCAACCTAAACCTCCCTTGCTGCAGTTTAAGCCCATTGCTTCTTGTTCTATCCTTAGAGGCTAAGATGAACAAGTTTTCTCCCTCCTCCTTATGACACCCTTTTAGATACCTGAAGACCACTATCATGTCCCCTCTCAGTCTTCTCTTTTCCAAACTAAACAAACCCAATTCCTTCAGCCTTCCTTCATAGGTTATGTTCTCTAGATCCTTAATCATTCTTGTTGCTCTTCTCTGGACCCTCTCCAATTTCTCCACTTCTTTCTTGAAATGCGGTGCCCAGAACTGGACACAATACTCCAGTTGAGGCCTAACCAGCGCAGAGTAGAGCGGAAGAATTACTTCTCGTGTCTTGCTCACAACACACCTGTTAATGCAGCCCAGAATCAAGTTTTTTGTTGTTTTTTTTGCAACAGCATCACACTGTTGACTCATATATTTAGCTTGTGGTCCACTATAACCCCTAGATCCCTTTCTGCCGTACTCCTTCCTAGACAGTCTCCTCCCATTCTGTATGTGTGAAACTGATTGTTCCTACCTAAGTGGAGCACTTTGCATTTGTCCTTATTAAACTTCATCCTGTTTACATCTGACCATTTCTTCAATTTGTCCAGATCATTTTGAATTATGACCCTATCCTCCAAAGCAGCTGCAATCCCTCCCAGTTTGGTATCATCCGCAAACTTAATAAGCGTACTTTCTATGCCAATATCCAAGTTGTTGATGAAGATATTGAACAGAGCCGGTCCCAAAACAGACCCTTGTGAAACCCCACTCGTTATACCTTTCCAGCAGGATTGGGAACCATTAATAACTACTCTCTGAGTACGGTTATCCAGCCAGTTGTGCACCCACCTTATAGTAGCTCCCATCTAAGTTGTATTTCCCTAGTTTATTGATAAGAATATCATGCAAAACCGTATCAAATGCCTTACTAAAGTCTAGGTATACCACATCCACTGCTTCCTCCTTATCCACAAGACTCGTTATCCTATCAAAGAAAACTATCAGATTGGTTTGACATGATTTGTTCTTTATAAATCCATGCTGGTTATTCCCTATCACCTTACCACCTTCCAAGTGTTTGCAGACGATTTCCTTAATTACTTGCTCCATTATTTTCCCTGGCACAGAAGTTAAACTAACTGGTCTGTAGTTTCCTGGGTTGTTTTTATTTCCCTTTTTATAGATGGGCACTATATTTGCCCTTTTCCAGTCTTCTGGAATCTCTCCTGTCTCCCATGATTTATTGAGGGGGAGGAACAGCTCAGTGGTTTGAGCATAGGCCTGCTAAACCCAGGGTTGTGAGTTCAATCCTTGAGGGGGCCATTTAGGGATCTGGGGCAAAAATCTGTCAGGGGACAGTACTTGGTCCTGCTAGTGAAGGCAGGGGACTGGACTCAATGACCTTTCAAGGTCGTTCCAGTTCTAGGAGATTGGCATATCTCCATTTTTATTTTTATTTATTTATTTATTTTACCAAAGATAATAGCTAGAGGCTCAGATACCTCCTCTATTAGCTCCTTGAGTATTCTAGGATGCATTTCATCAGGTCCTGGTGACTTGCAGGCATCTAACGTATCTAAGTGATTTTTAACTTGTTCTTTTTTTATTTTATCTTCTAAACCTTCCCCCTTCCTATTAGCATTCACTATGTTAGGCATTCCTTCAGACTTCTCGGTGAAGACCAAAACAAAGAAGTCATTAAGCATCTCTGCCATTTCCAAGTTTCCTGTTACTGTTTCTCCCTCCTCACTGAGTAGTGGGCCTACCCTGTCCTTGGTCTTCCTCTTGCTTCTAATGCATTGATAAAAAGTTTTCTTGTTTCCCTTTATTCCTGTAGTTTGAGCTCATTTTGTGCCTTTGCCTTTCTAATCTTGCCCCTGCATTCCCGTGTTGTTTGCTTATATTCATCCTTTGTAATTTGTCCTAGTTTCCATTTTTTATATGACTCCTTTTTATTTTTTAGATCTTGCAAGATCTCGTGGTTAAGCCCACGTGGTCTTTTGCCACATTTTCTATCTTTCCTACCCAGCGGAATAGTTTGCTTTTGGGCCCTTAATAGTGTCCCTTTGAAATACTGCCAGCTCTCCTCAGTTGTTTTTCCCCTCAGTCTTGATTCCCATGGGACCTTACCTATCAGCTCTCTGAGCTTATCAAAATCTGCTTTCCTGAAATCCATTGTCTCTATTTTGCTGTACTCCCTTCTACCCTTCCTTAGAATTGTGAACTCTATGATTTCATGATCACTTTCACCCAAGCTGCCTTCTACTTTCAAGTTCTCAACGAGTTCCTCCCTATTTGTTAAAATCAAATCTAGAACAGCTTCCCCCCTACTAGCTTTCTCAACCTTCTGAAATAAAAAGTTGTCTGCAATGCAGTCCAAGAACTTATTGGATAGTCTGTGCCCCGCTGTGTTATTTTCCCAACACATATCTGGATAGTTGAAGTCCCCCATCACCACCAAATCTTGGGCTTTGGATGATTTTGTTAGTTGTTTTAAAAAAAGCCTCATCCACCTCTTCCACCTGGTTAGGTGGCCTGTAGTAGACTCCTAGCATGACATCACCCTTGTTTTTTACCCCTTTTAGCCTAACCCAGAGACTCTCAACACTTCCGTCCCCTATGTCCATCTCCACCTCAGTCCAAGTGTGTACATTTTTAATATATAAGGTAACACCTCCTCCCTTTTTCCCCTGTCTGTCCTTCCTGAGCAAGCTGTACCCATCCATACCAACATTCCAATCGTGTATTATCCCACCAAGTTTCGGTGATGCTACCAATGTCATAGTTGAATTTATTTATTAGCACTTCCAGTTCTTCCTGCTTATTACCCATACTTCTCGCATTTGTATACAGGCATCTAAGATACTGATTTGATCTTGCCTCCCAGTTTTGCCCTGACCCTCCTATCTTTGTCATTAGAGCCCACGTTCCCTCCTATTTCCAACCCATCTCCCAGGTCCCCATGTTCTCCACTTACCTGTGGGCTTTGCTCACCTGTCCCCGTCGAACCTAGTTTAAAGCCCTCCTAACTAGGTTAGCCAGTCTGTATCCAAATAGGGTCTTTCCCCTCCTCGAAAGGTGAACGCCATCTCTGCCTAGCAGTTCTTCCTGGATTAGCATCCCGTGGTTGAGGAAGCCAAAGCCCTCCTGGCGACACCATCTTCGCAGCCAAGCATTCACCTCCACGATGCACCTGTCTCTGCCCGTGCTCCTACCTTTGACAGGAAGGATCGAAGAGAATACCACCTGCACTCCAAACTCCTTCACCCGTACGCCCAGAGCACTGTAGTCACTCTTGATCTGCTCAGTGTCACACCTCGCAGTATCATTTGTGCCCACATGGATGAGTGGCATGGGGTAGTAGTCAGAGGGCCAGATAATCCTTGACAATGCCTCCGTAACGTCTCGGATACGGGCCCCCGGAAGGCAGCGTACCTCCCGAGATGAAATGTCAGGGCGACAGATGGGCACCTCTGTCCCCCTCAGCAGAGAGTCTCTGACCACCACTACCCTACATTTCCTATTCGCAGTGGTGGCAGCAGACTTCCCAGCCTTAGGGGTACGAGGCTTCCCCTCCTCTGCTGTAGGGGGAGATTCCTTCTCTCCTGTATCAAGAAGAGCATAACAGCTTCCTATTACCACGGCGGCAGGGTTTGGAGCAGGGGTGGAGCACTGCCTGCTGCCAGAAGTAACCAGCTGCCAGTGTCCACCCTGAGCCATTTCCTCCTCCACCAGTGGTGTGTCAGCAGTCCTGTGTACTGGGACAGCTACCTCAGCTGTCTCCACATGGACACTGTCCGGGAATTGTTCATGGACTTGGATACTCCTCAATCTAGCCACCTCCTCCTGCAGCTCTCCCACCTGCTGCCTGAGAGATTCCACCAGCAGGCACCTGTCACATTGGATGGTCCCCCCCGCCTGGATATCAGTAAGTGGGAATTGCAAGTTACAGTCCCTGCAAAACCACACCAGGATCTGGGCAGAAGCATCCATGTTCAGGCGCTCTGTCTGTCTGGCTACAGGCGCAGGTGGAGGAGACAGAAGCAGTGCTGGCACAGGTGTTGTGGGCCTTCCTAACCATCGTAGGCCTCCCTCTGTCAAACTCCCTCTCAAACAATCAAGGGAACAGGGTCAGGCACTCAGTCCCAACTGGCACAACAGCTCAAGGGTCCTGTATTTGCTCCTGCTTTACCTGGAGAAATCCCTCTCAAAAATTCCTGTTAGCAGCCCCTGTTCATCTCTTTTCTAAGCTGAAAATTCCCAGCCATTTTAATCTCTCCTCCTGTTTCATACCTCTAATCATTTTAGTTGCCTATCTCTGTACCTTTTCCAATTCCAATATATCTCCTTTGGAATCGGGTGACCAGATCTGCACACAGTATTCAAGGTGGGCACGTACCATGGATTTATATAGAGGCAATATGATATTTTCTGTCTTATTATCTATCCCTTTCTTAATGATTCCCAACATTCTGTTTGCTTTGTTGACTGCCGCTGCACACTGAGTGGATATTTTCAGAGAACCATCCACAATGACTCCAGCATCTCTTTCTTGAGTGTTAACAGCTAATTTAGACCTCATCATTTTGTATGTATAGCTGAGATTTGTTTTCCTATGTGCATTGCTTTGCATTTATCAACATTGAATTTCATCTGGTTGCCCAGCCACCCAGTTTTGTGAGATCCCTTTGTAACTCTTCGCAGTCTGCTTTGGATTTACAAAACTGTTCAAGATAGTTATCATCTGCAAATTTTGCCACCTCACTGTTTACCCATTTTTCCAGATAATTTATTAATATGTTGAACAGTAATGGTCCCAGTACCGACCCCTCAGGGATACCACTATTTATCTCTCTCCATTCTGAAAACTGATAATTTATTCCTATCCTTCATTTCCCATCTGTTAACCAGTTACTGATCCATAAGAGGACTTCACTCTCATCCCATGACGGCTTACTTTTTAAAAGTCAATTTAAATTAATTTTTTTTAATTTATATATTTTTTTAAATCTAGAACTGTTATGTGTTTTGGTGTATTTTGCATTATCCTTATGTTAAATTTGCATATCCTAACAAAACATTTAATTTATTCATATCTCTTTTATATGTTGCAGGTCAAAGTGAAAATGAAGACAAAAAACAATACAATTTTTCCACTCAAAGGCCTCAAAAACTAACCAAGGTGAAGAACACATCAAGAACCAAGAATATATCAACATGTCATCTGAAGGGTCAAGTGGTATATCTACATCCGACCAGCCCGAAGCACAAATACAGCTACTTACTGAAGAAACAGTGTCTCCAAAACCTAAAGGCAGTTCCCGATGTTTGTTGGTCAAAGTGTTCCCATTTACTGAAGTTACAAAAGATGGCTACTGGTGCACCTCTTGCAAAAAAGCTTACGAAGAAGGAAAGCTTTCCAATGCTATAATTGGTAAAAGTGGAGGAGCTTGGTTTGTCAGACTGATCAGCAAAGCCAATGCTGACAAACTACGTGAAAAGGTGGCAAAACACCAGGCCTCTGGACTGCACCAACATGCAGAAAGCCTCATAAGCCCACTTTCAAAGCCAATTTTAGAAATACTTAATGAGGCTGTTAAGAATGCTGGAGACACAACACAGTTCATGCGAACAAACATGGCTGTGGCATCATACTTCCTATTTAAGCAAGAGATACTACAAACTGGAGGCCAATGTTAAGTGCACTGTCACTTATTCATTCCTGAAGTTGAACACTGGTTCCGAACAAGACCAGCAAATGCTCACTAACTTTCTGCAAGAAACTCAACTGACTGGTTAGACACATGTGGTGCAACAGTGAAAGACTCAACAGTTGAAAAAGTGAAGAACTCTCTCACCACATTCAAAAAATGTGCATACATGGCTGATGCAAATGGGCATCAAGTATTAAGTCATTGTATACATTATTGTGATGGGGCCTGCTTACCCCGCACTAGCCCAGACAGGGATGAGCCCATGTTATTGACAGCAGAAGTCCCGCCTCCCTGGCAAGACTGGGCATGCTCCAAGTGTTCTAGTTGTATAAAGGGAGGGAGCCCAGCTCATTCTGGAGAGGAGACCGCAGGGGAAGGACCTGCCTGGGGAGCTCCTGCAGAGGGCCAGTCACAGCCGCTGACTGCACCAGGAACTGAAGCCTTTCACGGCCTGCCTGGACCCCGGTGACTGGAGGAGCCCCTGACGACGACTGGCCCTGCTGAACACGGAGGACCCGACATCTCATGGGATACCCCAACACAGACTCTGGTAGGGAGTGACCCAGGGAGGGCGGCGGAGTGGTACCTCCCGCCCCGGGGAAACTCAGTGTGTTTTGCCATGACACCCCTTCCCCCCCCCCCCCCCTGAGTCAGTGGCGAGCTGCTGTGCCACTGTTCGGGCCACTAGGCCACGCTGCCCTACACCCAAGGGTGGCGTTATAGACTCTGGCCACTAGGCCACGCTGCCCTGCACTGAAGGGTTGCGTCAGAGACTGTGACCGGTAGGCCACGCTGCCCTGACCCTGGGGGCGTGGACTGTCACAGTTATCTTGATGTCAGTGGTAGGCCAGCAGATGCATTTCTAGATGTTCAAGTTATAGAAGATACATCGGCTGCATCTGTGACAACCCACATCTTAGAGTTAAATGCTTGTCAATTGGATCCCAAACAGATGGCTGCTTGTGCATTTGGTGGTGCTGCAAAATTCTCTGGAAGACATGGTGGAGTGGAGTACAAGCTTTGCTCAGAGAAAAGTGTAACCCTAATCTCTCCTATACACACTGCAGAGGCCATCTACTCCAACTAGCACTAGTAAGAGCTGCAGACTCTTCAAAAGACATTTTAAAAGCTATACATTTAATGTCTTCATTATATTCTTTTTTCAGCAAGAATCCAAAAAGACTGAATATCTTGGAAAATATAGAAGATACACTGGGACTGAAGTTCAAATTAGTCCAACCTGGGAAAACTTGCTGGCTTTCTCATCAGCAATCCTTGGCTGTTGTCTTAAAATTACTCCAGCCGTTATTACTGGCTTTGGAAAGTATCTATCAAGATGGGATGGATCTAAGTAGTGAGGCTGGTGGATTACTTTTGCTACTATGTTCAGAGAAGACTATTGCCATTCTCTCTCTCATAAGTCTACTGTTAAAACCACTTGGGTCATTAAACAATGCCATCCAGGCATCTGCTACAACAGTAGTAGATCTTTGATCCAAATGTAGCTTCTATTGCTGGACAATCAGAGAGCTATCCATTGAAAAAGTACTGGAAGAAGCAAAGACTTCAGTCCAGAAGTTGACTAATAAAGACATTTATATTGAATCCTTAAGTGAAGAGGACAAGAAGTGTTTAAGACAACTGAAAAAGTACACAGACTTGATTCTTAAAAATCTACAACAGTGACTTCGAGATTCTACTCAACCTGTATGTAGCGTTTACAGATGCCTGTCCTATAAAACACTGACAGTTGAGTGGAGTGAGGCACTACCAGCAATGGGGCTGCCATGTCCTCAGGATAGAATAGAGCAGTGGGACACCGCTTGTTCAGGGAAAGTCCCTGGCGCACCCGGCCGGTTTGTTTACCTGCTACGTCTGCAGGTTCGGCCGATCGCGGCTCCCACTGGCCGTGGTTTGCTGTGCCCGGCCAATGGGGACTGCGGGAAGTGGTGCGGGCCGAGGGATGTACTGGCCGCCGCTTCCCGCAGCCCCCCAGGCATAGCGAACCGCGGCCAGTGGGAGCTGCGATCGGCCGAACCTGGAGACGCGGCAGGTAAACAAACCGGACGGCGTGCCAGGGGCTTTCCCTGAACAAGCGACATCCCAAGTTTGGGAAACACTGGAATAGAGAATTTGAACACAGAGTGGAATATTATACGACAAATTAATGAAGATTTGACTTCAACTTCTTTTTTATCATCACTAGTGGCTCAACCCGATCTTTGTGCTATGTTTCCTGGGATGAAAGAAGTAGGAATTCATCTCTTGCTACTCCCAGTCACAACAGCTACAGTTGAGCGTTCTTTTTCATCACTGACTAGAATTTTGTGTTCTGAAAGAAGTTGCCTTCTGCCTGATCATCTGAATGAACTAACAAGCATATCAATTGAAGGAATGGAAGTACCGGACACACGAGAAGCCACCAAAGATGAATGCATTGCATTCAAGAAATTCATTAACAGAGTTGTACAAAATTATAACAAGAAACCAAGAAGGATGTAGACCTAGTGGTTCATAGAAGGCTTGAGAAGCCAACTTTAATTTGTACGATGACTTTAAAACATGAGTTAAATCTAATAAAATGGTCATGAAACATTTTTCAGTTTTTAGTATGGTGCCATACAGCCCACCTTTACCCTCCTGGTCTCACCCCTCATCGGCCCTAACACCCCCACTTATAAATTCAACCCCCCCCCTTAATTCAATTCTTCGGGAAAACACTGGTGTCACACTACTCTGCCCCCATTAGCATGCCGCGTGCTAGGTCACGCAAGTGGGGGCAGGGAATTCTGCAAAATGGTGTCATGCAGCATGACTTCGCACCGTGCGTGAGAGGTCACACTGGTGGGGGGGGGGGGTCACACTGGTAAGGTGGGGGGGGGGGTCACACTGGTAAGGGGGGGGGGGGGTCACGCAGGTGGCAGCAGGAATAGTCAAGATGTCCTGTATTTTGAGGAGGCACCAGTGGCCACCCTACCCTCTCATCATTTAGAACCTTCAAGATCCACTTTTTCCATGAAGACTGCAAGAGGAAGAGAGTTTATGCACCTCCCCAACCCAAAAGCAAATGGATCTACCAATATGTGCCAGCCACTGCCCTGCCCACTGCCCTTGTCACCTGTAACGCCTTCCCCTGCCCTCCTCCTGTTGTACTTGTCTTTCGGGATGTCAGCTATTCAGACAAAGGACCATGTGGCCCTCTAGGCCTTGTGCGCTGTGCGGGCGCTGTGCGGGCACACATAATGACAATAACAGCACTGCCACCACACCGGAGCTCACTTCAGCTCCTGAGAGCTGCTGGGCAGTGCCTCCTCTGAGCCAAGCCGTAGGAGACTTAACCTCAGAGCCCAGCACCAGCCCGCGGAGGGGATGCTCCGAATAACCAGCCGCAGCCAGCCCTGAGGAGCTGCCCCAGAGGTCGCAGGCCCGTCTCAGCGCTCCCAGGGGGCCAGCCGAGGGGCTGAGGCCTTCGCAGAGAGGGGCAGGCGCTGTGCGGCACCTGGCTGGTTGTTGCCTCGCTGCCACAGACCTGATGGCTGGCTGGGGGGTTGCTTTTACAGCGTTTCCGTGACGCCATCGCCTATTTCGATAACGTCGCCACTCGTTCACGGCAAGGGCAGGGGACCCGCACCCCACGCGCCTAACGCCCTCAGCCGCGCGGGGCCCGTGGGTAATGTAGTCTAGCGGCAGGACTACAATACCCAGGGGGGCCTGCGCCACCCCCGCCCTGCCGGCGCCGCAGAAACGCCGGGTCCCGCTCCTGTCTCGTCCCCCTCCTCCCCCCGAACAACATGGCGGGGCTAGGCAGCGGGGAGCGATGGGCCGAAGGTAGCGAGCGCCGCGGCACTTGGCAGCGGGCGAGGGAGCTCGTGGGGCTGGTCAGGGAGCGGTGAGAGGGCCTAGACAGGGAGAGAAGGGGTGGGGCTGAGCGGGAAAGGGGCATTGTGGGGGCTGGGCAGGGAGAAGAATGGGGAGAGATGGGGGGGCTGGGCAGGGGCACTGTGGGGGCTGGGCAGGGATTGGAGAGGAGCGGGGAGATGGGGGGGCTGGGCAGGGAGTGGGGATGAGGTTACTGTGGGGGTTGAGGAAGGGCCTAGGAAGTTATGACATTTCTCTGCATACCGTTTTGTGAAATCTAGCTTTGAAGCTGTAGTTTCTGGTCCATGCAGCATTTATATTATTCTGCACTTATTAATTTGCAATTTGTATTTGGTTCTTGCTTTATTGATATAACTGGTGATCTTTCTCCTTTGTTTTCTCTATTACTTGCTTTATGTAATGTGTTTCTCAGATACAGCACACATACAAAAAATACCTCCATTAAAGATAATGCTGTGATGAAAGATGAATTTTTCTTTCATGGATTTTTGTATGTGAAAAGATGTTTCCATTAGAATGAATATTGGGATTATTTATGCAGGATATTATCACAACACTAATTTAACCATAAATTCCTTTATTAAATACAAACGCTGACTAATAGTTAAACATACCTAAATAATAAGCAATTTAATACTCCAGACAGTAACAAAACATTTATAAGCATTTGATCAAGATAGTTACAAATGGCCTAAACCCCGGGATGCTTAGACCCATACTGGGCCACTCCAACGTGGTCCGGCAGGTATTAAGCAATGAACCCTTTAAGAGCTTACTTTTTTTTATACCTTTTAACAAACAAGTGATGTCCTTGCCAATTGCTGACTTCAGTGAAAAACTGATTTAAGGCATTTCTCCCTTATTTGCAGTCTTAATCCAGATAAAGTTTCCAACCTCCTTTCTTACGAAAGCCTTTCCTCCATGTCTCTCTCCCTCCTCCTTGCTGATTCATAGTTTTTCCTTTCCTCTGTTAGTCTATAAGGTGCCACAGGACCCTTTGTTAGTTTTTCCTTTGCATCTGAGTTCACATAAGCCCCAATTTTTGAGAACACTGATAAATGGGGTGGGAAGGTCCATGTTGGTGATTTTTTAAGACAGTTTCTTTGTCTTATTTAAAATCATCTGCAGTCACCGCTATTGGTCAGAGGAACTTTCCCTTATTTCATTCTTTGAACAAGGCATCCTGCCTCCTTCATTCCTTCTGGCCTTATAGCTTGTTACTTTCAAGACCTTTATTTTACTTGCGAGTTAGGGCCTTTCTTTACAACACATATTTCTTTAACCAAATTTATGCTAACTTTAATTTTCTAATTTTATATTTATTGTACAGTGAAACATGCAATATGTCACTGCATTTTTGGTAATACATTCATAATGGGGATATGTTGTTTTGCAGCCTTAATTGATGCGCTCAGAAGGAATGCATGCCCAACAGAGGAAAACAGTGAGAGTGAGAGTTCTGACTTCTGTGCTTGCAGCGACTGTATGAGAGGGAAGAAGGAGAAGTGCGACAATGAGAGGGGTCAAGCAGGCTATGGAGAAGCTAGTATGACTTACACAGAGGAACAGTTGTATGGGGTACAAAGGTAAACAAACTATTTTCAGTAGACCCTACGTTAAATTGTATTGGTGGAGGGAAATTTCTCACATACGTGCTCTTTTAGTAACCAAATGTCAACTGCAAAGCTGCTGTAGTCCTGAGCAGCTAATGTGCACTTGTGGTCTGATTGAATGGCTTTTATGGGAGTTGTGGGTGCTCTGAACCTTTTGAAAATTGGGCCCTTTTATTATAAGTATCTCTGAGTGGTTAAATCTGCAGTATCAACTATATTCTGAACCTTAACTTAAACTTCCTTGAGGTGTTACGGGTTTAAGTCACAAATAATGAACAGTTACGTCTATTATGAATATCTGTATTTAGTCAGTTTAAACTATGAAGCCATCATAATCATAGGAGTAATATGCATAATAATAGGTGATTAACAAAAGTTGCTGTATAGGAACAGAATGTTAGTCAAATGTTAGTCACTTCCTAAATTTAACTGTGAATGTTTACTAAAAATACTGCAACCAATTTATCCATATTGTAATCTAAAGAGTTTGCAAAAGATCATTTTAAAACAGCTGTTTTTTTAAAGTTACAGGAGCACAAACATTTCCTTTTTAGATTGCTAGGTTTTAAATTTTAAAAGGTAGAACTATTTTTAATTATTTTTTTGTGGGGAGGAGAGCTAGCTTTAGCTAAGACTTGAAATTCTACATTTCAGCTAAGCTTACTTTTGCAGCTGAAACAGACTCCCCGAAAAGAAGGATTTGATGAAAATCAGCATAAGTGTGTGTTTAATTTTAGGCCTTGTTCCTACAAGGACCTCTGCATGGGCAAGACCCCTGTTTCTGTTGACTTCAGTGGGGCTCTGTGTGGATACGTGTCCACTGTGTGCAGTGCTTCACAGGACTGGGGCCCTGTTCATGAAAATGAGGCATGGCTGAGGCAAAGGATAGTATAATCAAGTACTGTTCACCCTCCTGCATTGTTAGTACATCTCAGTTTTAGCCCTTCTAGCCCTGAGCTGCTTGAGTAGAGACTGAGGAAGGATGGTTCAGTGGTTAGAGCACGTGTCTGGGTTGTGGGAGACCTGGGTTCAGGTCCTGCTCTGCCACAAATGTCCTGTGTAACCCGGAGCCAAGTCACTTAGGGCTGGTCTACACTACCCCCCAAGTTCGAACTAAGATACTTCGACTTCAGCTACGTTATTCACGTAGCTGAAGTTGCGTATCTTATTTCGAACTTAAAAATACTTACCCCTGGTCCACACCGCGGCGTGCAGGTTCCCCCGTCGACTCCGCCTGCTCCGTTCGCAGAGCAGGATTACCAGCGTCGACGGGAGAGCACTTCCTGGTTCGATTTATTGCATCTAGACAAGACGCGATAAATCGAACCCAGAAGATCGATTGGACTCCTCCGACGCTGCGGGTAAGTATAGACGTACCCTTAGTCTCTCTGTGCCTCAGTTCCCAATCTGTAAAATGGAAATAATAGTGCTTCCCTACCTCACAGAGGTGTTGTGAGCATAAGTGCATTAAAGATTATGAGGTGCTGAAATACAACATGGATGGGGGCTGATAAGTATCTGATAGGTAGAGAAACATTGTGGTTTGCACAAATAGAGATAACAATGGGGGACCCACCAAGCTCCTTTTCACTTGTTGATCAATGTCAGGATTTTAAATGTTGTCTTCTCAGGTGAAAGTAATTTAAATAAACTCTTCTACTGCAAATGATACATATGCCTGGTTTGCTATCCTATATGAAATGAACCTGGTGGTGTCCAGTTCCTGGTCAGGTTCTGAAGTTACGTGCATGGTACAAATGGGCACACTAATGGCTTTCTTACCGGGGCAGGCAAGAGATGGATGAACTTGGAGAGCAAATTACAAACCAGCCCTTTAGATCTGCTCCTTTCAGTTGAGGATGGAGCTGGATTGGTGGGGAAGTTTGTGTTACCTCTGTCTGTGTTGTAACTGTTTTGTGGCTAAACAGAGGACTTCGGTTTCTAGGATGCACAACCTGGCACCTTTCTTCAGCACTTACATTTTTACTAAGTGAATTTTAAGTGATACACGTGATCCCATCCCTGAGACAGTGCTCTGATTTCTCATGCATCTTAGCAACATACAGTCTCTCTCTGCTGCTACTTTTCCCTCACCTATGTTACGTGCTGTCTATTTGGTTTCTTGTAAAATTTTCTCTCAACTGTATTGTAGGAGGAGGCATGCAGGTAAAAAAAACCCAACCAATTTGGTCTCTTTTCAGAATAAAGAAGTGTAGCAATTATTATGAAATTTTGGGAGTTGAGAGAGATGCCAATGACGAGGATTTGAAGAAAGCTTATCGAAAACTGGCCCTTAAATTTCACCCTGACAAGAACTGTGCTCCTGGAGCAACAGAAGCTTTTAAAGGTATGTGAGATGAAGTATGGTTTATTTTAAAAAGAATCTTCCAGCAAGGCTTGCTTCAGACTCTGACAATGCACCCTGGCTGAAGACTTCATAGAAACACAGACAGCTTATTATTTTCGTAGGCGATGGTAGGATGCATACAGTTTTCTTCATAAAATCCCACAGCTGCCTGACAAAGAGTTGTCTTTGTTAGGAGGAGTTTCAAAGTACAGACCTCTGTGAGAAGCAGGATGGTAGTAAAATGAAAAGGCATCCTAAATCCCTTTGAAGTTTCACAGTGGTGTTTGTTTGATTCTCTGGTTGTCTAATCACCTGTTGTTCTGAGTGTTCTATTTACTAGATTGTGAGCAGATCCCTACCATATTCATGGTACATTTTGATCAATTTCATGGCCAGAGAGTTTAAAAATTGGTCAATTTCACATTTTCAGATGTTTACATCTGAAATTTCATGGTATTGTAACTGTGGAGGTCCCAACCCAAAGGTACCTGGAGATAGGTCTGATTTCTCCTCCTCCCCCTCCGCCCCGAGCAGCCTTGCAGGGAATGGACAAATCCTGTCCCTCCCCAGCCTGGTGGGGTCTCACAGCTAGGAGCCCCATGACTGGGGCGCTACCAGCAGTAGGGGGAGATCGGATCCACCTCCACAAGCCTCCTCCAGCTGCAGCAACTTTGGGGCTGCTGCCCAGTCCCAGAGCTTCCTGAGGCAAGGGTAGGCACTGGGAGGTGTCTGATTTTCCCCTCCTCTCCCCCGACGGCCGTGGAGGGGATGGACACGTCCTGTTCCTCCCCATCCTGACAAGGACTTGCAGCTAGGAGCCCCCCAGCAGGGGTGCTCCCAGAGACGCCTGGGGAGATAAGATTTCACAGGGAAGGGCTTATTTCACCGTCTGACATGTTTTTCATGGCGATGAAATTGGTAGGGCCCTAATTATGAGTTAAAAATCATAAAAACATTGAAAGTTTCTGTGTGTATTATTCTGATTCTCAGAATTTTATACTAAGATTATATTATCTGTATCAACAATCTTAGTATCTAAAGACTTAAATTAAATCTGTTATACCTTCTCTTTTTTATCTTCCAGCTATGGCCAGGACTATCTTAACACAGAGCTTGGCAAAGCCTTGCTTTCAGTTAGCCAGTGGTAAGATAGAGAAGACATGAAGTTGCAAAGTTCTGGGGGTTTTTTCTTCTTTTTGGGCTGGGGGTTGGTTTTCAGTGTAAATTTGCCTATGAAAAATGTATTTCAAACAGCATTAAGGTGGTGCAAAAGTTCTAAATTTAAAAATCAAACGTCAGTGTTCTTTACTTACATTAATATTTAGATACCTTGAACATTTGGAAAAACTATATGAACACAACTTTACAAGAGAAAGTTGTTGCATACTTGAGTTTGTTGCTGCAGCTATTTGACCTTCAGAAATTAATATCTGAAGATGTTGGTGGCTGAAGGGTTTGGTAATAAAATATGGGGTCTTTCATCTTTGGGGCACTAGTTTAGAGCCAGTTCAGGTGGCTAGTGATGAGGTCATTGTCAGCTGACTAGTTGTATGGTGGCCAATGTGAAACAATTCTCATATTTCAGGTCCTCGTAGACACCTAAGTGTATCAGTTTGTACCTTTACTTTCAGTCTCAGTGAATACAGATTGAATAGGCATGGCAATGGACACCAAACTGGTCTATTGGTGGCTCTTTCAGGTCAGAATTTGAGACGTGTGTAGAGGAGAGGGGAAACTGCCAGTGATGTATGTATTCTATGAAGAGAGGTTTTCATTCTCCAAGACTATCTCAGTGCTAAACATAATACGGCTAGTGGATTGCCTTTGGCATTAAAAAGCAAATTGGACAATTTTGAAAGCTACCACTTATTAATATAAAGGCAATTATTGTAAATTCCTTGATACTTATTTGAGAATTTGTTCCCCAAATGTTGTGATCGAGCCCTATTCTTGATAGTCTCTCAGGTGACTGGTGGAACTCTTCTAGCTCAAAACTGTGCTTTTGTATGGGGTTGCCATCAAGTGGGCATTTGTAAGATAATGACCATCCCTCACCTCACCCTCAGTTCCTTTCTTTCCACTGGTGCATGAGATCACTCTAACCCTGCTGCCATTCTCACTTAAACCTCTGTGGTATGTTGTACATGCAATTGCACTTGTTTAAGGCCTTGTCTTCACTAGGGAAAAAGATATATTTTGAACCCATGCTAAGCTAACCTGTGTTACAAGTCTAGTGAAGACAAGGCAGTTGTAACCTTTCAGCTGATTGAGGTAAATCCTAGGAAGAGCATAGTGTTTATCTTGTCCAGCTCGTAGGAATGTAACACAAGTTAACTTAATGCAAAGTTAAAAGTACACATCCTACAGGAAGGATGCAATGTGATGTAATTAACCATATGTTGTGTGGACACACTTTGTCTAAAGCCTACCATGTCACTAACTGGTTTCAGACTTGGTAAAAAGTTGTATTGTCACTCAGCCCTTTAACAGATTTCCAGAATGGTCTCTTCCCCAGTTTTCTGAGTATTTTCAACCGTTCCAAATGCTATAGGAGATGTTTTAACTTCCTGCTTCTATCCAAGATGAGTGAGCAGCTTTCATCAGTGCTAATACCAGTATCCACAAGAATAACTGAAAGGAGCACTCACTTTGCTTTAAGAATGACATCTCCAATGGACATTGAGTCTCTCTGTCCAGATGGTTGTGTGTTACACTTTGTCCAACAGAAAATGCGCCTCTATCAACTTGTTGCTACTCATCTTATAAAATTCAGCTTATGAAAGGCATATTGACTTGAAAAGATTGCATGAAGTAAATGTGTAACATTGCTCTCTCTTATTCTGCAGCAATAGGCAATGCTTTTGCCATTCTGAGCAACCCTGAAAAACGATTACGATATGATCAATTTGGGGATGAGCAAGAGACTTTCAGCACTCCCCGTGCTAGGAACTATGATTATTACAGGGAATTTGAAGCAGACATCACACCAGAAGAAATATTCAACATGTTTTTTGGCGGGCACTTCCCTACAGGTCAGTGTTCTGTCTATAGTGTCTTTAAAGTGTAAAGAGTTGGAAAGTTAGCTTTATTTGATGCTGTTCAAGAACCTAAGGCCATGTCTACACTACACAGCTAACTCGACATAGGCAGCTTACGTCAACTTTACTGTGGAGGTTTACACACTGCAGTGCTCTTCCCGCTGATTTAACTCTCTTTCTACGCTGACATAATAAAACCATCTTGACATTAGCTTCACCACTGTTATGCAGAGCACAGCAGGCTGCTATGGCCATGGGAATATTTTCTTCATTCGGGTCTAACCTGTCAAAAAAGCAGCGTCAACGACCCTTTAATCGGCCAAATGCACAGTCATTCTGCACCTGCTGAACCTGTTGTTGAAGTGCTTCTTGCTGCAGTCAAGGTTTCTGGTGTATGGCTTCATAAGTCACGGGAGCAAGGGGTTGGCTGGGTCCCAAGGATCACTATTGGCATTTCCACATCCCCAATTAGAACCTTCTGGTCTGGAAAGAAAGTCTCTGCTTGCAGCTTTCTGTACAGGCCAGTATTCCTGAAGACGTGTGCATCATGCACTTCCCCGGACCACCATGCGTCGAAGTCGCTGAAATGATCCACCACAGCATGCAATACCATAGAAAAGTAGCTCTTTCTGTTGATGTACTCCATTGCAAGGTGGTGTGGGGCCAGAATGGGGATATGCGTGCCATCTCTCACCCTGCCGCAGTTAGGGAATCCATTGCTGCAAAGTCATCCACTATTTCCCGCACGTTGCCAAGAATCTCAGTCCTTCGTAGCAGGAGGCGATTAATGGCCCTGCACACTTGTATAACTACAACCGCCATGGTGGACTTCTGTTTTGCGACTGATTGGTAGCAGTCTGGAGTTGCCAGCTTCCACACATCGATCACCACTCGCTTCTTCACTGTTAGGGCAGCTCTCATTTTGATGTCCTTGCGCCGGAGGGCAGGAACGAGCTCTGCACACAGTTCCAGGAAAGTGGCTTTGCACATCCGAAAGTTCTGTAGCCACTTCTCGTCATCCCATACCTGCATAACGATGCAATCCCACCACTCAGTGCTTATTTCCTATGCCCAGAACCGACGGTTCACTGTGTGCAGCTGCTCTGTGAATGCCAACATAATCTTGAATTGTTTCTTTCTATGGCACACAGCAGGGAAGATAGCACGGTGTCATCAGATTCACAGCTCATGAAATACTGCAGGATCAGCCACGTTGTGTTCATAATGCTCATCACAATACTGGAGACGAGTCCAAGATCCATGCTTTCAGACAGAGATGAAGCGCAGGAAGTTTACAGGGGCTGTTGAAAAGTGGTGCAAAACATAGTAGGAAGTGCATAGAATGATGGGACAGAGAAAACTGCATCATGAGCCACTGAGCCCACCCCCATGATGCACTGCGATCCCTTCTCAGAACACCCGGCGGCAGATAGTGGTGAGTTGCACAGTGGGATAACTACCGACAGTGCACTGCTCTCTCTGTCGATGCAAGAGCACTAACTGTGGATGCTCTCTGCTGTCACAAGGAGCATTACATGGATGTGCAAAAGCGGTTTAATTACAGCAGTGGATGATCGTTAACGTAACTTAAGAGCCTAACTGTACTTTTCAGAATAGGAAAACCCGATAATTAAAGTGCCAGTTGCTATTACTCTTTTCTCACTTCTTCCTTTTTATGTCTAGCAAAACTCAATTTAAAATTGTGTATCTCAGGAGTTTGTTGACTTCAGATTTTCAGAATGCGAAAACCTACCCTAGCCTTGCTTTCTTCACATGTGCTACTACAACAGCATTCCCACATGGTTCAGTGAACCATTCATTCTGTTGCTGCCCTGGTGTGGCCAGCCAGCACACTCCCAACCCCTGCCTGTGTCTTGCCTCTCTGGTCATCGGTTTGAACTGTACTGCCCTGTCCTCAGGTGACCAACCGTGAGCCCCGCCACTTAAATTCCTTGGGAATTTTGAAAGTCCCCTTCCTGTTTGCTCAGTGACACATACAATGGTCTCAGCGCATCTTTCCAGGTGACCTTCCTGCTCGACGCACCAGGCGATCCCCCACTTGGAGCAGTGCTGAGCTGCTGGACCTCATGAGCATTTGGGGAGAGGAGGCTGTTCAGTCCCAGCTGTGCTGCAGCCGTAGGAATTATGATACCTACAGTCAGATTTCATGACGGAAAGGGGCCATGACAGGGACACACTGCAGTGCAGGGTCAAAGTGAAGGGGCTGCGGCGCACCTACCATAAGGCGCGGGAGGCAAACCGCTGCTCTGCGCACGAGCTGCCAGCTCTACAAAGAGCTGAACGCGATACTCGGTGGAGACTCTACCGCCACTGTGAAGGCCACTGGATACTCCGGTGGCTCGTGTACCAGTCAAGAATGGACTGAGCCAGGAGGAGGAAATCTTGGACAAGGATGTGGAGGTAGGAAAACTGAGAGGCAGAGGACGACTCGGATGTCAGAGATGCATGCAGCCAGGAGCTCTTCTCTACTCTGGAGGAGGCTAACCAGTCACAACTGTCGGAGCTTGGCGAAACACAAACAGGAGAGGAGGCCCCGGTAAGTGATTTTGATTTTGGGAATCACTGAAGCGAGTTGTTGGGGGCAGGAGGGTTGCAGAAAGCAGGCTTGTGTCTGTATGATGTGCGTACCACTCCCTCACTTCATGGGAATCTGCCTCAGAGATCTCCAGGAAACTCTCATGGAGATACTGGGCAATCCGCTGCCGCAGGTTCTTTGACAGAGCTGCTTTGTTTCTTGCCCCATTAAGGGTAACTTTCCCACGCCACTCTGCCATCACTGGGAGGGACCATTGCTGCACACAGGCGAGCCGCATAAGGGCCAGGGCAGAAGCCGCAGTCTTGGAGAAGACACTCCCTTGATTCCCTGCTCACCCTCAGCAGTGAGATATCTTCCATAATGAACACAGCCTGTGGAAAATGTGGGAACAGTAATGATTGTAAGGCCTCCCCCTCCCCCCTACAGTGCTGGCTCTCCCCAAGAGCCACATGCCCAGTCTATAGTACGGTCCTGGAACACTGATTTTCCCTGCCCCTGAGGTTACTCACCATTTTGGGGGTCTTGTGTCTCATGTGTGCTTGGCTGGCAGTCAGCCAGTTAGTGACAGGTATGTGAATAGTGGTTGTGTTTTAAATCACTGGATCAGTGGTCTATGCGTTGCAAACAATACTGCTTCTGTAAAATGCTGCGTTTTGGCTTCACAGGTATGACCTTGGGAGATCAGCCTCTCTCTTTGTTATCGCCAGCTGAACGGCTGCACAGAAATAGAAAGCGGCCACGAAGAACTAAAGAGGATTTTCTGTGTGATGTCATGATGCATTCCGTGGCCGAAAAACAAGAATTGAAGGAGTGGCAGGACAACGAGAAGAGGGACCGAAAGGAGAATGCTGCGCGCCGGAACAAAGCCACGGAGCAGCTCTTAAAGGTTATGGAGCGCCAAGCAGATGTGCTCCAGGCACTACTAGCACTGCAAACCAAGCAGCTCCGTGCCCGCCTTCCCGTGGAGCCACTGTCGCAAAACTCTTTCCCATGCACCCCCAGGCGCCGCCAACAAACTCTTATGAACCTCCTGGCTCCAGTCTGTACCTGCTGCATTCCACTCCTGCCCCGTCACAGTCCAGCCCTGCAGACACCCAGTACCCACTGCTCTCAACACCTGTACCTCTGCAGTTTAGCTCTGCTGCAGTACAGTACCCACTGCGCTGTACTCCAAAAGACAAGGTTGCATATTATACCTGGACATACACAAATCTTTAATTGTCCCTGGACTCCACCTCCTTCTGGGATCCTCTCTTCCCCCATCCCCCACAGTGCTGATGGTTTTTTTTTCTCTCTCTCTCTCCTGTTGCTTTTTAATAAAATAATGGTTTTGGTTTGAAAGCAATCTTTATTCCATTAATTGAAAGCAAACAGAGCCCTGCAAAGCAACAGGCAGTTTTCTTAAATCTTCACAGTGCATTATCTGCACCAATCACAATCACCTCCTAGCCTTATAAGGACTTCACTCCTGAGCATAGCAACAAATATTAGTAGCTTTCAGCTTCAAACTGCTGCCTTAAAGCATCCCTGATACTTATGACCCCACACTGCGCCGCTCCAGTAACTCTGGTCTCTGGCTGTTCAAATTCAGCCTCCAGGCGCTGAGCCTCAGCAGTCTAGCCCTGAGTGAAGCTTTCATCCTTCCCTTCACAAATATTTTGGAGCATACATCACACCGCTATAAGCATAGGAATATTGTCATCGGCCAGGTCCAGCCTCCCATATAGGCAGCGCCAGCGGGCCTTTAAATGGCCAAAAGCACACTCAACAGTCATTCTGCACTTGCTCAGTCTTTTGTTGAACCGCTCCTTGCTGTTGTCAGGGTTCTCCGTGTGTGGCTTCATAAGCCACGGCATTAAGGGATAGGCAGGGTCTCCCAGGATCTCAATGGGCATTTCGACTTCCCTTACGGTGGTCTTCTGGTCCGAGAAGAAAGTCCCTGCTTGCAGCTCTTGAACAGCCCAGTGTTCCGAAAGATGTGTGCGTCATGCACCTTTCCGGACCAGCCTGCTTTAATGTCCGTGAAATGCCACGGTGATCCACAAGCACCTGGAGAACCATAGGGAAATATCCCTTCCAATTAATGTACTTGGTGGTTAGGTGGTCTGGTGCCAGAATTGGAATATACATGCCATCTATCACTCCTCCGCAGTTAGGGAAGCCCATTTGTGCAAAGCCATCCACAATATCACACATGTTGCTCAGAGTCAGTCTTTCGGAGCAGGATTCGATTAATGGCCCTGCACACTTCCGTCAACACAAGTCCTATGGTCGACTTTCCCACTCCAAACTGGTTAGCGACCGATCACTAGCAGTCTGAAGTAGCCAGCTTCCACAGTGCAATCGCCACACGATTCTCCAATGACAGGGCAGCCCTCATTCTCGTGTCCTTGTGCCGCAGGGCTGGGGCGAGCTCATCACACAGTCCCATGAATGTGGCTTTCCTCATCCAAAAGTTCTGCAGCCACTGCTCATCATCCCAGATGTGCATGACGATGTGATTCCCACCACTCAGTGCTTGTTTCGCAAGCCCAAAACTAGCGTTCTACTGTGGTCAGAATCTCTGTGAATGCCGCAAGCAATCTCGTGTTATAGCTAGTATGCGTGGCGAGATCAATGTTTTTTTCATAGATTCATAGATTCTAGGGCTGGAAGAGACCTCGAGAGGTCATCAAGTCCAGCCCCCTGCCCTCATGGCAGGACCAAATACTGTCTAGACCATCCCTGATAGACATTTATCTAACCTACTCTTAAATATCTCCAGAGATGGAGATTCCACAACCTCCCTGGGTAGTTTATTCCAGTGTTTAACCACCCTGACAGTTAGGAACTTTTTTCCTAATGTCCAACCTAAACCTCCCTTGCTGCAGTTTAAGCCCATTGCTTCTTGTTCTATCCTTAGAGGCTAAGATGAACAAGTTTTCTCCCTCCTCCTTATGACACCCTTTTAGATACCTGAAGACCACTATCATGTCCCCTCTCAGTCTTCTCTTTTCCAAACTAAACAAACTCAGTTCCTTCAGCCTTCCTTCATAGGCCAAGTTCTCTAGACTCTTAATCATTCTTGTTGCTCATCTCTGGACCCTCTCCAATTTCTCCACATCTTTCTTGAAATGCGGTACCCAGAACTGGACACAATACTCCAGTTGAGGCCTAACCAGCGCAGAGTAGAGTGGAAGAATGACTTCTCATGTCTTGCTCACCACACACCTGTTAATGCAGCCCAGAATCAAGTTTGCTTTTTTTGCAACAGCATCACACTATTGACTCATATTTAGCTTGTGGTCCACTATAACCCCTAGATCCCTTTCTGCCGTACTCCTTCCTAGACAGTCTCCTCCCATTCTGTATGTGTGAAACTGATTGTTCCTACCTATGTGGCGCACTTTGCATTTGTCCTTATTAAACTCCTCTTATGTTAAACTCCTCTTGCCTTTGTAGTTTAAGGAATAACTCCACTGTCACTCGTGATGTGGTAGTGAGAGCAAGCAGCGTATTGGTCAACAGTATGGGATCCATTCCTGCAGTACACACACCATTGATGGCGCCAAATGTGGATGGAAGTACAGGGATTGTGGGATGCGAAGCAATACATCACAGGGCATTGGTATGCCCAGGATGCCCCGTGACCCCCTCCGCCTTCCCATAACTCCTACTGGCAGAAGAGGAAGAGATGCTCTGTGGGATATCTACCCAGAGTGTACCGCTCCGAATACCGATGCAAGTGCCGCAAGTGTGAACCTGCTATTGCACAGGCAACTGACAGTGTGAACACACAACAGTGGTTTCCCTTCAGCAGTCTCTGAGCAGCGATGTAACTGCCGGCGCTGTAACTCTGCCAATGTAGACATACCCTGAGTATATGCAGGTGTGCCGTAACAGCTGCTGTGAGCACTCCAGTTACAGTAGAGTGTTGCATAGATCCATAACCACAGATGCATATGAAAGGAAAAGCTCCGTACATTTGGTTTGTCTACTGCAGAAATAAAGAACAAAAGTTCATAGTTCTGTCTTCAGATTCACTGGCAGGTATCACCGCATGTCTTCCACATAACTGGGCATAGGATACATCTGCACTTCGAGCTTGGTGAGGGGCTAGCTACCCAAGTACATATCTAGGGTCTTGAATATGATCATACTCTGGGCAGCTAGCCCCTTGCGCCACCACAGCTGCACGTCTGTTCAAGCTAGTGTGGGTGTGTCTCAAGCTGGAATTTATACCTCCTGTTCGACATGTGGACATACCCATATATTCAAGACTTGCAGCAGTGCTGTGTGCATATTTGAATCCAAATCTTTTTGGCTCTTGCATTTTTAAATAACTAAAAATGGAGATTCCCAAATGATTAGTGGAATACACATACAGACATGGGTAGAAAATAATATATTTTAAAGATGCACTGGTGTTTTCCCTGCTAAGATTGGAGATCAGAGATCTCTTGATGACACAATATTTAGCACCTGCGTGTAGTTTTTCTCACCTTCAAAGTGTCATACAAACATCACAGTAATCATAGAATATCAGGGTTGGTCATCTAGCCCAACCCCCTGCTCAAAGCAGGACCAATCCCCAACTAAATCATCCCAGCCAGGGCTTTGTCAAGCTGGGCCTTAAAAACCTCTAAGGAAGGAGATTCCACCACCTCCCTAGGTAACCCATTCCAGTGCTTCACCATCCTCCTAGTGAAATTTTTTTCCCTAATATCCAACCTAAACCTCCCTGTGACATTATTGACATATTGTGTAACTCTGTAGATCATTGTTGCAACCACTCTTCTATATTTGCAGCAAATATTGTACAAAGGTTGTAGTGTAAGGTGTCTAAGAAAAGGTTATGGTTTGCTGGTTATGATTATGCTATCTGTATATGTGTATCATTTTTGTAGTTCAAGTTATGAATATGGGCTCTATACTATGGCAGGAGAGAGATCACTATCTGTATTTCAAACTTGTGCTATGCTTCTGAGTGACACCCCGGACAAGTTGGTGGCAGCTCTGCCAAGCCTGCTTGATGGCCCATTAAGGACCGTCAGCTAAACAATTGGCCCATTGAGAGAAGGCAGATACACCTTGTAACTCAGCAAAGTATGCAGGAACTTGCCCATGTGACAACAAACTCCATTTTGCTGTAATTTTCCACAGTAAGAACAAAGAGGTGTTCTTACACTTGGAAAAGACTATAAAAGGCTGATGCCTCATCTCCATCATGGTCTTCAATCCTGCTTCTTACCTCTGGAGGGACTTTGCTACAAACTGAAGCTCTGAACAAAGGACCGAATGGCCCATCCCAGCTGTGGATGTACTCCAGAGACTTGATCTGAGTCTACAGTTTATTTTATCACTGCTACAAGCCTGAACCAAGAACTTTGCCATTACTGTATGTAATTGATTCCTTTTAACCAATTCTAGCTCTCACCTATACCTTTTTCCTTTTATGAACAAACCTTTAGATTTTAGATTCTAAAGGATTGGCAACAGCGTGATTTGTGGGTAAGATCTGATTTGTATATTGACCTGGGTCTGGGGCTTCGTACTTTGGGATCCGGAGAACGTTTTTTCTTTTACTGGGGCATTGGTTTTCATAACCATTTGTCCCCATAACGAGTGGCACTGGTGGTGATACTGGGAAATTGGAGTGTCTAAGGGAATTGCTTGTGTGACTTGTGGTTAGCCAGAGGGGTAAAACCAAAGTCTTCTCTGGCTGGCTGGTTTCGTTTACCTTAGATGTGGAAAAACCCCAGCCTTGGGCTCTAACTGCTGTGCTTGAGGCAATTTGTCCTGAATTGACACATTTTGTTGGGTCCCGCCAGAACCAGCATCATTACACTCTCCCACTGCAACTTGAGACCATTACTCCTTGTTCTATCATCTGCTACCACTGAGAACAGTCTAGATCCATCCTCTTTGGTAGCCCCTTTCAGGTAGTTGAAAGCAGCTATCAAATCCCCCCCCACTCTTCTCTTCTGCAGGCTAAACAATCCCAGTTCCCTCAGCCTCTCCTCATAAGTCATGTGCTCCAGCCCCCTAATCATTTTTGTTGCCCTCCGCTGGATTCTTTCCAATTTATCCACATCCTTCTTGTAGTGTGGGGCCCAAAACTGGACACAGTACTCCAAATGAGGCCTCACCAGTGTCAAATAGAGGGAATGATCACGTCCCTCGATCTGCTGGAAATGCCCCTACTTATACAATCCAAAATGCCATTAGCCTTCTTGGCAACAAGGGCACACTGTTGACTCATATTCAGCTTTTCGTCCCCTGTAACCCCTAGGTCCTTTTCTGCAGACCTGCTACCCAGCCATTCAGTCCCTAGTCTGTAGCAGAGCATGGGATTCTTCCATCCTAAGTGCAGGACTCTGCACTTGTCCTTGTTGAACCTCATCATATTTCTTTTGGCCCAATCCTCTAATTTCTCTAGGTCCCTCTGTATCCTATCCCTACCCTCCAGCGTATCAACCACTCCTCCCAGTTTAGTGTCATCTGCAAACTTGCTAAGGGTGCAGTCAACACCATCCTCCAGATCGTTGATGAAGATATTGAACAAAACCAGCCCCAGCTCCAACCCTTGGGGCTCTCCACTTGATACCGGCTGCCAACTAGACATGGAGCCATTGATCACTACCCATTGAGCGCGACCATCCAGCCAGTTTTCTATCCACCGTACCGTCCATTCATCCAGCCCATACTTCTTTAACTTGCTGGCAAGAACGCTGTGCGAGACTGTATCAAAAGCTTTGCTAAAGTCAAGAAATAGCACATGCACTGCTTTCCCCTCATCCACAGAGCCAGTTATCTCATCATAGAAGGCAATTAGGTTAGTCAGGCATGACTTGCCCTTGGTGAATCCATGCTAATTTTTCCTGATCACTTTCCTCTCCTTTAAATGGTTCAGAATTGATTCCTTGAGGACCTGTTCCATGATTTTTCCAGGGACTGAGGTGAGACTGACTGGCCTGTAGTTCCCCAGATCTTCCTTCTTCCCTTTTTTAAAGATAGGCACTACATCTGCTTTTTTCCAGTCATCCGGGACCTCTCCCAATTGCCATGATTTTTCAAAGATAATGTCCAATGGCTCTGCAATTACATCGGCCAACTCCTTTAGCACCATCGGATGCAGTGCATCCAGCCCCATGGACTTGTGCTCGTTCAGCTTTTCTAAATAGACCCGAACTACTACTTTCTCCACAGAGGGCTGGTCACCTCCTCCCCATACCGTGCTGTGGAGTGCAGCCGTCTGGGAGCTGACCTTGTCGGTGAAGACAGAGGCAAAAAAAGCATTGAGTACACTAGCTTTCTCCACATCGTCTGTCACTAGGTTGCCTCCCTCATTCAGCAAGGGGCCCGCACTTTCCTTGACTTTCTTCTCACACACCTGAAGAAACCCTTCTTGTTACACCTAACATCTCCGGCTAGCTGCAACTCCAAGTGTGATTTGGCCTTCCTAATTTCACTCCTGCCTGCCTGAACAATATTTTTATACTCCTCCCTGGTCATTTGTCCAATCTTCCACTTCTTGTAAGCTGCTTTTTTGTGTTTAAGACGAGCAAGGATTTCACTGTTAAGCCAAGCTGGTCGCCTGCCATATTTACTTTTCTTTCTATACATTGGGATGGTTTGTTCCTGCAACCTCAATAAGGATTCTTTAAAATACAGCCAGCTTTCCTCGACTCCTTTCCCCCTCATGTTATTCTCCGAGGGGACCTTGCCCATCAGTTCCCAGAGGGAGTCGAAGTCTGCTTTTCTAAAGTCCAGGGTCTCTGTTCTACTGCTCTCCTTTCTTCCTTGTGTCAGGATCCTGAACTCGACCATCTCATGGTCACTGCCTCCCAGGTTCCCATCCACTATTGCTTCCTCTACTATTTCTTCCCTGTTTGTGAGCAGCAGGTCAAGAAGAGCTTTTCCCTTAGTTGGTTCCTCCAGCACTTGCACCAGGAAATTGTCCCCACACTTTCTAAAAACTTCCTGGATTGTCTGTGCACCGCTGTATTGCTCTCCCAGCAGATATCGGGGTGATCAAAGTCACCCATGAGAACCAGGGTCTGTGATCTAGCAACCTCTGTTAGTTGCTGGAAGAAAACCTCGTCCAGCTCATCCCCCCTGGTCTGGTGGTCTGTAGCAGACTCCCACCACGACATTACCCTTGTTGCTCACACTTCTCAATTGAATCCAGAGACTCTCAGGTTTTTCTGCAGTTTCATACTGGAGCTCTGAGCAGTCATACTGCTCTCTTACATACAATGCCACTCCCCCACCTTTTCTGCCCTGCCTATCCTTCCTGAACAGTTTATATCCATCCATGACAGTACTCCAATCATGTGGGTTATCCCACCAAGTTTCTGTTATTCCAATTACATCATAATTCCTTGACTGTGCCAGGACTTCCAGTTCTCCCTGCTTGTTCCCCAGGCTTCTTGCGTTTGTGTATAGGCATTTAAGATAACTCACTGATCGTCCTGCTGTCCCAGTATGGGGCAGGAGCCCTCCCCTCTTGCACTCACCTACTTGTGCTTCCTCCCAGTATCCCACTTCCCCACTTACCTCAGGGCTTTGGTCTCCTTCCCCCGGTGAACCTAGTTTAAAGCCCTCCTCACTAGGTTAGCCAGCCTGCTTCCAAAGATGCTCTTCCCTCTCTTCGTTAGGTGGAGCCCGTCTCTGCCTAGCATTTCTTCTTGGAACACCATCCCATGGTCAAAGAATCCAAACCCTTCTCTCCGACACCACCTGCGTAGCCATTCGTTGACTTCCACGATTTGACAGTCTCTACCTGGGCCTTTTCCTTCCAGAGGAAGGATGGACGAGAACATCACTTGCGCCTCAGACTTCTTTATCCTTCTTCCCAGAGCCAGGTAGTCTGCAGTGATCCGCACAAGGTCATTCTTGGCAGTATCATTGGTGCCCACGTGGAGAAGCAGGAAGGGGTAGCGATCCGAAAGCTTGATGAGTCTCGGCAGTCTCTCTGTCACATCGTGAATCCTAGCTCCTGGCAAGCAGCACACTTCTTGGTTTTCCCGGTCAGGACGGAAGATAGATGACTCAGTCCCCCTTGGGAAGGAGTCCCCAACCACCACCACCCGCCTCCTTCTCTTGGGAATGGTGGTGATGGAACCCCCAATCCTAGGACAGTACATCTCATGCCTTCTAATCGGTGGAGTCTCCCTCTGATCCCTTCCCTCAGATGTGTCATCTAGTCCACTCTCTGCACTAGTACCTGTGGAGAGAACATGAAAACAGTTGCTCACCTGTATCTGCATTGCTGGTACATGGATGCTCCTCTTTCTTCTTCTGGAGGTCACATGCTGCCAATTTTCTTCACCATCCTTCTGTCCCCGCTGCGCAGCCTGCTCTGATTCTTCAGAATGTTGTGCCCGCAGCAGCAAATCCTGACATCTGTGTAGGAAATCCTCGTTTTCTCTTATGCAACGCAGAGTTGATACTTGTTTTTCCAGTCCTTGAACCTTCTCTTCCAATATGGAGACCAGCTTGCACTTTGTACAGACAAAGTTGCTTTCTGTCCCGTGGAAGAAAGTCAAACATGGCACATCTTGTGCAAGTCACAACAGCTAAACGCTCACCATCCATATTACTTTCCTTCTAAGAGCTTCCTCAGCTGTTGCAGTTACTAGTCAGAGAAGCCTGTAAGATGAACGCCTCAGTGGGCTCTCCCCAGGCCCACTCCCTCTGTTAGCCTTTCCGCTGTTCGCCGATCAGCTGGTTTGCAACTGGCTGCCTTTTTATAAGGCTGCTGGCTCGAAGCAGTTGTCCCAGCTCAAAGCCCTACCCTCCACTCCATCCATTAGTCACTAACACCTAAAGCAGAGGAGGGATCTATGTTACTTATACTGATTATAATTATGGTGATTTAATATAGCATCATTCATCTAAAAGAATCCCAAAGTACTCTACAAACATTACCAGCAAATTTACAAACTCTGGGCCAAACCCAGCATTGGCATAATTCTCATTGATTTTGCTGGAAGTTGTACCTGCTTACACCAGTCACTTTATCCACTACTGAAAAACAACCACTTCAGGCATATGGCAGCTATTCAACAGCACACAGCAACATTATACAGTAGTTTAGGACAGGAAGTGGAACAGCATTTGAAACTGCAGGAGGAATTTAGATGTTAGTGATACCAACTATAACAGGTGAAACAGAGTACCGAATTAAGCTCTTGACAGTTAATATAATATTATTAATATTAAATTAAATGGAGATATGCCAATCTCCTAGAACTGGAATGACCTTGAAAGGTCATCGAGTCCAGTCCCCTGCCTTCACTAGCAGGACCAAGTACTGTCCCCTGACAGATTTTTGCCCCAGATCCCTAAACGGCCCCCTCAAGGATTGAACTCACAACCCTAGGTTTAGTAGGCCAATGCTCAACCCTAGGTTTAGCAGGCCAATGCTCAAACCACTGAGCTATCCCTCCCTCCTTAACAAAGGCCTTGTCTACATTTGAGAGTTTTGTCGACAAAAGTCAGCTTTCGTCAACAAAGCAGTGGAGGTGAACACACTACAATGCTCCTTCTGCCAACAAAACTCTCCTGCTTTGCCGACAAAATAAAACCACCTCGGTGAGAGGCATAGAGCTTTTTGCAGCAAAATTATATCGACAGTGTGTTAGTGTAGACACTGCTCTTGGTTGTGTCACTATAAATAGCCTCCAGGAGGTGTCCCACAATGCCCATCCTGACCACTCTGGTCAGCATTCAAACTCCGCTGCCTGAACTCAGGTACACAAGCATCTGTCTCTCCCTCTTTACATGCCCTGTAATTTTTGAAACTCAACTTCCTGTTCACATCGCATCTTTCCAGCTGACCATGGTGGTTCTGTCCACACAGCAAATGCTCTTCCGCTTGGAGCACACCTGAGTTGTTGCATCTGCTGGCTCTGTGGGGAGAGGAGTCTGTGCAGTTTCAGCTCCGCTCCAGCCGTAGGAACTTTGATACCTACGGTCAGATTTCTCGTGGCATGTTGGATAAGGGCTATGAATGGGACACAGATCAGTGCTGTGTGAAGATAAAGGAGTTGTCAGGCATACCAGAAGGCAAGGATATCAAACCATTGCTCTGGTGCTGCGCTGGAGACCTGCCTCTTCTATAAGGAGCTGGATGCCATACTTGGCAGCAACCGTGCCTCCACTCCAAGAGCCCCGTGGATACTTTGACAGGGCTAGAGACAGCAGGATGGAGTCATGGACGAGGAGGTCAAGTTGGAAAACAATGTGGAGCACACAGCAGGGTCATCTGGTAGTGCGGCAAGTCAGGACCTCTTTTCCACTCCAGAGGGGTCTAGCCAGTCCCAGCAGTCCATCTCTGGCGCACATGATGCAGGAGAAGAGAGCTCTGGTGAGTGATCTTTTTGAGTTGTTGCTGCTTGGTTATATGAGGTAGAGCTGTCCTTTTGCTTTGTATATTCTAGAAGTGAGTGAAGGGATAGAAATGTACTAGACTAGTTGTGTTTGTGTGTGCTTCACATTCCCCAGTGCAGCTAAGCAGTGTGGTGGAACAGTGTGTTAATACACATTGAAACTTCACGAGAAGCCTCCAGAGAGATCTCTAGGAAGCTTTCCTGGAGGTACCCACCAATCCTCTGCCGAAGGTTCCTTGGCAGAGGTGCTTTGTTCCTTCCCCCATTGTAGGAAACTTTCTTGCACCAATCAGCAATCACTGTGCAGGGACCAAAGCGGCACACAGGTGAGCAGCATATGGACCCGGTCTGAAGCCACACGCATGCAGGAGATGCATCCTTGCTTACCTTCAGGAGTGAGATATCAGATTCAGTGACCCCCCCCACCTGTGGAAAATGGTGGCAGAATTTACAATATTGTCCCTAGTTGCCTGCAGTGATCCCCTTAAAACCACTTCCTAGACCCTTTGCCCCATCTTGAGCATCCTCACCATGCTTAGGGTATTCGCGGAACTGTTCTTGCCAGTGAGAAACTCGTTTGTATGTAAAAAGAGGTGTATTTTACTATGATTCAGTGCTGTGCGTGCACCAACGATCATGCTTCATACACACCGGCGGAGCACCTCCACCAGATAAGGAAGCAAGCAAGGAGGACATATTTCAAGAGGTGCTCCAATACTCAGAGACCGAAAAACAAGAACGCAGGGCATGGAGAGAGCCTTTAAAGGAAAATTTTAAAATAGACAGGCCAGACAGAAAGGAGAGCCAGGAGCAAATTTTAATGGGCCAGGAGCGGATGATCAAAGTGATGGAGGAGTAAAAGGATATGTTGAAGTCCCTAATCACGCTGCAGGCAGAACACATGCATGCTTGCCCTCCCTGCAGCTGATACAGAACTGCGTTCCATACTCTCCTAAACTCCTCCCACAAATTCCTTGCAACTTCCTGGCCTGTCTCAATACCCTGTTTACTCCACCCCTTCGGACAGCTTCCAAAATGATAGCTGGACTTACACACCTACACTGCTCTTCACTGTTACCTCCCTAATTGGTATTT